>CM076720.1:10543368-11851701 GCA_038501795.1 Pseudopleuronectes americanus | reverse complement strand
GGGCACCTGTTCAGCAGTGGCGAGCTGAAAGGCGAGGACTCAGTGGAAGAAGTGGTATCGCTGTCCATAGCGGTCTGCCAGTTCAGGGAGTAGCATTTTGGCGAAAGCCTGGAGCTCAGGGTGTTTAGGCCAAGAGAGGAATGAGAGGAGGAGGGCAAGGTAGGGTGGGAGACTTTGGAGCACCCGCTGGATCGACTCCTAGGCAGCAGCAGGGGGGAAGAGCCAGGGTCGGAGTGGAAGAGTGACTCCTTCCTTCTGGTGTGGGGGCTCTCCAGTAAAGTGCAAAAGCCATAGCAGGTCTGGGCTTTGGCAAGGTGCGGGAGGGACAAGGCAGCCTGACTCTGGGGGTCTGCGTTGGTGGTCTCCTCATCACTGAGGTCATCATAGGGGCCATCATCCACGCTCTCCACCTGGATAATGTGCGGGTTGAGATGCTCGTAGTGCGTCACCTCTATTTCAGGGTTGGGCCTCTCAGAGGGAGACACCTTGGTAACGCGGGGGGCTCGGCTGTGCTCCGTGCTCTTAGTCTCCTGCGAGGATGGGATTGTTGGGGGGATGAAGAACTCTGGGATGTTGTCAGGAGTGATGACATTAGGACAAAGGAAAATCCTTTTCGTCTTGTCGGCTTTGTCTCCAAACATGATGTCACCAATTTTGAAGTTGAGCTCGGCTGATGGGACGGGCAGGTTAGATCTCTCCACTGACACACGGATCTTCTCCACCACCCACATGGGTCCTCAGCTGGAACTGGGCAAACTATAAGATCAAAATGATAGTATTGTTAAATCATGCAATGGATTCTCAAATCAAATAAACCAACAAAACGCAGCACAAAAGGAAAATTAGGAAGACTTTCTCACCTTATAGTGAAGATATGGGAAATCCACAAAGTTGTTGTGATAGCTCCAGGGTGATGGGAGAAATCTCTGAGGCTCTCCTGACAGCAGATGGAGGTTCCCGCTTGTCAACAGCAGCACATCTGTGGCTATTAGGGAGACGCAGGCAGTTTAAATGAGGCAGGAAACCAGTGAATACGCCCCCTGTGCTGCTTCAACAGGATCCTCCCTCTCTCCTCGGTCACTGGTTCCCATGGAAATATCCAAACCACAACAGAGCTCAGTGGCCCCTGTAGTATGCGTTCAGTGATAAGTTCACTACTTCCAAAGTGAACAACGTTTTTCAAACAAACGACAGGCTTTAATTCTCATGTTTGCTTTTCCTGTTAATTAAATTTGATGGCGTGTGACCTTTTTCTGTGATGACAAACAAGGTAATCTGATCAGATGAAGATAAAAACCTCAGAACACTTTTTAAGACCATTTGAAGTGCCATTAACTTTAAATGGCACATGCAGAAAGGATGGAGCTGTCCCAGCTTTAATGAGTTGAGCCGGAATACAGGTTGATTATATCTAAGAAGTGGTTCATTCTTTGATAACTTGCTACGAAAGTCTTTTTGGTGCCAAAATAAATGTGGCCGGTGCTATGGGTTAAACGATCTGGTAAAAATATATTTAATATTTACTTATTCTACACTAATTTAGAAAGAAATACAATATCAACATAATAACCTCTCGCTAAGGTGGTTTTGTTTTTACCTCCTGAAAAAAACACTAAATAGATTACCAGGAATTTTATGAGTTTTTTGAATCTCTCTCTTTAACGTTGTGAGACATGTTGACTGATCTTGATGAGATATGAAGGGGGTATTTAGGTGATTGATTTCTATGAGTGTGTGAACTTTGAGCTAACTTGAATTTGACTGTCGGGCTTGGTCGCAGGAATTTACTCTATTAAATTTGAATGCTTCATGATCACTTTTAATCAAATTTACCCTGGAGCGATGCATCACTCCCATACTCTGATCCCTCCATGTAATTCAGCCTGATATAGTTGGTAACTTTACAAATATTCTTATCTTGACTTGAAAACCAAAATGAGATTCCGTGTAGACGAGCAATGGTTGTCCACACAGCATGAGCTGTTTTAACACTTGGCCATTCTGAGAAAAAGCTGTTAGGGCAGAACGTGGTGTCTCTTTATCAGAGAGGTAGATTCTGAAAAGTCAACACTGGTGTTGAAAAGGACAAGGAGAACATTGATTGATTTCAAATCATGGCAACCTTTATTGAAACACTGTTATTCCAGTGCTGCCCTCTTGTGGTGGCACATGGAGCAGCTGGATACGAATGACTCACAGGGCAATATCAATGAAACTGGATTGAGGAGCTTTAACTTGACAGTTACTGCAGCAAATTAACAAACCTTTTTACAAATACGCTCAAACAGTGCAACAGACTGTTAGTTAGTAGTTGTCAGTTCTGTCTGTCCTTGTATGTTTGGCATGGTAATGCTACCGGGTCAATCTTTTGGGTAGTTTTGTCCCTATGGGAGTTCTACACTGAAGGTTTTGAGCTCCACTGTGCACGGGACAAGGGTCAAGTGGAGTGCCCATGTGTTACCAGGCACTACAGGACAGAAAGATGTCAGTGCTAACAACACAACAGGAAAATGTCCTAAATGAGGTACTTCTTAGAATTGTTTTCCAAAAAGCTCAGGACACGTCACAAACTAAAGTGAAACCTTTCCAACTGCTGGTTCCCTGGAAATCAAGGTGTGAGAATGTCATGAATGATAAAGTGTATTAAATGAATACAGCAAAGATAAACTCTGTTTCTCTGAAATATTATCAAGCCTGACATGCACATATATACTGAACATGCCTGCACCGTGAATCTCTATGTGTGTGCATTTGTTTGCAATACAACCATCAAGACCACGTTTTATCTTATTCAGTACAACATACATTCAGGACAGTAATGAAATTCAAAAAAAATCGCCTGTTCAGACAAAGGGAAGTGTGAATCAAGCCAAAAATATTTTCACACACAGATAATCCCTTCCCTTACAATATTCATCAGAACATTTCACTGCCCCCTATTATGTCCAATAGGGGGCAGTATATGTTTATAAAAGAGCAGCGAGGAGAAGGCGTCAGATTGAAACATAATAAATTAAGTCCGTAACACACATTAACAAATCCTACCAAAAGTGATGTGTTAAAATACTGAATTATAATATGTGGTTTATGAATTCAGCTTTACAAACACACACTGAACAAGACATGTGGCCTTTTCCTGATTAACAGAACCTCATCCCATAGCAGGTGACGTGCTCCTTCCAGGTGGCACCTGTTTGAGAGGTGGTGCAGACGATGTGCCCAGCGCTCCCCCGGTGTAAACACCATCTCCCACGTGGCACTGGTCTCGTGTCACAGTGGTGACTCGGGGGCCCAGCAGGGAGAGAGACCCTCCGCTCCTAATGGACACGCACGCTCCTGGCCGCAGGGCGCACTTGACTGCACACATTCAAAGCGGGGTTTTTCAAAATAAGAGCGAGGACTCAAGTCATTCATGTCGTTCGTGCATTATTACGATTTTTATCTCTGGGTATTTAAAGCCCCTGCTGATGCTGCTGCTGCTTGTTACATCGCTATGATCATCAGACACATGCAGGGGGAGTGTGACGCCGCTTCCTCTTTTTTTTTCCCTCCCCGGCGCATAGATATGTGGAGTTTTTTTCTCTCCTCCTCCTCCTCATCTCTCTCTCTCTCTCTCTCTCTCTCTCTCTCTCTCTCTCTCTCTCTCTCTCTCTCTCTCTCTCTCTCTCACTCTCTCCCTCCCCTCCACTCTCTCTCCACTGTACGATAAACGAGGAGGGGCTTGATGCCGTGGAGGACTCAGGCAGACGAGCCGAGCTGACCCGCTTGCGGTGCGGTGCGCAGCCCCCTCATTGGACCTCCATGCACTGACGAGCGGGCCGGACATCAGGTAAGGATCTCTGCCTCATTCCTACGACGATATTTGTAAATTAAATTAAATTTAGAAAAAAAAAGGAAAACCCCCCCGTGGCTGCTGCTGTTGAAGGTGCTCTTCCTCTCCTCCTCCTCCTCCTCCTCCTCCTCCTCACCACTACGAGGAGGCGGACCGGCTCGGTGTCGCGCAGAAAAACCTCTCCTAGTAGCCGACGACCTTTTCGCTGTGTCCACATGATCGCTGTGGTCGATGTGACACCTCCTGCAGGCTCCTTCTCGGATGTAGCTCTCAAGCTTAAAGCAAGTCAGTTTTCCATCGGCTCAAATGTGACAGACTGCTTTTGACATTGACGGATAAGAGGTAAAAATATATATAATAGATATTTCACTGACCGGCTTTTTTTGCAGCATGATAAATATCCAGGATAGTTGATTTGTTGTGCCTTGATGGGGGTTTACATTGTCGAACTAATGCTGGCCCAGCCTCAGCATCATTGCAATGTGCTGCTCTCAGTGGGAGTTGGACTTGACCTGGATGTTTGCTGGATCAAAGATGACACAGAGGACGTGAGAGTGTGCAGGGATGTGACCCAAAATACTGGTGATTGGCAGGAGGCGTCACAAACCCTGGGCCCTGCATGCACAACACAATCTGTAATGGTTAGTTTGCTCCAGTTTGTTTAGACTGCCCAAAGCTTGCAAACCTCATAATCTGCCATTTTTTCAGATAGCATACAGATGTTTGACACTTTAGGCAGTTGTGAGGTCATTCTGTCTTTCTTGTGGCCCGAAATGGATGTGAACCCAAGGAGCCCACTTTTAAAATAGCAAGTGTGGCCCCAATATCCTGAAAAAATGTTGGACTTTTATTGGCAAACATGCTGTGCTCTAGGCAAGGTGTAATCTGGACGTGAACCTCAATCCGACCACCTTTGGCACCTTTGGTTTTTGCTATGTCTTACTTGTGGCCCAGATCTGGCAAACAGAAGTGCCATCATTCAACCTGAGCTTGATATGGGCCAAATCTGGGCCAAAGCAATTTTGCTTCCCTCATTCTTTCTTTGTATCTGCCACCTTCCTGTGTGCAGAGATCAGAGGTCGCACTCACCTGCTTGTGGTGCTTTTTACTTTTCTCTAAGACACCAGCAGGAGGGCTGTCCACCCCCTCACTGAAGGACATGTGTGTTTAAACCCTCACGGCTGCCTTTGCTGCCTGATGCTGCCTCACACACACACAGCCACTCCTGTGCTTCACTTGTGAAGATGTATGTTATGTGCTGTGACATGATGTTATTCACAGGTACAGGCCGGTAAACACTCCCCAAGCAACACAGTAACACTGTGGGAGGAAGGAGCCCAGCACAGTAAACCCCTATGCATTTCTTACCATGGATGGTTTTCAGTGTAGAGCATCCGTTTGTGAAACAATTGTGAGTCCTGGGCTGACTCACCATGTCAAACCACGTTGGCTACACGTTAGCCTCTTTTGACATACTCATTAACTGAAGAAGCTCTGGGCTGCCATGTGCAACTGTTTGACAGATCTCAGCCCACTCCTTCTGGAGCAGCTGACCATTTACTACCAGAGGCGTCTTGGATATATAGTCAGGGTCAAATCAAGTATACTTATGGGGTTTTGGACGGTACAGGGGAAATGTTGATTTGTATAAAATAAATGCTTGATGGCTGCACCATCATGTCATCACTGATGAGTGTGCAGTATGCGTGTATTGGTTGGATGTTGACAGTTAGATGTGTATAGGACATAGGATTGTTTTTGCTTTGGTGCTGAAGTCTGCTTCACATGTGATGGATCTACAGAACAAGAGGCATGCATTTTTTCTGAAATGTTGACACATTGAGGCAAGCATGTTTTGATTTAAGCCCATTTTTCAGATTGTAATTATTGTTAGTGACATAGGATCATATGTACATCCCTGGCAGATTGTCAAAATGTGCCAATACAGAATAATCATCAGATTAAATAGTCCTGGAGAGGCTTTATGAATAATACATGCCTCCTCCTCTGTAGGATTACTGTACTTACACTCATTGTGTGTGTATACACTCTCTGTGTTTGTTTTCACGTCTATGGCAGGACACAGCATTTGCAGCAGTAAGATCAAACAACATTCAGCTATATGATTTTTGGAAGCTATGTAAATCTCAGTGCACCTGTTGGCTCACAATATGAGATCCCTGCTTGTCCGACACAAAAATGGAGACTCAGTGTGAGCACCTACTGTAACCTTCCCACAACACCGTACCCAGATATAATTAGATCAGAGTTACACCAATGTCACAAGCTCATATGCAGCACGCATCTGCCAGCCGCGACTGATAAAGGCTTTCTGTTCCATCAAACAAAAACACTAGGAGCTATTCACTAGTCCCAAGGTTATAAAACCAACATTTTGCCGCCTTCTAATGTTGTGCCAAATGAAAATGAGAAAAAAGATCTCAACTTAAAATAGGAAAAGTAGCACACATGTGTTGCCGTCAACACTCAACACTTCTTCCTGTGAAGCTTCTGAAATATTAAACACAGCAATTTCACTTTCCAGTGGTAATTAAAGCCAAGCACTATTTAAATGGTGCCTTTTTTCCCACTCATTGCCAGCTATTGAAGAGGCCATTACCACAGTGATTCTGTATTATGGGAGGCCATTAAGCGGTATCTCTGCTACAGCAACTTTAGTTCACACTTTCACCTCACCACCTAATTTACTGCGGATCACAAGTTTCAGACGTGATCTCAAAGTCTGCTGCACACTCTCATCCAGTGGGTTCAGTCACTGTTTATTCAAACTCTGTAACCCAGGGAGAGATACAACATCCTCAAAGTAGCAAAATCCCAAGTCACGACTTCCCCGATTTGGTATTTTGACCCACAAAGGGTTGAGAACAAGCACTTCTTCAAAAGTCAAACTGTGTTTCCGTTCTGTTTCATTAGAAAGTGATTTTTCCTCTCAGCTGTTACACACGCTCCGTCATCAAGAATGCATTCCTGTTCGGAACTCCCCCGGAAATGTGGGGTTGGTTGAAGGGTGGGAAGTTAGGGGTTTGGAGAGTCACTCCAGAGTGAGATCGTTGGACCATATTTAATGCCTGAGTGTGTAGGAGGCGGAAACTAAAACACACCCCATGCTGTCACTGCAACCCGGCCCTTGTGTGTTGTGTTTACCAGTAAGATAGATTTCTCCTGCGTGCTCTTTTCTTTTTGCAGGGCTGTCTCTGTGATCACAGCCTCTTTAGGGCCTGGCTCGCCTCCAGATCGGTTTCTATAGATGCATAAGCTGTCTGCCACTCCCACTCCTTCATCAATCTGAAATCACAGTTTCCGGTATAATTTTTTCCCAGCGGATGAATGTGGCAGGCGGTCGATTTGTGAGAGCAATAACGCCGACGGGCTTTTTTTTTGTCATCAGCAAACACTCGACCACATTACTAATGTGTTTTCAGATTTGAAGCACGGTTGTTCTCAGCTGTAATTAAAGAGTTAGTGAGTTCAGACTCATTTGGCTGCATGGAAAACTGTGTGCGATTATATCAGTGTTCAGTATTAGTGCATACACAGGTCACTTCTCTATCTCGCAATGTTTGGCACAATTACAATTTCATTTTGCAAGACATCACATCATTTGTTTTCTATTGGTGTGCAGAATGTAAAACAAGCCAACACAATTGGGTGGTGGTACCTACATTTAATACAATCCCCACCCAGCTAGCCATGGTGTTTGAAACAGTGCATTTACAGTACATGTGGTCTGAACCAATGCGGCTGTGCCAGAGATGCGTAAGCAGACTCAAGAAGTAGGTCAGTAGATGCCGGCAGAGGCGGTGGCACAGCCTGTGGCACCTCTCATCAGTGGGTCACATGAGATGCCAGTTTGAACCGTGAGGACGACAGCTCCGACCTTCACTGTCCAGCACACGGTGTATATGAGCACAGAACTGGGTTGAAGGCATGAAAAGAAAAGAGGTGTGATGTGAGGATTCACTGAACAGTTGAACCATTGAGTCGGTTCTTATCTTTAGTAAATAGCAGTCGTTTGATGTTGGCACAGTGGTGCAGGAGTTAACACCGCTGAGTCACAGGAAGAATGTTCTTGGTTTGAATCCTGGTTTGGTTTGAATCCTGGTTTGGTCAGGCTCCTTTAAAGTGCGTGTTCTCCCCCCCTGTCCGTGCTCTCTCTGTGCATGACCAGCGAGAGCGTGAGCCTTCATCCAAGGAGAAGATAGAGAAGTTAGTGAGTGAATCACAGGAAAAAGTCGGCTTCTAGCAGTTTGCAAATCCATTTTTTCTCCTTTTGTTGCAATGTGTTTTGTAGGCGATTAATTCAGTAGTGAATGAGCATGGGATAAAAGCTTCAGTGTTGGTGTTTCAACTTTAAATAGTCTGCTTTTGTGTAAAAAGATTTGTGTGAATTGTACTTATCGACTGCCGCTGTGTGCAAATTATCACCTTTTTAATTTAGTCAGTTAAGGCGTTAGTGCTGCACACACACAGAGTCTTTCTAAAGTGAAAACATCTCTGATTTGGTTTCCCTGAGAAACACTGGAATGATAAGGGACATGACCTCCTGCTTGTGAGGTAAACTGATAACCAGGGGCAAGGATCATGTGATACCTGTGCTAAAGATCATGTGATGGCCTCCTCCGAGAAAAGAGAGTGGGTGCTCTAATGCTGTTTTCCCTCTCAGACGTGTATCTGTGTCTGTGTAAAAGTCTTGAGTTAAGTAAGTACCAGAATTAATTTGACTTTGTATTTAAATACAAGAGAAACGAATGTACTTATTCTGTTTAAGTCAATATTCTGCCAACAGTGCAAACTGTTGCTGCGGATTTGAATGGTCACAGAATCCAAATAATGCCGTTTATCACCTTATTGTGTCTGTTCAGTTAAATGGCTGCTTGTGCTCAGTGACTCGTCCCCTTGTTGTAACCTGCCCAGCTTCTTTTGACTCTATTGTGGGCACAAACTGCCAAGAACTGTGTCTTTGTTTAGAAGACTATTTGAATTTAAAACGAGACACAGTGAGTGTTTGCATGCTTTCAATGTGTTCTATTAACTACTGAATTATCATTCACAATATAAACTATAGTTACCCCACTACATACAGTATGTGGTAAGAGGTTTAATATGCTAAAAGGGGATGTATTTATGTCTTATCAACAACTCAAGGCTCTTTAAAGTAAAATCAACATTGACAAACCACTTTTTATATCAGGCACCATTCATACACTGTCGGCACAGCTGTCAGGGGTTATTCAGGGTTCACTATCTTGCCAAAGGGCATTTCAGAGGAAGAGCCAGGGATTAAACCAGCGTCTTTCTTGTCAGTGGATGACCCACTGATCCACAGCAGCCCCTTTATATGTTGTTATGATTTTGGCTTTACTTATGGGAAGGTTTTTCTTGTGGCCGGTATCACTTTGAAAACACATTAGAGGGGTGCTCTCCAAGGCTCTGATGGTTTTAGCCCCCTTCATCAACATGCTGGAAGTGTTTTTCTCTGGCAGGGGGTCTCCCAGGAGCGCCACAGGAGCCAGAGGTCAATGACAGTGGGGCAGATACCCTGGTGATCAAGCCACTTGCCATTGATCTGCATCAATGATACATCAGAGCCAAATAGAGCTGAGTGGTAGGGGTCCTGCGCCACAGTGCAGTTTAGACATTAGTCACTGGATGACTTACTGAACATTTTCTTTACTCTAACACAATTGTTGACCTCGCTGTCAGAAATCAGAGAGCAGTGTTTGTAGAGCAGTGTGTACATTGTGTGTGGCGGGAGATGTCCAGAGGTTGAGAGGCTTACACAACTCTCAGTGTGTGGGAGCAGAGACTATAGCTGCAGTGGGACAGAGGTGGGCTGTAGTAACAGACAGACAAAGTGAACTGAATGATATCGCTGTTGAATGAGAATGTTGATTTCATGATGGAGAACTAAGGCGGTAGTTTCACATCAAGGTTAATTGAGGGCCTTCGGGTCCGCTGTGTTAGCAGCAGCGGTTTCTGCCGCTGTCTGGGGGAAAGGACTCGTCTGTCTGAAGAGCGGCACTGAAATGACTGCTATCCTCTGCTCTGATCCTCTGCAGGCTGCGGGAGGGTTGCTGACCGAGCGAGAAGTCTCTCTCCCGCTCGCTCTCTCGGCTCAGGGCTCTGTAGTGTCAGCACCTTGAGTCTCAAAGAGGAGCTGTGGACTGCTCCGACACATTCGCGTTGAAATTATTCCACATTGGCCCGGCTGGAGTGCATTTAGCAGCTGGAAGCGGTACTGTACAAGTGATTGTGTTACTTTAGCCTTGTATATTCAGCTCATCAGCAGGGCAGTGACCTTGTGTTAAGGGCAGAGGGAATCTCTGGTTACGCTCAGCGGAAGGCGATAGCTTGGATTGCGTTCGTCGCTCGTCGCTCTGCTTTGGCAGATTGAATGATTAAGTTCGTTGCATGATTTGTGGTGATACTCTTCATAAAGGCTCTTTTTCCAGTGGCCATTTTGAGCCTGGCCAGCATTTGGGGTGGGCACATTGTGCCTAGAAGAGATAGCACAGCCCAGATATAGCCATCACCACTGTGTTGGATCATAATGTCAGCCTCTTCATTAGTAAGGAACTTGGTAGTTGACCAGTGGTTTTGGAAATTCTGCAACCTTCCATTTGTCTCTCCAGTGTTATCAGACCATAACAGATAAGGATTGTCATCTCATTAGCCTAAAAGCTGCTCTAAAATATTTTATATCCTAATAACAATGGATGAAATCATGGATATAAAAGCACCCAAGCCTGAAGAGTTTCTGGCTTTAGCAGACAATTGTTTTCCAGGAAAATGCTCTAAAAAGAAATCCTTGTTCTCAGCACAGAACATATGACGAACAGAGTTAGTGACTCGCTGGTGAACAGGAGTGAGCATTAAGCCACTGAAGAGTCACATTTATTTACATAAACTATATCTTGGATATGGTGGAGACCAAATAAGACCAAACAGGGAATGAGAAGACTGGTGTATTTTTTGCCAGATGGCCAAAACCATAAAATCGAAATTCCAATTGATGCTCTTTGTCTACTAGACAGTTTTTTGGTGCTACGTTGGCTGTAACGAACTAATTAGATGATATTATGTCAATGATGTGTTTACAGCTTCATTGTCTTACTCCATGTAGCCAAAAAATAAATATCCCTTTAAACCCTGTCGATGAGTGAGGCCTGGTAATGAATGTCTGTGTTTGGATAGATCATTTTAGTTAGAATGATTTGATTCAGGATATTTATTAGGCTGTTTATTAGACAGAATTTTTTGATGAAAAGATGGTTTTGTAGAAAAGTATTGAAAATTGAATAGTTCCACATCATTGCCAGGCCAATTACTTGAATATCTCGTGCTGGCTGTTAAAACACCTGGTATTAGACTTTTTTTTTGCAAATACTTCCCCAGTAAGTCTTAGCTCACACAGTAAATAACATATGTTCATGTTACTGCACAACAATTGCATCCATCTGCTCTCGTAAATGTGTTGACGCAACCTTAGTTGTTATGCTGATCCTCTGGGTCGAGTGCGACATAAATTCCAAATAGTCGCTGTGGGAATAGCTTCACCTGGCCCGATGGTACAAATTCATTAGCAAAGCAAGGAGATTTGAATTCAAGTCAGACATTAATTATACAAGATCCTGATGTCTCATGCTGTAACCTTGTTTGTCCGTTTGCTGCTGGTCTTAAACAGGAACTGAATATCACATGTGACTTTCTTTCTAACAAGCATTGTCTGGTAACTCAGCGCTGATGAGCTGATTTAGATTGTGATTGAGTTTCCTGTTATTTTGTCAGCAGCCACTAACGTCAAGAAGAAAATCAACATCCTCCTAATTCTAATTGAATCTATTTCACTATAGGTTTTTACCGTCACGTTCAAACATCTTCCCCTGTTTGTGCCTTGGCATGACATCTAATGCTGGATTAGTTTGATGTGAGTAGAAGCTGGAATCAGACCTGTATTTCCCTGGATCGTCTTCTGGATGTTTGTGTTTTCGATTACACTGAGGAGAATAAGGGCAACATTGTTGAGTAATAACCAAAAGCTATCATGCATTCTTCTCCTGTAAAGTACATTACGTCATCTGACCTCTACAGGCGGGGGAAAGAAAGAGACCTCAGGCTGTGGGAGGTATTGGCACATTCAACAGAAATAGCACATCAGATCATGTGTACATTACAGAGTGGATGTTTACTTTACATTATGCTCTCTAATTCCTTCCCTGTGGCTGTGACACTTCAACCTGCTTATGAACTTGTGCAGTGTGGTGTAACTGCTATCCAGTAGAATAATCCTCGTTATTTATAACAGCGTGGTTGACTCATGTTTTCAAAAACGGTGAATCGTCCAAACAACTGCTTATGATGCTCTACCTTTTCTATACAGCACAACATGAATGGACACTGTTTTATATAAGATGAGACATCGCTGTGAAAATAAATAGGGCAACTGTATGCATGTGCTGGCTTGTTGACCCATGGAACCACTCACTCTATGAGAATAGTTCCTTTTCTTTCGGTGAAAGTATATTAATTAATTAGGGCATGCAGTATTTATTTGATAAAATGGTGGCTCATCAGACACAGTATTGGCTGAGTAAACACTTAATGGGCCGTGAACAGACAACAGTACTGTGGTATACTTAAAAAAAAAGCAGCTTTATAAAGCCAAATACTTTTACTACATGTATAAAATATTATGTCCTGAGTGGAGGAGGGACATTTCATGCATAGTCAGGGTTAATTGTGAGGGTTGAACTTGCGCTAACTTGTAGTTACATTTGGTGCTAAATATAGTGAAGTATTCTTAAGGCACCAGCATAGTGTTTTTAAAATTTGATCTCATTCTTCAGAGAAGAAGTTGGACATTTTCAACACATCAGTAGATTTGTTAATATCAACATGAAATACTGAAGTGTTTGTCATGTTGGTCGATGCAGTAGATGTTGGAGAGGAGGGTGCTGTAGGTGTGGATAACTGAGGACACTTTCACATACTTCTAGTCATAGTTTATCATGCCATCGCATTAAGGTTTATGACCAATGGAGATTATTGGGGGACTAAAACTTTCTAATACTGATATATTGGTTGAAAGAAGAAAATCTGCAATGATTCCTAAGATATCTAGGTTTAACCATGAACTTTATATTGCACAAGTTTAGATAAAGAGAAAACACAAATATACAAATTGAAAATCATACCGAAAAAAATACATGTAATATAGAAAAGTGAAAAATAAAGTTCTTCTTTCTGTTTTGCTCGACACAGGCAAATACTAACACACTATTCCTTCATAGCATTTAAAAGAAGACATTTAAAAGAGCATTTAAAAGAAGACATTCAAAAATACTGAGAGATGTGAACAAACTGCTGTTGGTGCTGGGCAGAATGCTGTTGCAAATGTTTCTTAGAGAATACAAAATGTTGAAAAAATAATCCAGACGAGGAACACCCTGAGAGTTTTCGTAGATCTGAAGTTGCAGACATGTCTCTTCTTCACTGAGATTAAAAATGATACGGTGTTAATTTCTTGCCACCATCGCCATCTGTTCAGTCCACTACACGGCAGCTGTTCGCTTCTCTCTCCGTCGAGTCTTCAGTTTCCTGCGATGGACCTTCAGCCAAGGGAGAGCAACTGCCCACCTGCACCGTGGACACGATACCCCTGTTACGGTTTCCACAGGATAACACCCTCTCCCTTTAGTCCAGCTGGCATGGTGTCACATTACATAGCCGATGCGGGTGCCATCCTGAGGTCAAGGGTCAGTCGGCTACCGATGACCAGAAGTGGTGATCCAGTATGAAGTGGCTGACGTGCATCTCGGTGCCTCTAGTAACTGCACCTCCTCTCTGATTTGCTCCTGCTGACTCTCATTCATTATCCATGCTTTCTGTCCTTTCCATAATCCAAAATCAAATGTAGTGCTGCCACATGTGGGATTATTGATGCTGTTATTTAATGACTGTCAGGATCTCTGGCATTTATTTGTGATCTACCGCCTGTGTGAAGAGCTCATACTGGGAAACATGCACTATATTTACAGTCTGATTTGATTTCTCTGAGCCGGCGAAAAGGCTGTCATAAATTACAGGAATCTCATGGAGTGAGGCACTGTGGCGCTTTATAAAATCCCGGCTGGGAGGAGGGACAAAAGAGACAGGGGAGGAGGGCTGTGCTCTGAAAGGCCGATCTGTATGCGACTTCGCTGGGAGGTGGCGTTCACGACACACGACACAAGCCCAGAGGCAATGCTTAAAGTGTCTCAGGCTTATCATGGAAGGTGGCACGCTCTGCTCTCTGTTAGCATCAGTCTGCACACTCTCCTCATTCTGCCATTCCTTGTGTAAACCAGGTTTGTCACCCTGGCCAAGTTTTTTTCCTTCAGGAGGAGCTGCTCCGTGTTGTTGGCGCAGAGGCTGCTGGGTTTATTGGTTCCCAGCAGTCCTGTAACGAGTGAAATTATCTTTAATTCAAACTAACAGCAACAATGATTTTGCTGCCAATATCTTGTGTGCATACACCAGGCCGGCGCAGGCCTGGATGTCTCAATGAGATGGATCTGTCTGCCTCCCTTTGGTGCAGAACCATGGGACGAATTGAATTACACCCCCCTAGCTTCACAGTCCCATGGGAGTGCACAACTAATCATTTGGAATCTCTGTTTTCAGAATTGGGGAGGGGCGGGTGTACCAGTGTGGTCTATCCTTTGAGCAACCAACTGTATGGCCTCTGCTAGGAAGAGGCTATGACTTTTCCATAACATCACCATAGCTACCGTCGGATTAGATGTCGTCACCCCAGATGGTTTGTAACCTATTGACCTCTGAAGGGTGTAGTCGCACCGCAGCTGGTGGCCAGATGTACCCCACATAGCTGCATTGCTTGCTAATGAGAAGTAAGTTTAAATTAGCAGGATTGCTGATGTTTTCCTCTGATCGATTCCTAAATTTGATAAATGTTCATGACGTCACTCAGTACGCTTCACAAAGCTGCATGAGGTTGTGCTTCTTTGGATTCTGTCTTTTGGTAGAATGGTTAGGTTTCGTTTTTTTGTTTTTCAATATTGATGCTAAATCAATGTTTTTTAATGGTTCCGTTGCTTCAACTGATGGTTTTTTTCTTACAAAGCACAAAACAGAGTGTCTTTTGTAATTGCTAGGGCCAATTGGAAGTTGAAATGTAATAGGTCTACCATTAACCGTTAAGGAATCCTTCCCTAGGAAGACAAATATCAATAAATGCATAACAAAACAACATAAATCTTACCTGCCTGCAATTACTAAATACTCAATGACAGTTTCAAGACTTGATTCAACAAATACTTCAGCTCTGTCCTTGTCATCAATTTTTCTTCTCACTGCCTCGAGTTCAAGGGACCTACTATCAAACTGTAAGCTAACGTTACGTATTGCCACAGCCACGTATAGAGTGCTGCCACCATTGTTAAGTTTATGTTAACTTGACTTTTGTCGTTGATGTCTACGTTTCCTGTTAGCACCGAAACAAAGCACCGAAATCTGCAGTGTGATTTAGTCTGGTAGGTAAAGGCTGAGTTAGACTCCTTAAAAGCTCTGACATGATTATATTTCATTTTACCTACTGAAAGTATTATGAACTGAAATATTCAGGGGAAATAATTAAGATAATGGACCTTTTCCCTGCCCAGTGGTGTGAAGGAGAGCTGTGCGCTAATGCCCAACACTGTTAAATGTCAAACCTGCGGTAACTGTTAAACTCACAGTTTAACCTCGGTTACTCCTATAATAAACCCAATTAAATCCAGTTCACTCACCTAGTGTGGCTGCTGTAAAGATGTCACCGTGATCCACGGGGCTATTTATATAGAGTATCATGTAGGTGTTAAACAACACGACAAATGAACACACTGAGTGCAGTGAAAATGTTATAGATTTTCATGTAATATTCCTCATGATTGTCAGTCGCTGGAGGTCACATACTTCACCAGGCTTTTCTCTTCATGTATAGATATTAGTATAAGTATGGATTTTCTAAGTGCTTTACTTTTCCTTCTGATATTCAGGACGTGGAAATCAGTTTGACGGTTTTAAATAATTTCATCCAACATGACTCTGGATCTAAATCCTTAATGGCTGCAGCAAAGAGAAAGATAGCAAATTGTCCCCCTCTCTTTGCCCTCTGTCAAACATTTGCAAAGCCGCGGTGAAACACTGGAGATTGGGTGTCCCTATCATCTGCTATTATGAATTCCTCCGTCTGTCTGCGGTGCCTTCGTCGTCGCCCTTTAATAAATCAGATTTACTGCTACATCTGTAGTGCCCATGCTAATGAAGTAACGCCCAGCGCAGAGACACAGCGTTGATTTCATTTCCTGCCTCCCTGGCTGCTCCCTGGGTGTAGATGGAGATTACATGTCATATAAAAGAAGAGAGATTAAAGAATCTGTATCCGAGTGGAGTGTCACAGGTGTGTGCTCGGCCTCACAATCAGATGAGGAAGTTTGACCCAGAGCGGCGGAGGTGGCGCTCGGTGCCGTGGGCGTCCTCTTCCTCTCTCTTCTTTTTCTACAGATCTATGGAGGATAACTTCTTGTCTTGTTAACCGAGGCTGGAGACGGAGGTTGTCAGGTTCTCCCACACGTCTCTG
This sequence comes from Pseudopleuronectes americanus, assembly GCA_038501795.1. NCBI lineage: Eukaryota > Metazoa > Chordata > Actinopteri > Pleuronectiformes > Pleuronectidae > Pseudopleuronectes > Pseudopleuronectes americanus. The sequence continues at coordinate 11,835,229 of CM076720.1, read as the reverse complement.
CCAATGAACATGGAGATAGTGCCCCTGACAGAGATCTGAGGCGAGGCAACCGAGATATGGACGGGTTGTCCACTTATTAAAGAACAGACGAGGGCACAATTCATTGCCTTCCTACGTGCTTGCGTTCCTTCATACCCATGTGTATGCCCAGTGCCTGCAGTCCACCAGTCGATCCTATCAGTAGTAGACTGACAGAGAACATTGATGGACCCAGTGTAAATTTGCTTGTGAAGGATTTCTGCAATTTCCAACAAATGTTATTCTTTCACTTTATTCTTTAATTCTGCAGTTCTTTATCTCATATGGGCTGAACTATTTCATACTTGATATTCCTTGGTGCATTGTTAGAGGCATTAACGAGTTTGCAATATGAAAAAGCTCAATTACGCCACACAGAGAGATAGTGTGTTCTTCAGTGAGCGATTCAGTCTTGTGCTGCAACAATTAAACAATTTGTCAATGGCATTAAATTAATTGGCCATTATTTTAGTAATGAACAATTAAATATAAAGAAAAATGCCAAACATTATCTGCTTTCCCTTACCCTCCGTTCAAAGACCTAACAATGCTCTCAGGCCGGTACAGTTTAAGAGATTGTGCCAGCAGTGTGTGTGTGATGTGTGATACAAAATGTGCTGCACATAGATCCACAGTATGAAAGAGTGAATGACATCTGTACTGTTAAATGCTTTTAAGTGGTCATCAAGACTGAAAAAGCACTCTTTTTTTTAATTATTATTATTATTTTATTGGTTAAATCATTGATCGATCTATCAACATTCTTCTAGACATTTAAAATATGTTTCTTTGTGACCTTACCAAGCAGCCAAATTGTGCTACTGGCCCCAGTTTGATCCCTTTACATCCGTTGGCATATTAAGATGCTTCATGCAGGCATGTGCAGCTGATTGGTTTGCACGCCATGACTGGAACTAAACATAGACCACATTCTGACTATCAATACATTGTATTGTCTGCCACAGTGTGAAATATTGCTACATACCCACTGATAAATATGCATGATTTGTTATGTGGTGTTAATAGTTGAACAGCCTCGTGTTGTATTTCCCAGGAGTTTATGGTAACGTCAAGGTATTAATGACCAAATACGGGATTTTTTTTCAACTTGCACATCACATCTGAATCATTCATCAAATCAAGTTTTTGGCAGATGCATTAAAATGCTTTGAGGGCAAAATCCACTGGAGTGTTTTTTAGGTCTACTCACATTAGCACAAAGCTGCTTTTTAGCACTGCTGACACTTTGAGGTTTTTTTTTAAAACTGCTATCTCCTATGAGATACTCAGTATTTTCCCTCTCGCAGTCATGTGCTGCTGAGTTTGGGAAATGTTCAGTTCTGTGGTTTCAACCTTTAACCCACTTAACTGGTTTAAATACGCTTTATGTTTTCTCAGAGAAACTGTTGACTTGAGCCTTCCTCGTGATTTATTATACAGCTGCAAAGTCTTAATGTGCTCCGACAATGTTTCACTATTTCAAAAAAACAAGTTTGAGTGAATAACAACTTCAAACTTGTTGTACTGTACCTCTGCTGCTTCACTTGGGTTGCGAGCTAACAACCAACCTGGGATTTGGTGGCTAAGTTACTGCAAGGGTTCCATTTTAGTCGTCTAACTCTCCTAAGAGATTTAAAATCCTAAACAATCCAAGGTGCTTTATTCTTGGACATTTTGTGTCGTAACTCATTTGGCACAAAACTGCACCCAAGTTTTCTCCCTTTTGTGTAAGTGCAGAGAACAGCAATGACATTGTTTATTGCACACAGTTGATTTACGTGATCTGGTTTATTACAACCTCCCCCTGCTGGAGCCTGTGGCTGATCATTATATACTGAGAATTTAATCCTTTCCCATGTTCAAACTATTTCTCAAATTAAATTCCCAGTCCCCTAAAAACAATCACATTAAAATTCACCAGAGACAGATTTTCATTCAGATCTGCACCTTATTTGACAGATTTGTCATCAAGACCCATGAATTAGTCTCCACTGATCTGGAAATTGAATGGCTGCATTCATGAGCCCTACCGCAGCCTTCCACCAAGTATCATGGTCGTTCGTGCAGTAGTATGGTAGAAGTATAGTAATCAGCTTACTATCAATCAAATGCAGACGAAAAAATTACTTCCTTGTGTCGGAGGTAATAAAAAGTACAGCTGATTCTACTATCACTATTTTCTTTGCCCCTCCTGAGCACATTTGCTGCCATTCTATGAACTTCCAAAATAATGTTTTGGACAAAGGAGCCCGTTAAATCTACATGGAGCAATGTTCTATTTATTACAACTTTGTTAATTCCCATGAGGAAGAACCTGGGGACTTAAAACGGATAATGCCCAGATGGTCATCAGAACAGATCAAGAGACAAGCAGTTGCAGTCCTCTAAATGAGGATAGATAGCTTGTATAGGATAAGAAGATCAGGTATTGTCACCACTTTGATGTGTTGGGTATGTAGATTCTCTTTGCTAGTTTCTTTACTTTAGTTTGTCCTTGGCCTTCAAACCCACTGAATTGTTCACATTCTGATCCGTGTTGTCGCTTCACTTTTTTCTTTTTAAATTAATCATAAACTGCCGTGAATGAAAATGACATGTATTATGAAGAGGCCGTTGATAACGTGCTATTTGCGTAGGTTTTGTGTTTAGTCGGGAAATTATTCAAGTTATTATTCAAGTTATCAGCTGGTTGAATGCCCCCCCCCAATCTAATTAGAAGTGTGTGTCAGCATTAATGAGTCGAGTGCTATTGTGGCAGAATTCATCAGGGCAATTAGTGAATCTCAGAAAGGGCGACACTCCATGGGAAACGGCACAGTGGTTGGGTCACTCACAGCACACTGCTATCAGCACCACGCAGCCCCAACACTGACCTCGGGGACAACAGTCAGCCACATGAAAATGTTCAATCGACCGTTCGGCTGATAGATTGTGTTATCATGCTTTATCAAATGATATCATATGCGATCTAACATTTGTCTCGTTGAGTGAGCTGGGATAAAATACAATCATTTTCTGTAAGTGAGCGGCTAACGCGCCGTAGCCAGAAACCAGCAGCGGAACAAAAAACAGACTTTTGTTATAGTCATCAGTTGCATTCAGTTATCGTGAGTATTTTAGATCCTTGTAATTGAATTTTAAATGTTGCTAAGAACGTTTACAAGAAAATGAACACATCCAAATTTAGGAGAAGCAATTCTAAAGAGTGAAAAGAGAAAATACATTTTATCAAGGGCTGGATTCACAGCCATGCTAGTGGATCTGTGAGACTTACAATAAAGGTACAGTTCACCGAAAAATGAAAATTCACTTCACACACCTTCTTCAAACGTAAAAAAAAACAAAGGGAAAAAAAAGAAAATGCCTCCATGTTGCTCCTGTGGTGTCATCCAAGCGTCTGTAAGCCCCGATATTCAAATGTTCAGCCTTCATGGAAATTAGTCCTGGTTGAGAGATTTAATTCAGGCCCAAAATCATGGACTGACTGTCTTTCACTTGCAAATATGCAAACACTCAAAGTGCTAATGAAGAATGATTATGTGCTACGTTGTTAAATCCTGTCCCTCTTTTAGAGGATACTGAATTAACCTGCAGAGCTATGAAATGGTCAGTGGTGTAGTTCAAGAGATGCAGTATTTTCAGTCAGGAACTGATTAAAGAGGACTGACAGGGCTCATGTCTGAATTATCGTTCTGTGTTATTGTTATTATGGATTTTTCATCTGCACAGTGTGAGCCATGATAATGTGTTTATTCAAGGGCGGATACACAGAATGGCTCTGACATTCATTCTTGTCCTTCAGCTGTTGCTCAGTCTATAACAAGCAGGATAACATATGGTGGAAAATACATTTCTCAGTCACTAGACCATTGAGATACTTTGTCAGGTCCCCAGAGGGTAGTTTGTATTATTTGTTAGTGTCTTAAATTAATTGGGTAAAATCTTTGTTTTTTGTAGTACCGATGGTAAAAAGCTATTTATCTCAAATTTGGGCAAGAATAAAATGAAAGTCCTGATTGAATAAAGGGAATTTAAAGGTTGTTTGTTATGCACAGTGAGTAGGACCTACCACCTGTAGTACAGCTTGTTTATTGTTGTTGCCTCAGCATTACACATAAATATATACACCTTTAATTCAGGGTTTCTTGGAAAGGCTGCATCAATATTAAATAGGCTTGAGGGTCCTTACACATTAATTATACAAATGCAAGAATGAACGGAAACTATTTAGCCGATCAGACAGTTTTTTTTTATAAAATATAATTGGAGGAAAGGAAACATTTTTCAGTGTCTGTTGTTCTCAACAAACTCGTGAATGATCTAGCCAGACCCCTGGCATATAACTGTGGAGAAATGAATGAAAACAGTTTGATAATAATTTAGCCTCTGTAGATGCTCTATTGTCTCCACTGAACATGAGGGCTCGGTTATATCTCGATACATTTATTGTAGAATTCAACAAAGACCAATGATCAGAAAAATATAATCACTTCAAAGTTTACATGACTCAGGTGATCCAATACAATTATAAAAAACTAGAATTACTATGAAGAGACAGAGAGAACCTGTTTTCAATAGTAATTAAAGGTGTTTACATGGTCATTTCATGTATATATGTCTTCTGGAGGTATAAATGGTCTAATAAAAGATATAAATAATAAAAAAAGCTTATTTTATTATCAAGTTTAACAGCCATACAGAAGAACAAATAAGTAATAAAGGAATATACAGCAATTGCTAAATTGAAATATCTCTGAAGCCTGAACTGAGGTTTTCTTTTGGGACTTTCCAGTGTGAAATATTACCAGATTTTAGCTAGCTCTGCTTACGCTACACTACCGGAAATCACTTCTTACTCGTCTACAAACCTGTGCCATGTATTTACCAGTGGCGGTACAGCTTCTTTGAAGAAGTGATATCCAAGGAAAGGATTTTAAAGGTAAGTCCGGGTGAATCTAGTGTAATTTAAACATCTGGAATTGGTTCGGTACAGAGATTTGCATACTCGCTGATGCATTAGCATTATTATCTCGAAAGATCTCTGAGCTACCTCCTAAACAAGCAGGCTTCACCTCAACCTTCACCTTTACAAATTGTGGTTTCCTTTTCTATGACCATGACAATCCTATGGCCGCTGAGCTTTCTAGCTGTGCAGGGTTTGAGCCTGATGTTGCACTTGGCATTCAGTTGCCAGTGACAGTGTGTTTGTGTGCCTCCACATTAGATGTTGTGTACGCAACAGTCTCTAAGCTCATTACAGTAATCAGGTTAAAGAGAAAGGAGCTGGGGAGCACTTGGTCTGCTCTATGTTTCCTCTGGACTTCCCCGGTGAGACGAAGAACCTCTCACACAGGCTCCAGCTGAGCCACCGGGTCCCGCCCCTGCAGACGCCTGCTGCTAATGATCGGCTCACGCTGCTCATGTTTGTATGAAACCCACACTGGGTAATTCAACTGCACCCATGCTGTCATAATGACCAGCTTGTAATTGAACTACTGATACACGGCCAGACTCGTGTGGGCTTCCTTGCTTTCTGCAGTTTGGTGTGTTTTTTGCACAAATGAGGCTTGAACAGCGACTCACAGCTGAAAAACTGTTCACCCTCACAGAACTTCAGGGAATAGCACCATGTTACAGCAGAATTGCTGAATGTATTAACAAGCGTAGCCTCAGTGTGTAAGGAAGAGGTGTTCATTTCACCGTTGTTGCATTTGGTTTTTGAGCTCGCATTCTGCTGAGTCACAAAAGCTGTGATCCTGCAGTAATGATAGGACTTGAAATATGGCTGTTTAGCCTAGGTCTTGGTTTTTATTTTATTTTGTGTCATCAAACCCTTGAACGCTCGTTGCTATGTAGCCTCATTAGAAAGTACAGAGCAAGTTCAGTAGAAGTGGTTCAGACTGCCTTCAGCTGATCTATGGCAGTGGCAGCTTGTCTCTAAACGCTGAGTGTGTGTAGCCATTGAAAGCTCATGACCATCTTAGAGAACCACTAATGAAAGTCAGAGCCTTTCATCATTCATTGGTTTCTTCTGCCGACGACGCTGCTGCTGCAGAAAAGGCCCCGTTTGTTTCTCCGGAGCTGACAGAAGCCACCTGACCTGGGAATTGCTCACATTGAGGGTTGCCGTGGCAACCAGCAGATGTGGAGCATGAAATAGGGAGGCTGTGAGTCCTTAACTAAGCATGGCAGTATCCCTTAAATGCTCTGCTCCTTATCCTGTGGCTCCCCTGCCTCAGTAGAGGTCCGGCTGCGAGTCGTGTCCAGGGATGAGCTGCGCTTGTTTCCCCTCTGTCCATATGGTGCCGAGCTGAAAGCATGCACAGGAAGAATGTCAAGCAGTCAGTGTGGATGTCTCAGTTGACCCTGTTGCACAATATGCAAAGGATATCCATGCCGTGTGTGGGCGGGCGGTTAGTTGACCAGATGTTTATGAGGCGGATTTGAGCCAGAGATGTTTGTTTCCAGTAATCAGAAACACTTGGAAGTTTAGGGGGGGGAATCCATGTGTGATGGCCAGACAGTCCTCTGTGAGATATCGTTTGGATGCAGAAAAACCTGTACGCTGTATATGTATGTATGTGTTCCTGTAACTTTATCCCATCTGGTGCTGTATTGTGTGATTCACATGTCCTGAGCAGATCTCAGGGGTGGAAAGAAACTACAAGAGTCGCTTTAGGGGAGTTGTGTAGAAATGTACATTAATTCATCTGCAGTTGTTCACATTCTATATTAAAAAATATCACTTCAAAAGGGTATTTCCTAATTTCATTGTCTTACATGTACACCGGTTAATGAATGTTGATTGGTGTGATCTTATTGTTCGATAGCCGGTGTTGTCGAAGTGCTGTTAGAATGAACTGTATTTGTATCGAATGAAGACGTAAAATGAAATTAAGCGAAACACAGAGTCACTTCATCCAACTCGTGCAATTAAATTAGAAATCCAGAGACGGAAACAGAGACAGCTCACCTTCAAAGTAAAAAAGTCAGGTTGTGAGGCTGTGGCTGTCAATTTAAGGAGAGCTAAACTTAATAACTGAACAAATAGCCTTAAATATACCTAAACTAGGGTTTAGAACAGAGGATGTCCCTCCTTGTACAGATTGTAGAGTTCTACGACGCAAATAGTAATTTGTGAATATGGTCTATATACAGTTATGAGTTATCATGTTGTATATTTGCATCTCTTTTTCACTGGCTTATTATGAGTAACTTATCAACACACATGAACAGTGAAACAAGCAGATTTATATAAGAATGTAATTATTAATTTATACATTCTTCAGATCATTTATTTGATAAAGAAAACTTAATCTGTAACTGTGGGCAAAAATGTAAGTCTTTACATAGCATCGCGACTTGCCGGGCCCGATCAGTAGAAAGAATTTGTTTACTTAGAACTTTATTGCTGACTCGGTGTCATGATAACGCCACTAAAAATCATCCAAGTGTATTTGCCCTCCCTTCTCATAACCAGGCTACCTAAAGAAAAACATTTTTTTTGGATATATCTCAGTTTTCTACCTCACGCCCAACAGAAAAAAGCAGTCTTGCTAAAAACATGAATACGGGCAGGCCTTTGGCTCGCAGCCTCCGCTTGCAGAACCTTCTGAGGGGGACAGTATTTATCTGAGGGAAAGCGTTGTGTACGCCATCTCCAGCCAACTTAAACATGGGATTCTTGAGTGCTTTTAGTCCTCGCTGAGAGAAAAACAAAGCTGCACGGAGTCGCACACTGATACCGTGCTCGGAATGTACTCCCATGCTAACAGAATAATGGGCTTTTTCGTTTGCTTTGGCTTTTGCATGGTTTGCTTTCAACTTTTACTGTCCGGTCTAGATGTTGATCAGCCGTTCATCATTTCGGGAGTGAACGCACTCTCTGGGAAGTTGTTTGGTTAATTGAGCGCAGGGAAAAGGTTCCAGCTTAAGTGCCTCCTCTTGCAAGTTCTGTGACTGCTTGCCTTTGTGCACGTACGTCTTCCTCACTGCACTGTGGGGATCAATCCACCGGCTGATGATTCTCACAGCTCTCGTTTGCAGCTCCCCTCACAAAACGTTACATTATATCTTTTTTGTTTTGCCTCTGTGAAATCGGAGTGACACTTTCACAGAGAAGTATTTTCATTTTTCAGACGCGCTCTTTCAGCGTGAATCAAAGTCGACTCCCTCAAATCTCTTTTTGCTGCCGAGCGCTTCCATGTACATGTGACAGGAGAGCTGAGAGGCCCTCTGGGTGGAACTGAGGTTTGTGTAGTCGTGTACGCACCCTTACATAAAGCAGCCTCTCATGTGGTCACGTCGCTATCTCTCTGACCTTGTCCTCTTGACATTTAAAAGCCGAACTCCTTTAAATCACTGCAGAGTGTAACCTGCGTCCGAGTGACCCTGAGCGGTTGCACAGTAGATGTGGACCTGAGGGCAGAGTGGATGTGGCTGCTGCAGCCGCTGTCCGGCCTTATATGTCCAGGAAAAGGTGGGCACTGCAGCAGCCATGGCAACTGTGGGCAGGGTCGCTGATCTGGAAACAATGGGCCAACAACATGGCCTCTCCCTGAACCTCCTCTCATGCAACAACATGGTTTCACTCCCCATTCATTTCATTCCTACAATTTCTACTTTGAAAATTCTACTCTGTTATAGATAAGTGTTTCCTTTTATAAGTCTCTTCTGAGCTAACTGAGAGCACATCCCAGCAGAAGCTGTGCAGGAGGAGCTAATGTGTAACTGCTCTTAACAATAAAACTGATCCAGTTGTCTGCTTGTGGTGTTCTAAGCTAAATGTTTGGTTCTGCTTGAAGAACCAGAACAGAGTACCTCCGCCTTCACGTGTCACGTTTCTTCCTTTACAGCGTGCTGGAGGATAGGAAGCGCTGATAGAGTCCGCTGCTGTATCACACTCTGGAGCGACGCCAGGGCATGTTCCGTTCCACTGCTCTTGATACTGTAATCAGCATGCAAGTGGTGGTAGGCAGTCAGCTCCTGAAGTATGAGAGAGAGGCTCAGCGCAGACAGGAGGAGATTGGAGGCACCTGATTTACGAGGGCGCGACACTGCAGGCAAAACACGCAGATTGTGGGAACCTGAGGTTTGACAGTGTCGTCTAACACCGCAGGACGATGGAGTTGTTTGAGTCGATGGAGTCTGTCCTGTTTGCTTTCTGCCTGTTGTTGATGTGCGTGCTGTAATGCATAAACAAACCTAGGATGCCCCGATGTGGGAAATTTCCCACTGAGTAATAAACTCGTTCACTGGACATTTTACAAGAAAAGACATGTGGTGGCGCCAACTTTGATCTTTAACGTTACATTTCCCTTCAGGCAGCCTCACTTTTGGACTCCACTTATAGGTGTGTGAGGGTAGATGTTAAACCTTCAGATTTTGCCACCTTCATCTGACACACTTTGCAGATTGCCTTATTAATGTTGTGTCGTTCCCTTGTAGCATTCGGGTTGAATCAGGAATATTGCAGAAGAGGCTCTTTTTTTTTGCTTTGACACCTAATCCCCTGACAGTCATTACTGTGATGCAACTCTGCTCTGCTGCTGAACCTTTCAGTATTGAGCATTGATTGGAGTTTTTAACTGATGAATGTGGGAGCTGCAAGTGATGTGTAAATAACCATATGGGTTTCATGTCTAAACTAGAACGGCACTCAGAGCAAATACCTCTGCCAAGGCCCAACAGTCCCCATAAACACATTTAAATTCACTAGATACAGTCTTCAATGTGGATCTGCACCACGCTGCAAACACTCATGAATACCAGTCCAGAATTTTTCAAAAAATCCACCAATTCGTCTGTGAGAAAACCAAATTTTTTTTTGAAAAACACACATCTCACCATGTTCAAGAAAGAGAGAAATACTGCTGGATTGACCATCTGATCCTGATCAGCACCAACACTAAACGGGTTCGTGTTTGATCCCTGCCACATCCTTCCAAAAAGTTTTGTGGCAATCCGTCCAGTAGTTTTTGTGTGTTTCCATGGTTACTATAATAGACCAACAAACAAACAAAGGTGAGAATGAAATAGAATAAGCGAAGGGGCAGTTCGGGAAGATATATCATCAGTATGTTTTTGATCACTCCACAACTACCGTGTTGACCCTTCCACATTCAGCTATTGTACATTACCTATTTGATCATACTACAATATGAGGCATTTACTATGCAGCCGATAAAAGATTGTGTTGTTTTGTTGGCCTGCGTTAATATATCTCTTGGCACTTGGCAGGCAGCTCTTTGCAAGCTGCTGCTTTTTTTTTATAGTAAAACAACCTGCTTTGATTTTTCTCATATGGTGTAAGGAGAGTTAGATTGACGTTGAAACACTTGCAGGGTTGTCATCTCAACTGTGACCTTTGTAATTCTGATGCAATGATTTCACGAGCCGGCTCTGCCTTGTTCTTTTTTATTCTTACACTAATTACTGTCAAATCTGTGGAGTCTCACCCTGCTGCAATTTAATCTCCCCGTTCTTGTATCTCTACATTCAATACAAATTGCATATACTCTTCTGGTGGCACACAGACCTTCTTATCACAGTGTGTAAAGCAGAAACAGAACGACAACAAAAGGTTTATTCCCACAATTCTCTCTGCTAGTCTGAAAAACATGGCTGAAAGAATCTATAGGAAGACAGTGTCTAGGTTTGTTTTTTGCTGAGCACTAAAACATGTCTTGTGTTTTGGGTACGTCTTGTACTGGGTGGATTTCTTGCGCTGCCACTGGAGAACATTAATATTGATGTGCATGTCAGTTTCATTCTGTGAGTGAAGGAAAAGGTCAAAGGTCACAGCTGGGGGTTAAGATTTGTTTGAAATCACCTGTCCTTTAGAAAGCTGGACCTGGATGAAAATGTAGGCTTAAAAAATTGTCATTAACAATTCTGACATAATCATTGATGTTCCTGAAGACTATAAGGTGGTTACTGACAGATATTTGTTAATACAGCCTGTAAATATAATTTATATGTACTAACCCTAACCCTACTAAATACTCTTAATGTTAATTGAACAACATTTTCACCATCTAAACATTCATTTTATAATTATTCCCAGATCTGTGCCTGCTCTTAAGATATGGACACGTTTCCATGTTAAACTAAACCACACGAATTGGCTAAATACAACAGAATATAAAATCTCCAAAATGAACCGTGTCTCCTCCTGTGATTGGTGTAATTTAACAGTCGGCATAAAAGACATGGGTCCAATCCGCTGATTGCACTGCATCTCACAGCCAACTGTGGCTGGTGTGACAGACAAGGTGAAGTCAATCAGGCCCAGTCGGCAAAGAGCCTTAATCACGTCGGACTGTTCGGGGGATCTAATCATGGCCGAGATTCACATGTCCATGTTGGAGATTCTGATCCCTGAAATATTAGTTATGACAGTACATCAGCACCGTGGTTTTTCTACTGCTGTTAAGAAGCAGCTAATGTCACAGCTAATGATTATGAGTTCAAGTCTAAGAAGGACTGGGCTTCAGTGGTGTTGTTTCTGTGAGCAACTCATTATGAATATAGAGCTGGGTGAAACAGTAAATGTGTAGTGATTTCAATAGTAATACTTTCCCAAGTACACTGTTATCTATAGGCTACCAGGTGAGCACTAATATTTAATTCACTCCACCTCAGAGGTTCTGTTTTTGCACCTTTTGGTTTGTTGATTGGTTGTTCGTAGGTACGGTTTATTGGTTGTTCGGTGGGTCGGTCAGTTGGTTTGTTGGTTGGTTAGACTGTTGATTGGTTGGTTGTTTGGTTGAATGGATGGTTGGTTGGTTGTTTTTTGTTCCTTTGATAGTTCATTTCTTCATTGGGAATAATTCACTGATCTTGATGAAAATAATCAGGCATATTTCGGGGACTGATATGTAGGAGTGTGTTATTGAATTTAAGGGGACCATTGGTTGTTGGGGGAGGTTTGTGTTCTACTGAGTACTCTTCTAGTTTGAAAAACGTAAATTGCCTATTTGCATTTCACACAGGGTTGTACATTCAGGTCATATAGTATATTGGTTAGTAATAGCAATATATGAGTTATTGAACATAAATGAGAAATCTGTTGGGTTTCGTTGCGAGCATGAAACTCTATCTGGATGAAACCATGGGGGAAGAAATGACTTCCAGATTGAACACACTGAAGTATGTCCACATCAAACCCCCTCGCATGCTCTGCAGTGATCAGTGGACAAACCTGAGTGGATTGAGTATTTGAAGCCACTTGACAAGCACCTGTTCAGAATTTTGTGCTCATAATACTCATAAATTCAGCCAGCACATTACAAAATATTTTCTTTGACTTGATCTGCACATGCACAAAGAGTGTGCCATTAAAGTGTAAGGTTTCATAGAATGTTACCATATCTGAGACGATGGAATGAATCACCATGTCAGATGTTAAAAATGCATCCTCATTCTTTAAAGCAAATTGTTCTTTGGATTGAAAATATGTTTGAAGTCCAAAACACTGAACTATTGACTCCAAATGTTTTCCCTGTTTCACTTCATTACATCACTTTGCATGCAATAGTCATCGGTCAAAAACCAGATGTAGGCCAGTGGAGCACAGACCACATCGTGTAAATGCAGTGTAAGAGATTTATGGTTTCAAATGTGGCTGATAATGATAATGAAATCATCATGGGCTGAATCCTCTGTTTTTTTTGGACTGAGCTGAACCATCAGGGTATTTAATGGAATAAAAATGTTGGGCCAACATCTGTCTGAGCCAACATTAACCACTATTATTGAGATAGAAAGAGAGAGAGCGAAGCACCATATCATTGATTGACTGACTACAGATGCTGGGTGGAGCTCCTCTCCTCCTCTGGTAGCTGCTTCTGTCTGCTTCTATTAGGAGGCTCATTCTTCATTTCACTAGATGAGGGATGACGGATGGCACACGTATGAGCTTTGATAAACACCTCATACGTGTTGTGAAGGGTAGCTTTTATCACTCTATAATCATAGCTAATTTAAAGCCGCGTCATCCATGGTGTTATCCTAGAGTCCCTCTGAGAATGCAGCAGGGAAATCTCCAAAATAATTCAGCTAGTGGGCTTGTGGGTAACGTTTCTAACAACCCACAGACTCAAAAATAAAAAATAAAGAATATATATAGAGTCGCCAACTGAGCTGAAGAATTTTCCTTCAAGAATTTACTGTCATGTCTTCAAGGAATTCAGGAATAAACATAAGTTATTTTACAGTATTTTTTATAGGTGTGGGTATCAGTGAATGCCTTTGTCTTTTAATATCAGGAAGGAACAGTTGCAGTTATTACACTGCCTTTGCCTCTGGATTGCTTTTGAAAATGGTTCTGCAGGAGGATGCTCTACTCCGCTGGATATTTTTAGATTAAGAGGAGCTGCTCTCTCTGTCCGTGTGACAAGGGCAAGATTCTTAATTTTTCTCAGTATCTATACCCTCAAATTGCATTAGAGCAGAGCATGTCACCCAGGGGCCGAGCCTGCAAGGTTAATTCTAAAATGTGCAGTCAATATCGCTGTGAGTGGCTTTAGAGCACATGTTGAATGTCTATTGAATTAAAAAATTGCGAGCCACTTATAACTTGTCAGCTTGTTCATATTAATCCAGTTGAACTTTAAATAGAAAGGGTCAGCTCTTTTTTCTCGATGCTGTCTGATGATAGCTGTATCTGGAAGGGACAATTATTAATGAATTTATGAATCGTATGCAGGAAGTGACAGGGGTGGAAGTGAAAGCCTTTGACATGCACGAGGATACATTAATAAGAAAGATCAGAGTCTCTGCAAGGCATGAGAAAGATGTGATGTTAAAATGGTACATGTCAGCAATGACATACTTATTTTTATATGTATTAACCAAAAAGATGTGCTTAATGTATTGTTGCACAAATACGAAGAAACCTGCTCCATCAATAGCTCTGTTGGCAGCTTAGGAATATTGTCAGTGTTCCATTATTATATTCTCCTCATGTTTTTAATTTGAAAGTTAATAGGGCGACGTCTCTGTGGGCCCTCATGCTGTTTAGATTACAGCCCCTAAATAGATGTAAAGTCATTTGCTTTACATTAGTTGTAAATCAACTGAGCCCGATCCACATTATCAAGATGTATTAACGGTGGCTGATTAATGTCTTTACCTCTTGGGTTCTCCCCGATTTACCAATTCAAATTAGTGCTGGAAATGATAGACCAGCAGACAATAAATTGAGAGGCAGCGTTCACATCTGGTGGAAAACAACACCGCTGACCTTGACAGGCTCTCCACTGTGGGGTTGAGCTGAAATGCAGTTTCAGGATTTGCAGGAATATTGGATCAAAACAACCTTTGTTTGCAGCTACAGTACGTGAACCACCGCCGGACCGCCTATGTTCCAGGAAAGCGTAATGGTCTCCTGAGACGTACGCTGTGGTCCTGCAGGAATCTGACCTTGCTTTCAAACAGACTGGGATAAAGGCTTGTCAGCGCAGGAGAGAGGAGGAGGAACTGTGGTGTAAATTAGCATTTTGTCAATGCACACATGCTTAAATCCCGCTGTTCTCAACAGTCGGGATAACTGCTGAGGTCAGAGGTACTCGCAATGTCACTGACATGCTACATGCTTAGATTACACAGCAATAATAGGTGGCCAGGGTGGAGATAATTTGGCACAATAAAGGCCACTTCAGTGTATTTGTGAGGTTAGTGAAGGCTGCAGCCACAGTGTTCTCCTGCTGCTTTACTGGCGGTTTCATTTGAGCTCTGGGGTTATTTCCAGTCGCATCACAGTCTGTTAAAGTCTAATTGTCAACCGTAACAATAGTCGTGCTTTCTTCAGAGGCGACATGCGAATCGACAACGTATCCCTGAGAGGCTGCTTTCACACTCACAGTAACTGCTGCTGATTGTAGCTTAGAAGACGAGAGGCGTTCTTATCTGCGTCACTGTTCTGCTTGTGTTCCTGAAGAGTCTGAACTGCACAGCCTTCCAGGAAATCATTACTCTGTCTCATGTGATCTCTGTTAAAGGGGCTGACCTTGACAATCCTGATCAATGTAGGGGGATGGTTTAGATTTGATTGGCTTCTTTGGGAATAAGGAATTATATGCATCATATATTATACCTATAGTGTACATGTACGTTTTAAAGCTAATATTTGGGGCAATGTTGAGCAATAATCACATAATAACCTTTCAGCATAATGTGAATCAACTGATCTGAGAGAAAACAATACATTAACAGGGCAGCCCGGGCAGAGGGAGCTCCTAATTGGCTATTCTACCGAGCGTGCACGTTCATGTCCCTTCGGTGAAAATCTTAGACTGAATCAATTGCAGGAAAATGCTACAGGGATACGTTTTATTACTGTCTTTATTCAAGAGCATGGTCTTTCAATTTGAGAACAGGACTTAATGATTTCACGTTAAGATTTTGTAATGCTTTCACTTACAACCCTGCGCTTGCACTCAGATATACCCTGCTGGTGCTTAGGTTTCCTGCGCTCAAGCTTCAGCTGCTTCCTCATGCTAATGCTGCTTCTGCATCTGCTCTCAGATTTCTCATCTATGCTTGGATTTTTTTGGTGCAACATGTCGACCAACCCAACCAATAGCATGCCAGATGTAGGTGCGGCGACTATTTTGGTTTTAAAGACGCCTGCAACAGTGTTCCAATAATGTAAACAAAAATTTGGGATTCTTTATGCTGCTCAGTGTGGACCAGTGATCTGCTGAGCTCCTGCTCCATGTGAATGTGAGGAGAAGAGCGGAAGATGCAGCACAGGAAATCTAAGCAAAAGCCGGTTCATATCTGAGTGCAAGCGCCGGGTTTTGAGTGAGAACATTACAAAATCTGAACATGAAATCGACAAGTACTGTTTTCAGACTGAAAGAGCCGGCTCTTGAATAAAATGAGGGGAAAAAAAGAACCACACATGAAAGTTCACTATTCTAGCATTGGCAACCACTGCCTACACGGCAAAGCAGCCTAAAAATAAGTGTGTAAGAGACTAGGACAAAAGATGCAATAAAATGTGAGTGGGTTGTGTGTGCGTAAGAGCGGTGTGTATCTGCCTATGCTAGTCTGCTGGGAGGGCTTCAGGACAGAGAGCATCCATCACACAACGTTAGTACTGAACATCCCTGGAGATGAGTCTCAACAATCAACTTTGTTTCTAGCGATCCCACCTACCGCACCTTCAAGCTTATGGTTTAGTGAAACTGTATAGCAAGATATATGTATGTTTAAGTAAGAATTCTTCCGGGTAACTCACACAGCACAGCACAGTACAGTAATTGCCGTGTGATTGCAGCATTGAACAAGTTCAAGGCAGCTGCAAAGAGCCTGTGCGTTCCTCACAGCTGGACATCCATGCTGTGGCTCCAGGTCGCCAGAGCACGTCTCCTTCACAACCACTGATTCCAGCTCCATGTTCTCGTTGCTGCACGGCAGGGGAGACACGCAGACATTTACTCTGATATTGATCAAATAAAAACCACACAAAATTGAAGTGTCGCGCCTGGTCCTTGAAAGGATGTTATTCATTCTCTTTCACACGCTGTTCACTCCCAAGGGGTCATTCTGCTTCAGATTTGACTGTGTTGTCGGAAGCATCTGGAAAACAGGCCCAAACAAGCTGATCAGAAACAGACCAACACAGTTTAAGGTTGCTGTCCGGCCGTCTCCTCACTGGTGTGGCAGACTGGTGGATTAATGGCAGCAGTTGTTGCTCTCTGGCTCTACTGCAGTTTTTAAGGTCAGTCATTAGAGTTGCATTCTCTCTAGATGCCCTCCCTGCTCTCTAGTGGCCGTGTTGCGTCTCCCCCAGGCAAGCTGACCTTTGGCCATTTCCATGTCTTCATATTTTATCTGTAAATAAAACCTAATTCAATGCAGGACGCTCCTCCTTCTGGTGGACTGGTGATTGTCACGGGAGATACGCCTTGGAAATTGAATTTTTGGGTCTAAGAAAGTGAGTTGTTTCTGTTTGCTCCCCTCTCAGACGGGGATCCATCTGTAGCTGAGAGCAGAGCTAATGAGGAGCTGGCTGCACTGGAGTGTTTGCACGAGGATCCTGGTGAAAAATGTGCGCTGACACTACTGTAAGCTCAGGGATTATCATTATCCTCCTGGGTTTGATCATGTGGTCTCTGTCCTTCATTACTCTGTGAAGTGAGTGATGCTGCTCACAACAGATAGTGACTGGTAACTATGGCACCTTGAGAAACTTCAAAAAATATTAAAAATGTTCACAGCACATTCTGTAAATTTGGTGTGTGAGTTTGTGTCAGGGTTGGGGAGGGTTACATTGTGTCCATGCGGCCTGCTGTGTTGTCGGTCTGGGGTCTCAAGCTGTTTGTCTAGAGGAGAGTATCTGAGGAACGAGCTGGATGACAAAAACTCAATGGGGCCTCTCTGCCAGCCTGTGTGGAGAAGAGCTCATGTGGCGCCATTACCCCTTTTCTCCTTTGTGCTCGTCCTTCCCACTTTGTATGAAGAAAAAATCCAGGGATGGAGAGAGAGGGCCGGTTTGAGAGGAGGAACCCACAGGCCATGACAGACCTACAGTCACAGGAAGATTCATTCACAACTCGATTATAGAAAATTCACTTCTGCTCTGCCTCAAAAGGGGTTGGGGAAGGAATGAGATGTGAGCACAGAAAAACTCTTTGTTATAAAATATCCAGTCCAGTATCTTGGTCTCCTATGATATTAAATGGAACATCTTTCTCGGACAAAACAAGTGATTAGATTAGGCAGACTTGGGATTTGGTAAATTGTGAAGAGTAATTTTCACTGTATTCTGACATTTAAGGTATTATTTACCTATAATAGATTCATTTTACAATAAAAACTACAACGAAAAACGCTCTATTTCACAGTGTTGGAAGAAATTAAATTAAATTCCCGGATCAAAATGTGATGGCTTCTTCCCTGACCAATGCCACCTCCTTTCACCTACAGTTACATGATAATCTGGTTACTATTTTTTGTGTAATAACACAACCAACAAACTAACTAACGCTAATGAAAACATAACCTCCTTGGTTGAGGTAACAATCTGTGCTAATATACCACAGGAGATGGGTTGGCTTTGAATTAGTCACCGACTAATTTCTGTTCTTCATAAAGTATTAACTCGATTTGAGGTCTATAAAGAGGCAGTGATCCTCCCTGGTATAAATGACCCTATTCCTACTTCCCATTCATTCCTCTTTGAAGCCAAGGTCAAAGAGGAGGAGGAGAATCACTCTGCAGCATTGGTTTCTTTCTTTTCTTTCTTTTCTTCCGTTTCTTTGCACGTATGAATCTCTGAATATCTGAACTGATTCACCCGAATTGCTGTTTGTGATAAAACACCCTCAGCAAAGTCTGCTTACTGTGAAGAGAGTGCAAACCTAGAGAATAGAGAATAATGATGCAGTGGCAGAATGTCATTTCTCTTGTTTTGACTCCGCTCCTGTTATTTCTGCCGATTAGAGAGATTTGCACTTTTCTTTCCTCCCCCCTTTTCTGCTGAGAGATGATGTCCCTTGCCTTGGTTCAGCTAATTCTACACACGCTGCAATCTCTCCTTGCACGTAACCCTTTAATATCAGAGCAGTGGGGGGGAGAGCGAGGAGCCGCTGAGACGGGTGCGGCACCACACGTTTTCAATATTCACAGGTGAAAAGGTCCCTGAGGAGATAATTGTGATGATTTGTTCTCGTGCCTTGCGGTGTTAAAATCTACCTCCACTACTTCCTCTTCACACCTTCAAGTATATATCTAAAAAATAACCATCTATTCAGGATATTAACAGTATGACTTCACACACTCACCTTATGTTCAAACCCTTGTGTGTTTTGCAGGTGTGTAGGTCGGTGAGGCCGTTATACTACCAATCAAGATGGTGGCCTTGTCGCTGAAGATCTGCGTCCGCCAGTGCAACGTGGTGAAGACGATGCAGTTTGAGCCGTGCACGCCCGTGTATGACGCGTGCAGAATCATCAGGGAGCGAGTGCCAGAGGCCCAGTCAGGACAAGGTGCGCTGGCTGACTGAGAAACGGTTTAACATGCATAGTGTCTCATTTACATAATGGAAATCCACAAGCATCTGAGTCTGCATACTCTGTGTTATTTTTTTTTCAGCCTCGGATTATGGCCTCTTCCTTTCTGACGAGGATCCCAGGAAAGGAATCTGGCTGGAGTCTGGAAGAACCCTGGATTACTACATGCTGCGAAATGGCGTAAGATTAAGTCGCATAGTCTGAGGTGGAGCTCTGTCAGTGTCGCTCATCATCTCTCAAAATGATTTACATCTCCCAGAGGGAGCCGGAAAAATATATGCCTCCCTGCTCGCTGTGAGCGACCACGGTTTCCTGTCAGCAGCGATCAGCAGGCTGGTTGATGTCACTGTGCAGTGGTGGAGAAAGGGGTTTTCTAAATCAAGAGCTGTGACAGGGCCACAGTTTACACAGAGGGGCCACTTATATGACCAACATCCGTGCTCAATTCCTGATTCAGTAAGGTCGACATATCAGTCATTCCTTGTGTACTGGGAGCTCTATAGCTTCTGAGCAAAGCCTCACATCATTGAATACATTTCAGTCAGACAACTCAGGATCTTTTCTGAAATGTGTCGTGCATCCAAAAAACGTCCATCACCTCACATAAAGACAGCGTATAATTACACAACAGAATAAAAATGAATTCTACAAACATTGTACACAAACAGAAGACATTGCATCGAACACTTACAAAACAATTGGCTGTGGATTTGTTTAACATTCTGTGTTTCGGCCACACTGAAAAACTTTTTCTTTCTTAGAACTCAAACTATGATTTAACAATAGAATAATTCTTCAGTCAGTTCAGTCGAGCGTCAGGGACTCTGAATCTTCTGTTAGATGGCCAAATCTGATATTCCTCGAATAAAACATGAGAGCGGTCAGATGTATTGTTATCTGCCAGTGACAACATTCATCTAGTGTATACTGCTGCTGGAAAGCTTGAATCAGGAGGTTGACCCCCAAACTTTGAGGAGATACGCAGCAGACTCGTCAGGCTGGCTTTAAGTCTCACGGAAAGACAACTGAACCGTGCACTGATTCCATACTGCGGGACACTCTGGATTTTAAACTGGAAAAACAATAACATATTCTGCTTGTTTGCTCTGAATGTCCTTGGTGTTAGAAGAGAACAGATGGGTTGTTGTTCCTTGCTAAACATGTTGTATGTATGTGTGCTCTGAAATGTTTATTACATCAACCAAACATAGTTAGAGTTTGTCGTCTGGGCTCCCACTTCATCACTTCCTCAGATAAGATCACATGACTATAATGGTGAGTGATGAGCTTCTAAGTTTGACCTCCCTGTTGGAGGCTACCGGTGGATGCTGGGGTGGTGGAGGGGCTGACTGGACAGGCAGGGATACTGACACACGGCAACAGCAGGCAAAAGGAGAGATGGGGAATGGTTGCAGCTTAAATAGACTGAATAGGAAGGGGTGTGTATTAAAGAGGGTTGTGTCACATGATTAGAGCAGCGTAGCTCGAGTTAAATGTCTGAAGGAACTCGTAAGCCTTGTCCTCTTTGTTCCAAAAAGCAGAGATAATAAAAAACCCTGACAAATTGATTTGCAGTATTGTTTTTTTATTACAAAAGCTACTGACAGGACAGGGGCACCTCAGGGGCCAATCAGAATTAATTTGACCCCCACCCCTCTGGATCCACCCCTGTCATCGTGCTTGTCTCTCCGTTTTTATTCTCAGGACGTCTTGGAATATAAGAAGAAGCAAAGGCCGCAGAAGATCAAAATGCTGGATGGTGCGATTAAAACCATCATGGTGGACGACTCCAAGACAGTCGGCGAGCTGCTGGTCACCATCTGCAGCAGAATAGGTAAGTGTCAAGTCTCCCAGCTCTGCTAATATGAATCTTGTCAAGCCGTCGTCCAAGGCTTGAATTATTCATCCTCTGTAATATTTTTAGTCCCCAGCTAAGCACTTGGCTTTGCATTATGTTTCTGTGTTATTACATGTTATGAACCACTTTGAAGCTTTCATGCACGCTTGATAAAGTCCTAATCACATTTTTCTTAAAGCACAATGGGAACAGTTTATCAAGCTCAAACAAGCCTGCTGGTAATAAATGCTGAAGTGCCATCCCGCTCTGTGACTGAGGTGTTCCCTCAGCTGCATATTTCAATTAGAGAGGAGGCTGCTATCAAGCTCATTTGGTTGAGGAGGAGAGGGATGTGCGTCTGGCAGATAGCTTTATTAGAAAATGTTTGCTTGGAGTGAGTCTTTCTGCTTGGCTTCTTCTCCTCCTCGGCTCCCATTTTAGTTTTGCTGGCTCCGCACCAGCTTCCCTTCACTTCTGTTTCTGAACGGAGCGAGAGATAAAAAGAGAGATTGTAAAGGAAGCGCTTTCTCTTTCGTGGCACTAATTATCGTGCCAGTTTGAGGCATCCTCCTCCACCCACTCCTCCCCTGGCTAACTTGCGCCCCTTTTCAGGAATCACCAACTACGAGGAGTACTCGCTGATCCAGGAGGTGACGGAGGACAAGAAGGAGGACGGGATGGGGACGCTGAAGAAGGACAGAACGCTGCAGCTCCGGGACGAGAGGAAGATGGAAAAGCTCAAAGCCAAACTCCACACAGACGACGACAGTGAGTGTGAAGGAGTGTTGTTGATATCTTGATGGCCTCGTGCCCGTTTCTCATTTTCACATTAATGAATCTGACCCAACACCATCATCTTGACTTGTGCTTCATCACTCTTGTCTAATTTACTGCGTGGACATATCAAAGTTTAATGAAATTACCACTGTTATCTTTTGCCCAGAGGACACCAAAGAAATTCTGAAACACTCAAATATATAAATCATCCTCTTGAGTTTGAAAAACTAGTTCTCGTCCCCGCTGAAAATAAAGAAAGTGACGATATTCTTTCCCACTGATGAATCCACTTCTCCGTGATTAATTTGGCTAATTGTCTGTCCAAACTGGTTTCGACCTGCCTGGTTAATTTCACCATCAGCGTCCTCCTCTAATAATGTCTTTGTTAAGTGATTGTCTATTCATTTGTGCAGATGTGGTAACAGTGTGTGAATTGATTGTGCAGTGAACTGGCTGGACCACAGCAGGACGTTCAGAGAGCAAGGGGTGGAGGAGAGCGAGACGCTGCTGCTCAGGCGCAAGTTCTTCTACTCGGACCAGAACGTGGACTCTCGGGACCCGGTTCAGCTGAATCTGCTCTACGTTCAGGTAAACTTCACACACACACACAGACACACACACACAGACACACACACACACACACACACACACACACACACACACACACACACACACACACACACCTACGTTTAAGCTGACATAACAAAACACTGTGCAGAGAGACAGATGACCACAGCCTACAGGACATTCTGCAAAATTAGACCAAGCAGGTTAGCATATGTGTTTTTAGCAGAATGGAGGAAGGAGTCTAAATTCATAACTGAGTTTTTTAACGTGCATTTAGGTTTTGGCGAAGTGTGGACTGACTATAATGTGGTTTCCTCAGACGTGGTCCATATAGGTTTTTTACTTTTATCTGTGTTTCTTGGAAACCGTCTTTGAGAAAATATTTAATCATATATTTAAGCATGTAACTAACATGTATTTTGACTTGTGTTAAGATTAGTCCATGTCCCATCCACTAACAAGGACAAGGGGCGGTCATGTTGTTCATCCTCACATACAGTCTATGGTTAAAACCAAAACTATGAGCTTAAAGAGGCTAAATACAGAACTGCAGAGTCGGTTGATAATCCTGTATGGATTTGTTAATACAAGTAACCCCTCACATATCACTTACAGTCATTTGATCCAATATGAAAATACTCTTACTGCGTCACCCTCTATGATCCCCCTCTCTTTTTACTCGTTCACATACAGTACACAGTCTTTTTGTTTTTGCCCATTTTTGGGCCGTAACCTTGAAATGGCCGGATGTGTCAGTGTGTCTTATGTGGGTGTCTCAGAGGATAATCTCAGGATGGATACGGCTGTAGGCCAGCGCAGACTGTGCTGCTCTTCTTTGAGGTCTGGAAAGGCTCAACAGGAATTTGCTTGAGGCAGACACTTTGTCAGATGGGCTGTGCAATACATGATTTAAAGAATCCCTACCTATGTTCTTCTGATAGAACAAATGCACTCCTCAGCTGGATGGTGTTGGGTTTCAGCTTCAGACTGAACAGCAGGAGTCCTGTTTAAAGAACCAGTCGGTGATTCAGTGGTTTGAAGGGGTTACGTCTGTGGTACAGCAGCTGATCCTGAGGCTGAGGAGTTTTGGAGGCAGTGAGTTATGTCTCTATCTGAACACTTCCTGTTTGAGGTGGATTTAATGTTAAGCACACTGTACATCTGGTAGTTGGGAGAAATAGTTTGGCTTTGTGGGGTTACATCTGGATGAGGTGGTGTTGTGTTTATTAGGTGAGTTTCTCTCTCTCTCTCTCCCTCATTTGCTAGTTCTACCAGTTTCATAAACTGGGGGGGGAGGGATAGAGGGAGGCCTGCTGGCACAGGGGGAGTTCCGGCATTTCAATACTTTGGGTTTGGTCACTGCACACATCACTGCACTCACATCAGCCCCTCCAGCTAAGGGAGGAGGAGGAGGAGAGCTCCCCACTGACACCTGGACTCAAACAGAGGGGTGTGGAGTTCCCAAACATCACACACACACACACACACATACATACACACACACACACACGCACACGCTGCTCTATGAAATAAACAGCGAGCGTGGGTAAGAGAGTATTTATTAAAAAATGAGTCACACGGAGATTATTGGATGTGAAAAATACATGATCTCTAAAAAACGGTGCCCAGAGATACAGTATAAACCACGTCTGAAATATGTACAGCTGCCTGCTGAACGTGTGTTCATGAAAAGACCCCCCGCCCTCCCTGTCTGCTCCTGCTGCTCTCCACCCTTCTATCTGCTTTGCCTCTATTTTCCCTGCCCTCCGCTTCCTTCCTCCTCTCACAGTTCGCCTGTCTCCACTCCCACTCTCCATCTCCTACACATTCTGACATAATCGCGCACATCTCCACCCTCCTACCCTGGCACACATTACGGTGAGGCCCATATCATGCACTCCTCTCAACGCAGACTCATATTTCCTTTTGCAATAACATCCCCGCCCCCCCCCCGCCTCCTTTTTGCCTCTCCGTTGGCCTCTCCTATCTGTCTTTCCCTCATTCCCTCTCTCACACACACACTGGGATTGTCACACAGGCAGATCACAGAGAGTCTTCACAAGGCACTGGCTCTAATTTGTCACCGTGTTAAAAAGGCCAAACAGAGCCAGAGAGCTCTAGCAGAGTGGAACATACCCCCGGCTTCTCCTCGTCATTCGTTTTCCTTATTTCTTGTGCACCAATTTTTAACTTCCCCCCCACACAGAGATATTTTCCTCTTTGACATCCTTTATCATTCACAATTCATGTAATTCCCAGAACATCAGCAGTACCGGGTAATTGAATTCAGATTTAGCAGATGCTGACGTTATTGCTGGCATTTCTTTTGACAGAGCATCCCGGCGAATCAGCGATGATCTAAAACCAGCTTATGTTTATTAATGATGTGAAGCTTCCATGATTTCAATCCTACCCACCCACACACACACGCACAGACTCGTGCACCCCCACCCCACACATACACACACGTAATGGAAGCTCTGCCAGTAACAGACTAATCTCCTTTACTACTGGACCACTCCCTTTCTGTCATGTATTTGTGCTAAGACCAGGATAAACCTCCGTTGCAACAGCATCACTCCCTGCGTACTCTTCTTTTGGTTTTACTTTTGCTCACATTTGTGGATCTAAAAAGAATATGCTTTGATCTGTGGGACAGGATAGTCCACAGCAAAATATGAAATAGTATATACGTCCTAAACAAAGAGATATTAACTCAAAATTCACAGCAGAATTTAATCTTCCATACTTCTTCATCAACCAAGGAACTGTCGTCCCACAAAATGTAATAAATCTTTTTTAAGTGATTGTTAGGTTTCAGTTTATGTAAGCATTTTAAGAGCTTTTTAGCATTTTTGGTTTATTGTTAAATATACACTACAGAGAAATACAGAGAGAGAGGGGCCCCTGTGCCTTTGGATGAAAGCCAGTTCAGGTATCCTACATTATTTTTGCTAAATGAGCCATCACAATTCACCCTTTAATACATTTAGGATTAAAACCGTGTCATGTCAAGTCATGAAGCGTTGAGATAATCGTTTAGATTAATCCTCTTCTCCCTGGTCTACTAGCGACCGGGCCGCTCATACACTGTGAATTCAGTTGCTTTAGTGTATCCCTATGTCAGCATTTATTTTTATGGCTGCATTAGACTCTGTGTGCTCTGCCGGGCCGCGGTGGACTTGTTGACCTCAGCGTCGGAGCCCCGGGCTTTATGTGTCACAGCTTCTGATGTCTTGTGCTTCGCCTCCACTCATGCAGCTCCATTAAAATGTCCCATCCGCCGTGAGAAATTCAGGGACTGGACACACTGTCCTGCCTTTTGATAAACGTAGTGGAATTATCTGGCCGATCATCTGAAACATGATTTCAAATAAAAATTTACATTAGCTGTAAATTAGTGATCAATTACCCAGTCAATGATAAACTCAGTGTCTGCCTTCACTGAGTATAATAGCAACACAGTACTGAAGAAAGCTCCACACCAGTCCCTCTTTCAGTATTTGATTCAAATCAGTTGTTTCATTCATGCTTCACTCACACTGACTGCATGGTTATCAGCTGTCTGGTAACTTCCAATCATATTCCGGCAGGTGTACTGCACGGCCATCACAACCTGACACTCTCTTTATTCGGCTGATGTGCTCTTGACAACACTGTGCTGGAGCTCCACACATCATTCCAGCCTCAGCGAAGGACAGATCCTTTTATGCCGAATCTTATCTGTAGATTACTTTTCTTCAAGTGTAAATGGTGTGGGGTGTGTGTTTGTAGTGTACACTGTGACACAGGTTATTTACCAGCTTATATGCATATTAACAGAGCAGTATTCTGATTCTCTGTGTGTCAAACTCTCATTTCTGGACAGACTAAGTCAAATTTGTTGCCGCTGTTAACCACCTCCTATCACCAGTAATGGAAGATGAGAGCAACACCCAATCGACATTTGAGTTTCTTAAAACCAGGATTGTTCCATGCTACATGTAACCATTACACACACAAGCACGTAACCAGGAAACAAAACTAAAACAAGGCATCAGTCATGTTCTTTTGGACACAGTTGTAAAACAGTTGAAGATAAATTTAAACTGTTGATTCCAGAATAAATCAACATGATCCCAGCAACATATTTGTGATAGTTATAGGTTATAGCCCACCCCCCTGTGAAACCCCATTTAGATCTTCATCTGTATTATTTTCATATATTCCTGAATTATTTCCGAGTTAAGGAATGCAAATGTAAAGAAAAAGCTCTATCCTGCAGTGTTGAAAAAATAATTTCCGGATCTATGCTAAAATTTCCCCCTATTCCAATGAGTACAGTAGAAAATTTGCTTAGTAGTTTTTCCATCATCCTGCTGACAAACAAATAAAAAACAAACAAAAACAAACAAACAGGACATGGGTGGCAACATAACCCCCCTGGTGGAGGTTATTATAACATTGTGGTATTCATGTTAAACACCATTAGAGAATTTAAAAAAAAGTTACAATCCATAGTATCTGTGTTATGTTTATGGTTAACTTAATGCCAAACCATACTGCAACTTTAATAATTTTCCTATATAACTAGGGACCCACTGCATCCAACTAGCAATACCTATTTATCTCCATTATCATCCATCTTCGTTGAGAGGATACAGAGTAGTAGCAGTGTGTGCCGAACTGAATGGCATGTGTGAGGGCTAATTTTAGAGTGTCTTCTTGTGTTCAGTCAGAGCTTATGCACTCCACTGTGAATTACACTGGGGAAGGGACGTGGTTGTGCGTGGAGGAGATTGTTGTCCTCATTACAGCAGTAAGCTGCCGCTTAGTTTTTCATTGATGTAATGGGACATAAGAAGTCGGGTCCACGCTGTGCACTGATATGCTAATGCTAAAAGCACTGATGGAGAGACGCCTCTCGGCTTTTGGCGCCATTCATTTTGCAGCGGTGCACAAGAGTGAATGAGAGAGGGAGAGAGAGAGGGAGGGAGGGAGAGAGAGAGAGAGAGAGAGAGAGAGAGAGAGAGAGAGAGAGAGAGAGAGAGGAGAGAGAGAGAGAGAGAGAGAGAGAGAGAGCTGACGTCCCCCCTGGAGAAAACAGCACACTGACAACCGTTTGAAAGATGTCAACAAAGCCTTCTCCCTTTCCATCTACCCTAAATGGTGAAGATAATGTAGACAGCATTGCTGAAAAAGCATTGAAACACAAGTGATGTCTCAGCAGCGGCAAACAGACTCAAGCCTTTTTCCCCCAGCTAAGTAGGAAAAAACAACATGCAGTCATTAGATTTCCTAACATCAGATTGATGGCCACTCTGAAATGCAGATGGGACACTGCTTGACCTTTTCCTTTATAATAACACCTAATTGGCTGTGATGACAAATTGTTGGAGCAGTTACATTAGCAGAACAGCTTTCATTTACTTAAACACATGTTATCCGGCTGCCCGGTGTGGCAGAGTCAGAGCTATAATGTCTTCGCTCTTGATAAACTCTTAATACACTTCTCTGAAGCACAATAAGTGTTCATTACGGGACTCCGTTGGGTGAGGTTTGGATAAATCTCATGATTTTATTGTTCTGTCCTTTCCTTGAAGTGTGTTCCTTCCTCTCACTTACACCCCCACCCTCACATGTGTCTCCTCCAGGCGCGGGATGACATATTGAACGGATCCCACCCTGTCTCCTTTGATAAAGCTTGTGAGTTCGCGGGGATCCAGGCTCAGATCCAGTTCGGACCCCATGTGGAGCACAAGCACAAGCCCGGATTCCTGGAGTAAGCTTTACTTTTCCTTTTCTTTTCAAAGAGATGCATTAACAGTCACAATAAGTCAACGTTCACAGCTGTGCACACACATACAGTGTCACCTCCTGCCTCAGTGCAGGCTGTTACTTCAGGGATTTCCTGCAGCGGAAAGCTCAGGGGTGATGTCAGCTGTTACAACTGTTTTCTGATATGTAGGCAGTAGGGCAACAATGACCTCATATGTGAAGGTATGTTCGTAGAATAGGAAATGCCTGTAGCTCCAACGTGTAACCATGCAAAAATGTGATTTATCTCCATAGCCTGAAGGAGTTCCTACCTAAGGAGTACATCAAGCAGAGAGGGTCCGAGAAGAAAATATTCCAAGTATGTATAAAAGTAAAAAAAATACTGTGTTTGACACTGTGGGCGGTCCAGGGGAATTAGAGTGATTTGTTCTCTCCCAAGATAAAAATTGGCGAATAGAACACATGAGGATAACCTTGTTATAAGTATATTAATGCACATATGTAATGATCAGTCTAAGGAGGTGCAGATGTAACTGCTGTCGTTTCTCCAGGATCATAAAAACTGTGGAGAGATGACGGAGATTGAGGCAAAGGTCAAATACGTGAAGCTCGCTAGGTCCCTGCAGACGTATGGAGTGTCCTTCTTCCTGGTGAAGGTAAGAACTAGACTGGTGAGGTCATGGGAAATGCCACCACAGATTTGTTGCATTTTTAAGATTCGCAGGCACGGTATACTGACATTCTCAGCAAATAAGAAAACACAACATTAAATCACAAAATCATGTGTACATCCAAACAGCCTTATTGATAGCAGGTACCCATTTATCAATTACAATTCAATACCATCGTATTTTGCAATTTGTTGTAGTGTTTTATGATTTGCTGGTGTGAGCAAGGAAGTCCACTCTAGACCCAAAATCTTGAACCAATGTCACCGTCTCTGTCTCTTGAGAAACTAGGAAACCCCTTTGAATGGAACCACATGAAAACAATGATAGCCTGACAGTCAAACACTAGCAATTCATTTTTCCATAGAAAGATTTAAATAAGTGTGCCCTTATTTGTCAAACCTATACTTAAGTGTAATTTGACTTGATGCTCTACATTCCTCATTGTAACACAGGCGAGGGGCTGATCTACTGATATTCCTCAGAAATGACACATTGCCCCGAAAATTACATTTACAATAACTACACTTACTTAATTCTCATATTGTGACTTTATTCTCAGAATCACAGATTTCTCTCCTCGTAAGTGGCCCTAACACTATGAAAATACGACTAGTTTTAAAAACCATGATTTGAAATGATTGCTGAACCAAAACACCTCCGGCAGTGCTTGTGAGTGGCGGCTGTTGGAGGGCCGGTCTGCTATGAAACAGGTATGAAAGCTTGTTGAAAACTCAGAAAATAAAAACCCATCATCACAACATCAGAACGTTTCAGAGTGGGAGATTGTGCACTTGCTGTTCAGCTGAAAACTCAGTGCTGTGAAATACTTGTGACACTCGCGACTCCGCTCTGTCAAACACACAAGGGGGATGGAGGTGCTGCTGAATGTGAATGGGAGGAAGTTGTTGCGGCAGGTACTACAAAACCTAGTCGGAGTGAGGGGGGGGGGAATAGGAAGAAGACTTCAGTTGTCTGCTGGGGTATTAATGGACGATAAATGGAATGTTTGGCCTGCACAGTTAAAGCAGACTGCCAGGTTCACATTATCTTTGCGAGGGAGTGTGCGCGTGCATCAACACATACGAGCGCCGTCTGCATCCGATGAGCAGATTAACTGATGGAGATTTCAAGACTCTGCTAAATAATTCACTCCAGCTGCACTCTCGCTCTCAAAGCCCAGACCTGGCTTGTTTGATGCACATCTGAGAGCATGAACTTCCATTTCACATCTGACACTCTTTAATCACTGCAGGCTCTATGTTGATTTGGAAATACTCTGTGTGTGTGTGTGTGTGCGACCCAGGAATTACTCAGTTATATTATTCTCTGTACATTAGCATTATGGAGTCTTGTCTTCCTCATGGGGAAAAAAAGCAAGTCCTCATAACATAAATCATCAGATTTTAAGGCGAAGGTAAAGCGTATTTAAAATTAGACTTAGGTTAAGGTTTAGATTAATGTTGAGGTTAGGTTAGGTTAAGGTTATGGTAAGGTTTATACTTAAGGTCTGGTTAAGGTTCAGGTTCAGGTTAAGGTTAAGGTTAAGGTTAAGGTTAAGGTTAAGGTTAAGGTTAAGTTAAGGTTAAGGTTAAGGTTAAGGTTAAGGTTAAGGTTAGGTTTGGCTTGAAGTTAGGGTAAGGGTTATGTTTAAGCAAGTAATACCTCTGGTTAAGATTAGAGTAAGTCTCCACAAAATCAATGTAAGTCAATGTAATTCCCTCTAAATTCATGGAGACACGACTGTGTGTGTGTCGTGGGTGTGTGCGCGTGCGTGTGTGTGTTTGTGTGAGTGTGTATCTACTTTTCTATCGTGATTAATTGAACATGCAAATTTACCCAAACAATAATCAAGGCTAACCATTTAAAACAATGTCATGCCCACTTGTGATTAGAAAATCAAACTTCCTGCTTCGATGCAGCCTTGATAATCCTGACGTAGCCTTAAACAATGGAGGTTTTTAATAAACCTTTGTGTAGATATAGGAACTGGGATAATGTTATCTGTCCTTGTGTTTAAGAGCCCTGAACCCAGAAACCCCTTCTGCTGATTGCCTCTGCTGATTGGCCTTCGCCCCATTGTCAGAGCTCCTTATTTTAACCCAGTGATAACAGAGAAACAAAAGCCTGGAGACATGAAAAGTACACACCATATTTCGATCTCACGTCTCTACAACTGGCTAATTTCTGTGTTGTCCTCTGCACCCCTGGAGGAGAGCCAAGTGCAGGCTTGCTCTCTGAAGTGAGCAGCAATAGATTTCCAGTGGGCAGAGCGTGGAGGGCACTGGAGCTGGTCAGGCAGAGAGCGGGTGGAAGCACCACGCTGCTGTGCTGACAGGGACTAAAGTCTGTGGAGACCCTGCTCAATAAAGCAGCAGTTAAACAAGGCTGAACTCTGCTGGGTCACTTCACTGGGCTTTAAGTCACGGACACAGCATGGACGGCCGCGATTGTGCATCTGCGCCGTGGATGAATCATCCACGTGGGTGTTTTTAGCAGAGACATTAAACACCGCTTGATGTTTTTTCCTATCTGACAGGAAAAGATGAAGGGTAAAAACAAGCTGGTGCCGCGGCTGCTGGGGATAACCAAGGAGTCGGTGATGCGAGTGGATGAGAAGACGAAGGACATGGTGCAGGACTGGCCCCTGACGACAGTGAAGAGATGGGCCGCCTCCCCCAAGAGCTTCACCCTGGTACGGTGATAGTCGAATGCCACTCGCTCCCAATCCATCGCACGTATTCAGTCATTCCGTGTACAGGGTGAATTACACCGCTCTGCATCACGTATTCAATCTTTCCCCCTAGTTTTCATTTCCCAACACAAACAGAACCTGAAAAATGGCTGCGACCTCAGACCTCCAGTATTGAATGTGTGCAGCACGCTCGCCGGCTATTTCATCCGCGTTAACAATAGATGCTCGGAGAAGAATGTGCAAAAGTTGGATGTATTATTTATCTAAAAGCTTTTTCAATTTTCTTTACCAGCTGCCGGCAACACTACTGTCTCCATCCAGTATCGGAGAGGAGTGCTCCAATCAAAGATTAATAGATTATTCAGATGATAAAAAAAAAGATACACTCTGAGGTATTTTTGCCAACATTGATTTAAAGTAAAAAAAAAGAAGAAAATCACCTCTGTGTTTCTGCAGAAAGCTTTGAACTACACTACATCTCCTTTTTAATCACCTCTTTGGAGAAATAGGACGGGTCGTAGGAGCCAGCTCATTTTTCTTTCTGTGGAGGGGTTAGAAATAATGAAGCTGCTGCCATGTGTATTGAGAACCTTGCTGCCAGTGAGGCTTTTTTATTCCCTCTGTAAGCTGATTGTGAGGCCCTTATGAGATAAAGAATGTTACCAGTGCCGGAGAGATGTTGGAACACTGTGACTTGATTTGCTCTGAATCTCTCTAGGATTTCGGAGAGTACCAGGAGAGCTACTACTCTGTCCAGACCACAGAGGGAGAGCAGATATCCCAACTTATTGCGGGATACATTGACATCATTCTTAAAAAGGTAAGTAATTGGACAATAGAACTCGTTGTATTCAGAGAGCATACATCCAATTATCCGTACATCTGTCTTATACTGTTCACTGTGACGTGTCGGGTTCTCCTCACTACAGAAGCAGAGTAAGGATCGTTTCGGCCTTGAGGGAGATGAGGAGTCCACCATGCTGGAGGAATCAGTTTCCCCTAAGAAGTGAGTGGTGTTGTATTGTATTGTGTTTTATTTTATTTAATCCACTGTGATGTCTGTGTCCTGCTTCGTGCAGGGGAATGCTGACCATTCAGGTCTAGCGAGCACAGTCCACTTATTCTTCATGAATCTTAACCCTTGTTGTTTAATTGTGCAACTAATTAAATGGCTGTCTTCCCAGCACACTTCCCCCTAAGGGAGCTAATGTTAGAATTAAAGACTAAAAAACACAGCACTTTGAATTATATAGAAGCACTAACACTAGTTCTATCACAGATAGTTTCGAGTTTTGGAATTGAAAGTTCTTTTCTGTTTTTACACACAAATCCTTCCTCAGGGCAAAGCCACTAAATTATTATTTCATAAAAGAAAGATGCATCTTCTGAGGGTTAAGATACAATCTCATTGAAAGCAGTTGTTTCTGCCATCTCTTGTTTTTCCCATGTCGTTTAGCAAAGTGATGGAAATCAACTTAATGCTTATGGCTCCATCACAGAGCTTGGAAATCTGTTCTCATGATAAATCCACACGGTCTGTTAGTGAAACTGCTCTCAGGCAGAATGGGGCCTTGTATTCCTGCTGCTCAGGGGCCAGTTTACTCACGTCCTGGTTCCCAACATTAAGACTTAATTGCTGCTTCTCAAAACAAGCCAAAATTAACCAGTGGAGTCAGGAGCATCTGTTGAGCTGGGAAGGAAAGCAGACATTTTCCTTTACAGTATATTTATTTATTTTTTGACAATACCTACTCACCTTGAGAACAGTCGCTAACAAGCGTGGTAATTGCTTTAATTACAATGTTTTACTTTTCGTCATTTAAATTAAGAACAGATACATTATTATCTTGATTAATTATCAGAATTTAGAGATCCAACAGCCATGAACAGCTCCATATGTTTACAAAGCACAATGCGACCGTCTACACAAAGAGACACTTACAATGAAATAAGATAATTAATCATATTTTATGTATTATATTAATCGTAACATAAGTTAATCTATAATTAATCAGATGCGTTTCTATAAGGATAGAAGATTAAATGAAAATAATCAGTGTTTTGCTTTGTTTGACTTCATATAACTGATCCCTCCGCAGACCTTTGCTTTGAATGTATCCTGCTCTCTTTTTCTGTTACACTTCATCCTGCTCATCCCGTCTCTTTTCCCTCTGTCTTAGGTCCACAATTCTGCAGCAGCAGTTCAACCGGGTGGGTCGAGTGGAGCATGGCTCTGTAGCACTACCGGGCATCATCCGGTCGGGCTCCATCGGCGGCCCTGACACGTTCAATGTGGGTACTATGCCCTCTGCCCAGCAGCAAATCACCATGGGGCAGATGCACAGGGGACACATGCCCCCGCTGGTGAGTAAAAACATGTTCTATTGCAAGCAAACACAGTGTCTCAGACAAATGCACCAGATGTCAAAATAAATCCCTAATATCACCATACTCGAAAATAGACTTGTAGCATTTAGCCTAAGGCAAGTTTGTTTAAGTAAAATAAAGAGGAGATGAAAAAATGATCAGTATTCCTGTTTTTAAAGCATCTGAGGTGCATCACTCTCTTTTATGTAAATCTGATCTTTGGGGTTGTGTGGTGGTGAAATATTACTTGTGTTCCCTGCTGTCAACAATGACCCACAATGAACAATATGAATATGGCCGTGAGTGAGACAGGGAATGAGAAGTATCTTATACTCAGTAAAAGCTCATCTGACTCCTGCGGTTCAGAGATATTAGACTGCATGACTGAGAGGTTCACAATTTTGCACTCACAGACAACGCATGTTGTGTATTTAGATTGCTTCTGTCTAGTCATTTGCAAACTGTGTTGTTTGCTGTTGTCAGAGCCTGGCCCAGCAGGCCCTGATGGGAACCATCAACAGCAGCATGCAGGCTGTGCAACAGGCCCAAGCCGACCTGGGACATGTTGATAATCTTCCTCCACTGGGACATGACTTGGTGAGACTTCTCTCCACTTACTGCACAGTGTGTTTTAGAATGGATGCAGCATGGACAGATGAAGGACCCCCTCCATGACCCATCAGTTATAGCAACTAGTGAAGTGCCTACACATGCCCCTTCACAATCTATAGATGCTAAGTTGATGAGATGACATTTTGGAGATCTGTTTTCCAGATACAGACAAACAGAGATTTCTGTAATTAGACAGATTCCACTTTAGCAGACATTGTGCTTTCTGATGTCACGTCCTCTGGTTTTGCTCGGCACAGAGAGCTTTAAAGAACGCTCCTCACATCAAAGTCAATCGTATTTGTCAAATATAATTAAGATGTAGAATCGACTGTAGAAGTGGAGGCTGTATTTAATGCTCAAGTGTTTCCAAAGCTGTAGGTGTTACAGCCAGAGTCCTTTAATCCCACACAAAAAAAAAGTTTATACGAGCTGAAAATCACCCACTGCGATGAAAGCCAACAGCTCTCCTTTTCCTCCTCCTCCACCGAAAGGCTTCCAGGGTTTGGGTTCGGAACAAAGTGGATGAATCCAAACATGAAATCCACTCGCAGGTCGATGCTATCACCGCTGGAACGGCATCTGTGGTCAATCTCACTGCAGGTGAGTAATGGAGAATACCAAACAGCTAAAAGATGGCACATGTGATCCTTTTTACTTTTCCTTTATTTCGACACCAGAATCCTGTTTTATGAAGAGTCCACTGGACAAAGCACCTAAAGGAAATGGCCCTGTTGTGAAAAATATATTGATTATCTTCACTGATTAGGATATTTTTCAAAGAAGGGCAAATTTCAGATTTTTATGATGAATAAATGGTGAACTTGTTGTCCTGACGTACTGGCAACGTCTCTCTCTGCTCCCCGTGTTGTTTGGCGCAGAGCCAGTCGAGCTCCTGCCAGACATTTGCAGGGTTTTAATCTTACCTCACCATCTGTTTGGTTGCACTTACACTCCCCCTCACTCCAACACAAAGTTTTTTCTTCAGGGCCACTTGCTGCCTCGACGTGCTCATCTCCGTGGAACCATTTCCAATTGGCTCTAATTAAGACCCTGACGTTGATGAGTGTGTTACCGTGTGTGAGACGCCCGCTGCCCCGTGCATTAGCTAAACCAACGTGGCAGCTGCGCAACAAATTATGATGCACGGTAGAGGGGGGTAATCTGAAATGATGGCCGTCCGTCCTCCGCAGGTGAGCCCACAGAAACGGACTACACGGCGGTCGGGCTGCGCCATCACCACCATCTCCTCCAATCTCACGGAGATGTCCAAGGGTGTCAAACTGCTCGCGGCCCTGATGGAGGACGAGGTGGGCAGCGGACACAAGCTCATGGGTGCTGCCAGGATGTTGGCAGGAGCCGTGTCAGATCTGCTCCGATCCGTTGAGCCTGCAGCCGCGGAGGTGAGTCAACCCCCCCCGATTGTTGAACTGACCCACACTTCATCTGCCTCTGTAATCCTGGTAGCAGCATACAGTGTCTTTTCTTTTATGTCCCACTGAAATAAATGCATTCTGGGAGGAGATCTGACCCAGATGTCTGTTTTAGATAATTCACGGAGGCCTGTTTGAGAACGGGCCAGTGTAATGATTGTGGTGATGTCCCTGTCACACAGCCCAGGCAGACGGTGCTGACTGCGGCAGGAAGCATCGGACAGGCCAGCGGGGATCTTCTCCGTCACATGGGGGAGGGCGAGACCGATGAGAAGTTCCAGGTTGGACACCACCCACTCACTGTTCCTATGACACCGCCGGCCAAACAGGAAGGCAAACACACCAAATCTCAGAACGCCTTTAAAAATGTCAATACGCTCTCATTTAATCACCTCAGGCTGT
Organism: Pseudopleuronectes americanus; assembly: GCA_038501795.1. Classification (NCBI taxonomy): domain Eukaryota; kingdom Metazoa; phylum Chordata; class Actinopteri; order Pleuronectiformes; family Pleuronectidae; genus Pseudopleuronectes; species Pseudopleuronectes americanus. The sequence goes on along the minus strand of CM076720.1, from coordinate 11,799,077 downwards.
ATAACAATGTGTCAGAGGCAGAGCTTTTATCAGTGGTATGACACGGTGTCTCAGACGGCTTATCTATGGCTCTTCCTATCTGTCTCATTTATTCTTATTCTATTGAAATTCAATTATCTCCCACATGCACATACTTTTACTCCTTGGATGTCTCCTCACAGCCATTGGTGTTAATCCCACATTCTCTGTGTCACAGACCTTGAATCAATAATCTGCTACATGAACATCAGTGTAGCGGAGTCTCTCCATTTGCTGTACTTAATAACAGATGTGATTTATCATTTCACATCCGAAAAAGTCATTATCACTATTTGCATTCTGCTGCAGGTGCCTTGATGAGTTGTTCATAAATCAACCAGACAAAATGAGTTAAAATAAACATTTTAACTCATCCCTTCAGTCACATGTGCGCAGCTGTGCCGTGTTCCAGTGAAGGACATTGATTAATATGTTGCAGGACACCCTGATGAATCTGGCCAAAGCGGTGGCCAATGCAGCTGCTATGTTAGTCCTGAAGGCCAAGAACGTGGCCCAGGTGGCCGAGGACAGCGTGCTGCAGAACCGGGTGATCGCAGCTGCCACTCAGTGTGCCCTGTCCACCTCACAGCTGGTCGCCTGCACCAAGGTATTTATCTAAAACTCGTTCATCTCTGCAGCCAAATCGGCAAAGGCAACCAAGGAGGCAGGAAATCTGAGTAAATATTCTAGTCAGGATATATTGCGTTAGTCAGTGTAGCTTAATTTGATTTTCCCTTTGGAAATATTAAAATTCGTTTATCTTTAATAAAAGTAGAATGGCCCCTGACCCAAGGCCAATCAGCTCTTCTAATAGAAGAATAAAGGGAAGAGCTGATCACCTAAACTGCATAAACTGATATACTCCACAGACCTTAACAACTGATTTGGATTTACATCAATTTCAAGACACTATTTACTGAGAAATTCACAATAATGTGATGCCAAAAATTCTAGGATCCTGCAATCTGGAACTTGATATGTATCAGGATTAGATGGTTTGCTGAAAAATCAGCAGTGTTTACCTCCGCCAAGGCCCGACAGTCCCAATCACCAGTTGCATGTGTTTTATTGGATCTGTGCCAAATTGCACAATCTCAAAAAGATCTGTCCACCAATTATTCTCTGAGAAATCAACTGAAAATGAAAAAAAATGTTAACACAATATTAAAAAAACCTTGATCAACATCTGCACCAAGATTTAAGGGATTGTCCTTGGCCCTTGGTGGAATAGTTTTTGTGTAATCTTGCTAACTAATAAACAGCTTTTTTTTTATCAGAAACTAATAAATAACAGCATTGCATTTTAAAAGTCAATATCAAGTTCATTTATATAGCACATTTAAAACAACTTGAGTTGTTATTCTCGGTTAAATTAGATAATTACCTTAGAAATAGAAAGGATCAACCTATTCCTCAATTCTTGATATATTTCTTGAGCCTCTATGACCGACTGTGTGTGCTGCAGGTGGTGAGTCCAACCATCAGCTCCCCGGTGTGTCAGGACCAGCTGGTGGAGGCCGGGAAGCTGGTGGACCGCTCCGTGGAGACCTGCGTCAAAGCGTGCCGCTCGGCCAGCGACGACGGCGAGCTGCTGAAGCAGGTCGGGGCGGCAGCCGGCGTGGTGAGCCAGTCCCTCAGCGACCTGCTGCAACACGTCCGGCACTACGCCAGCTGCGGAGAGCCCATCGGGCGCTACGACCAGGCCACAGACACCATCATGAACGTGACGGAGAACATCTTCACCTCCATGGGGGACGCTGGTGAGCACCAAAAAGACAGAAAATGTCTCCTTATGTGATCCAAGCCTGTTTATTCACAACAAGGGCTAAACATAACGAATCATGTGCTCGCTAATTAATACCTGATTCCCCTTGACAGAGCGCTGGAGGACATTATACACATTTGCACACATATTAAGTCATCTCTGAGATGCGGTTCAAACCTCTAAAATATTTGTTATGGTTCATGTCATGAGGCTGAAGAATTCGCAAACCCAGCCAATTCTCAAGGGGTTGTAGGAGACATGTCATCCAAAACCACTACACAGCGCTCAGTCTGGTCCCAATCAACATCAGGGAGGCTTTGAAACTTAAAAGGAAACACATGACCTGGGCATTTTGGGAAGGAGTAACCTTTTTCAACAAGAAAAAACGAAAAAATGTGAAGCAGTGGATCCGCATCCAGTGATTATAGTTGTTCATTCTACAGGTATTTGTTGTGTCCCAAGGCCACAGGATGTAGGTTGTAAAGCTCCCAGATAGCTTGTCTCTCAAAGACATCTCTGGGTGAGTTATTTCTAGCTGTAGGTGGGTGTCTGGGAAACACAAGTTTTCTTTTTTTTAGCAGGTGAGTGGGGTGATGGTACATTTATATATTCTGAAGACTTTCATTTGTGCGAGGCAGAGAGGATGACTCACCAGTAAGCTTCAGCTATGAGACACATGAAGGTGAAAACAATGATGTGGCTCGCAGGACCACGACACCTATACACTGTCCACTTGATGCAATGTTGTTGAATGATGTGATGACAGATATCCTTTCGTTTCCATGGAAAAATCAAAACCTGACAATGTTTTTGGTTCAGATATCTCCTTTGTATTTTTTTTATCTCTACGGTCTCTGAATGCTGAAAGACAATATTTCACAAAATACATAAAATGACAGAGGATTTTATTCATATCACACACCCTGCTTTGATTCACCTACATCAATACTTATGAGGCACAGGTAACATAAAAAAGTGAGACAAACTCATCAATCACTGACACAATTTGACAGCATGTGCAGCTGTTTGTGTCAGTTTGATAGGGACGAAGGTTTTTTGCAGGAGGATGGATGTATCTGATGCACTTTCTTGTGCTGCTGTGTCATTTGTGAATTCCTCTACGGAGGATACATTAAGGTACATCTTATCTTAAATACATAAACATATGCAAGACATTTTGATTTGTATCGTTTTATTTGTTTTTTCTGTCTACTCAGGCAGCCCCCTCTCCTGCCCCGGGTTTGGGATATGGGAGAACATTTGAGAGAGACTCGTCCTCAGTGAGCTCAGTTCTGGAAACATAAGGTGTATATGTTTGGAAGACCTCATAAGAAGTAACCCTGAACCTCTCCAGATTCTTTAGGAGAACATTCTTCTTCTTCTTCTCCTCCAAGAGCTCGCTGTTGAACTTCTCTTGGTTGGTTGCAAGACTTTGGCAGACGTCATGATAAGAAGCTTTGAGCTTCTCCAGCTCTTCTTGGAGAACGTTCTTCTTCCTCTTCTCCTCCTGGAGCTCGGTGTGGAAATTCTCCTGGTTGGTCGTATGACTTTGACAGACCTCGTGATAAGAGACTTTGAGCTTCTCCAGCTCTTCTTGAGTCTTTCCACAGAACTCAGTATGGAACTGAGTTTTCAGCTCCTCAACCTCTTGCTGCAAAATGGCTTCCTTCTCAGAATCGTTATGCTGCATTAATCTTATTTCTTCCATCTGCGGACGGAGAGAGTCCTGCTCATCCCTCAGGTATTTCATCAGGAGCTCATCCTTTGACACTCTCTCATCATGGAACCTTATTTGCGTCGCAAGCTCATGCAGTAAGTGGTCAGCCTGCAGCCTGGCATTAAGAACATCAACTTCATAGCTTTCGCTCAGATTCTGGTAAGAACCTCTAAGCTTCTCCAGCACTTCTTGTTGAAGAGTGTTATTTTTCTTCTCCTCCTTGAGCTCGTTCTTGAACTTCTCCGTATTGGTTGCATGACTGTGGTAGACCTCGTGATAAGAAGCTTCCAGATTCTCCAGCTCTTTTTGGAGAGAGTTCTTCATCCACTTTTCCTGATAGAGCTCGGTGATGCAACTCTCCAAGTTGGTTGAATGACTTTGGCAGATCTGGTAATGAGACATTTTTAGCTTCTCCAGCTCTTCTTGGAGAACGTTGTTCTTCCTCTTCTCCTCCTGCAGCTCTCTGTTGAACCTCTCCTGGTTTTTTGCTTGGATTTTCTCCAGCTCTTCTTTGAGAATGTTTCTTCTTCTGCTTCTCCTCCTGGAGCTCGGTTTTCAACTTCTCCTGGTTGGTCGTATGACTTTGACAGACCTCGTGATAAGAGACTTTGAGCTTCTCCAGCTCTTCTTGACTCTTTCCACAGAACTCAGTATGGAACTGAGTTTTCAGCTCCTCAACCTCTTGCTGCAAAATGGCTTCCTGCTCAGAATCGTTATGCTGCATTAATCTTATTTCTTCCATCTGCGGACGGAGAGAGTCCTGCTCATCCCTCAGGTATTTCATCAGGAGCTCATCCTTTGACACTCTCTCATCATGGAACCTTATTTGCGTCGCAAGCTCATGCAGTAAGTGGTCAGCCTGCAGCCTGGCATTAAGAACATCAACTTCATAGCTTTCGCTCAGATTCTGGTAAGAACCTCTAAGCTTCTCCAGCACTTCTTGTTGAAGAGTGTTATTTTTCTTCTCCTCCTTGAGCTCGTTCTTGAACTTCTCCGTATTGGTTGCATGACTGTGGCAGACCTCGTGATAAGAAGCTTCCAGATTCTCCAGCTCTTTTTGGAGAGAGTTCTTCATCCACTTTTCCTGATAGAGCTCGGTGATGCAACTCTCCAAGTTGGTTGAATGACTTTGGCAGATCTGGTAATGAGACATTTTTAGCTTCTCCAGCTCTTCTTGGAGAACGTTGTTCTTCCTCTTCTCCTCCTGCAGCTCTCTGTTGAACCTCTCCTGGTTTTTTGCTTGGATTTTCTCCAGCTCTTCTTTGAGAATGTTCTTCTTCTGCTTCTCCTCCTGGAGCTCGGTTTTCAACTTCTCCTGGTTGGTCGTATGACTTTGACAGACCTCGTGATAAGAGACTTTGAGCTTCTCCAGCTCTTCTTGACTCTTTCCACAGAACTCAGTATGGAACTGAGTTTTCAGCTCCTCAACCTCTTGCTGCAAAATGGCTTCCTGCTCAGAATCGTTATGCTGCATTAATCTTATTTCTTCCATCTGCGGACGGAGAGAGTCCTGCTCATCCCTCAGGTATTTCATCAGGAGCTCATCCTTTGACACTCTCTCATCATGGAACCTTATTTGCGTCGCAAGCTCATGCAGTAAGTGGTCAGCCTGCAGCCTGGCATTAAGAACATCAACTTCATAGCTTTCGCTCAGATTCTGGTAAGAACCTCTAAGCTTCTCCAGCACTTCTTGTTGAAGAGTGTTATTTTTCTTCTCCTCCTTGAGCTCGTTCTTGAACTTCTCCGTATTGGTTGCATGACTGTGGCAGACCTCGTGATAAGAAGCTTCGAGATTCTCCAGCTCTTTTTGGAGAGAGTTCTTCATCCACTTTTCCTGATAGAGCTCGGTGATGCAACTCTCCAAGTTGGTTGAATGACTTTGGCAGATCTGGTAATGAGACATTTTTAGCTTCTCCAGCTCTTCTTGGAGAACGTTGTTCTTCCTCTTCTCCTCCTGCAGCTCTCTGTTGAACCTCTCCTGGTTTTTTGCTTGGATTTTCTCCAGCTCTTCTTTGAGAATGTTCTTCTTCTGCTTCTCCTCCTGGAGCTCGGTTTTCAACTTCTCCTGGTTGGTCGTATGACTTTGACAGACCTCGTGATAAGAGACTTTGAGCTTCTCCAGCTCTTCTTGACTCTTTCCACAGAACTCAGTATGGAACTGAGTTTTCAGCTCCTCAACCTCTTGCTGCAAAATGGCTTCCTGCTCAGAATCGTTATGCTGAATTAATCTTATTTCTTCCATCTGCAGACGGAGAGAGTCCTGCTCATCCCTCAGGTATTTCATCAGGAGCTCATCCTTTGACACTCTCTCATCATGGAACCTTATTTGCGTCGCAAGCTCATGCAGTAAGTGGTCAGCCTGCAGCCTGGCATTAAGAACATCAACTTCATAGCTTTCACTCAGATTCTGGTAAGAACCTCTAAGCTTCTCCAGCACTTCTTGTTGAAGAGTGTTATTTTTCTTCTCCTCCTTGAGCTCGTTATTGAACTTCTCCTTATTGGTTGCATGACTGTGGCAGACTTCGCGATAAGAAGCTTCCAGATTCTCCAGCTCTTTTTGGAGAGAGTTCTTCATCCTCTTCTCCTCATGGAGTTCGGTGATGCACCTCTCCCAGTTGGTTTTATGACTTTGGCAGACCTCGTAATGAGACATTTTTAGCTTCTCCAGCTCTTCTTGGAAAACGTTGTTCTTCCTCTTCTCCTCCTGGAGCTCTCTTTTGAACTTCTCCTGGTCGTTTGCTTTGATCTTCTCCAGCTCCTCTTGGAGAATGTGGTTCTTCCTCTTCTCCTCCTGGAGCTCTCTGTTGAACTTCTCCTGGTTGTTTGCTTTGATCTTCTCCAGCTCTTCTTGGAAAACGTTGTTCTTCCTCTTCTCCTCCTGGAGCTCGGTTTTCAACTTCTCCTGGTTGTTTGCTTTGATCTTCTTCAGCTCCTCTTGGAGAATGTTGTTCTTCCTCTTCTCCTTCTGGAGCTCAGTGTTTAACTTCTCCTGGTTTGTTGTGTGACTTTGGTAGAAATCATCAACGGAGGCTATGAGGTTTTCGAAATCTACTTGGAGAATATTTTTTTCATCCTTCTCCAACTGAAGCTCATTGTTAAACTTCTCCTGGTTGATGATGTATACCACCTTCAGCTCCTCGTAATCTTTCTGAAGATCTTTTATGTTCTTCCTCTTGATGGTCTCGTTTACCTGAGAGGCAATCTTTGTGGCGCTGAGTACTTCTGTATTGCTGTACTTTTGTAACCGCTCCAGCGCTTGCTTTGTTTTCTTTTCTCTGTTCATGAACATTTCCTTCAGCTTTTTCTGTCGAAACAGCTCTCGTTGGTGCTCCTCCAACTCTTGGCTCAGTTGGATCCTCCAGTTGTACTCTGTACTAAGGTTGGCATTCTCCTTGGCCAGCAGGTCTATGAGGTAGCTTATTTGTTGAGACATACTGAAAGAGTTCTGCAGAATTGTTGCTGGGTCTGGACCAGTCCCCATGTTTTGTTGAAAAAAACCTTCCATCACTTGTCTGATCTATAGTTTGAATTAGAAAGTTTGAATTATTCTGGATAGATTTCTGAGTCAGTAGAATTGTTCTCTTGATCACAGTGGGTTGTCAGTTGTTACTGAAATGGTAATAACATTATCCTTGTTAGGGATGGGGTATATTACCTTATCTTATTGTTGCTATTAAAGACCTATCAATGGATCCTTTAAGAAAAAGGAGCATGAGCCTTCGATATATAGAACATTGAACGTGTGTCTTTAATCTTTAACATTTGTTAAAGGTTTGTGATATTAAACAGTCCTTTTTCCTTTATATGTATTTTTGGGGCTTTTTACAACCTTTATTTATTTATTTAGTTTATAGGACAGAGGCTTAATTGTGAAAGGGAGACAGAGAGAGTGGGGGAGGACATGCATAAATGGCCGGTTGGAGTCTACCAGGCATCTGCGGGTTGAAGGCTTTCCTCCTTGGGGCAGCAGTTCTACCAGGTGGCTAAACCCACCCCAAACAGATTTCTTTATTTTTAAATGTTTACTTTCAATCATCATATTTCATCACAAAATGTAAAAATCTAGATTAATAATCGTGGATTCAAGCAGTCCCCTAAATGTATTATTGTTCTCATCCAGATCCATGAATTATTCTCTGTGAAATCAGTAAAAATGTCAAATAAATCTTTTGAATCCACAATTACTGCTGGTGGGAAAAGTCTTAAATATGGAAAAATATTACATACAAAGTCTTAATTATGTTTAGCTTTATCTGAATTATTTTAATGTTCATAAATATATTTGCCAATTTATTGGTATTGGATTTATTCCCCACTAACAACATTGGCATCTGCACCACACGTCCACACAGGACGGGCTCTCAGGTTCTAGTTTTTGCAGACAGGTGAGAGCAGGTAAATGAGTCGGTTTGGGTCTTAGCCTGAACCTAAATCTAACCCTTACCTTAAAACCAATTCTGTCAATAATTAATTGACAGAAAAACCCGTCAATGATATACATTTCTTTAATTTATCATCTAGAGTAGCAGGGCTTCATCCAATTGGCCAAATATATTTAATCCAAATCAGAATTATTTTATTTGCCATTCATATTTGCACATACAGGAAATTGCCATGGTGTGGTTGGTGCACTTTACATAAAACAACAATATAAAAACAACAATATAGAACAACAATATATACAGTAAGAGAGTAATGGGCCCGTGCGGTTCTAAGGTGCAGAGATTGGTGATAGTGCCAATAGTTATAAATTATGTGTGTGTGGGGGGGGGAGGGGTCAGCAGAGTCAGTGTGATGCAGGGGGCTTGTTTGTGAGCCCCACTGCCATAGGGAAGAAACTGTTCAGGTGGCGCGAAGTTTTAGTCCTGATGGCCCAGAACCTTTTACCGGATGGGAGTCTCTGGAATAGGTGGTGACCGGGATGAGAAGGATTAGCAATGATCTTGCCTGCTCTCTTACTGGTCCTGGAGTTGAACAGGTCTAGGAGAGCCGGCAGTTCGCAGCCGATGAACTAGCTTGCATGAAAGAGACGCTTGTCTTTGCTGTGTGCGACTTTGTGGCCGGGCTTTTGTCTGTTCCACACTGCCTCTCCCTTTTTTGCTGCCTTCCTTCTGAGAGATCTGCTAAATTATACTGCTAGAAAGTCAAGAATGTACTGCTAATAAGTTATTTATCTTTGACACAACCCCGCACAGATTGCTCAGCAGTTTCAATGGTAAAATAATCTACTCTAAAAACCCAAGCAATCTCAGCTGTCTGTGTTTAAGTCCATAAAACATTATGACATATCAGTAGTACAAATATTAAGGCTCACATCGAAATGTCTGGGAGAAGCAGAGACATTTGACACTTTCATTTTAGTGTCTCAGATATTAATTCTGTGCCCACTCCTGTATGGTCTCCATGTTCATAGTCTTTGTTAGAAATGAAATGAATAGCTTGCGTTCTTCTTGCCTTATTTTCCTCTGCTCCTGACTGCGGTTATCATGTCACTCTAATCCTTGCTATTGATCCACGTTGCGTCATCATTACGGCTGGTGAGGATTGTTGTGTTTTTTTTTAAAGAAATGTTTCCGCACTTCTGACAACAACTGAATCTTGGCCGTCATTCTCAAAATCCTCGAAGAACCTACACACTATTCAGCTCACAGTGAAAACAGAGTTAAAGAAATAAACAGACTCAGTCTCGGCTTTACAACACAATCTGAATTTTATTGTCTTAGTTGAAAACCTTACTAATTGTCTGGGTCTTCATGTGTGAACAGGCGAGATGGTGCGTCAGGCCCGGGTGTTAGCTCAGGCCACTTCTGACTTGGTCAATGCCATGAGGTCCGATGCAGAGGCTGAAGTGGACGTCGACAACTCCAAGAAACTTCTGGCTGCAGCCAAACTCCTGGCTGACGCCACCGCTCGCATGGTGGAGGCCGCTAAGGTGAGGATGGTTTACTCTCACGATCTAAAGCAGGAAATATGACCCAGTGTTTTCTTACGTCAAAATATTACCTTACTGCTCTTGTAGTTTTAGTCATTTATACTAAATAAAACAAAGTACACATTTCACTTTACTTGAACCATATTGCAATCTAGAAGTTGAGCATACATCTCCGCCAAGGCCCAACAGTTCCCTTATAAAACCACATTCAAATTCTGTCTACCAGGTTTTTATTTGAATCTGCACCAAATTTGAAATCTCTGAGAAATCAATGAAAGTGTCACAACGTTAAAGAAAGTGAAAAGAAATTCCTGCATATACCTAGATTACTGACTGTAACCTTGTCATCTGAATCGACACCAAATATTAATGGTTCCGTCCTTGGGTCATGTCCCCCCCCCTCAATGAAATTGAATGGGAATCCGATTTGGTTGTCCTTGTGTAATTCTGCTAAAAAAACAAACCAACAAATGAACAGGGGTTAAAACATAACCTCCTTGGTGGATGTAACCAATTTGATCCAGAAATTAAATTGATATTGTTGCATTTTATTTAGTTGCCTTATTTTTCTATCAGCTCCTATAAATTACATGTCTCATCTCACACTGAGTGCAGTATTACAAGACAAACTGGGCCTGACTTGCTTTGCTATTTTATAGAATAAACATTTTGGCATTATTATCAGCACTAACTACCAGCATGATTTCACATCTGAAATAAAAGGGTGCAGCATCAGTGGCTGTTAATAAGCCCCTGGCAACATCGAGCCGGATATTATCAGTGTGAAATAACCGAGCAAGTGAGACACTGCTTATGGCTCGTTAGATGTTTCTGATCTGTGACACATTAATCACCACATCACTGCCGTTATCAAAGAGGAAGTGGGAATCTGCCACTGACGGTTTCCTTGGAAACTGTCAGAAAGCAGACAGAGCTAAATGCCTCTTTGCATCATTTGTACAACATGCATAACAGGAGATGTTAGAATTGAATGGCTGTGGTCTGATTTTATATTGTGTGTTTGTGTCTATAAATGCAGTATATCCATCTGATTGTGTGCGATGGATGTGTTGATGTGTCCCTGTGTGTTTATGCACCGTCAGGGGGCGGCTGCCTACCCAGAGAACGAGGACCAGCAGCAGCGGCTCAGAGAGGCGGCAGAGGGGCTCCGTGTTGCCACTAATGCTGCAGCTCAGAACGCCATCAAGAAAAAACTGGTCAACAGACTGGAGGTGAGTCATCGGCGCGCTCTCGCCTTTGTGTCGGTTGACCTTCATCAAAATAAGACTCCTTACCGGCAATCATGTCACACAAACATCTCTCTCCCACATTGTGTCTCTGCCGTAGTATAAACACCGATGAAGTGTAGTGGAAATAACAGCTGAGTTTAGACATTAGGAAAAGAATGTGAATAATGAAATGCTTCACCGGTCATTTGTAAGAAAACGGCCCATTTAGTATTTTTCTTCTCTGTGTTATTTCTCTCTCCCGTAGCAGTGAGCGACAAATCCCATTAGTGCTGTGAAGGAACTATCTCCCTGTTGAGATCTGTGTGTAGTCGTTGGTATCACTTTGCCCCTAATGACTGCCCCCCCCCGCTCCAGAACGCTCGATGCTCAATTTCCCAGTCACATAAGCCGTGCATTACCCTGCGCTGGGATCAGCCCGTATATCTCAGTCCACCTCCCTGCATCAGATGGTCTCAGTATTACTGCTAATGGTCGCCTCCATCAAGGAAATGTGTGAGCCAGGGAAGACCAAAGTGCCAGGAATCTGGAGGTGTGCATGCAGCATTTATCTCAGACACATTAAGACTCATTAAGAGGTTTTTAATAGTTCAGTTGATTGATTCAGCGCTTTTATTTGGACCAAAACCTAGAAGTAAATAAATGAAATGCACAATACAAAAAGTGCCTCTCCTTAAATGTCGTGTCTTTTCTTCAAAACTAATTTGTGTGTGAATGAATGTGAGCGAAGCAGTATTTACTTTACTTATTTGTTTGTTTGTCTAATTGGAGCAGAGCTCAATAATCAACAGACAAAATAAAACCTATAAAAAAATATAACCCTGACCCTAAATATATACATATGTATAGTATAAAGTGCTTTTAGGGGTTTTAAAGGGATTCCTTTACTTCATCCCTTCTTCCTTCTTACAAATCATTTTGGTATTTGACCCATCTTAGTTTGATTAGAACATAACAACACACAAGGCCCAGCACTTTCCTTAAATTCAGTCAAGCCAACAAAACAATGAACATCATGAAATCATAATCTCCATCTTTATTATGCCTCGGGAAAGTTAATTCCCCTGATCCGCCCCCTTTGTCCTGATCCACAGCAAAAGTTAATGGGTTGTTTTCTGGTTTCATGGAAGTCAGTAAAAAAACAGACAGGGGTGAAAACATAATCGCCTTGTTGCAGTCGTAATACTGGTCGGTGAGGAAATGAATGCTCCTCAGTTAGTCAGCACCAATCTCTTACCGTTGTCTAAATATTTTCTTTTCCTACCCTCTGAACAGATAGCTGCAAAGCAGGCGGCGGCTGCTGCTACTCAGACCATCGCAGCTGCACAAAACGCTGCTGCCTCCAACAAAAATACAGCCTCACATCAACAGCTCGTTCACAGCTGCAAGGTACGATCATGAACTCTCTTATGAGCTCTTGTGTTTTTAAAAAACAAAGTCAAAAATCCAGTGGAAAACCTTTAACCCATAAAATATGAATGTTTTGGTAGGTTAGGATCAATTTTTCTCTTTCACCAGTGATGATGTGGATATGAAATATTCATGCGATGTGTTTGAATGCAGGGAGTAGCAGATAGCATCCCCCATTTGGTGCAGGGCATGAGGAGCAGCCAGGCCCAGCCTGAGGAGCTGGGTGCCCAGCTCGCCCTCATCATGGCCAGCCAGAGCTTCCTACAGGTTCTTCCTCTCACCATGACACAGCCAGCAACCATCAATCTCTATCATTATACAAATAAACTTTTTATGCAATGGAAGCAATTAATTTGTTATTGTTGATCTGTCACCCTCCCTCAGCCTGGAAGTAAGATGGTGGCCTCTGCAAAGTCAGCCGTTCCGACAGTGGCTGACCAGGCTGCTGCTATGCAACTGGGCCAGTGTGCCAAGAACCTGGCTACCTGCCTGGCGGAGCTCAGGACTGCCACTCAGAAGGTATCTGCACACAACAACGTTTTCATGTAAAGGTGCACGTTGGTAACTGTCTGCTCTGCATAATGGATGCCTGTGTGCATATGAGTAATATTTATATATGTATGTGTGTTGCTTGAAGGCCCATGAAGCATGTGGTCCTCTGGAAATCGACTCAGCCCTGAAAACAGTCCAGACTCTCAAGAGCGAGCTGCAGGATGCCAAGATGTCCGTCATCGATGCACAACTCAAGCCTCTTCCTGGAGAAACGGTCGGTACATCGTTAAAGAGTTAAAATGAAAAATTACACTTTAGACGTTTAACTACAGAAGGGTTGACATATTTAAGTGATAAAAGCTGTGAATCAAATAGTATGTATGTGTTCTGATGCAGCTGGAGAAGTGTGCCCAGGACTTGGGGAGTACCTCTAAGGCTGTGGGCTCGTCCATGGCTCAGCTGCTAACGTGTGCGGCACAAGGCAACGAACACTATACAGGTAAAATAGGTTTATTCTACATCGAGAGCAGATACAATGGACCTTAATGATGTATTTCTGTCTATGTCAGGTATCTTTTACGAAAGAGGTGATGGATATGATAAATATACCTAGATTACTGACTGTAACCTGTATTGGAAATGGCGGTGTGGAGATAGAGCAGGTAGAGAAAATCACGACTCCTTTATTTGTGATGCTGCTATTGCCTTAAACTGAGCCCTTTGAATCCAGCCCGCCTCGGCCATTTTGCCGTCCATTCTGGCGTAATTGAAGATCTCAGGGGAGAAGAGATGAAGACAGATAGAGAATAACATTTTCTAACAATGCTCCAGAGCAGCGCTCCGTGCTGTGGCCCAGGGTGCCCGCTCGCTGCTCAATGTGCTCATTAATCTTATTTTCACCACATTTAACATTCCATCAGCAAATGGCTCCACTTGGCTAGCTAATGCAATTTGATGCAATTTGCTGCTCTTTTTTTCTCATCTGCTCTGTGTATGTATAATAAGTTAAGGGCAGCTCCCATGTGGGGGCCATCTTTATTATATTAACTAATTTATTTAAACAATGAGGGCATTTTTTTTATCAGTTTTGTTCGCAGCGTGGCACCGCCAAACCCCCGCGGCTCATTTCAGCAATGCTATTACAATTATAGTAAGAGGACAGGAAATGCACGTAGGTCTCAGTTTGTGTTGCTTAAACAGGAGGCTGCAAAGCAAAGGTAATGAGCTTGAAATGAATGTGTTCAGTGTGGTGTCAGTTTCGATTTCTGCAGAAACATGATTTCTTATTGTAACTACATTAAAAGGTGCGGCAGAGGAGGAAGTGAATATCTTATCTCCTCTGTATTTTAAAATAGTATGCCTGTCTATAGACATCACAGTAGATGGTCTGCAGCACATATATTACAGTCAGTTTATCATCTGTTATTATATTGATATGTTTAAGTTTTCATTATGATATCGTCCGCTGTGTGTGGCCGGTTGTTTGCAGGTGTGGCTGCCAGAGAGACAGCCCAGGCTTTAAGGACACTGGCCCAGGCAGCCAGGGGCGTGGCAGCCAGCACCAAGGAGCCGCAGGCTTCTGCTGCAATGCTCGACTCAGCCCAGTGCGTCATGGAGGGCTCGGCCATGTTGATCCACGAAGCCCACCAGGCCCTGGTTCACCCCGGAGATGCTGAGAGTCAGCAGAGACTGGCTCAGGTATATCACAGAAACAGAGATATTCATGTAGCAGTCACTTTGTTCTTCTCTCTCTCTCTCGCCTTCACTGATTTATAAAAATAGTTTCCTTCCACAGCGATCATCCCCTCTAAGCGTTGCTATTTTCACTCTACTTTGTCTCTCGTTTTTCTCTCTCAGGAGTGCCAGTGTAAAACTGCTCATTCTCCCTCAGAGGATAAACATATTGTTTGGCTTATATCTGTGACAGCAGCATAAATTAGTGTCACCGATTACTGTGCACCACTGTCAGCCCAATTTGTACTTGTGTCCCTCCCCGTATTGCTTTGATCTGGGTTATTGTGTTGCACATTGTGAGAATGACAAATGGACAATGTGTTGACAGAGTGATGTGCTGTGTTTCAGGTGGCCAAAGCGGTGTCGCACTCCCTGAATAATTGTGTGAATTGCCTGCCAGGCCAGAAGGATGTTGACATGGCCCTGAGGAGCATTGGAGAGGCCAGCAAGAAGCTGCTGGTGGATATTGTACGTACTTTATTTCAAAGATTTGTTTCCATTTTTTAATGCCTTATGTTTTAAGCAGTTTGTTTGGGTTGTCCCTTTCTATCCCAAGGGATAAAACACTTTTCTTCCCTTGTGAAGGCGATAGCTAACAAACACTTTGAGGAAATCCTTTCAAATTTTGTTCAAACATTTGCTTGGACTAAAAGATAAACTCATTAGAATTTGGTTGTCAAAGGTCAAGATCTTTGTGACCTCACAAAACACATTTTTGTTATTTTGAACATGATATCTCAAGTCTGCTCCTTCAAATTATGACCAGTTGTTACTTGGAGTCAAAGATGAACTTAGATTTCAATTTTCAATTTTTAGACTGACAAAGCACTGGTTGGTGGAGGCACAACTCGCAGTGCAGAAATTCTAGTTTATGTGTTTGAACCCAAACCATTTGAGTACATTTGAGATGTCACCCCATAATCGCTCAGGGTATTTCCATTTTTGATGTGACTGATGATATTCCACAGTGTGGCTAATGCGAGTCTTGTCTTTGAAGCTCCCTCTCTGCAGTAAGACATTCCAGGAGGCCCAGACTGATCTGAACCACACGGCAGCTGAACTCAACCACTCTGCAGGCGAGGTCGTCCACTCCTCTCGGGGAACGAGCGGCCAGCTGGCTGCGGCCTCGGGCAAGTTCAGCCAAGACTTTGACGAGTTCCTCGATGCTGGCGTCGAGATGGCAGGACACACTCAAGTAGGTTTCATGATCGTATAACCCCCCCGACCCCCACTCCATTGAAACAGTTCATCGATAACCGACTCACCCACGATTTCACACAGAGATAGGAGTGCTCAGCCCGTTGATGGACATGAAAGCTTAAACACTGAGAGGTCGACCCTTATATTTCTGTGTCACTTTAGTACCTAAGATATGTTAATTAGATCTTTGAATCTGATTCACTTAGGCAAATGATTGTCCCCTTGAGCACTAACATAGTCAGAGGTAATGAGATCTTGTGAAGTTCTTGTTCTGGCTATTTTGCTCATTAATTTGCCAAGATCATCAGGGATTGGAGTTGATGTAGCATGACAACAAAGTTCTCTTGCTAGAGGAGAAAAGGGGATATAGGTAGTGGGGATTCAGTGGGAGCATTCTCTTCAATATGTCGTCCCTTAAAAACCAAATAAAACTAAAAAAAAATTGTTTTCTTCCTGTACAGAGCAAAGATGACCAGATCCAGGTCATTGGTAATCTGAAGAATATCTCCATGGCGTCCAGTAAGCTGCTGCTGGCTGCCAAGTCACTGTCTGTGGATCCAGGTGCAGCCAATGCGAAGAATCTTCTCTCTGTGGCAGCAAGGTGTGTGATAACATGCAAACAGTTGTATCTGATATCCTCCTCAATTGCTTGTAGTTAAGATCTTGCACTCTTTGCTAATTCACTGACTTGTTTCCAGAATCACGCTTGTGGCAAATTGTGTAAAAAAAATTGCAGTTAAATGTCACAAAACGTCTCCACCGCTGCATCTGTATGCCGCTCCCGAGCTGCGTCTGCTCAGCGTTGCTGCAGGGAGTGTGTATCCTCCCCCTAGTGGAGAGAAGCCAAGCAGCTGGTCCCGCAGGGCTTCGGGCCTGACTGACTTCTCTCTGTCTAATTAGGAAGATGGAAGCCTTGGATAAAGCATGTCTGTGCTTAGCAAGGCTGAACGCAAACCCGAGACAGTCTCGATACTCCTGCGTCAGCCTATCGCAGCTTGAGGAGGAGAGCTAAAAGCATGTGTTAGTGAGTGTGAGTGAAGCCAGGCTGTGCGTGCATGCGGGGGGACACACACACATGTGAGAGCTAAAAAGCCTTGTGTTGCTGCCTGTGTGTGTTTCAGGGCGGTGACAGAGAGTATTAACCAGCTGATCACGCTCTGTACCCAGCAAGCAGCAGGACAAAAGGAGTGTGACAACGCCTTGAGGGAGTTGGAGGTATCCGTCCCTCACACACACTGTACCACACACTCACATACAAACCTTCACAGGCCTGGTTCATGTTGTCTGTGCCTGTACTGGATGTTTTCCATCAGAGAAGTACTAGAAGTATCTTTCTACCCTTGTCTTCCATGTATTTTGCATTTGATTACACTTATGGATACATTAACAGCATTAGTGCCCCAGTTGAACAAGATGACTTTGCATACTGAAGCCTACATTCACTTCAGCTCAAATAACTGAAAATTACAACAACCCAGTGCATTTAAAAGCCTTGATTATCAGGATTTATCAAGGCAGTTTGTTAGAATCAGCTTGATTTACATTTATAGTGTTTGGTATTTCAGATCTCAGCTCCATAGCTGATAAACGTGTAAGGGTCTCAGAGCAGCGTTGTTCAGTGGTGTCTCTATTGTGTATAACTATAAGCGTCTTCGTCATGTGTCCGTACACAGGCTGTCAGAGGACTCCTGGATAATCCCAACGAGCCTGTCAGCGAGCTCTCCTACTTTGACTGCATCGAGAGCGTCATGGAAAATTCAAAGGTATCGGCTTTTAGAATAATTGTGGGCACTGTATACTATAACTGTCAGAGAGAGATATTCTACATCGTGGGCAGCTGGAAATACTATTTTTGCATTTAACATTTCTCCATCTCCAATTGCCTCAGGTCCTCGGAGAGTCGATGGCAGGTATTTCTCAGCACTGTAAGACGGGTGATGTGCTCGCCTTCGGGGAGAGCGTGGGCGTGGCGTCCAAAGCTCTGTGTGGGCTGACGGAGGCTGGAGGACAGGTGAGATCAGAGACTGGGTTAATAATAGCCTGCTTGTATTTATCGATCAACCCTTTCTGTGTCTTTTGGTCCATCTGTAATATTTTTTGTTTCCAGAGACTTCCTTCATGAAACATTTATTTTAATGAGGTTGTGAAGTGGTGCCTTGTCATATTTGGGTTTTTTTAAATACAAAATGTTTCCGTATTTCCATGGCAACCAGTTTGACTTGGCCAAATTAAGAGTAAGCTCTCAACTCAGAACATTTCACCAATAGGAAACAGAAACATACCAGGAGTATTCTGATTAAAGGCTGCGGATATGATGGGATTAACTTTTATTGACTGGCACAGAATTAAAGCGTCACTCAATACTCAACACCTGCAGTGCACAATAAACAAATAAACCATTTTTAAAACAACGACCGGATGCTGTTAAGCAGATATCTTTGAGATTGATGCATTTGGTTCTAATAACCTGCAAGAAGAACTCAGAATTTCACTCACTGTGTTTCTAACCTCCTTTGTAAAACCAGTTATTCATGATGGCCAGAATTTGAAAAGATTACTTGGGTATTACATGCCCCTGGTTTCATTAGGTTTTTTTTACAGACTCCCTCCCCTGAAGCAGAAAATGATCATCATCCCCTCCCAGCAAGATTCAGTTGGCTTGTCTTGAAAAGGTCACACTTTGACAAATCATTTGTTCCCATTGCTGATCTCTGAGTAAGATGCCCTATTATGCAGCGTGTAAACACTATGCATCTATGTATGCATCTATTCATGTATTCATGTGCTCATTTCTGTATGTCAGAGAACATGGACCACATGTGTGAGTGTGATAACAGAGTCTTGGAGAACAGTCTTAGACCTGTCTAGTGGGAAAGTGATTAATAGTATAACAGTGTTTCTGTTTTCTGCCCTGTAGGCATCTTATCTTGTAGGCGTGTCCGACCCCAACAGTCAGTCAGGTCACGAGGGGCTGGTGGATCCCATTCAGTTTGCTCGGGCCCACCAGGCTATACAGATGGCATGTCAGAACCTAGTGGACCCCGCCAGCAGCCCTTCACAGGTAAGAGGCCAGGGCTGGAATATTTTACAGAGCCATTCCCTGGTATGGATCTGTTGTGTCATAACTTTAATGGATCTTTACGTTTGAAAACCTTCAAATCGATCCCAATGTCGTAAATAATTTGCCCGGCACACCCCATCATTATGCCTCATTTTTATATGCTTCTTGATGGTGTTTACCCATTTGTCAGGTCTTGTCTGCAGCAACCATTGTAGCTAAACACACCTCAGCTCTCTGTAACGCCTGCCGCCTGGCCTCCTCCAAAACCTCCAACCCGGTGGCCAGGAGACAGTTTGTCCAGTCAGCCAAAGAGGTGGCCAACACCACAGCCAACCTCGTCAAAACCATCAAGGTCAACTCTCCAACTGATCAAAACGTTGAGTGTAAATTTGTTACAGAAATTCCTCTTCGAGTAAGACGCTGTGGATGTGTGTATATTTCAGTTACAACCCAAAATACAGCCAATTTGGACAAATATTGAGATGGCGTTGTCTTGTTTCAGGGGTTAGATGGTGATTTTTCGGAGGACAACAGAAGCAGGTGTCGTGTTGCTACCACCCCACTCCTCGAGGCTGTAGAAAACCTCTCCACCTTCGCCAGCAACCCAGAGTTTGCGAGCATCCCGGCACAGATCAGCAACGAGGTATTCAGTCATTTTGATGCTTGTTTATGATTTACAATGTTATTTTTTCATTGTTCCCCAGTTGCAAATGACTGAACTGATTTAAAATGGACGGCAATGTTTTACGACATCCTCTGTTCTCAGAATCCTCCAATTTGTACATTTGCGACACTCCTCCGAAAGACAATTTCGAAACTTCTCTTCAGAGAGATTTAATGGCTTGTGTTTGTGACTGTGTGCACTCGATCCATTCGAAAGAGGCACTCTTATACGAGCCAACACAAAAGGTTTGTACAGCGAACATGGCAGGGAATTGGATTGAGCTCCACTTTTTCCCCGTTTCTTTTAATAACGAGAAAAAGACTTCGGGAGAAAAATGGTTTTTATTTTTCAATCTGAGCGGAACAGTCCTCACACAGTCCTCCAAAAAGCTTTATGGCTGTAATCTGTTGGAGGGCAGCATTTAACTGCACTCTCTCACAGCACAGCTGCTCTAATCTTCAGCTTGTTAATCTAATTGTCGAGGGAGGCTTTGGCTCGGATCATAAAGACTAAAGGTGTTTCTTCCCGCGTCTGTGTAAAGCTGCCTTTCTAATCTCATCCCTCCCTTTGATTGCACCTCTGATCTCTCCAAAGTCGTTACGAAATATTAACAACTCTTTCATAGCAATGTGGCCCGTGTTGTTCATTGTTGATGTGCTCATCTAAACTGTTGTTTGTGTTTTCACCTCCAAAGGGCTCGGCAGCACAGGAGCCTATCGTGCGTTCAGCCCGCTCGATGCTCGATAGCTCCACCTACCTTCTAGAAACGGCCCGCTCACTCGTCCTCAACCCCAAAGATCCGCCCACCTGGTCCATACTGGCTGGCCACTCCAGGACGGTGTCTGACTCCATCAAGAGCCTCATCACCTCCATCAGGTTTGGACTCATCTTTACCACTTCCGTCTTAGCAGGTTTATCCTGAATCAAAGATTTGCTCACAAAACCTGTTGCTGAAACTGGAGGTTTTATACTGCGACATCTGCTCAGACAGGCAAATTGCAGCATTAGTTTATAGATACTGAGATCCATGCTGTTTTGTAATAAATTAGAGAGAATAAAACAGAACAGTGCTGAGATGATTTTGACAGTGGATCTGAAACATGTTTCACCAAAGTTAAAGCCCCCAATGACTTCCATCATCATCCTCCACGCACATGCACAGACGTCACTATTCTCACAACAGCGATGGCCGTATTTTTGTGTTGTCTCACTTTGTTGCTGAGACTTAGATGAGAAGCTCGATGCAGCTCTCATCTTTCAATGCTAAATATGAAGCTAAAGCCAGCGGCTGATTAGTTGAGCTTAGCATAAGGACATGAGTGGCCATTAGTTGCCAGGCAGACTCATGATGACTCACTACAACAATTCAGGAAGTAATTGATCCCGACAAACAAATTGCTAAGTTTTTATAGAGTAAAAAAACTAGATATAACTTGTTAATCAGTAAGTCTAAGACGTTCTGGTATTTTGTGCTTATCTAAACAGCTGTTCTATGGTTTATCTGCATTTGTGCAGCATTTCTCTAGTCTCCACTCAAAGTGTTTTACCCAATCACACACATATACAGTGTTACTATATGCTGTGATTTTGTATTGCACATTTATGTAAGAGCTGTAAGCTGCAGTTTAGGGTTCAGTGAAAAGCCAAAGGAACATGTTGGCATGCTAACCCTTAGTGAAAGATCCCCTCTATCTCCTGAGCCACAGCCACACTTATAGCCTTACTGTAATTTCCCAAAATATATAATGTAAATTATTCTTACCCGTGTTCAATGTTTGTATTTTCTATATCTTATACTGTTTATTCCTTTGAACAAAAATATATAGACATGTATTTAAATGTGTTCAATATCTCTGGTGATAGGGACAAGGCACCAGGACAGAGGGAGTGTGATTACTCCATTGATAACATCAATAAGTGTATCCGGGACATTGAGCAAGCTTCCCTGGCTGCTGTTGGGCAGACCCTGCCCTGCAGAGATGATATCTCCATGGAAGTGAGTTCAAGTACCCCATCAGCTCTATCTTGTCCAAGACAAAGACCTTAATGGGATCTGTACTCTTTCTGTTGTTACTTAAACTGTAATTCTCTCCCATTGTAACTCACTAGGCGCTCCAGGAGCAGCTGACATCCTCTGTGCAGGAGATTGGGCATCTGATTGATCCTGTCTCCACCACAGCCCGAGGCGAAGCTGCCCAACTAGGACACAAGGTGCCCGGTCTGATCATATATCCCTTCATCCACTCTGGATTTAGATAGAAAAACCCCCGTTCTGTCTGATCTATCTTGTGATTCAATCCTTCCTCAGACAGTTCTCTTAAAACTCCTTCTCCTAGGTGACTCAGCTGGCCAGTTACTTCGATCCACTCATCATGGCGTCAGTGGGGTTGGCCTCCAAGCTCCATGACCACCAGCAGCAGATGAACATCCTGGACCAGACCAAGACCCTGTCCGAGTCGGCCTTGCAGATGCTCTACGCTGCTAAGGAAGGGGGGGGGGAATCCAAAGGTACCTAGAAGTCACATAGCTGTGTTTGTCTATTCAAAGCCATCATATCGTTATATCTGTGACCTGTTTGGAAAGAGACTCTTCTGTGATTTACATTTTATTTAGCTTTTAAATTTATCATGACTTCATTGTTTGCCTAAGACAATAATACACAGATGTGTCACAAGATAAAAATGGATCTCACTGGTTTTTACTCAACTTTCAACATCGGTTACAAATGAATGTAAGATTTTTATGGCCAGTCTTTCCCATTTTAAGAACACATTCTAAGAACCCCTAGAAGAGATTGCTTGAAATTTGGTTTGAAGCTTCACTTGGACTCAAAGATGAACTGATTCTATTTTGATAGTCAAAAGGTTAAAAGGTAAAATGTTCACTTGAACAAAAAAATAAACTTGTGAACGTGTTATCTTAAGAACACCTCCAAAGAATCATTTCAAATTTGGCACATATGCTGTCTTAGACTCACAGAGGCTCTCATCAAATTTTGCTGGTTAAGGTCAAAATTCCCAGTGGCCTCACCATGTACATGATATCTCAAGTCAGCCATTAGGGAATTTCTTATTTCCTATTATTTACCAGTTGCCGCTGAAAGATGACCTCATTAGATCAAGAGGTCAAAGATCATGGTGACTTCCTATATTGGGAATGTAATATGTCAGGAACACCTGGAGGGACTGAACCCGCTCTGGTTGGCATCATTAGTCAGTATATGATAAAATGATTGATTGCTCTTTACAACTATTTATTTGTCTTAATTGTGTGTAGCTAAATTCTGATATACTATATATTACACTTGTATAACATATCGAGTTTATTCAATTTAGACCGTAGAATTATTTGAAAATACAGTGGTACAAAACTGACCAAGGATGCAGCCTGGTGAAGTGTCCTCTAGTGAGACGCTGAGTAACAGCTCTGAGGACACTCGGCACTAGCACTGATAAATGTCTTTCTGTCTAAACCGAGACAGTGTCACAGAACTGTTAATCAGCCAACTGTGTCCCCAGGCGTCCCACACCCACGATGCCATCTCTGAAGCGTCCCAGCTGATGAAGGAGGCTGTGGACGACATCATGGTGACATTGAACGAGGCAGCCAGTGAGGGGGGCATGGTGGGGGGCATGGTGGAGTCCATCGCCGAGTCCATGGGCAGGGTGAGTGTGCGTGCGTGGATGTTCATAGAGAATGTAGATTAAGTATGTGTGATGTCTGCTCAGGTGGTTTATATGGATTTCAGGTTGACACATATTCCCTGGCTCATCTGTCTGAAGACAAAATGAGTGTTATCTGTGAGGGGGATTCCACAGCGGGGGGGCTGCAAGTGTGTCCCTTTTCAATGACACTCATTAGTCCAGGAGATGACAAGTTTCAAATCCATAGTGGACTGATGATGTTAGCTGTCACGGATCCTGCTGGTGAACATGTCAATGTGTTGACAGTGGAGTGAATAATTGACAGTCTCAGACATATAAATTTAGCTCATTGTCATTGTTTCGACTTTTCTCTTTCTATTTTACACTGGATTTAAACATAGGAAGGCGACCATTGTAAAATAAATATATTTTTGATTCAGGGCATATTTTCAAAATTATAGCATAATAATACATTATTAACATATTGTCATCATCAGATATGATATTCAAAAAATTGTACTGGGCACCAACCTGGCAACAGGGTCCAGAACCAAACTGCTAATGAACAAATAAATGACCATAACCAAGAATAATATTCAACAATAAATATTATAAATTATATTGTATCATATTACTTCTGTCATCCCATTACAATTCTTTGTGTATGTGTGTGTGATAAATAAATTTATCTGAGCCCTGAAATAATACCAGTTCTAAATGTTTGCTCTTGACAGCTGGATGAAGGAACACCGCCTGAACCCGAAGGATCCTTTGTGGACTACCAGACCACCATGGTGAAGTTCTCCAAGGCCATCGCCATCACTGCACAGGAGATGGTGAGTTGGCCGGGGATAGCTACGCTCGACTCCATTACTGCTTTCCATTACTGTTCCAATCTACTACGAAGACAATATGTGTGAGTAATAGAAGATAAGCATTAACCTGAGCCCTCTGATGATATATGTTCTCTCTGTGGCCAGATGACAAAGTCACTGACCTGCCCTGAGGAGCTCGGTGGCCTTGCCTCTCAGGCGACAGTGGACTATGCACAGCTAGCACACCAAGGACGTCTTGCTGCAGCTACTGCCGAGCCGGAGGAGGTGAGAAGCCGTGTTCTCTGTCCTATAGAGGATGTGGGGGGAAATTATATGCTTGTTAAGATTTAACAGATTACTAAGGTTCCCCTATAATATCAGATTTCGAAATCAGCTCAGATCTGTATTTTTCACCCGGAATACTTTTATATATTCGCTCACAAACCGAGCAGGGCAGATAATGGCTGTTTGTTCATGTGCCGTCCATTTTTAAGACTTCTCCAGACAGCCTGACATCAAACAGATATTTACCCCATCAGCACTGGTTTCTGTATCATCCTGAGGACAAGCGATGTATGGAAACACTGCCCTTATAAGTGCACAGCTCTTATAAATAGCTTGTATATAACAGCCTGCTAGAAACCCTGCTGGTTACCATAGCGACATTGTGCTTCTACAAGTCCAAAAGCCTATAGCGATGCTCATAATGAAGCACCGCCCACCCGTGAATCTCAATCTGGAAGTTAAAAGTGTAGTGCCAGCATTCCCGCTCTTAGGGGTGCTTGACATCATTTTCATCCACTCGCTGGATAAGAGACGTACCAGTGGGGGGGGGCGTGACTGGGATCGTGTAGTATACGCTGAGAGTGCACAAATGAGACGATCGGATGTGGTCTAAGTCAATGCTCGGTTATGCTTTTCAGGTTGGTTTCCAGATAAGGACACGAGTGCAAGAGCTGGGCCATGGCTGCATCTACCTGGTCCAGAAGGCCGGGGCCCTGCAGCTCAGCCCCACGGACAGCTTCTCCAAGAGGGAGCTCATCGAGTGCGCCCGCGCCGTCACAGAGAAGGTGAGCCATGTGGACGGGTACTGGTACGGCATCATTATCTCATGCAGGAGGAAGATGTATCTTGCCTTTTAAGGGAAGTCTATTTTTACTGTAATAATTTGCAATCTTGGCTGTTTGAAGTTTGGCAGCAGCATCAACAAATTTGCATTTTAATGAAATGTATTTCCTGAATTTGCCAGAGCCACGGCTGTAGATACAGTACATCCCTATTTAAATAATGTGATAGAGAATTTGTAAGTGTGTGCAAGATTTAGGAAAGTGTAGCCTGTATTCTAGCAGGCAAGTAGGCGTTGTACTTTACTTATTATTCATTTATTTTTTTACTGTAAAACTGCAGCCTTAATTTAGTAGTGTAATCAGAATATAAGTTAAATGTGGTTTTAGGTGATAACAACCCGTGCTTTACTTTATTAATGTTCCAGTCATGAGACCATTTTCTCCTGACCAGCCTCAAACTGTGCATTTAATAGTACTCCCGTCTCCCTGTTTTGACCCTGGTAGCATTTAGCCAGTGCTGCTCACATGTTAGAATGTCTCTCCGCTCTGAGGCTATAATTTGATTCAAGGCTCATGTATAACATTCAGAATCTGTGGTCTCATGTTTGCTGACATTTGAAGCTTGTTCCTCTGAGGGCCTTCTGTTTGCTTATGAGAGATGGGCAGACACAAGTCTTCCAGGGAGTTATGTGATTTGCAGACTGAGGCCCATTGAGTTAATGTGATTTTGCAGCAGACTCTGATGTAACGAAGGCTTGACCCTGCTCTCTTGTCGAGTCCGAGCTTCCGGCTTTAATCCGGCTTGTCCAGATGTTTCACTCCCAATGCTTTCAGCCCAACTTACCTGCTCTGTTAGGGCTCCACCAGCATTTCTGCTTATTAATTTCAAAAGAAATTCCATTGGAATCATTCAACACATGCAACAAACCGGTGTAATCTATACCTGGTCTGAATAATACGTTTGAAGGACTATCTCTCCATATCTAATGTCATGCTTCACATGTTCCAGGTGTCCTTGGTGCTGTCGGCACTGCAGGCGGGGAACAAAGGCACCCAGGCCTGCATCACAGCAGCCAGTGCTGTTTCTGGCATCATCGCTGACCTGGACACCACCATCATGTTTGCCTCAGCTGGAACACTGAGCCCTGAGAATGAAGAGTCCTTTGCCGACCACAGGTTTGTTGACTTTGACTCAAACAAGAGAAGCAGAGCAAAACGTATATAATGCTAAATGAGAAGCTGTAATCATCAAAAAGAGCAGCAATCAATGGTGTTAGATATGGGCCACAAAAGACGAACCTGGATTGATCTGCCCAAAAATCCAAGAGTCTGTTTAGACCCTGTCTAGTGCCCCTGAGCAAGGCACCTTACTCCCTCAACATCTGCTCCCCGGGCGCCGTACATGGTCGCTCACTGCTCTGTGTGTCCTGCACCAGATGGGTCAAATGCAGAAGTTAAATTTCCCTACCTGCATGAGTGTGCCTTTGCATTTCTGTGCATGTGTTTGGGACCAATAAATGAATCTTAATCTTAATCTTAATCTTAATCTTAATCTTAATAAATAAATAGGTTAGATTAGCGACATGATGTATGTTATATTTATCATTCGTCATCTTATTGTGTATAAGTTGCTATGACAACATCATTATGAGATGGCGTTATTACAATATGAAAAAGTTACCGTTGCCTTATTGAGGTATGGACTGCGTGCACGGAATCCATTGCCCCTCTGATGCTCTTCACCATTTTCTTGCGATGACCCACAACAGCTTCCTTTCCTGTTGCTGGAGCTTGAGTGCGACTGTGTAGCAGCTTGAGAAACAATTTATCCCCCCTGCCGTCCCTCAGGGAGAACATCTTGAAGACGGCCAAGGCCCTGGTGGAGGACACCAAGCTGCTGGTGGCTGGAGCCGCTTCTAGCCCGGAGAGACTGTCCCAAGCCGCCCAGTCCTCAGCCAAGACCATTACCCAGCTCACTGAGGTGGTCAAACTGGGAGCAACCAGCATGGGCTCTGAGGATCCTGAGACACAGGTGATGTAAAACCAAAACACATTTAGACTAAAGAGCGTCTGATACAACCACAGATGCTTCAGCCATATGTAGTTGTATGCATTGATTTCTAGTTAAATATTTGAATCTTTAACAAAGCTCAGACATTACATTATAATTCTGCTGCAGGGAGCTTTGTTGTGCTAATATGACACTGTGTCATTATTCTTTTCTCTTGTATTAGTAATTTACAGTGAATGACTTCTATCTATCTGTTCAGCCGGCATTATACTCTCTTTGCAGTTTAATCTAATACACACTGTGCCTCTTCTTTTCCCTGTGTGTATATGCCTGTATCTCTGCCCCTCACTGAGTCTGAAGTATCATGACCAGGTGGGAGTGATAAGGGCAGCAGTGTTAAATCCTCTCCTCGGGGAGCAGCTGATAAACCTATACTCTGACCATTGTGCCGTATTGATTCCAGCTCTATCTCCCTGCAGGTGGTTCTGATAAATGCCGTGCGCGACGTGGCCAAAGCTCTGGCCGAACTCATCGGTGCCACCAAATGTGCCGCCGGCAGGCCAGCCGACGACCCGTCCATGTATCAGCTGAAGAGCGCCGCCAAGGTAAAAGAACGCACGGCTCAAACCAAAGCCTGTCATATCCGGCTGCGTATGGATCTCACTGATGCGATCTCCAGTTTGTTGTCCAGTTAATACTTTTTAACGGGGATATTCCACAAACACTGTCTTTTCATTAGAGCTGTGTTTAGTTTCACATCTTTGGAAGCAACAATGTGTGCTCGGGGAGGATATGAACATTCTTATCAGGGTGTGTATTTTATTTGCTTTATCTTTGTGTGGGACTGGACTTATTACAACGAGGAACATTTCGATTGTGTGTGTGTGTGTGTGTGTGTGTGGGTGTTTTTGCCTGTGTCTGTGCGTGTCCCTATGTATGTGGTCCAGGTACATTACTCATGTTATGACGACCTGAACCTGTTAACATGGTTAAATTATGGGGATTTGTCTCCCTTATGGGGACAAAAAGCAACTTCCCATAATGTATAATTCAATATAAAGATGAAAACATGTTTTAAGGTTAAGGTAAGGTTATGTTATGTTTAGGTTATGGTTCGACAAAGTAGTGGTTATGGTTCTGAAAACTTCCTCAGTTTATTTACTTTACTTGAGTTTCTCATGTTTTCTCATCCAAATGGAATTAGGGCCACCCATGACCCCGGCCATGTTGGCAGATTGTTTCTGTTCCTCCAACATATGGTGACCTCCGGGGGCGACCCTCTCAAACCCCTGCTGATCATGTTGCTCAAATTCCAAACCATATAATATTCACTTTGCGGAATGCAGCCTAGAAGGAACAGAATGTGTGAAATTTAAATTGTATTTTTTATAATTCCCTGTGTCAGTGAGTCGCCTCTTTTAATTCTGAAATAAACCCCTTGTCTTTCTTCAGCGGCTGATTGTTTAATTTCCATTTGATGAGCATCCTTAACACATTCACTCTAACAGAATCAGTGAAGGAGGAGACAGAAATGAGTTTGCGATATAAAGCTTTGCAGCCAAAGAGAAAGAGCTCCCCCTCCTGGTCTGACTGCGAGGCTCATCATTTCTTTGTTTCACAGGTCATGGTGACCAACGTGACGTCTCTTCTGAAAACAGTGAAGGCAGTGGAGGATGAAGCCACTCGCGGGACGAGGGCACTGGAGGCCACCATCGAGTGCATCAAGCAGGAGCTGACGGTGAGAGGCCCTGACAGGCCAACCCACTTCTTCTGTGGTCAACTGGGAGATGAACCATAACCTCTCTCAAAGCCGGCTCCAAGAGGGTCATGGATATCTGTTTCTATTACTTTGAGGTTTTCTGTACTTTCCTCCCTCTATTGTCAGCCCAGCTTCTTTCTTCTTCTGTCCTCACAGCCCCTGCAGGTTTCTCACAGCTCTTGTTAGGGTCTTAGTGGTAAAAAAAGGCAGAGTGAGAAAGGAAAAAGATTTTAAGTGGCTTTTTTTGTAATTTACTGTTTCTGCTTATCGGAGGACCTCCAGCTGGAGAGGAGGCTTTGCCAAGAGCTGAAGCCAAATTCACAGTCTAGTTTTCTAGTTATACTCCTGCCCATTTTAGGATTTTCTGTTTGCACTTCCTGAAGTAACACAGCATCTGTGTGCACCTCAGTTCTTATAAGACAATGTTCCGATCTCTATTTACATGTCCGAGCTTTGTCCATGCCTTCTCCTAACCTGTGTCTGTGCTTCATCATCCCGGCAGGTGTTCCAGTCCAGGGACGTCCCAGACAAGTCCACCACACCCGAGGTGTTCACTCGCATGACAAAGGGCATCACCATAGCGACGGCCAAGGCAGTGGCTGCGGGGAACTCTGCCCAGCAGGAGGACGTTATCGCCACTGCCAACCTGAGCCGAAAAGCCATCTCCGATATGCTGACTACGTGCAAGGTGCTAATCCACGCCGCCCCTGCCAGATCTAGGCCTCACCCAGGCAGCGTCTAGGCTGCCAGGGAACACATGAGCCCGGCCGGCTGAGAGCAAGTAGGACACGAGAGTCCAGTCCACTGCTCGAGCTGAGAGTGATTCAGTCGCTTTCTCAATGTCATGCACTGTAGCATCAGTCGTGTCCTCCAGCAACTGCAGAAAGGTTGAAACAGAGGGAACCAGATCATTATAGGCTGTGCTTTTTTAATACCAAAGCATTATAATCACATCATTAGAGATTTTATTACCTTTTTCATTGATCTATATTTGGAACTAGTTGCATCTGCACAAACCTAATAATTAGATGATTCTTCCAAACCTTGTGTAGCGCATTTTTACTTTGATATCAGGAACTGTGTTGAATTCAAAAAAATCCACTGGGAACAATGTTTCTATCCTTTTGTTAAATTTATCCTACCACATTGTTTTCTCACCCTTCCAGCAAGCAGCGTTCCACCAAGAAGTCAGTGAGGACCTGAGGAGCAGGGCCCTGCTGTACGGATCTGAGTGCACCAGCGGATACATCAACCTTCTGGAGCAAGTGCTGCAGGTTAGAATGGAACATGTGTCATAAATAAATAATGGAAGTGGCTTGTGCATGTGTGCATGTGTGTGTCTCCAGCTATGTATAGGTGGTTTCTGGTCCTCACTGTCACAGGTCTGTTCTCAAAGATGATATCCTGTGATGCTTGTCAATTCTTTCCTGGCTTCCTGTCGCTCACACTCTGCATTTATATGTAAAGTCACTGTAACCTGATAACAGAAAGTCAGACTCGTGAATGATTAGAATGAAGGACAGGACTAAAATGATTTTCTCTGTCTGCAGTCTGCCTGCATATACATCATTTCTACATTATTACATTTCTGAGCACCTCGTTGTATAAGACATTCTTTGGTTCAACATTAGGTTCATAAAAGCAACATGTTTTAATTATGGTTTAAAATAAAGAAAGAGTAAAAAGTGAACTAGATTCTCAAGTGAATTGTCCATAACATGTTGTAGTTTATTAGAATTATTTTAATTTATGTTATTGATGTTTACAATAATCAATACGGTGTTAATCAACATTTTTGCGATGCGAATAAGATTGGCATTTATGTTTATTTGCTTATTGCCTATATATTTGATTGTATTTCTTTTTTATTTATAGTCATGTGTATAAAGTGTATGCTCAAACTGTAAAATATCAATCCTTGATAACAACATTTTAGGAATTATTTCAAATATTTGTAATATATACATTGGCTGATATACCATTATCAGAAATGTTCCACTTCC
The DNA here is from genome assembly GCA_038501795.1 of Pseudopleuronectes americanus. Classification (NCBI taxonomy): domain Eukaryota; kingdom Metazoa; phylum Chordata; class Actinopteri; order Pleuronectiformes; family Pleuronectidae; genus Pseudopleuronectes; species Pseudopleuronectes americanus. Next base: position 11,768,538 of record CM076720.1, on the reverse strand, counting down.
TAAACTATAAATATTCCAAAAACCATATCGGACAGGCTCTAAATGTAATTGATGATTAAGCTTTGTTGGAAAGATGGCAGAACAGATACAGATGTTTAATGTCCGCCATCACCTTCACTTTCCAATTCATCTCTGTGTGTGTGTATGTGTGCGTGTGTGTCTCTGTTGGGCCCTCATGTTGTCAGGTGCTGCAGAAGCCCACACCGGAGCAGAAACAGCAGCTGGCCCTGCACTCCAAACACGTGGCAGCGTGTGTGACCGAGCTCGTCCAGACAGCAGAGGCCATGAAAGGTGAGGCCATAAACACACACAAAAAAAAACACACACACACACACACACACACACACTGCAGATGTACAGTGTAACACACTTGTTCACAGCACACACAAACAAGAGTTTGGGTTGACAAGAAAGTAAGTTATCCATGACCCCGCTCTCAGCGATGTCAGGATTTTATGGCCCATTTAACACACATGATAGTTGTGTATATTTATCATTCAAAGTGTTGGGTACTATTTTATTCAGAGTCATGAATTTTACAGAGGCTCGTGTGCTTTCCAAAGCAGCTGCTGTGTAAAACTGGAAAAACTGAGATTACAGCATAGAGCGAGTCAGAAGAAAAGGGGATTCCCATTAGGAGCCAGCCCTGTTTGATACAACCTGAATAAAAAATAAATTACTGGATGATGGAGATTAGTCAGAGGAGGCCTATTCCTCCAGTGCATGAATAATATGACTGTGTTAGTGAGTCAGACCTGTCTCCATCCTTAATAAAGGTCAGGAGAATCACTTTGCGATATTGAAATGTTACCACAGAGCGATTGCCCTGCAAATTGTCCTAAATGAAGCTGTGTGGGATTGTTATGACACAAACACACTCCACTGCTTCCTCCAGAAACTGCACTGCCACATGTGACAGGGGTAATAGATTGGGTTTGGGTGAGAATTAGATTTCAGCGTTCAGCCTGAGACCCAGTGGGGCTATCCACTTCACCTCCCTAATGTCCCATGTGTTCTCTCTCTCTCTCTCTCTCTCTCCTCTCTCTCCCCCCCTGCTCTTTCCTTGCTGCCTCAGATGGAGGTAAGTGGGATATAGTGTGTTTCGTTTCCCTCAGATCACCTTTCATAGAGCCACAATGGGGGAGGGAGGGGGTGGTGTAGGGGAATAGATGAAGGCTTGGAGGGGTGGGGGGGTTATAGAACAGATTTCCCCAGAGCTCTACGTAATCTATGAAAACATCGTTCCATCTGCTTTACCAAGCTGTTCCCAAAATGGCTCCGTTTTTATAGGTGCTTAAAAACCTATAAAAAGACAATGATCCATCGAATGTGCACTTCTTCCAACTTTGAGTTTATTTTGTTTACCTTCGAGACATTAGACTTTAAATAGTTTCTTTGAGCTCATGAGCTCTGATGCTGTTGAAGGAAGTTGAGATTTAACATCTGTGTGATGTCCGGATTTGTGCATGGGAAAGGAACATCTGGTTGAAGGTGAATGTTGACCCCTTGTAAGCGGGTAAAAACTGACCTGTATAGACAAACTTTTCTACTTTTTTGTAGTTTATAGTTTTCTATGTTGTCATCTTATTGTCGTATTGTTCTTTTTTCTATTTTTTTCTATTGCATTGCTGAGTTATGGGCGTTATAGTTTATTTTTGGAAGAACCTTGTTACTCTGGTTTTGAAATTCGCAATGGAAATTAAAGTTTTTTATTATCATTCATATTACGTCATCTTGCAAAATGAAGTGAAAATGTTCTCAGCAGAATTCTCCTCCTGCAGTAGATAAACACACTGTAACCAGCCTCTGGGCGTGTGCGTTCCCTTGTTTTTAGGATCAGAGTGCGTGGACCCCGAGGACCCCACTGTCATCGCTGAGACCGAGCTCCTCGGAGCGGCGGCGTCCATTGAAGCCGCCGCCAAGAAACTGGAGCAGCTGAAACCGAGGGCCAAGCCCAAGGTATGAGTGGCCCTCTCTCGGCCCTTTTCCACCCACACAAACGCACACGCAGCTTGTTGCCATTAGTCAGCAGGGGAGAGGGCAACGAGGCAAAGGCAGGGAAAAGATGACACCGACTTTGAAGTGCAGTCGTCTTTTTCAGTGACTGAGCTGCTATTTGATCATCATAAAAGGAGAAACAGAAAATATGTCTTTGTTACAAACACACACAACACACACACACACACACACTGTGTTGAGTCAGACAGCTGGTCCGGTGAGCAAACATGTAATGCTCGGAAAACTTTCTTCAAACCCACTTTCGGACATTATTTGGAGTTGCGTTGCCAGGAGACACAATTGCACTGCTGGGTCCTCGAGCTTGTGTTGGGATGAGTTCAAATGTGTAATGAACTGTTGTGACCTTTTTTCTCAAAAAGAGAGAACTTACTTCCTTTGTTTTACAGCAGTGTTCCTCATTTGGACGCTCAGGGAGACTTTTCATGCTGTTGTTCATCTCCTGAAAGACAAAACAACTTTACAGCATAATGAAAATAAAAGGATAGAGATAGGGAAATCTCTTTCACATGGTTCTCTATGTAATATGGGATTGTGTTTGTGATTTGTGCTCTTGCATGATGATTGTGTTGTTTATCCGTCTCCGGAGACTGAATATAGTTAGATCCTGGTGCTCTTCCCTGTGTGTCCCCCTTTTCTATTCCTCCTCGTGTACACAGTGATTGTCAGTTCCACCCTCCGCCCGTGCGACTGCATATTTAGGTTACCCCAGTTTTAATAAAGACCATATAATGCTCTGTCTCAGACTATAATCCCACAGCTACAGACTGCATTTATGAGAAGAGGATTAGTGAGTGAAAGGTTTTCCTCTTTTACATGTCAGTGTCTCCCTCTAGTGATCTAATAGGAAGCAACTCGACTATTTAAAGGAGGATACCACTGAACCTTACTACTTCTCTTTCTCAGTTACGCTTTCATATACGACTATGCCTCAATAAAACCCAATCCAATTGTGTCCATTCTGAATTAAATTGTTGTCCATATGCAGAAGAAGTAATAACCAGAATGGCACCAGAGTGTATAGCCCCGACAAGGCTCGACAGTCCGCTCAAGAAACCACATTGACATGAACCACATCCAGATTTCACACACTCTTAACAATCAGTCCCCTAAACACGCCTGATTATTTTATAAAGATCCATGATTTACTCTGTGAGAAAGAAAGGAGCAAGTTTATAAATCTTGCCAGAAAATCCTTATCTCAAACAGTTTGGATTCTCCTCCTTCTTTCTCTTTACTCCCTCTCCTCTCTCCATCTCCATCCCTCCCACCCTGCACTGGTGTGGGGAGGACTCTCCTGCCCCACCCCACCCCACCCCTCTCTCTGAGCCGTTATAGACCTGGAAGCCTTCTCTGCAGGGCTCTGTCTGATATGTTTGATATATTAGGTTGTTATTCAGTCCAACTATATATCAAACATATTCCTACAGTGTCCCGCCCTGTCTCCAGCCACGTGTGCCTTGAGTGTTTATGGAGGTCAATCAGATGCTGTTGACTCCCCCGAGGCAGAGACTGTCCCTGAACTAATATACTGTGATCCTCATTCTGGGTTTTAGTTCAGGTTTGGGAAACATGGCGAGATGTCACTCTGTTGTCACCGAGAAATGATCCAGCCTGATTGTGCTCTGTGTGCAGTTTACACATCATGGGTTGCACTCGGGGGCGTATAGCTACCAACAAGGATTTTGTTTTTGTTCTGGGGATTTGGGGTTTTTTAGGACAGTAGGAGGGAGATTATATTCTGCAATTAAACACAAGCACTTAGTGGATATTTCATGAGGTGATTAAAGCATTTTTATAATCGTAGTATGAAAACATTCTCTTATTTGTAGGCCAATAAATAAATAGAAAAACTAGAATGGCTCTCAGTACAGTGCATACCTCCCTTATGAAACCATTTTTTATTTCATCTTTCATTTGGATCCCCTAAACATGCCAGTTTTTTTTTATCGTGATCCATGAATTGCTCTCCGGTGAAATCCATGAAAGTGTAAAAATAAAAAAGGCCGTGTCTCACAATATAAAAGAACCAAGTCCTTCCACCATTTTGTGGTAATCCATCCAGGATTTGTGGTGTTTGTGTAAATCTGCTAAAAAACAAACAAAACAATGCAGACGAAAACATTACCCTCTTTGTGGCGGTAATAAATATTTTCTGGGAATAAGAATGTTCAGCCCTTCATGGCCGATTTGCGACAATTGAAGCAAATTGTTATATGCAGAAATAATAATTGACTCTTTCTATGGCTCTAAGTCTTAAGTTGATATGTGGTTTTCCTCCCAGAAGGCAGATGAGACGCTGGATTTCGAGGAGCAGATCTTAGAGGCTGCGAAGTCCATCGCTGCAGCCACTAGTGCTCTAGTTAAATCTGCATCGGCAGCACAGAGAGAACTTGTGGCACAGGGGAAGGTCAGTTTACACACCCACTCAGACAGATGAACATACTACTATATATCATACTACTGTATATCTAATGCAATCACTTGTTCCTCTGACCCTTCTTCAGGTGGGATCCAATCTAGCTAATGCAGTGGATGATGGCCAGTGGTCACAAGGTCTCATATCAGCGGTAAGAGGCTGTGGAAAACTACTCGTATAAGGGTTTATACCTCCATTAGGCTAATTGGCCACTTCATCACATATTCTGTATATATGTATTGAGATGAGATTTTTCTTCAAACTGTTTACATTAAACACAGGCAAAATATGAATTCTCTGATATAAAGTAATAAGTAAACTTCACCCCATAAAAATTTTCATAAAATCCAGATCCAAACAGAACTTCACCTATTCATTGATATTAGATGCATTTTTTTTTCTTAAACATCTCTGCATTATTCTTGGAAAATTTTACAAACATTGGGAGACGCACTCCATCGGTTAATGTTAAAGAAAGGGAAATAAACTAAATCCAGGATTTGCCTCTAAATTTAATGGATTCTTTTCATGGTAACACTTCTTTCATGTGTTATGCTGCAAACTAACAGACAATCAAACAATCCTTTTCTGGGGAGGTAATGACTGTGATTTCCTTGGCTCGCTGTAGGCTCGTTTGGTAGCGGCAGCCACCAGTAACCTGTGTGAGTCGGCTAACGCCTCAGTTCAGGGCCACGCCAGCGAGGAGAAGCTCATCTCTTCGGCCAAACAGGTGGCGGCCTCCACAGCTCAGCTGCTGGTGGCCTGCAAGGTGAAGGCGGACCAGGATTCTGAAGCCATGAGGAGACTTCAGGTAACACTCAGACCGAAAAGTTGTTATTTGTCCATGGAAACTGTGTATATCGTGTGCGCGCTAACTTTGAGACGATCTGTTTGAAGGCTGCTGGTAACGCCGTGAAGCGAGCCTCAGACAGCCTGGTGAAGGCGGCTCAGAAAGCAGCGTTTGACAAGACCGAAGATGACAGCGTGGTGGTGAAGACCAAATTCGTCGGAGGCATAGCTCAGGTGAGAGAAAACCCTGAAAGGTCTTCATGAGAGACCCGGAGGAAAGATCATCCCCATTGTGTGGTTTGCCCTTTCCACTGAACGTGTGCGGCTCTCGCTGAATTGCTGAAATGCCACTGTTGTTTTTCTGAGGTTGTGATGAGCTGCTGTGGGTAAAGGGCTCATCAGCTTCACTTCAAAGCTGTTTAGAAGGTTTGCCCGACACCCACAGCTGCAAAACATCCTCTTTTAGCCGACTTCCAGCATCTTTACTGTTACAGCTGCTAGTTGACTTGGCCATAGTATTTTATTGACAAATTGTTTTATACCTTGTATTACTGTGTATATATATATATGCATATTTATTTCATTCCTATTTATTCAATGTATTAACTTTTAATGTATCAACTTTTTTATTGTACCCTCGGCACCATTGTAAATGAGGGTCTTATCCCTCAATGTGTCTTCCGAGGCTTAAATAAATATTCAATTCAATTCAATTCAAGATAGATTGCTTTCTTTACATCTCTGTGAAAATCTGACAGTTATTGATGTGTCTGGTTTGTTTTCTCCAGAACTGCAGGGTGCTAGAGGAAGCTTTACTTTTCATCTTGATAGATTAAATTAGTCTCTCAGTCAGTGGTGAACCCCCGCTAGGCGTTATCTTGTCAGCTTCTCCATTTGACCAATGAGACTCGCTGTCTCACTCATGTCTAATCGGCGTTGCACAAAGGAGAAATTTAGACTCATTATCTCTTTAAAGACTGTCTGTGATGGACCGCTATCTTTTTTTTAAATGACCAAAAGGTAAAAAAATATTATATTAGGTTTTTCCAAAACACTATAACCTAATCCTAACTCTCTTTTCCAATTTCCATCTGCAAACTGTTGGTAAAATAACAATATGAGGATGTCTGTAATTCCTAATGTAAGAAATATTATATATTATAATATTATACTCTGAAATCATATATAAACAAATATTGATTATTGTGTTTACCTCCATAATATCTGCCCTAATTTTACATGCAAAGACTTTTCGTGTTCAATGTTGTCCTTACATGGAAGCATATGCTCAATTTGAATTAAACAGTCAAGATCAGTTTTCCGGTTGGCCTTAAAAGGTGTTTCCCTCGTGTACATCTTTAGGGTCATCGTCCTAGATTTTCTCTTTTAGTATCGGACTATGTATCAAAAGGGTTACAACACATACACTGGTATAGTAGAGAGTAAATGTACAGTAGAGTGTGGATTCCTCATCTGAGCCCAACAGGTAGAGTCGGGGCTCGACTGGCCGTGCCTGGTTTTGAGACAATTTTTTAAAAATTATATTTGGGTTTGGGTCGGTCACATTGGCTAGGCGGATCTTTTTTTACCCCAGTAACCATGTGTTTCAGAGACAGGGTTACACAAACTGAGCTGATTTTAACTGCGTTGGGCTCCAGTCGGGTTCAGACAGAAAAATGTCCTCTAATCCACAGTTCCATTCAAGTGCGTTGGAAATAGCTCTTTGGATCCGCTGTAAATCCCCTTAAAGCTGCCAGGGGGCACTGTGAGCTCAAAGTTAGTGTTGGCTTTTGAAATTCAATGTGCTGGAGTCACTGCCAAAAAAACAAAGATACTTGTCTAAATACCTGGACATGTACCCAAAGACTATCCTCATAAGAAATGGGGTATTTGTATATTTTAAAATTTCACTTTAGATCCTAATCGATTTTTAAAAGTAGAGTTATTTGTCATTTAGAGCTGTCCACAGGAACAGGATTAGAACGAGCGAAAGCCACATCTCATGTCTTTTCTACTCCTGCTCTCCTCAGATCATTGCAGCTCAGGAGGAGATGCTGAGGAAGGAGAGGGAGCTGGAGGAAGCCCGTAAGAAGCTGGCTCAGATCCGACAGCAGCAGTACAAGTTCCTGCCCAGCGAGCTGAGGGAGGACGAGGGCTGAGGGGCCGAGCGGGGAAGGACGTGCCCTGCATTGATGAAGACCCCTCTCGTCATAGGCTGATGTTGCCAATGTATCAATGGCTGCTTTACTCTCTTATAATCGAGGAATATACAGCACTTGAATCAGGCCTGTTGCGTGAGAACAACAAGTGCCTGTGCCCTGTAGTGTGTTTGTGTGTGTGTGTGTGTGTGTGTGTGTGTGTGCGTGAGTGTGTGTGTCAGCGTGTGTGTGTGTGTGTATTTGTCAGTTAAAGACACTCAATAAGGAAAAAGTTGTTAATATGAGCAGGATGAGAAAGTGTGATAAAGTTGTATGGTTAATGTGTCATTGCTTTGTGAGTGTTACTCCATCATGAGCATTACTGACTGTTACAATCATGAATTTGAGATGTTACGAATGCAGAAATCCTCTATAATCTTTGAATGTTCTATAAGTGTTGAAGGTTCAGAGCAAAAAGAAATGAAATGGTGACACCTCCAACCAACCTTAGGGCCCATGGCCTGTACTCCCAACATCCTATGTAAAAACATCCGAGGGTTAATAGAAAGCGGAGGGAGGAGGGACTCCTTGTTTCACCACTGCTTTGCATGCACCATTATGTCTATACATATCAATGAGGCTACTAACCAATAGAGTAGTATAGAGTGGAACGTCACTTGTATTTTGCTATTGAAAATGTGAAATTGCTGATCATCTGGAAAATCATTTCAAATCAAGGATTCTGACCACCGGCCGACAATTGCTATAAAATATTTATTCTTGACAACATTTTCTAAGGACATATGTGACCAAATATGTCTTTATCCTTGTGTGAGTCGGGCCGCTTCATGTAATCCCCCCGCAGTCCCTCCCTCACCTACGCAGGGCTGTGTAAGGAAGATATATGTTTACATTGTGTGTCACGTCTGCTCCTGCTCATGAATTAATCCCTCTCCCTGTAACACTGGCCAGATTTAGTTTTGGTGCCCGCTGTACTGCACACACACACCACATACACACACTCACATACAGCTATTTTCCCTGCTCGTCACCCCGCTGTTATGGCAACGGTATTTTTCACTTTGGACTGGCGGTCAAAAGCAATACAACGATTCTAGCAAGATACTAACGAGGGTCCGCGCTGTCACTGGTTGGTCGATTGCACACGTGCAGTGATGTTTGGCTTTGCCCTCCTGAATGACACAAGAAATACATTTTTGCACTGATCATAAACTTACGCACTGAAGAAGGCAATTTAAAGCTTCCGTCACATACAAAAGCAGAAGGAAGTTCTGATGGAGGAAACTGATCCAATAATTTCCTTCACTTTCGTATATTAACGTGTTATATATTGGAAATGTTACGCACTTCATCTCCTCAGTCTGTCCGTGCCAGTGTCTGGTCTGCATCGTGTACTAGTGCCTTACTCGAGTCTGTCCTGTGAGCAGCTGAAGATCAGGCCCGGTTTGGAGCCTGAGCCTCTTCCTCTCTGGATCAGAACATGATGCCATGCTGATGCCCATCGGGGTCTTAAGAAACTGTCACCGAGTCCCTCTGCCATACAGTACAATGCCTTGGCTGGTGACCTATATACCTGCCTCCAATGTTATAATGCTGATATATAATAAAAAAGGGCATCTGTGGATACCTTCGGATTCAGAGACCATATCAGAACTCTTAACACTAGACTGCATTCCATGAGCATGTGGCAATTTGTGTTTGAACAACTTCCTTGTTTCATCGTCTAATCACTATAAAAAAAAATGATTTGTTTTTATCAGTAAATGTAAGAATTACCCTGAAATATATTGTCTTACTGATTTGTCTGAGTATAAACAGGAAATAGAAAACGTTAGTAGCCCTGTTATGAATCGGTGTTGTGCTTTCTTTAACAGACTGCATTGGTTTTATGATTTAATGCTGTATGTATAATATTTATCTGGTCACAAAAGTATTTTTTGTATTCACCAAAAAATAAAAAAGTTTCAAAACATCTCGGGACCTTTTCATCCTGTTTCGCATCAGCTCACAAGAGATTTCTAAATGTCATACCACATTCTTTCCTGCAGATGTCAGTGTTCTCCTTCGTAGTTGAGTCAGAGGGGTCAGTGGATGTTTGGAGAAATATGTTCGAGTGCAGCCTTTGGCAAAGTCCGCCACACCAAATAAGGAGACAGTGGATGTGAGTTTTTTGTTCACAGAGCAGACCATGAAGAAAACACTGATTTCCACTTAGATGCTTGGATTCACAAAGAATGAGATTCACATATATATATCTCTGTTTTCCATCCACACAGTTCCACAGCTAATATAATTGCGTGTTTATTAAATAAGTAGCAGTAAATAAATTAGCAATAAGTCAAACTTTTTGAGCCAGGTGATCGAGTAGAATCCTTTTACACACTGAAACCGAACCTCTCTGCATCAGTGGTATATTCGGGCCTATAGTGTGTAACAATGGTTGAGAGGTGGCTATAGCACAATACGTTGAGTCGCCCTAATGAACACCATATTTGGCTGTTTGAGTGTTTTGGTCTCATGCAAGGCCAGGCCACACAGTGGAGAGGGAAAACTGGAGCCATGTGTTTAACTGGGAGTGTCCGTCCACTACTCACCATCACTATGTCTCTGTCTCCCCCTCTGTCTCCCCCTCTGTCTCCCCCTCTGTCTCCCTCTTCAGACTTGAGGACCATGAGGATGTTTGTCTGGTTGAATCTGGCGTTTGTACAGAGTTATGAGATTAATGATGTGAAGCAGAGATGTGGTCTGGTTCGAATCCTCCGTCCTATTGTCCTTGACATGATTTCAGGCTAATTAGTAGACCACTCTCTTATGGCTATCATTAAGTCTCCACATAAGGTCATGCATTTATAGGCTTTTACTGCAATGTTTCCATTTGGCAGGGGGACCACTATGGTCAGCATGATTGCTCCAATGAAAAATAAAAAGAAAATGCACTCAATCACCCCTCTCTTCACTTCTTCAACTTATATCTATTTCTCAAGCTCTCTTTGTTTTGTTATTGGTTGGCACTAGACTTCCTGTCACATGACAGTTTCCTGCACTTGGATGCAGGTATGGACTCCAGACGCACCTTTTCATCACCATGGGTTTGAAGCCTGATCTATTTCACCGTAGCGGATTTCATTGACCTCCTCAACCCCCCAGGCTCATGCGGAGCATATGTCGAAAACAATTTAATAATGTTGAGATTATTTAATTAAATTCCAGGACGGTGTGCATTCCTGCATGCAAGACATCCACAATGATCAGTTTGAAATGAAAGTGCAGACATTAGAATTATAGACTGTGCTTTTAATATTGCACCTAAATCTCTCAGTTGTCTGATGCACTGGAGCCGGATAATGATTCATTTAAGTTTCCAGAAATCTAATGACACATAAAGTAGATCATAGCATCAACAGTGTACATCTCCAGCATCCTGATTCTGATGTGTTTTATATTAACTGTTGTGGACTGGGCTTCTCGAAACTGAAGCCACGTTAAACCACAAAACCAAACGACACTGGGTCAGCTCTCCACTTTCATCATTTCCCCACGAACCTACACTGTATTTAAGCAGAGCAGCAGTAAAAGCACTTGGCTAATGCAAGATCATAAATCCATATGTTTATATTATATTTCCATTATTATTTCCAGTTTGGACAAAATGAGGAGTTAGCGTTTGCTAGGATGTGCTACTGTAAAGGAATGGAGTCACGGCAGCTTGTGCTAAGAACAGCTTCGGTGAAATTGAGAGTTGTCCCACTGTAAAGCTATGTAGCCAGTTATAGCATGTTAATAATACTCTTTAAAACTCAGTGTTTGTCAGTTTCTCAATTTGCCTTGTAGGGAACTCATTCACCGTTATATTATGAGATTAAATTGTGTTTAATCATGCCAAGAAAAACCAGATTAAATCATACTATAGAAGAGATTTTCTGTTTTGACCCCAGCTCTGGTATAAAACAGGGCATAATGGTTTTAAACAGTGTGGATCGAGGGAGAGAGTTTCTGCTCTTAGATGGTTTTCTGCAGTTCTAAAGCTATGGGATGAAAGAGGAAGGGAGGTTTGGAAAAAATGCACGCCAGGAAAGGCTTTTGGGTTTTTGGGCTGGGCCACACTTCTCAGATTTTTTTGTTCATGGACATTTGAGTCTTACAAAATCTTTCTCAGGACCATGTAGCTTTAAACTGTTCTCCTTCTTGTCCTGTGTTTTTTTGTTGTATTTATAACCACATTAAGGTTGAAATATAAAAACATCTGCATAATGAAGGGATAAGATCAGCGGTTCAGCAGAAATGTCAGACATTTCCAGGTTGCTCAAGCTGATAAAACAGTGGAAACCAACATTGTTCTTGGGTCGAGTGCCTGTAGTTAATGTTTGGCGTTGGTCCATTTTGTCAGGAGGCTTCACACAGTCCAGACCCAAAGATTGTACGGTAGAGAGAAGTAAGAATGTACTAGTGGGAAAAATCACCAAACGCCTCAGAAAAACCATCCAACTTGCTGTTTCTCATGGTTAATGTTACTTATCCTGCATTGTAACTGTATTTTCTCTTTATCTGAGGAGGTCAGGTTTTGTCACTAGAAATACAACCAAACTAAAACATGTCAGACACTTCATATTACACAAATAGACATCAAGTAACACTGGCACCGTCTTGGCGACTAAATGCCCAGAGAAGCCTGATGTAAAGAAACACAGTGGACAGCTACAGTATGGTTCTAAGTGTGTGAGCTCGTAGAGTTTAAAAGAATGCCTGTACTCACATACCAGCTCCCAGCCTGCTCACAGCTCCCCTAACATAAACCTGGGAGACAACAGCTGATGGATGTAGAGCGTCTTTTTACTTAGGTCTGGAGCTCTTGACTATTTTAGGTCATCAGCTGGGTTCTTCCAACATGTCGGCTCCATAACTCACAGCCTCTGCTTTAATGAGAGTGTGCAGATGACCACTTCTGTTGTTTTGAAACTTGGAACTGGTTCGTCCCTTCTAAAGGTTACAATGGTTATCCGAATGAGATCATGGTGGAATTCACAATTTTTTTTTATTTCCAACCCGATAGTCATTCGCCCAACTAGAGGATTAGAGCATGGATTAGCTTAATGAAACAGGGTTTGATTGACAGATGGAGCGTGTTGGAATACTCCTGCCTTCTTTGAGTGGCAAATTCCAGGAAGTGCCTCATATTCTGGCCCTTATGTAACCATCTCACCGAATTCATCCATTTCCATGTGATAACAGGTGGGTGGTGCATCCCCATGGGAGTATTTGTGTTAGCTATCGCCCCCCCCCCACCCCCCCCAATTGCCCGTCCTCTGCCATTCGCCGCTTGTGTCTTCCATGACGGCACAGCAGCACCTTTGGCCTCATCATGTAGGGAAGACGCAGTATTTCTTCAGTCAGCAATGACAGCGAGGCTATATTGGGACCGAGCCGAGACTCAAAACTCCAGTGCTAATTTTGGACAACTCCACTCGTAATGTCAGGCACTTCGACAAAATGATGGTGTGTGACTCCCGGCACTGGCCTCTAAAGTTGGGGCCTTTTTCTCTGTGATTAACGGGGATAATTCTCGGCCGTGTCTGAAACTGTGTGTTGGGAGTGAAGAGCACGGAGAGAGCGGTCCGTCTCAGACTGTGCTGCCGACTGGAACTGACCCGCAGCGTCTCCTGGGATTTAAGCTGTCTCGAGTGAAATCTAACACCCGTCCATCCAAGCCCTCCTGTCTTAATAAGGAAACTATGCTCAACACTCGTCAGATGACAGGCCACATTTCAGCAGAGAGAAAAAAATATAAAACCTCAAACCTGCGGCCTGCGCGGCCCCGTGTTAAAGCTGAATAAACACTTGCTCCGTGCTCAGCAGATTTTTCTCCACACTGTTTCCACTTTTCAGGAGGTGATTTGGTGTGGGACCAGTCAAAATGATTAATCCATACTACAGGAGTCTAACATGGACCATTTGCCACAACCTCCTGTCTCCTACTGTTGTCTGACCTGATTACTTCTGATGGATCCGTGGAGTCTCTCCCACTTGGGGAAAGTAACTTAGGAAAACTGACTGAAATTATTGGTACAATTTGGCTTCTTTACTTTTAAGCTACTTTAAACCTGAGTACATGTGACAGCTGCTTGCGCCCCTGTCTGTTGACATGATTGTTTGTTTGGCAACAGGATTGCGCAAAAAATACCAAACAGAGTTCCATTCAACTTGACGGAAGGGAAGTGTACGGGCCAAGAAAGATTCATTCCCATTCAATTTTGTAACGAATCCAGACGAAGGAGTTTATTTTCTTTCACTTTTTTTACATTGTAAGTCAGGGCTTCTTTTTAATAGAAGGATTTGTACCAATTTCACAGGGAATAATTCAAGGATCCTGATTTGTTTTTAAATCAGCATACAGAACTGATCTGTTTGACTGTTTGAAGTTTGGTGTAGCCTGATTGAGGTTAAGGGAACTGTTGGGCCTTATATAATGTCTGTATTTATATTTAGCTTTTCTATTTATTCACCCATTCCCCTAATCCCCCACACATTCATACAATGCATGTATGTGCAGCAGTTTCTCTATCACCCATCATTCATTCAACATGGACTTCAGGGGTAAATTGGGGTTCAGGGTCTTTTCAAAGGATACTTCAGCATGCATAATGGAGGAGCCAGGAGTCAAGCCACCAATGTTATGTTTAGTGCACAGCCTGTTCTATATTCTGACCCACAGCCACCCATGTGTTCGACTGAATGTCGTTCTAGTTACTGTTTTTACAAGCGGACCAAAACATATTTTAAAACATATTATAAGCTAATTACAGCACTAGTTCTCAAGCCTTTACACCAGAAAGTGTCATGTAGGGATCCTGAGCTACAAACACTGATTTCTCCCTCTAAACTCCTCTGATGTTTCATTCAAAGAAAACATTTGGAGAAAAGCATGAATTTTTTTTACAAATTTATGAAGCAGATTTTTCTTTGTTATATCACCATCACTCTGTTTCTTCTTGTGTCCTTGGGACTGGGCGTGGCCTCCATGCTGGAAACTAATGGACTGAACCACCCAATGTTATATACATTGAATAAAACTCCATCAACCACAGCTGTAAAATGCTGAGAACAAAGTTATTTGACTATTCATGTAAACTTTAGGAATTTGAAATGAAGGACTTTTCAGTGTAATGGAGAGGTTGACACTAATGTGAAGGATCTGAGTGCTTCTTCCTCCACTGGTCTTTCCCATGCGTTTGATGGGACTGATGCAGTGTGTGGGCAGCCTATAGGAGCATAATTACACTCTAATCGTACTGTATATTGTTATCTCCAACATCAAGGGCCTCAGAGGAGGAACTAACCAGATCACTTTGGATTGGATGTCTATTTATTTTTATATCTTCACCCTCAGACAGCTGTTTTACGACTGATTTCTACGACTGTTTTATCTAAAGCTGCGTTAGCTGTGCGGTGAGTCCGGGCTCCGACTGGTCACGGCCTGTGATCAAACGTCGGGCTCCAGGCGGTCTCTGGTATGAGAATGCAGGTGCCGCAGAGCTGTGGGTTCCTGTGGCATTCCTCAGTGCACAGAGACCACTGTGACCCAGTCAGGGTGAACACAGCCAGCTTTCAAACAGCCACACACAACCACGCTGGAATGTCCCATCACCGAAGATTCTCACACGTGCTCCACATTGTAGCTATTTTCCTCAGCCAGGCTATAGTCATTTTGTGGTTTGGACCTCATACTTATAAACGTGACAAAAAAGCTTCCCTCTCCTTTTTCAAATTTAGGAAAGAGAAACTATTTACGTTTGCTACAGCTTGTTGCTGTAAGTGTTTCTGATGAGGTCTACTGTCCCTTAGGCTTATATGGATTTTAGTTTTTTGAAAAGTTTGTAGCTACAAAACTGTACAACTGAGAAATACAGCACTATCATAGAAGTGCAGCATCCTCCTCACTTAGCCATTGTTTCACTGCTGAGTGCCCGAGGCCTCAGTCAGAGCTGTGGCAAGGAGAATAGTGGCTGAAACTGAAGTGCATACCAAGAAGTTTTATAGCCCTGTGGAATGGAAAGAAATATCGAGTACGACTTTGGACCTCACAAAAAGCCCCCGCAACTTCCCTCTCTCCTCCGTCTCCTCCAGCTTACACGAAAGAGAAACAGAGAGAGGGAGAGAGAGGGTAAGAGCCCATATATGGACACATATATGAAAGATTCTCCCACCGTGTGCAAACACGGAAACTTCTAGCCCTGTGAAATGAGGGGCAAAAGATTGAAGGCAAATATTTAAAGAGAGCTATCTACAAGATGCCGAACAGCTGCGAACTGAGATACAGAAACCCAGCCAGAACCAAAACACAATACTTAGGCAGCGAGAGGGTGAAGATATGACGTATATCAGTAGAGGACAGTGGGTGTTGTAGTCAGTGAGCAGAACACAGCTGTGATGCTGTAGAGGGGATCTCGTATCTGGAAAGTTCAAGTTCAAGTTCAAGTTCAGAGTGCCAGTAAACAATCATCTATTCCCCACATCCCTCTTGAATTAACCTTTTTCTCTGTGAAAAATACGCACAACGTAGGTGATGGTTTCCCAAACTTAAGGGCAGATTTTGCTCAAGTTTTCAAGCTGTGACATGTTTGACCACTTCCAGAATTTAATTTTGCACTGTGGATTCAAGCAGGGCTTCCCACACAGGCAAGAAATGAATCGTGACAGTTCCCCCCGAATGCTCTCTCTCCTCAAACCCCCCTCCTCTTTTAGTCGAAGCTGACTGAGCAGCATCAGATATGGCCGACATTCTTGCCTCTCTGTGCGTCCCCGTCTGTGGAGGGAGAACACAAACAAACAGTGTGGGAGGAGCCCTGTCGAGGCCACAAATATTCCTCCATTATGACTTTCTGGCCGCATTTGTGTTTGCAGCACTGGACACTTTCATGTTTGGTATTTTAACTCCACATGCTCCGCTTGTTTTCTCCCTCAGTAAGTCATAGCTGCGTGCACACTGTCACTCTGGATTCTCCGCAAACTTCTGCTTCCTAAACTTTGGGAATAACATCTTTGTAAGACGTAAAAGAATGTATCGTGGTACTTTCAGACGTTTCCCTTATGGTTACCTCAGTAAGCTTTAAAACATGCCAGTCAGGGGGCTTTCTTTAAAACTATGGAAGAGTAAAAGTCTGTGCCCCCACTCCCGGCCTGCAGGGGATATATTACAGCCCTTTGCAGTCCAAGAAATGACAGATCTTTTCATTCAACAGCAGCCACTTGCGCTGTAGAAATAACTTTGGCACAGGAGGAATGCCATCTTCAGTGAAGCACCTGGAGCTGAAATATTTGACCTTCATACTCCAGGAATTTGACTCCTCGGATGATTAAACTGGGTGGTGGTGAATACGGGTGAATTTTGAGCAATTTATACTGAGGTCTCAGTTTTCACTAACTAAACAGAAAGTTTAAGCGGAGTTACAACCGACTGAGGGAGACTTCTGTGTGATTTATCACTACGCTCAACCATGTGAGTCAAAGTGTGCCAACCTTATTGCAAAAAATCCCTCCAAGTAAAATATTGCTGCTTCCGTCTCTGTGCCCTGTTCCATGTCCACCTGTGTTCACCAGTGGACCAGTTTGAGCCTCCCAACCAGCGGTATATATCTGTGGAACATTACTGTGACTGCATCCAGTGGCAGTAGGTCATTGAGAAGGCTTTGGTTACAGCTCGGGGCTCACCCTCCCACTTCCCCCTATTCCATTTTTGCTATGCTAAATGATTTTGCCCCTTCATGGAGCTATCCAATCCCACGGGTACCATCTCAAAGGGCCAAGGAGCTCTCTCGCTCTCTATATATATATCTGGACGATGTCTGCAGAAATCTTCTCTAGGTATTTGACGGAGGAGCCTGCCAGCCCTGTGCTTCTCAGAGTTTCACTCAGTGGCTGTGCGCTCCCTGGTAAAAGGCAAGCTCCACTCTGCCGTCCCTCTCACTACACCGTGTCCACTGAAACCAGAAGCACATAATTGGAAAATAATTATAGAAGCGGTTTTCCGGGGTATTATATCGTCACAAAAAAATGAAAATGAGTTTTGAGAGTATCAGACACTTTCCCCAGAAGAACTTGCAATTCCCTGCATCAAGACGCCCAGCGTGACTGAGCCTCCTCAGCAGCAGACACATGGCTTGTTTAATGTGGTCCGATTTTTAGCCATGAGAGACCCTTTAATGTCCCTCCCTGGGGGGCTCTTATATAAACATGACTTCAGGCACAACAGCCAAGCCAAGCCCATTCTCCGTCCCCAAGCGGCTACTGAGTAGAACCGGACATTCCACATGCATAGTGGGTTGTCACTGCAGGCCTAACAGATTAAGTAATACAGGGTTACAGTATTCACGTTGGTGCCGCAGCACTCGGGTAACGCAGCTCTGTGTCATTTAAATGACCAGAGACACAGATACTGAGGTGAACGCCTGAGAGTTCAGGGACTCTTGTTGACTTCCTGCATATCCCAGTAACAAAGATTTTGACCCTGATACATCCATGCTCACATTGAAAGACTTCCAACCCTGTTAATAACCCTGGTTGTTATTTAAATCTCACATGGTAGCAAAGATAATACAAGTGTAATGAATGTGAATATGAATTCTCCGCGATGCCGCACCTGTTTCACTCAGCTGTTTCCTAATGACAACTGAATCAGGACACAGAGACACGATCAGGAATCCAACATCTGATCATCTCAGATCTGGACAACAGATTTTTTTCCCCCTCACGTTCACATGTTGCGAGGAATGAAGTCCTCATCCAGGAGAGTCAGTCCACATCCTCACAGCTGTTTGCCGCCCAGGAGGGTGAATAGCGAGATGACTCTTGGCTGAGTGAGCTCATGCATTCAATGTTTTCAACACAGACACATCCTCCGTAAGCCGATGAATTCTTCACTAATGTGACTGGTGGTAAAAAAAGATCTGGGATGGAGATGAGGATATCAGGAATACAAACACAAGCGTGATTTCGGTTGTTATCGTAAATAATTTACCTGATTTTTCTGTTCAAATGCTAGTTTAAAAAAAAATCGCCCAATTATTTCATCAGGTGGACGAGAATCTGCGTTTTCTTGAAATTACACTTAGATTTGTAATATTTTTGAAACTGTGTGCTTATGTACTTAAATAAAAGAACGTTGACTCTGTCTTAATGTGTGAGAACTTTATATTTTCCAATGGAGACACAGATCTGTGACAACACAAGTGTACTGGGCCTTGTATAGGTTATTTTGACTCTGCCAGTATGTTAAAGGAAAACATCATAACTTGGCTTACTTTCTTTCCCAGAATTCCACAGCCAATCTGCTGTAACGTCGCAAACCTCACCGACCTCCTGAGTGAGAGATTATTGAAGAAAATTTTCAAAATGAAGAAAACAACCAGAGCTGTGCTGTCAGAAAAAACATTATGAAGTATATCTGTCTACATACACTATTGAATTAAGTATATTTTATCCGTAAAGCAATCACAATGAAATGTAATGTATACACACTATGAATACACAAATGACTTACATCAGTAACACAATGTTTTTGAAGTGTTAGGGACGTATCTATATGTAGAAGGAGCTTTCTAAATGTAAACATTTATAAGGGTTTAAATTACTGTAGAGAAATAAAAGGGCTTTTGCAGAGATGTGATCCCCAAACCCTCATGAGACTGATGGTGTTTCAGAGTGAGAGAGGAGCCGGCGGCAGGAACAAGGCAGGAACCAGACCAGTGTTTATCAGTGTCAATCACAATTATACAAATGCATGTCTATTTGTGCGTTGTCTGGACACAGATGACCAGTCACTGAATCTAAGAAAAAGCTGGGGCCAGAGTTATATAAAGCAACATAACAATCAAATTGTAAACAACCGTTCTGATCCCACTTCTGGTTCAGGAAGGTGTGAAGAGGGAGTGCCCTGCTCATTTGCCAGGCATAGCAAGAATAATTTATTAAACCAAAGCTATGAGCAGGACAAGGATTATTTTGGGGTACATGTCTCATGGCATTAGGCCTTGGACTCTTGGCACAGACTCTTGGATCCATATTACTGACTAAGGCAGGTGCAAGAAAGAGAAGTCGATGCTAAATATATCCTTGAGGATCTTTGTGAGGAGCAGAAGACACTTGGTGTGTCCTCACTTACCACAGCCGTGGGTTTTAGCTTTTAAGTCAGTACAGTCAGTAAGAGAGTCAGGAGTCACATTTAAATAATGGTTTAAGGGGATTATTGGATCAAAATATTAATTTCTACATTGTGATAAAACATATGTGTCAAGACTACAATCCGACAAAAGATTTAATAAAACTAGTAATAACTGAGCTACGCCTAAACTGAATTCTTCTTCTTCAGCAGTTTAAAAAGCAGTTAACATTTCTCTAATACCAAGTATCTCAGTGGCTCAGCTGCTGTAAATCTGAGGTATAAAGCTCATCACTGTCTGGCCGGAGCTGGAGGCTGTGGTGCCACATTCAAATGTCACATCAACAGTTTACAGGGAGGATATCCGATACATTATCAGGTAAACACTTCCCTGTCCTGAGCCCCTCAGACTGTGAACAATGCCTCTAGGGCTTGCAGGGCTTACCGAAAGCATCTCTTATCAGACGGCCCACTACAAGTGACCCCCCAGTTGGACTTTTACTCACTCCACTGACCCGCCCAGACGCAGACAACCCCAGTGGCTGCAGGCTGACAAAAGCAGCTGCAAGTGACCCCACTCCCTCCCTGTCGAGGAGAAAAGGAGCGGTGGGAATGTGCATTCAGGGAATATAAAAGTGTGAAAATGGAATAAAACACATGCCAGAAATAGGTGAAAGGAGGCTGAACACACTCTAAAGACAATTATCAAACAGACAACACTGGTTTTAAATGGGCACAAGTACCATGCAGGGAGTTACTGTTAATTTCAGTAAGAAAGTGTCCTCATCTGCATCTTCTCCGTTTAAATGGCTACTGTTCCATTACCATTAGGACGCCTTTCCATTGGAGCTGCCCCCCTGTCCGTCACATCCCATATAAAGGCGTATCAGAAGTCAAATGTTTGGGAGCAACGAATCCAAGAGCAGATCCTTAAAAAAAACTCCGGGGCGCCCACACACGCCTCCTCCAACATGGTATTGGATGTCCAAAGGAATCCAGTCAGGCCCCCTTGAAAGTACATATGTGACAGGGCACAGTCAGGCAGACTCTGTACTCCAGCTTAGCGTTCAGTTAGGTACAGGCGCCCCTCGAGCCCCTCTCGCACATCTCTCCTTGTTTTCATTTGGAAGTTTGGTTGGAACCAAAGAAATAAGCAGCCATGGATGCCATCAAGAAGAAGATGCAGATGCTCAAGCTCGACAAGGAGAACGCCTTGGACAGAGCAGAGCAGGCTGAGTCAGACAAGAAAGCAGCGGAGGACAGAAGCAAACAGGTCGGCACCTATTTGTGTTTTTTCCTTCTTCTCTTGTGAAAAAGATCCACAGAGAAAAAAGCAGGATTACCAGCAGCAGTGTACATCTGCTGCCATTTAAATGGACCGCGTCCTAAATAAGGATTAATTACTCGTGGATAATTCCAGAATAAGGATTCAATTAAGAGTAACACATCCTTCTTGGGGGGTTCTCTCTCTCTCTCTCTCTCTTTTGGGGATGTTATAATTCCTCTTCTGAGGCTGTTTTTGGAAATTGATGATGTAAATATAGTCAGGAATATTATGTTGCAAATTCTGTGATAACAAAAGACTCTAATGCATGTTTACTTGATATTGTGTTTAACTCTGTAATGTATTTCTAATGCACGTGTAGTTAGAGGACGATATAAGAGAGTTGGAAAAGAAGTTGCGCGCGTCTGAGGACGAGAGAGATAAAGTGTTTGAGGAGTTCCAAACTGCTGAGGAGAAGCTGCTGACGGCTGAGGAGGTCGCCACCAAGGTATCCGACCCTGAGAGTGCATGAGCTAACTTTACTCTTCTTTTTTCTCTCTTTCCACCGTCCTGTCCTGTCCTGTCCTCTCCTGTGCTGTGCGCTCCTCCGCGCAACCTGTGCGCACTCACGCAACTCCGTCTCTCCACGCTGATCACTACCCCTCCTCCTTCCTGACACTGAACTGTCCCGCACTGAAACCAACCTCAGCTTGAGGACGATCTGCAAGCGCTGCAGAAGAAGCTCAAGGGAACTGAGGATGAGTTGGACAAGTACTCTGAGGCGCTTAAAGACGCCCAGGAGAAACTTGAGCTGGCTGAGAAGAAAGCCGCCGATGTAAGTAACCAGAAGGATCCACGATGGCCCCACTCCCGCACCATCACGCTCCCTCACGCACCTTCAGTCTGTCCCCACTGTGAGTGTGTGTGTGCGTGTCTGAAAAGACAGTTCAACATCTTTGTCGTGGCTTGATTCAAATGAAACACTCAAATTATTTTTCCATTTCGGTGGTTAGGTTTTACGCACCTGCCCATCGTGGAAAATTGACTTAAAAACTTCAATTTGACCTTTTGACCAAAAGCCCAGTTATTGTTGAACTGTCCTTTATGTTTATGTCCGGAATCAGATGTTCAATCACTTACAACAGCCCAAACAATTTATAAATAAATAACACATTTTAAAATGTTTAAATCCAATCCATCCATAAACATTTATATCGTATAACTGTGTGTTTTGGATCCAGATATCTAGCTGGGTACAGTCTCATACACTAGGTCTTACAGGGGGAAGTTTTTTATAGAGTGAAAAGTGAAGCAGTCTTCACGGAGCAGTGAGAGCAGCGCCTGGATAAATATAGCCCACTGCTTTATATGGTCAAGATAGAGCTCACATGTGCGGGCTGCGCTCTTTGCTTAGCAAAGGGAAAAACACTAGTTCCCATCGACACGTCACAGGCAGACAACTAGCTGTATATAACATTGAGAAAAACATAATTTTTAGAAAATATTGTCAATCATATAAGTTTTCATTTCCCCCATATTTTTTTTATTTTTTAATTCATGACAGGATAACTACGTGAATAATTCAGGCCTCTAAAGGTCGTGACCTGCAGGAGACAAAACCACCATGCGGGCTTTCCTCAACATTATCTCATTATAATCAATCCCGCTAACGAGCCCGGTTCAGGTCAGGTTCAAGTGCAGCAGACATTGGGTCAGTCAGGGAATCAGTTTGCAGTCAGGCTTAAACTCTGCCTCGGAAGGAGAGCCGGTTGTTGTAATCCTTTAATCGGATTCCTTCGGGGAGTTAGATGGTGGTGGCTGCACTTTGTAGTCCAGAGACTTTTACCCAATCACTTGATGTGGCTTTTTTATGTCCTTGTTCTAAAAAAAACCGCTGTAGTCTCTGTCCCATTCTTCCTTTAGTTTACTTCTAAGTATGTTAAAGTGGCTCTAACTACCACTCGCTGTTTTACTGCCTTGATTCTTCATCTGTCTGAACTTAGTCTGTAATTACTGAATTCAATGAGACTTATCGAGCGGCCTCTGGTCTCAGAATATTGTATCGCTATGTGTACCTTGGCCAAATGGCCAGCAGAGGGCGCTGCAGCATCGTTAGTTCAGCACAAGCATGATCATCACGGTGTACAGACGGGTGTGTTCCTGCCTCTTAAAATAGAGAAACTACTTTTTAAACAATTAATATTAATAATGTTATTATTCTAGGGGATCGATAAGGCAGACTTCCAGGATTTTTACCACCATGCAGAATATGTGTATTTCCGATGAATGCGTTACTTCCTGGACAAATAACAGCGCGTCTCCAGAAAGCTTGCGCACCGTCTTTACGCAGCGCTCGGCACAATCTAGGACGTCACCCCGCAGCTTGTCAGTTTATCGGAAATTGTGCCGCAGCACATTGTCGCCTGCGGTGTGTGTACACAGCCTATTTATAATATACCTGTATAGAGTTGTAGAGTAAAACAATGGCCGGGGCTGCATCGCTGGATGCGGTGAAACGAAGGATCAAATCGTTGCAAATGCAGGCGGACAATGCTGAGGAGAGAGTCGAGAGATTACAGAGGGAGTTGCTTGTGGAGAAGAAGACCAGGGAACAAGTAAGCACGTTTAACTGCGCGTAAAGACGCAGAAATTAGCCCTCACCCCCTCTATCTCGTAATGTGCATTAGTGTGCAGCTCGTTGCGTTGCATACGCAGTGAGACCGAGGGATTTCTCTGGATGCGGCGCAGTCCTGCATGATGAGCTTTCCTCGGCTCCCTGCAGCTCCACCACTAAGTCCTGCCCCGGGTCTGAAGCCCTGCTGCTCCGGGGCCCGGAGATTATGACTGGAGACGTCGGGCCCGTTGATGCCCAGGTCACAGTCAGCTGCAGCCACTTGGGAGCACCGTGTCACATGTGGTGCTAAATCTTCCTCCTTTGTATCACTTTAGGTCTCATTCTGACTCGCTTCAATATAACGGTCCCGTCCGGGCTAGTGCTCAATAAGTTGGGTTTATTCACAGCTGCACGCGCCACAGAAGCAAGGCGCAAACACGTCATTTCAAGAAAGCAGGAAGTTACAAGTAAACTGTGGCGATATTTAAGGTGCCAGTCTGCAGTGTGCTCTCATATGCTCTTTGACTTGCCCATATAAGGACAACAGGTCCTCACAGCTAGAGTGATTTCCCTTAGTGTGGACACAGCAGCTCTTAACTAGATGAGAGTAAATTCTTTAGTCGGGGCCTTACAGTGTGTTTTAAACAGAATCAAGGCCACAGCGTCAGTTTATAGATGATCACTAACTTCCTTGTCACGCTTCATGCCTCCATTTGCCCTTTGGCCCATGCACCCCTGCACACTTTAACACGAGCTGCAGGTGGAAAGAGCCTGAATAGACCTCAGACTTTTGGCTGTATCCGGTTTTCACTGTGCATCTTTCAGTACGCCGAGCAGAAACCAGAAAGCAGAAGCAGACACAGGTTTGACTGATCTCAAAAGAGGCCTGCTCTTGTTTTTCAATGTCACACCCCCCATTAATGCACAGCAATCTTCCTCCAAAGACTCTAACAGGTCATTCAGCATGGGACCGGTGATATTAAATGTTTCCCTCAGTCAGAAACTATCCAGAGAGTTTCCCCTGTGGTTGAATGTGTAGCAGTCCTTTCCAGTGTTATTGTCCCAGGCCCTTTGACTTGAGCCTTGTTAGTGTTCTCCCAGGGGCCCAGTAATGAAGCTGGGGTATTCAAACTACTGTCAGCCAGGGACATTGTTATCATTACAATCAGTGAGGAGCACAGCCAACACTCCTGGGAGGGCATTTCCCCACGGGTGCCAACGGGAAACCCTTCTGAGCGACCCTCACTACACTCAGATACACCACCTACATTCTTTGGGCTGACGTGAATGTGTGCACATGTGAAGGTTCCACGTCGTTCTGTTAAAGATTGAGGCCCGAAACATTTCTGACATTTCTGTTCTTCTCCCCGCAGGCTGAGAGCGATGTCGCTTCCCTTAACAGACGTATCCAGCTGGTTGAGGAGGAGTTGGATCGTGCACAGGAGCGTCTGGCAACTGCCCTGACCAAGCTGGAGGAGGCTGAGAAGGCTGCTGATGAGAGCGAGAGGTGAGTTTGGTATTCTTCTGATCTCTGCCATTTCTGTTCCTCCCGCTCTCTTGCTTCAGAGAGCAGGTGGCAGGGCGTAAACACATCCCCTTCTCCTAGTGAGGGGCACAAGCACTGCCTCTGTGCTCGCTAGTTGTGTCAGATAGCGCAGTCATTCCAAATCCTGTATTTTCTCCCTCTATGTCAGACAGCATTCAGCCGTTCACCTTTAGAAGAGCATATTGAGGACTTAGACATGTTTTTCCCTCTGGGAGACTGTTGTGTCTGTCGGGTCCCAGCTCCTGATTCCACTGTCTGCTCTGTCCCACAGAGGCATGAAGGTCATTGAGAACAGGGCCATGAAGGACGAGGAGAAGATGGAGCTGCAGGAGATCCAGCTGAAGGAGGCCAAACACATCGCTGAGGAGGCTGACCGCAAATATGAGGAGGTGACGTTTCCAGGCTCCAATGACAGCCGGCCCCTGAACACTACACATGCAGAGCAATCAATACCACTGTGAAACACTCTGTTACAATTATTAATAATAATCAGCATCAACACTCTAGCTGCATTTTTTTTTGCTACCCTCTTAGTAGATAATACAAAACCTTCATTAATGGTTAATAAATGGTTTATAACACACTATCATTTGTTATAAACATTTATCAATACATTTGTTAATAACTATATTTTTTGTTAACAATGCCCAGACACTTAAGGATTATAGGACTTAAAAAACCCAGAAAGCAAATAAAACTGAATAACTGTAAATATAAAATACACATTATACTCACTCATTGAAATATAAGCGAACCATAACCAAACAAATGCCCTTATATCTGCTCATGATAATATTATAGTGTATTATAGATGACATATATAAGAAATATAGTTTGTCTAGTGTTAAGAGTGTTATCAAGTGTAACTTCATCATATGTCAATTTCATTTTTAAGGACCAACAACTGTGCATCGTCCTTATTGTGCTGCTCATCAAGTTTTAGCTATTTTGTGACACTTTGTTGTGCTGCACCCAAAGGTGGCTCGTAAGCTCGTCATCATTGAGGGTGACCTGGAGCGCACAGAGGAGCGCGCTGAGCTCACAGAGAGGTGAGAAGCCCCGCCTCTTTCACACACACCATTACTGCACTTCCGCTCACATGACCACTGGCAGTTGGCCCTCAAGAGTGTGTGGTGACATGGTAACCATTTGAACAGTGTTGCCCTGTGTTCTCACTGTCTGTGCTGGTTATTTGCATGCCTTCCGTGGTTTGAATGGTTGTGGCTTGCACACGAACAACCGCCACGCCCACTAACAGACGAGCTCGGCGAGTGGAGGATGAGCTAAGGGTTTTGGAGCAGAGCATGAAATCACTAAACTCCTCAGTCACACAGGTACCACAGACTAACACACACACACACACTGATTAACCCACCCACTTCTGTATCTCTGTGGCTCTTTCACTCTCATCCACGCTGCTGAATGGAGCCTCTGCTTTGCCTGCTGTGCTCCTTCCTCTTCTTTGGCTCTTTCACTCTTTCAAGCCTCTAACATGGCAGGGACTGTGCAAGAATAAAACCTCACATTAAAGAGAAGCATGATATTAACCCAGGAAGCATTCACCAAGTCATTTCTTAACAAACCACATCTTGTGTGATGACATGAGCCACGTTGCTATTCTCACATTCCTGCTGTGTTAAGGGACTTTGTTTTAGCTACTTGGAGTCCCCTTCTCTTTTTAGCCCTGTAGTTCATATTGATTTTGTGTCCTCTCCCTCTTCTCTTTCTTTCTTTCTTTCTTTCTTTCCCTCCACCTGTGTCCGGTTCTGTCTATCCCCACTCCCCCCCCCCATCCCCCCTTCTTCTCTTTCGCAACTTTCCCCTCCTTTCGTCTAAAACACCAGCAAATGCTCTGAGCTTGAGGAAGAGTTGAAAACTGTGACCAACAACCTGAAGTCACTGGAGGCCCAGGCTGAGAAGGTAAGCGTGACCCTCCTGGCCACGTGCATGCTGTTACACACCCCCCCTCCCGGTAGTAAACCGGGGGGGTAGACCAGCCTGGGGGAGCCTGAATCTCTTCCACTCAGTCATATTTCACAGTACAAGTACATATGGCATCACTTTGAGCACACTGGGACGTGCAGAGTTTGACACCTGTTGTTGTTTTTGTCCCACAGTACTCACAGAAGGAGGACAAGTACGAGGAGGAGATCAAGGTCCTCACCGACAAGCTGAAGGAGGTAAAGTTTCACAAGCCCTTATCTGGAGTCTTGGAGCGTTCATAGGAGTCACGGTGCGAGTGATGGACTTAACTCGTAAATCTCTCTCTCTGTCTCTCTCTCTCTTTGCCACAGGCTGAGACTCGTGCTGAGTTCGCTGAGAGGTCCGTAGCCAAGCTTGAGAAGACCATCGACGACTTGGAAGGTATGGTTTTTTTGCGCCGCTCCCCAGAATGTTACTCTGGTTATTTTCAAATATTTAGATTCATAATAGTCAGATGCTCAGTGCGTTACCATCAGCTGATTCTCTGCTTTGCTGTTGACTATTTCTACTTTCCTCTTAATTTCATCATGGCTTTTTATCAGACAGCATCATATCTTTCCTCGTCTAAGTCTAGTTCGAGTTTCCAGGTCGGATAAGAATGGCCTTAATGTTTTCTCAGATATGAGGCTTAGATGTTGAATTAGTGGAAAGCTAAAGGCGTGAGAGCCACATGAGAGGAATTTACCCTTTTGTTGCTTCCATTCTGTCATTTCTGGTGTAACTCTGTTTTCCTCTTTTTCTCAACTGTGCTTTTTTTCTTTTATACATCACCTCCCTCCTCTGTCTATGGTCTGGATACTTCACCCCTTCACCTCCTTGTCACGTGCCCCTCCTCCTTTTCACTGCACCTTCCTCCCTCCCTCCCTCCACCACACCCCCGGCCCACCCAATAGATGAGTTGTATGCCCAGAAACTGAAGTACAAGGCCATCAGCGAGGAGCTGGACCACGCCCTCAACGACATGACTTCCATGTAATTCTCAACTTGCCGTGCCTGCTCATGTCACCGTCAGCGTCTGTCGTCCCCGTCCTCTGTGCACGACCAGCCTGCCCACCTCGTCTCCCTGATATGTTGTGAAACCATTATCCTTAGTACATCTGCCTCTAGAGTTATGATGTTAATGCAGCTGTGTTTTTAAATAGTCTTAAAGTTGAATGTCTTGAAACAGACATTGTGAAAGTCTGTGTAGTTTAAGCTCAATTGCAGCTATTCACTCTAAGAGGTTACCATGACACTGATGATGTAGCAGTGTTATTGGTGATTGAGAATACTGTGAACAGGACTG
Organism: Pseudopleuronectes americanus; assembly: GCA_038501795.1. Lineage (NCBI taxonomy): Eukaryota > Metazoa > Chordata > Actinopteri > Pleuronectiformes > Pleuronectidae > Pseudopleuronectes > Pseudopleuronectes americanus. The sequence goes on along the minus strand of CM076720.1, from coordinate 11,740,312 downwards.
AAGTATTGAGATGCATGCAGCACGGGTCTGTTTACATTCTATAGCTGAATAATTGTGAGTTTAATTATTTTATATATGAAAAATACTATTTTTATTGTGCGAGTATGTGCATTTTCTAGAAAATCCCCATTTTTCAAAAATTATATTGCATTTTCATGTGATATTTTTGAGGCAACGCATGAAAGTTTTTCACTGAAATGTTTCAAACATTTCAATGAATCACATTCGCTCACTGTGACTCACTGTTATGTGTCTCCTATCAAACTAACATGGTGTACGTCTGTGCTGAAGAAAGGCCTGCCTATTTGTTTGAACCCCCCCCCCGCACCCTGTTATCATTTAGCATCACTGTGGTCGAGTACCCAGTTTTGCTAAATCATTTGTCGTCCCTCCTCATTTGACCTTGAGACTGAGATTGAGACCGAGATTGGCAAAGTGCACCACATCTGTCTGCCCACGCCGCCTCTCGTGTTTCAGCAGCCAGCATCTCGATCAGAGGGCCCAGTTGTTTTGACCTTGTGCACGACAGCATGCTCTCCCTCACAATGCACTCCCATTGTGCATTGTGGTCTTGTGCCGTGACTCCCGTGGTTCTGGTGTATTGTGGTGCACATCTCAAATTTCGGGCGAAGGTCCTGCGCCAACCTCCCCCGGTTCACTCTACTTCTTCTCTCCCACACAGATAAATTGTTTACACCCCATCAAAGACGCCTCCTGCCGGCTGAGCAGCACCTGTCTGCTCTCTCCAGCCTTCTCTCCATTTTCCCTTCCCTCTCTGTCTTCGCTATCCTTCCCTCCTCGTGTTTTCACCCTCATGTCAACGATTACTGCATCTCATCTCTTGTACAGAATCCTAGAAACTTTCTGCGTTGTGTAAAAAATAAACGTCCTTCCTTCTATGTAAGCTGTATCTCTTTACTCTGTCCTTTATTTTTTCCTTCTTCATTTGTCCTCACATGGCTTTAATAAAACCAGGACGTTTCTGTTTTTTCATTTTGTTTTCTGCATCTCAACAAACCACTAGTTGAGCTTCCCTTGGTGTAGTGTCATAGTCTTCCATGGATGTTCTTTTTGTATGTTGTTCAGATATTTGTCCTGGGAGGCTGAGTCATTAGAAATATCACAGTACTGCTGTGAGCACGTAAACCTAAAGCAACTGCAGGTACTCAACTGGAATCTGAGCTGAGCCTCTCTTAGCTGTTGAGACTGATGCATGCGAGCACTTTTGGATATTTAGTCCTGTGGCAGGATGAGGGAACTGGAAAGATTTTGGGATCGGGGGGGGGTGAACTCGTGTTGGATTGTGATCAGGAAGACTGTGGTGAAGTGAAGGAACGGTGGAGTACAGAACAGTATGTGAGATTCGTTGAGCCTGGTTGCTGCTTTAGAGAGAACTGGATGAAACTGATATCAGTGGTGATGACACATGGGCTCTGTACACGGTATCCTGTCATAATGTGAATAAATATACAATCACACATTCTGAGTCGTTTTATTAAGTTTATTTTCCACAACGTCAGGCACAGAAAGACGAGCGGGGCATATTTTAGCTTGAGCTGTGTGTTTTCATAATGTAACCGGGAATGTAGAAAAATCCCTGAGCCACATTCTTAAACTTAGCAAAAGGAGGCAAGAGAATTAAAGTAAATGCTTAGATTGACAGACACAGCATTCATAGAATCCATATTTTTTTCTATTTTGTTCCCATTCTATCCTATTTTAAAGTTAATGAAATTAAGCTGCCATGGTTTTCCTTCGATCTTTCTGTGTTAACTCTCCTCCTCCTCCTCCTCCTCTGTTTTTACTCTACACACTTTCCTCTCTTGCATTACCATCCACGTGTGCTACATGTTTCAGAGAAAGACAGAAAACTCCTTCATCAACTAACTGTTCCATCATGATAACTAAAGGCTTTTCAGATATATGTGTAGTGTGGTTTCCAAAGATTTAACAAACTCTTAAGTGACCTATCCAAAAGAAGGTAGGTGTCAACAGACAATGCCTCTCTCTTATTCTATTTTTCCCCTGACTTCCTGTCCTCTCTCTGTTTTTCAACTTGCTCTCTGACTGCAAAGATCGCCTCTTCCCGCAACTTGAGAAAAACCGCCTACTCACTAATGAGCTACGTGTGGCCTTGAATGAGGACTAAATTGTGTGGATGTCTCATGGTCCTCGTTCTTTTTTCTTTTTAAATGTGTATGACAATCTGATGCAGTGTGTTATCATAACCTCGTCAGTGTTGCATTGTCGGCGTATACGACGCTTGCACTGCTTGAAGTTTGTGTTGCTGTTTTGTGGAAGTGTACTTAAAGTGAAATGCAGTGAAAAATCAGGGATTAAATCCGAAAATCTAAATCTAATCTTAAAATTTACACAATAATCGTTTTTGTGTTAACTGTTGTGTTAATGTGCATTAATAAGGACACCTCTGTAGACTGTAACCTGTTTGCATGGTTGCTTGCGCATCATATTATGAGCTTGTTTGCTCAGTGTGTTTCTCTTGTCCCTGCCAGTGCTGTGCAGATCAGGTCAATTTAATGACTTGACCTGAACGATGTAGCCAGCTCCATTATTAATGCAAGCTAACCAACTGTGTGACTACTGCTTGCTCTGCGTGAGATTAAAACCTCTTCGTTTGATGTTCTAACAGAGAAACTCTCACACGCTAAAGAAGAGAACCTCGATATGCACCAGATGCTGGACCAGACTCTAATGGAACTGAATAATTTGTGAAAGCACGGTCCGACCCCATCACACACTGTGGTTTTTGGCTTTTTGTCCTTGCACCTTGCTTACCGTAAACCTCTCCTCGTACCTTGTCCGTGGGGGAGAAACAAACAGCCAGATGCTATTCCCATCGCACCACCCTGCCTACAGAACCAGACCAAGGAGCAAAGCTAAAGGGAAGTAAAGCTTAACCATTACTCCCTTTGATGAAAACTAAACTGAACTCACCATTGTTTTTGCCATCCAGTTTCTACGATTTAGGTTTATTTCTTTTGTGCCATCGGGTTCATTATTGTTTTCCACATCTGCATTTAAGCTGATCAGGTACGCTCCATTAGTTATTGATTATGCACATACCAAAGGATAAAGTGGAGAAATTTTGCACTTAATATAAAAACCTCAACAATATGAACATTGTGCATACTGTAAGACAATATGTTAAAAAATACATGCCCTGCTCCCAGAAAGTCTACGTATACATTGACTGCACCAGTCAGTATGTATACTGGTGCTACTGTACTGTAAAGCAATGTCTTAAAGAACACATCACAGTATAGTCTTAGTTTTCTTAAAAAAATTGCATTTTCCAAAAATGTGTTCATCATGTCTGTAAAGTATAATTTCAGTCATCTGGTTGTGCAACGTTTTAGCATTTATTTCAATGTAGATGTTTCAAGTGTTTATCATATCTGAAATGTACAAATTAGAAAATAAAAGCACGTTTTGAAAGTTTTCTAACTTTGTTTGTTGTGTATGTACGTTGCCCTTTTGTCCATTTTTCTTGAAGGTGGAGTAAATTGAAGGTTTTAATGTATTTTGGAGAGACAGAATGAGAAAGAATATTAAATAGACTTCATCTTCCCCACAGAGATGAAAAATTTGTTTTTCAGAACAAGTGGAGAGATCTTCAATTTGGTTGATTTTCACTCGACACTGAACTTTACTTCCATCTGGAGGGAAAAACATTGTCATGTGTTTTTTTGGTTCACTGGAGCTGAGCTCTGCTGAACCGTATCAACTCGGTTTCTGATTAGTCAAACCATGAAGCCGCGGTGGGAAAAATGAACATGACCTATGTAAATATTTTGCAGGCTATCTAACTCTACTCAGGAGCCTAAAGCCATTTTCCCTCAGACATGTAATGAGCCTAAAAATAAAAAATATTAAGGTAATCTACTACAATCACTACTAAGGGGGCAGCACCTCCGAACTGTGTGCACACATCGTAATATTCAGCTGGTACTGTGAACACAAGTCTGGTTGAGTTCTTCATCTGTTAACAGCAGATAAGTATTTGTCACAACCTCAAAGTCCTCTGCTGCACCAGTGAGAGATAAGGGTGTGTGTGTGTGAGAGAGAGAGAGAGAGAGAGAGAGAGAGAGAGGGAGTTTGTGTGCTTATTCACTATTTCACTATATTATACTCTCATCACTACTGATAATAATCAATGTACTAATTTTACAAACCGGAAAAACAGCAATGTTAGCAGAGAATCAACTGTAAAGTTACAATGATAATAATAAAGAGAATGAAAAGAACACACTGATAGTTGCGTGTCAGTGTCAGATGTGGATCCTGCAGCTCTGGAGTCAGATACCTGCAGATTGAAAACAGACAGGATGTCACACCTTTCATTGAATAAACACACGATTTTAAATCCTTTCATCAACCTGAATAATCGCTGATTCGTTATCTGAAAGGACGAGTTTGAGTGGATATTTTTAAACAATTAAAAACATAATAATTAACTAACAGACACCAGTTCTTTAAAATACCTACATTTATAAATGTTCTGATTATACTCTGCAGACACAAATCCTTTTCTCAAAGATTATTAAAGGTGCCTCAGAATGTCAATTATATAGCAGAAGAAGCTTTTTACATGGTCTGTGGTCGAGTTCACAACCGGGGAAGTGGGACTTTTCCGAGGAGCACGCGAATGCAGCCCTTCCACCTGTTCTCGATTATTTAGGTCTGGTTCGATGATTCTTTCAGGAAGTGTCTGCTCAGTAAATAGAAGCAGTTCCCAGTATGTCGCGGTTGTTTTTGTCTCACCGCTTCTGTCCCTCATGTCCTCGCCTCCTGTCCTCGCGGTCTCTGTCCCTGTGGACGAGGCTGAAGCAGCAGCAGCAGAGGAAGGGGTTCTCACAGCAGCACAGACTGAACCCAGCGTCGCCCCCACACAGGGTGAGGTCCAGGCTGTGGCTGTGCGGGGTCGGTGTGGGGCTAGCTTTAGCCGTGGGGCTGAAACACAGCTGGGGGGGGCGATGAGGCTGCAGCCGCAGACAGGACGGATCGATACAGAGCTGCGGTGTCGGTGAGCAGAGAGCTGCTGCAGAGGATCAAGGTAGGAACAGAGGTGGGTGTGTGAACTGGGACACTACCAGTCACTCCATATCCTGTAGAACAATAATGATCCCCGTGTGTGTTATCTGTGTGTTGTCAGGCTGAGGTCGGGGCCCCGGGGCTGGTGGTCGGGGTCTCTGTGGACGGGGCTCAGGTCTGGTGTGAGGGTAGGTGCCTCTGTTGGGTTGGATTCTCAATACTGGGGAAATGGTTTAAAGGTCCAGTGAGTGAAAGGGATCTATTGGCAAATAACCCTTGGGATGATTTCAATTTTGTGTTTAATCCAAATTGTATGAATTGTTGTTTCCTTTACCCTAGAATGGGAAACTTTATATTCAAACACTTTATATTTACCTCAGGAGCAGGTCCTCTCTGTGGAGGCTGCCATGTTTTTTTACAGTAGCCCAGACTGGACAAACTAAACACCTTTTGAGTTTCTATGACAACTGAAGGCTGTCACAGGTTCTCTTTCATGTTCTCTTTCAACTACACCACTAGATGTCACTACATTCTACACACTGAACCTTTAAGAGGTAGTTTAGAGATGAGGTAGGGTCAAGGAATTATTTCCCAGAAACTTTGATCAACCAAGTTGTGTTGAAGGTGCTATATGAATACAGTTGACATTTTCCTTAATTTCTATTTGGACAAACATTTGAATTGATGGATTAAAGAGTTCTAGTACAATTACCCCGAGCTGATGGGATAAAGCTTCATGTTACTTATTTTGCACTAAAACAATAGATACTAAGTTCATAATTATATTAAAAAGCAAGTAGTCCTATTGGAGAAGCTTGAGAACGTTTATCAGATTCACTTGTAAGATGCCCATAATAATTAACCAACCATCTAAATAGCTGCCAATTCATTTGCCAGTTTTATTGACTAATGGTGTCAGTGTTCTCACAATATTCAGTTGTAGTTGTCCCTCTTGCTGACATTATGCAAACACTGGCCTCCTGTTTTTTGTTTTGTGGGCCAACGAAGGATTACAAGAAAATGAATGTTCTATTGGTCGCTGAAAGCACCTTAGGTTGCCAGTTCTTGCACCTTAGCCAGCATTGGCAGCCTTTGCGGCAAGTAATGGTTTCTTTCCTTGACTGAAATGTCTCAATAATGATTTAATGCAACACTTTGACTTCACTGAAATCAAATTCAAATATGACTCTTTCAAATTCAGGGATTGGTTTTGCTGATTTGGAGAACCGTGTGCCGTGCAGCCCAGAAACAGTGATGCGAATCGCCAGCATCAGTAAACCTCTCACATCTGCAGCTGCTGCACGACTCTGCGAGGAAGGGAAACTGGATCTTGATGTCCCCGTCCAGGAATATGTCTCAGAATTTCCCCAGAAAGAATTTGAGGGACAGGATGTAAGTCAGCTGAAGAGATGCAACACGTAATATTTCAGCATTCCTGTCTTGTGCGTTTCTTTTGTTCATCTCACACGCACGTTATTTATTCTGTTCTCTCAGGTGACGATAACCCCTCGTTTGATCCTGTCCCACCTGAGCGGTATCCGACATTATGAGAGGGATGCGAAAAAGGTAAAAGAGGACAGGGAGAAAGCAAAACGCCTTCTGAAGCCACAGCTTGAAGAGGATGAGAAGAGCTCATCTGAAAACAAAGATAAAGACACTACTGAGCAGAGCGCTAAAGAGAAAGAAGCCACTAAGGCTCAGAAGAAGAAAGAGTTTGAGCATGAAGAGTACTACTTGAAGGACAACTTTGAAAGTGTCACTCAGGCCTTGGAGCTCTTCAAGGACGACCCGCTCATTTTCAAACCCGGTAAAGCACAGATTATTCCTGCTAATTAAACAAGTCAAACACGATTCATTCTCAATGTAAATGTATTCATATTTATACAATCTATATTCTGCTTCATGCAGGCACCACTTTTTTTTACTCCACCCACGCATTTACTCTGCTCAGTGCTGTAATGGAGCGAGCTGCCGGCCAGCACTTCCTGGACGTCATGATGAACATGTTCCGGGAGCTGGGGATGCTCAACACTGTGCCTGATGAGAATGGCCCTATCATTTATCACCGCTCCAGGTAATGAGGGTAAATAGTCAGAAGTTAATTTAGGGGAGTTGTATCAGTTACATCAGAGTAGAACTCTTGGTTCTTTTGAGGTCATTTTGTTTGCTCAGGGTTTTTGTGTGCTGAGAATCCTAAGAGTCCATATTAATATATAACGTTTCTCCACAGATATTATCATGTCAACAAGAGAGGACGTGTGGTAAACTGCCAGTATGTGGACAACTCCTACAAGTGGGCAGGAGGCGGCTTCCTCTCCACGGTGGGAGACCTGCTGCTGTTCGGTAATGCTCTGCTCTACAGCTACCAGGTGGCCCACCTTAAAGACACAGAGGGCTTGCTGCCAGGCTTCCTTAAACCCCAAACCGCCATAGATCTGTGGGCACCCGTTGACAGGACAGAGGCCAGCTGGGATAAGGATGGGTTGTATGCCCAGGGCTGGCTGGTCGTGGAGAAACTGCAGAAATATGGCCAGTGCAGGAGGCGCAGGCACTACGTGTCGCACACAGGCGGCGCTGTGGGGGCGAGCAGCGTCCTCCTGGTGTTACCCAGAGAGGAGGAAGAGGAGGAGGATCAAGGACAGAGCTGTCCACTCCCACAGGGGGTGGTGGTCACCATCATCACTAACATGCAGTCTGTGGGACTCAACGGCACTGCACTGAAAATTGCACACGAGTTTGACAAAGCCAGACGCCTGCGAGAGTAATTTGCTCACTGAGAAGTAGGAGGTCACATTTCACAGAGAAGCATTTCAGATGAACCTTGTAAATGGTAAAACAGTTTGTATTTAAATAGTGCTTCTCTAGTCGTGATGACCACTCACAGCGCTGCACAGCACACTTTGCCTTTCACCTATTCACACACACATTCATACAGTGCATCTGTTGGTAGCACTTTTGTTTCTACTAGAGCCAATTCGGGGTTCAGCATCTTGCCCAAGGACACTTCGGCATGCAGTTGGGGAAGACTGGGATTGAACTGCCGACCTGGTTGGAGGACGACCGCTCTACCCCGCAGCCACAGCCGCCCACAATGCTGATGATTTTGTGTCATTTTGATAGAGCTTGTTTTTACTGCCATAGTCTTAGTAAACGAAATATTATATTTATGTACATTTCATACATTGCAAAGTAAACACTTTTTCAATTACAACACACGGCATAGGGGCCATCTACCACTAGGTGGAGGCATTTTCGTACACTGACCTTTGATACCAGATCTTGGTTTCATACAGGAAGGAATTAATTTCACATTTAAAAACTACCTGAAAATCCATCTCAATCAATACATTTTATAGAAATGCACAATAAAAAGAATGGTTTCCATTTAAAAAGCATGCTATGGCTACTTAGTTTGTATTGAACTGAGTTTATACCCAGTTATTTCCACATAGCATCTTGACATACTTTAATGAAAATGTTATTGTGTATCGACCTACTGTATCTCTATGAATAGTAGAGAACACAAGGTGATATTACCAACTTTTGATATCAACTTTATACACCTCCGATAAATTGACTCAAGCCACAAGTAAAATCCTGACTTTTCTTAGAATAAAAATACCTGAATGAGGATCAGCAGCTACGTTGTCAGCCGTTCAAATTTGTAATGTTTTTGCTTGGATTCTTGGCCTCAGCTATGTGAGAACAATAAGTCCCTCAAAGACACAGAGACTAACAAACTATAAGCAATGCAGCTAAACAAGTTTTAATTCTTCTTCGAACTGAATTGACACAGACTTGATGTCACCATTCTCATTAGAAAACTCCTGAGATCTCTTATCTCCTGTGCCCCTGTTTTTAGATTTAAAGGAACTGATGATAGGCCTGGGATGAGCTAATTATACAGAATCCCTCACACAGTGTATCTCTTAGTTTGCAGTGTGTGTGTGTGTGTGCGTTTCAAACTGCCAAGTCGAGACGTTTTTAATAAGTGAGGTCATCCTGACCAGTCTGGACTTCTTCAAGGGGCAATTATGGTTTAGGGTTAAGATTAGATCTGAATTATTTTAAGAACAGGCTGCAGGCTGAGGAATGAACTGCTGACGATTAGGTTTAGTTTAGTTTAGAGGCCATTCAAGGAAATGATTAGTCAGTCAGGAAGTCTGTGTGTGTCTGTCACCAAAAATCACAGTCAAATGAATCAGTAGGGATCATTGTATGTATTTACACAATTACAAAATATTAACTCATAACATATTGTGCATATTTCTTAATACAAGTTATGTTTCATTCAAAATGTGGGTTCATATTTTACAATCTAGTTTGTAGACAACTGTGCTCCATCAAAACTTTGTAGACTGATCACATAGATTGAAATGAATGTGTTTCAACATGAGAACCACCAGTGCCAACTTCCTTAGCTGTGTTACTATCCCAGGTATGACTCATCAGTCACTTTCACACCCTGAGTTTGTGTGTGTGATTTAATGAATAACACGTTTCTTTAACAAACTGGATCCAGAAAAAGATGAGACCATTAATCAGCTCCATCTCTCATAGTTATATGATAAAATGCATTCATCATCCTATCCAACACACAACAAGACAGGACATCATGTTTTATCCAAATACAGGTTAAACTCTTGGTTTGACTTTCCAATACTGTGGCTGCTGCTTGTTCTGTTGGCTCTGTTTCTTGGCTTTCAACATCCTGCGTGAAGACACAAGTCATGAGCTTTAATAGAAAATATCAGCAGACTTGTGAATTCCGCGTCCTAATGTTAACTTTTTTTTAATATATATATCTTGAGAAAAAACTAAATCCATAATCTGCTCACCTGCGTACGTAGAAGATAACAAATACGAGCACCAGTAGGATGAGGAGGGTAATGATGACCACGGCTGCAACTAACCCGGCCTCCCCTGCGTTGGTGATTTTGCTCTGGAGCTGAAACTGCTCACATCTGCTGCCTTTGAAATCGTCGTTGCACCTGAAAGAAGAGGTCAACTGTCACAGCGCAGAGAAAAAGTGTCAACAAAAAATCTGAAAAGTTCTAAATCTGAAGACTTTTTCATTAACTTACACACAGGAGAGTGAATCCATAGAGGGTATTCTGTAGCATGTCCCTCCATTCATACAATAGGTGGCCTCCTCCCCATTACACAGTTCTCCATGATCTGCACAAACATAACATTTAAGAAAAAAGCAATTGCTGGAACGGAACTGAATCGTCACTTTTAAAACTATCTGTGTCTTTATACATTCTTTCATTTTTACCTGCCATCATTTAGAAGTTTTGTTGCTGTTTCCTGAGAACACAGAACACTTTTTTGTCACAGAGGGGAAATACTCCTCTCGCCACCAAGGAAAGGAAGAATGTTAAAACCAGAAGTTTCAGATGCCAATAATGAAAACAAACCTACATGTTCAAACAGATTCTTAAATCCGAACAACCTTGTGAAAAGAAAAGAGTTATGAGAGGAATATCAAAAAAATGTGTCTTTACCAGCTCTTGAGATCCCGGCTCTTGGTCGTCAGTGAAGGTGAGTCATACTGTCACTTCAAAGTAACTCACGGCTGCTTTTTGTCGGACCTCGGAAAAAGAAACTGCCATGTGGGCGTGTTCCTCCCTCGGCCTAGAAAAATGTTGTGATTGCAGTTTGTCCACATTGTGAATAGAGCGCTTAACGTCAGGATACAACTGTAGCAGGTGATTAAAGGTCAAATGTGGTGTGCGACTAATTCACAAATAACGATCAGAGGTCTTTAAGAAGAGGCTGGTGTCAGACCACCAGGTGAGCACTCAGTAGATGACACTATGTTTGCTTTTTTGGTTCATGGAGCTTCAGTTGCATCATGGGATCTGGAGGAGGGGAGAGGAAAACACCTGTTGTGCATGTGAGCTCGACGTGTCTGGGTTTGGTTAGAAACTACTGAATGCCAGGTATGCGGAGAAGGCATGAATGGAATCGTGGGAACTTTTTTTGTTGTCTGCACCACTTCCTTCAGACGTGTTATTGCTGCTCAATGCTCAGAACCGTTAGCTGACTAATAAAATGGCCTTTTGTCATTAAATTGTTTTTGGACATTACGTGAAAAAGTGTTGGTCTGGGCGTTGGAGGGTTAGACTACACTGAGGTAATGGAACATTCATTTTAAATGTATTTCTCCTCAGTTCTGTTATTAAGATGTTTCATTTGGGTAATCATTTGTAAAGCATTGTCCTAGTGAGGACCTTTATAAATTAAAGAATGCTGTTAAGCCTCAATTAATGACTATATTTTGAAGTAATGACTACATTAAGGGCATTAAATCCTGTTGGCCTCAAACAAAGTCTTGAATCTTGGTTCACTAAGGTCTCAGATTCAATTTGTTCAGATGTAAATAACAACTGGTGTAGCAAACTTATTAAAACCACTTGTCCCCTTCAGAACGATGTCTCCGTCTCATTAGCTCTATTGGGAGAGAACTCTGCCGTGGAAATCTGAACCACAATACATTGTAAAAACTCTGTTAGGTTTGTATCTGTTTGTTTGTTTGCTTGCCTCTTCATTTGCAAAAAATACTGGAAAGATTAGGTCAAAACTTGGAGCAAGGATGTATGTATGGGCTAGGGAAGATCTAATATTGTGATTTGGATCACAGCAGATCCCTGTTTTTTATTTTTATTTACCTTCTTCAACCTTTTTTACTCAAATAGGAAAATAAGTCACAGATCTTAATAAGGGAAAATCTGTTAGGAACTGATAATTGGTGCAAATAAAAATCTTTATTTAGTGAATTTAAATATAAAAGGGGAATGTTGGGCCATGGTTAAAGTATGTGCTATGCAGAGATCTATTCGTGTTTGATAGTTAGCAGCATTACACAAAAATAACTGAGGAAAGCGTTGGGGAATAGCCTATTAAATTTGGGGGTGGAGCCAGGATTGGTTTCTCTGGTTAGTGACATCACAGTTTTCAAATGAAATATTTTTAGTTTTGGGGGTCATTTGTAACTCTCTCTCTCTTCGTCTCTCTCTCATTCTCATTATTAAGATCGTTATCACATAACATTTATAAACATCACTCTTATTATTTTCATTATAACAACCTGGTGTCTCTCTCTCTCTCTCTCTCTCTCTCTCTCTCTCTCTCTCTCTCTCTCTCTCTCTCTCTCTCGCTCTCTCTCTCTCCCTTTCTCGCTCTCTCTCTCTCTACTCTCCCCTGTTTCGTCCCTCCTCTCCCCTCTCACCCGACAGGTCGAGGCCTCAAACATTTTCACTCTATAGATAAAAGAGATTTTTCAAAGTAAAGTCCAACATTTTCACTGTGGAATAGATCATTTCAGGATATTTCAAAGTACTATAAAAACGCTCAATAATTTCAGATTGAGACTGATATGCCCGTGTTCAGGACCTCTCTGACTACCTACATACTGAATATTAAACATTTTCACTGTATACATTTGGAGATTTTTCAGGGTGACTTTTATTTTGTAAATTGATACAGTCAAAATGCTATTCATAATAATGACACGTGAGACGATATATACTGCTAATATAATCCAATCCATTTCATTTTCAATTATGCATTTTATGTATGCTCCATGACAACAGTTTATTTTGAAAAAAAGGCTTTGGATGCGTTTACCATAAATGTCAGTATATACGCGCATTAGAATTTCTGTGTCGGCTGATTTGTCCACAGAGACGCGAGTGTCGGCTGGCTTGACCGCAGTAAGGAGAGAGAGGGGGAGAGCGAGAAGGGGGGGGGCATGTGCAGGCTTTTATGGTTGAGCAGGGAGACACACGACATGTATGATCCATGTGATGGTATCATGCGTGTGTTTTGAAAATCCAGCCGGCAGCTTTGAGACTGAGCAGCGGTGACGGTTCACATCTGTCGCCGCTGGAATCCCGATTTCAGCACCTGGACAGCTCCCGGTCGTGAATCTCCACCTCCTCCTCTTCCTCCTCTTCCTCCTCCTCCTCCTCCTCCTCTTCTTCTTCCTATTTTTAACATCGGGCACATGGAGTCCCTGCTGTGACTGTGGTGGAGGGGAAAGCCCTGCATGCACATCCCTCCGAAGATGTCGTTCTCTCCGTGATTCGGTGACAAGCCCCGTGTTCTCCGCTGAAGGATGCTGCTTCCAGTCCGGAGTAGGGGTCTTCATCGTGCGCTGTCTTCTGAGGGGCGATACGGGAGCTCGGCCGACGCAGATTTGAGGGGGATCGCAGCCTACACACAGCAAGATCCCAGCCTCCCTCATCATCATAATCATCATCATCATCATCATCATCACCACCATCCTCATCATCAACAGCGGCGAGGAGGGAGATATAACCATCATCTCTGCGAGGGCAAAGGAGTCACGACAACACTTTACACAATGTAGAGCATTAAAACGCCAAAAGGTTAGTGTGTGTTTATCTCTTTACCAGGCAGGGGGGTGATTTCAAGCGCGCAGGGCAAGTTGGTGCATGTTTGGTGCTTTACAGAGAGCGTGTGGCCTCGGTGTGAGCACAGTGTGATGTTCATGGTGGATAATGATTACAAATGCATATTAGTGGAGGTGAATGCAGAGAAGCAGGAGTCAGAGAAGGAGACCACGGTGTATTTATTTGTATTTATGGAGTTGAATAGTAGAAATGGCTGCTTTTGGTGACAGCCACCTCTTCTAATGAAGCACTTTACTTACAGTGATGATGATGATGATGATGATGATGATGATGATGATGATGATGATGAGGATGATGACTTTTATTATTCAGACTCAGAGTCCAGATTAGATACAACGCCACATCCATTAAAATGCATATAAAGGTGCAAAATAAGTAAGCAAGTTGTGACACCTCCAGGTGGTAGAACTCATAGGCTACTGACATTAACTCAAGTCTGTAAACACTTTGCTGTGCAGAGAATTGTATCCAGTGAGACACACTCAGCATCCCACTTCTCCCTCTGTTCTCCTCCACAGTGATTTCTCACAGTAGTAAATTTTGAATCTGCTTTTCTCTCTGACTTTCTGTCTTATGAGATCAAATGTTTTTTCTTTGGGTGCTGGGGAGAAACAATAGCGCTCGGCCCTTGAAGGACCCGGGCTGATTTATCCTGAGTGGCAATTAATCTGCTCGTGCTTCACTACATTACTCTGTGGCTGCTGACTCCTCACCTTCCCTGTGTGTGGGTCTGCAGATTTCCACTTCCTCAAATGAGTCAAATGTTCTGTAAAGCAATGCAGCCATCTCCCGTTGACACGTTCACGTTTACATCGGAGAACTGGGGGCTAGTGTGTTTTTGTACACAATGGGATGCTTCATGTAGTGGCTAGATGTGTGCTCGTGGCTCTCCTGTCCGCACATGTCATGTCTGCTCCCTGCAGAGCAGCTGGAGCGGGCTTTAACCGAACAGACTTGGACATAAATGGCTCTCTATCCTGTGGCACAAAGAGCGGAGCGTCCTGCTGCACTTGCTATGCACGAGGTGTGATGTTCCCTCGGCCCCTGATTCCCAGAGCGGAGCGTATATTGGAGGAGATTTAAAATCCATTACAGTTTAGTGCTCCCCAGGAAAGTATTTGAATGGAGCTGAAGTGAGGACAGGGCGCCTTCGAGGGAAGTACATGAAGTGATACTACACTGATAATTGTGCATGTATTTGTGTTTTAAAACCCAACTGTAACTATATATTTTACAATTTGGGGCTGGTAGTTCGTTCATGACCTTGGAAAGAGCGGTTGGCAAATCAATTTCCAAATGAGATCTATTAGTAGAGCGTCCAATCATCTCTCATCCTCAGCACACAGATTGTATCCTGTGATTTACTGCATTTATGTTCTTTCCCTGTTGTAATGACATTGCTCTGTTGTGTTTTCTGTAGGTGTGGTAGGAGCCAGGTCTCTGCGGTGGTGAAAACCCATTTCACACTTGAGGTCACTTATTGTGGAGGTCTATTTGCTGCAACAAGACCTCAACATGAGCAATTCCCAGTAAGTATACCGCCCACCCGCAAGAGTCCTGTTAGAAACCACGTTCATGAGAGTGTGGAATCGGAAATATCTATTTATGAACGTCTTACGCAGAGGACACCTCGTCGTGGTACAGGATATGACGTTCAGAACGCGACCTCCATATTCTCCTGCCCCTCCTGTGGATGACTTTGAACAGGGCTCAGTGGGGGAAAAGCGGAGCTCGGCCCGGCCTGGTCCGGCATCTCTGAGAGTGAGAAAGCGGCCATCTCTAGTCCCCGTCGGCAACTCTTAGCATTCAGGAGGGATGTTCACTTGTCATCTTCTCTTATTAATAATTACTCTGTGTGAGGTCCTCCAGACAGGCCCTGCATTCTGATGACAGCCAGGGTTGGGGCTAAGAGAAAGGGAAGAGGGAGGGAGCAGGGCAACCGAAGGGAATGGGAGGAGGTGCAGTAGAGTGGAGGGGGAGTGAGGGGTGAAGGCAAAATGGGTTCAGTCAGCTGCATCTACTGGTTAAAGGCACAGGGTGCTGCTGCTTCCCACCACCACAGATCGCCGGCCGGGCCTCGGAGCAGCCGACGGTTGCACTGGGTCTAAAATGTCTATCACCAGAGAGAATGAGTGGTTTTTAGTACAAAGGCCTGATTTAATGCTGCTGAACGCTGCTGAGACTCTGTGAAGTGACAGATGGGGAAACTCTCATGCAGGGAAAGGTCTTTGGAGTTATTTTCACCCCTGCTCTCCCAGACTTGATGCAGCTGCAACCTCCCACCCACGTCTCTCTCTCTTTCTCTGTCTCTCTGTCTCTCTGTCTCTCTCTCTTCTTTCTCTCTCTCTCTCTCTCTCTCTCTCTCTCTCTCTCTCTCTCTCTCTCTCTCTCTCTCTCTCTCTCTCTCTCTCTCGTCTCCCCCTTTTAACAGAGAGAGGCCACGTGGAAAAATAGATGCTCAAACTCAACTAAATTCAATCAGCTTTTTCACATAGTCCAATGTAACAAAACGTTAAATATTTTTATTTCTGCATTTAATCTTTTTATTTCTGCATGTGCAAAAAGGAAAATGGAACTGAGAGATAACACAGCCTCCCTGATGAAGCCCAGCTCTTATTATTCGCTCATGTGTGGAGCCGTTTGTACATTATTTATTTTTGTCTCATTCAGTGCACAAAGAGCAAACACCACACACCCGGAGGAGCCCACTGGCTTCGAAACAGGTCAGCTAACATGTAACTAACCTCGGAGCCACGTGATCCGGTGCCACGTTGCTCCTAATTCCTCGGCACGATGACTGCAGAGAAATCCGCTGATTGGAAATCTACTGCAAAAGGAACTATTATCTATGATTATGTCATCAGTCTGATTCCTCTTTGAATTGAGAATTGCCTTTCTCAGTCTTATTTGTGCACAATAGGTTTAAGGTGATTGCAGATTTTCTAGTCTACTAAGAGGCTTCAAATGCCATTCACTATATTTCCGTTACAAAGTTTAAACTCATATCAAGATTATGTTGTGTCATGGAGTTTGAACTAGTACTGAGTCAGTTTGACTTTCAAAAATGAATCCCTGACTATTACAATCAATCACTAAAGGTCTGTTAAAGAATGAAACTGGTAATATTCAATTGTATTCCTCAATGTTTAAGAAAATGCAACGTCTTCTGAATAAATGTCTTAATGTCATTTCACTCTTGCTAATCTGGGCGATATATGGATATTCTATGGATTCAAAGTTGGTTTTCTCTCTTCACTGATGCAGTGGGTTTGTCAACATTTGTCAAAAAGGTCCAATCTTACAAATGTGCAATCGTGTCAGGAGCTTGTGGCCGAGCTGCTGCTGGAAAATCTTGCCGGTGCCCATTTGAGCGATTTGGCACAATGATCCCACTTCCCTGATGATATCAGAACAGTGAATTGCACCACAGAGTAGCCAAGTGTCCTTATATACAAACTTAGTGGCTGAGTCGGAGCGGATGGGCTGCAGACAGCAGGACAGAAATACTGTGGCAGTGAGCTCTCGGAATGACAATGATACCCATGCCCTCTGCAAACCACAAGTTCATGCTGAGGCAGCACTTTAAACTCCAGTGAAGTGACTGAGGCAGATAATCTATCACTCTGAACAGGCGATTTAAAATATGAGGTGACAGACATCATTCAAACACTGTTTCACTTTGATAGAAAAGCTTTACCTTATCAATTTGCTCGGTTTCATGTCAGAATTAAATAACATGATGTTGATCAGGAGCTGTTGTTAATGTTTAATTTGAACAAACTTCTTATTAGGAGCTATTTATCCATTAAAAGTTTACTCTACATGTTTCAAAACTATAAGTTGACAACTCACTCCTGACGGAAACTTCAGCTTTGGCCCTGGAAGTAAACAAATTCCCTATGATGTCTCTATGTCAGCATTTTAAACTCCGTCATGTGCCCGGGTTTTAGTATTCACGTAGAAAGATATAAATGAGTTTTTATACTTTCTGTCGAGTTCAGCAGTATTTGACTTGAGTGGTATTTGAGTACTTTTGAGTCTCACAGAAGGCGGCAGAAAACTGGGGATGAGAATAGATTTCAAGTGAAATTCATTTAACGTCCAGATCTATGGAACCACTGAGTCCTGCCAAGAGGGACGTTCATATAGAACATATATAAGTGAAAACATTCTGTGTTTACCAGAAATGTGTTGCTAAAGTGGATTGTCTCCGTGGAGGGTCACATCACCACGGCCCGATCTCAGCAGCCTATCATATTTGTATCTATCTATTGATCTCTGCGTGGTGATTTATGGGGATGTGATGTGGAAATGCAGGGGGGAGTAACTATGGATTGCTGTCCCCTTGGCGAAGCCCAGACCTGGCATTTATTATATGCATTAAACACAGATTATAAATGTTTAGTTACACATTCTACAAATTCATACATATTCAATGTTTGACCTTTACATATCCAACCAGAGTGGTACAGTATATAGCATAAACCTCCGCCATGGCCCTGCATGAAACCACGTTTAAATAAACTAGATCCTGATTAATTCCTGAGAAATCGCAGAAAATGTTGAAAAATACCATATCTCATTATGTTAAAGAATACTGGTTCCACCCCCTATTCCAGCTAGGAAACACACAAACAAAACAAACATAGATTGAAATATCTCCTCCCTGTCAGAGGTCAACTTTTCCTTTTTTATGTAGTATAAAATGTATAATTACTTTAACATGAGTCCTGAGTAGATGAACAGTCTTGAGAAGTTGGGGGACGACATTCTTACCACATGGCTGTACCGTAGGAACAATACCAAGCAAACTAAAAAGACACTGTTGGTGACCTTTTGGGCTTCATGGTCACCCTTAGCTCTACCTCTGTATTAGTGTGAGATTACCCCCCCCCCGGCAATGCCTGCTTCGCTTTAACCTTTTTGCTTCCTCGTGGCATTTGCTAATACGGCACGGCCCCTGAAAGGATCCCAGCTTGTAGCATGCCACTGGCTGTCCTTGCCTGAATCGCTGAAGGGTGCAGTGTTCAGATGTGAAGCCTCCGCTCCTCTCCCCGGGATGGCAACCGGCCACTCCACCGGCCTCTGCACATAATGGCTCCTGGCCTGCTCTGTGATTGTCTGGAAACGTGAGTTTGATGCACTAAACAGTTTGTGTCTGTCACGACCGATTAGCGTCCTTGTTGCGGTTTGGTCTGAGGTGCCAAGTCCACAGATAGCACTGGTGTGTGCAGCTGTGTGTTTGTGGTGAGCATGTTGATATACGGGCGTTTGACCCTCAAGCTGAACAACACAGGGAGGGAGCAGGACTGAGAGGAGTTTGCTTTGGATATTTCTCGGGTTTAGAAAATATAGATTCACGATTTTTTGTTAGAAAAACAAATACCTTCCACGTCAGTCTATTAAACAGCCATTAGTGAAGAAGCAAGACAGGGAAAACAAAGAACTACCTCCCTCCGATGACCGCCCACTTCACATTCACCAGGAAGGTTGGTCTACTCAGTGATCTCCCACTACCCGTTTCCTCCCACAGCTTCACCTCCAGCACACAGAGGTTGTAGAATTTACCAACCCAGTAGCTTTTGTTCCCTGGTATCTTGTAATCAATGCCTTCCTCCACCGTTAAGCATCGGGGTTATTGATGTCTCCACGCTGGGTGCACTGGGACGGCTGCCAAGCTGCGTGAGCCTCCTGTTCCAGGGTGACTTCTCCTTGTCCACTATTGGCTGCGGAGCTCGAAAGGATCATTCGCACACGCACACACACACACCCCCCTGCATATTTAAATTTGAGGACCTCATTGGCAGATTAAACAACTCTTTGTCTGGTTCTGCCAAACATCGCCGTCCTCAGCGGAAATACAGTAGAGAAATAGAAAAAGGGATAAAAAGAAAAGAGATCATGAGATGAAAATGTTTTTGTACAACAAATATAAATACTGTTTCGTTTTAGTATTCAGTCGGATAGAAATACAGATAAAGCCAAAGAGACTCTTAATTATCCTATTTTATTTATTCACTTTACAACTTCATTTAATGGCTCCTCTGATACAGTGAACCAATGTGCTAAACTTTAACAACAATCCATTCCAGGAGAGGAGCGATGGATGTTGTGTCTGACTCAGACATATTAGGTGTTTGAGTGAAATCGATTGAGACTAACAGATTTTGACTTCCGCCAAGGAGGTTTTGTTTGTTTGTTAGCAAGATTACACAAAAAGTTATGGACAGATTTCCACGAAACTTGGTGGAAGGATGCGATAGGGGATATCGGTCACTATTTGCAACTGGGCTAGCGTTGCCTAGATTTAAGTGAACACAATCAGTCCGATGAATGGAAGCAATTGGCCTAAGCTGTACAAATGGTCTGTAGTTAAAACCAGTATCTGTAATGTTTAAATCGATAAACTTTTAATCTTTGGGGCATGTAAATGTTTATAGTGGTTTGAGACGTATTGTGCATCACACTCAGCTCCTGAGAAATGTAGATCAACTTGTCACGACTCGCCAGATGAATCTATCCTCGTCGTAAGTGCCTGTAAACACTGGAAACAAGGAACTCCCACCATATTTGTGTTTTCATTCACCAAAATAGAGTCGTTCTTTTCACACTTTGCTACCTGAAGCATTTTCAGCATAAATTAACTATTTCCCTTAAACAGCTCACTTTGACATCTACAGCTTCCACTTTGTGACTGTAATGTTGATCCATGTTTGTTTGTGTGTCTTTGTGTGTGTGTGTGTGTGTGTCACAGGGTTCCTCCACGGGCTGGAATCTCGGAGCTCGAGGTGATCTCCCAGCAGGTGGAGGAGGACAACCAGTGCATTGCCCCCGTCCAACTGGTCAGCTTCGGCTACAGGGACTTGCCTCTGGCCGCCCTGGACGTATCCCTCGCTGGATCCCAGCTCATCTCGAACCCAGATGAAGAGGACAACAGAGACGGGTACGTCCATTTGCTCTCTGCTGGTGCTTGACAGTTTGACCCCAGGCAGGAAACATAAACATAATTCATGATCCTGATTTTGTTAAATACTCATGAGTGGTTTGGTCGTCCTGAAACAACCTGAGTGTGTTCGCTGTAGAGAAAGAGCCGTTGAATTTGGAATGTGAAGTTTAGGATTCAGTCCTGAAACAACATGAAGCGTGACACTTTCATTTTGACGGTTTGAAGGGGAATCAGAGATCCCACATTTCGAGGAAGCTGCGAACAAATTACTTTTTGCGATTATCAATGAAATCTTTCTACGATTAAATTGTATACTGAGAAGCTGAAGGTGTCATGACGTATTGACTAATGTTGGCCAACACAGCTGCGAAGATACTGGAGATACGCTCTCTGAGACATTGTCTCTGCTTGTGGCTTGAAAGCGCTTCATCCATAATTAAGGCAGAATTGCAATTAGTACAATCTATAATCTACCCTGGCAGAGAATAGCTCTGCCGTCACTCTCTGCATCGCCCGTTATTGCACATGGTAATTACGCCTGACGTATTGAATCACCCTTCGTTTTATATTAGAGTCCTGGAGTCGGGGGATATTTGCTGATGAATTTATTAGTGTCACCGTTTTAAATGGACAATGTCTTATTCAGTTCAATGACACAGCGATTTCTCACCAGCAGACAGGCTTCTGTTCACGGTGTCGATTTCTGGTGGAAAACAAAGAGTGTTGTTAGCGCAGTAGTTTTCCTTAAAATGCCAGTGCCTTGCGTGTTGTGTTCCTGACCACGAGGGCCGCTTGTCCCGGGTTTGTGTTGTTGTTCTCATCGGCCCACGTTGGCCCAACACTCCCAGGACAGGACACACCCCTCCCGGAGCTCCCCAGTAGCCAGAGCCCATGGCTCTCCACTCAGGATGCGTGACTCACAACCCTTTGGCTCGCTGAGATGCTGGCGTCCACGCAGAGAGAGAGAGTCAACAAACAGCATAAGCTTAATTAGAGCACCCGGCATTTTGCCATCCGACCCCGGTGTGTCAGCTGACCACGTCCGGCTGGACTTCACCTTGTGTGGCCCGGTCCGGCCGACGTCTCTCTGTGGGACAGAGTGCAGGGACAGATGGGTCCTGTCCCGAACACCCACTCTCTCATCCTACTTTGCATTTTTGTCACTTCTCCTGAACACAAAAAGGACAGAAGTAGCAATGTATAAAAACAGAGGGCAGGATGTGGCAGCCCAGCAACACTATCATCACAGGGGGCATTCTCACATGGCCCCATATGACACCCTGGTCCCCTAGGATTCGGCAGCGTGGAGTGGAAAAGTCAAGCATTGTCAAGATGTCTCTCTGGCAGATTTAAGTGAGGGTCACCTGTTCTGATCAGATAAATTACATCTTTAAGAAAGAGTCCAAAAAGTTTGGAAATATTTAGCCGAGTAAAGAAAGCAGTGATCTCTCTGTGTATTTGAATGTCACAGTATTTCCAGATTAGAATTCCTGATTTTCCTGTCACAGACCTCGTGAGACTCACCTGTCGTCACAGTTTCATACCCACACGTTTGTCGCCTTAGGCCAAAAAATCGGTTGTACGTCGTCACAGGTCCTTTGTGACTCATGTGTGTAGCATCGGAGGAATGACACAAAGGTGGGATGTGTTGTATGCTGCGGAAATAATTAGAGTAATCAAGACCATCGCCGGCCCTAATGACAGATCAGTGAACTGCCTTGTCTGTGTCGGCTCTGTTAAGCATTTGTCTCCTTGTTTTTGGAATGTGCCTTCACAGAAACTCCTCCACACACTGAAGGCTAAATTGAGCACTTTTGTTAAATGTGCAGAAGAATGTAAACCCACTTTCATCGCCTCCCTGCCGGTGTTGCAGTGACTCTGTGCTTGGATTCTGACGATTAGCAGGACATCGTGTTTTCACAAATTACTATGACTTGCATTCCAGAGACGCCAACATGTCTGAGTCACGTTCTTGTCTAGATGCGATAACGTCCTGCGGTAGAAGTTCCATGAGCAGGTGCTTTCTGACAAAAAATGTGGTTTGGAAAAATCACTTTATTTCAAAGGTCGGAGGTTAAAAACTAAATGGGCTCATTGCTTTAAAACCGTTCCTAAATATCTGCTGATGAGGCTCTGGTTTGGTTTGGTAAAAGCAGAGCAGTAGCATGCGCACCGGGGGAAGCACATGTCTTGCAACGGCAGCTTCTCGTGGCGCTGTAAAAGGAGACGTGGGCGAGCATGTAGGAGGTGGATGTTCTTGCGGACTACGAGGGGCACACGCAGTACATGCAGATCCTGTGCAGTGGTGAGCTGGGTGGAAGTATTAATAGATTTCACCATCTTCCCACAGAAGTTGCTGGAAGTCCAAGATGAGGGCGGTGTCAATGCAAATCCACATTTATTCACAATTGTTGTCCCATTTGTGTCGGTGTGTTCTTTTTAAAACCAGCTTCTTCATCTCAAAGCATAATGTTTTGGGGAATTTAATGTCTTTATTCGATCGTGTAAGTGGAGACAGATGGGAAATATAATGAAAGAGAGCCGGTCACAAGTCAAATCACTTCTCACTTTCATTTTCCTATTCAACAATCCTGTAGCAACCCACACTTTAATAGGGAATAAACAGGTATTTAATAAGGATCTGTTTGTGTTTTCATCAGAGTTTCTTTGTTTGTTTTTTGATTGCTAGCAGGATTTTGCAAAAACTGCAGAAGCTATGTCCAATTTGTTGAGAGGTAGAGAAACCATACATTTTTGTGTGGAACCAGGTCAGATTTCTTTCTCATCTATTGTTCAGTAAAAAGGATTTTTTCATTTGCCCCCATTATTCTTAGATATATGTGATTGTCACTATCCAATCCTCAACCAGAATGGCAGTGGAGCACATACTGTACCTCCATCAAGACCCAACGGTCCTGTTAAATCAGTCAAGCTGAACCACATTTCACACACTCATAGTTATCACTTATATTTTTCAATGTGCCTGTTCTGCTTCATTTGATGAATGTCATGTGTTGGATTAACCCTGCGACGTGTTGCATGGCGACAGCCGCAGCTGATCCCACGTTTGCTCATATTTGGATCATAGTAGATGAGTCCAGGTCAGGGTAGATTGATTTCATCTCTCCATACAGCCCTCAGGCCTCCCACAGTGAAATAAAGTTCTCCAGCCACTTCTCGTTCCCCCCCGGTGCATTAATACAGCAGCATGTCGGCCTGCACATAATCAAACCTCGGGTGGAAATGCTCAAGGTTGAAGGAAGACGGAATAATTAGAAAAAATCTAGACTGCAGAATATATATGTGAAGGACCTTGCCAGACTCGAGTATGAATCTTGGCAGCAGCGATATTTCATGGGGATTTAGAAGCGGAGCCGTACTACACCTGTTCCGTGTTGATGGATGTGTGAAAAAGAGAGCAGGATTTCTCCCCCCCCCCACATCCCCCCACACCCCCGTCTGACTCTATTTCAAACGCACAGAGAGAAACAGTCCTCTCCATCAAATCGGCTCTCTTGCCCGGCACCGTGCGACACAATGGATGACATTTGGGCGCCGGGTTTGAGGGTTTGTTAATATTCACAGACATGCAAAGTGCCAGATTGCTTTTTAGGCTGAGAGCGAGAGAGATCAAGTGTCCCGGTGAAAACCCATTTATCAGGGACGGCTTGTCTGCTGCTTTGCACATGGAGCCCCATCCATCTCCATTTGCTTAGTATCTGTGGCCCAATTCCCTGTCGAAGACCTGCTCTGAATCTCCTCTGTTGGTTGTAAAGTGGCGTACGATGCTCCGAGTGAAGGGATGACAGGTGATCGCGTTTGGAGACAAGTGGAACAGTGCGGTTGTACTGGAGAGATGCATGCATTTTCATTCAAATGACTTCCAGCCAGAGGGGGTGCAGATACTAGGCCAATACTTCATTTGAGTCTCATCGATTTCTCTTCATGTGATTTGTTAATTTCCCACAAAAATGTTAATTCCCCGGGTGTGAGGCTGTCGAAGATTAATGACAATGAGACGCCTCGGCTCTACAATGCATCATTAATTATCCATGATAGCTTCACTTTATTCAGCATATTTATTGCTCTGCTGGTGTCCCTCTCTCCGGGTTTCTTTTCTTTTTTTCTGCCCGCGATAACAGATGACCCTGCAGTGGTTATGGACAAGCGGATTTAACCAGTTGTTATCGTGGTATTTGTTGTTTTCGTAGGAGGATGCCGAACTTGTGCTTTCTCAATAATCTTAACGCTATCAAGTAGAAAAAATGCCTGTTCGACTTTATAAAGTAAGTTTGGGAGCGTTTGTATCATTGAACAGCCTGAATGGGTTGAAGTCCTCCCACCTTTGCAGCTCAGTCGCCTGCAGGCACACAGTCGTGGTCCATTTTCCCCGAGTCGAACCTGCTGAGCTCAGCAGATTGTTTTGAATCGGCTGAAGTTTTACACTGGAGGGACAACAGGGCCGTTCTGTTGCAGTCAGTGCAGAGAGAAAGTGAGAGGAGAGGGGGGTCTTTCAGTGTGGAGTTGCATGTTCTCCTTTTGTCTGTGTGGGTTTCTCCACGGGAAATTCCATTCCAACACAAGCAGATGGGGGATGTGATTAGGTTAATTTATGTAAATGTTACAGTGAGTTTTTTTGTCTCTGTATGTTGGTCCTTTCAATTTCCTTTATTTGTAATTTTCAAGATCAATAAACGTATTCCTTCCCTGTCGGCAAAAAGTCATAAAATGATCAGAATAAAGTGAAATGGAAGATTCCTGCTGATATCATCCAACTGCTTGTTTGTTCTAACCAACGGTCCAGAATCTAGAAACTTAATCACATAGGACAGAGAGCAGATGTAAGCAGAGCATCACATGCTCACATTGGAGAAGCTGGACTCAGCAAATGATTGCACCAATAAATCATATGTTTGTATAAGTGAAATGCTTCGAGCAGCACTGGTCTGATCATGTAGAGAACGGACTCGCTGCCTTCATGTGTTTTCACATGATTTATGGTTTTGGAAGCAAGTGTAATCGCGAGGGCCAATTCCACAGATCTGTGGCCCATAACGTGCTGAGTTTACTTTGGGGTCGAGCAGTGCTACTGATGTGAATGTGTAATCAAGACATTTATCAAGAGTTCCAATCAATTATTTAGAGGACTGGCAACGCAAATCGTTCACACACATTATTTTAGAATTTCCTCTAGAAGCAGTTTCAAGGACATGTTAGTGTTTGTATTTGTTCTGTGTGTGCGTGTGTGTGTGTGTGTATGTGTGTGTGTGACGATCAATAGCTCAGACGACTTGATAGTCTTTCACACTCATTACTTCTGAATGAATATGCCCCTTTTCCGCTCTCCCCCCTCGCTCTCTCACTCCATTTTCTTAACTCACAAACACACAAACACAAAGCACCACCTCTCTGATTTAATTTCCATTAACTTGCACCTAATTAGTTTACATTGTATTTCATCCTGTTTCAATTACAGGAGACACTATAATGAAAGAGATGCTCCTCGTGATATCGCCCCACACTGAGAGTTACTCAGCTTGTGCTCTGTCCTGTGTGTGTGTGTGTGTGTGTGTGTGTGTGTGTGTGTAGTGTGTGTGTGTGTGTGTCTGTATGTGTGTGTGTGTGTGTGTGTGAATGGGCCCCAGCGCGAGCAGACACTTTCTTCCGTGCCCGTCAGTCGCTCTGTCCTGTCTGTTGATTCAACTGGAGGCAGGTGGAGTCATGTGCAGGATGCCATCACTTCCATCTCAGGCCACTATCGATCAGTCTCATGATGATCTAATCCCCATCTCTCTCTCTCTCTTAACTGTGAGGGTCACTTCGATCTTCCCTCACTGCAGCCGCCGGCCGCTTGATGTCTTTATGAACCATGTCCACACCACTTGTAACTGTGTGTGTGTGTGTGTGTGTGTGTGTGTGTGTGTGTGTGTGTGTGTGTGTGTGTGTGTGTGTGTGTGTGTGTGTGAGGATTTCTTTGCATGCACATTTCTTGCATTACCAACGCTTGAGCTATTGCCCATTCGATCCTTACCAGCTGTGACCCTGGGACAGAGAGAGGTGATTTCCATCCTTGGCTCCAGCGCTGACGCCGCCTGACTTCCTCATAAATACTTCAGGTCCTCAGCGTTCAAGGTTTAAAGTAATTTCCCTAAAATTAAGTTTCTTAGCTTGGAGTGATCCATCACTGCCATTCACGTCGCTTCCAGACAGGGTTTTACTTTACAGGTTTATTAAATTAATACTTTCTTCTGCCCGGCTTATGGGAGAGGTCTGAATGTATTATGATTCCACACAGCAAGAGTTAAATCATGCTCTTCAATCCCGGAGCTAAGTGAGGTGTCTCTATTCCATCTTTGAACTAATGTGTGAGGTGTATCCTCAGGTAATTGTTTCTTTTTCTTGGCTCTCCTCCTCTTCCTCCTCCTCCTCCACCTGCAAACAGGGTTTTGACTTTGCTCCTTGGGGTCAGATCGGTGCTGCACAGGGGAGAGTCTCTCTGGTGGCTGCTAATGATACCATTACCCTCCACCGCCTCTTTGCCACCCCAGGTGTTGAGCTCCTAATCTGCTGGCATTGGCTGAAGCAGGGGGCTGCAGCAGAGGGCCCAGTGCACCAGTCGGCCTCTGGGAGAGCATCGACACAGCGTGGCAGAGCTCCAACCACTGCTGACCTTGGTGAAGGACGGAGAGGAAGTGTAGCTGTGAGAGGTTCAGCGACTTCTGCAAAAATGACACCGCTCAGCAAGATCGCCTCTCTCTCCTTTACCTCATAGGATCTGTTTATTGTTTTTGTTTATAGCTTGGCAATGAATACTGTTGGTAATAGTTCTGAAAACACAGGCACGTCACTTCAGTGCATTCCAACTGGCCAAGAAACAACAAACCCTTAGATAAGTTTTAAACCAGCCAGGTTTTTTTATTGTTTTTGAGGTGAAACCAGAATTAAGCTCAAGCACAGAAGAACAAAGTGGCACCAAACAAGTCCGTAGTAGATTTTTTATAATAGATTTCCCCTTTCTTTTCTCATGGGAATTTATTAGTGTCAGCCACTATTTCGATTTTCTTTCAAACCAAAGTACTACACACTTTTATTTCCAGCTTCTTGCTGGTAGGAATTTGCTGCTTTTCTTTGATAACAATCTGAGCAGCTTTTGGGGTGTGGACAGCTGATCACACAAAACAAGATATCTCAACACATTTTGTCTTACAAGTTGTTTTTCTCCCTTTTTCTGACCATTTACAGCCTTAACATCTGCTCTGGTAATTGAGATAATAATAACTGGTTGCGGCCTTAATTGCGTCTGCCAGGGAGGTTCAGTTTATCTGTGTTTGTTTGGTAGTTAACAGGATTACACAAAAACTACTGAGCAGATTTCCATTAAATGTTTTGGAGGGGTGGGACATGAACAGAAAAGGAATCCACTACATGTTGGAGTGGATCCTTATCAGGGGAAGAATTTTTAACCTCGTGAGACAGGGGGGGGGGTTTCATCTCTTTTCCTTGATTTCCCAGAGAATAATTCATGGATCTGGATGAGAAACATCATGCATGATTGGGGACTTATATTAATGAATGTGCGCAATTTCAGAACCCAATAAAAATCCAGATCTAATGAATTTAGATGTGGTTTCATAAGGCGACCGATGGGCCTTGGCACTGGTCTGCCAGTCTCTAATTTACAATTAAGTTTGTTAATCATGTATGATCTTCTGATCACTTGTGTCACATGACCCAATTGATTGATGGAGCACTTTACTTTCAGAGCGCAGTGCTATCACTAACTCGATGGGAAAAAACAAAGTTAAAATAATCCAGAATCATCGTTGAACTCACTCAGCATCTTCCTCTCTTCTCTCTTTCTCATTCTTCCTCCTCCAACTCGCCATCCTTCCTCTCTGGCTCCAGCTCCGGTTCACATTTTGGATGAGTCCCAGTGCCTTTGAACCGCTCTGCACCCCCGCTTCCTCTCTCAGCGCCCGCCACCTTCACTGTGAGTTGAAGCGGGAGGAGACTAGGGAGTAAATTGTGTCCTCTCTCTTGTCGTCTGACAGATATTGCCCATAGCTTCCCTCCTGTGGGGGACAGGTGACAACGGATAGCTGCTATATCCGAAGGAACATACTGTCTTTCTCAAAGTTGCCTCCTATAAAGGACAACACACACACACACACACACACACACACACACACACACACACACACACACACACACACACACACACACACACACACACACACACACACACACACACACATCTACTCCTACCTTCTTTGCGTCTGTGTTTCTAGAGTTGAGAGAGAGTGTGAGTGTGTAAGTAACGCAAACCTGTGACAGGAAGGGAAAGCCCTGTGTGTATGTGTGTGTGTGTGTGTGTGCCTCCTGGATATGTGTCATTATTTATTGACCATACATCCCCAGGACTTTGTGACAGTCCCAGTGTCTGATTAGCGGAATTTGCAGCAGGAAGTGAGGAAGGATTTAAGGCAGGTCGGACACTCACATCTCCAGGCCCAGTGTTACCTGGACAGGGGGCGAGCACACCACTACACAGGCACTTTTAGGACTAAGGGAGATGTATAAGAATTAGTTTCCTAAACCAGTGGAAATGACAGCACATATAATAAGAACGGTCCAAATTCCTCCCTCAGCCCTTCACTCTGATGTTCTCTACCAGGCACGCAGGTATGAGAACTGCCTGTCATGGAAAAATCTGATGAAGCCAGCCAGTCAGTCAGCAAGCCACTTCCACTCAGAGACCCATCCTGTCACCCAGAGAAGCAGCAGGGAGGAGAATTAAGCACGGGAGACTCTAATCTCTCTGTCATAACCTCCACTGGCTTAAAGGTTATATACACGTGTCATAAAGAGAGTGTCCTGTATGGACGTCATGCTATTTCTGGCATTAATGTGACACTATGTCTTATAATGGTAAATATGTGAATCTTGTGACGATTCACAAAGAAATTATTAAGTGCTTGAATGTAGATAACAGCAGATGCCATCTAATCTGTTACCAAAAATAGACAACAAACAAAGTGATGGCTCTTGGAGTCAGTGGATTACACGGCCTGATGATCTAATGTTCAGAGGACTGTTGGAAAGAAAAGGCAAAAATCAATGCTTGTACAGGGAGATGAGATAAGAAAGTGACACCTGTGAATCCATGCGTGGAATTACCTCATACCTGGTGCAGCAGCAGAAAGTGTATTTCTGCTTTGCTTTTTAAATTAGGTGTAAATTACTCTCAGCTCTGTTTTCGTGTGAGTTGCATGCAGAATGGTGCCCTCTGCTGAAACTACACAGATAAAACCTCTTAATCATCGAGTTCAGGTGTTTGACTCAGTCCCGTTGCCCTTGCTTGGACGAATCCCCTTTGCTCCAGTGAAGAGAAATCTTCAGTTTATCAAGACATTTTGAACAATTCTGCTCCCAACTTTGAGGGAGGAGTTAAGGGTAGGCCCTTTTCTGTTCCAGCATGATTCTGCCCCAGTGCACTAGGCAAAGTCCATGAAGGCACGGCTGGGTGAGTTTAACTGGTCTGCACAGAGCCCTGACCTCAAACCCCATCGAACACCTTTGAGATTAACAAGAATTTAATTGATTGAGATTGCGAGCTAGGCCCTCTCGTCCAACATCAGCCTCTGACCTCACGAATGCTCTTCTGGATGAATGGGCGAAAATTCCCACAGACACACAAGCCTTCCCAGAAGAGGGGAAGCTGCCAAGGGGGGACCAACTCCATAGTAAAGGGATAGTTCACCCAAAAATGAAAATCCATCATTGTCAACTTGTTGATGGAAGGGTGGGTTAAGTGCTTGAATCCACAAAACACGTTTAGAGTTTCAGGGGCAAACAGCATTGCAGCCAAATCCAATACAATAAAGGTTAATGTCGACCACTTCTTCAAATGTAAAAGAACAACAGGAAAATACATCAAGCCTCCATGCTGCTCCTGTGGTGTCATCCAAGTGGCCGTGAGCTCCGACTTTCATACTCGACTCAAAA
Organism: Pseudopleuronectes americanus; assembly: GCA_038501795.1. Taxonomy (NCBI): domain Eukaryota; kingdom Metazoa; phylum Chordata; class Actinopteri; order Pleuronectiformes; family Pleuronectidae; genus Pseudopleuronectes; species Pseudopleuronectes americanus. The sequence goes on along the minus strand of CM076720.1, from coordinate 11,709,868 downwards.
CGGCATCATTTACACCATGTTTTTACCCTTAATGTCCATATAGTGTTTTTCAGACATAACACTGACTGGAAACCCGGCAGAGTAAAGGTTGAACCCCCCTCATGACATCCTGACGTTTCTGGTGTTTTATTGATTTGCCCTTGTAGGCTTCCTGTCAGATCTGCTCTCTGTTCCAGCATTACATATTAAAATAAAACCACAACAAGATCCACCATTTATCTCCCTACCCACAACCCCCCTTCCCCCCCCTCTCTCTCTCTCTCTCTCGTTCTGTCTCTCACCCTCCTCTCCTCCCAACACTCAGGTCCAACTGGCTGAAGCCCTGCTGTGGGAGGAGGGCGGCGCTGTGGCATGTCTGTCTGCTGTCGGCAGGTTTCAACTGCTTCCTGGTGGCCTGCGTCGTCCTGGTGGTGCTGCTGCTGACGCTGGAGCTGCTCATAGACGCCAAGCTGCTGCAGTGTGAGTCCCAGCAACACGTCTGATGTCCACTGAGATTACCAAGATGATGTGGTTGCGGTCTCTTCCACTCATTCTCTAAAGTCTGAATACTATTCTTGGAGAGGAAGAAGGGGAAAAGTACACAGCTCAGCACAATTGTTTGCTAATTGCTACACAGAGGCGCTGGGTCAATGTATAGACTCAAAGATCTAACACAAAGGAGCAGGTTCCCAAGACCTTAATCAGCACAAGAGTGGTGCTGCATTAAAATCAAGCCCTCACAGAGGTTACAGCAATAAAACAAGAGTAAATGACAGACTAACTTTTTCTCACAGTGCAATAAAGGATGTTTGAGGGACTAAAGAAACTTATAGTGGAAGATGCTACTTTAATCAAAGACAGGCACCAGTTACATGCTCTTGGCTTTATTATACAGCAGGAAACCTCTTTTAAAATGATGAAAACAAGCAACTGACACCTTCCTCTTCTGGCAAGACACCTCTATTTACCTATCTCCTAATGAAACCACATTTAAATTCATTGGGATTTAAATTGTCATCAAGATCCATGAATTATTATCTTGGAAATCAGTGAAAAGTTTAAAGAAAATCCACTTGATCTGCACCAAAATGATTTTCTTACCTTCTAGACTCTTCCCATGTCGTTGGTGTGGTGGCAATCCGTTTTGGGTAGCTTTTGCATAATCCTGCTCCCAAACAAACCAACAAACAAACACATGCAAAAACACAACCTCCTCTGCAGAGGCAATAGATATTCTCCAATATACCCGAGCCAGACCAATACATTAGCCAGGTCAGGTTGTCGGCCAATATTAGCTTTTGTGAAGCGATATCAGTCCTCAAATAATTTGAGATAATTTAGTTTGATGTAATTTAGAAAATGCCTCCATGACACATAGTTTGTCCTCCAAAAAGAATTTCCATGGTCGTTGATCAACTTCAGAATCACAACTTGTGGTCACGGGTCCTCTCAAATTAAAGGGATGCTCATTAAATCTTACTCTATTGGCCTTTAGGACATTATTGTATTTCTTTACTTCCTATACTTTAAGGAGATTTTCATATTCATATATCATCTTAGTAAGTGGATGTTGTGGTACCTACAAACCCTCTGCTGGAACAGTGGTCACACTTTACTCTAATTCTCTTACTGTAATAGCACATCAGCACATACCGCCACTAAGACCACATTTATAATCACTAAATTCCAATTGTTCTTTGGATCTGCATCAAATTACATTCAGTCGTAAATATCGTTCCCCAAATATGCCTGACTTATTTTTCAATAAGATCCACTAATTATTCTTTTGAAAATGTCAATGTGAAGGTATAATGATCCGCTGCTGACCTGGTGTCATACATGTACTGTATAATGAGTCAGTGTCACTGATAAATCATGGGCCGGGGGGGGCAATATAACCCTCACATCAGTATTCCACAGTGGACACACAATGTCCGGTGGTCGAAATACCGGTGTGACCCGTGTCACCCTGCTCCCGCACCACTTCTACATCATCCGGCTCGGTGCGTGCATCCTCATCCATCACACAGAGTCAGGGGTCGTGGCCTGTTCGATGTCAGGGAGATGAATGAAGAACACACACACAGACACACACACACACAAACACAGCAGCCAATGTTGCTCCTACTGTATCCAAACACATTTGAGTCTTCATTGTTCCTCTGGGACGGCCTGACCGAGAGCGAGTGGAGGGGAGGCTGAAGTGAGACAAATGTGGGGAGGGAGATTGTCGGACAAAGAAATGAGGCAGCACGGAGCCGGTTGGAAGATGAGTGCGGGGAGGAGGACAGGAGGAAGATGAATGGACTGATGGACAGATCAGTGAACAAAGCAAACAAAGACAGATGGGAGGGAGAGGTGGTGCGTGAAGAGACATTCCTCAGCTGACAGCCGAGTCCTGTTTGAGGCCCGTCCGCAATTAGACACACATACATGCATGTACAGTATGTGATGAATTCATATTTATTACGGTGCTTCATTCCTGTGTGTGTACTGCACCCCTTCATTGTTGCACAGCAGGCAACAGCTACTGCAGCATCCATCATTCACCACTTCATTTCACAGCAGCTATCTTTTTTACAGAGACACCCCGTTCTTCTGTTTTGTCCCCCTGCAGTCAACAACGCAGCTCAGTTCGCCAGCATCATCCACTGGATCAGCCTGGCCATCCTCTCCGTCTTCTTCACCGAGGTGAGTCTCCGTCGTGTCCTCGCGGGCTCGCTTACAGCTGATGCAGCGGCCTCTCCGTTAACGCCGCGTCGTGCAGTATGTGGGGCCAGGGAGTGAGACTCTCCTTACGACACTGAGACGTCCTCTGTCATTGCCTCATGAGTAGATTCGGATCAGTGAAGGTGAACTTACTCAACAGGACTGCTCTACCGTTGGTCCCTGTCAGGTTTTTCCATTGATCCGCAGCAGAAATACTGGAATGCAGATGGAGCTGTTCTGTGCCACTAGTTTAATTTTATTTTGGGGGCCTCAGGTTTGTGATATTGATTACAATTTACTTAACAGCCTGCCACATTTGTCTTGCTCACCCCCCTGCTAACTTCTTTTGGAGCTGTAGTGTTACGTATCAATAAGAGCAGGTCCTCTGTGCCATATGAAGGCAGTGGAATCAGCAGAGAGGCTGGTTTCTGCAACCTTGATAACTGAAATGAGGATGGGGGTTAGGGGGGAGGGACAGAGAGGGAGGAAGAGCTGCCCTCTGCAGCCCCTGCTGCGTCAGCAGAATCAGCCAAACGTGGTGTCTCTCCTTGTTTAGATGAAAACCTGTCGTGTTGTCCGGGATGTGTAAGAATATTGTGTCATTGATGGATCACCAGAGGAGGGACAAAAGAAATCATAACTGCAGCAAATACCTTTTACTACTGTTCACTACCGAACATCATCCAGCCTCTCTCAGTTTAATCATCCTTGTTTTCCTCCAGCGGGCCCTGTGAGTAACCTGCTCTCTCTCCTCCTCTCTGTCTCAGACGGTGTTCAGGATCGTGGTGCTGGGGATCTGGGATTACATAGAGAACAAAGTTGAGGTAAGTTCCCATGGGTCCCATTAGTCCGGACTCGGGGGCCCTCTCACTGCAGTGTCATTCTCTCAATGTCATACCTCAATATGGGAACCACAGGCACAATAGTAACCTGGTATGTGTGTGTGTGTGTGTATTTGTGTGTGTGTGCGTGTGCATATGCGTGTGCGTGTGCGTGGGTGTGTGTGTGTGTGTGGGTGTGTTCTCTCAGGTGTTTGATGGAGCTGTCATCGTCCTCTCTCTGGCCCCCATGGTGGCCTCCACAGTGGCCAACGGCCCCAGCAGCCCCTGGGATGCTATCGGTCTCATCATCACGCTGCGCATCTGGAGGGTCAAGAGGATCATTGATGGTGAGGCTAGGAGGGAGGGGCCGGGAGGGGGGTGGGGGGGGAGCTGGGGGCTGTTGTCCCCGGTGTCCTGTCCTTTGCTGTCAGGTTACAGAACCAGATACTGCAGTGTGCTCTCTGCAGGATTGGTTTCATTCAGGCTTTAGCTTGTTTTTCCAATTATTTCCCCCCAGGAGTGATGGTGGGACATCTTGTGTTGTAATGAACCTGTGGTTTTTAATATTCGTACAATAGCTGCTACATGGACATTATTTTATCACTCAGGTGCAGGAGCTAAGCATGTTTTTTTTTAACAACATTGCTCCCCCTAGTGGTTTATAACACAGTAGCCTAAGAGGGATGATAGTGGAGTGGAGAGAGAACAAAAGATGTTAACACTTTAAAACACATTACAACAAGATAGCTTCACCAAGGTTTCACAGTCCCATTATTAAACCACATTTAAAATCACTCGATCCAGATTGTTTTTTTGATCCGCCTTGTTATGAGCCAGTAAATATGGAGGATTGTATTTGACTAAAACTGTGTATAATAACCTCAAAGATCCACTCATCCATCTCTACATAATGAAGAGTTTTTAGTTGGAGTTGGACTGGAGAGGATGAAATGTTTCTTTTGACAGAAAACTGACCTAATTGATGTTCTGTGGTCCGTCTGCTCTCCTTCCGGTTGCTCCAGCCTATGTGCTGCAGGTGAAGGTGGAGATGGAGATGGAGATCCAGCAGTATGAGAAGGCCAAGGCAGTGAGGGAGGAACAGCTTGACCGTCTCACTCAGATCTGTCAGGAACAGGCGGTATGTCCTCTCATCCGTCTCACAGCTCCTGCCTTCTGCATTACACCAGCAGGGGGAGGCAAAGCACTATAAATTCCATATTGGTCCAGTCTATCGATACCATTAGATCAAACCTTTTACAGCAGCCTGTGGATATCAGATATCCAGCACAAAGCAATTGAATGATTACTTCACAATGTAATAATCTAGGGAAACTTCAAGTGCATCCACTGAGTGCTCTACTGTATCTCTGAGAGTTCTACTGCAGGTTGGAATATGCACACTCTACTGTATATGTGAAAGGTCAGAGAAAAGTGGATGGCATATTAGCCAGAATACACATTATTTTATAAGTATTTAATAGCCGTAATAACTCTCCTGTGTATTTTCTATTGCCTGTCAAGGTGGACAATATAAACTCTCCTCCCCTTCTCCCTGGTGTCCGTCTCTCCTTTCAGTTTGAAATCCGGCAGCTGAGAGCCCACCTGGCCCAGCAGGACCTGGACCTGGTGGCCGAGCGTGAAGCAGCGATGCAGATCCATCATATGTGGGGTAAACAAAGCAGCACTTTCCAGGAGGTGGACGGACTGGCCCCGGGGAACTCGGAGCATCACGCTCCAGCTAAAGCGAGAGAGCCCGGGGGGGCCTGCAGGTAACCGTCCGGAACACCCAACTCCTTTTGTATCACAGGCTTTCAGAGACCTGTGTTACCTGAGGGGGGATTCAGGCTGGGCTTCTATCCTTCAACCAAATCCAGGTACACACAAGTGGCTGGTTAAATGTTTGATGTACAAGAAGATGGCTCGTGACAGGGAGGTTGCAGATTTAAATTCTTTGGATTGTTTGAATGATGACTGGAATGCAACACGTCATATTCTGTTAAATTAAAAGACAAAAACACATCTATAAAGAGTAAGCGTGTAGTGGAGAGGACACACAGCCTCAACACTGGTGACCTCTTGTCACAAACATTCATCTCACAGTCCATATCTCAGCTCTTCAACACATGTAGATGGAAAATTAAGTTTTCACACTGTGACAGGTCATAACTTACCGGACTTGGAGCAACAAAGTTCTGTCAGGGCTTTAAAACAGTGAAGCTGTTATAAATCATCTGAGCCACAGTGTTCCCAGTCCGACAGCCTTCCCACTGGGCCTGCTTCCAGTAAACTCATGTGGTTTAGAGCATCTGGAGACAATCGCTGTCACACTTTAGGACAAACAATGACTGGCTCCATCAGAGAACGAGTGTGTGACAATGACGTCCAAACACAAATGAATATCATCCATCTAACAGTCCTGTGAAAGCACTTTGAGAAACACCTGTTTAATATTTGAAGAACAGAAAAACACAAAATAATAAAACAACATGTTTTGTAATATAAGAACACCAACATCTACTAGATAAATGTAACGACTGATTAGCTGGTAAAGTCATTTATCAAGCTACATTTAGATTTAAAAAATCATATAGATTAAATTCTACAAAACTCTGGAGACATGTCTGACATGTTCAGGCAATGTTGGCGCCCAAGGCGAGATTTCCGGTGCTGCCGGTGCGTCCCGGGGTTAGAGGATGATGGTGTGACGTTACTGTACATGCTAAATCAGTCACTTGCAACCGCCTATGTCGCCTGTACCAGGAGCCGCCCCCTTGACATGTTAGATGAATATAGCTCTGTCTGTGTAGAGATCTGCAGGAGCTGCTCATTTCAACAGGGTGAAAAGACATTTAGCCACTTTAAGCTACTACGCTGCCCCCTGCTGGAACCAGCTCCCAATGGATATCAAAACTGCCCCAACCATTACCTGCTGAAACAAGAAGTTAAAAACTCCAATTAGACATTATCTGTTTTTAAATTTGTTCTTTCATCCGGTTTCTATACCTACATTTATTTTGTGAGTGCAAGTTTGACCCTTTTATGTGTTTTTTATGATCTGTACTGTAACGCTACTTAACTGTAAGGGACATTGAATACCCTCTCTGTAGTATATTGAACAACCTATTCTAGATAACACTCATTGGACTGTAAAGCTATATAACCTATTAAGCCATTTTCAGATGTGACCTTTGGGTAAAATCCAGAGAATTGGCTACAGCGTTTACCCAGAGTTTGTCTTTCACACATGCACAACGCAGTGGTCTCTAGATTCTTACTGGTTTTTCTTTCATTGTGTCTGGGATGAATTAACAAGGCCATTTTTCTCCTCTTCAGATCACCATGGTCATGATGACATGAACAACTACATCAGTCAGTACTACAGTGAGCCAAGCAGTGGTGAGCAGCATCAACATTCTGCCTCAGCCTCCTCTACAGCCCATGTGGCCGCACAGCGTTTAAACATCTCGTGTTGTTCTTGCAGATATGGGGATCCCCGACCCTGCACGAGTCATCACCACAGCAGCCATAGACGTGCACCTGCCCAGGAACCCCAGCCAGCTTCCCCTCTCCCTGGTGAGTGCAGATGCGGTGCTGTCCAGCCGTTTGCAGCGGACCGGCAGCTCGGTGAGCGAGGCCTCCACCACCACGGTGTCCCGCACCAGCTTCAGCTTCAGCGCCCGCCAGCACAGCATCAGCAGCCACACGCTGGGCTCCACCACAGACTGCAGCTCCACTGTGCGGGAGGCCTCCACCTCCACGGACTACAGCGACCAGCGCTGCTACCCCCCGCCCTACAGCAGCCCCCTGGCCCTGGGCAGGCAGCCCCAAGGGAGTCCCAGTGCTGTGGTGCAGGAGCTGCTCTCCTCTCTGACAGAGAACTCCTGTCTCACACAGAAGGGCCTGGACCCTGTCAACCTGAAACCGCCCAGCCCGGCAGGCTCCACCAAGACCAGCCCAGAGCTGGAGCACAGGGTCAACATCTACAACAAGAGGAACCAGGACATTCGAGTCGGCCTCCACTCTAAGCCACTCATCCATCTGCAGGGCAATGAGGCTTTTCTGGAGGAGAAGTACAGGATGATGGAGCCAGTAGAGGCTCCAGTCAACCGCCTGTCAGAGGCATGACACTCTGCCCGACACGTGGATCACTTTGCAGATAAACCGCATAAATGAACGCTTTACTGAACTCCCATGTTGTCGGGAGTCACTGGCACATAACCTCACCCTCTTCTTACTGTTGGAGCCGGGGGGATGAACTTGCCAGAGCAGCACAAATCGGGCCGTGGAGGACAGCGATGGACAGACTTGTTATCAGGAACCACTTATCAGGAATAGACACTTACAAAAAACACTTGAGTTTTATGAACAAAAAAAAATGTACCAAGAGATAAACCAGCAACAGGGTGACAGCCCAACCTTTTCAGACAACTGGTCTGTGCAGAACAAAAAAATCTGGCTTTTGATATGTAAATTCCCTCTGATATACTTTATAGGAATTGGGAGATGCTGGACTGATTCACTGGAGACCTACAAACTGGGACCATAGCTCCCCCCCCTCTCCTCCCGGGCTACGAGGCATGGTTTGATCACAGGTCTCAAGTCAGTCAGCTGATGAGTTTCTAAGTTTAGTGTCTCCAAACTCACCAGTACCAGTCCCCTTTGATGGACTGCTGCAGGGTACATCAGATCAGTGTTCACTTCTTTCTAACCTTTGTCTTTCTATATTATTAGTGTTTTCATTTTTAAGTGGGAAGATGTGTGGAAACGTTTTGACTGGTGGGTGATTGAAGTAATTTTGACTTTTTAAATCCAGGAGCCATGGCTGGAAGCTGACCGAACCCAGCTGAGTCAGTGTTTACTGAAATAATAAAAATGCAGCATGTCCCTCACTCACCAAAATGAGTTAAAAAAAAATCTACCTGTGTATGATGGAGCTCATACCAAGTCTAAAAATACTACCTTTTAGTTGTTTTAATGTTTGGAAGCTATGTAAATATTTCAGGATGGGTTTGATCTTCGTCACAGCCTCAAACATATTGAGGGACTGGCTCTACAATAAAATGTTGGTAAGCAATGAATGGCATGAACTTTCAGGATTTGCTACTTAAACATTGCAAACTCTCCCCGTTTACTGCATTTTCTATCTCCATCATGGACCGAGGGCATTACATAAACACAATAAAGGGGACTTCATGGCAAAATAAGAGACCTGGTTATTACTTGTCAATTTAATACAATCATTTTCATGATGAACATCTCCATAATTACATTCGAAGTGTGAGCAGCTACGTCTTACAGCCAAACTACTGTACATGGTCACACATCCGAAAAGAGAAGGTAAGCATTATTAAACATGACCATTCCTTTCCCTTAAAATTAAATGAAACAAATTACAAGATGTGGACTACTGGAGGCACAAAATGAAATCTTGTCAAAGGTGAGTACAAGCTTATTTACAGGTACTCGTATAGAGCTTGTATACAACTTTAATATTAAACTCATTTAATTCCATATTGAGTGTTTGCCAGGTAGAGATGTTGAGGTTTTTATTTCCACATGCAGACACTCGCAGCACCAGCGGCTGTAACATCCTGTGGTCTCTCCCCCGGCTGTGCCCTGGAAGCTTGAGTTCAACCTGTGTTTCTCCTCACTTGTTCAGAGCCTCCGTCATCTCAGGAACAGCCTGAAGAGAAAACAGGGTCGATTAAATATGAGTACTTAATACTCATTTTACACAGAACGAAACTCTGAGAATATTTTCTGTTAAGCGGCTTTCAGACATGGGCTGAAGTTAATGAGAACGCAAATGTCCATTCTCTGGAGTGTTTCTCTTTCAGCCCCCTATTAGAATGTCCAGAAAATGTCCCAGAGAGGCCAGGTCAGAAAACAGCAGAATAATGTCTTGAGAATTCACAGCGAGCGAGTGGGCGGGTTGGTAACGTTTCCAACATGTGGGCATAATGAAGAATCGAAAATAATACAGATATCTCAGGATGAGAGAGATAAGTCATACACGTGGAAGAGACTGACCAAGATGTCCACTTGGAAAGTCAGTGAGAATCAAGAGCTTTTGTGTGCTGGTAACGAAAACGTGATTTCAGCAGTGGAGTGTGTACGTCATCTCCTGCTCAGCAAAATATTCTGGACATTTTCCTGGTTTCATGCCTGAAAACAGCTTTAAGTGTATTTACTGCAGGAGTTTGTCAAAGCTCTGAAAACCCAAACTAAATGTTGGACATCATTCTTGCTTATTTTCATTAATTTTAATTAATGACTAAACTAAAACATTACGTGTTATAGAAATTAATTAGGCATAGACCTTTTCTGCACTAATAACTACTGCAAATTACAAGGCCTTACATGTGGGGATAAATGTCACCAGCACTTAGCATTTTCATCCTCAGCATATTTCATACATTAAGATCTATGAGTTTATTACATAAACCATCAAACACGCTGCCGCTCACGTCTTGAATGAGCACACTGAGATTTATCAAGACCCCAGCAGGCGGCGATCACACAAACATTTATTACAGTGTTTGTAAGGTTGACAAGTGCAAAGCGATATTCTTCAGGGGAGGCAGTTAGACGATAAATAAACACGCTGCTACAACCAGTAGCATTAAAGAAGACAGATTCAAAAGCATTTTGTGGTTAATATGAGTACAAAGTCATTTAAATGGCTCTTCTCACGGTTGGTGAAACTTCAGTGCTGAACCATCAGTCACTGCCCGAGTTGGTCTGAGGTATCAATTAACCATTTGGGGAAAAGGTAGAAAGCCCATCCATTTTAATCAGCTATCTGAGGAGTGATCACATGTAAGGGGATCTCTCCCAGTGGGTCACAACTCTGCTGCCACTAGCTATTATTACTAATCACTTCTACAGAGTTTGTCAGGACACCTGGGCGGCTCATGCACGGCTGTGGGGCTAAATAAAACATGACCGACAGGACCCACATGAAATTATAACCAACTAGCCTTTAACAAGCACCACAGGAATCCTGTTCCTAGCAGACTGATACCAGAAAGCAGCAAAGTGTGTAACAGGCCTGGCTAGTAGAACCTGAAGACAAAACTGATGCAAGGTTTTGCTTTGTAACTATTGATCCTTTATCTTCTGAGATGCCAATGTGATCGTCTCTTAGCAGCAAAGCTCCAACCACAACTCTCCTCTGATTAATTCAAGATGTTAATAATTCAACACTTGCACATTTCCATTCGTTGGAATAAGGCACTGTGTAAAATGGATTAGTGAGAAAGCCAATATTCTGATTATCATTCTGGACTTTCAGCTGTAAGAACAAACAGTGTAAGTCCACACATGAGGTACATGAGTGTTGTTATGGCCTCACTGCTTGGTCCAACAAGGAGGTTATGTATCCACCCACATCTGTTTGTTTGTTTGTTTGTTTGACACTTTTTTGCATTAACCCTTGCTGAAAGGATGGGACATGGGCCAAGAAACCAGAATTTATTTTCTAACTTTCTTTAACCATGTGAGACGTTTTATGTTGTTTACAAAAATCCCAGGGTACAATACATGGAAAAACTATGAGTGTGGGCTATCAGCAGGGCCTTGGTGGTAGTATGCACTCTACTAATTTCCATTCAAGTTCCCTTTTGTCAGAGTCAGGGTCTCGACTGCAGCTATATGAATCCCAAAAGCTCACCTTGAAAAGATCAGCCACCAAGCCATAGTCAGCCACCTGGAAAATGGGAGCCTCCGGGTCTTTGTTGATAGCAACAATAGTCTAAAAAAAAAGAAAGATTTTCAGCACTCATACAGAACAGAAGAACAGAACCATTGATAATTTAACAAATACATTATTATACAAATTTAAATTATTAATTAAACATTTGACACTTAGTTGTAAGTGATACAGAAACATCCATACACCATATCAAAGGGTATAGTGATTAGAGTTAAGGCTGTTAGTGCCGTGAACTCATAGTGTGTGAGATGACGTTTGAAATTTTACTTCATGTGGTTCTAATTCTTTGGCAGCCAGGAAACAACTGTTTTACATATGTCTCCATATGGCTTTGCCCAAACTCCAAAGAGAGCTGCTTGATGTAATTAGATTTAATAAAATCACATGTGGCATATTGTTCTGTTTTAAATGAAGGATTCAAAAAACTAAAAACACAGCATGCGCGGTAAAATAGAAAATTGCGAGAACGGGGCGTGTGGTGATAATCCTCGGCTCCAGGGACGTTACCTTGCTATCTTTCATTCCAGCCAGGTGTTGAATGGCTCCAGAGATACCGACAGCGATGTACAGCTCCTGTGGAGACGAAGAGAAGACGACCAGACAAGTGTTACTTTCTTGTTGACGTGCAGTGTAATCTCAGGCTTTTGGAAAAGGTACACCTCAGAACTACGACAGCGCGGAGCCGAGTGATGGTGTGAGGACCACGGGTGTGTAATCTATCAGAGGGTGCTGGGGTGGTGCATGAAAAGGGTCAAACATCCTTGCATCACCCCAAAGCTCCCAGGAGAACCATCTGCCCACTACCATAAGAATATTTCAGTGACCATTTTGTGTATCAGTGGAGCCTGGCACAATAAGACAAACCAGACACTAGCCACTAAATCTACCAGTTTCTATTTGGATATTATCAGTTTATAAAGTGTAAATTATCGCCATCAGATTGTGACTCATTTCGATTGAATCTTATTTTTTGCAACTGAATTACCCACAGAACAACTTTTATTTTGAAACTAACTGAGCCTGATCCAAACCAGACAGATTTTCCATAGGTTCTGTCCAAACCTGACCCGAGCCACGATTTCCCCGATTACAGACATGTGCAGTGCAAAAATATTAAGTAGATACTATAGCCCAGCCAATATGACCAAAGTTGAACCAAACCCAAATACCATTTCAAAAGAATAGTGTCATGACTTCAACTGACCAGCAGTTCACAACTACACTAACACTGCCAGATCGTACTGTGTAAAAAAGACTGCACTTATGTATTGATGCTAATGTGGCGTGTTTTAATTCTGCAACAGCAATGAGATTATCTTTTTTATTTTTAGAACGTTTTCTGAAATATTACGTCATTTTGCAGAAGAGCTCACTTTATAATCCTTCACATGGACCTTACAAGACAATGAGCAGAAAGAAATAATTGAGCGAGACAACCACAGACAGGTTCGTTCAGATCGTACTTCAATCAGCAGAAGGAGAAATATAATCTTACATTTACACAAGTGAACACAGCCTGTATCTCCCATTCCGCTTTATACACTAAAACGTTTTTAGATTGGAGGGATGAAAAACCAAATCTGATTTTAATTTAATTTAATAAACTTAGTCAAATTCCACAGGCTTGTCACAACATTTGGAAAATCCAATTTGGAGAGTCTGCCCGGGTCTGAGGTTCTGACCAGATATCCAATGCACTCTGCTTTAATGGATCAGCTAAATCATTTAAGGCCCTTAAAGTGCCATCACAAGCATTTTGCAGAGACTAATGTGTGGATAATCACAGATGGGCTAACCCAGCTGAAACACATAATGGCAACTTAACCTTTTAAAAGGGCAGATCAGACTTCCTGATGATACCGGATTGTAAGCGTGCCAGGACAGACAGGCATTTCTCTAACGCAGTGGGTTTGTATCCTCTGACAATGCAACTGAGGTCAAGAGCTTAAGACATATTATTGAATTAAGCTATTCCCGTTTCAACATGATGTACGCCCTCATATTTTACCTGAGCTGTTGCACCATATGAAGAGAATCTACATAACCACCTCAGAAAAGGGAAAACTTACTGGTGCAACCATTTTTCCAGTCTGTCCAACCTGCATGTCGTTCGGACAATACCCAGCATCCACTGCAGCTCTGGATGCACCAACTGAAAAAGGAATATTTTGACATTTTAAATCAACCTTCATAAAAATAAGTGCCAAGGTAAATTTTGAAGACAGAGTGATGAACCCTCCCTACCGGCAGCATTCATTTTGTCAGCAAGGTCATAAAGCAGCTTGAAGTTGTCCCCGCTCTTCAAGCCCCTGCCTAAGAAAAACAAAATACATAAATTTGAACAACCAAACACGTTACTGAACTCTCAACCCCTGCTTACCAAAACATAATAAAAAAGATATATCGTGTGCCCAAATAAATCCAGCAACACAAGAATCCGTCCAGCCTACAATAAAGATACCTGAGCAAACACAGATCTAACAAATGAATCCCCTATAAAAAAATGTGGAAACATATAAAAAAAGAGAGTTGACTCGTACCTCCTGACACCACAACCTTAGCGCTTGTCAGCTCTGGGCGGTCGCTCTTTGTCAGACACTGTTCCAGCCACTCAGACACTCCAGCGGGTGAGGACGCAGCAACTGCAGATCAGAGATCAATTTCCCCAGTGAGAATACAAACTTTCAACAACTTCTGCATGTACTGCCGATCTCTCTAATGTAATTTATTGTACCATCTTCTGATGAGGCACTTCCTCCCTCTGTTGCCGCTGGCTCAAAGGCTGTCCCTCTGACGGTGAGGACCTTGACTGCCTCGTTACATTTCACTGTGCTGAGAGCATTTCCTATGAAATTTAAAAAACATTATTTACATAAAACATTTGAAAAAAAATTAAACAGAGAAATTTAAAGTACAAATTACTCAAGCCAAATCTAATTGAAAAGCGTTCATATGAAGGCTGTATCAAAGCCAGGTGGCATGATTTAACATTTCTTTTGAGCTTTCTCTAAACCGCATGGAAGCTTTATGAAAGGACAAAATCATTTGTTATTTCCTTACCTGCATAAATGGTTCTCACAAAAGTGTCTGGAGACTTGATCTCAATGACATCTGACACTGGGGCGACATCCAGCTTGGCAGCTACTCTGGGAAGCAGGTTCTGCAGGAACATGAGGACTTAGCTCAGAAATACGCACTGATCATACTTGAGTATTGACACTTATATGTATATGGTGGACAAAAAAACATTAAACTATTACAAAATACATGCATTTCAAGTCATTTAAGTGAATATTACATAGGCACTGTTGTTGCCTGAAATGTACCTTTCCGAAGGCAGAGGAACCAGCACAGATGTGGGAGAAGCTGAACTGTTTTTGGATGGCCAAGATCAGTGGAGTCAACTCCTCTGAGGAAAAAGTTTATTAACAATTATTGACACAGAAAAAATAAAGCAAAACATTACATAAGTTATTATCAGTACCAGCCTTCATAAACATGTAATCAGGGAAATCCAATAGAAACAGTATCCTTTCCTTCAGTTACTAGATCGGTCTGTAAGTATCCCTGGAGTTACATACCTGGCAAGGAACCTTTATAGGAGTCATGTTGGGCCACCAGAATCTTCTTCACACCTTGGACTGCGCTGATTTCCGCCACAACCTGAAAAGACACAAAAAAAACCCGGATTGATGCATGTTTCCTGGTAAAGCTCTATTGCCTTCTTCTCGCCCATATTCAACATACACTGTATATTCATGCAATATGATATATTAAAAAAATGTCTATATATTCAACACATCTTGTCTGATGTGAGATGGACCTACCTTAGCACAGTCTGTTCCAGCGACCAGGCAGGACACCTCTCCCCCCAGCTGGCTGGCAGCAGTGATGGCGTTGAGCGTGATGGGCGTCAGCTTGTCATTGTTGTGCTCTGCAACCACCAAGGTGCTTTGAAACCTCTGAAGGAGACCAGTCTGCAGGAGAAAATGTCCACCCCTCAGTTTACAGCAAGCACAGACAGATACGGCTCTGATGTCATATTTACATACAACAAAATAAAGTTGTTACCTAATCTTATTTTGTAAACAACTAAATAAGCTGTTAACTACGTTTGTGAGAAAGCCATTATATGTGCTGGGATACCTGATAAACTGTACATGTGGGCAAAGATGTAGGATGTTATTGTTACGGAATCATTTAAATTTTAAAGGTAATAATAAAACAATATACTGTTGAATTTCGCAATGATCTCCAGCTGGTGGACAAACAAGCTGCCTCAGGGTGAAGCAGGATAGTTCCTGCCTCATCTGGACCTGACTGACCAGTATCAGCTGGGAAAGGTCGTTGTGATAAAGTCAAACTAACAGTGAGAACATAAAATAACGTCAATCATATTCTATAATCTAATGTAAACCGCTGTCTAACGTGAGATAAAAGACATGATTATTAAATAACATGATAGTTGCACTTTTCGTATCACTTTTTGTAACACTGTCCTTTCGTAACTGTTGTTTAACTCTGAGGTTTCATAACCCCCTCGGCTAGCTATGCTAATGCTAGCTAGCATTACATCACACACACACAAGCACCCTGTTCACTCATATTCCGGGCAAGTCGCAATATGGGAATAAAACCAGATTCGGAACCGGTCCAACTATAGTGTCGCACGTGTTGATTCAAAACAGGACCACGGCGTGTGACCTATACTAGCTCGTCAGCTAGCTAGCTGCTGCCTGGAGACCAGCATGCTAACCGACGCGTTCAGTGTTTTTAAGACTCTCACAGAGCAGCACGGTGTCTGTGAGAGTTGACATGTCGGAGTGGAGTGTGACCCACTCACCAGCTGCTTCAGGCTCGTTTTGTTCAAGGCTCGGTTCATGTTGGACGCTGCTTTCTGCTCCTCAGAGAAACTGCAGCTGAGACCAAACTGTGCCAAAGGTGATCTGACGTCCGCGGTGACCTCTCGCGAGAGAAACACGGTAACTTGAAACACCTCCCTCTCTATCTCTAAAACATTCATATATTGAGTTGAATTGATTATTTGCTTATGATGAAAGCGTGAGTTAAACACATGGATTCATTTATAAATTTGGTTGTTTTCAGTTCATCACTTCAGAGTAAAGAAAGAACACCTTTGTGGCTCTTTCTGTTCTTCAGATAAAACTACTGTTAGAGCCAATATCTTAAATCTGTTATTCAGTTCATGAATGATAATAAACTACAGTACACACGTATTTAAAAAATAAGAGAAAAGAAATCAGGAAAATATAGTTTACTTGAAACCATCCATCACACGTAATCTGTGGAGCCTTTTACCTGAATCAAATATGAAGCATCAAAATCCCCAAATATGAAAAGTTTATATCAAAGATTTAGGCTGAAACCTCAATCTCCATATTAAATATTGTGAATATGTCACAAAAATGGGACACTGACATTATGACAGAGAAAAGGTTGTATTTCCATGTGGATCCAATATTTCTGTGATATTTCATCCAGTAGAGGGCGCCCCACTGTGAAGATACTGCTGAATAACTCGAGTCATTGTTTACAATTAAAAATGATTTCAATCTGACTAATAATGACAATAACATTATGATAATAGCAACATCCAAAAAAAATAATGACATCATCACATCATAATTTATAGAAAGAGAACTAATAAGATAATAACCAGTGATATTAAACTATTTTACTACTGTAGCCATGTTGGAGAAACCAAAAAAAACAACCTCATGCGAAACTGTAAATGACAAGGTAATTTATATATTGACATAATTTCCTATATAGGTAATTGGTATAAAATTAAACACGTATTATTTTTATTATATTTTAATTATATACCAATTATTGTTTATTATAAACCAATAAAAAAAATAACAAGGGGATTAAATCCCAAAATAAATAATAACAACGTGATCTAAATACATGATGTTACGATGAGTCTGTATAATTGTAAAAGGAGTTATAGGACACACACCCACACACACACACACACACACACACACACACACACACACACACACAGAAGTATATCTTCTCAACCAGTCCCAGAAGCCGAAGAAGAAAAAAAAGCGAGGGTCCAGCAGGAGATATTTGCATGACTCTCCCCGGACTCAGAGAGGTCCGGGACTACGTCACTGGTCGAGGATCTTTGTTTTCTCTCTCTCTCTCTCTCTCTCTCTCTCTCTCTCTCTCTCTCTCTCTCTCTCTCTCTCTCCTCTCTCTCTCTCTCTCTCTCTCTCTCTCCTCTCTCTCCCCCCCCTCTCGCTCTCTCCCCCTCTCTCTCTCTCGGTGGAGGAATACAAGTTGCTCATCCAGCCAGGGACGGGACGCTCTCCTCTTCCTCTCTTCTCTTCTCCTCTCTTCTCCTCTCCTCTTCTTCTGTCGTCCCGCACTGGGCCACTTCTCCTGTATGGTGGATATCCTGCTCAACACTTCTTTCTTGGATGATATGGGGGATCATTCAAAAAGTAAGATACTCCTCATTCTACTCAACTCTCTGAAAGGGGAGTTTTCTTTTCCTGTTACCAGGCGTGTAGGATCTTGAATTAGATGTTTAATGGCTCCATTAATTTCCAAGCTTGCAGAATAATATGTAAAACAGAAACTATAAAGCATAGTCAACAGCTTAAGTTAGACTCTACGAGACTCTAAAGGAAAGTTATATTTAAACAGCGACACATGCAGCTGGAGATATTTTCAGCTGCTGTGGCCTCATCATAATAATAATTCAGCGCAATATTCTTGGCATGTTTGTTCCGCTGCGACAAACAACAGTTCCTCTCCTTCAGGTGAAGTCACACGGGGATTGAAATGCATTAATGCACGGTCCCACTCTCACGCAGAGAAGTCGGGAATCGCAATGTGTGTGGGCTGTGGAAGTCAGATACACGACCAGTACATCCTGAGAGTCTCCCCGGACCTGGAGTGGCACGCAGCCTGCCTCAAGTGCGCGGAGTGCAGCCAGTACCTGGACGAGACGTGCACTTGCTTCGTGCGAGACGGAAAGACTTACTGTAAACGAGACTATGCAAGGTATGGAGGTCGAACTGTGAAGGACTTTATTCTAAAATTCTCTCCTGTGTGTGTTTTTTTTTAGAGGCCTTGTTTTGTTGAAAAGGAAAGAGGCGAGGGAGCAGGATATTAGTGATGTGGCAAAGTGCGCAAAAGTGCATCATGAGCTGCAGGCCTGCAACAGATTTGTGTGTTTCTTTTTTTCTATTTTATTCTATCTGCTTCTATCGTGCTTCTTTTGACTGGTGCAGCTCAGCGTAACTTCCCTTTAATGCAATAATACGGATAATTCAGGGACAATGTATTCATGGCACCGATCTGCTCCGTTCCCCAGGTTATTTGGCATCAAATGTGCAAAGTGTAACATGGGCTTCTGCAGCAGCGACCTGGTGATGAGAGCTCGGGACAGCGTCTACCACATGGAGTGTTTTCGGTGCTCGGTGTGCAGTCGACACCTCCTGCCCGGGGACGAGTTCTGCCTGCGGGACGAGGAGCTGCTGTGTCGGGCGGACCACGGTCTGCTGGCGGAGCGGAGCTCTGCTGGGAGCCCGCTGAGCCCGGGGAGCATCCACAGCAGACCGCTGCACATCGCAGGTATTATTATTATTATTATTATTATTATTATTATTATTATTATTATTATTATTATTATATAATCGCTCCTACTTGCTAAATAATACGTGTATTTTTTTGGGGTATATAGCCCTATATAGTTTTAATACATTTAGATAATTATATTTTTATATATATATAGTATTATTTTGTTCTTGTCTACACATATAGTGTAGTATGTCTGTTCACTATATGAATGCATTGACGTTGAGGGCCGACACCCTGATAAAAAGGGTCATTTAATGCAACAACAAAAAAAGTAAACAATTATGAAATCATAGACTTTGTTATGTTTTTATAGAAATTGAAGATTATAATTCATAATAGAGGTGACTGGTTTAATAATCTATGTATTCATTTCAATCGAGGCCTTTTAATGCAACAGAATTTCTTCAGTATCAAATAATGTAATTTCCCCCCCCCCACACCCCCCTCCCCTCAGAACCGGTTTCGGTCCGCCACCCTCCACATCACCGGGGCCACGTCCACAAGCAGTCCGAGAAGACCACCCGGATCCGCACGGTGCTGAATGAGAAGCAGCTCCACACCCTGCGGACGTGCTACAACGCCAACCCGAGGCCGGACGCTCTGATGAAGGAGCAGCTGGTGGAGATGACCAGCCTCAGCCCCCGGGTGATCCGCGTCTGGTTCCAGAACAAGCGCTGCAAAGACAAGAAGAGGACCATCCTCATGAAGCAGCTGCAGCTGCAGGAGCACAGCGACAAAACCGTGAGTTCCCTGCTCATGGTCCCACAATTTGTATTGTATTCATCTAAAGTTCATTAAGTCAAATCAACCTGTGCGACATCTGCACAATATTCTCTCGCTTATTGTCTCAATTTCACCGTAAAACACGTGATGAATTCCTTCACTCTTTCGATAATAAATATTGAAACCTTAACAACATAGTGCGTGAATAACCAGGAACCAGATGATGTCCAGTTCTAGTAGAAACACAATTATATTAAATAAAAAAGCATTGTAAATTGTAAAAATGAAATGATTGCTCCCATGAAGTTTTAAAGAACTAGAATAAAAACCTCCGACGACTTGTTTTTGTTTCCTGACGATTCTGTAAATATTCAGACGGGAGGTAAGATTTTCATAAACCAGAAAACATTTATATTAAAAAAAAATTGTATTATCTTAATTCTGTTATTGGGCCAGTGAATTTGGTAAAAGAGACAAAAATAAACATTGGCGAGTTTATTATTTGTTTTGCTTTTATTTATTTACCTTTGTTAAATCATATTTAAAGGCACAGTTTATTAAACGTTTGCATTTTTTTTATAGATTCCTGATAAATTGACAACACTTAACTTAAATTTAAATGTAAGTTTTCTGCAATATTTGGTTTGTTGTCTCAGAAAAGAAAAGCTCTGATTTGTATTCATCGTTTTCAATAACCAGACTTATCAAGCAGGAGAGAATCGTTGTTGTAGAAATAAACTTGTCCGGGTTAAGAAGTGGTTGAACTCAATGTTTTTCTCTTGTGTAGAATCTGCAGGGCATGACGGGAACCCCTCTGGTGGCCGGCAGCCCCATCCGGCATGACAACACGGTGCAGGGGAACCCGGTGGAGGTGCAGACCTATCAGCCTCCCTGGAAAACCCTCAGCGACTTCGCCCTGCAGAGCGACCTGGACCAGCCCGCCTTCCAACAACTGGTAAATGGATTACTATTATTAGAAGTAAAAACTCAATCCGTCTGTAAAGGTCAAATGGGGAATAGACTAACCACACATACTGAGAGAAAAAGTTGACATTTAATATTGTAATGTTTATTTATATTGAAATAATCTATAGATGATGGTCTAGTCAATATGTTGTTGTTGTTGTTTTTGTTGATGATGATGCTGATGATGAAGATAATCATCAGGTGATAATCCTTGATAAGTCCTACAACGGAGACAGTCAAAAACATCATTCTAGTAAAAATAAGTAAACATGGAACACTTATAAATGTAAAGAAATTTACAAAATATAAATGTAATATAACTATTTAATATTGAAATTGTATAATAATTGAAGATAAAATAAGATCATCCTGTATTTGTCCCAACACAACGGAGAGAATTAAAAATAGATAAAAGTATAATAAGTAAACCTGCAACACTTTTAAATGTGAGAGGAAATATAAAAAAGTTTTTATAAAATTTAAATATACAAGGAAATCGAACTAATGTATACAGTGTAGATTCAGTTGTCATTTTAAATGAAAATCCAGTTTAAACGACATGTGCTTTTTAAAGTGTAAACAAGGAAGTTGTTTATTGTGCCAAACCTCATGTTGAGCCCCATGGAGTTAATTCATCATCGGATTAATATATAAAGCGAGTCAATATATATTTAATAGACATAAGCCTGATGCTGTAAATAAATACATGAAAACTCAAATGTGTCCATTGATCCTCCGGCAGGTGTCCTTCTCTGAGTCCGGTTCTCTGGGCAACTCCTCGGGCAGTGACGTGACCTCCCTGTCGTCGCAGTTACCGGACACACCGAACAGCATGGTGCCGAGTCCCGTGGACACGTGAGGGGGCATGGAGGTCACCGCGAGCCCCCTCACCCACCAACACCCCGCACCTCCTCTGAGCGGCTGCAGGGAGGAGGAGGAGGAGGAGAGGAGGAAGAGGAGGAGGAGGCGCGCAGTGACATTCAATCAAGAAGAAAACCCCAGTAAGGGACCAGGATGGATGGATTATAATCGAGGATGTATCCAGGTCTGACTATTCCCTTTAACCCCGGCTTTGCTCGAGGACACTTGGGCAGCTGCTGATGGACACAGCGTTGGCCTCTCTCGCCTGATGCATGAGCCTGAGCTGGACACAACGTGATGGGGAATATGTTGGAACCATCCTGTAACTGGACGTCTGAGCGTTTAACACATACCAGTACGTTTCTATCAGACCCAGGGACACACTGTGTAGATGATGCATGATTTGTAAGTTTCAATATCGACTCTTGTACATTACGTTTTTCTGCAGGAAGAAAAATTAAGTTATTATTAATATTATTTATTACGAGGACAGACATAGTGGATCTTATCAATAAAAGCATAGTTCTAACTGATTATTTGCATGAAAAAAAATCTATTTGTTCCGTGAGGGATTTTTTTTTAAACTATGGCACCGGACAAAAAAATAAATCAGTGTTGAGGTAAATGGAAATGTTTCTTACAATGTTTGACCGGGTTTCAGAGATTCAAATTCAAACTTTGCAGAGGTTCAGTTATTATAAAAACACACTAAGGTCTAAATAAAGAGAAGCGGTTAGATTGTGGATACCAAACATATTTATAGTGATTTTTAAATGTGATTTAAAAAAACAAAACAATTCCTCTCAGCCAAGTGGATCAGTGACAGATGGATGACAAGATATTAGTAACATTTGGCCTGTGTGTCAGAGGTCAGAGAATCAGAAGCAGCAGCCTCAGGCCTGTTTAATTGAGATCATCATGGTAATCTTTGTTATTAAGGCATCTGGATGCAGCAGCCAGGGTTTTACATGGGCCCAATCATAACAAACATTACTATGTTTTCCTTCAGATACAGTGATAAAAAGGATCAAATTGATTAAGCTAAACAAATGTCCTAATGCCATCTAACCTGAGGCCCACAGTGTTTGCAAGTCTAGACAGGGGCTGCCGCTTATCAGCATCTGGCATCACCTGCAGGAGGATCCACACCAACTGGACCCACAACAACACGGAGGAGACTCTGCCTCCAGCCCACGGACGCATCCTGGCGCGTCCCGAGTTTATTTTCATTCCACTAGAGAGAGAAAAAAAAATCCTCCAATGGCAAAATAGCCGCCGGACAAGGGAGCACACGGGTCAAAGGTCAAGCCTGGACTGACACTCTACACCTCAACAATTTGTTGGGGAGGGATCGGTTTTTATCAGTGGAAGGAAACCGGAGGCTCGCTGAGAATCCAAATCCTGTTAAGTCTTTAAGACACGCTCCCGCACTGAATCTTTTAAAAGGGTGGACAGGAGACACAGCAGAGGCAACCTGATATTTACAGAAATGTTAATTAAAGAATAATGACAGTAAATAGACAGTGATCGGTATAAATGAGGCCAAAGCACCAAATCAACACACAGGCTTTTATCCTGCGTCTAAATGTACAGGTTGATTCTCATTATGTTCTGAACTCAAGGCAGCTATGAGGATGATCTAATGTAATGCAACATTTTATGAATTTTAAACTTTACTACTATATTTTCAATTTAGACTAATAAGCTGCCAATGATTAGCACAGGCCGTGCACAAGGGTTCGCCCTTAAAACGCTGAAATGCTGAAATGCTGAAAAACTTAAAAATATTTGTCTGCACCTGAAAATTATATTTCCTTATATAAATTGCGAGAACTTCAGTTTGGTTTAAACATACTATTTACAAGAGTTTGAGATTCAGAAGAGGGATTTTGTTTTCTACCATTTGCAGAAATGTACAAACCCACAGTCATGTCTTAAACATGTAAAGTTAATGAGGATCTAACGGATGGAAATACAGGTAAAAAAAAACAGAAGCAGAGGTTCGGGTCATGGTTTAACTTTAAAGTTGTTTAATTTGCACGGAATAAAAATGAGGAACCAGAATACATCAACATCAGTATAGTATTTTATACAGAAATGTAAATAACTCAACATATTATATTAATTTTAGGTGACTCTGAACAGAACATAAAAATGTATCAGGTCATTCAACTTAAACCGGACTAAAGAAAACATTCTGCTCATTCACATTAAAAACTGAGACAAACACAATAAATTCACACGGTATTAACATACATCTTGTGACGCACTTGGACACATCTTCAGTGACGGTACTTGGGGTCATCGGGTCTTTCAACGTCAGACACCCTCGCCCAGGTTACCCGACCGGGAGTGTTTAGTTCCCGGCCTGTGTCCAAGAAGCATCAGCCCACAGTTTTGTCCCTCCTGATCCACAGCCATCGTGCAGCTCTACTGATGCTTTCATGTTGTGTGCACCAGTGACGCCCAGGAGCCTGTAAGCTTTGCTTGGCGATGCACAGCTCTTCCCCCCAATGTCTGCGTGCCCTTGACCTTTGAACCTTCCGCCACCAAAATCTAACCAGTTCATCTTTGAGTCTATGACCCTGTAGACACCTGGTATTAACATTTGGTTTCTGTGATTCGTTTACAAGTGGAAAGCTTTAAGTTCAGGAGTGAACGCACTCTTATCAGATAACGGTCCAATCAGGCAAAGCCACATTCGGAGGTGTCAACACTGTTTTAACAGTCTGAACACGAAGGCTTCCTGGGCAACATATGAACTGTCACTGTGACCTTGACCATCACAATTGTTTCAGTTAATCTTTGAGATTCAGTGAATATTTGTACCAAATTTGAAGACATTCCCTCAAGGCATTGTTGAGATATATCCCGTTCATGGGCATGGGACGGACAACCTGAAAACAAAATTCCTCCAACCACTGTCTGTCGCCGAGGCATAATAAACACGTTCATTTATAAGTTACATGGAAAACTTGTGTGTTTTAACCGCAAAATACAAACAAGACATTTTGTGCAAATTCCTCTTACAAATCAATCGACTTCAAAGAAATAAAAACAACCGACATGAAAGAAGACTTCACAATCTTATCTTATTGTCAGTCTGAAGAACATAATTTACCCCCCATGTGTAGACTGAGTCAGAAAACTAAAATTCAAACACGTCCACATCTCAGTCTTGCTCGTAGTGTTTACACTGTGCGTGTCCACACTGAGGACGGTGGTCATCACTCCTCCTGCTTCTTGAGGATGAACTGCAGCGTCCCAGTCCCACTGGTCTTGTGGAAAGCGGTTGGATAACTCACAGTAATCCAGCAGCTGGGACACTTTGCACTGACAGAAAACTAAACTGACGTCATCCTGCGCATTAAACACAAATCCTTAAAAAACCCAAAGAAAATCTTCTCAATGAAAACTTGTGACGTCTCCTTACTAAAACATAATGTCGCCGGCGCGGAAGCATTAAGAAACACGTTCGTTTAAAGGTTACATGGAAAACTGGTGTGTGTGTTTTAATCGCGTAATACAAATAAGACATCTTGTGCAAATTCTTTTAACATTTCAATCTGACTTCAAAGAACAGGACAGAAACAGATGAACCGACATGGGAAAAGACTTCACATCTTAGTATTTGTCATCGACTGAAGAACATATAAGAACATCTAAGTCAGAGAAAGAAAATTCAACCCCATTCAGGTCTCAGTCTCTCTTGTAGTATTTACACTGTGGGAACACAGTGGTCATCACTCCTCCTGCTTCTTGAGGAAGAACTGCAGCGCCGAGTCCCACTGGTCTTGTGGAAAGCGGTTCGACAACTCGCAGTAATCCAGCAGCTGGGACACTTTGCACACACAGAAAAATAAAATGATGTCATCCTGCGTATTCAACACAAATTCTCTATCTTTAAAAAGAAAGAAATTATTTTGAACTTAATCTATAAAACAAAAAACTAAGGAAATCTTTCTCCAAAAATTGGGTTGATTGGAAAAACTATATTTTCATTTATTATGATTCAACACATTTTATAAACCATTAAAATATCTTAAAATAATCAAAAATATAAAATCTATACAATCCGTACAATTTTATAGTTATGGAATTACAGAAATGGGAATTACATACCTGCTGGCTTTGTCTTGTTGTCTGACACATTCTCATTAGCAGCACAATCCTAAGGGGATTAAAAAGAAGCATTAATGTCAAATCAAACAGTAAACTGCCGGTATTTGAAACGCTGTGTGTGCATACAAATTCATTTGCCTTATTTAAAATTTGCTTCCAGCTAAAACATTTTTAAATAAACTCTGATAAAGATTGATGTAACAGTTAAATCAAACATTTTTTTAATTTCTTAATTTCTTTAGAATAACAAATGATATCGAACCATCCCGGAGGAAACTGTCTCAGTCCCAGGAATGCTCCTGAGGTTAACTCAACAATGAGGGCAGCGGGGCAAGACGCCATGCATTATTGCTTTGTTTGAAAGAAATGACAATAGCTCGTCTCCCTTTGAATGGAAGTTAATCGGTGTCTAAACAGTGGTGGCTGCAGAGCGGTGAGGGGCGGGTTGTTAGAGGAAGATGAAGGAGACAGGCTGTTTACTGGGAGCTGAAGCAGTGGCAGGTAAATCCACTGTGAAGGAAGCTGTTTATGTTTGTAAAAAAAAACCTGCTGTTACACATCCACTGAACAGGGTGAACCATCATTCATCACCTGTCAAAGATGAGTTTTGACAGAAATTGATGTAGTTTGAGTTTTATTTAGAGAAATTAAAATTCTTGAAGCCAGAGGAGGATTTTTTTAAAATACATTTCTACCTCCACCGTAGAGGTTATGTTTTCATTGAAATTAATCTCAAGAAAAACTATTAACTTTTGGAGCATTCATGCATCTTGATAACAAAAAAATCAAGCACATTTAGGGACTGATACCTGAGTGAGGGAAGTTTGGTGCAGCTGGAGTTCAAGGGGACTGTTTGGGCCTTGGCGGAGGTATGCGCTCTAATGAGAGCCATTCTCCTTTTTTACTTTCCTTTGCGTTTCAAAAAGGGGAATTTTTCATCATTAAAGTAAATTTCTCTAGACCTAAAGAAGAGATCTTAATGAAATAAATCAGGCGTATGTAGACATAAATATAAATGAACAGTTGAACTTTGGTGTGGATCTGCTTAATGATCTGAGTTTTGTGAATTAAAATATTCTTTTCATTTGTTTCAGATAATGGATATCTTGCCTTGATTTTGTTTAGCTTAATGAAAAAAGTGTGGGAAAGTTTTATATATTGGAACTAAATCTTAATCTTAAAATGTATCTGATCTTATTACATTCATATACAATGTGGTGATAAAGAGCACTCACACCTCGTATAAAGATTTGTATCTGTTTTTTGGGCTACAACAGTTAATTTGGTCCTGAAAATTAAATCATAGAATTGTTTATTTATAGTATGTACAAGTGTTATAAGAAACAGTATATGTGGATCAATGGTCCGTGTTTACCTGGATGAATGTAGCCAGCAGCACGCAGCTCATGTCCTGCTGCAGGATGACCTTGTTCTGAGGGTTGTTGTAGCAGGCCGAGATGAGGGAGGGGAAGAGCACTTTGATGAGGCGCGGGTGGCTGAAGTACTGGAAGGGCAGCTGACACAGTTTCTGCAGCACGCTGGGCTGGCAGCCAGACTGCACTATCACCTGGAACACACAGGGAGCAGGGCCAGTCAGTCACTGGGCCAGTCAGGCGGCCAGTCAGTGGCACTGCTGGTCGTAAATCACAGGCCTTTGCCCCTCCCACATGTAAATCTGCCACTAAAACAACACACAAAAAGCCATTAGGAGGAGACCTGGGGGGCACAGCCTCCCCACTACACAATTACAGGCTATAAAACACATTGATGGGATGTTTTGTTCTTCCTTTGTACCAACAGCAATGGCAGGGCTGCCGCGACACAAGAGGAACAAAATTAGAAGTGTGAACTGATGTCATTATCGGCGGTTGACAACTTCACTTTCAAGTTTTGCGTTAAGCTCTTTTGAGCAACCCAGCGGAATCACAGAATCAGTGCAGGAGGGATGGTCCTGTTCAGAGGGTGTTCAAAGAGTACAGCAGGGGTACGGCTGGCGTGTGAACAGTGAGGCCACCCCCACTCTAAGAAATGAGCAATACCATTAAGGGTATTTTCACCCCTGCTCTGCATCACAGTCCGTCAATCACACACAGCGTCACATCCGGGCCACCTGCATTAAAACCAAATCACTACCAGCCTTGTTTTATTAGAGAGGGGACCTGTGCAAAGGACGGGGTCCCATCCATGCTTCGGTCAACTCCCCCGAGCCTCGGAGGAATGAGGGCGAAGGACCAAATAGCCCTCTGCTAAGAAGTCAAACACAAAAACCTCCACAGCGCTGCTTTACAGGTACACTCTACGAGCCGAGGGCTTAATGCCAATGCAAACCAGAAGGGCAAGGTGAGGTCCCCAAGTCACAGTGACATAAATTAACCCGATTTACAAGATTTTAAAAACAAGCTCTCTAATACGCTTCCCCTTTGATAGTGCACTCCCAAGTTTAAGCGGCAGGATAAACAAAGCGATAACTCTTTGCTTTTATCAGTTCAAGGTGAAGCTTCTCAGGGCTGCCCTCTACAGCGGCGTTCAAAGGGACACGAAGCAGCGTCATCTCCCATCATCGCTTGTTTAAAGAATCCATATGAACAGATCAAAAAACTCGACTGTAACACACAACAAATACTTACAAATGTGGAGAGCGCCGCATTTGTCACGCAGAAATGAACGTGATGATTTGGGAAGCAGAGATAATGTGTGTGGGGATGATTTCTGCTCTGCTGATTGAAATATAGTAATAGTCTTAAAGACATTCAGTGAGTGTGTGAGCGGAACAGTAGACGAACAGAAATCCCCACAATGACTCAATGAGTGTTTTTCACAGAGGAATGTGGGACTCACTGGACAAAGTCATCCACAGGAGGAAGGGGGAAAGGGGAGAGCTCTGGTTGTTTTCAAGGTAGAGCTGCTTATTTTCAGTGCATGTTCTTTTAGTATTTTCATGCTACCTTCCACTAAATCCTACAATATCATATTTATCATGTCTCTTGCAACACTGCCCAAAGATGAACGGGCAATGGGGGAGGGAGGGGGGTCATAAATTAATGCAGCTGAATTGATTATAGAGCCAAAATCATGATTCTGCAAAAGCTAGAGAATCATTCATGAGTTTTAACACGGGACATTTATGGTTGAGGTATCATAATTTAACACTACAGCGAGTGTTGGATGTTTGAGCTGCGGCTCTGAGGAGATCCAGCCCACAAATCACCCAGCGATCTCATAATCCTCAACTACGCGCAGTTCCATCTTCAGCTGCCTAAACAAATTGTCCACTCTCAAGTGGCTGACGCAGGAGGACATAAAACAAAGCCTGGTGGCAGCAAGAGTCTGGAGGTAACAAAAGAAAGCGAGTCGCCCCGGCCAACTCTCCACGCCTCGACCAGGTGAAGATCAACAGCAAAGCCCGAAACGGGTTCCAACCAGAGATTACACCGCAGTGTTACGTCTCCCCTTCCAGCTGAAGTATCTGCAGCTCAAAGCCTGACATCATAAAACTAACAACAAGCATCTGAACACATACATCTGGCCCGCGTATAAGACAGACCCTGTAAAAACTCAAGTGTCTTAGCTGTTCTGTTCTCCCTTAAGTTCGGAGCCCTGGTGTTTTTAAAACCGTGCAGGGTTTTTATGACGCCTCCATTGCATAACATCCTCACTGTCCACAATCACGACAGAGTGTGTAAAGTTAATGTCTTGAAACGCAAACAAATTCCTGGGAAAACGATGTGTTCAAACGGAAACTAAAGTTAAAACAGATTTGAGAAACAGAGGAAGATGTTGTCATCTAGCCGTGCAATAAAGAATCTCAAAGAGCATAGCAAGCATGAGGATGAGGCACTGCGGCAGGAGGTAAAGAAATGTAAAGATCTGATTAATGAAATAAGATATTAATTTATTTTTAAATGTCACCCTAGGAAAGTGACTATCTTGAATGTGTAGAGGCGTTTCCATGCACTGTAGTGTCTAGACAGATCCAACACCTCTGGAATAAGCAGCATCAGAGCAGGGTCATACATCAGACACTCCATCCATCCACAATATAAACCAGATCCATCACAGTAGAGCTGCTTCACTGATAAGAGAAACAGCTCAGCAGACACCACAAAGCAAAGTAAGCCAAACAAACGGTTTAGTGCTTCTTTACAACATTTACAATGGCTCATTGAGACATGTGCAAATTGCCTCTGGACAACTGGATGCTCGCGAAGCAGACATTGACATCGACACTCCAACTTGACTTTTAAAAAGGTAACAGTCGGTTGTCTTACAACCTAATAAAACCGGCTGTTTACACAATAAAACTTAATAACTCTTTATTTATCTCTGTGAGCTGACAGTGTCATTCCATCCCAGATCGTACCTCAGATAACACCGAAACTAACCTGACAACAGCGCAGACAAATGGAAACTGCTCCCTGAAAAGCTCTGAACGGCTAAAAGTTTCCTCGGCTTCAATTTGAGTGCGTTGGACCTGCGTTCACCCTTGAAGCGGAGTGTAAATCATCTACCGAGCTAACAATCAGGCCCTCTCCTGCCAGTCAGCGCCGAGTGCGTCTGTCTGCATCTCTCTGCCTCTGTTTACTCTGCTGGGTGATACAGAGTGTGCATTCCCCAGCGCTGGCTCCCTACGGTCTGCACGAGCTGCACTTACCCTGCAGGCAGTGAGCAGCTCGGTTGTCTTGGCAGTAATGGACTGCTGAAGGGAGCGTTTCAACATCAGGTTAACAGGAATTACAGGCCCAAAGCTCGGCGTGGGCCTGCAGGGCAGAGGAAACGCCCTCGTAGAGAAGAGGAAGAAGAGCAATGACCCCCACAGATAAGGCTGGGCTCTGGAGATGTGTGAGTGGGATGTTCCGTCCAGAGGCAATACAAAGCTCATGGGATGCCATAAAGAAAACAATTTATGAAACTTAATCACAGAGGTAATATCAGGAGCCAGTGCAGGGAAAAGGGTCAATACACTACCTGGAATTACACCCGTTTCTAAGTGTATATACATATAGCTCACTCAGCTGGTGTGTGTGTGTGTGGCCGTTTTCCATGTACACAAGGAAGAGCTGTAGTTTTTTTTAAGATTTCCGCACTCTTGAAATTGCTTGTGTCTCTTTGAAAGGCAAGTGGAAATCAGGCGGGTTAACGTGTCAACAGTTTGAAATTACAGTTCCGTCAGTTCAAAGATTCAGCAGCTCATCGCTGCGGATGAATCACAAATGAATCACTGGATCTAAAAGACAAGGAGATTACTGGGACATAGCTCTTGACGGAAAAAGGCTGCACAGTTAAATGTCAAGTTATACAGTAGGTTGTATTTGTTCAGTGTATTTTTTGTGTGTGTGTGTGTGTGTGTGTGTGTTTGTGTGTGTGTGTGAAGACGTCACTACTGGCGCATCCAGCAGACAATGAAACATATGGCTACATGGCTCAGTGGCTTTCACGACCAGAGACAGTTGACGAACACACAAGTCTACATATGTCACTCTCCCAATAGCTTTTTGTGTCATTAGGTGAATTATTAATGTGTTCAGAGCAAAGGGAATACATCACAGCGTATGGTGCAGCTTCAAAAGCTCTACTTTTTATGAGAGGCCTTTTTTCAGGCTTCTCATATATTATAAATATATGTGTGTGTATGTATATATATATAAAAAAAACAAAAGCTGAAGTGCCGACAGTGAATCAGCTGCACAATCCTCGGCTCGGGCTGCTTTTGTGTTCTGCCAATGCTTACATTAGCTTGAGAAAAGCTCAAGCTGCTCTAAATATTCCCCTTAACGCCGTCCATCTTGGAGCAGAGCTGAATGGACGCGTTCCAGGAACCGGACCACTGGCAAAGATCAACTTTGTGTGGAGGTTGTGTGGGATCTTGTTTCCTGACAATCTATACTCAAATGTGATTTTCGTTAACTTCTAAATTAGATTTTCAAAACCAAAAAGCAAGTTAAGCTTTTCTCTAAATATTCGTTTTGGCAGAACCCAGGTTGTGGAGGACAGACAGATTTTGCATCAAATTAGCAAAAGGCAAATGTTTTTTCGTGTCAATCGTGGCTTCAGTTTTTACTGCCACTGTGGTTGTATAAAGACAAATCTGTCATCCACTTTATTTAATCATCGGTCCTTATTTAATTATTCAATTTAATATGCAAATTGGATCTACAATGACCAACAAATGCTAATTCTGTACATCATAATAATTAAATTGGATAGGAGTAGAGAGGGCGGCTTAAGTACCATAGAGGGGATGAGAAAACTTTAATTAGAAGTAAAAAAAAATCAAGTAAATTAGAATAAGTAATCAGCCCATAAATTGTTGTGATAGGGTCTGGCTGCGACTCTGCACACTTACATGACATATCAGAGGTTTGAGAATGAAGCCGTGGCTGCTGTGTGTGTGGGTCAGGTTTAACACAATCAAAGCCCAGCCAACTGTAGCATGGCTAATCAGAGGCCCGGTAGACGGGCCATGCATGACAGCCAATTACACAGCAGCCAGGTCTGCTCCATCACATCCTGCTCACTTCAATAGAGCCCCCTAAGTAGTTGTAACACTGGGGAGAGCACGCAGCCCCGGCTTTAGCAGGAGGGAACAATGTGTCACTCTGTTGGACAAAAGACGACACACGGACCAAACGCAGGAAGGTGCAGCGGCATGAATCTTTAAACAGGTGCTTTTTGTTACGATTACAGAACTACACCCCTTTTCTGACAAATAATACATGAGCATAACAAAAGAAAGGTGATACTGCCCCGATCCAGACAGCTTTTTCATAATGGAAAACATCGAATGCAACTCTTGGAGCAACAATTAGACGATTAGTAGTTTGACACAACGTTACACAACAGTGATCAGCTCTTATTAAATTAATGATCAATATTTTCAGAATTTTTTAAACAAAAATTCAGAATATTCTCTGAGGCCTCAGCTGCTTTTCTGAGTTAAATGATAATAAATTGAAAATGTATTGGACTGTCGGTCTGATAAAGCAAGCCATTCGCTAACAGCAACTAGAGTTATAGAAAATGTTGAAGAATATCTCTTTTGGCGATTGGAACATTGTGATTAATTTTTTTGGCTATATCATTTCTGAGTATCTTTTAACCTTTTTCTGTTGGCTTCATAAATTAAGACAAATTAAACTTTGCTCTTTTGGTAATATGATTGCTTGGAAGTTGTCATAACTTATGGCAATTTACATACTGTTTAATTCAAATATTTATACCAATTAATAAAAAATAAAACTATTAAAAAAAGAATTATAAATCGCGACTCTAAATATTTAAAAAAGAAATGTATATAAATATATATATATACACCCATACACATTTATTTATATCAATGCTTAGAATTGCTAAATAAATTGCATAATCATTTTTGTGCAGTCAGCAAGAGGTTGAAGCTGCTTTACCTGGTTGTCAGGATGGTTGACGGTGAAGTATCCCACACAGGTGATGACTTCATGCAGCAGCTCTTCAGAGGAATGCTGGGAGCAGTACCAGAGCAAGGAGCTGACAATGTGCCGGAAAGCCAGAGACAGGCCCTCAGCTCCCAGGACAGACTGGCAAGTCACAAACAAAAGCATGTTAGCGGGTTCCACAGTAAAATAACCATTAATCATACATTATGATTTCAAATAGCTCCATGCATTAATTACACATAATAATAAAAAACGTATACGTTCTGCTGGTGGGAACTTACATGGTGTAACAGTGTAAGCTAT
This sequence comes from Pseudopleuronectes americanus, assembly GCA_038501795.1. NCBI lineage: Eukaryota > Metazoa > Chordata > Actinopteri > Pleuronectiformes > Pleuronectidae > Pseudopleuronectes > Pseudopleuronectes americanus. Next base: position 11,676,638 of record CM076720.1, on the reverse strand, counting down.
TCAAGCACGGTCCCACCATAAAACACCCAAATTCCGCTCAGAGATGAGATGCTGAAGGCGGCTCCCAGACAGTATTTATTAAACACGTCAGGGTGACAGAGCACCATAAGATCATCACAACTGCACTGGAAGTTTGGGTGTGTTAGCATTGTAACATCCATAAACACAGCACCTGAGAGGCTGTGCATTATGTTCAAGCATCAGATCTAACATACAGGCAGTGTAGTAAGGAGGAACTATCTAAGCAGCTGTCAAACTAAGCAAAAAGCTTAATGTTATTTAACAATAAATGCAAACATTGCAATGCAGCTTGTCTATACTGCAAAGGACCCTTTTAAAATTCCCTGACGTGGCAGAATAGTGAATTTACTGCCTGAATTCCGATCATCCACCCGCTACAATAAGTATTAGGCCTGTGCTGTGAGGTAATGTGAAACACAAGGTGATTACAACTCATGGCCAAAAGAAGAAACATTATTTAAAATGTTCATAAAACTGCAGCAGGGAAACGCTTTCATTTCCAGCTGTTTTGAGTTGCCCCAGTGGGGCAGGTCAGCGAGAGGAACCCGCTTCAAAGTGATTACTGCAGGACATTAAAATAATTAACGCTTGCTCTCGTGCCTCTCGGTCCACGCGGTGACTTAGCACTCTGAAGCTGCTGCCCTCTCCTCCTCGGGGTTGGGTAATGTACAGCCCCGGCGTACTGAGCTAATCACCCACGTTTCGTCCTAACGGCTGACCCATCAGGATCTATTCAACCCCACCAGCTGACCTGAGGTCAGAGGGGACCTGTGTTTATGTCCACAGGTCAACTTTGTCCTGAGGAGAGTAACTCCTCTTCTAATGGCTCCTAACAAAAGGAACATGCATGAATCTGATCATGTATACTGATTTACTGAAGCCAGGGAGTATGCTTTTTATGATAGTCTTCTAATTTGTTATATTAGACTTGTCCCTTAAATAGCAAGGTATAAGGTTTTCATCCTAAGTACTGAGAATAGGAATTCAGAAACCATGCTGAAACATAGATTAGATAAAGAATAAAAAAACAGTTTAATCTTCTGCAACAAATGCGCAAACTCTGCAATGTAAATAGACGATATTTTGGGGTTTATGACGAATACCTGGAAGGCAGATAGGTCAAGCAGGGCAAAACTGTTGAGGAAGCGGATGCCTTGCAAAGCCACCTGGATGACCCCTGGGCCGTAGGGCTCCTGACTCTGGGAAGCAGACTCTGGTGAGAAGCTGTGCAGGAGGATGCAATACAGCGTGTGCACCACTCCCACCAGGTCTGTGGACTGCAACAAGGCCGTCAGTCCGGTCGGGTCCTGACGTTTGTTGTCAAATATACTTGGAGCACTGGGAAGCAAGAGAGGTGGGGAATGAATGGTCAGCAAAAATAAGAGGAAAATAACATGGACAAATATTATCTTTGTGACCCCCCTACTGATGTCAAGCAGTAGAAAAATAAAATGAAAATCTAACAATTCTTTGGTAGTGACGTCGCAGTCTGAAGCTTAGCAGCTCATAGATTTATTCACCAGACAAGAGCTCAGCGATAACTTTCCCTCTAGATAAGAGATATTCCCTGTTAAACCTGCGGTATTCCCTGACTTAACTTACTGCCGTGGGTGGAGGAGCACCAAGTTCAAAATCTGTTACATGTTGGACCACAGCTGCTCTTAAGTTCATCTTATGCTCTTCATGTGCTTCTCTTTTACTTATGGAATAACCTTCATCTTCTTTGCATGCAAGGATTCTCCAATATGTTCCACTATCTGACTGAACTGGTGAAACCCACCGCCAGCAACTGTGGTTGCAGATGAAGAGTGGAACCTTCAAGATAGTCTCTTCCGCTCCCACTCCACCGCTACAGTAAACATAGTAAAGCCATGACGTGAAGTTCATGGCACCGACTCAAAGCTGGCAGATTGTGTTGAGCTGCCTGACAAGGTGCTGAGAGCCTCGGCACATTGAATCAAAGCCCGCCTGAGAGGATTCAAGGTGTTTGTTTGGCTCCGACAAGATGCGACCCTGCTGGTTAAAGGGATTGGTAACATCATCCTTTCTTTGTGGCTCCCATTTAACAACAAAGCCGTGGATAATGCTGGTTCGAAAAGAGAAGGTACCGGCTTGACAGTACCAAGAAAAGGCTAAATTTAATAAGTCGAATCAAACCAACCTGTCTGGCATCAGGGCAGGAGACTTAAACATTTTTATAATTCCATGAAAAATATGGACATTTAGATGACACATCAAATCTGTAAAAATTTACCAAACCCTAAATTATATTAAAAACATGTTCAGCATTGATGCATTTTCTGACCTCCAAAAAGAAAAAAATTAAGCGTCAGAAAAAATGGAATTAAATCAATAATTAATATCAGGTCTTTGAGGTCACAATGCAGAAGACTGGTGAAAACGGTGAGCGAGTATGAACGGATAATTTAAGACTACCACAGCAGCACCAGCTATGATTTGCAGCCCTTTAGAATGGAGGGTGCGTGACCTCTGGATGGAGGCTACAGTGCATGCCGTTACTTGATGTTAGCCAACAGGCTCTGCGTGAAATATGCTGCTCGACAAGAACACAGCCTCCTAATGCCATTATAATCCCCTGACAGAGCAACTGGTATGGTCAAAATATTCTGCAGGCGCATTGAGAATTCTTATACACGACACACAGAGAATCTTGGCAGAACGCAGCTCATTGGCTGCGGCGTGTACCATGGTGTCATTAAATCTGCGTGATGGGACAGATTGTTTTTCTCACAGATATTCAGTGACAAACACAGTCCTGCCGTAGCCGTCTTCCATCACGCTGGTGAGAAGCAGCTGGTCAGTGCTACTGAAGCACCTTGCAGCTGGTAAGGTTCAGCAGAGCAGTGGGTGAAACTGAAAAATCGAATGACGGGGTGTTGGAGTGATGAGGTGTTAAGAAGCGAGGTTTTTACAGCTCAATCGCTACCTATAGTCAGTGTAGGAATTAAATGTATACAAGGCTATTCCAGTGGAGTTTTTATTGTAATGCCTGACATTAAAGCATATCGGGGCCTGCTACCAGGGTCAATATTTATTTTCTTTTTAGGTGAGGAATTGGGGTGTTGATGTCCCTCGGCGTGTCTGTGTGCTTAGCCTCTGTCAGCGGCGCCACTGAACCTCTCTTAGTGGAGGTCACCGTAGCACACATGGGTGGGCTTCCCCCCTGCTGCAGGCTAAGGTTTATGGTGAGTGACAGAGCGCTGGGTCAAGTAGATACCTATCTCTATGGGCAGTAACGACAGCTTAGCCTGGCTGGAGGAAACGACCTGCCGGCTGATTGCAGAGGAACCAGAGTCTTTGTTTGAGTAACGCGAGCCCGTCTTTATGGATCCTTGTGACATTTAAGAACTGATAGTGACCGAAGCTCTGTCATTGGATGCAGACTGAGAGAGGCATGTGTGTGTATGTGTGTGTTGTCAGAGGACGATCAAAAGATCACAGATATTTGAAAAGGTGTATAGAGAGAGATGTGCTCACCGTGCTGTTACGACAAAACGCAGTTTACACATGCTGTGCAGCAGAGCCGACGCCTGCTGGAGGAAAGCAGACATCTTGGGGTGCTCGTCGACAGGACCCTGGATCGACAGGAAGCACCCGTACAGCTTGTCAATCAGACCCATGTTTACTACGTAGCTGCAAGAAACACATGTGACAGATACATGCAGTGGTTAAAAAAAAATTTCCCCAGGAAAGTTTAACATATTTACAACAGGTGACTTCATTTGAAAAATCTCATCTCACAGAGGCAAACAAAGGCCTTTACTGTGCCTACTTCCACAGCACTGCAGCTGAAAGCGGATACCTCACCTCAGCCCTCCACCCCCTGCTATTACTGTGATATCTCCAATTTGTCTTTGCCAATGACAGGTCTCATGATCATGTTGCCTGTACTCTTTCAGTCACAAATCACTGCTAATAGTGTCATTAGAGGGCTTTTTTGGCCCCTGTGCCAGACCAGCTCTAGGCCCTTGACAGTCTGCTGACCTGGGATCGTCTTCTCGCAGCTCAGGTGTGCCTGCACCTCCGGGCTCGGCTCAGGCACAAACAGCCTACGAAAAAGGGCTTACAAGTCACTGATGTGGTCACTGTTCCTCATCTTATGACTGTTTCGACTCTTAGCTTCTTTCACATAGCTTTTTTTGTTAGAACTGTCACTCAGAGTCCTCATCCTCTGAAAACAGGTGATTATGAGCGTTTTCAACCCGCCACTGCAGGTCATCTGACACTTGAACCGAGTCCCATTGTTTTGACTTGATCCTCTTCTACAGCTTTACTGTGGTTGAAAGGATCTGTCTTCACACTGACTGCTCTGTTAAATGCCTGCATGCTAGTTGACAACCGGCCTGGTGGTCGAACTTACTCCATTTTGTAGCATCATTTTGAGCATGGATAGAAAACATTCATGACAAGGATGGGGGACTAAAAGCACCGAAAGCTGAACTGGGAAACTGGTAATGAGAGGAGAGGAAATGGTGAACTCCTTTCTGTGTGATATATGGGATGGTCAAATGGGAGGGTGTTGCAAAAGCTGAAAATGTTTTGATCTTTTGTCCTTCTTCACTGGCATATACATTATACAAGGCAGTTGGGGTAAATCTTGAGCCCGTACTTGGGATTACCAGCCTGACGATACCATTTTTCTCAGGCCCTCCCCTGTCTCCAGGGTTACGACTGGGTCAGTGGATGAGAGTGGTGGGCCTGTGCAGCTGCTGCGTCCGGATGAATCATGGCTTGTGGGAGGGATGGTGGAAAAGACTGCACTCTTCCACAAGAGCTCCATCAGGCCGGGCCTGCCTTTCCTCACAGCCCACATTTCTGCAACACAGCACCGACTCCTACAGCTAAGACCCACATGGCGAGCTCAAACACCAGGTTCAAGGGGACCTTTCAAAGCTTTGGAAGTGCTCTTTGTTTATGCTACTCTGTACCCCCCCACCTCCAGAACTGAACTTGAAATGTGGCACTAAATGTGTGGAAAAAAGTACAATCTGGAAGGATGCCAGCATACACCGTCATTCTCACACAACTCCCATTCTAACAAGACACCAGTTGGACCAAGTCCAAGGGATCTGACATTTTGTCAGCCTATTCTTTACATAGGGCGCGCTGTCTAGGAAGTGAGAGGTTCACCAAATCTCAACCCGGTGAAGAGGAGTGGAGGAGGGATGTGCTAGAGGAGTTCAAAAGGTTGTGAGATGAAAAAGAGAGGTGGCATATAGGAGGAGGAGGAGCAGTGTTAGAGGAGCACTGGAAGGAAATGGTACCTGATGAGGTCTTGTGAGCGAGTGTTGAAGGACTCTGTGGGAGACTTGACTTTGGCATCCGGGGAGGAAATCCATGTGGTTTCGCCTTGTCCAGACTCGGAGAGATGCGGCCACAGGGAGCCAAGGATGGTAGCAATGGTCTGTAGCAGGCCTGTCGTCAAACCCTCAAAGACCTGTTTGTTCACACTGCGTCCAAAAATGGATTTGTCCTCATCTGGGACATGGAGCTGCACCAAAAAAAAACAGAACTAAGAACATAGACTACCTACCTTTTGAGCAATTATTAAACCTGTGTTATTTGCATCACTGGGGTCACTGACTAGGTCCCTGACAAATTGCTGAAGAAATCTGACAGTAGCTAAAATATAACAAAATATCTACAAGTGCAGAGAGATAAACCAAAATAGAGCAATTGCAACTTTCCACATACACATTATACGTCATTTAATTAACACAGAGCTACAAAAGGGCTTTTCCTACATTCTTCTATTACAATTTGAATTCATTAATTAAAAGTTTTCAGCCACAAATTAGTGGAATCGTGATATACAATGACAACAATTATGGAATAAAGACAGGAAAAAAAAGTGTGTGTAAACAAGTAACAAGCTGCGTCTTGACAAGATGAAGGCTGAAATAAATATGCTACTAAAGAATTAGAAAATGAGATGAGTATTTTCCTTATTCACATTTCAAGACATACATCATGAACTACACAAGCAGAGGCCTGTGTTTAAAATATAGTGCTGCAGCAGTGTAAGTAAAACCCTCTCATTTGGTCTAATGGTTGGGGTGAACGCTGACAGCATAGGTAAATCCACCGACATTCTCCACAAATCTAATTAAAAGTGGACATGGTCATGAGGCAGCACTACCCCCACTGCTTTACCCCACCGCTCATAGCACACGCATACCAGAACACAGACAAGCACATGTAGAAGTTAATGGTCGTAATTTAAAATCACAGCTCATCAAAGAGGGGTGTGCAGGAGCATGGGTTTCTTGAGTCCAATTCTTAATCTGCATTGTACACATGGGGAACAGTTAGTTTGTCTCCTGCAGTGCTGTTGGATATGTCAGTCAGCAGAGCAGCTGCTGGGATATGTTTTATATAAACTAAAACATACGGGGCTAACCTCTCCCTGTGCGCCCTAAGGAAATATGACTGCTTTGGATTGGAACTCGGCCCTGGAGAAGGAAGCCCCAGAAGAGTTCATGCATGTACCACAGCCCTGTGCCTGTGCCTTGTCCCGTCTGTGTTGTGAGTGCAGGCGGCCCCAGCGAGCCGCCACCTTCAGATGTTTGGAGTGGGCTGATGTTTACAGTCCTCCTTACAGAGTGCTGAAGGATATAGGCTGACATGTCGCCACAGTGCAGCCGGCCTGCCCGACTGCGCTCTCACATTCCCTCAGTCGGGACGCATCGTGGAGGGCTTGAGCAATGGTTTGTTAGTCACTAGTACGTATCTTGCTCTGTCTTTCATTAACAATGCGACAGGAACAAACCTCAGTAAAAAAGACCAGGCATTTTTTGTAGTCAGAGCGACATACAACAAACGTAATGAAAAGGAAATGTGTTACAAGACACACACTTTGAGTTCTTTGTATGAAAACATATTAAGCATCTCTACATTTACAATACTTTATACAAATTAAAATAATGCCACAAACACAAACAGACACAAAATGAAAAAAATTACTCATTGCATAATTTAAAGTATTTTGTTTGTGATGGCAAATTGGGTCTTGTTCATGTGTTGAGGTGCACAGACTTACTGTGAGTTGATGCAGCAGCAGGTCCATGAGAAGCGCGATCTTGTTGCTGAACAGCACATAGGAGCAGTTGGTGGGGCAACCGGAACAGGCCAGGTAGTAGGTATTTACAGCAGCACAGAGAGATCTAACAGAAAGACGGAAAAAAGATTATTAATCACACGTTTCAAAACACCTCAAGTCATGTTCATACTCCCCGCTAGCAACTCATTACAGGAACACTTTGAGCGCGATGTAAATGTGTAGCCCTGGGCACTGACAGGACTATCTGCAGTCATCAGGAAACCAAACACACTCTTCTGTATTTGTGGTTCCTTAAGGGTGCAGTTTGTCTTTACGAGTCAAAAGAGTATCTCACCGACAGCGCGAGTAAGGAAACTGTTTGGGGGAATAAAAACACTCATATCAGCTACTTATGCGGAGACTCCCCTCACTAGAGACACCTTCAGAGAAGCTGAACACAATCTCAGCCCCATCTTGGCTGACATGGTGCAGCATTTCCGCTGGAGAGATAAAACTGTTCCTCTCAGCAGCTCGTCACAGCCGCCAGGCAGCAGCCACAGCGTGCCTCTGTATTATGTCTGCTCTAAAACAAGCCCCAGAGAAGATTAATGCCTCAGATAACTGACCAGTCGTTCTGCTGTGACTGCTACTCCCCCTCAGCCCCGTTTCATCAGTTAATATTTTTTGACAACTGTATATTTTAGCCATTGGCGGAATGGCGTGTCCTATCTGCTCGTTGGAAGAAAGGAATCCGCCTCTCCAGTGCCTAAAGTAGGCCATGTTTATTTCAACTGGTAAACATTTTGATATCTACCGAAACCTTCACATCTGCTGTGCGTTTTCCGTCAAACCATGCTGGCGTGGTAAAGGAAAATAGATTAGCCTGAGGCGGACCCGAGTCTGTCAATAGCTTCCTCCAGTCTTTGCTTTGCGTTCGCTCGTGGCCGGATCAGTCGTTTTGCCGTATCATTATTGACATTGCAGTGTAAAGCTGTCAGACATGGAATGTGGTGTTAATGTGAGAAGCACTGCATTTAGTCCGATGGGAAAGTGTCCAAATCTGACATCAAATCTCACTTCCGTCAATGAGAGAACAGAAACGGAGCACTTTAGAAAAAATATATATCATGAAATGAGCTTTCTTTGCTTATCGCTGTGTGCCAGCGGTATTGACAGTAATTCTGTTAAAGCATAAAGATGGTATAAAATGTGTAACCATAATGCTTAAGTGCACTGAAGAGGTGAAGTAACATGAGACCCCAACCAAACCAAACTTTGTGTGATTCCCTAGCAAACATGAGACAAGGATCAGCTTCTATGCAAATACTAACACGACAACTCAAATACCTGCTCTCAAATACTATTGTATAATTATATGCTTCAAGCGGCTTATGAAATTCTAACGGTGGCAGCTGCCATGTACATTCCTGAAAAGGACAAGAGTTAGTTTAGGTGCCTTAAGTCACCATTGTGGTGTTTAAGATCATGTCCCTGTTGATTATACCTGTGACAACTAAGATCTGGTGCACTCCTCCAGCCAAACTTTTCATGCATGAATTAAAATAAATCTCAGAGGCAATATCGTCACCAGTGCATTCAGAAAAGCTTCTTGGAATTCGGCCATGCAAATCCTTAACTGTGTGTAATGGGATATTTAATCGTTTCTTCAGAAAAGGAATGAAGAAGTCTGAACTTCTTGTAAAGTTTAGAGGAGTTTTGAGATGAGAAGATCTGAGGAGGTCATTCAAAACCTTTGACTTCATCGTAAAGTTCATGAAACCATGCTTGTGTTTGTTTGACAGAAACATGTGAAAATATACGGTTAAGAGGACACACTGAAACAAAAGTCAACCACTGAGCAATGATGATACAAATCACATGGTCAAGATTAGTTAATATTTAAAATCTTGAAAAGGCCATAGTCCTATCTTTTGGCAAAGTTATGCTTTATTCAGGCTTCACAATAAACACCAACGTTGTCGAGGTTACGATGAAATTGTGGGAAAGTTATTTCACAACACTAAGCAACGTTTATGTGTCAGACTGTGTTGGAAACTTTTGACCCTTGTTAAACTTTTCAAATAAAGTTTATGTTTGGTAAATAATGCAGTGATTTTAGGGACCTTTTTCTTTTAAGGGTAAAGTATTCCTTAACTTGAATCAATCTTTACTCATGTTGTTTTTCTCCCATTATTTGGCTGTTTAAAAGTTATTCCTTATTTTGTATCTGGTATTTTGAATTAGAACCCCAAAGTGTAACGAAAATATGAATGCATATGTCTTTTCCATGTATTGAATGCTTCATACCTGATAGTATAACTAGGGAAATGCAAATTTGTTTATCTACAATCTATTCTCCACCAACCTGACTTTCATACTTTAATTAAATCATTTGGCAGGACAGATGTGGCCCTGTGGCTTCACAAATCAACTCAGTCAACTGCTCCTGTAATGGCCATGCAATTGCTTTGTAATGCAGCTAATCAGGCTTGTCTTTGGTCATCTCTGAACAAATGAGGAGCCTGTAAAAAGACATGTTTGAGTTATGCCCCGACACCGGCTCTTACAATGAGCCGTCACAGTGATCTGTCTTTGGTTTCCTCCCACCTAATTGAGCCTGATGAGCATGACACCTGATAGTCCGCCCTCTCTGGGAATCTCTCTGTCTCAATGCCCCTCAATGACAGCTCCAGTCAAAGATTTTGCAGAACAATTTAGTGAAGTGCCATGCCAGCTTGTCTCAGGTTGCACAAAAATGTTGCAGGGTCTGACGTGCCCCCTCCATCCAAACAGGCAGCATTCTTCCACCTACACCATTATAGGGCTCTTCTTATTATATTACACATATAGTGCTTCACATGTTCCTAAAATGACCACAGCCGCCATCTATCTCCACCCACCTGCTGCACTGTCACCTTAAGAGCCTGGCTGCTTTGAACATAAAAACATTAAACTATTGTCATGAGTTTTAGCTGGTGGACTTACAAGTGGGCGCTGACGCCAATTTGAAAAAAAAGAAGAAGTGAAATTGAGAAAGAAGGTGGGAGGCAAATAATGAGCGATGTAATCTGCACACCTCCAGTACACAGCTTAACCTCACACAGCCAGGGAATACCATTTTACTTGTAAAGCCATTCAAATCCAAAGAGAAATGAGCCCAAGAGGCAGAGGGACGAAGCACACCTGATCCCGTCTCGCCACCTTTCAGCCCTCTGGGTCTCTGCCTGGGTGGCCCACAGGCTAACACACAATAAGGTTGAGGCTTTAGGGGTGGGGGGTGGGGGGGTGTGGGTGTCGGGGATGCAAAACACCTCTACATTAAAGCTTGTAACACCAGAATATTAAGATTAAAAACAATATGAGGAAAGAAGGTTTGTGGACAAAAAATAATCTGGACTTCTGCAAACAAGGAGTAAGAGAGATATAAGGGGTTATGGGTTTTGACCATCCTTCTACATAAAGCCATTTATTGTAGTGAATAGCAAACTCTCATTTGAGCTGACAACAGGACACACATGTAAAAGACTCTTTATGCTTTTTGTCACTGCCTTGAGTTATCAGGCCCTTGATCGGAGCTCCTCAACCCGAGGCTCACATTTCTCGCCCTCTCTGTGCGTTTCCTATGTGCACAGTCAAGCCTGACTGGAGCGACGCTGCAGAAATCTGACCAACTTCCAGATCAGGTTGAGTCCCTGCCTCCTAAACAGGGTAAATTTGTGTCTAGGGGAAGAAAAAGAATCCTAAGCCAAAATAAAAGGTGAGGAGCAAATCCATTTCCTTGTTCTGTCAAACAATCCCTTCATTCACTGCTATCTAAATGACATTTAATTTGATTCTGCTGTTGATCTCTCTGATACCCTGAGTGCTTCTAAGACATCTACTCTACTGGCTGTCGTGCCACAGTGGCCAGGTATGAGGAGGGGGGGGAAATCTGATGAGCCGTCACACACCATCATGCACAGGGGCATGAGTGCGTGCACACCCACACATACACACACACACGGCTTCAAATGGTGGAAAACATCCTGAAATAAAACCACTGGTAACAGATCTGAGTTCACAGGATACACCAGGTCATGTGAGACTGAGGTGGAAATACAAATTGGGTTAACACATGAAGGTTACGATTAGTTACCTTCTTCATAGCTCTGCCTTTCGAAAACCAGTGAAATGTATCAACAATTGCAAAAACATTAAGTCTTTAAAGTGGATTTTGTGCAACTCAAATATGAATGCCTCTGGTCTCTGAAAGCTACGACCATGCAGGAAGATTTGAAAGCTGTAACAGTCTTTGTTCCTCTCTTCTCTCCACTGACCCCTATTGGAAAACAGGAGCCACAGGACAAATACAATCTTAACATTTCTTTTTAAACAGCTGTAGTAGTTAAGTGAAAAAGATTATTCTATTCACACAAAAAATTGAAACCCTAAAAGTTGTGCTCTTTATTTGATTGTCCTCACTAGTTAGAAGAGTTTGAGCCAGAACTGTTTCAACTACATAATACGGATTATAAGCAGTATACTATTGATACTGATGCAGTTGGTAAATGTGACAAGAGTTATTTCATATTTAAGTCAAATTAAATAAAAAGACATGGATTATGGATTTGTAAATGTGCATGAATTAAATCAATCAAAAAAAATAAAAAAATATTAGTGATTTGAGAAATCTTTGAATTTGGAATATTTACTGAGCAAAATAATTATAATAATTATAATTCGCAATAGAATAAATTTAATTACATTATTAAGAAATTACATGCTAAAATTTGAGGTGTTGTTGTGCATTGTGAGATTTCCTCTCTGCTGCTTAAGTGAATGAGAGTGGCAGCATAAACTCTGATCTAGACATTCCAGTGACCACAGGGTTACACCAGGACATTAGCAGAGCCTGGTGTAGGAATTAGCTCATTAATATAATGGTAACAAGATGGAATCAGCCTCCCTGGGGAGAGATACGGCAGGAGCATCTCCTCAGCTGCCTTCCTTTTTTTTTGTAAATCACTCTGCTCATCTGGTAGGAGGAGCAGATCAATACAGCAGCATGACTGTAAACAGATAATGCAGCGCACTCTGGGGCTAGAGTCTGTATAGCAGCCCATTAGGCCACACAGCCATCAAGATGACGGATAGTGATAAGTTGAAAGCTGGGCTGCGTCCTTGTGTTGCATTTCGTCACCAGCCACTGACTCCGCTGACCCGACTGAGCTTCATCACAAGCTTCTATGTAAAGTGTCTTGAGATAATGTGTATTATGAATTGCAGGTATACAAATACAATCGAAAGGAAAGATTTAAGTGTGACCTCTCTTGCATTTTACATGGTTTCCAAAATAGGAAAAAGTGAATGAGATGAGGTACGTTCTACAAGCTGCTGGACAAGCTGTTTCAGCCCGCACTACAGAACCAACAGAGCATACAGCACACAGTATATATATATTCTAAAGATGAATGAGAGAATTGCTCTAGGCTGATATGTTCACCAGAGGCTTATCTGCCGATCATTTCTCAGTTGGCAAAGCTCACGAGGGTCTGCCGGTATGAAAGTGAAACGCAAACCTGAATCAAGGTATCCAGCTCAATTGTAAACAAGCTACCTGTTAGTCCTTGGATATACTGTTGTGTGTCTGTGTCACTGTGTTAATCTCATGCTTATGTAAAACTCCCTGCAGAGGAACTTGTTCAGCCTCGTGAAAAGTTTACTTATGAGCTACGTCAAGACCATTCCTTATAATTATTCATAACAGACTCCAGAGTTGGTTTGTAGAAGTGTGGAGAAGGATTAAAATCACATCAGCCTAATCTCCACCTCGTGTTTCATCACATCGCCACAGTTAAGAAGATGTCTTTAAAGCCAAGGAGGGAATTCTGCACTTGAGCTAACACAACGTCATGCACCGATGCGCCAACGAACTCGGCAAACAAACGCTTAGCACAAGTAGAGTCTCACCATTTGAGATGATAACATTTCTCCCAAGTCTTTTTGAAATTCCCTCAGATTACAATGATTGAGGAAGAGAGTAACGAAAAAAATCAATATACATGTGATGCCCTTTAAAAGCCTTATAAATATAAGAAGCATTTGTCCATTAGCAGAGATTCAGAGACCAGAAAATGCTAATGAATGGGAGAGCAAGGCCATTCAAGTCCATTACAGAGTCCCACTAGTGAGTAGTAGCAGCCTCTTTAAGGTTATCTACTGGCAGGCAACGCAAACGTCAAGCCCACAACTCAAAAATACTCAGCACTATAAATGATCGATGGGACACATATGCTTTTTGCGTTTTCAGAGAAAAAATAACACAAATTGATTATGGAAATGTTTTCCATTTCTAGACCGACAGTGCTGCTACTTTATTGATGGATTTTGAGGGTATTTATTGAGATGAAGCAACTATAAACAGTGACTCACTTTGTGCAATTGTATAAACATTATCATATTGGGAATAAAGCAGCATGTTGTCAGTGAGGTTAGAGAAAGGATACAGTCAGGGAGTGTAACAGCTGTTCACGACAGCGGAGTCCAGATGAGACTGTATGCAGTGTTCAGAGGTATTTCTGTCGTTTAAATCAATTTAATTTGTTTGTTATTCTTCCACAACTGTGGCTGATATTCATCAACAAAAACTGAGATGTTAGGTAAGGTTAATTACAGTAATTTCGATTTGTGGGTTTGATAGGTTTGGTCCCTTTCCTGTGAAAACAGTGGACTTTTCATGAACTATGAAGACAGCTCATTTTCGTCTTTGTGACAGTGCATTTTTTTATCCTGTGGTTAATCCAATATGTTTTATTTATTTTTATCTTAATGAGTATAATTCATTTCTTACCCCACAAACCTTCGGCTGATCTAAAAAAATGTAAACATGCTCAAAGCAGACGTACAAATAAAAGCACTAAAGCACTCAGGGTAAAGTGCTAATAACCCTGCCCAAGACAGTGTGTATTTACAGTGGAGTCATCATGCAGGTCCCGCTCACAGAGAGTTTGTGTCATGGAAGAAAAATCACCTGTTCCACTGCTGACATGGAAACTAAAATTAGATTTGAACAGACTCCAATAGTCCACACTCACCCATGGCAAAATCAGCAGGACACAACAATTAAAACAACAAGTGGTCAGTATTCCCAAGAATCAAATTCTCCGAATCATAAGCTAAAGAGACAGCTCACCCTGCTGGATATAAACGTAAACTTGATAAAATGTCAGGATAATACATTTTAAAGCACAGCAACAGACTCTTTGTGTTGAGCTGTGAATTAAATGAAAAAGAAAACATTTAAGATCACATATATCACTATATCATATGAATATGAACATGTTTCAGTTTGGCGCCGGTACTCACTTGAGAGGAATACGCGGAACTGCAGTGGGTGTGGAAGCAGCAGTGATGACATGCAGAATTTGTTCCAGAGCCGACAGGCCGCCGCCCACTTGGAAGGCAACTTGGTCCGCATTGTTCTGTTGAGGACAGACAGACAAGCAGAGGTACAGTCAGGGGACAGCGAGCCACCGACTGGACGGGGGGGATTATGTGGCTCTCACCAGGGAGAGGACCTCTCTCCCTCTCCTACAGGGGCCCGGGGATTGAAACCTGAAACAAAGTGATCCCTAAAGTATTCCTGTTTAATCTCAAAATTGCACAACTCAACTCCGCCCCACAACAGTCTTGTTTCAGAGGAAGGAAAATGCTCTGCAGGCTCCAGTTAGCGCCAGGGTGGTCTCGACGGATTGACCGCGGAGTAAGTGAAACTGAGAAAAGGCCACTTGGCCGAACAAAGAACCAAACAATAGGAGAAATAGGCTGTAGGATAGAATTGAAAAGACACTAGATTCTTATTACAAACAAACCTGAACTGAAAATGCATTAGATCCTTTGAGGTAAGAACGATTCTGCACTTACATCTATGACTACATGTTGTGTCAGCATTTACACAGATTAAAGAGCCATGTTATCCTGCCCACATTCACTGGAGCTCATCTCACAGATCTAAACGTTTTTAGCTGATAGCAGACTTTTTTTAATAGATTTGTTTTGTTTGATCATCTCAAAGTCATGCATGTTTAATCTGTTTTAATGAACTGATGCACAACACTTTTTTAATGAATCTACACATGACACTGGATGCTTGTCACCCCAGTCGCTTATTAGTATATCATGAACTAAACCAAATGACTGGACCCAATGTTTCCAGATAATAATGTGATAAAGAAATACTACTATGATCCTACAGACAATGGTAACATGATTAAATTAAATTTCATTTGACTTCCTTTGTAATAAAGGTCATATTCTGACCTCAATGGGTAAAGTATTTCTTTTTACTATTTTCTGCCTCAAGTTGAGTCCATTGGTACTGGATTTTTTTTTCTTTTTTTTCTCGGTTGAAATACCAAAAGAAAATAGTATATATATAAATTACTTTCGGTGAGGTAAAATATATCAAGCGAGCGTATTAGATTTATGAACACATGTAAATAGTTAGGTCCTGCCCTCCTGTGATGAGAGAGTAATTGGCAGCAGGTCAGATGCTGTTGCTACAGAGTCTTATAAATCAACAAGTACAAAGCCGGGAGTGAGCGCTGACTGTCGGGCATGTTTGTGCATGGGTGGACCGGGAGGAAAAGGAGCTGGAGGGGAGCTGCTGATGGAGGGTTTTCTTCGCGCAAGTGCAGACGGCCGTGTTACACCACGGTCACTCCTCCACCTGAAGAAAGAGGTTACAGGCTCCTCTCTGCTGTGACAGCACGAAAATCCAGCCACTTCACAGCGCTTTTGTTCCTCAGATGGGAAGTTGCCAACAAGCCTGAACACATTGAGAGAGAAGCGCTTTACCAAATTACAGATAAGCTCTTCATCTGTCATTCCTGCCCACCGCTGAGGTAACTGCTCCTCGATTCCGGTGTTAGACACACACACACACACACACAACTGCACAGAAGACGCACTTGACAATCATTTGGGGTTTGGAACAAAAACATTAACAAACACGTCAAACACCCTTTACCTTCAACATAATGAAAAATGTCTGTTGAAGCGGTGTTTGTATAAAAATCTCATTATGACTTCCTTTCTGTACATTGCCAGCAGTGTCCTTGCCTAATCAATTGGGTCTCAGTCAGTGAGCTTGGCTTAACCCCTCTCTTAACCCTCCCATCAACACACCAACCTAAAAGCTTCTAGGCTAAATGAAAAAAAGGCAGCTCTTTCATAGCAGCTTATCAAACGGTATTAAAGGGGGTAACTGGGACCTGCCCGGTCCTGGCCGTCTCCTGAGAAAAGCAGGAGAGAGTTGCTCGGCTAGTCAGGGCCTTTCTGCTCTGCTGACAGATTCATCTGTTGTGATGATTGAACAACACCGGTTCAGAGGATTAAGATCAAACTAACTGACATACTATCTTTAGGTGGTCTATGCAATGCATGCAATGGACCACAGAGAACTGAAATGGCACCTAAGTATTACAGTGAGGTCACAAGTTTCTCTGAAAATATAATACTCAAACTAAAGGCTTGCTCTGTATGTTAACATCTTGGTGCTTTGCGAGTGTGACTTTCCATGCCAGTGGAAAAGCATGTGGTGATGATATACCCTTTCTACAAACCTAACCATTGAGGGCAACATAAACCATGTTTGTATATAATTACAGTGACAGTATATATACACAGTGAGTCAAATTTACATACAAACGTAACAAGATGAAAACAATGTTTTTGTTTCTATAATAGCAGAAAACCTCATGAACTGCATTACCATGAGACAGTTACAATAAAGATCCTTCACCCAGTGCTCTGAAAGAGACACTCTGGCACACTAGGAAATAAATATGTTTGCTGACTTTCCTGTAGAAGTTATCAGTTTCCTTATTATGCAATGTGCCAACCATAGCTCAAAGAATGGATGCAAGGGTAAATGAGTAGTTGGGTTGGATGCACACAGCAACTCAAACACTCAGTCATAGTGAAGTCACAAAGTGTGGTTCTCGGTTGTATACATGAATGGATTTCAGCCTGACAAAATTAAAGAGTACTTAGTTTGTAGAGAAGTCATTTGGTTAGCTGGTTGGTTGACCCACTTTGTCCAGACTGGTTATTCATCCAATAGTTGTTGAGATATTTCATTAATTTAAATGTTCATATTTCTCAGATGATGCCTCTAGACAACTTTGGCAATCCCCTGATAAAGCTTTTCTCTGTATGCTGAAATTAGCAATTGTTAGCGAGCTAGCACGCTTAGCTAAGACAGGATATGATGATTATTATTCTGGCTGGATGTTAACATTGTCAATGTGAGTGTGTTAGCATGGTGATGATAGCATTTGGCTGTGTGTATCACGCGACTTAGTACTGAATAAAAGAGACACCTCCTCAGCCATTGACTCTAGAAAGGATCCCTACACAAATTCTACATTGCAAAGTCAAATGAATGCTCACTTGCATTGGTACTTAAACAGGTGCTAAGTTGCTTTTGTGGTCAACTGACTTACTTCCAGACCTAAAGTGTGTCTGTACTGACAGATGGAATTCATGTGGCTTGGGGTAAGACCGCAAACAACGACATTTCCCAAAATGTCGGAGTGTGTCTTTAAAGGTTTCTGTCTGTGTGTGGTCACAACCCAGCAGAGGCTGAAACTAATTTTCCCTCGAAAGAACAAACGAATAGAAGAAAGAAAGAAAGGAAGAAAGGAAGAGAGCACCAAGGGCTGGGCATTAAAACACAAGTGAGATGGATGGCTCGTGAATTATACAACAGGGGGAATCTTATCCAATTATTGTCCAGGGTGACCATTGTTACCCCAGCTGATAGAACAGCAGAAGCAGCTGGTGATTCCTGTGACAGTGTCCGCAGACCGGCAGACTGGCCAGATTGCACTTTGCAGTCTCCTCCCACTAGACACTTTAATTAAGGCCGAGAGGAGGGCACAGCCTCGCTCATACTGCCACACCAACAGATGGACAACAACTGTCAGAGTTCATTAAGCCCGCCTTCAACTTTGATCTGCATCATCAAGTCACAAGTTCACTCATTCACAACTATAACCCAACAATGGCAGAGTATGACAGATCATGCTCTCCTCACACGAGTTTCATCATTACACAGTCTTACAGAAAAGCTAGAGAGTGGTAAACAAAGCTCTGTGGGCCTAGTCGACTGGAAACCACAACAAGGCTGCTGGGGTAAACATTTTAGCATTGTGTATAAACTTGTGTTTACGTGACATACTAGCATATGATTTAGTGCGCTGAGTGAGTGCAGGGCAAACATGGAAGTGGATAACTCTGCAAACTTCTGTTTGTTCTGTTAAATGAACCAAGATTAATCAAAGGCCAGTGTGGTGCAAAATTCAACCTACCACAGAAACCACAGACAGCCTCTAGTTGTAAACTAATACACCAAGAATCGAAAAAAATATTCCCTTCCTATTGGTTTGAGAAGAAACTACAGCAGAGAATGAGAAATAAAGTATAATTAGAGCAGGAGGTGCAAATGTACCCATTATTTTAAAATGACTTAATTTACCTTCCTTTTACTGTAAACCTTACCTTTAGAGTGGAATTAAACTTAAATAGTTCTTTAAAGAGAACGCATTTCTTGATGTACATCTTTGATAGGAATTGTTTTTTATTTTGCTGTAATGCTGTTTTTATTTTGAAGAAATAAAAAAATGTCTAGGTATTAAAAACAATTATATCTCAATGTTTTTTAAATCTGTTTTAATCTCTTAAAATGTGCAGTGTAATGCCAGAAAACGGTTTTTGTAGGCCATTGGAGTGTCATGCATTCATTTTATTTTGGAAAAAAATTCTTTGGGCCAGCCTGTACTTTCAAAGTAAAGTCAAATGTACTTTTATGATGTGAAAACATTATGTAAATTAGAAAAGGAAAATTCACACATTTTCAAAAATTCACTAATTAATAAACATATTCAAAGTTGGATTTTTTATAAATGCCAAATTAATCATTTTCCATTGCCCTTGGGAGATTTCCTTTCAGTTTTTTTCCCCTGGTATTGAATCTTGCATGTTCGGGGAAAATAAATAAATAGTGGCTGTTGCACACTGTTCCCAAGATGTAAAAAGCCAATAAGTACACAAACATTCATGGCTATTTATATGCCTAGTCTCTCGAAGTTAAGTCACGTCATAACGTCGCACAGAAAAAGTACAGTGTCAGTACCAACTGCCAAAATAAAGAAGAAAAAGAAAATTGAACATTCACCCAGGTGTCATGTTTCCATCACTGCCAATTGGAGCCGGAGTCGATAAAAACCCGTGTCTACTGCAATGTCATTTGACCCAGGAGTGAATGCAGATTTTATCCAATCCCATTGCAGACAAGAGCCAGATGTTAGTGGGTTTTTCAACCAGTGAAAAAGGGGCTTCACTCTGCTAAAGGCCCAGGCAAGAAACTCAGTTATCCTGCTTCTCCGCCTTTAAGCTTGTACTCTTTCTCCTGGCCCAGCCCGGCTCCAATAGCTGGAAGAGGAAAATGTTAAATGGACTCTATTTACATAGTACCTTTCAGGTCTTATTGACCACTCATAATGCTTGACACTACAAGTCAAATTCACCCCGGTCACAAATGTAATACGGTCTGTAAGAAAGTCTGCAGTGTTTGGCTCTCAGAGCACCAGGTTAAGCTGAACTGTCATACAAGTTGCCCTTGTTCTTAGTATACTTTAACCAAAAGCAGGGGTAAACACTTTGGGCAATATATAAATACACACCTTAATCACATAAGTGTGTGGCAAAAAGAAAAGTAGGACACACCGCGAAAAATTGCTCTTCTCAATCACCCAAAGTAAAGAAAAAAATCTGGTTTGACACAAAATAAACCATTAGAGGCCACAGAGGGAGAAACACACTGAGGTCAGAGTCTAGACGCAGCCTAGAAAGCAGGGGAAAACGTGGGGGTGGGGGGTTGGGACCCACACAGCAGTGCAGAGGGTGTTGTCTAAGAAATTAGCAGAGAAAGTGGAGACTGAATCAGATACGGAGGAGGAAAACAAATCTTTAGGTGAGTCAATGACATGAGAGATGCTTGTTAGGTCAAATAATCCAAACGGTCCTGACTTGAAGTGACTCAGGGGCCAGACAGCCATGCTGACGGAGACTCTATTTATTTGACTTTGTGCAGGGATTAGAGAGGGAGGTGTTCCACCAACTGCCTCATTAGCCAATCACAGCTTTTGGGGTTGTTTATACAAGAAGCCTGTAAAGCAGGACTGGACCAAATAGTTTAAGAACGTGCTTTTAAACTGAATTAAAAGACAAAGCCCAAGGCACCCCAACAAAACCGTGATCTTCCTCTTCATCCTCTTCTATGACCCGCTGACCTCTGACCTCCCCCTGGGAGTATGCAGAGCTGAGGGGAGGAGCCCTCATGTAGTGACAGCTTGTGAGCTACTCAAATCACACTGGCCTCCTCCTCTCTCCTTACAGGATGCTGTGCCACCCACCTCCGCCACTTCTTCTTCTGGCTCTCTGGGGAAATTCGGTAATAGCCTCTCCAGCCGTCCCTCTCGTCACTGATGGGACACCATAATCTCGCCATCCTCACACCCAGAGGCATGCACAGTGGGATGTTATGATGGCTCCAACCACAACTTGACAGGAAATTTATGCCTCATTACAGGAAGTGGGCTGTATATTCTCCTCATCATAAACACAGTGGCAGGTGTTTTAATTCCTCCCCCAAGTCTCAAATTGATGTGACTTCTGCTGTAAAAAACACAATGCAACACAACCTTTGGGACAGATGTTTCAAATCAACTACAGTTATAAGCGTCTGCAATTATGGGTGACAATGATATATATTCATGCAGCTGTAAAGAACTGTAAGAAAAAAAAAGCTTAATCACTGAAAAAACTCTTTTCCCAGCCTTTGTTCAATCACATTGTGCATTTCATCTGGAAATCCAATTTACCATTGTCTAAACTAGTGACATCTGACTCGCACAAACCACATAGACATGAGACAATGCACGCTCTCGTGCTAGGAAGCTCCTCTATTGGTACCATGTGGACATTGAAAACACAGTTGATCTGGTCTTCGTTAGCCAATAACCAAAGGCACATTGGTTTAGAGTAAGGGATACTCTACATTCGGAAGGTGAGACAGAGGGAGCCACAGCCAAACACAACTCTCACAGGAGAGACATGCCAAAGGGCTGGCACGGCCTGTGCACTGCTGCAGACTGTTGAGTCAACAGCAAAGCAACAAAGTAGGAAACTGAGGCTACATCCACACAACTATGTGTTTATTTGAAAATGACCTTTCCAAACAAACTCTTCACATAAGCTTTTCGCTCCATATGAGCTTAAATCCCCATCCATACCCACACATCTGAAAGCGCATTTCACATGAACATGCATATCACTGGGCATGCGTGTGCCACTGTAAACAGGAAGTCATGCGTGTGCTGGTGTGCACAGGAAGCGTTTGGCTGTTAGTTGCTGAAAGAGCTTCAAACGATCCTAGACTCAATCACACAGTCTATGTGATCTGATTGTTGCTTTACCTGTTTCTCTAAGATGCGAGAGACCTCTCCAAGAGTCCTGTCCAGACCAGACACTTTGTTGTTGGCCCACTGGCCACTGTCTTGGCCCTGCAGCTGCTTCAGCAGGTCTTTCACTAGGCGCTGCAACCTGAATGTGAAAGAGGAAATTATAAATTTTAGACCTGTTTGTAATCTTTGGTTCCTAAGATTTGCTGGTAGGAAACTTAATATATTGGGTTTTAGTCTGTTGGACGGTATAAAAGACATTCAATTTAATACATCAGCTTGCATTTTGTGATACTGTGAAATTGGCATTTTACAGATCAAACACTTAATTGAGAAAATAATCAGCAGATTAAAAAAAATTATTTGAGAATAATCATTAGTTGCTACCCCACAACACAGCTTTTTAACCATTAGAGTAAAACATTTTTAGATGAAGAAAAAATTGCTTTTTTCCAGTTGTGAGATGGAAAGCACTTACTTGGCCTTGTAGGGGGATTCAGGGATCTGTGTCTTTGCCTCCATTGACGTCTCATATTCCTTTGCCCTGTAGAGGGGAAAGAAGGAAAAAGTCTTTGAATCCCAGAAAAATTATTTGGCCTGTCAGTAAAGATCACAATGGATGACAGTGTGAAGAGGAAAGAAAAAGTTCAAGCCGAGTTTGTTTATTTGGCCTGTCAGCCGATAACCAAGTTACTTGACTTAAAAATAATCAGGCGCTGGTTCCGTAGGGACGAGTGTTTCTGCTGCCATCGACTCATATCACCAAAACCTAAATCTACCTTTAAATCCTCCTGTCTTTAAGTCAAATTAAAAAAAATGTACTCCACTTGTCAAATAAATACTTAATGGATATTTCAAGCCAAAGAGCCATTATTTTGAACGTGTCACTTCCTGCAAGGTCATGGTCAATAGGGGAGTGGCATCTCTGTGGCATCAGTCCAAGAGCCAGACTGAGAAACACAAAACGTCTGTGTTTGTGTGCGTGCCTGCATGAAATTGTATGTGTGTGTATCTTTGTGTGTGTTTGTATCTGTCACTCAGGTATTCCCAGACATGATAAGTAACTATTGATCAGAGTTAGATAGAGCGTCTTCCTGTTACCCATCTCTACACTGATAGGATCAAACACTTCCTGGAAAGAGGGGGGGAGAATTTGTCCCGGCAGACCTACACTGGGCCAAACCAAAGCCTGACCTACTGTTCACAATCTCTTGTATTCAAGGGCAGTCATCCAATCACACAACTGAACAACTCACCTCACTGTGAAATCCAGGACAATGAGATACCCAAGCTCTTCCAACAGCTAAGCCCAGAAGGAATTTTAACGTTCAGAGAGATGATACATTTATCACTAAACTTGTTGTTCAATGGTACTAACTGTTAATATACTAAACTTCTTAATATAGCAGTTAAAAACTCTTTAAAATAAATTAAGGCCATATCTCATTAAATACTTTTTAAAATAACACAACGGTAAAAATCAAATGTAAAAAGACAGCAATTTTACTATTTTACAGGGCAATAAACCCTTTTACAGAACGAAAAACAAATGTCAATAGACTGGATAAGGATAATTATATGATTTCGTTTCACTCTTTAGCACAAATGAATAGCGATTTTCTGTGTCCTATGAGCAGAATAAATAAGTAGCACAGAATACCTAACCAGGGTAAAAAGAAAAAAACACAACAATTCATGATTGTCAGTAGCAGCTCATGTGAAAGGGACCTCTGGTTATATATATATAAATATAAAAGTGATCAGCAATAAAAGAAGAACGCATAAATCTTAAATGTCGGACAATAAAAACTAAACCAAGCATGAATTCAGTGGCAACTAAAAAACATAACATCATTGGTGGAGGTAACCGTGTTTTAAAATACACAGTCCCACCTGTGGGACTCCTTGGCAGTTCTAATATAGGTTGTCTTCTTCTGGTCTGTACTCTACTCTAAGTCTCCTGATTCTTTTCATGCAAAATGATTAAGATCCCCATTTGACTGTGACAGCTATTGACGTGGAACTGGTTCAGACTTGTGACCCTGGCTGTATAGTGTTTTCCAACACAAAGGAACTATTACTATGACTACTACTATGATGCTATAGTTGAGGCCAATGGTAGCAGGGATGAATTGTACTGGACTTGGCTGCAGCACTGTTTACCCCTGAAACTCAAAAATAGTCTTGTGGCCTATCGGGGGGATAGTCCACATGACTATTGGCACAGTGGTGAGTAGATAATGACTGAATTTGTATTTTTGGGTGAACTATCACTTTAAGTGGACTTTTTCAAGTCCAGAACACATCCTAACAATATATGAAAGGCTCCAAACAATAAAACTCTAATAAAATATTTTCCCTCAAAAACAATTACTATAAGAGGTGATAAGCCAAAATGCAAGAACGGGGAAAAACACAGGCTAAAATGTGTGAGCGCGGCTTTATGACAGACGAGGGCTCCATGTTGGCCCAGAGAAAAGTCCAGCGAGAACCACTCACATTTTACGGACACCATACGGCGTCCCAATAAAACGGCTCATTTCCACCTGGTGGTGAAGCGGCTCACCTTTATGTTTACTGAGGCTCTGTGTTATTTATGACCTCTGAGAGCCTGCTGCCTTTGAGTGCTAGTCGCGGCAGGGCTGCTGCACGAGTGACGGTGAACAGAGACGGATCATGTTGTCACTTTCTCAGTACCGCTGAGCCTCACAAGGCTGAAACCAGCAGCACTGAGAATAAAGCAGTGTGGCAGAATAGGTGTTTCCGCCTGTGGCTACAAGTTACTCCTACTTTGAATAAATACTCTCTCTTGCACGCCGTCATATGACTTGTCTTTTTAGAAATCACACTCATGGTCATATCCACAGGTCAATCATGATAAGAGATACTAAAGTCTGAAATATGTTCGAGGGAGGCCACCCAGACAGGACACTCTGCACGAAACGATGACAACAACAGAATAAAACTGACTGCACACAAAGCTTTTATCATTTGGCCTTTTGCAAATCATAAATAATAGTTAGAGTGAATGGGTCTTTTGAAAAAAACAAACAAAAAAACTACTTAATTATTAATCGTGATCCATATAAAAGATAAGAAATAGAGACTGAGTCTGCACTGATCCAATGTTGTTTATTAAAAAAGGTGCCTATATAAATACTTTAAAAAAAACACATTTCTTTTTAATTCTGAGCTGTATTAATTTATCATTGCTATAACTCACAACTCAAAAATTGGAGAAACTGCAATGGATGCATGATATCTAAATAAAATGCTGTTCCTAGTGTTGATGAATACACTAATCCAGAGTACAGCATTTGATATCCTGTACGCCTTGGAAAAATGAATGTTTACTCTTGAGAATTGAAGATAATATATTTCTTATTAACTGTAAAAAATGCATTACGTATGCTCTCTATATTCTCCCTTTAGGACCATGTTAATATACCTTCCATTATGTCATAAATGGACTGCACTTACATTGCACTTTTCAATCAGAGTAGGACACAGCAACTTTACAATACCTCTTACTCACCCTAACAGACACACACACAAACACTCAGGCCATTAGTGGGTAATTTGAGATTCAGTGTCCTGCTAAACCTTTGAACAACCAACTCTGTGATTCTTGTACAATATGCTCTTAATGCTTCTTAAGCCACAACCGCGTCATCAAGTTGGCTTATTGTGACTATATTTAGGATTTCAGTTCTTTCTGAGGTGTGTGTGTGTGTGTATGTGTTTCTTTCCATGTTCATGCTCTACTGCGAACACTAACAAGAGAATAAAAAGACCACGGCTGCTTCGGGAGTTTTTAAATGGATTTCAGGGTCAGTTTTTGGTTTTCCAATAGCAAACGTGGACCAAGCACAACATTTCCTGAGCCAAAAAGAAGAAAAAAAACAGTGTGCTGGATTTGTAATGAAAAGTAATTTATCTATTTAGTAAATCAGCCTCTCGCTATGACCAATAGGACCTGAGTTGAATATAGTTTTCTGCCAAAGTTCAAACTGTCTTGGTTTTTTTCAAATGAGATATTTTCTGCAGTTTGTGTTTTGTTTATGCTTTCTTTCCAAATGCTGGGACTGGATAGAACTCCATTGGGGGAAAAGGGAAGTTCTAGTAAAGTTTCAATTCAAATGTGAAGACTGTGATGACAGTTGTGGGGTTGTTTGCTTATAATTTGAGCCTGACCACTTCACAGACGTATCGGTATCCCCGTTTGTGTTTGCCAATATGCACCGATCTGAGGTGTGTGTTAGTAAAGCATCCATTTCTTTCCATGTTCATGCTCAACTGCAAACACTAACTAGAGAATAAAAACAACACAACTGTTTTCAGCTGTGGTGTTTACTTTGTGCTTACTTGACTGGTTTTTGAATTGAGTTTCAAGGTCACTTTATGGTTTTCCAACAGAAACGAAAACCCATTGATTTATAATGTAGTGTATGTTTAGTACTTGTGGGAATTTGTGAAGGATATTTGCTCTTCTTCTCTCGCTTTCCTCTACAACAAAATATTCATATTCTTCATAAGGAAAATAACGACTATAGACGTCTGGTATTTATTTTGTTGACGTGTTTACCTTTATCACCCAAAATATTTCCAACCATTTTCAAACCCCTTTGAAATCCCCAGTTGTATTCAGGTAAAGAGACTTTTGATTTTATTCGCCCTTTAATTGCATAATTTCCACTTTAACCGTGGCTTTGCCCGTCTTTTCTACAACTTTCAGGCCAAACCGCACGAAAAACCCTAATACTGGATCATGATTAATCATTGCTGTTTACAGTGTAACATGAACTAAACTCTAATGCGTGACCTCAACCGTAAGCTTGATCAGGTAGATGTTCATCTGCAATGGTGGTAAGGACAACAACTCACATGATCCTACACTGCTTCACAACTATCACACAACTTCACAACTGAAGTTACATATTGTACGTCTGATGTTTATTTAATGTAATCAATGAAAGAGTTTGATGGAGTCATATCTTGATTTTCTTTTTAGTGTGCAGAGGTCCAGTACATCAGAGTTACACTAGTCATTGTGGTTGAGGTGCTATCATACATCAAACAGTGAGTATTTCAAACAGTGTCTCCTTCCACTCCCCTCCATCCCTGTTTTGACAGCCGGTTAAATTGATTGAGCTCAGGTCCAGGTTCTGACACACAGCAGCTCTGCCTCCTATTTGTTGATTACTATTGATTTTCTTTGATACTTCATTTAAAAATCAATAACTCCGAAGAAAAATAGGCATGGCTCATACATAGTTAAACATACATCCTGTACACTGACGGAGGCTTCGGGTTTGGCATTACCCTGGCAGCAATTTGGAGGAAAGCTCTTACAGGTGAAAGCTTGAGGCTACGCATCGATTTGCAGTTTTGTTCCCCAATCACAGAAAGTGGTCATAAATTAAGCTCATCAGAGTTATCTTGTGGACAGCCATGATGCACATAACATCTGCTTTCCATCTCTTTGTCACTCATAAAAATAGAATCCCTGGCACAGTTTTGAACCTCTGAGAGGAAGGAGAGAGGTGGAGAGAGACAGACTGATAAGACAAAGAGAGAGGCGGAGAGAGAATGGTTGTTACCTGGAGTTCATCCTGGCGCGAAGCTTCTTCGCCTTCTTCCGCGCCTTCTGCCTTTCTTCTACGTACTTCATGTTTTCAGAAGAAACCAAGCAGTCCGTCACTATGTCCACAATGTATTTTTTCAAAGAGAGATGCTCCTAGAGTAGAGAAAAAAGAAAGCAATATAATGCAGGCAATGATAATTTCAGGAATGTTAGCCATTATCAGTAACTCTGTTTACATGGATACCTATATATTGATATTAACCCGCTTGAGACAATAGTCTGAATAAGATGCTGCCTTGTAAACAGCATGTTTTGATTACCTTAATTACCCAGAATAAAGATTTACTCTGAAAAGACGATAATCAAAGTATGACATGTGGAGTATTTTGATCCGAGTCACTAAATAGGACAGTTACCAACAACTTCAAGACAAAAAAATTAAAAAGAGTAAAAAGTAGCTTTTGCAAAGTCTGTGTCAAGTAATAGGAATATGAATTAAATATTATATTAGCAACTCACATAAAGACCATTATTGAATAATGTCTCATTCAGGCTAAAGTCAATAGTCTGAATATTGTGGTATTTAAAATACCAACTGTGAACGTTGTTTTTGCACCACAAAAGTTAAGATTACTGAGGAAAAGGGACAATATACAGTACAACCTTAATTTAGGAAGGCATATGTGCCTTTTACAATGTTCATTGTTTAAAACCTGTTGTTTTTCTAACTCGGAGAGAAATCTATCAATACAAGATAAATTGTAAAACAGTCTACAATTGAGAATATCTAAAAATTACAAAAATATAGAAGAAATATTACCCACTGTATAAAAGGTTGCTCATTTCAAAGTTGGCACTGAATGTATCATATGACATGTAGTCCTACACCTATCAATATCACCACTGTATCCAGCAATTACCTCCAATAGTCTACAATCTTTTGAGGCAACAGGCCCATGGATATGCTAAAGGGGCTAGAGGTGTTGCTTCCTGTCTGGCCCTGTCAGATGATTCTGATAGTTCCACCAGGAGACGAGGGAATGTAACACAATTTAAACAACATGATGCATGTGCAATAAAGCAATTACCCAATTATGCTGTCATCCAGCACCCCAGAGAATAGGATGACCTCACAGATAAAGGTTTTTTCCATTCAGCAGTCTAGCTAAACCTGTGTGGGAGATGCCATATACCCTTTGGTCAGTGTTGTCGTTGCACCTGCTGTTTGAACAGGGTTTTTTACAACAATTGTTTTTTAGGGGGCTAAAGTGTGTAAATGGGAATCAGGGAAACTCTAAATTATTCTTTACCATTTGGAATATAAGAACATTGAAAATCTATTTTCTAAATAAATACACAATATTGTGCGTTCAAACAGTACTGGTTATTTTACGAGCAAGATTTTTTGTAATGTGTCTTTTATGCATGAGGATATGTCCATTTCTGGTGGGATGCAACTAGGGTTGCCGGGTTGTTTCATGATAATTTGATGCGGTTTGATTTATCGCTCAACTTTAAAAAAACACAACTAAACCACCAACGTTTGAGGAAATAAGCCATTTGATTTGACTGACTGGTTGCTTGTCATATTTAAACCAGTCTTGGCAGGTCCAGATTTGACTTGAAGATAGCAGTGGGTAACTGGTCCGGTACAGAGATTTGCTGGGCGGGTGTGGGTTTTGCAAATATTGACCCGTGCTGGACATGAATCATCTTTTCTGTTGCTAGCATAAACGGAAGATGCATAGTTTGAGTCTAAGAGACAATCAGACAGGTGACAAACACTGAACCACAAAGCAGCAGAGGAAGCTGGCCTAAGGGCAGAGTTACTACACAACCCCACAGATTGCCTCTGGTTGCAGTAATGTGATACCACTCTAAACAAAATAGACCTTTCACAGACCTAAATGACAGCTTTCACAAATACTAATTCTATAGGCTATATTCATTCACTGCCTCTTGTGTCGAATACAAAAGGCCTGAGAGGTAGGCTTTCCGTTTAGTGTAAAGCAAACAGCTGTATGTTATGTTGGCTACTAGGTAAGATGCGATACTGCTAAACTGGGTTGGGTTACCATCACTACAGTGGTTTACATGACATGTTTGTATTCCACTGCATCCTATCAGTGACATTTAAGGAGGGGGCAAATCAAACAAAGACATACTGAAAGCTATTCACTGGATCTCTCTCTTCACAGCAGCTTTGCAGCTACAACTAGATGACAGATCTCAAGACAGCGTGGGGAGGGAGAGACTAGCTTCAGCTGGCAGTCTGGATATTTCATCAAGGTTCTCAATTTGTCATCAGTCGAGCTTCAACCACAAGACCTTAAGGAATATTTAGTGCATTTGGGAGGTCAGCTCTGATACCCTCTGTAGAATGGATTTCTCCTCTGACCATCTTTGCCGAGCACTTATAAATAAGCTGAACAGAAGAGAAGCTTCTGTGAAGCTGCTTTCAGACATGAACTGAACTCTGGATAATCTACAGAAATTATCCTAAAGGGCCGTTTGTGAGAACGCAAATGTCCCAGTCAGTTGCTGCAAAAACTCTCTGAAGTTTTCTCCTGCCAGCCCCCTAGTAAAAACTGCAGATAATGTCCAATTGAGCCTAGGAAAGAATAATGCGGGAGATTATCTGTGGGATTCACAGCGAGCGGGTGTGTTGGTGACGTTTCCAACACGCAATGGACGTAAAACGGAAAAAACTAAAATTATACAATTTCTCAAAATGAAAAAAAGAGGAGCCATATACGTAGAAGACCCTGATAAAGTTTTCAACTTGGAAAGACAAAATTCAAGAACTTTAGGTGATCCGGACCGAAAGCCTGTGTCTATGTGCTGTATGTGTTACTCCCCATAGGCATTAATACATTATGTCCTTCCTCCTGCATGCCGCGCCCACCTAGCCTGAACAATACAGAGATTTTCCTGTTATTGAGAATGCGTCTGGCTATAGGATCTCCTGTTGCGTTACTCATATGTGAAAGACCAACTACAGAGAAAGACGGACCCCATTATGCTGACATTTTCCGGAGTTCATGTCTGAAACCATCAGTTCTTTTAAGCCATCATGTTTATCGGTGATCAAAAAATGATGTCCTGAATCCATGATTATACATAACTGCATCCTAACAGACCAGAACAGCAAAAACAGGGATCACAGTCCCATGTGTTCTTCCTGCACATTCATCCTGCAATGCGCTGTTGATAATCACTGTGTTCACATCAAAAAGTCTTCCAGAATGACAGAATGTGAAGGCGCAGGGGGGCGCTCGCTGCCTACTTCTACAGAAAAGCTATGCAGTGACCTCTGCATGGTCGAGCCAACTGTCTTCATTTTAATTAAAAATCTTTCATTGCACAAAGAGTTATGGAGCTGCAGTTTGAAATAGTTGGCAGTAGCATGAAAGAAATTAACTTTAATATAAATAACAAGGGGGGCACATATAACTCTGATCTAAACAAAGTCTTTAGACATGATTAGCTTTCATATATAATAAGAAAATGAAGTTCTGGGAATTTAAATATTAAAGATACATCAGTAATTGTCCAGAATAATAACATACCTGTCAAGCAGGTTTAGCCAGACATGGGATAAGACAAGGACGACTTGAGTTCAGCACGGCATTAAACTCTAAATAATTAGTATTGACAGTAAAATGCAGTGTGTATATGAAGAAGTGCTCATATATGAATTGTTTATAGGGCTGTATTGGTGAAGTGCTTCTCTCCATTGCCTTGTTTATCTACTGTCAAACAAAAAGAATGACCTGCATTTGGAGAGGAAATGATTTAGAGTGAAGGAAAGAGGGGGTATCAATTATTTCCCACTGAAAAAAGCTTTGAATGAAGGAGCTGCTGGGGCCAAAGGTGCTGCATATAGCACCAACAGTTGTCAGCCTCACAATGAGCTGCTGCTGAAAGCCAATCTCATATTGCAGCCTGAGAGAGGTTACCTTGCATTAATGAGCTGCCTTCCCATGGAAAGCGCTCCATGACAAAAACAGCCTGGAGACAAGGGGGTGATGTCACCCCTCCACTGAAGCACTGAACCCTAACTGTGTACATTTCAAGGCCCATTTGTAATCTCACAATGCCAGCACCAGAGCCTTGGCTGTGTACAAGGGGAAGCATAAACAATAATAACAGCCACAACATAAAAGACAACCACTGTGTCTCTTTGTCTTTTTTTTACATGACACAAGCAGGAGCAGCGGAGCAGAGTTCTTTGATGGGATAAGTGGATGTTTGTTCGTGGCAGGGTGTGGTTTGATACGCACCACTTCCTCGTCAGAGAGCTCCCGTCCCTGGATGCTGCTACTGTCTCGCACAGCCTGTTGGTGCGTCTTGCCCTTGGTGTGGCTGAACAGGTGCACCTCCGAGGCGATCTGCAAACACAAACACAGCGGTCAGAGGTCACTGCTTCGGACACAATGGAGACGGGAGGCAAGGAGGGGTCAACAGAGCCCCATGGGACGCTGGTGAAACGATATACAACATGGGCTCTTCCATGGGACGTGACCTTGCCTCTTCCAAAACAACATTTGAATGAAAAGAGAGGAAATGGGATTTGACATGTACAACATTTTATACTCAAATAGAATAGAATTATTAAAAAGAGTGTTTTCCCAATAATGTAGTGGAGGTCATGGATAAATAAATGCAGTTCTGTGAAACCGTAACAAAAGAGGCAAGGTTTGTTTTCTCATCTCTGGAACAAAGCCCATTTAGAATGGTTTGTGTTTAATGTCATTAAATAAAGTGCTTTCTGCTGACCCATCCATGATCTCTGGTGTCAGATGCTGGCCAAGGTCATCATGCGTTTTAACAAGATTTCCTCATGCACCCCCCCAAACCCCTTTTTATCTGATGCTGCTTTGAGGACTCGAGGTGTTTCACCCTTGTAACCGTGGCAGCCGCTCCATGAGAGATAAACGCGTCTGCGTGTTGGATTTGCTCATTCAAATTTGCCCTCTTCCAAAAACCCTCTGAATCGCCTACCAACCAGCATCGTATATGCATGCAGCTGAACAAATAACACAGAGGAGCGACTGCAGTAAGTGTTTTGTTTTTTTCTTAGATATATACAAACCAAAGACACACTATGGACTGTATATAAAAAATGAACGACATGTCACCTCTCCCTCCCCTGATCTAGAAATTAAAACAAAATTTTGCAGAAACGGATGTTGCACCAAAGGCGTCATTTGGGGGCAGAGTCTGTGCAGTAGTGACCGGCAAATGGAACTGTGGAAGTAAGGTCTCGCAAATATACGCGCAATTGTGAGTCAGTCTCAGCTGTCAATCATGTTTCACCCCATTTTTATAACACGGCTTAATTCAAATAATAACAACATTTTGAACATATGTCAGTATTATAAGAACCACCTTAATTTACAGAAACCATCTATGAAAACAAATTCTGTGACGTGTATGCCAACTTTTTAGGTCAGGCCATGTCCACCAACATGGAGGAGGATAGATTAATGACACCAGGCTCTGGCTTTGGTGTTTTGGCTTCACTTTTATGGAGCTGTCATGTCTTCCATCTTTATATACAGAATGTGATAATCACACGTTACATTCACTTTAATGACAATCTAGGATAATTTTACATGATGATGATTATGTAAAAAATATTTCTCAATGATAGAAGTCATAGTTTGCTGTTCAATTCAACACTGTGCAAACAAGTCAAGGGCACCAATGGACATCAATCAGCCCTGACACAGACAAAACTGTACATACCACAACGCAACACAGGGAGCACTGTTTCTTGCGCTCGTATGGTGTCAGTTTTGGGGCGTAGTCTGTGTTCGCATGTCGACCGCTGCTGAGCTCAGCAGCCTTCTCCTTCCTCTGCTCTATTTGCTCCATGTGCCTACGGCTGCTCTCATCGTGCTATGGAAGAAACCAGAAACCAGGGGTTATTTTGGAAATGGGGATTCCTAGAAAATGTTTGTTAGAGAAACAAGATAGAAACTCACCTTCATCTGAATTTTCTTCTGTAGCTCCTCCATGGCCTCTTGTTGGGCAGCACTTAGCGCAGCCATACGCTCCTCTCGGTCTCTTAAGACGGGATGTACAAAAAGCAGTGTGAACCACAATATTTCATTGCTCTACCTTTAAAAATCAAACATGGATTGATGCAGCCACTTGTGTTAACATTTATTCAATCCCATATTGAAGTGCTACAAACCTGGCCCTTTCCCTTGCTGCATCTTCTCTCGCTTTCTCTTTTTCCTGCCTCTGCTGTTCGATACGAGCCTGCTGCTCCTTCCTCCGCATCATCAGCTCTTCCACTCTCGCCTGCCGGTCTGCCTCAAGGACTCGTTTACGCTCCTGCAGAAAGAGTAGAAGAGAAGGAACAGGTTATGAAAATTATTTGTGGGAAATTTCAATTATAATGTAAAAAAATGTTGCTTCACCTGCACAGCTTCATCTCTGGCCTGCTTCTCCTCTTGTCTCCTCTGTCTGTCCTCCTGCAACTCATTTAGCCGTTGCTCATACTCATTTAACTTGGCCAGGGCATCGTGCCTCTTATTTTGAGCTTCAAGAGTGTTGATGAAAGCAATTTCATTCACCTGTACAGACAGATAAACAAATGCAGTGTGTAAAATTACAAATAAACATGAATGCATACATAAATAGAGAATGGGGAGGTTCCAATTTGCCTGTATGCAGCTTTAATATGCCTTCTATTTTTGGTATCTGCTAATGTAATAATAGGTTTTAAAAGGTATACCTGCAGATGTCCACTTAATTCAGAAAAATGTGCATATTGTTAAAGCTTTTCAGGGGATCCCCTCCTGTACCTTGGCCTCTTCTTCTTGGGCCTTCTTAACAATTGCCTGGAGCTGCAGCTCTCGTTTTAAGTCTGCATGCAACAGCTTTTCGTCCATCATCTTCCGACGTTGCTCCAACAGCTCCTCCTTCCACTTCATCACCTCCCTTTCCTGTAGAAAGTGAGAAAGACACAGAAGCTGGAGTGTTAAAAATATCTGTAACACAGACAACGCATTCTTGATTGGTCAGTTGTTACCCACTCCAGTGCGTCCCCCGTGGGATTAATGTGAATATACACCACTTTATGCATTTATGTGGTTAATCCTGATTTATTTTAGGACTCACTCATCTCACTATGGCTTGGAGAACAAAAACAAACTTCATGAAAGGCTGTTGATTTGGCTAGGGGGTCTCTCTCATGACCGTCTGCGGCCAGCTGGCCTGGATGCGACTGGAGGGGGTTATAATATTTAGTGATTCTATCAGGCAGCGTGCTGACAGAACCTCTCGTTGTGAGCCAGACTGGCCATAGCCTGCGAGGAGTTTCTTCAGGGTGCTTTCCGTCAACTCGGCGCGGTTTACTCACCCTCTCCAAGAGCTTCTGCAGCTTGAGCGTCTTTTCCTCGCGGAGTTTGTCCCTCAGCTGCTGCGCCTTCAGCTGTTTCTCCTCATGTTTCTTCTTTGACTCTGCAATCGTTCTGTCAAAAACACAGTAACAAATCATTCATCTCTTTCTGTGTCCTTATCAACAACACGCAAGGCAGACACAGGCATCTGATAGACACCACAGCCTGTTTAGACATTCTGGGTGGTAACCTATAAAGAAAGAGGTCAGATGTAGTAAGTGGGTCTTTGACTCTGAGGCTGCTGGGTTAAATCCTTGTCAAATTAAGATGAGGGGATTGCATAGGAGTAGATTGAGGTGCTGCTCAGTGAGGCACTGAACAAGAAGAGAAACTGATTGTGTAGATACTGTGAGTGTGTGTCAAGAAATACACTAAGCAGGCAGTTTGAAAATGGACCAACTACTGCATATAGAAAATGGTTTTGCACCTTTTGCGCGATGGTGAGGAGAGTTTCTCATGCATGTGGATCCCGTGTCCTGGAGGCCGAGCAGGTTCCTCTTCTACTATCTCCCCCCATGAGGTACTCTGACGCCATGGCTCCCGAGCTTCAAGAAAGTTAAGCAAAGAAAATTAGACAGACATAAATATGTTTATCATTAAGAGAGAATGAAAGTTTGGGGTTTAGATGTTGACCTCCATACCATCATAATCTGCCAACATGTCGGTCCAGTCAATATTGACTCCACAGCCTCCGTTGCCAATGCTAGCCTGTAAGGAGTTGTGTTTTTATGTCAATATACAGTAAACACCTAAATCAAAACTTATTGATTCCCCCAAAAGTATAAAGGACTTGATTCTCACAGAGAATTCGCTTTCGTTGTCAGTGTCTAGGTCATTGTTCTCTGCCAGAATCTCTCTGGTCAGCTGCTCTTCCTCCGCGATGGCGCTGGCGATGGCCTCCTCGTTGGCCTTTTCCAGTCGGTCAGCAAGCTCCTCTTTCTTGGCTAGCACCTCTGCCATGGACTGGGGCTGAACAAATGGCACAGATAACAGCTCACACCCACATTTCCTATTTCAAAATATATCACTGTTCCAACCAACAAACATCAGAGTCACAAGATAATTGGAGATCCCAAGCAAATGAATACATTAGTACAGCGAGATATACTACATTAGTAAAGATTATAACTACTTTTGTTGCTGAACGTGTCAGGTAAGCGTTTCTAATATGTTTCTCCTTCTTATGATCCTATGCAGTTGAAAAAAATATGTAAAAAACAATGCATGTGTGCATCACTGAGAGTCAGGTGTATTATTTTCCTAGTCGGTTAATATAAAATTATGAAATTTTACACAAAGTATTTGGTGACTCCTACGAGTATTAGAGCCAATTTGAGGGGAAGAAATCAGAGATTTTTTGAATAAAGTCATGATATTCGAGCTGGGGCGTCTTAGGAGGTAATAACAGAAGATCAGCCATTAAAAATGAGGAATATGTAGCAACTTTTTAAATTATAATTTGGTACACAGGTTTAAAAAATAACAAAATACTTATATTTCTGGCTCATAAGTACTACATTATCATAAATGTCAGGACTTTGACAGGATCTGCAAGAAATTGTCTATTCCGATGAAATAATTACACAGACTTGGAGGAAATAGCCTCTTTTGTGGAGGAAGAAATGTTGTAGTAGTCACTGCTAAGCTATCGAAGGTTACATCTGTTTTCTAATCAAAGGGGTTTCGCAGTTTCTCAAGAAAAATTGAGATCGGTTTAAGATCCAGAGGGAGCGCAACTTCAGCGAACATGGTTTCTTCTTGCGGCTTTTTTCTTTAAGATGTTTTTTTACATTACAACTTTATTCTCATAATCTCAGATATATTTTCTTCATATGACCCTAATGCTTCGTCACAGGTGAGTAGCACCTCTCAGTGTAAGACTATATTTTTGTCTGATCAGAACTGAGGTGTTCATGATTCAAAGATTGAGGGGAACATCAAATCAAGCCAGTCACAGTTTGCACCACACAATCACCACAAGAATGACAAGTGAGGAAGCATTCCATATTCATGCAGGCCACGTTTACTGTGAGGATGAAGAGATGGTGGAAGGAGGCTGCTGATGGTTCTTCTTTGTGAAACTGGCAGCTTACTTCAACCTTTTAAATGTTTTGGGAGTTTATGTATTTTCAAGGTAATAAGAACAGTATAATTTAAAAGGTAAAACACTATAGTATCCTGTGGAAAGTATTTGACATCATAACCTTTGCTTTGGATTTGAGCTGAAGTGTTTTCTGCAGTGCGCTGACAGTATGTAACTCAGAGGTGTAGGTATCTTTGATTAACTGAACAAAGCTCTGTTTACACTCACTATATGATGCTAAACAATAGTGACTGAAGTAGACAGACGGTGTTTACCAATGACTCCACACTGGGTTGGACGCAAACTGGAAATTCATTCTACGTTTGGCAGCATTTTTTTGCATAGAATTCTATAAGTGGCCAAAATAACTAAAAACAAATTGAGAGATTATTTTTTTGGGGCAACACCAAGGGAGCACTTGCTTCCTTAGAAAAGCCACCTACAGACAGCTTTTCTTCAGTGAATGGTGCTGTAACAACACTGCACAGAGCTATGCAGTCTTGCCTGCACATTTGGTCTGGCAGTTTCTTAAGATTGACTTTGTTTAGGCGCTGAAGGACCCTTGGGGAAACCCTGGCCCCCCCGCCCTCCCCTCCCTCTGCTCCTCCATCTCTCAGCACTCACAGTAGAAAGCTCTGTGGGGTCCAGCACACTCTCCAGTTTCACCGCTGCCATGGGAGTCTCGGCCTGTCCTGGAGCAGATGTGGCCATGCCCCGTGACGCACCCTCCTCAGCCGCGCTGTCCCGTAAGACCAACAGCGCATCGAGCCCGTCCATCTGGGGTGGATCTGGGGATGAGCAGCGGGCCAGGGAAGGGACCGGGACTGGGACTGATAAGGTAAGGTCTGTTGGTGGGACTGTGGCTGAGGACAGGGCGGGCTCTGGGGCATGGGAAGGGGTATGTGTTGCTATGGGGGGAGGCGCGTCCTCACAAGGTGCGTCGACACATTGCCCCAAGTCTTGTACACTCTCTGCTGGGGGCTGCACCGACAGTCACACACAAACACACGCAAACTCAATTAAAAACATGCATATTTCAAGCAATTCATGAGAGCAGTAACAAAAAAACAACAATCAGACCAGTCAACACAAAACTGGTAACACAATTCATGCAGGGAAGCTAGTACTAACATGCCCTGTACATCCAATTATGATCAATTTCAGTAGATAGATTACAAATACTGATTTGCATTTAAAAATGAACTGCTTGCGATAACACACTCTTACCAAGTGTGTCTCGAGGCATTGACAGACTATATAATGAGAGCGAACATTGGTTTTCTGCCTCTAAAATGTCAGTGTACAATCAATCGACTTAAAACTGATATGTCTGTCTGGACAGTGCCTATGAATACCATGGAGCCCAAAACAAAAACAAATGTGGCTGATAAAACGGTCTACTGTTACCCAGCTCCTCGTGAATAATTGATACCCAGGGACTGCTCAGAGAGAAAGACTTCACAATGTACTGAACCTCAGTACCTCCATCGTGTGCCCATTCTCTGGACCTCCTACGCTCCCCTGGGGGTCAGGATCCACGGGGTCTAGCTGCTCAATGTCCGTCTTAGTCGAGTCCTTTTCCATGGGACAGTGAGGTTGGAGCTTCTGCTCTTGCTGCGGCGGCAGATGTGGCTGGTCTTCCTTGTCGCTGTCCTGTTTTGGGGGGGACGTGAGCCAAGACAGGACTGACCTTGGCAACCATGGCAGCAGAGCGGGGCCTGGTAGTGCGTCCTCGCTGGACAGTCTCCCAGCCCTCAGCATCCTTTTTACCTGGAAAACACATGAAGCACTCAATTGATAAAGCAGAGGAAGATATGTTACTGTGTTCTCTGTTGTGAAAGAAACCACGTATACAGAGCTGCTCCATCAAATCCTAATATAGATTCATACAATAGTTTTCCGAAGAATACCAAATTGAAATTCATCCGGATTGCAACCTGGCCCTATCTGGCTGCTCTGATAGGACAAGAACTCGTCCTCCCCATAAAACCTCTGAAAACAGCCATGTTTTGATCTAAAGAGCCAATATTACTAGTTTGGAAAAGTACGTCGTCATCATGTTACCAAGGTGAAACTGGTTAAGTAAGTAATTTTTTTTTAACTATTTCCAAAAGGTGTGCACATGTATAATGCTGCTATGTTGCATTTATTTGTGTGTTGTACAAACTCTGCCTCTTCTTATATAATAACTGATATTCTGTCAGTTTTCCACCCATACTTTTTTCCTCTTTATTTATTTACTTTTGTTTTGATCAGCCTGTGACCCTGAAGTCAGTTAATCTGGACTGTTTGGACTACATTTAGGAACCCTGGACATTTGCCCTTGTCTCTTGTTGTTTCAAACTGGGCCTTTGTGGACTTTCTGTATTTTATGTTAATTGTCATACTGCAAACATTTTATTTAAAAAATAAACAGTTTGCATGGCATACGTCTGAGCAGAACGTCTTACCGGGTTTTTCTACTTGAGATGAGTTCATTTGATCGGAGTTGGGGACGCACTTCACTCGGTCTGCCCAGCTGAGGCCTGTGTGGGAGAACCTGGCTGCAGCCATTGATGGTGGAGGACCGCTGAATATGACACATACACACATCATGAATGAAAACAAAGCAAATGTGAACGGACTGAGTGAAGTCTTTAATGTCAACAGGTACGATTTTCAGCTTAATTAAATCCAGTCTGAGCAGCTTCTACTGTGCTGCCTGTTAAAGAAAGTCCAATGGTCTGAAGAAAGTGGCTCCCTCCCCCCAGCACTCTCCATTCAGAGATAGCCTGGAATTGTATTGGGCAACGGACCTCCATCATGATCAATATCCATTTCCTGCCGCATCCGATTACAGAGCAGTGCACATATTGAACCCATGCTTCAGCAGTCTTTAACTGACACTTTCATCTACACCTTCAACTGATTCTATGGCTGAAGAGTGAGAGAGAGTCAACAAATTGCATTAAACAAATGCTTCGGCCTCAGCAATCAATGACTGCAATGCTTGATAACATAGTTTGGTTTTTCTAAGCCCTTAAAAAACAAGCATAGAGCATCATTACAACTAGGGATGGGTTTATAACAGTATGCCTTAGGATACATTATTAATCAAACAAAAGTTTCTGTTGGTCTTTAAAAGCAATTTGAATCCCTAATGGTGAGAGAACAGTGAACCAAACTGGGATATGACAAATCAGGAATATACTGTTAACCCAAAAATATTGATTTCCACAGCAAAATTGTTTTGTTACGTCCTGCCTGCTGCTCCACCCCTAGCCTGAATTATCCATGTATGTATCTGTTGTTGTGAATGCATCTGAGCAGAGAATCTCCCACTGCGTAATTCATCTGTGAAAGGCAAACTCCAGAGAAAGTCTGGACATTCTCCAGAGCTCATGACTGAAAAAGGCTGTAGTGAGTGTAACTGAGCTTACCCAAAGTTGAGGTTACGACGTACACCTGCAGAAGGAACCATCCTGTCTGCAGAGGAGCTTGGCATTACATGACGTCCCGGAGACATCTTACGCACTTCCCATGCTAAAGACGTGGGCCTGAACCAAGTGAGAGAGGGAACATTTACACTAAAACACTCATTTTACCATAATACTAGTTACCAAACACACACACAGGCTTGGCTCAAACTTAGGCAAATAAGTTGATTCACTTGCAGCAATTTATGCAAAGAGTAGATCATGTAAAAGTTTCAGGTTTTTTTATTGATTAACAGCATGCTTTAAACGGACAAATTGGGAGACAGCGCTCTGAATTTCATTTCTTAATCAATTTACGGTTGCAGTGGTCACTGTGTTAAAGAGAAGCCAATAAACTCTGGGATTACTTTGAATTAAAGCCAAGGCTATTGATCCGTTCTGTTTGTGACTCAAGGCCAGGGGACCAGACACCGCCACTTCTACTTTTTTCCACAGGGAGCAATTCGAAGAGGAGGGTGAAAGAAAGTGAGAGACAGGGGAAGAGGGTGAGAGAAATAACAAACAAACCAAAGATCACCTGTTCTGTGCGTCT
This sequence comes from Pseudopleuronectes americanus, assembly GCA_038501795.1. Taxonomy (NCBI): domain Eukaryota; kingdom Metazoa; phylum Chordata; class Actinopteri; order Pleuronectiformes; family Pleuronectidae; genus Pseudopleuronectes; species Pseudopleuronectes americanus. The sequence goes on along the minus strand of CM076720.1, from coordinate 11,635,963 downwards.
GTTTTCTCCAACTTCTCCTGAAGCTGGATCCAGTCGATCAGAGCTTTGAAATCCCGAACGTAGTTGTTCAACATCATCAAAACCTCCTAAAGACAGAGTCACAAGAGGAGAGTGAATACAAAGCACGTTGTAAAAACAAAAAATTTAGAGTGGAACCAAGAACGACAATGGAGAGATATATGCTGCTTGTCACTTAATATTGTTGGACAATAAGAATGTAAACAGCCGTAAATGTAGTTTAATATATCTGTTACCATCAAAATGCATCCTACAAACTATCACCGATCACAGGGCTGATATAAAGAGACAAAGAAACATTCACGTTCATCTATGGGTAACTCATAGGATATCCTCATTCAGCCAGCAGCCTTATAACTATATAAACAAAAAACAACCAACTAAAAAAATTAGTTTTTTTGATATTTGATACTTGGGGTTTGTCAGAGGTTCAAATATTTCTTCAAAAATTATTCAAGTAGAACTATAAATATAACTATTCAAATGCATGTTAAGAACCAAAGTCTATTGCACAAGAAACACACCTTCTTGTGCGAGCTCAAATGCATGATGGAAACGTTAGAAGAAGAACAGAGCAGGAATATTCAAAGTGTCAAATGTCTATTATCTGCAAACAGTGTTGGTTTTCCAGAGGTGGCGGGCGGTGCAGAGCTTTTTTTCCCCAGAGCTCTAATGAAACAGAGTCACAGCTGATTGATGTGGAGCGTGAAGGGAGTGGTAATTGAGAGTAAAGCTTCACAGTGCTTTTAGTTAATAGACGAGTCAGGCCAGTGAAAGATGTGTCCAGCAGCAGGTCTGCTGATTAGAGCTGGTTAACAGGCAGCGACTGCTGCTGTGGCCCGGTGTTCATTTGGTAATGAAGGCCAGGAGGCGGAGAGCTTTGCTGCACCTCTGACAGATACACCAACAATGACTGAAGGCACCATAAGGCAGCTTTCAGCATGTTAACCGGCACACTTACCTAAATACAACCCTCACATAACATTTCATGAGGAATGACAAAAAGTTTAACCTTCCTGGGGCATTGCCGTAAAGTGTGATGGGCAGTAAAACCCTGTGGTCCTCACAGCGACAAGAATGAATAGGTACAGCCTAGGTCGCCGTTACTGACCTCAGGTAAATAATTAACTTTTCTGTCCCCCCCCCAAACTACTTTAAATTAGAATCGCTTCTGTAAGTTCCCTTCAAACATGATTAAAAACTGACAACTGATTCCAACCAAATGAGAATACAGCATACTTTCCTGTTCTAAATGATATGTCTAATAAATCAGGTGATGGGATAAAGGAACAGTTTATAGGAGCTAATTAAGCCTGGGGCCATGGAGAAGAGGGTGTGGGCATTATTTATAATCATACATGAATCACTTCATGTTCAACAATTTCCTTCTGAACAGGAAACATTATATTAGGTCAGTGCCAAGTTTCTCTAAGTGACAAAAAGCATTACAGCAACAGCCCTGGCAGCGAATTAGGCGTTACTTCCTGTTGATTATGTTTTTGTGCACTTGTTTTTCGATGGAAAATTGTTAGCTGAGAACAAATGCAGCCCACAGCCACGCTGGGGGATTGTGGCTGTGGGCTATCAGAGCACTCTGCTTCCCCTCCAGATGACTCCATCATCTATCAGTGTCCATTAAGGCAAAGTTGGTTGGGGGGGTGGGGGAGGGATTATGAACAGCACCAAGCTCCCTGGCCATTAGACAGCATTAGGGTGTGGAGAGATACAGTGGTATGAGGGGAAAAAAACACCTCGTAGCCAGATGTCTGACACAGGCCAAGTGACAACAACGCTGATCAGACCACAGGGAGCTGGGCTGTGGCACTGACAGCAAGCCGACCACACCACAGGGAACTGGGCTACGGTACTGACCGCAGAGCGTCACCAGAACCATGCTCAGCATAATGCAGCATGGCAGGTCAATCAATAAAACACAGGACCAGCAGGATCATGCCAGTGTGCCCTGGAGCAACATCACAGTGCCATTTGACAGGTAGACCAAAACAAAAAACACAATTCCAGAAGAAGACAATTGTGTCAAATATGAGGTGTAAACTTTTCAAAAACAAAAAAGGAGCCGAGATGCCAGACAACAAACACAATGTGTACTGTTTACAGTCTGTCATCGATATTCAGTCCACCGAGCCAGGCCCTTGATAATTCTCCTGCCAGCGAGCTTTCAGAGAGCCCCTCTGACATAAAGCAGAGATCAGGAGGAATGTGAGGGAGAAATTTCATTCTGATCTCTGCCCCCCTCTAGTGTTCATAAATCATACCACACCTGAATCTCCCAAAAAAGTCATGTTTGGTCAAACCTCGAATCCATTGATTCAGAAGGTGGAACATGCATTTCTGCTGGGGTTTAAATAAGAATTAAAAAAATCTCACCTTGCATTCCACGACACTCTGATCAGATTCACAGGTGACGTAAATCTCGTCCACTGCTCGGCGCAAGTTGTCGAAGAGGAACGCCCAGTAGCGCGCTCGCAGGTCCACCTTGCGAGGCTGTCTGGCTTTGATGGGACTCTTTTCTGCCACCTTGTCCAACAAGGCACCGGCTGGACCTTTACTCTCCACACCAGCATTCTGTGGGGACAGGGCATGAACCACACATTGTCATAACAATAACATAGTAATTACAATGTCATGTAAATCTCTTCACTGTTTACATATGTAGCAGCCACAGCAGTTTTTTTGTTTTCATTGAGACAGGGGGTGCAGCTGTTCTTTTTACTTATATTACCAATACCAACCATGCATTTAAAGAGATTTCACACATAAACCCAGTATTTTCTACCTGAGTGAGTCACAAGGTTTTTAATATTAAATTAAAAACCATCAAAATACATAGAAACTAAAAACAAATGATAGACATAGTTAAATAGTATTTCACTTGTGCAGTCGGTAACATTCACATGAGTCTCCTGTAGCTTTTTGCAGGGTAACAAATATCTTCCTGTAAATTTTACAAACTTGCACAAGAACAACTGCTGGACAGTAAGTTATTGATTGGAAATCAATTGCAATTCACACTTCAATTACAGGACTACTCTGCTTTTGCAATTTTTTCCCAAAACTGCTTCTCAATGAGTGGCTCTGAAAATACTGCAACAGCTGTTAGCTTGTCAAGTAGTGCCCTCTGGTGGAAGCAGATGATTATACCAACCTGTTTTTTATTCCTTCGTTGACTAGAGTTGATCCTCTGAACCCTGGAACTGCCAATGGAGTTGTTTTTGGACTTTGCTATGTGTAAAAGAGAAGGAAAAAGCTTATAAAAAGTGTAAACCACACACAGTATAGGTAAAAATCAACATGCTCTGGTGATGGACTGTTATCAAACCAGTTTTTGAGTTATCAATGATTAACTTGAAATGTGTCAAATGTGCAATAGTAAAGACAAAATCTAGTCAGTTGGGCCATATATTTACAAACCAAACAAACAAATAAATCCATAAACAGAAGTGTGGCAGATTTAATCTCAGGAGCAGAAAAGAAGCTTGAATAAAAATAACTGGACCAACAAAGAAGAGGGAGAGCCAGAGCTAAAGTGAGAAGGCCCTGATGGGGATTTCAGAGTAGAAACTTTCTCTAAATAATGCCTAAAGTTGTACTGGGTCCTGGGACACAACATCATCAAGCAGATCATCTAAAAAAAGACCATCTTTACAGAGGAGACTGTTGGTCTTTGGTGGATCTCACATGGACGACCTAAACAATATAAAGCCCATTTCATACTAATGGGTCATGACTTGGGTGTAAGCTTGTTTAGCCTGCACAGGAGTTTCTCCGCAATATGTCATTACATTATCCGGCTAATCTTGACATGAAAAATTATCACTGTGTTCCAGGAGATATTGTGTTACAGCTAACAGCACGGTATGTGAGAAGGATCAAACACTGCGGTAGGGCTGGGCGATTTTTCGATCTCGATTCGGGATCGCGATAAAATGTTGAATCGATCTCGATAATCTCGTTGTGACATGTATTCGATCTCACGTGGCAAAAGTAAGCGCAACAACAGTGTCGGAGTCTGCCGGCTGCCGTCTGCAGGTAGGACACGACACGCCCACTTCACATCGTGAGAGTAGGTGCAGTTGCGAGAGAGAGAAAAAGAGAGAACGAAGTTGGAAAAAGGACGGGAATCCGTCTTGACTCCGTCCTGACGGGTTCCCGCTAGCATCGCTGAGGGTCTCCCGCTAGCATCGCTGACGGGCTCCCGTTAGCATCGCTGACGGGCTCCCGCTAGCATCGCTGACGGGCTCCCGTTAGCATCGCTGACGGGCTCCCGCTAGCATCGCTGAGGGGATTGATTCTGTTCTGTTAGCAAAACAACAGTCCATCCAGTCGTGTTTTGCAGCCATTAACCAATATGAAAAACAATCGAAGAGGGGCAAAAATATAACGAGCGCTATTACTTATTGCTTAGCTAAAGATATGATGCCCCTGAGCACAGTGGAGAGGGACGGCTCCAGGAAACGGATCAAAGTGTTAGACCCCAGGTACGAGGTACGAGCTCCCTGGCAGAAAGTACTTCTCAAACTGCGCTGCCACAGCTTTATGATGAATGCCATCGTAAGCTGATATACCTCAAAAAAATCTCTGGGAGGTGAACCAGTATAATATTATAGTGGTTTAGTTTTTTACATTTTATTTTGTCTTACAGTTTAGCACTTGAATGTGTCAGAGGGTGTGACCCACATGTTTACTTGTTTTTTGTAAGTTGTTTACAAAATCAAAATTTTTTAACTATAGTGAAAAGTGACCAATCACTTAGTTTGCACTAAGCATATAAGACTCTGTATGAGCTGAGAGCGCTGCTCTGAATTTTCTTTTGCTAGTTATGGGCCCTGCTGCTCTCTTGATCAATGGAAGCATGAAGACCTTCACAAAAACATTTTGTGCTCATTATTGGAAGGCATATTCTTGAATCGAGAATCGAAGAATCGAGATCGATCAATATGGAAAAACATATCGTGATAACATTTTTTTGCATATCGCCCAGCCCTACACTGCGGTCACTGTGTATAGCAGCTGATAAATCACCGAAATCATCCACTGAGCCAAAGAAACACACCTAAAGTAAACATTAGCAGAAACACCTGCTACTGAACCGTAAAGTCTGGAAAATGAAAGCGTTGCACTCAATTTACTCCTGTGATGTTAATATGAATCTTTAACATATAAAGAAAAAAGGTTAATAATAGTATGTTGGCTGTGAAAACAGAGTTTGTTTTGCGTGCAGCAGCTGACCTTCCTCCTCTTTGTTCTCCACAGGAACACTCCAGGCAATGAGGTTTCGAGCAGCACGGCCCTCTTCAGCAACTATCTTCCTCACTTTGTCATGGCTGTTGGAGCGCTGGAAAGAGGCCTGCAGGAGAGACAGGAGACGTCAGACAACAATTAGATGTGCAACTGATTGATTAGATGAATTGACTTTCAATATCAAATTAGGTCATTTTGAGAAACATGATATGTTGCAAGACAAACACAAGGGGACTTCTGTGGAATAATGGACATGAGGCTAAGATGCCCCACCGAGTTTATAACATACTATATTGTGTCACATTATGTGAATAAAGACAAAAATGAGGCAACTTCAAAACATCATCACATTACTTGAATAACCTGATTTGTGGTCGGTTTAAATGAGTTCGATCAGAATATATATTTTGATTATTTTCCACAAATCCTATGAAACCAACAAAACAAGTATTTCTTAAGTAGCAAAAGCCTGATATACTATAACCCACCATTCTTTCCAAAAATTGGTTTCTCAACTACTGTTTTGAAGCATTGACTTTTTGTACATCTTAAAAAACTAAAAAAACTGAAGTAACCACATTCGGAGGACGTGAGCCGGATGAGAGCTCGAGGACACAACATGCCCACCTTCACCTGCAAACAGCATCCAGGTGGTAGCTTGTGTTAACTATAAACCACACAGCATTAAGATCCCAGTGCATTCTGGGCTCTAAATGGCACAATAACTTACAAAATGAGCTTCATGCTGTATTGACGAAGGAGACATTAAATTAAATTAGATTTAACCCAAATTGTTTTACTGGAGAGTTATCCAGTAGAAGCCTTAACTATGCAATGTTGTTGCTATGGTTACATCCATTTCAACACACTGACCAAAAACAAAGTGTAACAAAGTGCATATAGCACATTTAAAAAACATTAATAAAAAAGGCATACATAAAGGCAAGTTAAATAATAAGTCATATTTTTTTTATTAGTCCAACCCTGGTATAAGCTTGTGAGCCAGCAAGAAACAGCTACAGGCAGAAGCTCTAAACTAGCTTAGTTCCCAGCATGCATCATGGCTGACCTACACATTGAATATGCATCAATGAGCTTGACTTTAACCTCGGGTGCAGCAGACACTGTGGACCAAAATAAATGCTGCATAAGTTATTCTTCACAGCTTTTACTCATGTGAAATGAAGATGAACATGGCATCAACATGTTTCCTGTATCCCCATGGCACAGAGAAACATATGTTACTGAAATCTCAACAATCATAATAACAACTGCATTTACAAAGCAACCGCTAAGTCAAAAGATTCACAATGTACCCTGAACTTTGCCTTTTTAATATCACATCACTACAGTTGGTTACACAACAACACAGAAGCTAATTACTCAACGCTACGTTCTCTCTCCAAACAGAATGGCCTGCACCGCTTCTCTGTATTGTTCATGAATTATTGAAATCCAAGGGTGACGGAAATCCAGACCAAAACACTGCTATTTTGGTAGAACAACTGCAAGACATGGTTTCAGATTTAAAATACATCACTACCTCTGACCCACAAAAAAATCAAGAGCTAGCTCTCCTCTTAATAGTGAATGAGTCATGGAACAAACCGTTCTCTTCTCCCCTGGCTGTCTCTCATGAGCAACGCTATTCAGGCAAAAAAAGCTACAGCAAAATGATGCCTGCATGATCCCTGCATTTGAATACACAGCATGATGGATACAGTACTTCTCTCAGGCTCTAAGAAAACAAGAGATAATTAGTCCGATGTTTATGTAAAAAAACTATTTGCAATAATGTTTTCAGAATGTACTTCAAGGGTATTAAAATAATGTGAACATGGCTCCTTAGGCATAACACGTGTAGAAACAGCATGCGTGTATTGGTCGGATACTATTTAATGTCCCCAAGGGAGATATCCAGCTGACCTACTTTAGCTGAGCAGAATTCTTTACATGTCGAGTGGCCTGTGCTTTATTCTGCCGAGCAGAACCCAGCTACAAAGTGATAAAAAGAACATCAAACAGCACAGGTCCTGCTGATAATGAGCAGGAACTAGAGGTGGCTGAGCATCAATGTCCCATCGTGCATCTACACAAGGTAGATTTCTACTCTGTTTCCTGAGCTTGACAGACCCTTGGATGATTGTTGGGAGAGTTCCCTTCCCACAGTTGATGGCTGTTTGAGAGTGGCAGCCAGAGGAGGGGGAAAGGCTTAAAGCAACATTCTCTTGATCCACTTAATCAGCTGCAAACAAGCTGTCTCCTGGGCTGCACAGTAGAAGAACAATATAGACAGTGAAGCCCAACTCCTGCTATTTTCCCTGGCCAGGCAGTCCAACTTCCACATGCAATAGAGGGGGTGCTTATTTTATGAGTAAGGCTGAGTAAGGGGCGAGTGTAAGGTTTCCCTTTGGCATGGTCAACAAACAGATGCAAGCAGCATGACAGAGGGTGATATCTAGGTCATTAGGACAGACACAGAGGAAAAATCAAAAGATTAGAGGGTACATACAGAGAAGAAGTACAGTCTGTGAGTAGGGTCCTCGTCCTGATCCGCCCCTGACATACTTTTGCAGCCCACTTCAGGCAACCTGTTCCCCCTCACCAGCAGTGCCACTTGTGCAAGGCGACATCGTCATCTGATGGCAGGACCAAAATAGATTCCTACTGTGTAGTCCACACTGCTATAGCAACTTGCCCAGCTCTGTCAACTCCTCTTCCGGTAGCGACTGAGAAGGACAAGTTCTTAGGCCCACCTCACTGCTGCTGCTGCCTCTCTGCCTTGCAGCCTCTTCTGCAGATTCCTCTATTTACAGCATCTCTGCACTGCTCTCCCTGCTCTGCAGCCGAGCCGCCACTCTCACTCTGTTTCTCATCTCTCACTCTCCCTCCGCCACAACACTGCGCAGTCATGTGCACACAGCAGGCCGGCTGCTCGGCCCCCCCAACCCATGTTGCCAGTGATGGGGTTATAGCTGCAGGCACAGTGAGGCAGAGAGTGGGCGAGTGTGTGTGTGTGTGCGTGCGTTTGTGTATGTGTGTGCATTAGCCACACTGAGAGCTGCTCTGGATCTGATTGGTCTCGATGCACTTGATGATTCATGGGCTGCTGGGCCGACAAAACACATGGTCAGAGTGTGTGCATATGGAACAAACTTGCTAACCACGGGCACAATGAGGACTCACTGGGGGAGCACGAGACATCATCATCTGATGCAGACTCTTCCAGATCACTATCGTGTGAGCCTTACTCACCGTTCCTCCTGATGTCACTACCACGCTTCAATGATAACATGGCAAGTACAAATTACACACAAAGACCTCACAAATCATTTGAGCCTAATCACACATCTAACAAGGTCACGTTTCATCCCCGTGATGCTCGCTGACTGATGATGATTCTCATGTGTTTTTAGGACACATCATAGGGACACACGAGGCCATCACAGCTGACAGCGCCACACCTCCACAGGGTAAGGTGACCCAAAAACGCTCCCTCACTAGCGGAGCAGCTAGCTAGACGCACCCCTCCTCGGCTGCCCAGTCACTTAGCTCGAGCTAGCTAGCAGAGCATCTGGACTGTGACGTTTTCAGCCAAATGAACGGCTCGTCTCTCACCTTCAACGCGGAGGTGGGTGTATTCCTGCTTTTGCCTCCTCCATGCGAGGAGCCGGGGCTGTTGCTGCCAGACCTCTCCCTCCCGTCCCCACCTTGGCTAACCCTGGGGCCGAGGCGGTGCTGCCCGGCGCCGCGCCGTCGACCGTCATGGCGGTTGTCTTTGGACATCGACCCGCGGTGCTTTTTGAATGCTCAGGTGGCGATAGATGAAAGTCTCCGTTTAAAGTAGTCTTGTTGATGGACAGTCATGCCAGACGGGGAGGACAACCTAACCGGGAAGTCTTCTCAGTTGTAGTTCTGACTGGCGTAGGGCTTATCCAATGAATTCACAGTGACACGGAAGCGACACACGCAACAGCCAATCAGATACAGAATAATGGGTGGGTCAGAGTCTCACTGGGCGGTACTTATGACGGTCTGCCATGGCAACCACTATGATCGGGCGGGACGTTTGTTTGATTTCCTCAGCGTAAAGTCAACTACAGAGACCGGAAACAGACCAAATACTTAGCCAGCCTTCAAAATAAATTGCGTGTTGTAGAAGAAGAGAATCAAGCTCACTACACCGTCATAAGCCTGCACTAGTTGCAACTGTACACAGCTTATAGTAAATGTTTGTTGCAATGTGTGGATACAGATGCAGTTATTTGCATCACCAAACGGCTATCAGCCCCCCTGAAATGGTTTAAACAAAAATTGAACATTATACTAAAAAAAGTCGATATATTATAGAGCTGTTGTGTCAGTTTTACTTTAATGCGTCGAATATACTGCACTTTTTGTGCAGAATATCAACTTAAGTGGATCCTGCATTAATAGCTAAATAGCAGACCCGGTCTGGTAAAGGTCCCTGTCAACCTCTTGTTCTGTTTTTCATATAGTATCCTTATTTCTTTATTATATTTTGTTTATGATGTGGAGCATCATATTCCCAAGTGTTCAGGATTTCAAATGGCTGTATGTCTATGTCTATGTATGTTTATATGAGCTTAATTCAGTAGATTCCATTATAACATGACACAAATTTTGAAGTTTATACCCGGAAGTACTTTCCTCCAGAATAGATGAGAGTAAATGACGTCATCATTTGTGTGGAGAACTTCTCACGGTAACAATAACATCTTCTTCTCAGATGAACATCTCCAGCTTCGTCTCACTAACGACAGTAAAGGCTTGTTTTTCATGTTTATCACTGCGTCTATTTATCCTGCGGCTAATGTTTCTGTTTTACCCTCAGATCTGCCGGAATGTCTCTGTTTTAATCCCTCTCTGTCAAACGTGTTCAACACAAACAGGAACTAAAAACAAATCAGCATCAGTCTTTCTATCAGGCTCTTTTCACTAGTTTCTGTGGAGTCGTCAGGTTTCATTGTGACTCAGGACGATCGAGAATCACGTAAACTAAACCTAAGTCAGGTTTGGTTTGTCTGGACTTTCACCAGCAGGTGGCCGCAGGGTCACTCTCTTGAGCTCTGGTCAGTTCAGTTTTCGCCTAGCAAGTGGACCTGGAAGTTTAAATTCAATAAAAGCCCTTATTTGTTTGTTGCATTCCTTGTGTTGATCAACAGATGACGTCCTCTGCCCTGCTGCTGCTGCTGTTTCTTCAGTTTGGACTTGGACAAACTTCTCACAAGCATCTTCATGAAGATCATTACATTGGCCAGCAGCACAACCCGGAACACGACCTGAATGTCCTGCTGGGAGAGAAGGTCAGGGTTCATTTTAAATATATAAATTGTTTACACTCTTCAGTTTCATTCATCACCTAGTGCTCACTCTGTGCTTCACTCATTCTGTCCACTTGTAGGACACGGAGGAGATCAAGAAACTTAGCCCCGGGGAACAGAGGAAAAAGATGAATGAAATTGTGAAGAAGATCGACACAAACGGCAACAATCTGCTGAGTGCAGGTACATTTATGTTTCATTTAATTTTAAGAAAGATAGTGAAGATGAACATAGTTGATTCAACTTAAGTGCCTGACTAATATGGATTTTTGGAGGACAATGTTGATACTGATATATCAATATATATATATATATATAAAACAAAATTCTCAATGATTCCTAAAATATCGTTTATGGCCTAAAAACCCTTATGACTAATAAATAAAACTGAGGCTTGATATTTTACAGTTAAAATAAACTACATTTATTTAGTAAAATAAAGGTTTTCATATTCTAGCATATGAGCAAACTTGAATCAGGATGCTAATATGTCTGTGAAAGGCTCACTTCAGCTGATTATATTTATAGGGCTTTATTAAACCTCATGCTCGTCCTGCTCTGTGTTTTTTTCCTCCACAGAGGAGATTACTCTGTGGATTCAGCAGGTTTACAGAAAATATGCTCTGGAAGATGCAGAGGAGCGTTTCCCCGAGTTTGACACTGACAAAGATGGTGCTGTAACATGGGAGGAATACAACACGGTTGCTCACGACCAGCTTATCAGTTTAGATGACAGCACCATTCTGGAGGATCCAGAGCAAGAGTCTCTCAGACACGTGGGCTCACTTTCATCCTTCAGTAAATATTCATCCTGGGCCACATCCTAGATCATGTGAAATTAAAGCAGGCTCATATCTACTTTAGCTCCACCTGAAGGAGAGGAGGCGCTTTGACTTTGCTGATGTGGACGGCAGACCCGGCCTTAATGTAACAGAGTTTCTTGCCTTCACACACCCGTCTGAAGTGGATCACATGGCTGTAAGACAATTTGAACTTTTTAACCTTTTTCCTCCCAATTCCAATCTGTTTCACGTCACAGTTCAATAATCAATTTGTTTCTCTGATAGGATTTTGCCATTGAAGATGTGTTGAGTGAATATGACACGGATAAAGATGGATTCATCAATCTAAGGGAATTTATTGGAGATGTCCGTGGTGATGGTGAGGACACAGAGACTTTTTTTAAAGCATAGAATAATATGTTAACTATCTTTTTTTCCACTTATGCAGAGTTATCACTATTCTTCTTTTTTTAATCAGAGAATCCCCCTTCACAGTGGGAGATTGAGGAAACTGTGCGGTTTAAAGATCTCTACGATCAAGACAAGGACGGCAGGTTGAATCGAGACGAGCAGCTCCGGTGGGTTGCGCCCAACAGCTACGGTTCAGCAAGAGAAGAGGTAAAGCCAAAGTTGATCAATGTTAACAGGTTTAAACAATAACTGGATGAGCTTTAAAACATGATGTATTGGGATGGTCCCTGGTATCTCATTAAATGGGATTTTAGGATAAAAGTTCCCTTTCTCCTAATTACTATTCCTTGTTTTTGATTCTCTGCTGTCAACAGGCTCTTCACCTCATCAAAGAAATGGACAGCGACGAAGACGGGCAGATCTCACAGGCGGAAGTTTTGAAAAATCAAGAGACATTCATGAACAGTGAAGTGACAGACTATGGCAGACAGCTGCATGTATCCCACGATGAATTATAACTACAGTTTCTAAGCTTGTTGTAGAGTTTTATCATTGGATTCCACATAGGTGTGATCTAGTTTATTTCCTGCGTTGTACGTTAACATAATTCATCGGATTAACTCTCTGGAGGGAGATGTCCACATCTGAACGTGATCACTGCGTTAGCAATGAACAGGAAACATCTATTGCAAAATGCCCAGAGTGGTGTGCAGGCCCTCACATACACAGTGACAGCAAAATATGAACTTCCCAAATTGTATGGGTTGCTGAGATGTTGTCTTATACAGCACAGCAGGGGTTCTCGAGCGTTTCGAGTCGTGACCCACAGATATTATCAGGCTGGTGCACGTGTTTCTCTGCATTATAGTCTGCTTTAATTCTTTACTTCTTCATTCTCAAGCCCAGACCTTTTTGTCTTGTCACTTAAGAGTAGATAAGTAAGGAACATGATGCAATCTGTTATATATATATATATATATATAGATATGTAGATATATATCTATATATCTATATAGATATATCACAGAATATATATATATATATTCTGTGATATATATTGTTTTTCTTTTCAGCTGAGCAATCAGGCAGAACACAACATCTGGCGGCTCACGCGGTCGTTCATCAAAGTGCATAAAGCCAGTTTCGCAAAATAAAAGTTGTTAAGTTTCCATGGTTTAGTAAAACATTTGTGTCCAAGCTTTAACTCCTGTCCACACAGACTTTGAGTCTCACAGACACACTCAGTGACATCCTTTCAAAAGCAGATCTTATTTCTGGTTCAGGCAATTCAATATAAAAACAATTCCCAGTCTAAAATATGCCATTTTATTTTTGAATATATTATATATATTTTTATTTCACAACCATCTGACGACATCAGAAGTTATCCTGCACAACCGTGGCCTTTGCTACCCCCGGATTGAGAATCTGCGATACAGTACGACCTCTTCCTCTGTAGGAAACTACACACATTATTAATGTTCAAACCAACACTTTGTTTGTTTTTAGAAGTGTATTTGAAGAAGTGTTGCTATGGATCGTTATTCCTTGTCCCTTTGAACAAACTGAAATGACATGAGGATCACCATGACACGTTACAGCTCTTCCTCATTTAAAATCAAATGAGTTAGTGAGAGTGTGTTGCTGTTTAAAAGCTGGTTTCCTGAATGTGTCATGATCTGTTTCACTTGCACCGAGCAGCAGTAGCAGCAGCAGCAGCAGCAGCAGCAGCAGCAGCAGCAGCAGCAGCGTGTTCCCCTGCTCGGTTTATTAGAGTCACTTAAAGCTGAGTGGATTCTGCAGTAGGGACTGTTTTTCCTCCACTGCCAAGATGACTTTAGAATTTAAAGATGCCTTCTGGGTGAGTTAGTGTGATTCTACAAATACTTACACTTTGAGTTGTGTTTTTAGTCGATCATGAGATTTGACTAAGGTGTGTTTGCGAGCATTCTTTAAAGTATAAAGTTCTTTACCTTTTCATTCTACTGTATCTAAACATTTTATTTGTTCTGGCTAGGATACTCTTATGATATCCCCGGTTGATTATCCGTAACACGAGTCATAAAAACACTTGGTCCTGTCTTTAGACTTCTAATCTTTGCTTTTTCTCCCTTTTGCTCACTGAATAAATATCTTTTTAATCTCTGATATTAGCGAAAACACTGCTTTTTATCTTTGCACACGTTCTACAGTTTAAAAAACCAGGTCTGTCACACAAGCTAAAGATTTCTCTCTCAGTGCAACCTTTTTAATAGCGTATTTAGGCCAAAGTAACTTATTGCAGCTAACGTTGTTGGGGTAAAAGTTTGATCTTTATCATCACTGTAGGTTTCCAGATAGATCCAGCACAGGGTAATCTTGTCCCTTTATTGTGTGTTTGATGTACTGTGCTGTACATAGCACCTATTAAAGTGTGTGTGTGACATTGCAATACACCAAAGCTCAAAATGTCAGCTGTTACCGACACACCTTCAAATTTAACACTTTAACCATGAACAAAGCATCAGGAACTGGTATCTGAAAAAGGATCAGTTGAACTCTACTGAAGCTTCAGTTTACTGCGTGACACTGTTTGCTTCCTTTTCCCTCTTTATTAACATCCTGCTATCAGTTACCCTGTGCCAAATGTCAATCAATCACTTGTTTTAGAGAAATATCAGTATCAATAATTGTATTTCCAAAATTGAGTTAGATCTCTTTTTCCACTCGGAAAAACATCCTGCAACAATTTCCATTGACGATGAGATACCACAATACCCCTACGTGGTAGGCCTCAGTCATCTGGGTATTTGTTGATATTCATCTCGTCTTATCTTCCATTGCAGCTATCGCACAAAGGTGATCATGTGGGTCTGATTAAAAAACATCAAACAATAAAGCAGCATCAAACCTTTCTTCCCAGTGGACGTGAAACATTTTGCTTTTAGCAGATTGATTTTTGACTTTTGCTCCAAAATTGCATATTGTGCAAGATTCCCTGTGAACACTTTCCCTTATCTCTGAAATTGTTGTCTGGTATCTGTGGCACTGCAGGGAGCGGACTTCATCAGCAATTGTGGGTATGAGACTATAATCCAGAGGCTTAATGATGGCCGACGGACATGCAAAGACATGGAGGAGCTCTTGAAAATGAGGTGGGCTCAAACACTTTATGGTAAATTGCACATCAATGCAGAGAGTGGCGTCGGTGACGTGGTACAGCTTTGTTGTGGTTGTGCAGGGCAACGGCAGAGGAGAAATATGGCAAAGAACTGGTCACCATCGCACGCAAGGCTGGAGGTTTAAATGAGATCTGGTAAGTGTGGTGTTTGAACCTCGATGCACTCATCAGTATGTCTTCCTCTTCTACATTTGAATATGTGACATTTCAATGCGTGACATTTTAGCACATCCTGTGTTCCCTTTTGTCTTCACAGCACTTTGAAAATATCTTTCGATGAAATGAAAAAACGTAAGCACAAGTTATGTTTCCTGTATCATCGTCATAAGGCATTCCGTACACGACATACCATATACTCACTTGTGAGGTTGTTTTTTTTACTTGTCTGTTTTGCAAATGCTTCAGAAATTGAGAAAATAGGAAACTTGCACATTCAGCTCTCCGGCCACCTGAAGGACGAAGTGAAGAGGATGGAGCAGTTCAGAGAGCGACAGAAAGAACAGAGGAAAAAGGTAAGCAGTTTCTTCTTTTTCTCATTTGCATACAGAGGAAATCTAAAAAAAGGGTGTGGGTTTTCTGACGATGACCTCTTTTTTTTCTTTCTTGGAACACTACATGATCCTTTAGTTTGAAGTCATGATGGAGAAGGTCCAGAAAGCGAAAGTCGCCCTCTACAAGAAAACAATAGATGTAAGGTCAATTCTTACTATCATGATGCACAATCATTTTCTCTTTTTTTAGCCATTAAATGCCTTTTATAAAGTTATATTTGAAGACTTGTATTTTGTAATGGAAGTTTGAATTTAAGTAATTTATAATTTAGTGAATTATTGGCAACTCTTCCTTCTATGTGCAAGAAAAGTATATGAAATGCAGCTGGCCCTCGCTCTGCAAAGTGAAAGTAGAGAAGCATTGTCCGGTTGACGTGTGAGCGGAAGATGGAGTTGCAAGATAAGAGTGATTATTAAGGCCCCCGATGTCATGCTTCTCTACTCAGAAGACGGAAGTGAGCTGGTGGTTGATTCAGTTTATTTTCCTGCCAACACAAGCCCCTTCTAAACCCCCCCTCCCCCTCCCCAGGGTTCATAGCAGTGCGGATGAACAGAGAATGGCTGGTATAGTTTCATGTGGTTTCTATTCTGCTTCCCTCCCAGTCCAAAAAGTGCTACGAGCAGCGCTGCAGGGAGGCTGACGAGGCCGAGCAGACGGCCCAGAAGATGGGCAACGCTCCAACAACCACTCCCAAACAGATAGAGAAGGTAAATCTGTGCTGTGGTGCGTGCATGTGTCATCCTCACGTTGTCAAACACTCTTTTCTAACTCCAGACATGTTTGAAGACATACGGACAGATTTACAGTCAAATCTGCATTGAGTTATGATTTGTGTGAACTACTCTTAAAATATTTGTAGTTTCACATCTCAAAGTTCCCTTATCGCCCTACTTCTGTCTCACTCTTTGCATTTTTCAGATAAACGCCAAATTTATTATTTTCAATGATTGAAAGAGTGTAACAATAGTGAAGAATTGTTTTTATGTACATTTGTTTTTTGCAGATGCTAACTTCAGATACAGTTGTATTTTACACACTTTAATACCATACATATTGTTTGACATTTGTTGGCAACCAGAGCGATAGTTCCTGAAACCACACTTGCAGTTGGTCCAGTTACTCCTCAACACCTACAGAGATGGGAAATTAATTTAATTTTGAAATTGATTTAATCATTTAAGTTGTGGTTGTTTTTTTATTTAACGGAATTTAAATAGATTATTTAACTAAATGAACTAAACAAATAAAATAACAATGGAATTTATTGGTTAATTTAGTAATTTTCCTTCTTTTTCAGATGAACAATAAATCTAAACAGTGCAGAGAAACTGCTGAGGAAGCTGGTAAGGACAAAATTATGAGATCTACTATGGCACCAGAAACGTATATATATTTTTGCTTTGTAGTAGTAGTACATTATTTGTAGTAGTACATTATTTATTTTTTAGGAACTGCCCCATTCATTTATATTTCATGGGGATAGATACAGGATATTAAGTGCTAAACTGTTGTTTTGACATATGTAAAAATATTATTAAATGTTAAATGTACCTTCTCTTACACAATTGCTTCTATTTGTCCACAGGGAAACAATACATGTCAAACATTGACCAGCTTGACAAGATCCGTCAAGAATGGGAGTCAACACACATCAACACATGTGAGGTAAAGAACAGACGCTGCTGTTCTCCTCTTGTAGTATTTATCAACTGGGGAATATACACTACAGCTTACCACATCTTAAAATGTACAGACTTAAATCAAAAGTGGTACCACCCAAGTGATGTTTTGTCAGTGAGGATGTGTAATACTTCCTATGCTCAGAACATGGTGTGAGTCACTCATCTACCAAAGAAGTTTCTGGGCAACTGAATTTCCTTCCTGCATGTGATAACCACAGCAATACTGAGGCAGCTATTCCACATTATTAAGCAATTTAAGGTTGTTGTACGTTGTAGCACACTCTTCTATCGTGTTGGGGGCATTTATTGCCACAACCTGACCACAACAACCACAACTAGATGCCAAACCCTAACCAAAAACTAATTCTAAACCTAACCCTTAAAGCAAGTTTTGACCCTCAAACAACAGTGAGGACAGGAAAAAAATCTCCTCATATTTCCACACACACACACACACACACAGAGGCGGTTCCTGATGACGCATCCTTACCCTAAACTTACAAACCTAAACTTAATCTAACAAAAAAAGTTTTAAACCTAACCCAATTTAATGATTAACTTCATCAGGACTTGCTTTTTGTCCTCATCCGGAAGACAATGAGGCCTTGATAATGGAATTAGGTTCCCACTACACAAGTAATACCTGAAACCCACACTCACAGATTAAAGAAACCAAAATACAACTGAAAGAGATGTATTGAGTACTTATATATCTAAAAGCTATGATGCATTTTTCAATGACGGCTATGAGCGTTTAAGAGGAGAGTCAACAGAGAAATATGCCCGATTTATTTGTTGTGCGAGATACCATGCGCATTACTATATTTCAGAAGTGTTCACACAGAACTGTAAAGTGTAATATTGCCATCAATAGAGTGAATGTACCGCACTTCAATGCTTTCTTGATGATATGCATTTTTTTCCTTTCCGATCCCACTGCTGTTGTGCAGATATTTCAGCAGCAGGAAGAGGATCGACTCAGCATTCTGAGAAACGCTTTGTGGGTGCACTGCAACCATTTCTCACTGCAGAGTGTGAAAGACGACGAGGTGGGTGGAGCAGCTGTAACACATCTGTACGAGAAGCATCCTCATCAAGCCCTTCAAATCAATCTCATTATATCCCATTCAAACTGCTCCACCAGTGTTACGAGGACGTGAGAAGCACACTGGAGAAGTGTGACATCATGACAGACAACTACTGCTTTGTGGAGATGAACAGCACTGGCACCACGCCCCCGGGTAAGGCCCGCTCCCTCAGCCTTCCTGGTTGGGATTTGAATATATTCTAAGTTGGAAATTTTAATATTATCTTACAGCTAGAAACAGGTGTTGCATTTTGCATTAAATTTTCCTCCCAGCTCCAATTGAATACCAGGATTACTACGATGGAGACGCTGCGGGTGATAGAAATGACAGTGCTGGATTTGTTGGAGTCATGAAAAGGTGACACAATGAATGATAATTCAGACGATGACAGAATTTACTGCATGATATTGTTTTTCTCCTACAAGTACTTATTTGTGCATCCTTTCAATATTATTTTTAGGTTTTCGAATCTTTTGCAGGGAAATTGTTCAACAGGCTCCAAACTGAGCATCAATGAGCCGGTTGAACAACCTATTGGTAAAGTACACAAAGTTATTGCACTATAATTTCCTTCATGATGACATTTTAGTCAGTGTGAAGCAACTGGGAGTTACATACTGTGGTCATTATTCTTACCACCAACCACGGTTTTTTATAAAACGAATGTGTTACCCAAGTTATCAGTTGTCAGCTTAGTCACTGGTTTAGTAATACATTTGCAAATAAAAAGAATTAAGTGGCTTCACACAATAGCTGAACTGTTGCTTGTTTCTCAAAATAATCCTGTTACGTCTCCACAGCAGGGACATCAGACGGAGTATATGCTTCCATTCCTGGTATTCCATCGTCTCAACTGAACAGTGACGAGTTCAAGGTCATATATGAATACATAGCACAGGTCAGCTTCTTCACGTTGATGTCAAATTCTCTACATGAGACGAATACAGAAGTTCCAACTCTTGTTCACTTAAAGAATAATCTCTTGAGTCCTTGTTTCTCTGTTCAGGGGGAAGACGAGCTCTCTGTCTCTATTGGGGACGTTGTGGTTGTTATGGATGAAGGACAAGACGGATGGTGGATGGTGAAAAGAAACGGCCTTTCCGGATTGGTTCCTGGCTCGTACCTCGCTAAAGAATGAGCCCGACAGTCACATGTTGGAATAACAACTACACTCTATCAGCTAAAAATGTCTTGTAAAAGCCCTTTAAAGCCACCTGATAGTTTAGGAATGTCTGACAGCAATTAGCACAAACCTATTTAATCATAATCATTCAAAATGTTATACTGTACATAAGGTTTTGGAATGGTGAGTTATTTATTGCTTTTGCAAAAATCAATTTAACTTTACATGATGCCAAAACCCAGACAGCTGGTTGACACTGAAGTGTTCTATAGTGTCACTGCGTTATGTTCATTCTAATATGGTCAATTGAATTGTTCAAACTTTAAGCCCTTCATTTTGGGCAGAATTTGTATCTTGTATATAATTCGTATGTGTACTGTTTTGTTTCAGAATGCTAAAAAGAATGTATGTTTGTGCAAGAGAATATATTTGTATTCATTTGATGTCTGACAAATTGTTTTTAATTATTTTGGCAAACATCAACACTGGCATTTATTAAGAAAAGCATTTTGCATGTCAACACCTCACATTACTTACTATTTGTATTTCTCTTATGGTCCATTTATTGTGGTGGACTGTTCTGAATGCGTACTATCAGACTAAACCACAGCAATCCGAAGAAGCTGAGGTGCACCAGAGCTCTACTCTTGGGTCGCTTGGTTGAGCAGCCATCTCCCTTCGGTTCAATGGCGTCTGATTACTGCAAGTAACTTGAGTTTTATCGAGTTACCAAAGCGGAGTCCTTTTACCGCCAAGGCTCACTTTGTTTATTCATCGGTCACAAAATGCTCTGCAGGCAGATATAATAAGGTCTTGTGATGCGATTGTATTTACACTTGAGAGGCGGTGGTCTAGTGGCAGAAACTTGGACTATGGGCAGATTTTTTTTAATCTTATGTTAGATACATTTTTAGCCCATGGTTAACATGAGCTTTGTCTGCAGACCTAAAGACAGACCCAAACCAAACCCGCTGTATGTGAACCCCATCCAAACTGGAAAGAGCCAATGAACAAGGGTTTCTGTCTTATTGCGTAAAAACAACTATATTTTTGTAAAGTTGGGAAATCATGAAGCCAGAAAACACAATTTCAAACTTTCACCTCACATTTTATTTACATTCTCGGGTCCTACATAATCAGCAAATCAAATTCTAAAACTATCTCCAGTAGATTGTTTGAACAGAGACAAACAAAACAGCCAAACGGGACAAAAGTGATTACAAGGTTTGAATCTACAAAGAAGGATCAGTCAATCCTACACCGGTGACATTTAATGCTTCACCACTGACCTAGTGGAGTGATAGAATACTGCTGGTGAAACTATAAGTCATAACTAGAACTGAACGTAATAGTAATAGTGTAAGAGGCGTGGTAGAAGCAGTAGTAATAGTAGTAGTAGTGGAGGTACAGAGTGAAATTATACACTCTTCTTTCATTCAAGTACATAAGTTTAAATACAAAATATTTCAAAGCCATACACATAGTGCAAACTAACATATGAAGAAATGACCCTGTTCACATCTTAATCCGTAGATGACTTAGAGTTTAAAGTTTGGTAAGAATGATGATTCACATCCTGATACCATCGTCAGAAACAAAGATGGCTTTCTGCATCTCATCGACCGTTACAGACTTTGGTCAAATGCTTTTTCCTTTTTTTTTGTCGATCAAAAAACAGGCAAGGTATAGTGAGTTACTTAGGTGCTGTAAGTGTGTGTTTTTTTTTCCTGCTCTCTCTGAAGACATTTCTCAGTGTGTGTTATGGTATTGAATGTGTTCTCCTTTATGCGTAGGTGCCCCCAGTGATTAGAAGCTCGTAAGCAGGATCTCTGCTCCTGCGGCATAGCACCACACATGTGCACAGCATCCCTAGCATCTAGGAGAAAGAGACAACATGTCGGATTAGTGTTAAAGCTTTGAAACGCTTCAGTGTAGTTGTGCAACGATGGGGCGCTGCAAAATGCACACAGTGGAAACCCTGAGGTAAGAAAGTGAAAGTTAAAATACCTGGATGGCAGCAAAGGACAGTGCGGTCCAGATGATATACATCATGATCTCCTTGAGCTTTTTCACAACCAGAGCCTCACAGCCCTAGACACACAGAATATGTTCAAACGTATGAACGAATGAAGATAGTCAGCTTAAAAAAGGAAGTAGTCTTTAGTTTGAAAACTTGACTAATTTAAAAATAACTTTACTTCTTGGTAGAGATCTTCCGGATGAGTTAGGGACCCTGTGCAGCTTCCAATGTTGGCTCTACAGCAACTGATGGGTACGCTGTTGTTTTTGGATTCTTCATACCAGTGTGTATACTGCCAGTCAGAGTAATTATGGATCCCACAGCACTGGAGCTGTTCAAATGACAACGATTCAAATCATCAATTCTACAAGCCACACAGGTAAAACACCTTCATATTGGTGGAGTTAATGGAGATGAGATGTCTGTCCTCACCTGTCTCTGCACATAGTCGATGGCACGGCTCTGAGCGTTGCTATTGGTGCCATTGTACTCGTCATACACATTCTTGATAGTGCTACTGACTTCACTTTCCACCTGTCAAGAGGGGTGAGGTAAAACTTTTTGTGAACATATCCTCCTTTAGCGTGACGGCAAACACAAGCAGAATAAATTAGGTCAACCACCTCTTCCGGGTGAGTGTCATCAGAACAATCCTGTAGTGACATTCGTTTGTCTTCCTTACCTTGGCCCTGTAAATGTATCCTAGAACCACCACTGCCACTTCCGTCATGAAAACCAGCAGGAGAATAATCACAAACTGTGGGTGGAATATTAAGATTTAGAGCTTCAGATAGATATTTACACAGACAACACAAACATGCACTGCCACTTTGGCACGCACAAATAAACTTCTTCATACTTAGTCCAACAAACAACAGAGTGCTTATGAAGCAAGTCAAGTTGAAAATGTTTACACCTTGTTCTAGTTCCTCCTGAATTAACCCTTTGCCTTCAAAGTTGATCTTTGACTCATCACTTCCACAAGATCCTCCTTAAAGTGTAAATACTACTTCTCTCTGCCAATTGAAACTGGTTTCAAAACTGGTTCACTGACCGCTGTGAGTCCACAGTAGCTCTCTCTCACTGTCGCGCAGCATCCAATGAGTCCTATAATGAAGAGGAGGGCTCCAACGGCAATGATGACCACAGCTGGGACGAAAGTGTACACATCCTCGAAGAAGTGGTCGTAGTCGTCGTACGTGATGAAGACGTAGGCTCCAACGTAGCACAGGATGCCAGCAGCAGCCTGATGGGGACAGAAACCTCAGTCTTTTATTCGAGCGAACCCACGAAGGCAAATCAAGTGGCAGTACCTTGAAAAACTAAATGCATGCGACCCCACACAGTTTTATCATCTGTTAAATGTCTTGAGATAATGTGTGATTTAATTTGGCACAATATTAGGCAATATAATATGGTACAGTAGTAATACCATACTGTAACTCAACAACGTAAATATACTTTACTTTAGACCTATTACGTTCATTTGACATATCGTTACTTTGCAGATTAAGTTTTTGAAAGTCCAGGTCATATTGCTCCACATATTATATATCATTAAATACCCAACAGTATGTTAAGTATGTGCATCATATAGGATAAATACAGTCTATGATAATATTATACACAATACACTTAGCTGCTCATTAGTTACTCTTTGTTTTCAGCTGCCTTTAACTCTCCTCTATGCTTTACAACACGTTTGGATTAAATCAAGAGAAACTCTACATCCCCTCTTCATTGTACCTGTTTGTTTAAAGACTCTGTTTACATGGTTGCACAGGAGTTATTTGAGTTACTCACTCATATCTATTGCTGTCATGGCTCCAAGACTTTAGTTGTTACCCTCACAGGTAACTTGATCTTGTTTTCACATTGAACTGCGTTTTCCATTTAAAAGAAAATCTAAATGTAGAATGAGCACTTTGACACAACTCTGTTATACACCTTATAGCTTTGTGTTAATTCAAAATGAATGTGTTGTTCAGTCTTGTGCCTGACTCAGTAGCTGCAGTGTGATCCTGCTCTGGGACAGTCTCGTATTTCAGAACATGTCTATTTACTTTTCCTCCGCCGCCTCCTGGAAAATGAAATGATGCATGTGTTGACATCATGTGTTGACGTGGAGTTAGCTTAGCATCGCCATGTAGCTGCTTCATGTGGTGTCTCTGTTGTTTGGTGCATTGACTCCGACCTGCTCCTCATAGCGGAGGTGTGACAGTGACAAGATGTCCCCTCCTCTCGAGTCGGACATGACAGTTGCCTCATTGAACGGAGCTGGTAGCGAAGAACAACTTGAGCCGACATGTCTTCTCTGAATGACTGCACTCTTTTATCACTCTTCCTTTCAAACAAAGCTAGCCTCAGCTAGGCTAGCAGCTGACAGGACACCTAGCTTAGCTTAGCTTCATGTAGCTAGCGGCTGCTGCTGCGGCTGTGACGCACGTTGAAAACATGAGAAACTCGCAGACTCACCCAGAAAATCAGGTTGAGAAACACCAGCACCGTCTTCGAGGAGGTGATGCCGCACTGTCCCATCTTCAGCGCCGGGGGTTCGAGGCTGTACGTGTTGGAAAGTTGTTCAGGTTGTCTTACTCAAACATGTCTCCACCACAAACACACACTCAAACACTAACACACTCCATGTCCCAACTCTTCGCGACACAACAGCGCCACCAACACAACCAGAGCAAGAAACACTCCTCACACCGACCTTTACTCAGTATTTCACCATCTTCACACAGTTGTCTGTGTGCATCTTGTATTTTAGCCACTCTCTGGGTTTTATAAGTGGTTTATGCAGCTAAATAAAAAAAACAAATGAATAAATAAAAAAGTATGTGGAATTCAGTCAAAATGGAAGTAGGAGCGCTTTGCTGGCATCTAGTGCTGGGACATGTAATCTGAGTTTTTCCTTCCTGTCCCTCATACATAAAACAAGTAAGAGTATTGGTAGCAGTCTGGGATTACTGGTGTTACAACATGTGTTCC
This sequence comes from Pseudopleuronectes americanus, assembly GCA_038501795.1. Classification (NCBI taxonomy): domain Eukaryota; kingdom Metazoa; phylum Chordata; class Actinopteri; order Pleuronectiformes; family Pleuronectidae; genus Pseudopleuronectes; species Pseudopleuronectes americanus. The sequence goes on along the minus strand of CM076720.1, from coordinate 11,611,529 downwards.
AATAAGATTCAAGATTCAATAAGATTTGTTGTTATTCCAAAACGTGAGGGACATCAGAGGGAACGGAACTACGTGCTGAGGGGCCGATGAGCAGCAAATGAAATGGAACACTGAAATCTAATCAGCTGCAAATAAATACAATACAACAATGAATCAATAGAACCTCAATCTAAACAAGAAATAGCAATACTAGTTTCAATAGCTAGAAATCCTGACACAGTGCTCATTAAATGTGCCTTTATAGTAATGCATGCACACAAAAGAGTCTGGGTTGAATCCACAAACACAAGATTCATGAATTATTCTCTTAGAAAAATCAATGAAAAGTTTAAAGAAAGGGGCTTAGAATTCCTCAAGTCGCCCCCTGGTCCAGATCCACACCCAAACCCTCCTTTGTTAATGCTCTACCCCTTCACAAAATGTAATCTAGTTTATTTGATCATATGGAAAAAACATAGAAATACAAACAAACGGTGTCACGTAGGCTATAAAATTAAACTAAATGAACTGAAATTTGAAAAAGTGAGGACTGGAAAGGATGGATTACATAAATGAAGAAGAACATACTGAAAGCCAAGTCCAAAGCTTGGGATCACTTTCAATGTAGAGAAACCAGACACACTGGACGATAGACACAGTTTTGTTTTATTTAGATTATGCACACACTTTATATAATACTTTTTTGAGACATGATGAACAAATCTACACATTATCATAAAATATAAAGGAAATCATTACAAGTAATACACAGAAATGCCACCATTTACAAGGAAAAATGGAAAATGTAGCTTCAGCCTCTTCTGGTATTTATATCCTGATCATTTTAACCCTAACAAACAGACACATTAAAAACACAGATCTCTCTGTGTAACAGGCTTTTATTTTATGGATGAAGAGAAGCTGGTCTCAGCATGTGTGCCAAATATTTTGTCCCAGTGGCAGAAGTGTGGTGCAAAGTTGGTGTTGGGTTTCTGGTGGTGCACATCGTGCTTGCTGGCACCCCCGTAGATGCCAAATGGTATTAGACGTGATGTCGACCAGGGGAAATCATAGCCACAGTGATCCTCTATAGAAACGTAGACGTGCACCACCATGAAGACCCATGTGGTGAGAAGGTGGCATCGCAGGATCACAGGGTTCAGGGTTGTCCAAAAGCCGATCGTGATCAGCTCCCAGCCGCCGAGACACTGAGTGGCGAGAGCAAAGGGGGACGTGTAATTATGGTGGATGGCGTGGAAAGTGACGTACAGCCAGCGGATCCTGTGGTGGAGCAGGTGCCAGATGAAGTACTGGAAGTCAAAGAGTAAGAGGCTGCCGATCACTCCAGCTGTCAGCTCCATCAGGAACGGAGCCTGGTGCGGGAGGTCAATGGGGGGCCTCCATGCCCACTGGGCCACTGATGCCGGGAGCACTAGGAACACATGGTTGTACAAAGTGACGCCTGCACAGTGCAGCAATGTGGAGGTGGTCGGCCGTCGGCTGGGCTGGATCTTGAACTGCTGGACCCAGGCCCACCGGTCCCCCATGATGTCACAAACGAGAAAAGGAAGGCAGAAGATGAAGTAGGAAGACACAGTCAGAACAATGGGGAAGAGGGGAGATCTCAAATAGTCTCTGTAGTTGAGCCTCAGACTGTCCCACACAGGCTGCAGCAAAGAGTCGTTTCCCAAGCATCTCATCCAAAGATCTGCACTGACACCCATATTCATCCTGAAGAAAAAAATCTCAAGGTGAATCCTTTACTGAGGGATGTAGATGTTTGAGCCAGAAGCATCGACTTTGGTAGAGACCTTATACCATCATTGTCTGGTTGTGCTTTGCTCACTGTGTGGTGTCAAGTGATGGCCCGGTGACACAAATTATTCATACCCCCTCAACACATGAGAAATTGTTTAGGATGAGGATTTCTACTTTGCTCAAACTTTCTATCAGAGCTGTATTTCAGTTCATGTTCAAGTGACTTTATTTGCCAGTTACACGGGTACAACCACACAGAAATGATTGTGTAGATTACTTGCTAATCTACACAAGGAACAGACACTGCAGTATTGTATAAAAGGACATAGAATTACGATTAGAGGTCAGGTTTAATATAATGTATAATATATATATATATAACATAATATAATAAACATTAATACATACTGAAGTGTAATATAAAAACACAAAGGTTGGGTTAACTCAAGTGAGCAGTTATACTGATGCAGTATGGATGGATCCAGCCGGTGTTTTTTTTTATGTGACACTATCTTAATTCAAATAAAACTTTTTGTCTGAGCATTATAATGAAGTTGTGGACAAGTAAATAGGCTGCACTGTAGATCAGTTGAGTTTGGACAGCTCATAAATATAGGTTTGATAGAAAATTTAAAGTGTGAGTTGATTAAATATAGGTTGAATTGCTGGTTCACAGTAAAGTGCTTTTTTTTAGCTCTCAGCTGTTCAATCATGCAACTCATTATTACAAATCAAAATAACTCATGTCAGAATAGTTTAGAACGTTCCAAAGTCTTCGGAAAATTCAAATCCCACGCCCAAAATAAGTAAAATTACAGAAAATATCGTAAGATTGTTACAAAATTGTTGTGTATCATTTCTTGTGTAATTGTTTCCCAAGTCAGGGAGGAACTTTGTACCTTTTGAACATGTATGACTAGTTGTAAAACGTGGCAGACTCCACCTGCCAATAAAGATTGTGTGATAAGAAACTATTTATTTACAGTCTGTGGCTAAGAAGGAAACTGTTTTCTCAGCTGCTGAGTTCGAAGTGAAAAGAGACCCTCCAGACTGTAGAGGGCGCTGACGTATTTTTTAATTTTCAAACTTCCCATCCGAGGCAAGTGAAGACCCGCCTTTAGCTCTGATTGGCTCAGATTTAGGCAAGAACCGTAATAACTGGTCAGAAGCCATCAAAGACAAGGTAGAGGCGGGTCTTCGCTTTATCTTGGGTGGAAAAAACAAAGACGTAATGACGCAACACCGTTACGCTTTCCACGCACGTTTACGTTACCGGCAGCACGTAAACATTCAGCTGACAGCTTGAAGTCAAGCCATTCAATTTATGGTTTTATTTTCCCACGGAATAAACCTTTTCCTGGACCCTTGCGTGCCTTTTAGGTAACGTCATTTATTTCAACACTAACACTGCTAAGATCGGCCCCCTCGATAATTGCACGTGAAGTGTAACTAGCTAAGTAAGTCGGCTAATGTTATGTTATCATGCTAACAGGCTACATGGGCAAAGGTTTGTGGACACCCTTGTACACAGCCCACTGCAAATATGGTTTAACTTGGCTTCGCCCCCTCAGCTCAGGTCTTCAGATTAAACTTCAGGGGAGCATTAGATACTCCCTTTTTCTGCATTTTAGGTGTTATTTGAGGAGGTCCTTGCCTGTTTCAACACAACAATGCTCCTAAGTATTTGTCTATAAACAGAAGAAGTATATGCATTTCAATAATCAGTGTCACTGTATTCCTTTATTCAGGTCTTTGTAACAATGGACAGTTGTGAGGAAGGAAACACACCTGAATCTGAACCAGTTCAACGCACCCAGCCGCTGTGCCGCTTCTTCTCTCAAGGCAGGCACTGTAGTTTTGGCAGCAGATGTAAATATCTGCATGTGAGAGATGACGCCGGTGCTCATGAGAAGACGACTAACAGGAGACCCAGCCAGCCAGATGTCGACAGGAACCCTGGTGGAAATGCGGGGGACAGGCCTCCTCAACCTAACAAGTCCAAGGCTGGCCCCCCAGCCGCAGGCCGCCGCCGTCCCTGTCGCTACTTTCTCTCCGGCCACTGCACCATGGAGGACAGATGTCGCTTCTGGCATCCACCGCAGCTCCCCTCAGTGGATGACCTGCCTGTTTCTGGGGATCAGACTAGACCCGCTCAGAGGATGATACCAGTGCCCCGCCCCAGCATCCTCCAGGAGGTCAAGCTGTGTGACCTGACTGAGGACGTGGCCGAGCAACTACGAGAGACAGAGATCAAGCAGCTGAAGAAGCGTTTTCCCAACGACAAGCTGATTATTCAGGAACGAAGTGATGGCAAAGTAACTTTTTACAGGATGACTGTGGAGGCCACTGATCCAGACTGGGTACACAGTTTCTTCTTCCTCCTATCTCTGCTCTTCCTTGACCTTTGAGCAATGATATGTATCTAACACAAAGACAAATGCAACACTCACAGCTGCCTCAGTGTGTTAAGGGTTAAGTAGTACAGATAAACTAAGAATTTGGATCAAGCTGTGCCACTGAGAACGAATTAAGTCCATTTGTTACAAAGGAAAGTGGGTAAAGCGGTGATTACGAATTTTTGCTCATTTGACTAAGTTATTGGGAAACTGTATTTGGTGTTCCAATATCCTCATGTTTAGTTTTTTTAAACCACTGACCCAAATTTTGTCTTAAGAATGAATAAAGTATTTAACGTGGACATATTATGACACTCTGCCTTGTGACCTGCAGCCGTTTGATCTGAAAGAAATTGACATCATGGTGAGCTTCCCAGACAATTATCCACAGGAGGTAAATTACATTAAGGTTTTTCTGAAATGATTTCATGTAACTTACACAAACAACAGTTTCTAACAACCTTGATATGTTCTTCTAAGGTTTTCACTTTGAATGTACCATTGGATAGGGATCTGCCAGAAGTTATGGCAAGGTAAAACATTATTTTCACTTTATTTACAATTGTTGTTGATTGTAGATAACGGTTGCAGTAATTATTTTTGCTGTCTGCACAGACATGCAGAAGAAGCCTCTTTGGAGTGGCTTCAGGCCAAGCATGCAACCAATTTGCTTCGGGGAAAGGTAGAGCTGCTCTTCCGGCCTTTTCTGCGCTGGCTAGATCGAAGTTTGGAGAGACTGTTCACCGAAGGAGCCAGGCAGGTGAGACAACAGCCTGTGTGAACAGCAGATGATTGTAAATGTTGTATTTCAATAAACGATTCAACTAGCACATTTTTATTTTGAATTTTTGCAGTTAAAAAAAGAAATTGACGTAGAAAGGGCTGGACTGCAGTTTATACCATACCAGGAGCTCCAGGCAGCAGTATGTGAAAAATCAGAGAAGGACACCTCCTCTGAGCCTGCATCTGACACCACTCCTGCTCCTGATGCAGATGAGAACACCAGTGGTGAAGGAAAACTAGAAATGACAGAAGGTGAGAGTGCAGTGGACGGAGGAAAGCTGCCCCGCTCAGGCTGTGATGAAGAAAAGCAGGAGCAGGAAGTCAGTCATCTGGTTGAGAACATTAAGATAAGTGATCCCCGCAGAGGCACAGAGGTGAAGGTGCTGGGACTGAGGCTTGGAGAGAACACAGCCACCTTAGTTGCCCAAAAGATCACAGTTTCACTTCAGTGTAATAGGTAAAGAGAAGGCACAAAAATAAATCAAATTAAAGCTGTTCTTTTTTTAGAGTAAGTTGAATCCTCAGTTGAAAAGCTGACTCTGTGCTATGTGTCACGTCTGCAGGTGTAAAGTCACGGCAGACCTGATCCTCAACGGCCGGACAGCCTGTGCAGCTCAATGTGAAAAGTGCAGCACAAGCATCAACGCTGCATACAGGCCCTGCATGCTGCACCATTACAGCGACGTCCTGGGCTACCTGGACCTCCACAACGTCACCACTGCTGACCTGGTGCTTCAGGACTGTGACCTCACCGTGGGCTGCCTCAGCTGCTCCCAGGAGTGCCCTGTCCAGGTATTAAAACACGTTGAATCAAGACGTTTGTAAATTAACATTGTGAAATCACACCAAGAAAACAACTGGAATATGAATTGATGAGCTCTGACCCTTTGTTTTTGTTTTTATATCTCCTCAGAATCTTTCCTATGGACAAACCAAAGAGTTGAACTGTGAACACTGCCACACTAAACTTAGTATACTGGCTGAGAGCGTAAGATTCCAGTATATTCAGCCCCGCACCAACAAATCAGGTCAGAGCTCATCTACATTTGTTATCAGCAAATGTTTTGTAGCTAAGAAGGGCCACAATTGACTCTTGGTCCATATTTGCCTCCCATTATTTGGTTTAAAAAGCTACACAATGCATGAAACCTTTATAAATGAACATTATACTCATACACATGTGAATATGTTTACTGTCAAATGTACCAATCCCCCCTTCCCTTTGTGCAGGTTCAAGTGCTGTTAGTTTTAAGACCATAAGAGATCCTGCCGTGCAAAAGGGGAAGCCACTACCAGACAAAGGAGCATGCAAACATTACAAACAGAGCCATCGCTGGCTAAGGTAACGTCCTTTCTGTGCCCTGTTCAACTTCTCGTTCCTGATATCTGAGATGTTCCTGGAGAAGTCGGTGCAAGCTTTGTTCCCCTGTTCTTAGGTTTCCCTGCTGTGGCCGGGCTTACGCATGTGACGTGTGCCACGATGAGGACCAGGACCACCCAATGGAACTCGCCACCAGGATGATTTGTGGCTACTGTGCCAAAGAACAGGTTGGTTACAAACATAACGTGACATTACATTTTAGGCATCTGTTGTCTTTATTGATTTGCACTCTGCTAACTGAAGAGAGGTATCCAAGGTTACACCCATTCAACGTAACATTAGAAAAGGGTATTAAGTTGAGAGTCTCAGCTTTTACTACAAAATATAGATTGTTGATTTGCAATTGTCATCAATTGTAGGCCTTAATATTCACCTTCATATCATCGGTTGTTTTATTTTAATAAGGAAACATCATTAAAAAATATGCACAAGTTCAGCTGATGGAGTGAAAATATTTGACAAAAGGTGAAACGTAGAGGAAAAGAGTTTGAGAACCATCTAGATTTGCTCAGTAAATACAAATTTTGGTCCCACCAGGAAGCATGTATGCATTAGTGAGTTTTTACTCCATTCTTATTATTCTCATTTCTGTTGCAGCCATACGGCAATGGAAAGCCTTGCATCAGTTGTGGGAGCATGATGACCAGGGGCACTCGCACCAGCCACTGGGAGGGAGGACTGGGCTGCAGGAGCAAAGTCAAAATGAACAGGTACATCTATTGAATGACACATTTTAATTAACTTTACTAAAGAAAACATACCAGGAGTAATATAAATATTTGACTCATTAACACAAAGATTGACATTAGCACGTTCCTGTTGATAAGAAGTTAATCAGAGGATTTCTCTCTTTTCACTCTAGAAATGATCGACACAAATACGCCAACACCAACAAAACGATTTCCAGGAAGGCAGCCAGTGAAAAGAAGTAGCTGGTGAAAAGTAGGGTTGTTGTTTTAACCGGTGAAATGACACTATGGTTTCTATGAAATATGTGTTGCCTTAAACAAATCATGTTGTTGTGATCCTTCATAATGTGAGTGGGAGAAGTGAGAATATTCAGATCTGCATTTAAAATCTGAAGCTTTGGTGTGGATTGAGTGAAAAGACCTTGGTTTAATATTACACTCAGGTTTAACAGGTTATCGCATATAATGAGATAGAGAGTGATTCAATGCATGCAGGTCATTTGATGTGATTGCAGAGTGTGTTAACAGATCAGAAGTGTCTTATTTTCCTGTTTAATCCTGTTATAATAGAAAAGAGGTACAAGAAGCTTGTCTGGACTGACAATGCAGAGTGTAGACATGTGTCTCACCATTTCAGAAAAACACAACACAAAGTATCCAGAGACACCTTGTATACACCGGGTGATCAGTGCAGACTTAACTGTGGGGTTTTAAGTGGTTTGATTACTTCTACCAAGGAGGCTTTGTTTTCGTCTGTGTTTGTTTGTTAATGACCAGGATTATGTAGAAACTACAGATTATGAGCATGACTGAAGGAGGAAACCCATTAAGTCTCGGTGCAGATCGCGGAATTTAGTTTTTCACTCTCTTTAACATTACAAAATATGAGTTTTTCAAAATTTTCGTTTATAAGAGAATAATTCATGAATCGTGATTTAAAAAGGATCAAATTGACCCGTTTGGAAGAAAAAAAATCCAGACTAAGCGAATTTCAATGTTGTTTCGTGAGGGGACTGTTTAGCCTTGGCAGAGGTCTGAACTCTACTGAGTGACATTCTAGTTTTACATTAGAAATGTATCTTCAATTTAATAATCATTCTTATAACAATAATCGATTCTGCTTCTTGGATTAAAAAACGGAGAATTGTTGTGTGTCCATATTTCACTTCTTTCCATGCATCTGTGCTGGTTGAGTCTCAAGCTTATCAATGTGGTATGTCTAATGCTTGTGCTTGAACTCTGGTTAATCTGGTGAAGGTCTGCATGTGGACATTGAGCTGCAAGTGGGGGGGGGGAAAGTGCTGATCTGCTCCGATTGAGAGCAAAGCCACTTCTGTTGAACTCTACTGTATAAAGGCAGAACTTTGTGGCGATCAGCAGACTCTCAGCAGCCGCAGCAGCAGCAGTAATTGTTATACTTGCACCAAGATGCTGAACATCAGTGAGTTGCCTTTCGAGCTCCTGCCTTCCTGGCCCTCAGACCGGCTTCTGCAGCCTTTCTGGGATTATTTGCTTTTTCACCACCTGCCTCTCGTATCATCTCCCTTTTTCCCAGTCCTGATAGCTTTTTCCAGTTATTTCTTCTTCAGCTTACCTTTCGCTGTGCTGGACCTCCTGGGAGAAAAGGTGCCTTCCATGCATCAGTACAAGATCCAACCAGACAGGCAGCCAACAGTGAGGATGATGGTGAATAGCTTCCTCAAGGCGCTGTATAACCACATCTTCTTTGTTATTCCATCTGTAACAATCAGCATGTTCATATTGCCTGCACCAATTCTGCCACATGAGGCTCCTACTCTGTGTGAGGTTTTCATCGATGGACTGGCTGCGCTTCTCGTCTTTGACACGCAGTACTTCATTTGGCACTTCATACATCACAAGCATTCACAGCTGTACCGCTGGATCCACGCCATCCACCACGAATACGTGGCGCCCTTCTCCTGGTCGACCGAGCAGCTCAGCATCCCAGAGCTGATGACCGTGGGACTGTGGAGCAACCTGGACCCTATTGCGTTAAAGTGTCACCCGCTTACCACGTGGTGCGTCACCATCTTCAGCATCTGGATGTCCGTGGAGGACCACATAGGCTACGACCTGCCGTGGACCCTCAACCACCTGGTGCCTTTTGGTTTGCTGGGGGGTGCTCCGGCTCATGACATGCACCACCAGAGGCCGAGCAGCAACTACGCTCCTTTCTTCAGTCACTGGGACATCATCTTCGGCACCAGCGTTCCTCTGAAGAAAAAAACTTTGAGATCATGATAACAACTGAAAATAATAGTTTATTTGTAATTGTCTCTTTGTTAAATCAATTTTCATTATTTTTTCTATTTGCATTGTCTATAATTTTGTAAATGTTTTTTTTGTGAGGCTGATTTCCTGTGAAATTCAATGAGAAACTTGTGTAAACGTGCATTTTGCTTTTGTTTATGAATTCAATAAATGGTTGTTCATTGCAATCATCACTATTGTTTCTATCTGTTATGTGTGAATATCTGTTATATAAGGTTGCAGTTGACACATTCAGGAGATTATTCTCCTTGTTGTAAGTTTTCATAATCATACATCATTCACATCATTCCAGTGAGGTAACCAACAGTAATCAGTTAATACGCACAAGCAAACTAAGTACATGTGCAAGTTTCTGTAAATCACTTCCTGTTGTAGTTTCTCCTCACTATCTTGTTACATAACACAACATAAAATCTTCAAAGCTTTACTCAGCAATATTTTCTCCTCTTAAATTCCACTGAGGTATAAGGAGCTTTCGATCAGGGGAATCCAGGTTGCGTTGGTCAGGCTTAACACCCAGAGGTCGAACCGGCACGGGGGGGTTGAGGCTCAATGCTACTTGGCAACATTTCACATTTACTGATTTGTGAGGATTTTAAATGATGCACATGGAATTGAGTGGAGGGTTGGAGCATGACACAATGAAGAATACATTTAGGTTTTGAGTAGATCAGATTAAAGATTTGTTATTAAAATGAATGTCAACAAAAGGTTCACTTGACCCTGACCCCCCCTCTTCACCACATATTGGACAAACAGCAGAGCACCTTCTCCACATGACCCGGTTACAGGTAATCTTTCCTGCCAGAAGCCATTGGACTCTGAAACACTTAACCTCCATCTGACACACAACACCCTGCACAGTTTGACCTTTGCCTTCTTCCTGTTACCATATTCTACTCCATATGTATACTATGCAGTATGCACATTGCTTTTTCTATGTGCAATGTTCATATCTTTATTCTTTAAAATTTGCAGTTTTATTCTTATATTTTTAAAATGTGTATAGTGTGTTCTGTACGGTGCCTGATACCTCACTGCTGTAACACAACATTTATCCAGCCATCCATCTATCATCTTCGGTTTCATCTTCATGACAACTATTGTTTTTTTCTCTGTTGTGCCAAGATATTTTGTAATTAACACAAGTGCAAGTAATTATACTTTCTTTAATACTCTTTCTGGTAATGACTGTTATTTATTCTCAAGAAATTCTGTTTTTGGTATTTGCGATGTGAGTAGATTTAACTGAAATGGCCAATAACACACAAACAGGCAATAAATATTTACATAGATTTATTTGGAACAAAAAACAGGCCAGAGATAGTAGTTTTCAGTGTAGGCTCTTATTTAGATACTGCACAAACATGTTGGAGATTTTCCCTGTGTTCTCTGTCGGGTGTGTCTTGGTGTAGCTGATGAACTGGCGCCGTAGTTTCCGCAGCTCGGCCATGTTGATGCCCCTGGTGAGCTCGATGTTTGTCATCGGGTTAAGGACGTTTGAGTACAAGCTGTTCTCACATGAAGACAGAAAATCCTCCTCCTCAAAAGTATAAAGAAGAGATGAGGAACTGAGCACAATATCTGAAGGTCACAGTATCACACCTCAAGTCTTTCAGGAGGAAGACATAAGCTACACAACACAAAGTGCTGAATGTAGCTGTTATTACTTGAAAGTGTGTCATTAAAGGCGGACCAGTGCAGAATCTAATGCCCTTTTACTGTGGTTTCTGATCTTAATCACCGCCTCCAAAAGGAAAGATTTAAGTGTTTGCCATTGAGAAAGTGTGCCAATAAAAATCAACTAATCTGTGTAATTTGGTTTCTCTCCATCACAAATATATATAAATATATCCCACAGTATTTTATTACAGCCAGGACCTTTAACAGTGATTGGATGCTGTAGCTTTCTTCTCAGCTCTTTGATGGACATGCATTCATCCACCATCCCCTAACGCGTCATTAGATATAGAGTGCTTTGCCTCCCACTGGTGAGGGAATGACTCGCTTTACAAAGGCAGATGATGAAAATGAGTCATCCCAGTCATTGGCCTTGACAGATCACCGCTACCTGGACGTGTGACGTCACACAGGGATGTAAACATAAAAACGTATCAACCGAAAAAAAAGCAGCTTAATGAGAAAAGAAATTTTAAATAACAATGTGTACATGTGAGAAAGGATATCTTTTCTGTAGCTCCTGGAACTGTTATGAGATCCCCGGGAACACTTGTCTTCTGTGAGTTAAAAATTGCCTGAAAAATTTAAATGACATTAAATACAGTAGATAATGTTCCTACTGAGAAATACACTGAGCCACACTTCTCTTCTTCTTATTCATCTAATTAACAGGAAAGTTGTTTAAGGTATTAGTTATTGAATGAAAACATTTCGTTTGTTAAAATGAACAAACTATTTCAGGCAACTACCTGCTGGACTCAATAGAAAATCAAGCGGACAGAGCAGGTCATTTCTTATTGGCTGAAAACCATTAACAGCCACATGACATCACAGGCATGTCAATAAAATGGATAAACACTTGCAGGGACAAAGGTGTTCACACAACAGGAGACGCAAACACACACCTTGACGTCAGCACGCGCAGAGGGAGGACACGCACCACTTTATTTTAGGTGACCGGGGCTGGACGGTGGATATTGAAAAGATACAACCTATAGTAACTGCATTAGCTTTGTATGCACTGAAATGTCTACACTGAAAACTCAAAGTATTTTTCAATTCATAACTTGCAAGTCTCACTTTGGTGATCTGGAAATATGATGTAAAACACTGCACAGATAAAAGAGTGTCAGCGTCAGGCATGAAAAAATAACAATATAAGAGGATGAAGATTTTTTTAGCATTTTTCATTGTGAGAGAAAAGTCAAAGTATCAAGAATAAATAAGGAGATATAAGGAAATAAGGAGATATTTTTATTTTTAGCATTGGGAATTAGGTCAAAATGTCTAGATTCAACAAATTTCAAGTTTAAATTTCCCTGATTGTGTGCGATTGCCACACAATTAGTTGTAGGAATTTGAAGAGATGTCACTGAAAACCGTCTGTTCATATAGAGAAGCCGCACGAGCTTGAAAAGATAAAACACTCAACTTAAACAGCTGTCAGTAGTTCTACAATTAAACTTTATTCTCAAAATTCAAGTATCCTCAATTGTTTTCTTCTGCCTGGCCCAACTCCTCAAAACAAACTGGGACCATCATAAAATATACACAACTAGAAAGAAACCAGACAGACTGATTCATGGTCAAACATTAGAGAACAGATTAAGACATACCACTAAGACTTCTTGTGTGATCTTATCCAACTCGTACAAGAAGCTTGAAGACGACAGCGGTTGCTGTGAAGACACAAGGACTTATAACGATCAGGCAGTCAAGAAGGTGGAATGACAGGAATCTGCACGTGTGTTAAAGAAATAAAAGCATGCGTGTCCCTTACACTCTGCGTAGACTGATTAGGTGGGGGTGCTTTTCTTTTGAAAAGTGCGTCGGAGATGGCTTCAAACGGGAGCGTATCATCCTTTAGGATGGAGAAGAGAGGACTGTCCCATCGGTTTCTGGAGTCTGGAGCTTCATATCGAAGAACTAACGCGTCAAAGCTGGAAGAGACAATACGTGAAAAGATAAGAGAGCATAATTATATTTTTACCCCCATGTCACTGATGGACATGCACACACTCTGCATGTGCGGAGGCCTCTCACTCACATGTCCTGTGTGTACTGCTCAGCAACCTCCCGACCGCTGTTCCACGACGAGCTCTGTTCATCTGACGTCAAACAGTAAACCTTCAGTAAGAGAGAGCATGAAGGCTTATGTGACTAATGTAAAGGTTTTTTTCATTCAAATATTAAATTATAATAAATTCAGACAGTAATATATCTAGTCCACTCACCAGGCAGTGGGGTGTCTGTGCGTGTTTGATGAGACAGAACAGTTCATAGCGGTAGCCTGTAAGGTATTTCAGTGTTAAATGTCAGAGCATAGACAAACCACGGTGATTAAAAAGAAAACTGTGAATCTTATCATTTACCTTTTATGTAATTTAATGAGTCCAAAATCACAATGTCGTCCTTGTTGACTTTTCTAAACAACAAAAAATATAACATGTTTAAAAAAGTGGCAGTGACAGCAAAACAGCAGTGATGGATCCTCTGTGTGAAGCTCACCTCTCGACCTCAGCTTTCAGAGAGCCTCGGACATTTTTCTCCTTTTGGGAATCTGGGACAAATACAAGAGGTCAAGTTGCTGCAGAAAGCCAGGGTTAGTCCAAATAAATCCTGATTCAGAAAAGCCCTCTTATTAAGGGTTTACAGATTAAATCTCCTTAGACCCTTTATTTCAGCCTGTAACATACTGAGGAGAACAGTTCAACTTCAACTGGAGCTGAAAGGCTTGAATGGTTTGATGACAATCCTAATCAAATCAATATGTTAAAACGATCTTCCAACAGCTGATTGATCTTGATCCGTGATTGGTCAAATAGCTAAAACCTTCCCGAAGGACCAATGATGGAGCAGTTCACGCCAAAACCCTTTCAAAAAAACATGAATTCAACGCTGCCCAGTTTATAAATAAACCCACGTGCTCCGTCTCTCACTATGTTATCAAAATGTATTATAGTCATCCATCGGCGGACCTAACATCACTACAGAGATGAGTCCACCTTAACCACAAGTCATGTTAACCAACTGGTTCCACAGTTGTTCATCCACAAGTTGAATTGGTTAAGTTCAAATTAGCAGTTTGGATTTAGTTGCTCCAGTTGAATTAAAGCTGTGAAGGCTCTGGTGGGTGGCCCAGATGTGAAAGAAGCCTCTAACACTCACAGGAACTAGTTCATACACCAGGTGGCTACAGGAAGTTGGACGTGGTTGGAATCACTTGCCTGCGTAAACACTGTTTTTGTCAACACCCAGAGCTCCGTCTCCCACAATGTGAACCTTGGCTTTCGAGCTGTGTTCGAAATGAACCTTCAGCTCCTCCGCCCGTCGCGTTTTGCCGCTACAGGGGAAACCGCACATCACGACCAGAGGCATGGCTGCTGCGTCTCCTCAAAATAAACCGGCCATGGGGATGGGGAGACACTTTCTTCTGGTTGTACAGTGCCAGAACAGATTTTGGGGCGCATTACCGCCACCTTCTGGATTGGAGTATAAACCAGAATGGGTTCTGTGCCAGAATATTGAATTATCGTAATATTTCCTGTGTTTACTCGAAATATAGAAACAACAATGTACCCTTCATCACCTGGACATTTAGGAGGATGACTCGTTCACTCAGGTACGATCAATGAAATGGTTTTGAGGACAAACACACACAAACTGTGATACATCCACAAGAAGTTTTGGACTGTATAAAGATGCACACACAGGCAGACAAAATGTTAAGCTATAAAAAACAATAAAAATATATAATAAAAAATATAAAAAGAAAACAAGTGCATGTTTGATTAAAACTATTTCAGATAATTGAATTTCTACTGATGCATGTTGAAATGATTTAATCATTTGATTTGGGTTTTTAAGCTATATTAGGATTAAGATGTAAACAGAGACAGTTTCTCTGTTTTAGAAGGAAATTCTCTTCTTCTAATATTAATGGTTTATCTACATTCTTCTAATGGACCTATAGTTTATCTACTTGACGGTTACTGAGAGGTAGGTCTTTTAACAGCTCATTTGTTTTGAATACAGAAGTATCTACCATCGCTACAACTGTGTACCCATCATCCATATTGTGTTTTGTATGACTTTGAAGGAAGTTTTCTCCTGTTAGTACAGAACTTTTGTGTCACTTGTACTGTATGCAGTGGAATTAATTAAAATGTTCACCCTGACACAATATGCTTGTTGCACACAGAGTACCAAAGGAGATGTGTTGGTAGTAACATTTAAACCAGGATGCTGTGCTCTCAACGCATACTGCATGTGACTATGCAGTATTGTTTCATTAGCAAAGCTCATTCAGAGTGCAGAGGAACCCAGCAGCCAGCAGGGGGCAGCCTCAGGACATCACATGGAAACAAGCAGCAGCAGGCTGTTGAAAGGCGTCAGAAGACAAGGCTGGCAACTACTGGTTTATTCTCTAACAATAGGTTTTAAAAGCATGTTAAATCATCCAGTATCTAAAATCAAAAAAATATAAAAGTAACTTTTAAGTAAGGCTGTCAAATATATGTAGTAGAAAATATTTTCTCTGAAGCTTTGCAGCATAGAATAACACGGACACATATACACACACACAATAATTTGTCTATCTTTTTGGTGTACTTTTTGGTAGGCTTCTGCGCAGAATGTGCGCAATGGGCTTCTGCGCATATGGTGCGCAATGGGCTTAATTGTTATTAAATTGTATTTTTTTTTATATTTATTTATGGTGAAGGATGTCTCATTGTTTTATATTGCATGTGTCACGTCATGATAAATCAGTCTCTTGTGCCGCCCTCTCGGCAATTTGCGCCCTAAGCAACAGCCTATGTCGCCTGTACCAGGAGCCACCCCTGCAACCAGCTACACCTTACAAAAAAAAATATAACTCATGATTCTATTTACCTCCATATCATTGTGTGGTAAAATATCTTTAATGTAACAATATATTTCCTTTCATATTATATTCTTTGCAATTCCAATAAAACAATATGTTTAAGGTGGGGGAAAACAATCAACTGACAACTGAACTCGATTTTATGATTAGTTTATTAACAGATGACACATTAATAAGAGGTTAAAATAAATAGATCCAAGAATAAAGCAGTGCAGAAAAACAGAAAAATATCAGCACTTGTTTCTTCTTCTTGTTCATCAGTAGGACTTCATATTGGGGCACTGATACCGGTTAATGCTCCTCAAGCAGGGTCTCCTCCAACCCTAAAATAATGAAAAAGACAATCAGTTGTACAGTTGATGACTTAGTAACAGCCAAAATAATAATACAAATAACAAAAATGAACCAACGTTTCAGATCCAGCTTCTCAAGAGCATGTTGAGGAGCTTCAAGCATCAGAATGAGCAGCGCCTGCAGGTCTTCCACTGTGCGCAGAGGACTAACAGGTCGGACTGCAGCAGGAACATTTACATCTTCCAAAGCCGACTCCATAAAAGAACCATCCACAACACTTTTCTTTCCCATGAAGTGCCCTGAAGTGATCAAAACACACAATTTCAATGAAAACCATTAAAAGTGCACATCAGGAATAACAAATAAGAAAGAAAAGTTTGTTTTTTCTTACCAGTTGCCCACAGGTTGGCCCTGGGATTCACCTTGAGCACTAAACCTTTATTTCTCAGCTCAGTCAAATCCAGAGCCATTGGAGATGCCATGGCAAAGTACGAGATGAGGATGAAAGAAGACAGGAGTCCCGCTCCGCAGATTCTGGTCAAAGTGCCTGTCATTCCTCCGACTGTTGGTCACAACCTGATGCTGGTTAATTAAAAGTCTCTCGGCTCTTCTCTGGACAGGCAGTTATAGTGAGAAAGGACGGGCTTAATATTCAAATGAAATGAAGTCACGCATCTGCGGCTGGTTTCTTATTGGATGCACATTAGAGTGCCTTGTGCCATTTGGACTTGCCGTGACGTCAAGTATGTGACCTCGATGCATAACCACTGATTATCACTCCCAAATACCAATACTTTCCTCACAAGCACCCAGCAGTTCAATACAGACACAGGTCTGTGACACATGAGGAGAACACAAAGCACAATTGTAATTAAATGCACCGATTTATTTGTAAGTACTTTACGTAAACATAACAGCAAGGCACATGGGCCACTGCATGCTGGACAGATGTAATGGCTTAAGAAATGTTGTGAATCTAGGGTTCATTGGCTACTGTATGTACACATGTTACTTTCCTACACAAGTCGTCACTGTACACAGTATAAAAAGTACAAATCTCTTTCGACAAGCACTACAAAAGAATCGTTCTTCTCAGCCTCCGCAGACTGACAGCTGCAGCGTGGTGATTTTAAGGATTAGACAGAAATAAGAGCGCTCGTGTAGCACTTACATAGAAAAGTTCCCTCGCCAGTTGAGTCAATATGACCAAATATCCTCACATCATTCCCAAAATAATTTATAAAATTGAATAATGTGGAATAATACACATTTTATAAAACTCATTATTACATTGCACTGAGATTACCTGCGACTCTTCAAAAGCCTTTCAACGTTTAACAATCACTGCCATTTACCATGGAGGTAGGAACTGTCACGTGTCATTACAAAACATTAAGGCGCTGCTTTACAAATCAGGACGTGTGAGTGAGAAGAAACCACGATATTTATTTTTGTCTGATGCATTTTTTCATTATTATTATGTATCTTCCTGTTACCAGGTCCTGATTTCTAAAACATCGTCTCCATATGCCGCCACACTTCACTTCCATGCCAGCTCTGGATTATCCAAAACAATGTACCCTGATTTGACATTACATCGACCGTTCACTTGCCTAAAAATACACTTCTGGTAATTTGAGGTATTTTCAATACTGCTGCGCCACAACATACAATACCTCTCCACGTTTCACCTAAATGCTCTTTCAAATCAAAATCGTATTTTTTAAGAAAAAGAAAAAGGCCAGATCTGGGACAACACATGCAGCCACAAATCAAACACATTCAATAAAATGTAAAAGGAAATAATCATTTCAGAAAGCTCCAATTGTCAAACTCTTTTTCTTCTGTATAGCCTTATTTCTGTAGCTGACCATACAGAATACATGTTTAAAAGTAACTGTTAAATAAATGCAGATGGGCTGATTTTAAACCAATACCAAACTACACTGTTTTCTGATAAATGGCGACAAAAATTCTAGCTTCGTACTGCAAAAATAATTGGAATAGGGTCAAAACAAAGACTGCAACCCGAATCCCATTCAGGTAATAATGTGTAGCGTTAAATACTTCAGACATAATTTAAGCGGTTTAAATTTACCGTTAGTTACAAAAAGCGAAAATCCACCCTGCACTGTTACATCAACCAACACGAGACCTTAAAAAACTAACAAGACGTTCCTGAGTCTCCAGTCGGGGTGGTCGAAAACAAACAAACAAATAGAAAGAAAGAAAAAAGGCTTCAGCTGTAATATGAGTGCACTTGCTGTATGCTTAGAAGGCAAGAAGAATACAATACCAACATGCAAAGTTAAATAAACTTTAAAATATGAATATTAATTTGTCCTCTCGTTTATGAAAATACGGTTTGTTCTTAAATGTTAAAGATCTGCTTGAATATACTGAATAGCATGAGAGACCATTTGAAAAACGAAGAGGGCCGGACTCTCTGTTCCACCTCCATGCATTAATGTCAAGCACCCCTCGTTACATGAAAAACACGGTTCACAAGGAAAACTGAAGACACCACTGAGACTTTTAAGAGGTGTCGAGGCGGTTTTCGTTACCGCAGAGAAACTGTTGGCGTGTGAGAGTGGGAGCTCAGTTTTAAATTACAGTCCGTGGTCTTGTCAAAGTGCAGATTCGCTGGCTCGTCTGCCTGTGACGGTTCGGTGTCATGTTGCTCTGGTAACGAGTTGTTAACCTCGTCAGTCTCTGCAGATCTGACTGGTTGATTATCCTCCTTCTTCTGCCTAACCTCCACCCCCTTCTCTTTTCTGTCCCCCATCCCCTCTTGGCCTTTGTCTTTGACTTTGTGTACGATAAAAAGATGTCTGTTGAGAGACAGCACAGATGTGAAGCACAGGCCACAGTGAAGGCACTGGGGAGTGTTTTCATCACTTTTATGCTGAGGTATATGTTGCTGGAACTGTGAGCTGTCGTCTGTGATGAAGCCACACTTTGAACAGCGGAACTGAGATTTCAGACGCTTCGCCGACGGAGCCTCGAGACTCCCCGTGAGATCCTGCCCCTGCTTCCCCTGCCTGACGACAGCCGGTCTTTCTGACACAAGTCCCTGAAAGTCACAGAGGTCACACGCTTTAAAATCATCAATAACATTTATATTTTTTGGTTGTTTAGGCTTAAAAAACAATCAAACAAATACCTTGCCCGAAGCCTTTTTGGGCTCCTGGGTGGATGTTTTCGGCATCTGGCCAAGATCAGGATTTTTGATTCCGTGCATTAGACTGATGTGGTTCTTCAACATCACACTCGAGGTGAATATTGTCTTTGTGTCCGTGCAATACCTTCATTTATAAAGAAGGCACATTAAGACATTAGATATTTTCCACAACACGGATTAGTTCATGTCCAACTATAACAATCTTACCAACAAGTGTAATTTTTCTTTTTGCCGTCGTGGTCATTTCGAATGTGTCTCCTTAGACTGGTTGGAGAGTTGAAGGACTGCTCACAGTGTCTACATGGATACTTCTTCACCGACTGTTGGAGTAAAAATAATATACAAAAAGAGGTAGCGGAGAATTAGCAACCAGGGGAAACTTTCGCATAACTTTTAGGTATAATTTGAAATTCCCAACAGAAATCAGGACATCAGCAGCTCGTCTCATGCACTGGCAGCATCCATCCAATCAATCAGCACCTACTCTGACCTCTGCAGCAGGGCTCACTGAAGTCATCTCTCCTTTCAGCACCATACATGCTGCCCTGCTGAAAGGAGAGTGGCGGGTCGGGGGCTTTAAGTGGCAAACGCCAAAGAATCAAAAGTCTACCACTGCATGAGCTAATACAATGGTGACTGAGACCAAGGAAACACTTTTATATGTTTACGTCTATGGCAACATTTCTGGAGAAAATGACGTATCAAGATGCTGACAGTGCAAAGAGATCATTTCCTATTGTAGCAACTTTAATTTAAAAGGGTTTCATTTCATTTTCTGCTGTTTGAAATATTGCAGGGAGTAAAGGAACAAGAAGAAGAAGCCACTGTGGGTCACTGGTTGAAGAGCTAGAGGAGACACTTCAGCTTCTCAGCGGAGTAGCTACCTCCATCCACTACAGACTCATAATAGGATTGAGGTTGTTAACAGATCACTAGAAACAGGCCAATTATTTCCTGATTTCTTAATTAAAATGACAAGTTTGCTTTGCTGACCTCCAGGATGTTGTGAGCTGTGGTATTAAACTGCATTTTCTATTACCAGGTGTTGCCAAATCAACTGGGATAGAAAACAGTTCACCACTTTAAATCAGGAAAACTTACAGAATTACCATTCAGTACTGGTTTATGTTTATACAGATTTCAGGTAGACTAAATGAAGAGTGGGCAGAGGGAAAGTGCAGAATTCATTGCTTTGTTCAGACTAGTTTAGATGGGAGGTTTTTATCGGATGGTGTTTTGTCTGTCTGCTGACAGAGTAATTGTTTGGTTACACCCCTGTCCATTGGTTCGTTTGTCAGCAGGATGACATAAAAGCTACTGAACCAATTTCCATGGCACTTGGTGGATGACGAGACATGAGTCATACAGAACCTATTAAATATTGGTGCGGATCCAGATTTCGATTTCTCAGGGCATAATTAATGGATCCGGCTGAAAAAATGACCCTATGGGATATCTATGGGACTGATAAGTATGAGTTCTTGAAATGTAGTGCAGCTTGATTGATTTTAAGGGGAGTGCAAGGCCTAGGAGGAGTCTACTCAGTGCCATTCCAGTTTAACGTTTGATTGGAGATAAGAGGTCTTATTTGTCACTGGACCTCTTTATATTTTATTTGAATATAAAATTCATGTTCTCCTACCTTGCCGTGTTTGGTCTTCGCATGAGAAACATAGGATTCTCTCTCGGGGAACCACTGGAGACACTCCCCACACGTCCAGCCAGTGGGCTTCACACGGGGTCTGCTGTCCTGCTCAGCCTTTTTTCTGGGATTCTCTGAGGGTTTGACAGGATTGTGACTCTTCTGTTGTTGGACGTCTGTCTTGTCAGACTGTCTGTTCTTCTCCGTCTCTGCTGTTGTGTTTCCAACGTGCACACTCTGAAGAACAGAACATATAAACAGTCCCAGGTGAAAATCTCAATATGTTAGTAATACATGAGAGACATGAGACACATGCCTTTAAATCCTAATAAAAAGCAGAAGCTGAGCTTTGCTTGGCAAGATGATCATGCGTCCAAAGGTTCAGGTTTAATGTCACTTTTTATGCACAGTTTCAATGTAGAATTTTCATGGGAGTAATGAAAGCTATTCTTAATTTAAAATGTACAAAGAAACAAACCTTGAAGTGTTGCATTAATAACTGCTTTTGTGGAAAGACCGAGTTGCATTCTGGACACTTGAACACACAGGTGACACGCTTGTGAGCGTTCTGATGGAAATGCTGAATCAGCGACTGCTTTTTCTTGAAGATGGTCTCACAAGAACACTTGAAGATTAACCTGCAAACCAAACAGAATACCATTCAAATAAACTGTAAAACTAAATGTACCATTTTTCTTTTTAAGTCAGGTCATGTGTCGCTAACTTACTGAGGAGTTGATTTGCTACCGCCGTGTTTATTTTTCAAATGCAGTTCACAGCTGTCAGACGTCTTTAAGGCCACCGGACACATGGGGCACTTGTAGAAGACCGCACAGTGTTTCTCTGTGATGTGAGTCTTTTGTCCTTGAAAGGTCTTGAAAACCATATCACAGTGAAGACATCTGGGGGGAAATCAGGAAACATAATGACACTTTTCTGTAACACTGTTTTGACTGAGACCTTTTAATGAAGCATTTCATATTTGGAAGCTTACTTGTACCAAGCCTTGCGTGAGTAGTGCAGACAGTTTTCCTTGACGTGCTTCTGTATGTCTGCGGAGCGACTCAGGGCGCCACACTCAGGACAGCAGTAAGGGGATTTGTGTGCATGGATGCGTTGGTGAGCTTTGAAGCTACACTTGTTGGGTAGCAGCATTGAACAAACCTTACATGTCTGTGTTAAAAAACAAAGAAAAAAGGAGAGAAGTGTAAGAATTGGACAATACATTAAAAGCCTTCAATATTTTGCTGAAACTCACTAGTTCCTCCGCATCTTCTGACGGTCTCTGGTAGTGTCCTGCAAGTGCTTTGTGGTCAGGTAACTGCTTGTTGCACTCCAAGCATCGGAGTCTGTGGCGAATGACGTTGTCTGGATATAAGGGCAGCACAGGTTGGATCTTAGCTGAGGGCAAAGGCGAGGCGTACGAGTCGGCATTCACAGGTTCACTGCTCAGGGGGGAAAACATTTGTTCCTCTGCTATGGGTTTCATATGGAGCTGCGTGCACTGCATCACCATGCCGTTGTTTTTGTGCTCCCGGGCATGTGCCAGCAAGGCGCACTTGTTGAAGAACACCATCGTCTTTGCACAGTGCGTACATCCTACTTCAATGTGAACGCTCCTCCTGCCGTAGTGAAACGCAAGACTCCTCTCCACCCCGAAGGAGTCACCGCACTCGAGGCAGCAGTACCCGCGTGGCGGTAGGTTGATATTGCTCTCTGGAGGGGGGTTCAGGTTGGGCATGTACGTAGGCACAGGGTTGGCATTGTTCAACAGTCTGTTTAAGGTTCCTGCTGCTGTGTTAGGAATGGCCGTGCGAGGGTTGGGCTTGGCTGTTTTGACCTGATGCACCAGCGGGACTGTGCTGTCCACGGTGGAGGAGAGTGTGTGTTGGCCTTGTTGGTGAGAGGTGGAGCGTGCAGCTACTGAAGCAGCCACGCTGTGAGGGACCAGGTTCAAACTAGCTAAGTGCATTGCTTTGGGAAGGAAGCTTGTGCTGGTTGTATGGCCTGCTGTGGCGGACACTCTCTTTGGTTTCGGCCCCTGATGTGCACCAGATCTTTTGACAGGACTGCCAGTATTATGAAATGCTGTGGTGGAGTGTTTTGTGCCTGACCTTTTGGGGTTTGCTTGGGGCTTCTTGTGTAAGACTTTTGGTGAAGATGCTCTAGACGTGGAGCTTTTATTCTGTATTCCAACATCAGCCGCCGCACTCTGAGTCTGATGAGGTGACATGTTACAGTAAGAGTCCTCACTAATCATACTCTGAGATGGAGAGGATTCATTGGTAGAATGAACTTCGTCTGTCTCTGAATCAGGAAGCACACTGGTCACTGTGCGCTTGATTTGCCCGGTTGTGGTTTTGATGGTCTTAATTCGGACCCTGGGTATTACAGGGGGCGACCCAGATGCTACTGCGGGAGATGCTTTGCCACTGCTTTCACTGCAGATGCTCACGGGGCTATCGGGGGGTTTCATTAAACGTTTCACAGCTTCAAGTGGACTTCTGGGGCTCAGTGGGGACATGGGGACCTTCGGGCTGGCTTTCATGCAGTCGTTGTGGGCTGACCGCTTCTCTCTGGGATTCGTCGGCTCGCTGGGATCTTTTCTAGCGTTCAGGGCGACCAAAGCCTCCAGGCAAGAGGATAATTTAGATGGCTGAGATTTAGCAAGAGGGTAAGAGGTGGGAACATCCATCATGGTTCCAGAATTGCTGTTGGTCTCAACAAACTTCTTGTTACGGCTTAGCGGGGGAAGTGCACTGTGTGCTCGAGGTGTTACATCTATTTCGTTGCTGCCACAGATGTCCGACAGCTCCTCGCTCCTGCTACTATCAGCTCCGCTTCTTTGAGTGTTCGTGGGAATATTAGAATCCTTTGAACAGTCATCAAACATGCTGAGGTCCAAACTTTTTCTAATGTCTGGCACTGAAGGCTCCACCAACACCGGAGCCTCTGGGAAACAGGGTCTCTCTTGTTTTGGATGCATTTCATCGCGACTACACCGAGTGTCTTCAGACTCAGGACTGGAAATGGGGCTAAAATTAGAAAGTGAGTGGGAAAATATTGCTCTTCCATCAGGTTTGGCCTGAACAGGCGCCTTTCCAATAAACTCTCTTGAACCCTCCCCGTTCAGAGCGGACGCAAGTGCTTTGGAGAAGCCCGAGTTGCTTATTTCCCCAGGGTCACTCGAGGTCTCTTGTCCCCTGAATCCGTTCTGCTGTGACGATCCAGAGTGAAGCCTGTCACCAAAATCTTCCAGCGACTCCTGACGACTTGTGTTTTTCACAATCACACTCACAACAGGTATTTCTGGTGTGGTGACAGCCTGGTTGCTCAACAGGCCGTCGTCCAGACATATCCCCGAGTGCTTCAGCTG
The DNA here is from genome assembly GCA_038501795.1 of Pseudopleuronectes americanus. NCBI lineage: Eukaryota > Metazoa > Chordata > Actinopteri > Pleuronectiformes > Pleuronectidae > Pseudopleuronectes > Pseudopleuronectes americanus. The sequence continues at coordinate 11,587,193 of CM076720.1, read as the reverse complement.
ACTCTCCGTCTCCTCATGACCCCCCTGGATAGGCTCTTTGGCATCCAGCCCTGTGGCATCTGGGATGTCAAAGGCGGCCAGGAGATCGTCAAAATCGGGGGTTTTCATGTCACCCATGGCTGCACAGTCTCATGAACCTGCAGAAACACACGCGCTGTTAGCTTTCACTGCACTCAGCGGACAGAACTTTAAAAACCCGTCCCTGCTTTACTCTCTGACAGGACCAGACCACTTACCAGCTGGCTAACGTCAAAACGCTAGCTTCAGCTAGCATGGCAAGCTAGGCGTTGCGTATATGAACAGTGTATCGTTGGCGAGGCCACAACATGAGCTTCCAAAGACAAAACAAGTGATTTGACATTGAACGGAGGCGACTCTGAACTGCGCGGCTGGACAGCCCCGGTTGTTTTGACGTTAACGTCAGCCGTGTCAGCTAGCGAGGTGGCTCCATAACGGAGCCCAGCCAAAGGGTTAGCAACCTAGCTTGGCGACATGCTACCGCCCAAATAATGTACCCAACGCCCAAATATAAAAACATGTGGAGGCACCAGTTCGCTCACCATCGGACCCGGTGGTGTTTAACAGCTCCAGCACATGAGCCAGTCAGGCTGTTGGGTGTGTGCGCTGAGCGCCAGGGAGCTAGGTTTGACTGCGGCAGGGTTCCATGGCTAATGGCTAAGCTACAAGCTACTAGCGTCAACTTCGTTTTCCTCTTCCTGCGCCAGGAGGCACTCGAACCCACGGCGTTGTCTTTCAGGCGAGAGACGACTCAACACAGGCTGTGGTTTCGCAGGAGAAGCAGGAGGAGCTTCTCTGTGGCTCGGCTGCTGCAAACACCTCTGTTTACTGCATCCGTCTCAATAGGAAAAGGTAAAGCATCATGCTAACACCGAAATCAAATAGGAAACATGTGCATACAAGGGGGGGGCCACTGGGAGTAAAGGGGCCCCTAACTGATCACTGCTGCTGCCATTGTTCAACCCCGCCTGCTCATACCTCAGGGTATAGATCCTGCTCACGTCACATTAGACTTTCATTAAGGGGGTACTTCAGTGATGCATTTTAACAATATGTCGAGTGTCAAACTCATTGACTGAACATAAAGATTGATGCATCTCCACTTCCTCCAATATTCAGGTAGGAAGCCAAAAGGATGGTGGGATGTGAACGCTGCCATCTTGCTCAATGGGAGACAGTAATGACATTAGCAATGAGGGGATGGAGCCTCTGTGGCACGGCCCTGTCACTACACACGGTCAACCAATCAGGGGTCAGTCTCAGCTGTCACTCATCACTTTTCACCCCATTTTTACATGATCAAATAATTTAACACTTGAATAAACAACAGTGTGATAAGAGATGATTTTGTTTGACTTGTACGTTGACTTTGTATTTCCGTCAGTCTCCCAACCATTGGCATATAGGAGGTGGGATTTATGACCTGTGCTGCAGCCAGCCACCAGGGGGCAAGATGTTTTGGCTTAACTTGTGAGAAGGAGTTATGTCATCCATCTTTATGTAATTTATAGTCAACCTCAAGAGACACTTACTCACAAGCTACAGGCCTCCCAAGCCTGTGGTAAATGATAAATGGACTGTATTTATATATAGACTTTTCTATTATATCCAATGGATTTTCAGTTTACAGCACAAATCTTATTCACCCATTCGCACACACTCGTTCCACACAGCGCTTCAATGCACAGCATTTTTACTACTACACACCATTGTTGTTTCAAATTGGGGTTCAGTACTTTGGAATGATTGGCAGAAGTGGGGATCAAACCTTCTGTTAAGAGGAACAATCCTCTCTTCCTCCTGACACCAAGGCATTTGTGGCTATTTTGCCTTATTGTCAAATGAAACATAAATAAAGCCAGAGTGCTGCAGACCACCCCTAATATTCTGTAATGTTTGTTTGTCCACAGTATCTCTTTGACTTTATTTCTAAGATAACAATGAACTAAAAAGTTATTAAAACCTCAAATTAAAGGGAAAATACTTTGTAATAACAATATAGAAGTTGCACCATATGCTGATGTTGTACAGTCCTTTGTCTGCATGTTTTCCTATTCTTTTATACTTTTCCTTTCTTATGTCAATGTTATGTTTTCATTATAACCAGAAATAGGATGTGAATACTCTGTTAGTTTTTCTGTGCATGTGTGTTTACTTGAAAAAAAGCACCCAAAACACTGGCACTAGCTTCTTTTCGCTACCCTCCTGCCTTAAGTTCAAAAGAAATCAAATTGATTGCGTTCAAGCAACTTTGAAACGGTGATAATAGTGTAAAATGTTGTCCATTATCAGAATATGAAAAGAGTAAGATTACGTCTGTGTTCTTCATATCCACTGTGTTGTCCTAAGTTTAATTTTAAAGGTAAAGTTCTCTGAAAAATAATCAAAACACTGACATGATCACCAGTTGCATGTTGATCTCAATGTGTTTGTTATCATCCTTAGTATCCTCCAATCCATTGTGTTGGTGTTTCATTAAGTGTTTTGTTAATTTAAAGTCAGGATGTAAATAAAGGAAACCAGACGTCATCTCCACTGTTTGCTCTTGTTAGTGTTATCTGGACATGTTGTAAATAACTGGGGCATTAACGACCGAGGTTTTGTTTTACTGCTGTTTTTTAATAAATGTCCTCGAGCTCTTCCTGGTAGGAAGTGTTGACACTGAGTCAGTACTCCTGGTGATTATAAGGTTAAGTGGAATTTGATGTAGATAAATGAGTCAATGGAAGTGGTTAAATATTTGCCAGGTAGATGATGTGAAAGGCCGCAACTCACGCTGTCATTTCGAACCGCAAATAAACCTGCCCCAGTTTCCCAGTGGTATTTACATTTTGTGACCCATTTAAGGACAACTGCCCTGCCAACCTGCAATATAAATGACCGTCTGTGAACTGAGGAGGACTGTCCAGATGTAAAGACTGCTTGTTTGGAGTAGAAGTGCATGTTCAGCTTTTGGGTTTTCTGGGAGATCCATGACCTCAGGAGCCTCTGAGGTGGGATGCAGTACATGTTTCGGTGGGCCAGGTAGGTTTAATTTGGGTATTGATTTCTTCATGTTTAAAATGGTGTCAAAATATGTTCATTAAGATAAATTTAAATAAAGTTTATAGGCACACAAGCCCGAGGCACGATGGCATAAGATCAAATTTAGATTGAAGTGATGCTGCAAGGTTATTTGAGAGATGAAACTAAATCCATTTGGGAAACTAAGTATTTTAAACAAGTTTTTAAATACTTTTACAAGTGAATAAATAACCATATTGTGGAAGGATTAAAAGGAACAATCTGCAGGTATTTTCTAAATTGAGGTTGACATTTTTTTTTATTGAATGCGATACTGTCATCCTTCAAGAATTATATCTCTCAAGCTATGACGGCCCATCGACATTTTCAAATGAGTCAGTTGGTCTGTTCTTTGGGAATGAGTTGATGTTGCAAATAAAAAGAAAGTCTTGACTTAGCCAGCCGAGGCGTTCAATGTTACGCTGCAAAATAAGTACCTGTGTCATTAACATCTGTCAATGAATTTTCACGGTCTGCAAAGGCTTTCTGACAACTTAGTGAACACAAATATCCTTAAATGTGTTTATTTCCTTCCTCTAGACAGACAGAACCCACATTGAGAGTTATGAACCATGGAGAAACTCTATTTTCGAAGGAATCTGAGATGTTTTTCAGATCAAATCTGAACGGCAGCAGGGGGAACAAATAGCTGCAATAATATCCCATCATGAATTGCCATTATGAAAGTAATTACACTGCTATATATGTAATGGAGCAGATAGCATCGATAAGTGACGTCAAGGCTCTCTGCAGCAAGTACACAATATACTGTTTCTTCCAAACTTTCGTATGTGGTTATTTCTTATGATACATGTCATGTTGAAAACGTTGTCACTTGTATTTTAAACCATATAATAGCTGTTTTGTGCTATTGTGATTCACAAGGAGAAAAGCTTTTTATGATATATGTAAATGCATGAGGCACAAGATAAGCTCATTCAAGATTAAACCACGACCTGATGCTCTACATTGGTTTATCACATATCAGCTCTCCAGGCTCAGAGTTCAGTTCCAATTAATTGGTATACAGTAAGTGAACATAATTGTAAATGATGAACGTGTTCGGCCTCACGTCCAATCAAAGTTGTAACGTAAGGCCCATTAAATGATTTGTGATGCATTATGACACTGTCATGGACTTCCTGAGACAGATCAGAGCAGTGCGTAACATGTCTGTTAATTAATGATAAGACGTTTCATGGAGGGCAGAGTATATTTTCCCGGAGCGTATTTTACACCAGAGCATTTGACAGCCGGGTTAAGGAGGACTCACAATGAGTAAGCCATTAGCTCTGCTTTCCCTTGAATTAAGCCGTTTGTTTTGCACTTGTGAACTGGTATTTTGTTCACAAGTCCTCACAAGATAAACCTCCGGGACTCTGTGGACTGATTTTGAGGTTCTTTTCTATCTAAAACAGCACACAGAGACGCAGCGTGTTACATGGTGTTGCCATTGCTTGTTGTTCAGGCTACAGCTAATGTGCTAAAAGCTGTCGCACAGAAGTGAACAGTTGTTCTGTTTTCCAGCTGAAATCAACGGTGTCCGGCTGAAAAATGTGACCCATGCCAATGGAAGTGGCGTGGACAACCAGGGTTTTGAAATAGAGGTACGTATCTCCTTTTCTTTCTACAGAAAATGACAAGAAATGATAATTAAAAAAAATGTAATGTCCTTACGCTCTCAGGAGGACATCATTACTGATGCTGACAGCTTCAAACAGCAGAATAAAAACAACAAAAAGGGACTGGGATCATACCTAAGGTGTGTCAGTTTAAATCATTACAACACGAGGAGCAAAATGTCTATGTATTACAGCAGATGTACATTATCCTGCCTCTGCAATGTTAATCATGTTTAAACGCAATGTAAATAAAAGGGCATGTGCACAATCAACATAAATACAACAGATCTATGCAACTGATCTCTCGGCTAATGTGTGTGAGATTCATTTCCTTGTGTGTTGTGATTTTGTTGCATTGAATACAAAAAAGTTACAGTCTTGGGGCAAATGTGTTTTACTTCCTAATGAATCTGTGAATTTATAGGAAAAAGACCAGATGTATGCACTCGAGAGAAGGATACCTAAAACAGAAGAGTATTTGTTTTGTTAAGAATCGGACCTAACTTCTGTTTTGCTCTGTACTTCAGCCAAGTTTCAAAGCCGCTCAACGCCACGGAGGATTACATCAAGTCTCACTCAACAACTCTGAAATACATTGTGCTGGGAATACTTGGGGCAGGTATTTGAAAAATCTCATTATATGGGATGTATTTTACAGCCTGTAGTAGTTTATTAAGGGCTGTGTCAAGCTCATGATGTGGTTTTATGATATAAATTCAGAAGATATCAATAATAATGATAGAAATGATCATGCGAATACAGTTATATGTGATCCAACACTTTTTTTATTCTTTAGGTTATGTGGCCTACTTCATCGCAGCCTGTGTGTTGGACTTCCAGAGAGCTCTTGCTCTTGTTATCCTGACCAGTTTGGGTGTTTTTGTTCAGGCTTATGAACTTGTGAAGAAGTACAAGGGAGATAGCATTGCTCAGTGTTTCAAACCTGCAGTCAGATGCTTCAAATCCAACCTGAGATGGATAAAATGGTGAGTGGATGGTATGTTTTTGTCCTGTGCTACCAGTTGTAATCTGTTAATGAGTGAATATGTGGTATTTTGTTTGTATTGTGTTTTGCAGGATTTTCATTTTAGCAGTGGTGGCCCTGCTCGTGTTGTGGCTGGTCTTAGACACGAGACAACGTCCGGAGCAGCTGATATCGTTCGCAGGCGTGTGCATGTTTGTCCTGCTTATATTCCTCCTGTCCGTGCACAGGACGGCGGTGAGTCAACCATGCATTACTCTGCTGTTTCAAACCCCACCAGTTATCTGTGCTCTGTTTTGCTGAGACTTTGGATATAACGTTGACCTTTTGCCTCTATCATCTTAAGGTTAAGCCCCAGTGCTTCCTTGCAATAAAACCATAGGCCCTTATGGAGACTCCCCCATACGCTGATTGTCAAACTGTCTTCTCAGGTGACATGGAGGCCTGTGTTCTGGGGTCTCGGGATGCAGTTCTGCATTGGCATTTTTGTTATAAGAACACAGCCTGGACTCGTAGCTTTCGAATGGCTTGGGAACCAAGTGAAGGTACCACTCTTGAATGGTCTATTTTGGTGAAGTAGATAATTAACAGTGTTTGTAAGAGAGTGTGTGAAAAGGTGCATTCTGTTCCTATTACCAAACATCGCCCTATCAAGTATGATCCGGAAACTCTTGATTTGCTCAGCAGACTTTACTCATATGACACAGCGTGATTCTTATCTTCAACTCACAAAATTCTTTATCTGTCATACATGGTTATACTTATCTTGAAAGCTACTTTATTGGGCCTGTTCTTGGGTCATCCATGAGGTTGAACCAGCAGAATGTGTGCACAGGCATGTGGTCTGTTAAACACTTTTTAATCTGTTGTTCAGCCCCAGTCTTTACTAAGTATTGTAAACTATAATTAAGCAAAGTAATTTTGTCATAAATAACTTGTCATAATTTAAATGAGGTACTAAACGATTGATTATTTTGGAGAATATAACCCATGTTTTTTCGTTGTCTCATAATTGCAGATATTTCTGGAATACACCCAAGCAGGGTCGTCATTTGTTTTCGGGGATCTGATCAATGGTATTTTTGCCTTTCAAGTAAGGATGAGATAATAATCTTAAGATATATTTATGAGATGATTAATATGACAAAATATTCAAATGGAATGTTTTTAACTTTAATTTGGGGTTTCATCCTCAGGCTTTGCCCATCGTTGTGTTCTTCAGCAGCATCATGTCCATCCTATACTTTTTGGGGATAATGCAGTGGCTCATATTGAAGGTAAAGCAACGTTAGAACATATACAGCACATCAAAAACAGTAAACATGTTGCTGTAGGTCTACATGGGTGTGTATTGCTTACTCCTGCAGAATTACACTGTGACTAAGAGCCATGTGTCTCCCTCCCTGCAGATCTCATGGGTCATGCAGATAACGATGGGAACCTCTCCCACTGAGACCTTGAGTGTTGCAGGCAACATATTTGTTGGCCAGGTTAGAGCCTCATGTTTTTACAACACAATGTTCTCTGACTGCACTTTGTTGTTATGTTTTATAACAAAATTCAATGTAACACAGTGTTTACTTTTATACCTTTTTTGTGTGTGTGTGTGTGTGTGTGTGTTAGACTGAAGCACCACTGCTGATCCGCCCCTATTTGAAGGACATGACCAAATCTGAGATCCATGCTGTCATGGTTGGTGGATTTGCCACAATAGCGGGCAGTGTCATGGGAACGTTCATCTTATTTGGGGTGAGATTAAACAGTTTGATAAGAGCACCTAATAATAATCATAGTAATAATAATACTCGTCATCATAATAATCTTAATTATTATTATTTATTCTACATTTCATATTAAAAGAAGCAATAGAATATTTATTTATTGATAAAGATGAAAAACATAAAGAGAAAACAAAGAAGATATAAATTAAATTAATATTTGTATTGTGAGTGTAAAGCTAAGTCAACAAAAGTAAAGTTGTATATTCTTGAATCTATAAGAGGGCTTCTGGTTTGTGTGGCAGAATTCTTCTTTTCTTCTTTTAAAACATTGTAATGGATAATCCTCCAAAGTTAGGGGCTGCATATCCAGCATCTCTGCCAGCAAAGGACCTTTCAATGGCACATTGTCAGCACAGCTCAGGGTTTTATTAAGAGCATAAACTGTGAGGTCGATGACGTAGTGATGTAGAGAGGAGGTGAACTGATTTGAGAACAGCAAGAAGCACCTTGAAGTTAATTCTAATGGTCAGAGTTGGTGAGGAGATGTTGGTTTGAGCGTGATACTTCATTTTACTGGGGTTCAGTATTTGAACCTGTTTTAAATGAAGGAAGTGAACCGTGCAGAGCAGCACAGTAATGAGTAAACCAAGCCATAAAGGTTTTTTCAAAGTTGTCCCATAAGGAAATGATGTGAGCTCGCTGATGCTCTTCGAATGGTCCAAAGTCACCTTGACCATTCCCACAATTCCAACTTAACTTAACTAATAATAATGTGGAATAATGTGTTTATTTGAAAAGATAAAGCAAGTTTGAACAGCAAATCATTTAAATAAGTCGAACAACTTTACCTTCTAATTTGAGAACAAAGCTTTTCTTCAAGTTGATTTTACTCAAATGTTTTAGGCAGGAGCAACTTGCATTTTACCAGCTTGACATTTGTTCCAGTGACTGCTGTCCATTTAGAAAACGCTACTGAGATTCATTTTTTAATCCTTCCTCCGAATGATAGTTTTCTTTTTTCTCTTTGGCATCCGACACTCTTCTCAAATGATCCAGGACTGAACCTTGGTGGACTCCAAAGGAAATATTGTTTTTTTCTAAACAGAACTCCCCACAGAAAACAAAACAACCTGTTATGAAAGTCTGATAACTGAATTTTATCAGTATTTCTTCCTGAAAATACTTCACTCTTCTGGCATGAAGAATGCAGAACAGGCTGTGCACAAAACCAGTTTGAAGGTCACTGGAGAGAAGCCAGTTTGTAGGGAGAGGTTCATAATGTTCTCCTGAAAAGACCATCTTCAGGTCAAGGACACGGTTTATTGATTGAAGATAAAAAGACAAATCAGCTTCAACTACATTGAAACAGAGAAAATATATGGTAGGAGAGGAAACACTAGACTGTGTTTTAAAGTTCTAGCACTAAAACCAAGTAAAATTGTAATTTTGACATTTTCACATTCAATGAGGGTTTTGTGTGGTTTTCTGATTTGCAGTTCTTTTTTCAACAGTCAAAACTCCACCATAGGTTCCTGCGTTAAACAATGTTTCACTGTATTTTGCAGATTGATGCGGCAGCCCTGATCTCAGCCTCTGTGATGGCTGCTCCTTGTGCCTTGGCCCTCTCCAAACTGTCTTATCCAGAGACAGAGGAGAGTCCCTTTAAGGACGAGAAGAACATCAAGGTGGCTTGTGGGTGTGTATATGTGTTTCTTATTTTCTTCCCAATCCTTTCATTAATCACCGCCACCAAGGAGGTTATGTTTTCAATGGCGTTTAACAGGATTTACGCAAACAGTACTGAGGATCTGGATCTGGGGGTGGATTGAGGTTTTTTTATTTCCATTGTGAGATGAAAATATAGATAATTAAGTGTGAATCTTGATGAAAACAAGCAGACATGTTTAGGGGGTTGGTATTGATGAGTGAGTGCCATTTGGTGTGAATGCAAATTAAAATCTGAATCTAGTGGATGGGGGATTTTTTTTCCGCCAATGCATATTTATAATGCTTGTTCTGTTTTGGGTGTTGAATTACTTTTCTTTTTTTAAACCCTCCTAGAGATGAGCAGAACATCCTGGAGGCTGCAAGCAATGGAGCTTCTGCTTCAATAGGTCTCGTTGCCAACATCGCAGCAAACCTGATCGCCTTTCTTGCCATCCTTGCATTCATAAATTCAGCTTTGAGTTGGTTTGGAGGCATGGTGGGATACCCGGCCATCACATTTCAGGTATGAGCTAGCAAAACTATGATATATACCTCAACTTGAACTTCACAATCTAATTCATCATTCTGACATATATTTATTTAATGCAGATTTATGTGAGTCTAACGTCCAAATTACCTTTTGTGTTTCTGTATACAGTTGATTTGCTCTTATGTGTTCATGCCTGTGGCCTTCATGATGGGTGTCCCGTACGAAGACAGTTTCATCGTGGCCGAACTTATTGGCACGAAGCTCTTCATCAATGAGTTTTTGGCTTATGAGAAATTGTCTGAACTGAAGAACAACAGAATCAATGGCCTCGAGGAACTTCAGCGGATATCTGTAAGTAAATGACAGTGTAGGTTTGCTATACAATAATAAACAAGTTCAAATATATAAAAGTATAAAGCTTTGCACAAAGATGTTTTATTTTTCCTCTTTCAGGTCCGATCAGAAATAATCACCACCTACGCTCTTTGTGGGTTTGCCAACTTTAGCTCACTTGGAATTGTGATTGGTGGCCTCAGTAAGTATCTTATCATCCCATTACATATGTGTTCCCCCTGGTTCAGTGTCAGTGATGTTTTTTGACGCACTGTTTTCTTTCATAAAAAGGCTCCATATGCCCGTCAAGAAGAACCGATATCTCGTCTATTGTGTTCAGAGCTATGATCACCGGGACGTGTGTGTCTCTTGTCAATGCTTGCATTGCAGGTAAGAGCTTTCCAAAGATTTCAGTCTTGAGTATTTGTTTTTACTGCATCGAAAGAGCATCTTACAATGAAGTTTAACTCTGTCTCTCAGGGATCCTCTTTGTTCCCCCGACTGACTGTGTGCAACTGTTCCAAGAGTCAGCTTTCAATGCCACGGATGGAATGATTCAGAGCTGCTGTAACGACCTCTTCGAAAGGTACTCGTTTGCACATGGAACACAATTCTGACACAGTGGATGGATCGATTTTTTAATTTGTAGTCACGTTTTAAATTATTTATTTTACAGCACTGTGAAGAATGGGACCATCTCATTTGAAGGCGTCTGGAGCACGGTAGCAAACGCTACTGTGTTTCTCTCAAAATGTTGCCAGTGCTGCGGTTCTCCTAATGTTTGTCTGTAAAGGAGAAAAATACACACCAGTGTTTTTTACTGTGGTTCATTAAATATCTGTGTTTATATATTGTCTGACAATTCCTGTAAAAATGTAAAGGCTGTAAGCACATCTGTCATGTTATAATAGTGAAAAGAACTCAGACATTTGGCTTTTATTTAGAGCCAGGGATTAAAAAGGACACACCTTCAGTAAATATACCTCAGTTTGATGAATGTAAATGTTTCAAATAAAGTTGAGTGACCATATAATTTCATAATGTTATTGAAAATGAAATTGTGTAATATATAATAAAAGTGTGAATCGCATTGTATTCATTTGTTTATTTATAAAAAACATCAGCTGACATGGTCTTCCATACCAAAGACAGCACACATTGTAAACACACATTTATTCACTCACTCACTCATTCACACTCTCCCTCACACACTTACTGCCTAGCTTCACATTACTTTAGATAAAGCGTCCTCCGACTTTATGTACACGTTAACACAATACGACAATGTGCTCGCATGACACCACAGCATAACACCATCAGTTGACTAATTTAATCAGATTCCATTTCAAACATTTTTCCTAAAATTGTGTTTCCTTTCATTCATAAGGAGTCATGCAATTACATGAAAACAGCAGAACTTGAAGGGCGGACCTCTGGACTCTACTGTTGATCATTAACCAAGAATCAATGGAAGACATTCCTCTAGATTTCTCTTCAAACGGAGGAGGTGATATCTCTTCTTGTAAACTGCGTCTTTTGCAATTTAACTGGATCTCTGTGCAAATGTATGAGATTGTTTTTATTTCCATTCAAAATGCTGGTAATTGTTGACCACACACTACACAAGCAAAACCCACTGGTCTTTTTGTTCAGTCAAAGAGTGATTATTGAGATTTCATGCGGCGAGCCTCAGCAAGTGATCAGTGAGGCAGCAGACAGTCTATTCTCTCAGAAACCTTATCGCACAGTCCACAGTACAGTTTCCAATTGCTGTGTGGACCTCTGTGTGCAGACTTACCAACAGCCGGAAACTCACTCACATGTTTGCATGTCAACCAGCATAATGAGCACGCCGTAGTTAAAGAGTTCAATGGTAAGCCCCTTATGCTAGTTTGACATTCTCCAGCATTTACTCTGAACTAGTGTAAAAGGGCGGATTACAGATACAGACAACTCTATAATAAATATATAAAGTACTCAAAAACTACTTAAATTGAAAAAATGCCACAAAACAAAGTTCACACACGCATCTTAGACTCCAAAGTGAATTCCACAGCATAAGCTCAACTTTGCTCTGTGAAGAAATGCTGCATGTAGTTCAAGTTACTTGTAAGCATAAATAACATCTCCAAAATAACTTTATACCCGACACGTTAACATTTATTGTTTCATACGGAAACATTACCTCAATCACTGCTATGATGTGGTCATGTATATTTTATACTCCACAGTCTTTTCAATAAACACTAAAAAAGACAAGCGACTTGCAGATATGAAACAACATATATCTGAAGCCGATTATTATGTTTGTCCATTTACAGAGCTGATAAGACTCTGAAGCAGGTGTTTGAATGTAATGTTTTTCCTTCTCTTACAGTAAAAAAGTTGCTGTGCTGGCACCTTTTGAGCCAAAAGGTCAAAAGACCTTGTGCTTATATCACTCCACATATTATCATAAACCTTTTAACTATATTGAAGGATATAAGTTAACTGATTAGCAGAGAGAGTTAACTGAGCTAAGCTAACTGAGTTAAGTTAAGCCAACAGAACGGTTTTTCTAACAACTCTTACTCTTTGTGTCCATGCTGGCTTTGGTAGATGGAAATAAACAGATTATAGGTAACCATTAAAGCAGTTAAACATTGCTTGAACAAAATAACGTATTCCTATTGCATTTCAGGAGCAACAGCAGTTTCTGCAGGTTTTGTTTTGGTGTTTGATTTATTGTCCTCAGTCTCCTGAACTTTTCTGGTCACTTTGGGGCTGGCCTTTCTCGACATCTGAGGGCTTTGTCCTTTACGCTGCAGCTGTGGGCTGCCTGAGCCTAACTTGCGGTTGAGGAGGGGGCTCCGGGACCCCTTTATCTTGGTGGACTGCTGCAGACTATCGATAGGCTTCAGGGAGCGCAGGCAGAGAAGTCCACAATAGTAGTTGCACTGGTGCTGTGTCAGGAACTGGTCGAACACTTCGGGAGAGCCGCACTCTGTCAATCCCTGGTATCTGAAATACAGAGGACAACTTTAATATAGAACCTTTATTATAATTTGAATGTATTGAATAGAAATCAATGATATAATTTAACTGGATACGAACCCTTTTGACTTGGTCACAACTCTAACATTTGTTAGCTTTGTTTCGACACCTACAAATACACATGAAAGATTAAGAGTTTATTAATATTTTCTTTCCCACTTACTTGTGTAATCACCTTACACTCATGTCTCACCTTCCAGTCGAGTGACGAGCAGATTGCCGTGGGTCCACTCATGGATCCAGTGCTGGAAGGAGCTGCATTTCTGCTCCATCTCAGAAACAGTTTGTGTGATCAGCTGACCTTTAGGATCCATCATGCAATACCTCTGAAAGACTCCTTCAAGGTTGGTCTCCACTGTGGCGTACGGCACAGAGTTTGCAGGCCGGTACATGAGATACTGAGGGATCACTCTGCAGGCAACACAAAGTAAACAGTGGGTTGATCGCTAACAGTGTTGCACATCACATATGAATAATCAGAGTGTGTTATTATTGTGGTACTCACTCTAGTGAACAGCCAAAGTTCTCATTAACTCTCGCCTCTGCCGTAAAGATTTTACAGTATTCTCGTATCATGTTTTGGACTTTGCATTCCTGGCAACACAAGGAATTGATTCAATCAGACTCATGAAGTGCAATTTACATTATAGAGTAGAAAATAAATCCACAACTCACTTGCTTAGTGACCTCTAGGTTCCTTTCAGCCAGGTTGCTCTCTTGTTTAGTCCCATATGCGATGGGGTTTTTAATTTTGATAATACAGTTGCTTCCGGAGTCAAAGACGGGATCGAGGCCGTAGATGACCCTCACTTTACTGGCCTTCCGAGCGCAGCCCTCCCCGAGGTGCACCGCTTCGGTCATGATGCGGCCAAAGTACTTTTCGCCCCAGGTCCCACAGTCCTGCAGGCCTTTGGTGAACAGCAGTGGCGTCATCTCGATCTCCTCTCCCACTTACACAAAAACACACACTTAACAATGAGCAGTGATTCACAGAAAAATGTGGAACTTTATTCATATGAAGTCACTGTGACCTTTGACCAAAGAAATCTAGTTCAGCTGTTCATCTTTGAGTCCAAGTGAATGTTTGCACCAAAGTTGAAGAGCTGATCTTAAGATATCACATTCAAGAAAAATAAACACATTTGAATTAATCCTGACTCCAAGTGAATGTTTGTGCTAAATGTGAAAGGATTCCCTAATGGCGTTCTGGAGATATTGTGTTCCAAAGGCAAAAAAATTGTAATTTGTGAAAATCTAATCAAGTCATCCTTGAGTCCAAATGAAAGTTTTTACAGAATTTGATGAAAATTCCCTCAAGGCCCTCTGAAGATATCAAGTTCACGAGATGGGATGGATGAACAGACATACAGACAACCACAAAGCATAATGAAAACATTAAAATGTCCCTGTTGATATATTCCTTACCTTCCAAATCATCTTTTAGCAGAATATCTGAGAGAACTGTAAAAGACAGAAAACCAATAAAAGACTCATAAATGCATATATGACAGTCATAGGTCCAGGTTTCACACTTGACTCTCTCTAGGAACACTGTATCGTACCGTCTACGCTGAGCAGGAAGTCAGTGGTGTCAGTCCCGTATTCATTATTTATAGTGCAGCCATATACCCCACAGTCTTGGTTGGATGCCAGCACAATAGCCAGCGCCACTTGGGTTTCATCGCCTCCGCTTGGGATAAAAAAAAAGGGGAAAACACACATTAAAATTTGCACGTATGGATTTGCAGATCCAACAACAGCCCACAAGGTGTCAGTGAGAGACAAAGACAGGAGCGCAGACAGCACAGTGCTGACACAGCAACCACTCGCCCCTATATAGACTTTTAATGCCCCCTAGAGATGAGAAAAATACTGTGTCGGGTTACAGTGTCTGGCCAGAGATCCACCGCCCTGTCACATGAGCTGGACCTCTTTGCAGTTAGAATATGAGAATGACGGACGACCACACAGTGCACCCTGATGTCTAAATAAATCCTGCTCATCCTCCAGGATATATTGTCTGACATTCGCACCCTATGATGGCTGTAAGTCCTCAGAACAAGAGGAGCGAGAAAGGTTATGGAGTTAATGTCAAATAAAGCATTGTGTCATTCTGCTGGTGATTAATGTGACGGCTGGTCGGCACAAGAAGGGGATTTACCTTCTCTTCACCTCCAGTATCTCTTCCTCTTCTTTGTACCACTTGATGACGGAGTCACTGAGTACGTTGAAGAACTGGCACCACAGCTTCAGATGTCCAGAGGCGTCTGGGAAGGGCTCACCCCTGATCTTTCGAATCACCTGTGGAGCTGGTTGTGCAAGGGCCCCATGGTAAATATATACAATAGAGAAGTGGGAGTGGAGACTCTCTAATGTTTCCACTTCCTCAAGTCACAGGGTAGAGATAATCATACTGACTAATGCAGAATCGTGTATTTTATTGTTACATGAAACCTCGACTTTTTGTTATATTTTTTGGGAATAAAGTTACACATGTTGCCGTGGACATGTCATTGAACAGCCAGTCAAATGGGACTTGAAGTATTCATTAGCGTACATACTGCATACTTTTTGGGGTTTATATTAATTAGTTACCTCTGCCAAGATGGTTATGTTCTCACCTGTGTCTGTTTGTTTGTTGGTTGGTTGGTTTGTTTGTTTGTGAGCAACACTAGACAAATGTGGAATGGGTCAGGGAAGAACCGATTAAACTTTGGTGCGACCACATTTTTACCTCCTTTTTTAAACTATGTGATTGAGTGTTTTTCAAAATAAAATCACAGTTTTCCCTGGTAAAAAATTCACTAATTTAGTTAGGAAAAAACGATGAAGGAGTAACGGTGTGATATTTGGTGCAGGTAGATTGAAAATAAGGGGACTGTTGGGCCTTGGCGGAGGTAAGAGCACTACTGAGAAGTTATAATTAGTGTGAGTTATATTAGCTTTGTATAAATAAGATATTACTGTACTAAAGGTTGCTACATCTCGGATTGGAAAACTTCCACTTCCCACTTATTTACTCAACAAGTAAAAAAGGCTTTCATATTATTCATTAAAAAAATGATAATGAATGATAATGATTGATTTGTTTTACCTTTCAATGGGTCTAGCTTCTTTTCAGCTGGTTTTTCCTCTTTCTTTGGGACTGCTTCCTCTTTGGGAGTCTCGTCCATGACCTTTGGTACCTCCAGCGTGGCCTTCCTGCGGTTCAGCAGCGGAGAGCGCCTCTCCATTGGGGGTGTATTCTGTCCTTTTGGAGCTAGCAATAATGCCGCCCTGCGAGCCTGGCTGGGTGACATGTAGGGGGTTTCCTTCTTAACTTGAGTTTCCAACGCACCAAGCACTGCTCCATCTCCGTCCTCTTTAGGCTTTAGGATGAAGATTTTGCGGCGAGCGCCGGAGGCCAGCTCCTCAGGCGTGGCAGAGCGTATAAGGGACAGGCTGTCTCTTCGTTTCATCCGGGGACTATTTTCACAGGAGAGGGACGTAGTCGGCGTGGAGCCTCCACTGAGATCTTCGTCTGCCCTGTCACTCTGACGATCCCCCATAATGTTGATAGGCACTGTCTCACTGTCAGAATCCTGTACAGCTTTGGACATGAATTTGCGCAGACTGCCTGGACTCAGTGATGGATGTGCTGGAGGTTTGGAGCTGAGTCTGTCAACAGAAGGTCTGCTTCTCTGCACTTCCTCAGACACTGAATTCTCTATTTTCGGCTCTTTCAGAGGTTTTATCTTAGAAATTTCAGGAACAGTCGTGTCTTCTGTTGTCTTTTTGGACGATGGCACATTGTCGCCAGCCTTTGCTGTTAGAGCTTCACATAGCAAAGTGTTTTCCTTTATAATCTTCTCTGCCACTTCTTCAGCCCGTTTTCTACTCAGACTTTTTTCCGGCTTTGTCCTCAAGTCATTGTCTCCATTATGCTTTGTTCCCCTTTGTGGGGCTACTGATGTTTCGGTTTCTGTCCACTCACTGTGTGTATGCAGGTCGAGGCCTGGATCCCCGTCATGACAAGTGACAGAGATCGGCGGCACCGCGAACAAAGGCACGGTTGGAGTTTCAAAAGGCTCCAGTGCATGCGAGACATTGGCATTTACAAATGCATGATCTTCCTTGTCATCAGTGCATGACACATTTATAACAGGAATTAATGCATTCTCCATCTGAGGGAGCTGTTCACTGCTTTGCTTGTGCGGATGCCCCTGCTCTAATATCTTAGTGTCATCCTGTAATTGTGCAACTTCCTTTACTTTCTCTGCCGGTAAATTATTACTCTGCATACTTTTCTGCATGGGCGGCGAGCCTGGAGACTCAGTCACGCTCATATCTTGGATTATCATCTCTGACATATGAGTTGCATCCTGGTTTTGCAACATTGCCAGATCGGATTCTGGCTTATTCATTTCCTGGACAGTGCTATCTTTGAGCTCAGGCTCCATTATCTCAATTTTTGGGATTATAAAATGTTGATGTTGGTTTACATCTGGCACAGTTGGTTGAATATCTGCGGCGTCTTCAATAGTAGATATTTGGATTGTTGGAATATTGACTAGGGCCCAACCCACCTTTCTCTCGCCACCTTCTTGAGGTGTATTTTCACTGTGTTCCTCCGAAACCTCAGCTTCATTTCCCTTGGTTTCTGCTACTAAAAGTGTTTTTGATTCATCCATCTTTTCTACTTTCTTCTGCGTCTCTTCAAACTGTAAACGTTCATCTCTCGCCTCAGTGTTCTCACCTTCTAAAATCACCTGCTCTTGTGTTTTCACATTGTTACGCAAGTTACCCTCTAAGCTGTTCTCTAAAGCACAATTCAACGCCTCTTTCAAGTCACTTCTGTCTTCACTGCTCCTAAAACCTGCGCTTGAACTCTTCACTGCACTGACATTCTGGCCTGGTGCACTCTCCTCTCCTGCAGAAAGAGAGCATTCGTGCTGCAATTTTAGGTCAACCCCACCCAAACCCTCTTGGGCTGCAGCAGCCGGAAATCCCACATTCATTTCCTGAATGGGTGAGGTACATTCTGTCTCTTCTTTTACACAGTCTTCCTCTGCAGCGCACGAGGCTACCGCAGGCAGAGGTGAAAGCACCTGATCTGGTGTCCTGTACTCACACGGCTCTACTCTCTCTTCCACTGAATTTGCTGTCAATTCAGTTACCTCGGATATCTTTATGTCTGAGCACGTGGATTTCACTTCAGCTTTCTCTTCCTCACACAACTTATTGGAGGAAGGAGGGCCTTCCTCTGTGTCCTCGTCCATTGAATCAATATTCAGCTGCTCCTCTTGGGTTGCTCGTCCAAGGCTGTGGCTGTCTGTCACCGAGATAACACTGTTAGGGGGAATCCAGCTATTTTCAAACACAGCGATAAGGGATGCAGGGGGATGTTCTTCTTCATGTGGGAGTGTGGTCTGCTTTTCAGAGGCAGATATATCTTCTCTGGGTGAAGATTTGTCTATTGAAGTCTGTTGATTGGGCTGAGGTGAATCTATCTGACATTCTGGTTCTTGCTGGTTGATAACTGAGGCTTTCTGACAATCTTTGTGCTCCATCTGTAGGAAAGTAAAAAAATAGTTAGAGCTTTAAAACAAACACAAACACATTTTCTGGTTTTACTTGGAACAACTAACCCTTTTTTTTACCAGTTCAATTGGTAACTGGCAAATAGGCTGTTCACCAAAAGATTATTGATTATTCATTGTGATTATTATTATTATTATTACAAATTCAGCTACAACCCAGCATTACATCCTTGGTTGACATTATGTCTGTAAACACAGTTGATCAGTTATCAGTCAATAGGTAAGGCCTCCAAAGATTTGCAGAACAAGTACAGGCAGTCCTAGCCCTATTCCTGTGTTTTACAACCTGTCAGCTTATTTCAGGATCCTATTAACCTCCTGTTACGTGCGAGGTCGCTGAAACCAAGTGTTAACTCATGGAAGGGCTCAATAACATGTGCAGCAATTCGGTTTTACCATATAGTCAAAACATTTTCTAAATTAAGTCCAAACTGAACACCCACATGATACCAACTTTGATAACACTTAATATTAGGGAACACATATTAACCATTAATTAGTTGCTTATTAGCATGCATTGTAGTAGCATATTAGCTCTTCACTGTGCTCTATAATGAATAATAAAGGGCCAAAAGGCTACTAGTATGCATGCTAATAAGCAAGTAGTTAATGATCAATATGAGTTCCGTAATGTAAAGTGTTAACCTAACTCTTATGCCAACATACACGTTTCTGCTTTTGCCTCTGCACTTTGTGCCTCATGTTGAAACACAGACAGGGGAATTCCCACGCGTGTGTGCTGTTGACACAGAGCACTTGCTGGGTAGTCCCGGCACTGAGTGAATGCTCCACATAAATCTGTCCGTAACTAAAATTAAAATAAAATGACTTGACTTTGAAGTGAAAGTCGTTATTTGAATATACCTGAAAGAAACATATCAAATTTGAGTATGACTGCAGAGAAGATTTACAGCGGAAACGTTCAGGCATACATAGAAGGGTTGTTCCCCATTCTGCTCCCGTTTCTGCCATTCTCACCACTGAAATTAACACGAAGGAGTAACGAAGACATGTGCTGACTCGTGACAACATGTCAAGCCAGCAATGACTACTGAGAAAAAACAAGAAGTTGTGGCTTTCAGTGGAAAGGAACTAGAGTCACATATAGTCTTAAATTGAAGTGCCAATCTTAACTACACTTCCATGTGTAAATAGATTATCCTATCGTGAGAAAACCTTGTTTCAGATAAAGGTCTGACTTCCTCCAAATTAGTCATCCATTAAGTATCACATAGACAAAATAGGTGTATTTGTAGTTCCATATGAAGGCTAATTGCTCTGCAGGTGGATTGTGCCTAAACAAAGACCTCACTTCCCTTTTCCAGCCACACACAACTTTGTGTTGATTCACAAAATACACTTCACTGATGAAGGCAATTCATATACTCAGATCAAACTTTTAAATTATTTATGGATCTGGTGAAATTCATCAGGAACATTAAGAGAACTGATGTATAAGAATTTAATTTAGATCGAATGTAAGGGGATTGTTAAGCACTGCCAGAGTTATGAGCTCTCCAGAGTGACATACTAGTTTATGTGTGTAACTTAAACCATTTACGATAACATGTGCAAATGCTTATATACGATTTGGTCATCAATCCAATGAATTTCAATTCAACATGCAGGCCATGCTGTATATTTAACTGCTTTTCAATAATTAATGACATACTGAATAAAATGACAGGATGACTCAAGATAATTGTGGATTTTCTTCGATGGAAAAAACAAGAAAAAACTTGTCTAGCCGAAGCTCTACATGACAAGAAGTGTTGCCTTCCTCCCTTCTTCTTTTAACAGGGGGGGGGTATTTTAAGATATAGGGGACAGTGAGGAATGTGTCGAATGTGACAGGTCCCTTCTTTCAAGCCGAAACCTGCCACGGGGGCCGCTCCACTGCCGCTTAACCCAGAGCCCACTGCCCCTCTGTCATGCACAGCTCTGTTTGTAACAAGAGCCACTTCTGACATTCAGGTTTCATCATGATCTCTGACGCACTAGTGTCCCAGTCAGCGCAGCCAACATCCGAAATATTTCCCCAACCGATCCGATGCTGTGCAATGTAGACACACAACAACTCCAACCCCTGCTCCTCTTAGTTCCCTGTGTCTCTCAGTTCCCCACACTTTCCTGTAGAGCGATATTGATTCTGCAAATTGGTAAATGATCTGTTTTTAAATGTTTTTTCTTTTTGATATTCACACGCATGAATACAGTGACACTATGTGCGAGATTTTCTCTATCATAGACCACTCATACCCTGCCGGTACAATGGTGAGGGGCAATTTGGGGTTCAGTGACTTGCCCAAGGACACGGGGATCAAACTTCTGGTAAGTGGACGACCCACACCACCTCTTATACCACAGCCTCACACATCCAGACTGACCCTTTCCACCAGTACCTGATTCCTGACTTTCTGCTGAATGTATTAAACTGGGTGTGTTCTGTTTGATTGCCCCAGACTCCCCAAGAATATTACATCTACTATTAAACCGTCATCTGCTTTCCAGCCTCCCATACTTACAACCTGCAGATGCTCAAACCCTAATCTGCCATCTGTCATTGACATAGTTCAGGCTTTGGCGCTGAAGTGGCTCATCTTGTCACACAACTGCAGCTTATAAATAACTCTCCAAGTAGCAGCCAGCTGACCTGCTGGACTGTTGTACGTACCTCGGTGAGGACTTCAGGCTCAGACAATGACATGTCTTCACTTGGCCTGCTGCTCCCGGTCGCCTCTGACAGATCCAGGGCCTCTGCTGGCTCAACAGCGACCTTGACACTCTGACCTGGGGACTCTTCTGTGGGCTCAGGTTGCGGTTTATGATCTGGTGGCTGGTCCGTGTGCAGAAAAGTGTCTTCACTCTTATGTTCATGCGTTAGTTGAACCATATCCGCACCTCCTGAAGGCTCCTGTGGATGATTTGTTTCCATCGTTACAACATCTTCCCTGGAAGGTTTGTGTACGTCTGGATATGATTCCTGGTGCAGCCTTAAGGACAGCGGCAATTCCGGTTGAAGAGGCTGAAGTGAGTCGTGGACAAAATCGTTCTCCTGGTTCTCAGTGGGCTCATTAGAGTCTTTCTTATTCTTACCAAAGAAGAAGTCTTTGACGGTGTGGAGCATCGAGGAGATGGAGGCCTGCATGTTGTGATGGTCATGACCCTTATGAGCCTTGTTGTGATGCTTACCGTGGCCTGTTGTGTGCAACATCTCTGACGACCGTTTTCTTTCATTCTCTCTTTCTGCAGCCAAGCCCTCTTCTTTTCTTTTCTCATACTCTTCCTCCAGAGCTTTCCCTTGTTCTTCCCGCTCCTTTTGCATCCTCTCTTTCTCTATGCCATCATTCACAGTCATCTCTTTAGGTTTCTCCCCACAAGAAGAGTTCTGTATCTCCTCAGCAGCCTGAGACTGGAGCGCCTCTGCCAAAAACTGGGCTAAACCGATTCCACCATCGTAACAGTTTTCACCTCCGTTCCCCATCATATGGCTTCTGCTGCTGTTGCTGCTACTGTTGCTGCTAACGCCAACATCTACACCATTTGAGATCTTTAGTTTCTTTTTACCCAAGGCGTCTTCCTTCTCCAGGCCGCTATCTATGGATGTGACAGGTTCCCTGTCATTTTCTTCCATGGTAACACCGTTAGGTTCTGCAACAGCTCCAATATTTTCCCTGCCATCAGGCTCATCCTGTGTCGGTGGTGGTGGTGGGATGTGCCGCTTCCTTGGAGGACGCTCTGGGCTTTTTGTTTTGTTTTCTTTATCATTCTTCTTGGAATGATCTTCAAAATCTTTCTTCTTATTCTCTGCTTTCTGCTTCAGCTTGGCAAAGAAACGCTGGTGGATCAGGAACTCGCTCATGGTGCCAACCTCCAGGACTCCAGAGCAGGAGACAATGCCTTTACTGTTGCTGGCTGACACCTGATAGATGGCTGCATCGTCCAATGTGCAGCTGAACAGAAATGCTCATTAATGAGACATTAATCTTAATTATAGGTATGTTATAGGTACAAGCTGCTACATTTCTACTGCATTGGTGTAATAGATCAATTATGGTCAGAATTTTGTCTTACATACTTGTAAATATGAAGGGTGTGATTTTTTCCATTCCGTAGAATTTCATATTTTGGGAGTCCACAGTACCGGTCCATCTCCATATCATCTTTATACCACTTCAGTTCTGGAGCTGGGTGACCTGTAGACATGGAAACATTTTGAGGAACTCATTGAAGCATTCACCTTTATTGACCAATTTCATTACATCATTCAAACCACAAAGTGCTGCTTATATTTATACCTCTGCCGAGGAGATTATCATCATTTTCAGAGGATAATTCATAAATCATGAGGGGAGAAAAACCAGCATGTTTAGATGACTGATAGTTTTATGAGAATGATGAAATGTGATGAAACAAATTCTGGATCCAGTTCATTTAAATGTAGATATTTTTGGTCCTTGGCAGACATATGTACTTTACTAAGTTTCTAGTTGAAAACGTGACAGCCAATGCTAAATATTTTCTTGAATGAAAACTTATATGTATATAAAAGACAGAAGGGCCTTTTGCATCACTGTTGCATCATGTTTTGAGTGTGTGAATCATGGAAAAGCTGCTGCTGCTGCCGGAAGAAACCGCCCTTTCAATCAGCCTGCAGGACAACACACGGCATCTTATAAAACAGCTTCAACGTCTGATTATCTTTAGTTCATGAGGAGTTAATCTTGTGTTGTCATGTTGTCATTACTTTTCTTTCATTTAGTCACGTTTTTAATCTGAAAAACTCTATTACTCTACAAACGTCAAGCAGAGGCATAGAAAAACATAGAGACCCACCTGACACCACACAGGTGAACTTCACGTTGCAGTTTTCCGACACTGCCTTGGTTTTCAAGGTGGTGTCAAAGGACGGCTGTATGTCCTCGGTCAGCTGAGCCATGACGCTGCACAATGTGCTCCTGGAAGGAAGCACTCAAGTGTTAAAGGGTCAATCCCTTCGCTTTCAGACAACCGGACAGTTTTACACTTCAGTAACACATGGGGACGTCTTCACCTCTCTCTGTGCAGCACATTCAAATAACTCAGGGAAGGATGTTAATCAAATTTATAGTGGTGAATAAAGTGTGAAAGGAGTGACAGACGGGTGAGATGTCAGGCAAAACAGAGTCGTAAATCCAACAACAAAACCATTTCCGTTCATCATCACTAAAACCGAGCGCAACACTGGACAAACTGGGCACATTACATTACAGTCAAAGGCGTGATTTTGTTTCATTCTTGGGAGTAAACCAGTTGTTGTGGTTAAGATGTTAGTGGGGGGGTATGTTTTTAAGAGTATGGATTACCTCGTTGGCCTGTAGTGAGAATACCTTGAATAGCTATTCGGAGAGGAGGCAAATAGAGGGACGTCAATGATTGCTGCCCTCCTCTTTGACAAAAGGAACGTCACATTAATTATCATTTGTGATACATGTGATTTTTCTAACCCACAATGTGATGCCCTCAACATGGTCAAGAAAACATAGATTGTTTGACTAATTTAGTTTACATTACATTACTTTACTTGATATGTTTGACCGAGATGCTTGTTCTCAACAACCATATGATTAAAACTTGATTTTAAAAAATACAAATCTGCTTCACAAACTACACATGCTCTTAATACACATTGGTCATATAAGATTCTTCTACCTGTTTTCAGGCCTAACATTGGAGAGGTAACTACTGCGACCTTCTGATCGGCCATTGGAACCGTTGCCCTCCTCGTCGCTGAAGCTGCTTGTCCTCGCACTGCCAGAATAAGTCCGAGCCATTGGCCTTCTGGAAGTCATTGTCCACTGCGATGGTTCACAAATAAAAAAAGCGTAAAATCCGAGACAAATGAATCAGCCGCAGTATGAAACTTCTCTGCCTTCAAATCCCCAAAAATGTCAGGGCTCAAACTTCAGGGGGGTATCCATGTAAAAACCCCTGGAGGAAAAACAGAACAAGAAGAAACGCTTCAGTTGAAGTTGATGAAAGACTTTGTGAGACACACAAAGAGATATCTGTGATACACACAGCTCAGACTCAATGCTTGTCCTTTCTGACCAAGCAAAGTACTTGGAGCAGGTTATAAATAGATCAGCTATCAGGTTGTGGCATGGCTGTTTAGTGGTCAAACACAAACCCAAAACATGCTACTTACTTGTATGGGTTAAAACTATAAATCATTGTTTCTCTGTCACCTTAAATCTTAGTAAAATCTTCCAACTTACCATTGAGATGTTGTCAGTGTTGATTGGGAGGCAGAGTCTGTGAAGAAACTCTCTGTAACTGCCTATCATAGACATGCATGTGTTGCCAGAAGGCTTCTATTTATAGCAGGCCTACAAATAGGTGCAGGAGCACATCAGACTTTTTTCAGAACTAGACTTAGAAAAGAAATTTGAAATATAAATTGAGTTTAGAAAAATAATATCAGCCAAACAACATTCCTGAAGAAAAACCATCATTTCAACAGGATGTCTTACTGTAAAATCACTGCTGTGTTTGGATCCATCTTACGAAGTTGGACAATGGCCATCCCATATCGGTGAACGAGGAAAGTAAATGGATGTGGACTTGCACAACAAGGCTGTAGAACATGATTCATGACGTAGCTGGTGGCGGCCAATGGTCGATCTCCTGTGTTTTGCTCAAGTGCTCTTACCTCATTCAACACATGGTCAACACACAGTCACACACTCAGTGCTCACATTTCACATCAATTACTCAAAAAGCAGGCTCATCAGATAAAATCTATACGTTGATTTAAAGGTGTCATTTTTAAATTGGTCTAATTATTTTGTAAACATTTAGAGAGTACTTGAATGGTGTCAGGCTATATTTGTTATTATTTAGTTTGTTTCATGGATCAATTATTTTTTAAACATCATATTTAAACTTAATTTTATTTAATTCAAATTGAAAACAAATGTTTATTATATTGTTTGTCTACAATATGATGCTCATCTGAAATAAATAAATGTGGGGGCTTTCCTGGTTGAATAAAAACATGTTTATCAACAATAACAAATACCCATAAACAAATAATATTTGTATTCAAATATCTGATAAAATATTCAACAATGACTTCAAATTAAACAAAATACATTGAAAAAGTGATTGTTTAAAAAAGATGCTCCACATTTTATGCACTTTATATTATGGCCGGAAATAGATCTTAACTAGTCAACTTCTGTGCTATTTGTTTGGGAATTTATGCGTTTGAAAGTCTTTTACCAGTGTAAATTTTAATTATTTATTTATTAAATATATCATTAGATGGTGTAATATTCCTGCTGGCCTGAAGGAGCTGGCCAAAAATATATTTTTTTTAATCTGGGGAAAAGTTTGTGAAAAAGATAAGTGATCATTATGTAAACCTGTCTACACACACCAGGTTATTTAAATTGGTGTTTGTAATGTAAATATAGATTTTTCAGTCTCAGTGGAAAGTGAAAAGACCCATTTCAACTCAGTAACCTCAAACTCAGGCTTTACTGAAACTTGCATGACATAAAGCCAGATTGCTCTTTACCGTAACGTTGCAAAAAGATTCTCTAAGTCGATCTCCCTGTCAATTTTTACATCAATAAAAACTGATCGGAGCTGGGTATTCCCAGTAAGACTCATTATAGTGTTAATAATTACATAAAAGTTGGTGATTTTTCAGTGTAGGGTAGTGGGAGACTCATTATATGGTATCAGCTGCTCTGTTACTATGAGCTTTACGGTATATCGTGTGTTTGTGAGCGCATGTGAGCCTCTTCTTTCCGGGAAAGGGAAGCGAAGCTGTTACAATACAGAGAAGAAGAACAACAGGAGTAGAAGTGTCAGACTGAGCTCCAGCAGCTGATCGAGTGACACAGGTATGCAACCGAACACTCATATCGACCATCGACTATTGTCTTATTGAAATCCAGACAGTTATAACAATACTTCTGGTTCATAACTCACATGTTACAGAAATGAGAAGTTTTGGGCTGAGGATTTAGATGTATTGTAGAGATTCTTAATGTGATTCCCTTTGCTGCTCTCATAGTTCTCATGTAATGAGTGAAGTAAACTTAATCTCATTTAGACGCGGTCATTTCGTACAGATGTGGTGAAAGAGGAAGACAATGATCTGATGACCAAACCCGTCCCAGTCAATGTGGAATAATGATCAAAGGTGCGTCACATCTCCTCAGACCCACTGTGGACAGATTTCTATCAAATCAAAGCCAACGACTGAGATTGTCACTTTGTGTGTTTCAGAGCTTCACATAGGGCGCCAACCTGTGTCTGTGTGTGTCCCTGTGAACCACAAGGTGACTCTGAGTGTCCGAGCTGAGGGCTCCGGTCTCCTCAGCTACCAGTGGTTCACTGACGATGACCAGGAGGTGGGTGAACTTTACATATATATATATATCATAACATGTTTTAGGATCTATGTTAGGATTGGGAGATATGGTCAATAAATACATCAAGCTAAAAAAAAATCATAGCAGTCGATAATTATATAAATATAAATGTCACATTAATTATTAACATTTTAAGTTTAAATAATTTGCTTGCTCCTGATGGAAGGTATTGCACTTTTGCTAGTGATGAAAATTAATAACAAAATATTGATATTATATATTGATGATATATCATATGCATAGTTATATATATTTTGATTATATTATGTATTTATATATAAAAAAATTGTATTTGTCGAGCCTTAATTGATATATTTTTACCATTTCATGTTTTTTGCACATTATTATTATTATTATTATTGATATATGTTATTCATTGACACCTTTCACAGGACTCAAGGTCCCCTTACAAGGCAGAGATAAAAACAAAATAACAGAACAAATAGCAAGGTATCAGAAAGATCAATACAATTAACAGTGAGTAAAACATGATGTAGGTCGGCCAAATGGAAAACAATCTGAGTGAAGGTGCCAGTTTAAAAAGGTGTTTTTTAGATGGGAATTGATAATGGAGAGAGAGTTCCAGAGGAATATTTTCAATCATTTTTATTGCTCTATTAATGAGAACTGTGTTAGCTCAAAGTCAATTAAAAAATACTTTCAATTAAGGATTCCTTTTAAATGATAATTGGAAGAGAGTCAAGATATTCGACACACTTTCTCATGCATCATGTTTCTGTGCCCGATGATAATTATTATTCTGCTTGTATTTTTTCCTTCTAAAGGTGCCGGGCGGGACTCAACCAGACCTGACAATCAACGCTATAAAAACCCAGCGCTATGTGTGCAGAGCGAACGACTACTACTGTAACTGCGTGTTCAGCAAATGGGTGAAAGTGAAGGTGTGGGACATTGATAAATCAGGTATACGTCGTTCCATCCTCATGTTGCTTTATACTGCAGTTGTGTGCTGCTTGTGAACTGTTTTTTACTGTTGCTGTGGGTATGAATCTCTCTCTTCTATCTTTTCAACCATCAGGTTTACCAGTGCACTGGCAGGGTGAGCTGCACATTGCGGTCAACCCAAAACCCCAGACCATCCGCCCAGATAGAAAACTCACCCTCAGCTGCGTTGCCTTTGGCATTCCTGCTCCGGAGTACCAGTGGTACAGAAATGGTCTGCCCCTGCTCAATATGACCGGAGACACACTGCAGGTAAGAGAGCATGAACAAGCCAGTGTTCACTCACCTCCGTGCTGACACTGATTGTTTGCACGGCGCAATGTTTACTATGTCATTTCACTGACTCTAAATTATGCACCGCTCAACGACTGTGTAATTCATTTAGCACAATGTGGTTAATGTTTTACCACAGTTTTGATTTGTGGCTCAGTGATCTTTTGTGAGGAGGAACTGGTGGAAAGCAAAATAAAATGATTTCATGTGAACTTGCAGATTGACTGTGCAACAGCTGCACATGCCGGATCCTACCTGTGCTCGTTGTCTAACAAGCTGCAGGAGATATGGACGACAGCAGTCGACGTTGATGTTGGTAAGTCATTGGTGAGATGATCTGTGTCTGACTGTGTAAGTCCCTGTAGTTTCCAACTTTACCGTTGTATTTTTTCCAGACTTTACATCCTCCAATGAGAAGGATGTGATTGAAAATATAGATTTTCTTTCTTTCATTCCACTGTGTGCTGCGGAGGCTTTTAGTTGTTTCCATGATGCGAGAAGTACTTTCCCATTTCAAAAAGGAAGTTGCTAGACTCCAAATAGCGCTGAGTCCGATTCAGACTTAAAACAGGAAAGTGATGTAAAGTGAAACTGAAGTTCTTGCAGCATTTCTTCTGTTATTGTGTTTATAGAGTGTGTATATCACAGTACAACTGTCCTGTATCAGTATTAATACTTTAGATCAGATTTAAGTTTGAGAAAATGTTGACTTTATGGTTTTCTCTTTTTTTATCCCTTCCACTGCGATGATCATCTTCCTGCGGCAGCACTCACAGGTACTGTTTCATGGGGAAAATGTCAATCTCAAGCCAATCTATTTATTTATCAGTGTGCGCTGAACAAAACACGATCAGGTGACTCATTGGAGTTTCTACTTTGCCTTTTGTTTTAGCCACAGACAAAGTTGCCCTACTTATTGGCAACCTGAATTACTCCAACCACCCCAGCTTGATGGCCCCCATCATGGACGTGCACGAGCTGTCCAACCTCCTGCAGCAGCTCGGCTTCCGAGTGGTTTCCCTGCTCGACCTCACCAGGGAGGAGATGTTAGCAGCCATTGAAAAGTTCATCCAGCTGCTTGACACAGGAGTTTATGGTGAGGGCACATTTTTTCATTCTCTTTATTTTTAAGTAAGTAAGATCCTTTGCAGTATTGAATTTTTTTTAAAGCTTCTAAAAGAACAGAAATAAAGGAGAATATAGATGGATACAAAAAAGGAAAAGGGAAACGAGGAGATAAATTATAAGGTACACATAAAATGTGTATTTTTGGCTCAGTGAGTATCCCAAGGTAAAGAGTTTACTATTTTCCGTTCAATGTTTTTTTTCTGTAGCTTCTTCCATCTCTCGTCAAACCGTTTGGTTTAAGTTTCTAATCATCTTCACTTCCAGTTAATAACTTTGTGCCAGTTCTTTGTTATCTGATCTAAGTAGGGTGCTGATCTAAGTAGAGGTGCTTGAGCACTCGGAATTTCTTTGCCTTTATCTGGGTCATTTATCGGTCGCTGGCCACTTGTCATGGGCCACAAACCCACAAGTGGTTTATTGCATCATGCTCTCAGTATGCCTGCCTGAGTGGGCAGGTGAGGAAAAGATAAAAATGTGTAGGTGTGTTCTTTGCTCACAAGCTGTGATGACATTTCCTGATCTCCTGGTATTTATAAAAGGCGATCGACTATTAGGCAGTGAGCTAAACTTCTGGCACACAGCTACATAATGGCTTTATCATTGAACAGTAATGTGACATAATGTGAAGGGATAAAACTTTCTGAAAGAAACCATCATGTTTCGTAATGACTCTGCTTCTTACTGTGTATTTGACTGTATCTTGCTAATATCGAAACAAAGATAGAACTCACATCAATTTATTAATTCTAGAGCAGTTCATGTTCCAAACCTGCCAATTTGCTTAACCTATGTTGATGCACCGGAGCTACTTCAGAATTATTCTTTGTCATTAGTGAGTCCTCCTCCAACAGTTCTACAATGTGCTGTCACTTTTTATCGTGTGTCAGATGTTGTGGGCACAGCCTTTTAAACAACAGTCTGTGGTGAAGAGTGAAGTTAGAAAACTTTTTGTTCATCCGACCAGATTACAAGTTTCAAGTTTCGAGTTTCAAGATTAAAAATTCAAGATTCAAGTTTCAAGTTTCAAGTTTTATTTGTCATATGCTTTTACATTGGAGACAAATTGCCATATAGGAGGTGATTCTTGTGGCTGCCATGCTGGAGATCAGTATCCGCAGCACCTTGTCCGTGTTAGCTCAGCAGTTTTGATCTGCGGTTTGACCCAGTTGCTGAGGATGTAGAAAAAAACATGTTCAACCCAGTCCACAGGCTGACAGTTTGCGGAGGGCTGTTGGTCTGTTAATTACATTTCTTATTAATATTGAGTGTACCACGTGTAGAAAACCGCACAAAATTTGACACTTCACTTCCCTGGGACATCAACAATACACAGGGCACGTGGGAAGCCGATAAGGTGAACGGTTCTTGAAATATTTGAGCCACATAGAGACAGACATGATATTAGTAGGTAGATATTTTTTATATATTCTGCATTATAGGCTGTATAAAAATCACTGTGTGACCCTTCTCTGGTCTTTTTCCAGTATTGCAGAGTATGTGTCATGCAAAATGTGATGATGACAGTTCTTACGGTGTTGCAATCGGAAAACTGGATGTGCGTCTTATCACCTTTCTTACAGGCCTTTTCTACTATGCGGGTCACGGTTATGAGTGCTCTGGGAGGAATTACTTGGTCCCTGTCGATGCTCCACAGCCATACCAACCTGAAAACTGTGTGTGTGTGCAGAGGGTCATGTTCCAAATGCAGCAGAAACAGACAGCACTGAGCGTGATCCTCCTGGATACCTGCAGAAAGTGGTAGGTGCCATAATTCACCTCTCGTCTCGTGCAGGATTCAATTATATCTCGGAGCTCAGAAATAGTGACCCCCGATGGCCAGCTGGTTAACATAAACACTGTTCCTGTGGAACTGGAATGATATCAACTCGGGTTATTCGAGCATGGCGTCTATTCAAGGGCCGAGCTCCGAGGTATAATGGAACCCGGCATTAGAGATTGACTTGACTATGCATTTTTAAATACAAAAATGACAGCGATTATATACTCCTATACAATTATATCAATGTAAATTGAATATTTGCTATAAAAACAGGTATTGTGATTGAATTTTTTTTCAAGAATCCAAAAACTATTCCACTTTTCACAGGTACAACCAGGATCGCATACCTTCTGTCATCATGCCACAGAAACCCGTTGGGAATACAGTTTATGGTTACGGCACGTATGTACTTTTAAAAATATATTATTACATCAATGTTTAATTACATATCTCTGTCAACACAGTGCAAGTGCAACTGTTAGCCTATGACTTGAGAAGATGATGTAAAAGATATATATATATATAAACAATCTATATCTATTGGTTTCTGTGTTTGCAGATGTGAAGATGCTGAGGCTTTTGAGGTCCAGGAAGGAGTGAAAAGTACTGGAATCTTCACTAAGTACTTGAACAAGCACATCCTGCAGTCCGACAAGGTCACACACGTCTTAGAGAAGGTGTCTGAGGGTAAGTAAAAAAAAATGGTGTAGGTTTGCTTTTGATTTATAAACAAATCGAAACATATATAAATTTTAGTTTTGTGAGAACAGGTGTGGATCAAAAAGGGGAATATGGTTGTTTCAATTGAACTGATTTATGGATTATGCCATAAATCATCCATGAATTTATATCCAAGATATAAGTCCACGTCAGATCGACTCAACCCTCGTAAAGAGATTTCAAAACCTCTCCAGTTTGTATTTGTGCATTGATACATTCAGTTTCTGAAAATTATAATTAGTTTAGTGAACAGGGAGTTCTAACAGGTCTGAAGGGAGCATGTTGTTCGTTTGTCCTGATTGGACCACAGCCCAGTTGCATAATTGTTGCCAACTCATTTTTGAGTTGTTTACTCAGGACTTGTAAGTACAGCTGGGACTGAGCCGGGGTTAGTAGTTGTCAAGTTGTCCCGTCGTGTTTGTCTCTTTAATGGGGCTCTGGTGAAATAATTTCTCGAGGTACCATTAAGCCTGTGACCTCATTCAGTGGAAATTCGGAGTGTTGGCTGCAGAACAGCGTGAAACCCGAGAGCTGCAGAGTGCAAGACAGCTGCTCTGCCGTTTGGGCAGCCCCTGCTGCCTCTCTGATGGGTTCACAACTCAGCACTAGCGGGACAGGACGCCCTCCTGACAGCACCGCGTGTGTGTCAGTATGTGTAGGTGGATGATAAATTTAGGTGAACAAATGCTCCATTGGTTATGAAAATGTTCATGAAACAGGTTTTATCCCTTTTTACTTTTAGCACTTGGTACTTTTTATTTGAAACCACACAGATTTAACTTAGACATTCCCAACCCTCTGGTTCTGTTTTTCACTCATCTGGTTTAGAGATGTGAGAATAGTGAAGACCTAAATATATTTTGGCACAAAATCTTCCTGATACAAAATCTTGTCAAAAGCCAAAGGAGTAATCTTTATTAAACTGCTTAGACATTCCCATTCTAACATGTATTCAATCTTGTGGAGAGTTTCCACCAAAGGTAATTTAACCCCCGTCTGCTACAGGGTATAAGAATAATCTAACACGTCAAACTTCCCCAAGTTCCTCAAAAGCAGCAATGTGAACGTGTTTAACCTTTTTTTTTATATGAAATCATTCTTCACTCACTGCTATTGCAAAACTCGGGGCCACCCCCTGACAAGAAGGGTGGGAGTGTACGTGCTGCTTTAGTTGGTCAAACTTTCGAAAGACTTATAGAAGCTACTTAATGATTTAATATGTTTCAATTCTTTCCTTTCAATTCTGTTGCGCATTTTGTGGACTTGTTGAGATAGGTTAGCCTAAATATTTCCAAAGATGTTTAAATATAACAAGATGTTTTATTGTATTTACATTTAAATTCCCTCCTATCAACTTTAACGTCTGGGACAAATAATGTATGTATTGATATTGTATTTCTTCCTTCCGCTGTTTGTATTCCTGACTAGTGAATCGGGATTATTCATTGCCCTTTGCTGCCTAATGTAAATAAAACTTCAATGTATTACTCAATTCGGAACCTAATACATGTTGAGACATCCACTCCCATGATCCCAGGCTCCGTCATGACATCACCAAACTTTTGTTATTGTTATGATCGAGAGACGTCCTGACAGGCTGATATTACATATAACTAGAATTTCCCATGAATTTGTTGCCTTTGACATTTCAGAAAATCCTTCTTCGAGTTTTAAGTCTGGCACCGGACCAGCTGCGAGATGAATTGTGGCCATAAGACATTTGAATCTGAGCAAAAAAGATTGAAAAACTGATAAAAAAGGTACAAGACTGTGTACAGAATTATTTTAAGAGTGAATGGACCACGCGTAAACCATCGCAAGTGAGCCCTTTCCATCAACAGCCGGCCCTTCTTATTAAGTTTTACTTTGATTGAGGGATTTTCACTCCCTTGGAATCAGCGGTAAACATAATTTAAGGCTGAAGCACCCGATTTAAGCCGACATCTCCATGGTAACAGCGACCCAGACAAATTACGGACATTTCTATTACACTTAAAGATTGTAGGTAGTGTCGTACTTCTTGATATTGAGAAGAAAAGATGTTTTTCTTAAAATGCAGTCATATGGACTTGTGGCTTCTACAGGAGCATATAACGTCGTGTCACAATCTCGTAGCTTTGGATGAGTCTACCTTGGATGGTTAAATTATTATGGGTGATAATCAAAATTCATTTCAGAAAATGTATGTATATTCTCTACTGCGTGTTTAAATGTTGATTTTCTTAAAAAAGTAGAAAGTGGGCAAACAAATTCAAATGTATGTGGTGTTCCTGCAGATATTTTTTTTCTTCTCTTTAAGGCTTTGGATTTACCTATATTATCATTTTCTCTGTCTACATCAGATCTGGGCAGAGACCCTTTAGTTACAGGTAAGCAGGCGGTGGAGATCAAGCACACCCTGAAGGAACCCCTATCCCTCGCAGATCCAGTTTGCACCGCTGGCCACACAAAGGAACTCCACCTGCGAGATGTCTGCTGGAGACAAGCCAACGGTGAGTCGGGGGAAATTTCCATGCAAAACCTTCATGTTTTTTCCTTCCGTTTACTGAAGGCAAGTTCAAGTGTGTTTAGGACAGGATGTATAAATACGTATGAACGTTCAAAATGGAGTTTTATCAATTTCTTGATCCGCTTCCTCACACCCCCTACACCACAGCATGGGACACAAAAAGTACAGACCATAGACTGCATGGTACAGACACTGTGGTTTAATGTGATGTTTTCAGCGCCATTCAAAAAAAAGAATGCTCATTATTTTTTAATCAGAATAAGGAACTGGTTTATGTTAGTCTATTTTCCTGTTTGATGGAAACATAAAATAAATGTCACTTTGACATCCTTTTAACTTCCTCTAATTTACTTTGACTTTTTAAATGTGACTCTTGATATTGTGGGTTAATCTGAGAATTTTCTCAGTCAAAGTCAGACTTGAGATGAAAGTCTAAGGCTTAAATGAACAGGGCATCTAAAAAAAAGTCCCTGAGATCATGGATCTGACTGTACAATCATAATAAATGATCTTTGTTCTATTTTTAGTCTTATTTATTTGGCATGTCTCCTTTCAGAGCTACCACGGAAGAAGCGGCTGAGGTTTCTCTGCGGAGTGGAAGTGGAAGTTGGCTTCTCAGCTTTGTTCTCTAACGTCTTGGTGGCGTTTGCCACAGTGAAGACGGTCGGCCCCCGAACGCACGACTGCACCGTGGCT
Source organism: Pseudopleuronectes americanus (assembly GCA_038501795.1). NCBI lineage: Eukaryota > Metazoa > Chordata > Actinopteri > Pleuronectiformes > Pleuronectidae > Pseudopleuronectes > Pseudopleuronectes americanus. The sequence goes on along the minus strand of CM076720.1, from coordinate 11,552,150 downwards.
CTGAGCAGTATACCTGTAAATATTGATTTAATCTGTATAGAGATCACAACAGATCTATAAAGTCACACACAGACACAGATAGTTTGATAGTTACACCAGAGTGTTGTATTTACATAACAAACTCCACCATGCACTACGCTCAGTGTAGCACGTTGTCACTTTCCATTAGCCAGCAGAAATATCTGACCATTCACCCCCATGTTTCACCCGTCTGAGGAAGTTCTGCCCATATATAGACTTCCAGTCTGCTGCAACCACAGACAAAGACAAAGCAGGAAGTAGCCTAATAATCTGCTCCACTCCTCTTTAGCAACGTGTCTTTATTATGGAGGCAGAACCTTGAGACATGGCGACATCTAGTGGCTGATTTGTTAAGGCCTCTATAGTTCAAACACATTTGAAGTGCAGATCTTTCATTTGTTTTTGATAAAGTTGAGTTTACTTATGATACTAATGAAATCTTTTATGCTCTTAAATCTTTAGCCTTTGGAGGACATATTTTCTGGCCCTGGCCGGTCGGAGGAGATGGACTCTCTACTTTTTAACAACTCCAATAATCCGGACTGCTCTGTGAAGATCTGCGCACTTCAGAAGCTGAAGGTATACATTCAATTGATTATATGCATTTGCCCAAATTCGGTTCACTGCAATGCAATCTGTATAATATATACATTTGTTGTTGTTCATTAGGAGTCGCTGATCATCAAGGTGGATCTACACTATACCCACACGGTCAGTAAGCTGCGTCAGACGGAGAGCCAACACGTGGACACGGGAAGACCTCTGGTGGCGTCCTGCAAATTATACAGAGGGGGGAGTCACGCAGCGACGCACAAGAAACATGAAGGGGCCTCAGCTCAGAGTGGGGGCAGAATGTCAGGCAGCAAGGCGACTGTGGCCGGTCCACGTCGGCCTTTCACCAGGAAGGCAGAGTGTGCCACTAAAGTCGCAGTAACACGAAGCAACGAACCCGAAGAGAACGATGAGACTGAACTTTGCCACTTCACTCCTCCGTAACAGGCCGTTCTGTTTCTATTACTGTAAATACTTACTACTACTAATGTTTTTCTAAGTTGATGTGATCAGGAGTTGATGATCATGTGTCGTATGATCATGATGAATGAGTGTGTGATTGAGATTTATTTAGTTTGTCCTCGATTCTTAACTCAACACTGAAGAAAAAGGAACACTTAACTTTTGCCACCCGTTGATTTCGTCATACATTGCATAATGTGTCAAATATTTCATGTACTACAGTTTTTCATCAGTTGCAAGCTGGTTAGCCTGATTTGTCAAATAAAAACCAATAGCTCGACTATCTTGATTGTCAAGCTGTTATTAAATGTGTTGGTGTCAAATCAACTGTTAGATTTTTGTAATGCAATGAAGCATTTTTGGATCATAAATTCATAAGGAAATTGAAATTGTGAGTTTGCAAAGTTTCGGTTCCCTAATAAGTCAATGATAATGCCATCCTCTTTACCAACAGTTAAGCATGGGAACTATTTTACTTTCCTTCTTATGCGCTGATGGAGGGAAGCATGTATACCACTTAATACATGAATCAGCAAATTCTGGATGAGAATGATCTACCTTGACTGACCTACCACAACACACCGTCCCTAAGTAGACCCCCTCCTCCATGAAACAATTAGAGAAACAGGCTGAATATTTGGAAAAGTGAAAAAGTTGCTCAGTGTGAAAATAACCAGATTGAAATTGGTTTTCCTGAGAAATAATACAAACATCTCAATCAGGGCCGGCCCTGGCAATGTTGGCGCCCTAGGCAAGATTTCAAATTGGTGCCCCCCCCAACATACACACACTAACTGTCATGCATCCCCAAGAAGTTTTGGACTGTAAACAGATGCACACACAGGCAGACAAAATTTTAAGCTATAAAAAAACAATAAAAAATATAAAAAGAAAACAAGTGCATGTTATATTAAAACTATTTCAGATAATTGAATTTCTACTGATGCATGTTGAAATGATTTAATCCTTTGCTTTGGGCTTTTAAGCTATATTAGGATTAAGATGTAAACAGAGACAGTTTCTCTGTTTTAGACGGAAATTCTCTTCTTCTAATATTAATGTTTTATCTACATTCTTCTAATAGACCTGTAGTTTATCTACTTGACGGTTACTGAGAGGTAGGTCTTTTAACAGCTCATTTGTTTTGAATACACAAGTATCTACCAAGTATCTGCATGACCCAAGGAACAGCCCCTTACATATCTCTTTTCACTCTCTTTAACATTCTGTGTCTTTTGTCCATCATTTTCCTCGACTCCTCAGAGACCAATGTATCGATCTCATTTCTAGAAGACTGATATTAATGAGCGTTTCCAGATCTCTACAAAAATATGGATCTGAAAAATGTCAGTGGCGGAAGTGTGAACTCTACTGTTGTCAATGGGAGTACTGGTGGTATGCTGACACTTTCCAACCTCCATATGTTTTGAGTAGGATATTTAACGCTAGCTGTACGCTCGATTTCGTTCTGCCCCCCCTTTAGCCTCTTACTTTTCAAAAACATTTTCTATGTGGGGATCTTAACAGTTTCATTACATCACAGCGCGTGAGGCCGCTACACTATTAACCGATGCGATATATACCTAAATACCTCAAATAGCTATATGACGCCATTAAACCTTTTTGCCCTCAAGATGGTCCAATCTCTCTCACGTGTCCACCCGCTCAATAGCTCGCCGTGATCGTATAGTGGTTAGTACTCTGCGTTGTGGCCGCAGCAACCCCGGTTCGAATCCGGGTCACGGCAGACTCTTCGGGGTCATACGTTTTTTGCACATTCTCGAAAGCTTGATGCTGAATCACGTTACTCTTACGTTGCATATCTGTTATGTGAGATTTAAAGTGCTCCAATACAAATAACGGATTTTCCTTCACCTCCATCTGTCTCCATTTGCCTTCTTGTAGGAAATTCAGCCTGAGTTGGGAACAGTTGCCTTCATCATTGAGATAAATATGTTTTGCAATAATCGAAACATTAATAATTAATCTTTGTGCATAAATCCCTGAAGGCAACAGGATCCACTTAAGGTTCAGGTTCAAACATCACTTATTAGTCTCAATCATTTTCATGGACGGCTGGTTAAAGTGCACCAATGACGATTGACCAGCAGGTGGCAGTCAAACACCTTCAATATTGACCAAGTGAGCTATGACCCCGTCGGCCAGACGGCAGCAGGCAAAAATGTTTATGGCTCTGGTGCATAGGGGGTCTCTGATTATCTGGTAAGTCTTCTTCGTACACCGCTGGGTGTAGAGGTCCTCCATGGATGGTAACTCCGTCCTGGGCACGCTTCACCACCCTCTGTAAAGTCTTACGGTTCAGGGCGGTGCAGCTGCCATACCAGGCGGTGATGCAGCCAGTCAGACACCAAGATGTCAGCACTGACCTCCTCTCTGTCGTCGCCGGTGATCAGGGATAGGGACAGTTGTGCCATCAGCAAACCTAAAAGTGTTTCCTCCCCGTCGGGGAATTGAACCCCGGTCTCCCGCGTGACAGGCGGGGATACTATCCACTATACTAACGAGGAATATACTGAAGTCATTGTCTGGATAGATTGCATTTAGGACAACAATCAATCAAACAAATAAAAGATCAAAACAAACTCACCAGACTGATGTAAGTTAATCTCGCTGTCTGGTTTTGTTTCATTGGCCTAATAATATTCCGTGTGCTAATTTCAAAAAATTAGCTTTCTGTCTTCACTCTTCACCAGAGACTCTCTTCACCATAGGAGGACTCACTAATGACAAGGAATAATTAGTTTCAGGGCTTTAACCCTGGCCAAGCAAACAGCCTATTCCAAACAGGCAGGTTAAGAACGGACAGTCATAATTATACAAATATTACTGCAAAATTTTGATACAGCAATATATCATTGTTCTGACATTTTAAATAAGGTCTATGATTATGAGATACGTATGTCAATATGCTGGCACCAAATCTCACTACTCAGTTCAATAAATACGTATATAATAGCACTTTTTCTGGTTTATGGCTATTGTACATTGTAACGATGGCCCCTGTGGACATTAGTGAGTCTGTTAAAGAGTAAAGGGGCACAAAAATTGTACTTTATGCACTTTTTTGTACATTGTTTAATCTCTGCTTGTGTCAAACCCTTTGAAACTGTCACCACATTGCAGTGAATGAAATACACACACCCTGCACTCTACCTGTTAATGATCGTCTTGCAGACAATAGTGCAATTATGTGCATTGGTGCAAATATGCTGAGGTGCTGGTTTAGTGGAGTTATTGCAGATCGTAGGAGTTTAAAAGTCTTATTGCCTGGGAGATGAAACTGTTTCCGAGCCTGGTTGTGCGGGCCCGGATGACGCGGTACCGTTGGCCAGCCGGCAGCAGGCAACAATGTTTATGGTGGTGGTGATAGGGGTCTCTGATTATCTGGTGAGTATTCTTCTTACACCGCTGGGTGTAGAGATCCTCCATGGATGGTAGCTCCTTCCCGGTGATGTGCTCGGCACACTTCACCACCCTCTGTAAAGCCTTACGGTTCAGGGTAGTGCAGCTGCCGTTACTTGCGTTGATGCAGCCATTCAGACAGCAAGATGTCAGGGCTGACCTCCTCTCTGTATATCTTCTCGTCGTCGCCGGTGATCAGGCCATGACAGTTGAACCATCAGCAAACTTAAAAGTGTTTCCTCCCCGTCGGGGAATTGAACCCCGGTCTCCCGCGTGACAGGCGGGGATACTATCCACTATACTAACGAGGAGTATACCCTAACGTTTTGTCTGGATTGATAATCGTGACGACAACAATCGATCAAACAAACAAACAAAAGATCAAAACAAACTCATGAGACTGATGTTAGTTAATCTTGCTGTCTGCTTTTGTTTCATTTGCCTAATAATAATCCGTGTGTTAATTTCAAAAACAAGTTTTCTGTCTTGACTCTTCACCAGAGACTCTCTTCACCATAGGAAGACTCACTAATGACAAGGACTAATTAGTTTCAGGGCTTTAACACAGCCCATTCCAAACAGGCAGGTTGAGAACGGGCATTGCGGTAATAAAGATAGAAAATATTACTGCAAAATATTGATACAGCAATATATCATTGTTCTGACATTTTAAATAAGGTCTATGTGTGTGCGATACGTTTATCAATATGCTGGCACCAAATGTCACTATTCAGTTCAATGTGGACATTAGTGAGTCTGTTAAATACTAAAGGGGCACTAACATGGTTCTTTATGCACTTTTTGTACATTGTTTAATCTCTGTTTGTGTCAAGACCTTTGAAACTGACACCACATTGCAGTGAATGAAATACACACACCCAGCACTCTACCTGTTAATATCCATCTTGTTTTTACTCTTCAGTGAGACAGACGTCTTGATAGGTCGTGATATGATATGATTGTCTTGCAGTGTATTGATTATCGCAAGATCGCTGTATCGTGATTTATCGTTATCTTGGGCCATGTATGGAATAATAGTGACCCGCCCCCACTGAGCAGAGAGAAAGTGGCCTACGCTGCCATTGGTTGACTTGGACGTCAGTTCTCATTGGGACCCGCCCATTCGCTGAAGTGGCAGCAGTGAGTGGTGAGAGATAATCCCCACACACACACATAAACAAACACGCGCACGGCTCAGCTGGATGTGGATGCGGGCATCCTCCTGTGTTCTGCTCTCGGCTCGCACGGGCCCACCCGCACGGGAGAGAAGAAACTTAGCGGGACAGCGATGGTGCTCGCCTCGGCGGCGGAAGATGTGGCTGCTGGCCGTGTAGGGGAGCCGGGGACGCGGTCAATGTGACATTCACCCGCACGGTCGCGTTGGGTTTATTGTTCTGGGTCCTGGGTCCTGCGTGCAGACGCAGCGCAGCGATCCCCTCTCTCTCCCCGGGAAGATGTTGAGCCGATTCATGAGTGGCAGCATCAGGAACCTGGAGCGGGAGTACAGCTGCACCGTGAGACTGCTGGACGACTCGGAGTACACATGCACCATTCAGGTCAGTCACCTGTCGACCACCGTGTGTTCACATTGTGTCTGATCCGGCACACAGAGACAGAGAGGGGGGGCAGCAGGGGGTTGCATGTCCCGCTGCTGGTGTCGACCAGGAGGAAACAATGACCCCCAACAGAACAGAAGAAGGGTTGGTGTCATTTCAGAGACTAGTGCCTGTTCTAAACCTGTGTGCTCGGGAAGGGGCTGCTCTCCTGGCCTGTGGTCATACTCTGGAGCTACTTCACAATTATTCCTTCTCAATAGTGATCCCTCCTGGAACAGTTCACTATGAAGTTCGAAAAGTTTGCATTCATCCTGCGTGCTTTATCTGCAGTGAAATCTCTATTGTCAATCTTTTTCATACAATGAAACTGAATTTGCTTTATTACTATTCATGTATCTGGTTTATATATAAGTTACAACAATCAAATGATCTGTTATAGAAGACGTATACAACTCAATCCACTGATTAAAGGCCGCTGCACCGACCCCCTGATTGCTTCAGAGTGCTGGTCGCTTGTTTATCCAGTTTTTATATTAAGATATGCTTCCCACATCCAGACAGAAACGACAGACATACATGTGTGGATTGACTGGATGAGGCGGAGGAGGCAGAATCAGGGGTATGCACTGTACTGCCCTGAAGGTTTGACTTTGACGTCTTTGGGTTGGCAGTCTTATTTTATGCATTGTCTGATCGATGTAGTGTTGCGTGTTGGTTTATTGCTTCTTGCGTTAATGGCCATCATTTAGCGCTGTCGCTCGTGCAGATTACCTTGAATCCTTGACATCAATAATGCAACTAGGGTATCCCATTGCTGGCCTGCAGAACATGCCTGCTGAAACACACTATGTGGCTCCACACACACACAGTGGCTGAAATGTGCTGTGTGATGCAGGAACCAGTGAATCAGTAACCACAGCATCACTGTGTGCATTTCTAGCATTTTTCTCCTTCCAGCTGTTGATATTGATATTGTCAGACAAGTTGCTTTTGAAATGTAAAAAAAAGCAAGACTAGGGCCTTGATATAAAAAATGTCATTCTCTGCTTTTTGTCCCACTGTTACGAGCCTCGCTTTGATGATCGTGCAGTTTTATGTTCAAAGGTGACATGAGCTGTCACATCAATTACAAAGCAAATTGTTATGCGCTTTTAGTAAAGGGATGAAGGGAAATCCGGACCAGTCAGCAACATGTAGACACAATAATGTTTCTTCATGACAAACTGATGCAACATAGTACCTGCTGCAATGAAACATAAACAAGCACACCTGCACGTTTCTTCTCACTTGGATATTGGTTGTACGCTGCAATAGCTCCTCTTTTTGTTGCCACGACCAAGCCTGAAACAGACCCTGCACTGCTGCAGGATCGTGCCTGTGCGTCCAGGTTGTAAACAGACCTGCATCCCTGCTCGGTAAGCGGAGCCAGAGATGGGAGCCGGGCCAGATGGACTGCAAAGCCAGCAGGTGTGCTGTTTGCAGCAAAGTCGTGTGGTCTCGGGTGGCTGACGTCAGCAGCCTGGAAGGAGGGGAGGGGAGTGGAAAGAGGAGAGTGCTACGGATCTGCTGTGACTGTCTGGCACCCTGTTTCTGTCTGTGGGAGGAAGCAGCCGAACCCACCTGACTATCCACACCGCTGGAGTGGAGCTTGCACCTCATTTAGTTCAAGCTTTACCCTCCCTTCATTCCATCCTTCATTCAGGGCCTTTTGTAACCACTCAAAATACCCCAAAATCTCCCAGGATACCAGGACACCTAGACTGTGGAATGCAAAGTGAGAGGCAAAACTAGGTCTTCGAGTCTCAGTCTCTCACAATCTCTCTCTCCTATCTTACTCCTTTTCACCTTCCTATCCAGTTTCTAGCTTCCTGAGATTTGATTCCCACCACTCCTGTTACCATTACACTCGGATCCTCTCTGGAACTGATTAATGGCTTCATATTCAGATGAGCTTCCGGCTTATGTTAGCCTCCTTCTATCCTCTGACATTGGAGCTGGTATCAACTTCCTCAATGACAGGGACGACAAAGAGATCTGTGTTAATAAAACCACCTTCAGTACAAATTAAAAAAAACGCAAACTGCAGAAGGGCAAGGCTGAAGTACATATTTCATAGCAGCAGCCGTAATGCATGAACTTTAGTTTTGCATCAGTGCATTATGGATCTTCCTGCTGTGTTTTGGGGGGAGGAGACAGTGAGCACTCATTACACAGCCCTGTAGATTCAGAGCTCATGTAGTAGCAGGTTGATGGAAGTGCCTGAAATCCTCTTTTGCCTGCAGGCCTCTTCTACTCTGGTTTTAATGCAGCAGAGTGTGACTGAGACTCAGCAGCGCCTCACATATCTTTCATGTCTGAATAGCTGTTAAATCGCATCTTAAATAAATTCCATATATTCAACCAAATATCATTAATACAGTCTCTTTTGATTATGGGTCTTTTCCTGAAGTAATTTTCGAACGTTACTCTAATTCAGCTCTGTCAGGTGCATTATTGATGAGCTTGAGACGTCTGAAAGCAGGTCGTTTAGCCCGAGTTTGCTTTAATCTCCCGGCTTGTGCATATGAGTAAGCCTCAAGTATGCCACTGCTACACAGCCTGTGTCTACATTGCAGGTACAGTGTCTCTCACAGTCAAACAGTTTAATCAATATTGTGAATTCTGTTTGAGTAGAGGCGGCGGAAATTGAAAAAAAATTTGGTTTCCACAGATGTAGAGATTCTCAGGAGTGAAGCCAAAGTGTCTTGGTTGCCACCCGGTGGCTGGCTGCAGTATAGGTCCTGAATCCCTCCCCCTCCATGTTAGGAGATGGGACATGAACCAATTTAAAGGTACAGGTCAAATACTTTTTTCTCAAAGAGGTTTTTTGTCATTTTATGTAGTTTTTATTACATTGATGTTTCTCCAAGTACACATTTTTAAAGTAAGTTTGGTTTAAATTAGTTATTTGATGATATAAAAACTGTTTAAAACGTCATACTAGTACTTAGTTTCACCTGTATCAGTGTTAATTCTATCATGCATTTGGAATACCAGTGTTGTTGTCGTTTACTCCTCTAATTACTTCTGTATTTATTCAGCACTTGGGCCGGGCCCACTCTATTCCAGACACAGTGTTAATTATAGTTTACGCCCGGTGAAACCTGCGATTTCCCTTCATGTGCTGCACACACCAGCGTTCAGGGTAGTACCACTTAAATCAACTCCAAAACAACCCATGGTGTGTTGTGAAAGTCTTTACTAAATATAATGAAGAGTTAGTGTACATCTCTCTGCCTTTTCACTACAAGATCTCCTGAGAGTAGCGGGGGATAGTAGCTTCTGTGTGTGTGTGTGTGTTGAGAGGTGCTTTACTCTGAAGCATGGGGCCAGTGTCTCAGCTGTTGCTACGGTGACTCTACACTTACCCTAACAAAATGTGAGATCCCTCACTGGTCAGGCTTCTCTTTCCAAAAACACTCTTGTAAAAAAAGTCTTGACAGTTCGCCGTCCCAGAAAGGTAGTTTGTTCCCAGAATGCCATTGGAGTGTCCTGGTGGTGTGGTGACTGATGCCATGTCCCCACCGACCGGGACTATGCCGGGGTTGTCCCACTGTTCTCCTGACACACATTCAGTCTTGTACCACTTGTGATCTCTTATCACCAAAGATAATCTGCAGTCTCTCTGTAACATTAGAGATGTCTGGCTGTGCTTATTTTTAATGACTGCATGAAAAAGCTTGACGTGTTGGAGAACTGGCAATGTGCAGAGCTTGGTGTTGTTTAAATCTATTGCTACTGTAGTGTGCATATGATATCCAAGGTTTGGTAATGAAAGGCCTGATAGGACATGTCAAGGTAGAAAGAGAACATGTCAATAAAATCAATTATGTTTAGCTGCCTCAGTTTCAGGGGCCTTGCTTGTCCATCTTGGCTCAGTGTCAACCTGTTATGGCTCGAAGAGAACAAAGTTATAGTTTATCCCTATAACTTTGACCTCTGGGTCAAATCTCGAGAATTGGCTACAGAGTTAACCCGCAGTTTGCTTTTAACACATGCAAGGTTTTCTGCATAGACACGTTAACAACAGAAACAAATCTTCAGCATTATTCAGGCAAGAGGTGGAGCAGCCGGGTGCAGCAGGCAGAGACAGGAAGTGACGTATCAACTCCACTGCAGAGATCACATGATTCATTTGACAACATAGTACACACAGACACCGGGGTCAGCTCTTATCACCTCAAACTCTCTTGACATCTTCATCTGTGTCTTCTACGTGTGTGACGTTTCAATTTTGTGTTTGTCGCGTCATCAACCCCAACTCTCTTGTGGTTCCCTGCTGTCTTCTCACGTCCACCTCAGGATTTCAATGGACTTTATAAAAGGAGGCCAGTGATGAAGTCCTTCGAAATGGTCTCACTCGGACATTTGCTTTCACACCCGCACCTCCTCCGGCGAAAATCCGGAGGACTGCTGAGTCCAGTGCATGTCTGAAAGCAGCTTATGTGATTCTTCTTTTAATACTGGACTAGTGCAGTACCCGTTCTGTACCTGCCTGTCTGTAATGGACTGTTCAGTTGGTCTTTGCTTGCTCTATGGTGCTGCTGGTTGCAGCTCTCTCTCTGAAACTTAAAAAGTGACCTGCACTAATTGAGTCTCGCTGATTAAAGAGCACAATGAGCTGTTTATTCAAAGTTTGGCGAAGCTTGACTCGGTACGCAGAACCCCGAACTGGAGAATCAGTTGTCTTTGTTGAAAATACGCTGATGTCGTCAATTACATTGATGCGCCTTAACCGCCGCTGCCACAGATCTCCGGTCGCCTATTTATTCTAAGTTTATTAATATTGAACATATTGTGTGTTCAAATTGGACCAAAATGAGACACTGCCCTTATTAATACACATGACAAGTGTGAAGCTGATAAGATTTCTGCAATTATTTGACAGATATTTCAATACTAAATAATTTTTGTAAGAACCCAAACGTAAGTGCAACAGATAATTTGACACTGTTTTGGATTTAAGTGTCTTGCTTGTGATCTGTTGAATCAATGTGTATGAGTAGATACATATTGAAAAATGAGATATTTTGACACTCAACCAAACGAGGCACCTCAGTGCAATGGTGTTTTGTTATTTCCCCTTCAGCTGCAGTGTCTAATGTAACACAAAGAGATTCCTTGTGACTGCAGGTCAGGCCTCGCTGGCTTTATATGGACCTCGAGTGTCCTGCACCGCTTCTTCAATATGTCACCTTGGATTGAAGGAGTCTGGAGCTCAGTGTGCAGGTGTGTGTGCTCGCAGCTCACGGGCGGCTGGCACCCTGTTGCTATGCTCGGTATGAATGATTAAAATGTGTGCCAGGTCTGAATGTTTCATGAGGACTAACCTCATGAGAACGTCACTTGTGTTTACCAGCATCACTGCGCACCGGAGTCACGATTGGCTGGACCTGTGGCGCGTGGCTGGTTGCGATTAAGGATTACATCACTGTGGCATCTATCACATCAGAGCGGGGCAGAGCAGCCCTTGCAGTTATGAAGCCTACGATCTCTTCCACAGGGATTTGATATAACTGAGCAGCCACGTGCCTGTTACACTCCGTCAGTCATGTCTTGTTGATAATGAAATAGCTGATCCAGCGTGTAAAGGTAGTGAAGGGGCTGGTGCTCGGCTGCTGCCGTCCATTGGATGTGGTCCTTCATCTTTCCTCTTGTGTTTCACTGCTGTCTCGTGCACAGCTCCCGATGCTTCAGCGGGGTATGACAGGGAAATTAAACTCTGTCTGACCTGAATTGGCTTACTGGGATTCATGAAGGAGCTTAGCTGAAGACAAGAAGCCAAATTGGTCTTTTTCTAGTCACTCGTTGAAATATAAGCCTGCACAACATAAACATTTCCTTAGACTTGACCTCTCGTTATTTGATGCAGTGTCATGTCAGGATGCTTCGACCACCAAATATGGCTGCAGAGCTTGGGTTTGCCACCAAATGGCTATTTCCTATTCCCATCAGTGTCTCTTTGTCTGTGTGTGTGTGTGTGTGTGTGTGTGTGTGTGTGTGTGTGTCAGTAGGCAGGCTGTCTGTCACTGTGTCGGCAGCAGTCTGCTGAGACCTCCATTGTGCTGTCTGGGAGTTAATGTGCACAAAGAAACAGAGAGGGGCATCAGGTTTTGCTCCACCTGGATGCATGAATATTAAACATCCTACCAGAGCAGGGTATTCCCATGGAGACTGGTCCGCAGTCACCACCGTAGCAGCGTTCACGAGCCTGCTCCCCTCGCAGGCCACGCTTCACTTTAACAGGAGATAGCCTACAGCAGCAGTAATGAAAACAGATTGCACAGCTTGTTGGTGATATTTATATACTTCAGTGGCCTCATAAATGAGTTAACACGGTGCAGTGCCACTCTTGGTGGGGAGAGCGTCTCAGAAAGCTTAGCTCATTTAAAAGGGAAAATCAGTGCAGCGTTTGGGCTTTGATCAATTCCAGATAATGAAGGGTATTTGTAACCTGTGGTCATGAAGCACCACCCCAAGCCGGAGAGTTAATCAGATAATAGCCGCCTTCAAACACTGACCTCAAAAGGTTTGGGAGCTCAGTTTGGTATCAAACAGAATTGTAATTGCACTAGGACAGTGTATATTGGGTCATGTTTTATAATTAGTCACATTTTCTGCAGAGCATATTTTGGTTGTGTAACAACCTTCATGATTTTATTGATTGTGCAGATCCTTGATCACTACTTTGCAGACAACTTCTTATTACCACTTACTGCTGAGGTTATCAGTAGTAGTTTTTTAAAACCTTTTTTATTCTATCGTGTCTAAACGATAAACTGCACAGGAAGATATACGATGTGTCTCCATTTCCTCCAACTATCCAGAAACTAATCCAAAATATCCTGAATAAGAATGTTGCACATTTGGAGCCGGAATCTGCTCAGTATTGGTCAGAAGATGGAGCTGTCTGGGGATTTCACAATCTGATATTGTAATGCTTTCCCTCAAAAACACAGCTCACGCTCAACCTGTAGGCTTACATTCAGATGTTTTGTTGCTTGCAAAGATTTCCTGTACTGAGCGCTAGTGGAAATGCTGAAGCTGGAGTGCAGGAAATGGAAGCACAAGCAGAGCAAATCTAAGCACAATCAGAGGCTATTTGAGTGCCATCATTGAAAGACCTTGCTCTTGAATAAAGACAGAGATCGTGAGGTCCTGCTGATAATTGTGATTACCAAATACGGGTCAGTCTCAGTTGCTAGTCATGACGTTTCATCTTGTTTTTATATCTTCAAATAACTAATTAATGAATGACAAGCTCTTGGATAAACCTCAGTGTGATATAAACTACCTGAAATTACTTTGAGAAAAATGGATTTGACATTAACTTTGACTTTTTAGTTTGGTCCATTTCCAATCCACTAACATCGAGGAGGAGGTGGTGCTTTGACTTCACTTTTGGGAGCTGTCACAGATTATGTTGCTTGGGAAAACTTCTCTATAAAAAGTTGTCATCTTTGTGACATACTGCCAGTGAGCTACTATCCATAGTCATAGAGTCAGAATGTCATAGACTAGTCTTCTCTTCCCCTCTCCTCCCTCATCGCCCTGGTCCTGTTTGTCTCTGGGCCTCGTGGCTCTCATGCTGTACAAGAGAATCCAGCCTTTGTCTTTCTGTACATCAAGGGCCGCTGCCTCTTCAGACTAATGAGGAAACACTGGCATATGCTCGCACTGCTATGAAAAACATTGGAACTGGACTCATGCTGTAAATCAAAAATAAAGCGATCATTGTTTTTCGATATTTTAGTTTGAGCATGTGCACAATTAATCCACAAAACATTACAACTTGTAAATAATCCTAAATTCTGAGCTGTAATCCATTGCATCACATTGCTTTGTGATGAGGATTATAATAAAGTGGATGTCGTATACAGGCAGGCCAGATACTGAGCTGCTGAAAAGTCCGACAGTCGTGACTCTCCAGCCGTCAGAGCAGTGAAAGACATCCAGAGAAGCACGGATAGAGAGAGCCATAGATAGATAATAATCATCTTCAAGTTTATTGTCCTGCACCGTAGTTTCTTTCAACTGAAAAATTGAGCCGTTTTATTTAATCGGACAGATTTCTCCTTTGTCCTTCTGGTGTATCTCTCTTTCATCCCGCCCCTCGTCTGCTCCACAGGTCACCTCTTCTTCTCTGTGTCTGTATCATCAGGCTTGTGGTTCTGCTCCACACAGCCTCTCTGCAGGGTTTTTAGAGCTAATGATTGCCGTGGCTCCCCCTCCGTCTTCCATTTTCCCCTTCTCTTCCATCAAAGTCCTGTGTTTTTGTTCTTCTCTTCATGTTCACTCACTCTGAGAGCTTTGGGAATTCTGTGATGGTTTCAGTTGGGTTATTGCTGCACAGGAAGCTGTTTGTATGTGAGCATATCGAATTGGGTTTAGAGTAACCACTTTCTTGCTCATACAACATTATCTGACATTATACCTCCGACAGTCCAAAGTGACAAAGATTGGGGGTTAGGTCAACTGGTAGCCCTGTGATACTCTGGCGACCTGTACAGGGTGTACCCCACCTCTCGCCCAATGACTGGTGTGATGGTGCCTCAAACCCCCTATGATCCTCACAGGATAACCAGTAAAGATGGAAGTTTTGCTTGTCTGAAGTGTTAGTTTGCCAGTTGTAGAGTTGTTTATGAACAAAACAGCGTCATGTCAGCAAAAAGCCCTTCACTGATGAGAGAGGTTGGGCCACTTCCCGCTGGGTGCTGTGGGGATTTGTATTTAGGTGAGTCAGGAGGATGCATAACCTGTCCACTGCAGCTGGAGAGGACAAATACATTTTCTGTTTCTGCAGCTGATGACAATAACATACAAAATGCTCTCTTTCTCCTCAAACTTAAAACCTATATGTCCTGGCTTGGAACTCAGTGGGACCTTTTTTATCGCTGTAGCAAAAAAAACATAAAAAAATACATAGTGGTTCCACAAATCCAGGCCTGTGAACTAAACATGTTGATATTTACAAGTCATTTAAACACCTGAATAAGTATTGACGCCAGGTTTTTCTTTTTACACAAGAACACTAGTGCGTGCACATATAGTTACAATATTGTTGATGACTTGAAGGGTGCTCAGAGAGTGCATATCTTTGTCAAGGCTAACACCCTATCTCAGCCCATTTATCTTCATCCATTCCAAGATTCTATGGGTTCTTCCTTTAGTCATACGCCACCCCTCCACTTAAAGGAACGGACAAACAATGTTGATGAAAACAGAACTTCCTTGGCGTAGATAATAATTATGAATTGTAAAGAAATGGAGGCGCTCTGGCATCACTGTTTCTTTCTACTTGATATTCATTGGGATGAATTGAATGTTGTCTCCTGTTGTTGGTATTTACCAGGATGACGGTGGCTGATCACAGCATCACAGTGAGATGGTAACTAAGGAAAACCATCTGCACTCTCACAAATGAGTGTCTGGCTCTATGAGAAACAGGAGATGCTGTCACGCTCACACAGATGCGGCTGGGAGCCTGTGAGGAGGACCACTTGAGCCGCACTGAGAGCACTCGCTCTGTTCATTCTCTGGATCTCACTGCGGCTCTCCCTTCACTGTCTTTTATGTCTCTATGACTGGGTTTGTTCTCAGGTGTGACAAGAACAGAGAGCTTATATGAAAACTAGTAAGCCAGAGAGTGGAGGAGCTCGAGTGTGTAATGTTGCTATGAGACATTGAGACGAGTGAGCTAGTTGTTTTTGCGCCCTTTGAATCTTTAATTCACTTTACATCCATAGTACTATGTTTTCATTTAAAAACACACAAAACAGTTAAATTTTTTAAATACTGCTGGTCCCTTTTTAGTTGGAAAACTCTTGGGCTGGATTTTAATCTGAAAAGGCAGAAACTAATAACACGTTGTCGATTGCATCTTTTTGAGTCTCAACAACCGGCTTCAGCCTTAGCTACCTGTGTAGAACCCAACATGATATAATCAATTGTAAGAGTTGATGACCCTGCTGTCTTTGCTAACCGTCTTTGTTAAAATCTGCATTTTACAACGATACAGCTGCTTACATGTGTAGGAGAAGAGATATTATTCAAGCCCAGTGAAGGTGAGAGGTCCCATGATATATATGTTTTCGGACGTATTCGTGTGGACAGGGATTCAAACTGATATAGAGCAAAAAGGCTTGTGTGAACGCAGATCGTGTGATAGCAGTAGTGTTGATGGAGTCAAAATCTATTTTGCCACCAGATCCAAATACAGTTGTTTTTCCTACAGAGAAAATAAGTGTTGTATTTTCTTCAGGGTGAATAGATGACAGGCTGAGTTGCTTCATGAGTCTTTTTCCTTCCCTGCGTCAGCCCTGTGTGCATATCTATTTGCATGCCAAATAATCCATCAGTCAATATTTCAATCAAATGAATGCCTGGGTGGGGCGTCTATTGTTCCACATGTGTCTGGGCCTGCAGATTACACGGACAGCTCTTCATGCATGCAGTCAGTCTCCTTCTCCTTTGTGGGAATGACAGCGCAGCAGTCAGAGGAGATGAGTGTCTCTGGAGAGGAGATGGATGAACACACGCAGGAGACAAAGAGGCCGGCCAGTGGAAAATACACAACAAGCCACAAACACAAAGCCAGCTGTCCGCCACAGTTTCTGGGTTAATTCAGCAAACGTGTGTGTGTTTATTAAAAACAGCAACATTCAGGTCTGTTTGAAATTAAAAGATTAATTTGTCATTTTCTTTAATGTAGTAAATGAAAACTGGACATTATATATTAGGTATTGTGTTTCTAATGCTTTTGAAGAAGGGGAGACATTGACATGTGCTGACTCCTGTGAGATTCATTTAATTTTGCTTGGTCATTGTTGAGATGTAATTCTGTAATGAATATGATAGAAATAATGCAGTTCAGCTAGAGAACTATACATTTCTGATATTGTTTTCAGCTAAATCTCACCCTACTGTATATAATAAAATGGAAAGAAGATGGATTGGATTGTTGGGCCACCTGATATTGTAATGATTTCAGTCTATATTAAACGAGGCTGGCCTTTGACATGATTTGCAGTTGGCAAACATGGTGATGGTGATATTAAATGTTATTTTACTTTAAATGGTTACTATATTGTTTGATTAACAAACAAAAAACGACCAATTAGCTTCTCAAATATGATAATTTGTTGTTTTATCTGTCATAGGATAGTATACTGAATGTATAATGGCATGGGACTGCTGATCAAACAGAAAAAAATACTTTTTAAAGACATCACTTTTATAAAGAAAAGAAGTATTGAGTAAATGTCTTGAATGAAAAATGGATGAAAAGTATTCAGTATTTGCAGCAGGAGATTTTCAAGCCTCACAAAACGTCATCATAAAATGAAACCATCACAGATTTGAATTGCTGTGAAGGAATATTTTTCAGTCGCATCTGTTTGGTCTGTGATTTGCAGTGTGACCTGGAAAGCAGCCAGGCTCTGGATCTCAATGAGCAGGACAACCACTGCCTGTCACAGCACATTTCCCAGGTGTCTTCCTCCTTTAGTCACAACAGCTGCTTGAAATCTGTTAAGAGAAAAAAAACATCCTCATTATTTCTGGTTCATTAGGTTGTATGTCTGGATGTATTAGACCACAAGCCACAACATAAAGTCCTCTCCTTTACCTCTCCTCGCTAATCACCTGCATCTTTTCATTTGTGGCCCTATAATGAGTCTAATTGTTACACAAGACTACTCCCATATCTTGGACAAGTGTAAGGACAGAGCAACTGCATTGCTGTCTTGAGGAAAATAGGTTTTCAGGCCAAGTAGTGAACTGGACTCAGGGTTTGACAGTTGTGTGTATGATTATTATCAATGTGCTCGTGTCTCTGGTGGCGTTAGTGTCATGCCTTACGGAATAAAACATCTGTTATTTTACAAGCCATAACACGCCCTCCCCAAGGGGTCATCAAAGTCTCGACCAGTCCATCCAGTAGAGGTTGGGATATAGATACTTTTGAACTATTTGTCCATTGGTGGTGCTAGATAATCTCACAGGAACAAAACATTTATCAAGAGTCAGCCTCTGGACACCATGAATATCTTTACCAAATCACTTTAATAAGTGTTGCGATATTTCAGTTGTCGGATGGATGGTCAGTGCTGTCCCCAGAGCCACGTTACTAGCCTGTATAATGACACTAGCTTCCCAAGAGGGTCTATTTTGTGGTGCGTTCTTAGCAGTATGTTGGTCTTTTCCATTTTCTAGACTTGTAATTGAAAACAAACAAGGAAAGCTTGAGGGCAACACAACAAAACACTGATAGGATGATCTAAAAAAGAATGAAAACATTGGTAGCTGCACACTCACCCTTCAAACAGTAATAATTTATGAAATAATTCATTTTCTTCCATGAGTGATAATTGCTGTGGACCCTGGGAAACAATTTGAGCTTTTGGGGGCGGCTCTGTTGTCTTTGTTTTGGCTGAGTACACTGACCGAGGTGTGACATATGGCAGGAGAATAGCAGTCTGGAGAGGATTGGTTCAACAGTGGTGCTTCCCTCTCAATAAATAGAGCTCAAGGAGTTCCCCACTGTCCCCAGGGTGGGAGACAGGTGCCGCTGAAGGGAATGAAGCACTGTTTGCACAGCTACCCAGCACGTCAGTCTCCCAACTGATTTAGAAGGGAAGAGTGATTGTTTGCCCAGGGCTTCTTAAGCTGCACGTACAGGGCAGTTGGGCTAAATCAGCAGAAACAGGACAGTACAAAAACCCTCGCACATCTTCCCATTAGACTGAATTTAATATTCAGCTTTTGTTCTCTTGTTTTAGGGGAAATGTGCCAAATTCGTGCATCATAACAGTCCATCTATCACAACAGCTCCCCAACGTGGAGTGCAATTAAATGAGGATCGTTCCATTCAATAAAGAGATCAATAGTCGTCCTGTGGGCTGCGGGGATACCGATGATGCTGATGATGCTGATGATGCTGATGATGCTGATGATGCTGCGGTCCGGTTTGTGGCGAGCTCAGCTATTTTTAGGACGAGTCGATCTTGGGCGCAGGTACAATGAACAAATTCCAGAGAGGAGTCGGCCTCGCCCCCGCCGCCCACATGCTGCCTCAAGCACAACGCATAGATAATGAATCATGAACGCATTCTGTGACTATCATTATCTGATCTGCCGAAAGCCCTGAGTAACGGACTGTTCTGGGAAGATTCAGTGATGTATCCTGGATTGATTGTGTTGCTCACACTATTGCCTTTCAAGCCTAAAGAGTCTTGGAAGTTGAACAGCTTATATAATATGTAGCCTGTGGCCTCCTTCACTGAACGAAGCCACAAAGCAGATGTTTCACTTGCTCCTTTTTTTAGGCTGATCCAGGAACCAGCCTTTGTTATGTGACATAACAACTTGAACACCAGTTAAGCTGCAAAAACATAGATGCAACTTAAGAAACACATTTGCCACTTCAAAAAAACCTTTGACATATTGTGATACAACGTAATATTTCTATAAACCGAACTTTAGCCTTTTACTAAGTACTTGCATGTGTTTTTTTTAATAGGATATGATTTAGCCGACTTGAAGCTAGGATCAATTCCACAGGCGACCCAACTCCAGTCGAAGAAAATGAATAAACCAACCAGGCACAGCTGCGACTTTGTATAAACAAACGGGACCTTCATCAAATCAAATACTCAATTTTGGTGCCAGCTATTGCAGCAATTCTTCAAGCTTTCCGACAGACATCCATATATCCCGAAGAAGATGTGGAAGAGTTAAAGCTTGAGGTTAAATTCTCTTTTCATTAAAATTATACCCAGCTATTCATTTTTTTTCTATTGGTAAATTAAAACCATCATCAAAGATCATCATCCATTTGTCGTAGATTCCTACTTCCTTTTCCCACAGTGCAATATTTTTTATGTCTATTAATGTCATGCCTAATGTGAATAATCAGGGACGTTGATATTTGCCTCTGAATTATTCACTTTTTTTTCTGTTTATTCATGTCACTGTCTATTCTGTTGATGTGTTACTGTAGTTTGTAATTGTCTGAATTAAATATTTCTTTGTGCTGTCCATGTGTGTTACTTTTCAGGTCGATTAGAGACACTTCAAACACTAACAATACTGTGGTTGATCTGTACCTGGACCTTTGGCTTTGACTTGTGTTGTCTCAGTGCAGTGCATAGAGACGCGTTTCCCTCCTTTGTGAATTGCTGAGACTTGCTGTAGCATCCCCATTGACCACTGCTCTTACTCCTGCCTCCACTGGGCTTTCCTAAACACCTTCCCTACAGTATGCATTAACTGGTCTCTATAATTAATGAGGGTTGCTAAACTGAAGAGTGGCTGCAGAGCTTTATGGAAAGCCCCCAGGAGTGCCCTTCAGGACAGCCCATTACCCTCCTCTGGTTGGAGCAGTGTCAGCGTGTTGTTTCTGGCCTGGTATTGATGAATATAGGCGACAGACATGGCTGAGGAAAGCTGTGGTCTGTAGGAAGTACAGTCGAGCTGAAATTATTCTTTAACCGTCAATACATGTATTTTTCTTTGTAGTAATTGTGTAGTTTTCCATCCATCAAAAACCACTATCGATTAGCTTGACTCTTAAGATGTTTTCAGACACGTTCTCCTGAAAATGTCGGTACAGGAGCAGGAAGAGATCGTCTGGGTCGTGAGATTGTTTGATGTAAAAGTTCCATCGCAGTTGGACACCAGCATTAGCCCCTTATCTCCAAAAGCTCTCGAATGTCGTTGTCTTTCCAAGTCGACATCTTCAGTGTCTTCTACCTGAATGACTCATTTTCAGTCTTGCATATTTCATGTGTTAGAAACCTCAATTATATTTTTCTGCTGCATTCTCACATGGGCTCAACTGGACATTCTCCTGAGTTTTTACAAGGGGGTGCTTCCAACTGTATGACTTAGACTTCTGTGTATCAATCAGCCCCTCTGAAAATGTTTCAGGAGGAATTGCTGGGTTCAGTGCAGGTCTGAAAGCAGCTGTTCATATTAAAGAAGAGTTTACAAAGGGACATCATTATAAAGAAACACAAGTAAAACCAGTTTACCTGTCATCTGCCAGAAAAGTGATGAAATTATAACCTGATGTTGTTTTTCCTCTGTTGTTTTGCATTGATTCCATAATTTCCTCCACCAGACTGTTAAAGTCGCATGTGTCTAAATAATGGATGAAGGAATACACCATGAATTATGTATTATGTTACTGAATACTAGGGTTGATGGATATTCAGATATTACTATACTTTTCATGGAAAACAATAGCCCACTCCATTTCATTAATGAAACCAAGAAAAGGCCACGTCTTTTTTCTGCTGATTTGGCAGAAATCCACATATTGCCTGTCTCTTCCTCTTGATACAACATATTACCACCAAGCAGCCGATGTTCCCTCTGTGACAGTGGGCCAGAGTTTGCAGTCAATACTCCACTGCCCCACTTCATCACCTTGATTTGATTGTTGTGTGTCTGAATCAGAGCACACAGGTCAAGGACAGTGAAAATGTTTTGTTCTTTCTCACAGATAATAGCCCTTTGTTATCATGTGTCTTTTGCATGCATTGCCCATTTCATGGGCTTTCAGACATGCACTTAACTGAGATTTCACCAGAAATTGTTAATCTGGAGAGACTGTATGAGAATGCAAATGTGCTAGTCAGTTGCTTGCTGACATTAATTAGAACTTTTCCTGCCTACTCCTTGTAAAATGTCTGGAGAATGTCTCTACATGTAGAAGACACAGAAGAAGACATGACTTTTTGCTGGCGTCCATGTGCTGTAAACACAAACATGAGACGTCCTGCTGCCTGCGTGTTGTATCCAGGCAATCTCCTGTTGCCTTGTTCTTATGTGACAGGCAAAGTCAACTAGTGGAGTCTAGAATCTGCCTCTTTTCAGTCATAGCTAGTTACAATATTTCTCAGAATAAACCGTTAACAATGGTTGGTGGTTTCTTTTGCCCAATTCGAACAGGCAGAGGAATCCTTGGCAGTAATATACATGCTGCACATTGTATTTGTCCCTCAGGACATGGCACTGCTCCACTTTTCCTCCGTGTGTACTCATGGCCTAATAGTGGAGGTTTTGTTTTTCCTCACTCAATATAAGGAAACAAGATAGGCCCGGGCTCTCCACTGTGTGAAAGCCAATTGCAAAAGTTTGACATTTTACTAATCAGTCTTCGACTAACGTTATGAAGCTGCCACTCCAACACACTGATCTGTGTTCAGCAGCTTTCTCTTTGTTGAACTGATGCACAGATTTCATCAAAGCCCATGGTCGATGTTCAGAAGTGGAATTATCGACCCACTAATTCCACAGACATCTGTCCATATTTCTGTCTGTCTGTATTTCTGTATGAGAATCGCATATCTAGCAGTCTGTTCATCTTCTCAGGGTCTCACTGGACCTGTGTGGTCCAGGAATTTGGTGGGATTTGGACACTTGATAAGGTCAACATTAATAAAATGTGAATAACCTGGCATCAAGTGTTATGTAGCAGTCTGTAGGGGTGGCACAGAATCACTTCCTGCTTGGCCATTTGTCTTCAAAGTAAAAGCACTTGTTCATTTTGTTGCTGTAATGCTGAATTTCAGAGCTTTTATTTTGAAAAGTTGGTGTCTTTGGCTTGATTGTTGTGTGGATTGCTTAGCAGACCCCTGAAATAGCTGACATGCAATGTATTGAAAAATAACGCTAGTAAAGTAAATCATTCAAACTTACATATATAAGCAACTCATGTGAACAGTAATAAAGCAAATTCAGAAACAGCTATAAATCCTCGCCGCAGATAAACCAGGGAGGATGTACACAACATTTTCTACCTTCTCTCTGCACCATAGACAGTTTATAAAAACCTCTGCACACAGCGTTCACCACACACACAATAAAAGTATAGTTGTATAAATGTATAGCTGTTTAAGGAGGACTCACTAAGAACAAGGAATAATTCTGAAAGTAGCTCCAGAGCATCAAACCGCCCATTCCAAACAGGCAGGAGAAGAGCAGGCCCTGCAGTAGTAGAGTATATGAATGCTGGTAAAGCTAACATCCCTGGGAGGATGTCAGGTGGAAGCAAATGAAGGCCGGTCTAAAAGCGCTTTGTAAATCTTGTCAGTGTTGCTATGCTGAGTGTGGGTGTTGAAGGTCATTTGTCAAGGTTATAGCCTGATGAGTCACCGAGGGGAGGCAGTGGGAGAGAGAGGGAGCGCAGCCGCCTGCCAAACCAAGAATATTATATTATTTAAGCACGGTCACAAATCCTTGAATCTGTCAGCACCAGAAAAAGACGAGTGGATGCCTCGTCCCTTTTAGAGAATAAGGCCACAGACCTAAATATAAGTGACATTATAAGCTGCTTTATATTATTATTTTTTTTTAAATGATACTGGGCTAGAAATAGACGATATACGCTTCATTCATCTCAAACACGCTAAGTAGATTCTCTGCTCTCAGCCTGAACTCCTCGATATCGCGGTCAGCTTTAACTGTGCTGGTATAATCCAGGTTTTTTTCTTATAATTTCTGTGTCTCAATCCCCACTTCCTTCTGCACATGGTCCATTATGTGTAGATCTCAACCCACTCTGTAGGTTTATGTCTCCCTGACCCTGTTCTGCTATCCAGTAGTGGATTATTTTTTCTCAATCAAGATGTTTATGTAAGCGCTAGCCGTAGAGGATAATAGAAAAATATTCCCCTTTTAGAATTTCGTCCAATGAACCATTAAGACGTAGACCTCCTGTCTGTATGCGAGTAGTAATCCTTCTGATGTGAACTGTGGTTGGCTTAAGGGATCGGCATGTGCTTGCCTTTAAATACAAAACCTCTCAACGTTTAATGTAGAAACGATCACATGGCTTTACATTAACACATGAGGATGATGGCGAAGTCGCTTCTGTCTTGCTGTTGGTTGTGTTGCCGTATCTTCGTTGTTTCTGACTGGCACCCAAGGAAAAAAAGGGATATTTCTACGTCCTTGTAGTTCTGGGATGCTTGAGCACCTCGTCACCATGGCAACTGCTCACTCCGTCACTGCTGCCCAGGTGTGCTGTGTAACGTGTGTGCCCAAACTCTTACCGCTCGCAGCTACGTCTCACCTCATCTTGCACTTCCCTGCTCACCTGATGCAACACTCACTATTGCCTTTATCATGACAGAGCATCTCCCCATCGATGTCATCAGCATAGTTGACATGCATGCTTGTTACTATACCGCTCCCGAAACAAACTGCCATCTTCCCTTTTCTGTATTAACACAAATCCAGTGTGCAGTAAAGTACAGCACGTGGCGGCACATCACTGTGAGCAATGCACCGCCTGCAGATGAAAATCCGCTTGTTCCAGTACAGTAATTAGTTCCTGAAGGGTGCTGCATTAGCACAGTTTGCTAATCCAGCGCCGCTGCTCCAGTGGGCTCACGGCGAGGAGAGTAGGACTGAATCCCAGTGGAGCAGATGGATGACGTGATCTGAGGGAGGCTGAAAGGGGCCCTCATCATTAAAAAGACTGATTACATGGTGGTAATGAGATCAGTAGTTTGGGCTCGAGGCCGGTGGTTTGCGGAGGTTCCAGTTCTCTCCGGGCTTCTATACAGTCGAATTTAGAGGACTTTTGTCTTAAAAGGGTTTCTCTAGTTAATTGGACTCAAGGTCGTGGCTCTGTCCAGGGGATTTGTTCATCTCCACACACAGTGTTATGACATTGCCTTTATTTAGCCAAGATCACAAGACAAAGTCCCTGCACTCCCTAGATGTACACCCGCACATGTCACATTTAAATTACAATTTCCATCTCTTCCCCATACTACATTTGAGCAATGTGGGGCTCAGTGTCTTGCTCAGGAACAAACCCAAGAATCAAACTACCAAACCTCATGATGAAGGGCCAACATTTTCTGTTTTGAGTAATTTGTCTCCTGATGATAAAGGACTGCTTAAAGAAAACTTGATGATGATGATGACGTTACTTTTAATGATCTATTATAAATGAGTCATTATCTAGTGTTAAGATAACAGTATTTTATTTTTACTGTTGTTATTATCTCCACAGAATCACATAAGGTAATAACAATCATTTGAATAGGCGATCCATCATAAAGACCTCTCTAGCCTATCTTCATTCATCACTGTCACTGGACCAGAAAGCCAGTTACAGATGGTGTGTTTGTGTGTGTGTGTGTGCGTGTTTGTTTGTGTGCATGCAAGTCTGTGTGTTTTTTTAGTGGCAGCCTTCCCTCACTGTATCTCCACTGAACCAAACCTACCCACGTGTGTGTATGAGCTGTGCTCCTTTGACCTTTGTTGACCTCTGCGCGTGCACCATGACTCACTGCACATTTTTGGGTTTGACAAAGAGAAGCTTCACATGACATGAGTGATATCCCTAAAGACCAGCTTCTATCTGACTTTAAAAAAGTAACGGATGGAGGTACAAATTAAAGAGAAATTGAAAACGAAAAGTAAATAATTGAAGTTGTTTGGCTATTGTGTGTGTATTTCTGTGTGATGTAAATGAATCGGCTCGATTCACTTTTAACAGTCAAACCAAACCCTTTTATTCTACAGATACAATACATCCACTAAATTGCGATCTGAGAGTGAAAAACAAATATTCCTCATGAATCCCTTTTTTGGGGGAAATTTGAATGAATCAGATTTGTCAGTATTTGTTATTGTGTAGTGTGGTATTTGGTTGGGTTGTGGATTTGTTTGTGTTGTGGCCATCAGATTATGTTGGGAGTACTTGATTGTGTTATGAGTAGTTATATTTGGTTGTTCTGTGGAATATATTTGTGTTGTGGGTATTTGGTGGTGTTTGTGGAATATATTTGTGTTATTTGTGTTTAGTATTGCTCTCAGTTATTTGCGAGCTTTCAAATTGATGAAGTTCCTTCATCTGCCTGCGTTTTGTCTCTATTTCCAGGCCTCATGTATATTTATGTTTCATTTATCATAGCAAATCCCAATTTCCTGTCACTTATCGACTGCTGTTTTGATTGGGTGCAGGCTGAATCCATGCCAAATCCATAAATTCACATATGCTGACCAGTCTATCAGCATACTCCCCATGTTGCAGTTTTCCTCTGCTGACTCGGGAGGTTCTCATCTTATGGGGCTGTTAAAACAGCTCATCCATCTAACACAGAACAGCCGTAGCAGCACAGTGGGCGATGAAGGTGATGATGGTGTTTAGATGCTCGTTTTTCCTCTAGGATTATTGTGCTTTGTGTGCTGGATTCTGAGGTGATGGATGATCGCTTCCGAAACCCACCACCCAAACACATGTTCACTCATATCATGGTGTCTATTTACTAGGACGAGTGCCTGCTCAGCTTTTAAGAGAAATGTAACAGTGGTGAATTTCCTCAGAGCTCCCTCTTAGTGTTCTATCGTGTGATGGTTCTTCAAATGGTTTATAAAATGGATGATTGGCAACGCTAGTGCCACCCCTTGAAACTGAGGTCTTGCATATGATACATGACGCTGTTTTACTTCTGGGAGTTTCCACAAGGAAATGTTGCCAAATTGGCTGACATTTAAGCTATCTCTGGCTAATGCCTTACAAACACATCTTCTTTGCCGCTTTAACAACAGTAACTGGAAATCCCATTCAGCAGAGCTGCTGTTCGAAGGTGGTTAAGAAGATGTGATTTTCAGGAAACGAAAAATGTCAGACTCAGCCACCCCGCTCCCAGATACACCAGACCACATGCTACCCTGTGTGGCCAAGCAATGCCATTCGAGCACCCCCTGGGCAAACAAAGACCCCTTTCAGGCCAGTCCCCACTGTGATCATGCAGAGCAGAAGCAATCTGTTCCTCTTGGCTGCTCACTATGAAGTGACCAGCCTTTTTCTCTGCTTCAGCTTTGCTGGTTTGTGCTTCCCTCAACCAGTCAGCACGTTAGTGCTTTTTGAATTTTCAGCTCGGTCATGTCCATCTTGAAAAGGGCACGGACATCAAAAATCCCCTCAGCTGTACAGAGCAATGCATCAGTCCATTCGGTGTGGATTTTGATGCAGAGGTTCACGGCCTATGCCATTTAAATCAAACCACAAACTAAGGCACATCTTAAAGAAAACAATATTAGAACTTTGAAACTCTGGAATTGTTTGTGGCAACATTGTAAACAAGTAGCTCCATGTCAGACAATTTTACAAGTGAACAAGCTGATGGTGTTGCCAGATGAGCTACCACTTTATTTAAATACAATGCATTGTATTTGCTAGTAATCACATAAAACGTGTGTAAAAAGCAATGTGATACATTCAAAAAGATACGTGTTTAAGGCATCCTTTCTTTTTTATTTCCAGTCCATCACAGAGCTGACAACCATCCACTCTCACATTCACACCTATCTTCATAGAGTCCCCAATTAACCTAAGCAGCATGTTTTTGCACATAAGGAGAAGTGCATGGGAAAAAATCCATGGCAGCTTTGAACCCAGAACCTTCATACTTGATGTAATCATTTGGAAACATGACACATTCTGACCTCTGTATCAGACAACTGAAATCTGAGGAGTTTGCTAAGCCCCACTACTGGATGAATGTCATTCAGAAAGCACAAGTTGGCTACTAAAATATATTGTATATTGTCATTACAGTCTTCATTACGTTGATTGTCTTTGTCCTGCAGCATGAAGCATTATGACGCAGATCCTCTCAGTAAGAATCTGAGTGACTTTTCTGAACTCCCCTCTCTTTTTAATGGTGTGGGATGCTCCAGGCCCAAAATGCAATTTGTCTGACTGAAGGTCTGAAGTGGGCAGCCTGGACAGGCATGCACCTGCACTCCTGTCCGCCCTCTGGGGTGATGTCACATCTCTCGTCTGTTACTCAGCGGACTCTGAGTTCTTTCTACCTGCAGCATCAATCCAGTGGCCTCATTCAGTCACTCCGAGCAGTGGTCAAGGTCCTCAAGAAGCAGTGAGATAAAAAAAAATATCCTTTGAACCTCAAAGACACTTAAGGTTTTGTTTGCAAGAGAGTGGAGTAAATCCCAGCATCGTGAAATGAATTTCAGAAAAAGGAATAATCAAATGTCATATCAGGATAATGTCTGATGGTTGATTGTTTGGAACCTAAGTCATTGAAGCAGTTTCCGTCCACATGAGATCAGTTAACTCTTCTGGATTGATAGGCTGTTGTCTCACACTCTCTTTATCACTCTGTCATTTGCTGTTCATCTGTCGTGAAAAATAATCAATAACCGCAGTACAATCTATTTGTCAGGGTATTGACTTGTTCGTTTTAACAGTCTTGCTTCTTGTTCATGGGCAAAGAGTCAAAACTTTTACACCAGAGAGCAGCAAATGTGACTTATGTAACCCAGTTCTGTCTTGCGCTTGCCCTCAGCGTTGATAAACCCACCACAGCATTTTAAAGGCTTAAAGAAGGACTGATGCAGCAATAACCTAACGAGGAATATTGGAGCTTCACATGGAGGGATGATTTTTTGCTGACATTCAAACTCTTAATGGACTTTATAGACCTGAGAATTATATATAATAACTCAGAATTATCAGGTCAGGTCATTGACCGTCAGGTTTTTCTGCTCTGTCTTGTATGCAAGACACTTAGTTGTGTGTGTGTAAATTTAGCTTTGACCAAGCATTCAAAATTAAGCATATTGTCAGTAATAATTTGAGAAAAGAAAAAGAAAACCTAAGAACCCAGAAGATGTCATTACTGTATTGTTGTGTTTAAGTTTTAATTAGAAATGTTTCAAAGGCTAATGAAATTTGCAGAGATAATACTGAATTTAAGATAAAAAGTAATTTTTTATTGTAAAATAAAGCTTAATTGGACCTAATTCCCCAAACTAAATTGTGCCTACACCTAAATGTCAAAGCTACAAAACAAAGACCAGTGGGGCTACGTTTTAAGACTGTGAGCCGCAGTGCTGTTCATCATATATTTGCAGCTAAACTGCAAATTATCACTCCACAGTATGATGGTAAAGCCACTTCAAAAACAATTAAGCTACATCCTGCATATCTATGGGCTGAGGCGATCTAGTGTGACAGTACCCAGAGACACAGGAACTGAACTGAGAGACTCTCACTGCCAACGTGATGGTTACAGATATACAACCTGCAAAAGTCTGTTATGGTTGACTAGTTGTTGTGTGGCCAAATCCTGTTTCTCTCCAGTTTGCTGCAGTAAACACAATCAGGAAACAGAAGACATTGACGCTTCTGGTGTAGTCAACATTCATACATCCATCTTTTATCTTTACCTCTTATCCTTTGAGGGTCGCAAGCGGGCTCGATTCCCAGCTGAGTTTGAGCGAGAGACGTGCGAAGCAGCAGGTGAAAACGTTTCTATCTTCTCTATTATCTTCCACATTTTAGACGTTGCTCCATCAGAGATATTTTCAGATAATTTGGTTAGTGCAACATTATGACTGTGCGGATACATTGAATTGTACAGTTAATTTACAGGCCAGTTAATGCCATATTGTTCCATACTCCATACATACAAATACTAAGCATTTTGCCTCTAGCAAATAGTTCTCTGTTCGAGCTCTTTGTTCCCAGTCGTAAACTGTCAGATTGCTGTAAATTTATGCCGAGATTGAAAGCAATCATTTTCACTCAAGCAGATAAGATTTAAATATTTCATTTCCCGAGCTATTTGGAGTTGTGTCTTACTCAGTTTTTTATTTTGTATTTTATCCGTTTGAAGTCTGGCACACTCAAATCAATACCTTATGTAATGTGTGTGTGGGAGACAGCTGACGATGAATCGGAGACTCTGTAACTCAGGACGACCGAGTGCTATCTTTACATTGTGTATGTTGCGCCTACTTCCATTACAAGGGCATGCAATGGAAAGTAAGGGCCTGCGTAAGGAGAGTCTTGTGAGGAGTGCTGCTCAGAGAAACCGCCGTTGCTATGAAACTGTTGAAAACGTGCTTGATGTGCAGCTCTGCTCTGAGAAAAGTTAGAATATTAAGATAACCCCTAATGCTCGGGCTGATGTGCGGCAAAATATGCTAAGCCCTCTGCGATAAACACGCAGCGGTGTGTCCATTTCCCCGGAAAGCGGCGAGAATAATAAGCCGGTGCTGTATTTTTTTTCAGATCCTCCACTCAGCTCCACTTCTGTCGCTTTCACTCTCAGCTGCCGTCCGTTCACCATGTGAGGAATAATGTTCTCATACTGAATGAATAAGAGGGAGAGAAAAGGCCACGTCTGTCCATCTGGGTTTGTGTTGAGTGTTAGGTGTTTGAGGGGAAGTGGTGGCAGGAATACACAAAGGTCGTCAGTGATGGTTTTGGAAAGGGCACAAGTCTGGGGTCTCATGGAAAACTGCGTGAAACGACATAAGCCGCTGGCAGACATGCCCTGAACTCTGGATAATCTTTTGAGGGGATGTATATGTCAACGCAAATATCCGAAAGAGGGGATCCGGCCAGCCCCGTCAGGAAAAACTCTAGAATGTCCGAATGAGCCCATGTGATAAAACAAATGTCTCAGGGTGAAAAAGTGATGTCATACACGTAGAAGGCGTGGGAAAAGATATCAAGAGATTCTCTGGAGTTCAAATCTGAAAAGGTCTACAGTTATAGTAATCACAGTTTTGTAAATACAACCTCCTCTTATCCTCAGAGATTTTTGTCAGTCTAGGCTGAAAAAACTGCCAGGATATTGACACACATTTAATCTCTGCTTTTGTCTGAACACACAACGATGCTGGTTCCGGTTTGATCGCGTGCGAGGTTTCTAACCTTCGGTCCCTGTTGGGGCCAGGAGAAAATCAGCGTGTCTCTCCTGAGGAGAACCAGCTAAGCTGCATGGGACTGAAAATGAAAGGTTGGAGGCTGAGCGACTTCTCACGGCCGCCTTTCAAAGTTCTATTTTTCGCTCCACTTCTGGAGATTCACCCTAAGAGGCTTAATTTATATTAGCTGTACAATCAGATTGCTCCAAAAATACCAGCATCTAATTAGCCATGCAAACCAATTAAGTTATGCTCGTATTACATTTTCCCTGTGGTTAACCTCGAGACAAGGTTAGCTGCTGCTGTAGAGACGTCCGCTGTGAACACACAAACTCAAACATGTGATACACATGTTACTCTACAGTCTACCCTCACAGGTGTGTTGTGCTTGTTGCTAGACAAAGCACTTACTAAATTATGCTTATTTAAAAAAAACGTCATCTCTTTTTTGTTTAATGACCTCTGCCTAGTATGTTTTGTTAATAACCCCTGTCTGTTTGTTGGTTGGTTGATTCTTACCCAAGATTTCACAAAAACTACTGGATAGCTTACCACGAAACTTGATGTAAGGATGTCTCTGAGAAGAACCCCTTAAATGGTGCCGATTCCGATCAGGGGGCAGATCCAGGGATCAAAAATAGTCAATTAAACTTTTTGAAAAACAATCAGTCATGTTTTGGGGACAGATATTTGTAATTGTGTGCAATGTGCAGTTTCCAATAAAAATCTGGATCTCATGAATTTGAACGTGGTTTCATAGGGAGACTGCTCGGCCTTGGCTAAGTTGTGCCCTCTACTGATTGCCATTGTAGTGTCTAGGGCTGCAGTCACTAACTTGCACGATAGATGAATCCGTCAAGGATTTCAAACAATTAATTGTTTTGTAAATAGTTAAAAATGCCTAATATAAGTTCCCAATCCTAAAGATGAATTCTGTCAGATGCTTGCTTTATTCTTTATTCCAATTCTGAGGCTGTAACCAGCATATGAGATTTTTCCAGAATAAAAAAATTCCTTATACGCTTTTGATTTTGGATAACAAATGTTGAATCGATGATTTGGCGGTTTATCCAATAAATTGTAAATTCTGCTTACTCTCACGTACTGCTTGCAAAACAGACCCTATTACATAATCCTGTCATCTTCTTCTTTTTGGGATGACAGGCAATAAATTTCCACTTTGTTTGTATTAGCTCCATTGGGGAAAAAAAGAAACTTTCCAGTGGGTTCAGTGCGGCTCTAACAGTGTCAAAGATTAGACAACAGGGAGACTCCTCCATTGACGCTTCTTAAGTGACACCACAGTAAATCTCTGAAATAAGCTGTCGCTCCAAATCCCCAGCCAACAACTCTACAGCCCTTCTGAGCTTGTCCTGTCTTCACCGGTCGGTTGCCAAGTGCAGCACAGTGGGCTGAAGACAGCAGCCGCCCTCGCTTTCATAGTTAAACTCTTCACGGCTGTCACGCTAAATAATCAAGGAAAATACCACAATCTCAAATAAATGGCTGTGCTCATTATTGTGTCTGTAAGATGGTGAAAAGTGAGAGAGGAGCTGCTGTGGCCTCAGTGTTGTTCACTTACCATAGCATTTTCTAGAGTTGCCATGAGAAGTAGCCAGAGATTACATCACATCAGATTTGATCAAACAAAACATACTAGTTGTTGAATCTCTTAAAGCAATATCAAACTTTAAGATTCTGAAACAATGTCCATTTCTCCTTTAAATTGTTGAATAGTCTGTAGCTATTGTAATCCTAAAAGACTTGTTAGAGAAAAGTTTTCGAAAGCAGTTTTTGAAGACATCTCAGTTTAAGGGCTCTTTATGTATGAAAAGAGATACTTCTATTCAAATTAAATAACTGTCACTGCCCACATGCGTCTTTTATATTAAAATGGGCGAAGAAACATCATATCGATTCCTGTATTTTCTTACAAACTAGCGAAGTCTCTCTTCAGAAAGTTCTGCCATTCTTGAAATCTCTTCCTTGTGTCTTGTGATGGTTTCGCTTGAGTTATTGGCTACATTGCGTCCCCATTGTTTCCTGTGGTACTGCTCCGTTGCTTTTAGTAAACATGAACAAATTCAGATAAATGAGTATGGACAGAAGGTTTAGCCCGTTTCCTTATCTACAACTGAGCATGTATGAGCCTTATTAGGTCACTCTATACTATAAAGTGTTGAAAATGCTCTTTCGTTCCACACTTGCTGGTCCACCTGTGTGTGGGCAATTACATAATATCTTAATTTCCTCCGTAATATTGTTGGCTTTAATGTCAGATTCTGACATCTGAAGGTTATTTGATCTCAGGCCCTTATCAATGACATTTTTAGATCCAGTGTTTTAAATGTTTTTAAATGTATTTTTCTTACTACACAAAACATTGTTATTGGAAGGACACAAATCTGAAAATAATAATTAATATAAATTAAACCGGCTGCTTCTTAATAAGTTACTGTAAAAAGTAATATCCAACATCAGGCTTCATTAGCCTTCGTCTCCTAAATGAACATCTTAAACTCTAATCTCTCTCTGCTCATCTGAGTCGCTCGTCACTCCAACCAATCAGGGCTTAACGTCGGGGCAGCAGCATCAAGTCAAGTCTGATAACCCTCCCATCGCTGTGTTTACAACCTGTCAGAATGTGTGCAGCCACATTCCACGACAATGTGGTCTCTCTGAATCATTTATAAAAAAGATTGTTTCTCCCTCGGGCCTCCATTAGAGCGTTGACACACAGGGGCAGTGGTGGGGCCTGTTCACGCCTGTGTGCACAGTCAGCCAGTCTCCAGGGCCAAACCGCTTTCTGCATTTTTATGGCTGGATTCACCACTGGAAAGGGAAGTTTCCCCGAGGCTCTGGAGACAATGAAGGGTGAAGTATAGTACCAATTGGCTGGGGTGGGAGGGGGTCTTATGTTCAGCGTGAGGCATTGAAAACAGCCATAGGGTGCTAATTCAGAGAAATGGAGCACAGCGTCGTTTCCACCAGTCAAACACTGGGTTGCCTGGGCTGTCTGCCTGTCACTCAAGTACTGCTTCTATTCCATGTGTGAGCCCATATACAGTAGGTCTGATAGACAGATGACTTCATTCAGTGGCAGCAGTGGTTTACTTCACACTCTGGTTTACAGCACAGTTCATCCGACAGCCACAAACTACAGAATGAGGGAGTTTGTTATGCAGCAAGTCCACTGGGCACAATGAGTGGAATTCAGCCATCACTACAGTGAGAAGCCAGCTGTATGCATACTGCAAAGAAGTACTTCGTCATAAGTCTGTCTTCATTAATTATGAGCCCTCCAACTTCAGCAAATACAGCAAATCATGACAAGTAATCTTCTCATTGATTGTATCCAGCCATCAAGCAAATTATCTTTGTCCAACCAGATAAATTTGGTGTAAATATTTTATGTACAATATGCTCAGCGTGTGCAATAATATTTTAGCCGAAACGTACAACTGGGGTTCGAACCAGAAACCCTCTTGCTGTGAGGCAACAGTGCTCCCAAAACCTAAACACTTAATTTAATTAATCCATTAACGGTGCTTTAACTGATTTTCCGGAAACTTAACATTTCATAACATCTTTAAATATATAGATATAAGATCACATAGACTGTGATTTTGCCCATATCACAGACTTGTGTGTACTGAATAACCAAATCATCGTATTCGTAATGATGACAGCAATTTTATGTTGTATGACATTAAAATACTGAGATTACTTTTATAAAAAAATGGTTTTATTGGTTCTATGATGTTATTTTAGTTTGACTTACTTCCCCCCACTGTGGGTCCACACAGAAAAAAGTCCCAGCTTAAGTGTGTTGGTCAAGCCAACATTATTCTATCTGGAAGTGACTTTATTGGCTGAGCCAGAAAAACCAAGCCTCCGCCCAATCACCACAGAAAAGCTTGAATTTACTGAAAGGGATTCTGCTGCTTTCACCACTTCCTTTTCACTTGAAAAGCTTTTCCATTGACTTTCCAGCAGCAACGTTATCACAGTGTTCTGAGGCAAGGCTGCAGTTTACCCATGCTGCCTTGAGAAATAATGGAGCCTGTGTGTGCTCTGGGTTTTAGGTAGCCTGGGATTCTATCTCAACACAGTTGATAGGTTTCTAAAGCCATCTGTCAACACGCTGCTGCACAGAGCTATCAGTCTGTGCTGCATGGGAAGTGGGAGAACTCGTCTGCAGGAACTTTTACATTAGAGCATCTGCCGAGACATATACAGTAAAGATAGAATTTCCTCTCCACAACCGATGCATGGCCTTTTCTTGTGATAAATTAGTCAGAGATGTTCAAAAGCTCTGAATTATGCAGAGAAGGAGCGAGGCTCTCACTGGGCTCTGACCACAGAGGCGAAAGTCATTGTATCCGTGATCATCAGATATACCAGAGACCCTGGGGACACATAGAACAGAGCCTGTGTCTATGGTGTCAGTTAAGCTTTTGGTTTCCTTGGTTCCCTCTTGAGCAAACAATACAAAGGTCTACATTGTAAGTAATGTCTTCTGGAATGTCTGCCTCATAATTTCAGCCTTATTTGCTTTCCCACACCTACAATGGACCATAGACTGTATGTCCAGTAATGAAGCCAAAATATCCCAGATTCGAACAGCGTCATCTTGTGCCACTGACGTAATCTGTATCCAGTGTCTGTGGAGTAGAGATCTGGGGATGGAGCCATGGTATCAAGGTCCTGCTGATACATGTGCTTGACCAATCACAGGTCAGTATCAGCTGTCAATCATGAGGGTTTCATAGAGAAGAGAAATTATTGGTGTGTCTGGTCGGGAGTCAAGCCGGGGACCTGATTCCGTAGACATAACCATACAGGTGTCTCATCGTGCTCTGATATAGCTAACCCCACCAGACTGGTGGACTTGCCTGTCATCACTTCTCATGTCACACTGGTCGTAGGCTGTTAGATAAATTCACTGTTCTGGACTAGATGGTCTCACATTTGACGAACTGAATGTGACGGAGCGGGAGGAGTGAATCTGAGAAACAAAGCTCTCCATCGATGGAGCCCTGAGGCTGATTCTTCACTGCAGCCCGACTCAGATTGAAGTGTAAAGCTATCCTTCACAGGTGTAAACACAACACAAAGCTCGGTGTGTGAAAACTACTGGGAATAGTAGTAATTCTCTTTCACAATCTAATATTCAGGATGCAATATTTGTACCATGTAGATGCGATTCGACTGTATTGAGTTATGTTAGATGTAGGTAATGTAAAATGACAAAAAGGCCAATCTCATCTGATGTTTTCTCTTGCGACTTCACATTCAATCAGCCCACTTGACATAATTAGCAGAGGCTCCTGCTGGGAAATATCCCTCCTTAATAATGATAGAAAAAGACCAAGAATTCCGAGGGGAAATTACAGTTGACAGTTAAAGGAGTATCTCGGATTACTTATTTTCTCAGAAAAGCCTTTTTTCTCTCTGCCTTCTATTGTGGGCAGTCGTCCTTTTTATTAAAGCTCTGACAGCAGCAGTATGTGGAAGGAGGCACACAATGCTATAATGGCTGTTTTGTTTGGATCTGCAGATTCTGTGAGGCAAACTTTTAAGTGTGATGAACAGGAGTCTAATGTGAAAGTGTCAGTAAATGACTCCAAGTCAGGGATCAGCGCAGTTTCACTTCTAATTGTACCAAGTAGAAGTTGCCTTGTAGAGGAAAAATTAGACCCTGATTTCCACGTGCATTTTTAAGATGACACGCTTGAAATAAAGGGCCAATGGTGAAGGCTGCATGGTAAGCTCCAGCTGGCTTTGCCTGACAGTAGCTTTGGCAAAGAGCTGGATGACAATGGAGGTCGCCTCATTATTTAAAAAATAACAAAATAAAAGAAGAAGCCCAGGCCTGAAACACACAGCCTTTATAGCCTGAGCCCAATTAGTAGACCATGCAGTGCAGCATTTAACAATAAGTTCTCACAATGAACCCACTTGGGAATATCTCCTGTTAAGCCCTAATGTTATTAAAAGCAGTCTATGAAATGGATGAAAAGTCCAAAAGCTCAGAGGCACCAACAGCTGCCTTTTCCAAGAAGTCCTATAGTGCAGTGTTTATGGCTGTTGCAATGATAGACCAGGAGAATTCTGCAGAGCACATTCCTCCGGCCCAACAGTGTCCTTAAATTCAATCAACCTGCACCAAATTTCAAACACTCATCAATCCGGTAGATCCGTCTGATTTGTTTTCATGGGGTGATTTGTTATCAAAGAAAGTGATACAAAATAGCTGGATCTGGATCTACACCGAAACTTGATGGGTTGTTCCCTGACTCACACCGCATCCTTTCACCAAGTTTTTTGATAGCTGTTTTTGTGTTATCTTGGTTACAAACCAACAAATACACAAACCAGCCAACAAATAAAGGGACAGGGGTGACCGCATAACCCCCTGAACAGAGGTGGCAACAGACATTGTCCAATTTGTGAATGAGTTTCTGCCAGCAGCTAAAATATGTATGCGTGGTTCAGATGTAGATACTTCATGCTGTGAGTCTGCACCGTCCTCATTTCACGTAGCAGTTTACGATGCAAGAGAATTTATGGCAGGTCTGAAGGGGCTGAAACGTTCTAAATTAGCGACGCTGATTTTGTAGCCCGTCAGCTTTTCACTACAGCGGGGGAGATAGAACCGGTGCATCACCACCAGAGCTGTGCAAATGCCAAAGAAATGAAGTATTGTTTGTATGCTAATCCCAAGCATGACACCAATTGTGCCGCTCAATTTGTGTTGGGGGTATTTGTCACACTTTTTAGCAAGAAAACCTTACTGCTGTGCAGACAGGGAGCAATTCCAAGCTCACTAGGAATATATATATTGTAACCAGAGATGTGGAGAGTAAAATATAATGATTTAAATACATATTCAGGTGGGTAACTACTGCATTTCTTGTGTGATATACTCGGTCGTGGTGGTATATTTTGAAACAGTTGTACCCCCAATGATGAGTATGTATTTGCAGCTGAGAGACGTGACAGGAAAACTATCAGCTGCAGTAAAATCCATCAGTGGTGGGTTAAAGGACTAATGACTGAAAAAAAGAATCATTAAGAAACGTGTTTGTTTATTTGCGCCTGCAGGAACGCCCAGAATCATTAAGTCTCATGTCATAAACTCTCCATCAAACCCACATCTAGGACCACTTTTCAGGTGGTCAGGTTACATCCTGTCTGTGACCCTTGAGTATCTATGTAGTGTTCTGCAACATTTGTTCATGAATCACAGTGAGGGCTGAGTGACACACAGAGCAATCACAGGATTAAGTGCAAACATATTCAGCTGGAATTTGACAAAGATGTCTTAAAACCGTGTTATTCACCTTGTGCTCCCTGTGCCACCACCTGCAGGTTCACATTTGTAATCTTCAAGAAAATGTTTTTAACTAAAGGTTGTTGGGACAATCCCGTCATCATGTACATAGTGTTTAGTGCTAATTGCAGAATGATAGCACACTAAAAAATCTAAAATGCAGAAAGCGTCTTTGAGAAAAATGTATTTGACAATTTGTCCACGCGAAATACACTGAAGACAGCCACAAGGGGGCGGTCAGGTGTTTTGGCTTCACCTTTTGAAGCTATCGTTTAATCTATATACGGTCTATGGTAAACCCACTGCAGATTGTGTTTCGTGAGTTGCAAACAGGTTTGGATCGAAAAAATTCATTTGAATATGTTGCTGTACGATAGTAAATCATTAACTCCTGTTACTATCATGATTTGTATCAATTGACACATTGAGCTGTGGGACGTATCGGAGCTGTTACCTCTGCTAGCTTTAACAATGTTTAGAAAAAAGCATTAAAAGCTCCCCAGAGGCAAACTGCTGCCACCATTAATGTCGCACATCCTGTGCAACAGCTTGTGTTTAGCAGCTTTTCATGATTTCATCACACAGTTTTATAATTATCACTATTAATGAGACTAATTTCCCTTTTTCCCTTCCTGTAATTACTCTGCAACCTGTTTCCTAAAGCACGAGGGGACAAAGCCATCCACCAAACTCCCATAAGGGTATTATGCTTTCTATCCTCTTATCACATATTGGATGAATTAAAGATAAACCCGCTCCCAAATTATAAGAGTGTTCCCATCTCGCTCGAGGAATTAGACTAGAAGACACAAGTTGGCCTCATTTTGCAAAATCAATTCTTTCTCTGCTTTTATTTGCGATAACATTGGTCAAATTATGCTAATTTCTTAAGAGCCCTGCCAACCGAGCCGAGCAGGGTTACAGCTCAACATATCAATTATGAATCATTTTTCAGAGGTCATGAGGAGATGCCTTGGCATTCAGCTGAGTGGAACATTCCTCTCTCATAGAGTCTTCTTTAATCAAGCTTTAAAAGCAATTATCCGTATCACTCGCTATCAGCAGCTCTCTTTTGCTTCACCTATTCTCTTGATTCCTCACATTTCTGGGGCAACTCCTCCGTCCTCTTTTGTGTTTTGATGACCCACTTTTCCTCCACCTGGTCAGAGTAAACTCAGGATGTCAAGATACCAGAAGTTTGGTCGTCGATACCCGTGATATTATATTTGGTATCAAGAATCAAGTGCAAGTCAATATTATTGCCAGTGCCCTACGTGTACCACAATGCCTACAGTAGTAATAAGGTGCATGAATGACAGCTACAATTATTGTAAATACATAGACTCTATTTAAACCCCTGTTTGGCAGCTAACTAGCAGCTAATGTGAGCACTTGACATGACAGCTCCCAAAAAAGTGAAGCCAAATCGTCTTGATTGCGTCCTGGTGGCTGGCTGCAGTATAGATCATTAACCAGGTTTCCTCCTTATTATTTAAAGGGAAATGGACCAAACTAAAAGGCCCACAAGTCTACAGCCAAGCAAGCAGCTCCGAGGCTCTAGGCTTTATATAAAGATGGGCAATATCTTGAAATGCTCCCTGGTGGCTGGCTGCAGTATATGTCATAAACCGGCCTCCTGTAAGCAGATGGGACAAATTATATCATGAAAGTATATGTCGAATAGATTTTTCTCAAAGATGGTTTCCGTCATATTATTTCGTTCTTATCAGAATGATGCTTGTAGGAGAGTTAACGTAATGATTGAATGATACAGACCATGGTTTCATATTTTGTACTGAAAGAAACAGACTTGATTCCACAGTGTTAAAATCTGGAAAGAGAGCTTCATAGAATAGAAAGTGAGTTGGTCTTTGTGTATCTTTGGGTCTCGACTGAAGTGGCAGGGTCAGGACTCGAGCTCTTCGCCTCTCGGTCAGGTAACAGAATCAATCTGACACTTTAACCAGCCGATCGCTCAGCCTCCTGGGACAAAAGACAGAAATCTGCTTGTGAAACCAAATAAATCACCTCAGGGCTCCTGGTACCTTCAGCTTTACACCACTGCTCACACTGCTCACACAAACAGTCGCACGCACATAGTCACACACACACACACAGTCGTCGACATCATGTTTCCACTCCTCTCGCTATAAAGTGATACAATCTTTTATTAATGGTCTGTGCCCCTGCGTTGACATAGAGACCATTTTAATGATTCATCTGAAAGGAAAGTGCCCATTGTAGACCGGGGGCACTTAAGGAAATAAGATTGTGCTGTTTTCAGTTAGAGACCCATCAGAAATATGTTTTGTGTCTTTTCTTAGATGTCCATCAGATAATATCAGGAATCTTATAATAGAGTCAGATACACTTTTCCTTTTGGGAACATAAGAAGAAGCAGAGTCTCACTGAATTCAATCATGGGTGGAATCAATCAAACATTAGTAGTAGTGTTTAGATTTACTGAGGTGGTTATAAACTATTTCAAGCAAAGATGACAAATCATTTGCAAATACATGATTATGACATTTGTCAGAAAAACTTAAATAAAAGCGACATTGCGCTGTTGGTGACTTTTCACTGAAGTCCATCCACATAACAATTTATTCTATTGTTTTCTCACAGTTTAGTATGGAGTTTCTCTTCGTCCAAAGTATATTCAAGAGTATTGTCTTTCATTTTGACAGCAGGACTTTACGGGCAAGATTTTGTAAGGCTCCCACTCCCAATCCCCCTGCTTGTGCCCTATACTTATTTTTGTGATAGGAAGGTGATGGAAACTGAAATCACTGAATCAACAAATACAACACAGGGTAAATGCTGTGACACCAGGTCACTTGGCTGTTTTCAAACTCTTTCCAACACAGGTAAAACCAACACAACCTTTAGTAAATCTGTTGAGGCTCCTGCACAGCTATATTAAGATTCCAATCCAGACGAGTAAAAGGTTCATTAGTATAAATTAGAAATTTCAAGACATCCTTTCTC
Source organism: Pseudopleuronectes americanus (assembly GCA_038501795.1). Taxonomy (NCBI): domain Eukaryota; kingdom Metazoa; phylum Chordata; class Actinopteri; order Pleuronectiformes; family Pleuronectidae; genus Pseudopleuronectes; species Pseudopleuronectes americanus. The sequence goes on along the minus strand of CM076720.1, from coordinate 11,511,065 downwards.
TCGTGCAATCACCTCGATCTCGTAATTAGAAAGTCTGGTTGGAGGATAATGCAGCTGTGCTCAATGTTGGGCTGAGACGGAGGTGGGGGGGAAACAAAGAGCGAGAAAAGAGGGAGGAGGGAGGGAGGAGGGAGGGAGAGCTGTTGAATACTAACAAACTTGCTCTTTCCATGCAACAAAAGAACAGATGTCCTTTCTAACTCGGTGTGTCCTCTCCATACAGAAAGCAGTTTTTCTTTATTTGTGTTGGGCTTTGTTGCTTCCTTCAGCCGCTCCTGATGGCAGGTTTCTCTGCCGAGTGATTAAAACAAAAGATGAGTCATGCTTTAATATTACACTTAAAAACATTTATATTTTTTGGCCTTTATTGTGCTACTTCTTGTATTTTAGGTGCAGACAAACAGATTCAACAGGATTATTTACATGCCTGTAATATGACATGTTTACATCTCTTAGTACATGGCTTTCTCTAGATATCCAGCTGGGGTAATCAAGTGTTATTGATTGCCTGTCTTGATTATGTGATTATGTAAACCAGGTTTTATCTTGTGATGACAAATATAAAAAACATTCACTCTGAAAGGTTCCTTTTATATTTGTGTGTATAATGTTTTTGGTCCTTACAAATACAAACATGGGTCTTCTCTTACAGCTTAGTTCTCCATTTTATCATGTGTCTTAGTTATCGGATTGGCTAGTAATGTTACAACAAGAGAGGTATTTCAAACTGACAGTGGCGAGCCTCGGTGAAGCCCCCGTGTCTCGCTACAAAAAGGGTCAGTTATCTCCAGTAGCAAAGCTCGTATTGGCATCCGGTCACAAGAGTCTCGTCAGTGAGGTGACAAGCCCGGTGTCGACACTCCTTTGTCCTAATGAAGAGCCTTTTATCTGCGGACAGAGTAATGACATGGAGGAGAGTGCTGCTGCTGACACTTTCACTGCCGACACAGGTCAGAGGAGCAGAGGGAGGGAGGGAGCGGGGAAGGAGGAGCGACCTCCTCATGAGTCATTATGAGGGTTGAGACCTCAGCGGCCGGTCAGACTGCAGCCAGCTTGTCATTGAGAGCTGGATGCTGCTTTGACATTTTAATATCTTATTATTTTGAGGAACATGAGCAGACTTTTGTCCATAAGAGTTTACCATTTAACAAGTTAATCTAGGCGGTGTAACACAAATGTATTAAGTGTACAAGTAATTGAATTAAAACTGTATTTAACCAAAACATCTTTTAACTAGAACTAAAATCTGTATTTCCAAAGGTTTCTGTAATCAATATCACTTCCTATCTTCAACCTGCATAGCTTTTGTTGTTCTTTGTTAACGAAACAGAGACGTTTTGTGGCGCCAGGGAATAAGTGAGGAGACCAGATGGAAGATGTTGCTCACTTTATTATCGTTCATTTACCAGCTCACAACTGCACAGCAACACTCGCTGGCAAACAGCACAGCCGGCAAATACAGGCCAGCGTTCCCACTTTGACTTCCTGCTGGCACACGTTACCCCCCCTCCTGTCAGGAGCGTGCATTCGGACTATGCTACATGCTCTATCCTGATAATCACAGGCTTAACAGGAATAACTTTTTCTGCACTCCTTATTGACATAATTCCAATATTTATACTTCTATTACCTCTGTTTTGGTCTCCACCGAGTCTAGGAAATACATCTTGCAACTATATTCATAGATTAAATCATTAACGTCGTCTGTTTGCTGAAAAACAAAACAAAGGCAAAAGAAGTTTCAAAAAAGATGATGATAATTATATAATGTATGGTCTACATATTTACAAATATATGCAAAAATGAGCAATACTATGTTCATGGAATACAACGATGCTTTGTCAGTTTGCTCCAAATGAGCAGTGTGACTTCAGGGCGTTTTTGAACTGTCACCGCTGATTGAGCCTTTCGTGCTGTTCAAAAAAAAACGACCAAAATCCCCATTGTGAGCAGTGTGTGATATGTCATCTTGGCATGACACCTCCGTGGCGTGGGGTGACAGTGACTGGGGCCCGATGATTAATGTTTGCTGTCTTCCTCTCTCCCGCCTTTCTACCTTCATCACATTTTATTCTCTCCAGGATGCTTAAATGTCACAGACAGCAGAGATTTACACTTTTAAATAAAACCATTTTGAAGAGTAAAACCTCCCTCAGTTTATAGTGGGCAGTTCTGTGAATTTAATTAGTTAAAAATATAATATTTGAATCCTGAGCTTCTAGATATAATCATATAATACGAGAGCTCACTCTTGTTTCTAAGTCTTCACATTGACCGACACTAATTTATAATGAGGCTCCTCTGTCACACAGCAGTAATTCATGCAGTTCCAACCATTACCTTTAATCTCCATACGTAAATTATACCTGCATCCGTCAGGTCTGTAAAACTCATATAGAAGGGGAGAAACAGATTTTGTTGAAGAGCAACTTTTCATTTGTGTCTGTCCTGTTGTCTGTTGGCAGGAGAGAACCCTGTGGGATGTTTCAGACAGAAATTTCTGTCACTGTTAGACTACAAAAAATATTTTCGATTTTGATCCAGATTTTCTGGAGCCAGGAGGTTCAGCTGTGTTATTCGGTTGTACAGTGTTGAGGATGGTCTCAGATATAGATGTGTATCTGTCTCAGTGGATGATGCCCAGGTTTCTCTCTGTGCTTCCAAATGCTGTGTCGTGAGGTGGAAGCTTCCTCGTGAGTTACAGAAATACAGAGTTTTAGCAAAACCCCAGTGAGATGTGAGCATATTATTCCATCCTCTCTTTGAGCTCTACTTTTATCTGAGGATGGGGTTTATTCCAGACTCTTCAGATGGCTCTGGCTCGTGTGTATTTATATTGGATGAATCTGAGATATCTGTGGCAGGGTTTTAAAACAAAATCTCAAGCACACTCTGCCGGCAGGAATTATTTATCATGTTGAAACTTAGGACATTGCCCATTTCTTTGTTGGATCTTTTTTTGGCCACGCACGCAAATATTGTTTTTTTGTTGTCGTGCTTTCTAAATTCCTGCTTCTCCTCTCTTCTGTTGCAGCGTGACGCAAAGGGACAGTATCTGCTTGACCTCATCTGCCACCACCTCAACTTGCTGGAGAAAGACTATTTTGGCATCAGATATGTGGATCCGGACAAGCAGCGGGTACGTGTCTACGCTGCAGTATGTGTGAGCAAGGCGGAGGCGGTTTGGGTGCATTTGTATCATTTATAGCTTTCTTAATAATGTATTTTTAAAAGTCTATGTATAACCCCCCCCAAAAAAGTAATATCTATTCAAAAGTAAAAGGGGAATTTGGTGTGTCTAAATGAATAGTTTAGAATGAAATTAATTAATAGTTTTTGCTGTCTTGAGTCCAAAATCAATACCACTCAGCACAAGGACAGGAAGAGAGATTTTAAATTATTGTCTGTCATTAAATGACCTGCCTGCCTTTGCTCTCACTGTACATGGCTGCAGTCTTCAGCTGGAGAAGCGTCCACTGTTGAAGCAGAGTCTCTACCTGGTCCTGTGTTTTTTGGGGCTGTAGCTTTGACGAGAGGACCAATAGTGGGATGTATAGGTTGCATTTACTCAAAGTGCAGCCTGCTTTTGCTAGCTTTTCCGGAATTGACAAACCTAGCTTTAAACCGTACACTGGATATTGAACTATGGCCTTATTGAACAGCAGTTAGGCTCAATAAAAATCAGGCATTTCCTACTTGTGTTATAAAAACAAGTCATAATAATTTAAACAACACTGGATCTGCTGCATTTTCCTTGTTATATCCAGCGTTTAAAAAAAATATGATTGTGATTGTTTGGCTTGAACTATGTCAAGATGCTTGGCTATACTTTAAAAATGGATCATATCTGATTGAGTTGAGGAATGAGGGTGAGACTGTGAGTCCAGAGTGAAAAGTTGTGTTCCCCATCTTCTCTTATTCACGCCGCCTCTCGGAGTGACGGTTGTTCCATCAGGCCTCGGCCGCTGCGAGGCATGTCGGAGCACTGCTTGATTCATGAAGTATTCACATGTTTGCAGATCATGTTGATGTCCTGCAGACAAGAACCAAGTCCCGAGGATGCTGCATTTCCTGCAACGTCACTCAGAAGGACTATTTTGGGTGGTTGTTGCTGTGGGTGGGTTGGGTTGGCGGAAAGGTAACCCGGTAGAGTGATGGAGGGAGAAATACACTCCCGGAGAGGGAGAGTGAAGATGGTGAATCTGGCTGCAGAGGCAGGCAACAGCAGCAGGGGCCTGGTGTTGAGTCGCAACCTGTATTTTTAATCAGCCTCCCTGTTCCGACAGTGTCTCAAGAGAGAGCTGTTTGAATATATATTCGCCTGGAATCTTTGATTGTATTACAAAATCCAGTTTTCATATTCAAAGCAGCTTTAAAATTGTGCAGACCTCAAAGAGTATTGTTGAAAAATCATGTGTGGCATGAACAGGTTTCCCCACAAAACTGTGAGTGGTGACAACCGAATGCAGCCGATATTTAAAGTGTCAGGTGAGTTGACATGTAAATTGGAGGATTTATTTTTGATGATATTTAATTATTGTCATTTCTGTTTTTCCTTTTTAATGCAGCACTGGTTGGAGGTCACAAAGTCAATCGCAAAGCAAATGAAATGTAAGTATATTTTTAATTGATTTTTATTTGATATTAAATTTGGAAATAGACCATTGAATTCTTTTTCCTTAACATGAGGTCTGGAATGATATTGGCAATGGAGAGACATGATATTACAATCCATAGGATAATACTGTGGATTAAAAAAAAACATTTTCTTTTTGTAACAATAAAAATCATCAGCACATATCAAATCAAAATATGCCCGCATTGTGATTTTACTTGCATTTTGTTCTAATCAAAAAAAAATCTAAGTTTAAATAGGAATATGAAACGTATACTATAAAAGCAATGTATACAAAATACAATAATTATGCATGGTTGTTAGTTGCAAATCCATTCTAAATACATAAGAAAGAAACAACATTGAAGACAAGAATAGAAAAAGCAGACGACTGATCAAGTCAGACAAGTTGCTGCCCCCATAAAATCTTTCTTTATTCGTTAATAGAACAGTTCAGGAGAAAAGATTTTCCTTTATCTGGGTCTTTGAACGGTTGTTCTTTCTTCCTCTGTCTCCCGCTGAGGGTTTGATGTGTTACTTAAATGTTTGGTGTTTGTTTCTTGCAGCTCAGCCTCCGTTCACCATGTGTCTGAGACTCAAGTTCTACCCTCCTAATCCCGCTGCTCTGAAGGAGGAGATCACTCGGTATGACGTCCTGTTGTTTCACTGACTTCAAATGAGCTGATAAAGGCTCTTTTTCTTTCTCTGACAGATGCATTTGACCTTTCGTTTCACTTTAACGCTAAAGAAAAGTCAGTTTGTTCATGAAGAGACTGAAGACCTGTGAAGAACATCTGTGCTCGGTCTTTGTTTCTTTTGGTTCTTTGGTGTTTCCCTAACTTCTCAGGAGACCATTCATTGATCTAGATGAAAAAATCAGGCACATCTAGAGAAGTGGTATCTTTGATTGTATTAAATTTGATGTAGCTTGATTAAATATAAGCAAACTGTTGGGCCTTTGCAGAGGTGTGTGCTCTCCTAAGAGCCATTCTAGTTTTTCTCTGGTACAGATTGTGCACTAAAATTTTGAGCCGGAGCAAACATGTCTCTTTCTAAATATTATTTATGAGCCTTCATAATTAAAGAGTATTTAACTGTCTCAAACATTATGATAAATATTACACAGTTTGCACGAGGAGCTGTGAAACATGAGGGATGTGAAAGCCTTCGGTAGCAGGTTGCTCTCAAGAATATAATGAGTAGAACGTTAAAGGCAACAACATGTTAGGATTTTGTGTTTAAATGCTCAGATTTCTTTCATCTCACTAACTCTGAAATAAGAGCCTTGTCGTAATATTTCGGTAAAAGCAACAATAACAGGGAAGAAGTATGAATTTACACGACCTGTGAGTAGCCAGCTGGTGAATGAGTGCATGCCCAATTTTCTGATGTATGCATCAGTGACTGAGGGGACAGTGGGGGGTCCTCTCTGTCTCTGAAGTGTAATGACTGATGAATGAATGATGTAATGTACACCCCATGTAGAGGGCACGTAATGAACAGAACAGACAGGAGGAGATGGGGGGCAAAGGGCGCTGATTGTGAGTGGCGAAGAAGAGGAGGGAGAATAAAAGGCTGGAGTGGGGGAGGCAGAGGAGGGAGTGATACAACATAATGATGAGAGTGGAGAGAGGTGGAGACCATAGAGGGAGGGGTTTAGGGTAATCAGTCACATATGGGGCTCAGGCAGTGAGTGCTCCTCCACTATCATGCTGGGTTGGGATTTAATGCCATATAAGAATTGTATTACTATTAATATGGATTATGTAATGTACGCACCGAAATAGGACAAAAACTGGAAAAGACGTTAAGTTTCCCAGTCAATGTGACGGTGCAGCTAAATGGAACTTAGCCATCTCTCTTTTTACACAAAATGTGTTTTTGGTCTTGTGAACGCAACAGTTCAGAAACACCTCAAGGGGATTTCTTTCAATTTGGTACATATGTTAACTCTGACTCGAAGATTGCTGATTAATTTTGCATGGTCAAAGGTCAAAGGTCACTGTGGCCTCACTGAATGTGTTTCTGGCCTGTTCAACATATCTCAAATCGGCCTTTATGGAATTTCTTCAAATTTTGATGACTTATTACTTGGATTCAAGGATTTATTGTTTTGAGTTTAGGGGTCACAGTGACCTCATAAAGAATAAAAACAGTTCACTGGTTGACAGAGGCCTACAAACACCGGCTGTTAATTAAATTTTTTTTACATTTTACACATTTACACTGAAGGTTTTCTGAGAATGCTCCCTATGCCCTGAGTAAAATCAAGGAGCTACTTCAAGCGCTGATCAGCTATGAGCTCATATAACCGTAGTATAGACTTTTAATGCAGTTAAACCATCAACAGCCATCAGAACGCTGAAATGACTGTTGAATTATAACTCATTTATTCACCATGCCATCAAATGGGCTGCAGAGCAACGCAGGAAATGTAAACAGCTCTTTAATGCACTGGCTCCATACAGGAAGTGTTATTAGCTTTTGTGGAAATGGCCGTGAGGGAGATGAATGTCGACTTCCTGTTATGGGTTGAGGTGGCTTTCAATAACCCCAATGCCCTTCCCTCCAGCAATAATAATAATAATAATATGATAATAATGACTATGATGATTATTATCATCACCGATCTGCCTTTTGCTTCGGAGGCTGTCTCAGAGGGGTGATTGGTTGGAAACTAGGCTAGAGGCTTTAAGAGAAGCACAGCATCAGTAGCAGCTCTTCCCTCGGGGTCTCCCTACCCTTATTTCCCCCCGAAACAAAACCCTCATTTCAGTAGAATCAAAAAGAAATATTCAAACCCCACCGCCCCCCCACGGGGAACGTGAACTCCACAGCCCTTTGAGGTTTATCAGATTTGTTGTTTCCTGCTCTATCTTTTTCTTATTGTTTTATTCCTTCTCGGTCCCTTCACTAAGAATAGTAACCGAAATGTCTGAGTATGTATGAGGAACAGACCCGTCGGACTGTCATACGTGATGTTTGTCCTCTCCCCTTGTAGATATCTTGTCTTCCTGCAAATCAAGAGAGACCTCTACCACGGTCGGCTCCTGTGTAAAACCTCGGATGCGGCCATGCTTGCTGCACACATCCTTCAAGGTAATTGGAGGTGACAGATGGAAATGATGTACACCACTCTCTGCTCGGACCACCTCATGCCTTGTAGTTACAGTCAAGCAAATAGATTTTTATGTGGAAAGAAGCTGAATGTGATAGGAGGCAAATTTACAACACTGATCAAAGGGTATATTCCTGCAGGGGTTTTTATTTTTCATGCTATAAGAAAAGAAATAGGGAATGCATCATTGGATGTGATTGTTCACACTGATACTGACTCTGAAACTAGTACAAAGTAAAAGGTTATTCTGTACTTTACATGATTATTGGCTCAATGGCCTGTTTGCGCTTAATAGGCAAGAAATCCTGCTCGGTGAGAAAATCTTTTGAAGCCGTTATCTGGCATCTTATCATCTTCCTCCCACCACACACACACACACACACGCACACTCAAACACACGCACACACGCAAGCACACAAATATAGACCTAAGCAAATACAACACACACAAGGAGTGGTGGCTCTGCGAACATCACAGAGAGCACAGTGTTTGAGGGGAGGCAGGTCGTCTGGAGGAGGGGCTGATGAATTAAAGATGGGCTGCTTGGTCAGCTCCTCCTTCCAGGGAGAAAATCTGCTTCAGGGTCATTCGAGGCAGTGCAGTGTGGCATGAAGGGAACACAAATAATCTTTGGCTTGTTCAGCCCATCTCCACTGGCAGAGGCACCAAAAAGACCCCAAAAAGCCGTTATGACATCAGCTTTCACTTTTATCTGCTTTTAATGTCTTTTTCTCTATGTCCCTTCCTCCAGCTGAGATCGGTAACTATGACCCTGGCAAACATCCTGAAGGTTACAGCTCCAAATTCCACTTTTTCCCTAAACACTCGGAGAAGCTGGAGCGCCGGATCGCAGACCTACACAAGACGGAGCTGATGTGAGGGTCCCCATCAATCTCTCTCTGTTTCCACACACCTGCAGAACAAAAAGCCAGGCTTCCTTTGGCATTTATGTAACTACCTGCAGTAATGAGGTTCTATTGGGTCGGTCCAAGCAGATCACTGTTGGTTATTTGAGCAGATAGAAGATAAATTATTTTTAACCGCACTCAGAGTCATAGAGTTACCTGTGTTGGGTCGTGACCTTGGTTTGAACTTGGAGAGCAGCAGAGCACGATGCTGAACGAGATCAGATAGACTACGACACTCAGGACAGTAGGTGAGCTTATGAAGCGTTTCTCTCACACTGATCCTTCTCACTCCTTCCAAATTATTCTTATTGGCACTAAATTAAGTTTCTTATCCAAATAATATTTAGAAACTCCCGATCTTTCTTTCCCCCCTCGATTGTCTCGACTACAACTCATCTGATCGAACTTGACAGCTTCATATCTGAGGCAGGAAGTGTGAAGGGCAAGTCAAGCTAAGATTGTTTGTATAGTACATTCTATAATAGGCACCATGACTAATTGAAAAGGTAACATAAGATAATATGAAAAATAATTTATAAGTAATAAAATAGAATAAATAAAAGACAACTTTAAAGTTAGTTAACCCTAACCCTAACCCTTTTTTTTAAAATAAAATGTATTGCAACCATTGCTAAAGTGACTTATACATAAATTCCTCCCCCCTCTTCGTCCTCCCACCACCTAACTGTTCCTCCCAGTATGCTCCCAAGGACTGCTCAACCATCACTTAGCATAAAGGTGAAACATAGTGACCCTCAGTTCATGAAAAAGGGAGCTTGTCTTTTCTTTGCTCTCTGGCACCAAGTCCAGTTCTGATTCTTTGCAGGCAGAATGATAATCAGTATTAGACTCTGCTGCCCACTAGTGGTCAATTTCCTCCTCACCACCAAGTCAACACTGCTGCTCTATGAAGAGTTACTGCACATTGTTATTGTTGAGACAAACAAGACGTATTTTTGGAATATCTTCCTATATTTTTATTGATTTATCTATTGTTAAAAGTCTGATTTGTTTTGTCATAACTTCTGTCTGCCTCTTTTAGTCTATTCTAAATTATTGTGACATGTTACTGGAAATTAAATGTGTGTGTGTGTCTCTGTTTGAGTTTAACCCTGACACAGATGTTGTGTTGTCGCTCTCCCTCAGTGGACAGTCACCTGAAACATCAGAGCGGAACTTCCTGCAGAAAGCCCAGATGCTGGAGACATATGGTGTTGATCCGCATCCCTGCAAGGTCTCACAAGCGCCACTGCTCAATATTTACAGATCTCACACGCATTTCTGTTAAACTTCAAATGTTCTCACTGGATGTGAAGGGCAGTGCATGCTCAAACATATGTCTGACTCATGCTTCACTTGTCTTGTGGGATTTCCAGGACGTGTCTGGGAACCCGGCGTTCCTCGCCTTCACGCCGTTTGGTTTTGTGGTGCTTCAGGGAAACAAGCAGGTCCATTTTCTCAAATGGTGAGCGAAATATGCAACTTCATCTAATGCTTCAAGTCTTTGCAGGATGTGAATAGACAAATTCTGCGCTACTGGATTTATACCTGATCTGACATTTGTGCTCTGTATGCAGGGTGTTGAAACAGCATGTGTTCTACAGCTGGTTGCACAGTCACAGTTAACAAAGCTCTGCCATCTGCCTCTACCTGTGACAAGAGCCGGGGAGAAATGTGTGCACATATGGCTAATTACAGCAAGTAGATTAACAGAGATACTTCAGCACAATGGTTTGATGTATAAGAGGCTGAACTCTCAGTAAACACTGATTTGAAATCAGCAAGAAGCTTGATTTCCAAACTGAAAATGTAGATGTAATGTTTTTCTGTCTGTTCCCTTTTAACTGAGAAGGTTACAGTTACATAAAGACGACAGACCTACTGTGTCTGCTATATTTTTCAGGCCTTTGTTTGTTTAGCCTTCGGCGGCACTCAGGTTTCTCCCATTCTACGTTTCCCCGTCTGCAGGGAATATTATCATTATGTGTTTTGTCAGCCTAATGTTGAGGTCCGTGGTTGTTTATGTGATCCCAAAGTGGTTGTCATGAATATTTAAAGAGGCTGCGGCTCTCTGTTTCCTGCTCGCTGCATGTTTAACCGTTGCTCCTTCCCCGGACAGGGACGAGGTGACCAAGCTGAAGTTCGAGGGCAAGACCTTCCACATACATGCGAACCAGAAGGAGGTGAGAGCATGGCTTGTTGGATGTGCCGATAAGAGTTTAAGTTCTAATGATGTGGGATGTTTTCTGCCTCTGTTTATTATATTTTCCTGCACACTCTCTTATTCTCAACGTGCAGGACAAACAGATCATCCTGACATACTTCGCACCCACTCCTGAGGCATGCAAGCACCTTTGGAAATGCGGAGTGGAGCACCAAGCTTTCTACAAGTGAGTCCACACATCTTCTTTATTGAATTTCCACTGTTCCTCTTTTCTCTGCTTACGGCCGTGATTTAGTTTCTTCGAGTGCCGCGGTCGGGTGGGTTACGGCCAAGGTGCCTCTGCGTCCTTACAGGCCCTTCTTCACTCAGAGTTGTTTGTCAGCGGGAAAATGTGGTTACGAGCCGCCGCTGACCTTTAGCGAGCTGGAGTGCGGTGGCACGAGACTGCAGGCACTTCACCGCTCCTCCTGAGATACAGCTCCCCGGTGTCAGCCATGAATAATAGCATGGCTCCCCCTCTGCTCACCCCTGGCTCAGGAAAGGTGATAAAAAAAAAGCACAAGCAGTGTGAGTACAGTGTGACAACAGAGGGTGGGAGTGGTGAGGTAATGACAGCTCAGGTGATGAAGGGTGTGTGTGGGGGGTTGGCAGATGGAGAGAGGGGGCATCACAAGGTCAGAGCTTAGCACAGGAATTGATGGAGCTAATGCGATGTGACCTTTCGATGACTCTCTGAAGTGGCAGTCTGATAAAAGATTTTTATCAACCTTCCACTTATTAAGATGTCGCTGTAAGAAGGAGTCTGGGGGACGACAGAGAGAGAGAGAGAGGACTTGTGATCGTTTGAAAGGAACATGAAGCATCAATTATTAATGTCTCACTTACTATCACAATATCAACATATTGAATACTGTATGGAGCAGATGCAGAGCCTATAGTACCAAGAGGGGACATGATTTATTTAATAGCAGGTTTTTTAAATGCTGTTTTCCTCTTTGTTTTAGAAATATAATTAACTATGCCCTTTGTTTGTAAGAAAGATTACGCAAAAACAACTTGGAATCCCACAGGGTGGAAGGAGGTGGGATTTGGTCAAATTAGGGTGCGAATCTGGATCAGGTGGATGACCCGAAATTTGTTTCCACTTTTTGTTTAATAATTCATGGATCTTGATGAAAAATAAATGTTGGCATCTTTAGGGAACTGATTTGGATGAGAAATTTGTGGCAGCTTGATTTTATTCAAGGTGACTGTAGGACCTTGGCGGAGGAAGCCTCTCTACTGAGTGACATTCTAGTTTGTACAGTATCGAAGCGTTGATCGTATTAGGAGAATATTCTTACATGAATGACTGGGATGTATTTTCATTCTAGATGTTTTCTGCCCATTTTTCTCGTTTCAATACAACTTAGTTCGCTTGTCTGTTCTTGTTTTCCAGGCTTGAGAAGTCCAGTCAGGTTCGGACGGTGTCCAGCAGCAACCTGTTCTTCAAGGGCAGCCGTTTCCGTTACAGGTAGAGTACACGACAGCGGCGTTGTGACTGATGACAGGGAGGGGAGGACAGAAACATCCCCCAGCTGGAAGTGCAGAGGGAGGTGTTCCCAGAGGATCTGACCTCCTGGCCTTCTGTGCTTCAACCTCAGCCTACGTATGCCCCGTGGATAGAACTGACACCTCACAAGATAGAGGACAGAATGAAGGGGACTCAAACGTAACATATTTTCTCAACCACCCTAAGTGGTATATGGTGTTTAGATTTGACATTTATGCTGCAACCTTTAATCAAGGGCGGTGAATAATAATTTGTTATATTTACAGATGAACTACTTAAAACCAAAGAAAGGCATTAAGTGTAAATCTCATAAGATATTTGATTATTCTTATTTTTTATTTCACTTTTATAATGCTTTTTATAATATTAAATATAATATACTTTCTATCATAATAAATATTCATTTTAACAGGAACAGCTCAAATCTAGACATCTGCATTGCATGGGCCACTAGATGTAAAAACTAGTGTGCATAGCGTGAAGGAAAATGACTACTGGGAAAATATTTCTAGTTTTGTTGAACTGCCCCTTTGAAAGGAAAATATAAATATACAGACAAACAAAGGAATAAAATGGAATTTTTCTTTGAAAATATCTGGTCAGTTAAATGTCTAGTTTACTGTCAAAGAGCCAATCATTGTTCATTGTTTTGATATTTTTGCCTGCAAGTATGTGTTTGTATGTGTGTGTGTGTGTCACTGGGTAATTCTGTCATGATGCTCAAGCACTGTATTCATCCACTACAGTGATGGCTGTCATGGCATTGGGGGACAGCAAGTTGTCTGGTTATGTCAGTGTGTGTGTGTGTTATTGTGTGTGTGTGAAACTCATCCTGAGCGTCGTCTCTGTGCTTTATAACAGTGGACGAGTGGCTAAAGAGGTGATGGAGCAGAGTGCCAAAATCAAACGCGAACCTCCAGAAATACACAGGTAGAGTCAGGAGAGGTCAGAGAACTCTCGATTCGCTTTCTGTTGCATTTTCCTCCTTTTGGCATCAAGCTACCGCAGGTGTCTAAATATCAGCAGCACCTACTCGCTACAGTTTGAGTTACCTCCACTCGGGGGTGGTTTTCTCTGTGCGCTGACGTTTTGTTGCTTGTATGTGTGTGTTTGTCTCTGCAGGGCTGGCCTCGTGCCCAGTAGAAGTTGCCCATCCATCACCCACGGGCCTCGCCTCACCAGTGTGCCGCGCACGCGTCGGAGAGCTGTGCACATATCTATCATGGAGGGTAAGCTCCTAACTCATGCTTGAGCAAGCAATGAATCTCATGGTGGCTGTCAGCGTGTATGTGTGTGGGGGGGGTAGCTTTTACAAGATGTTAATTTGTCCTTTAGAGGCCGTACAGTCAGTATGCTGTTGTTTCCATGTCAACCTCATCCACTGAAACAAGTCTTTCACATTGCCACACAAGAGGCACTTGTGATTGCCCTTTTGCAGCAGTAACCCACAGTGAGGAGGGGGAGGTTGTGGACCAGTAGACATTCTTCAGTACCCTCTTTGATAACACTGTGAAGTTCGAGCACAAAATCCACAAACAACAAAGCAGATCAAAGGCACAACGTCCTCACGAAACTGAACTCATTCAGCCAAGTCTTACAAACATTCTACAGCATCTTCATCGAGAGCATTTAGTCTTTCTCCTTCATCTGCTGGTTTCTGTCCCTCACTGTCAAAAACCGAACAGAGCCCCTGCACCAAATCACTGGAGTGTTCCTGTCCTCTCTTTATGAGCGGCTCAGACCCATCACAACATTATGAGGGACACAAGCCATGTTCTCCACACACAGTTCCACATGCTCCCTCTTGACCAGGGTCTTCACCTCCTCAGGTGCTCAACCAATCAGCACAGAAGGAATCTGCCAGGGGTGAACAAGGCTTTAAAGGACAACTCTGTGCTCCACCTAGAGCTTGAGACATGAACGAAAGAAAAAACAAACAATTACTCAAATGCCAAACATTACTTATTTAGTATTTAATTTAATTATTAATTTATTTATTATAACATGGGCCATAACCAAATTGCCTTAGATATTTATGAAGTTGTATTGTTTTTATCACTGTTTGACACCTTATTTCCCAGGAGGTTAAGTCCCTTTTGTGAGAACTGTTCTCCTTCTTGAGAAAACACCCGTATGCACACACACACACGCAAACACACACAAGCTGTAACTGGAGCCACTTGGCTCACTCAATGCTTTCACCATTGGTGGGAGATGTCGCAGGTGTGTGCGTCACTCAGGCTGCCCCACTTCGATGCAGGCTTTCAGAGCTGTGTGTGTGTGTGTGTGTGTTTGTGTGAGTTTCCACAAGTGTTGGTGAGAGTTGTACAGATTCAGGAGCAGCTTAAGTCACTTACAACACGGCCCCCTGCAGGCTACTGGTCCAGAACAGTTGGCGTCAGTGCCTCTGTCTGTGAGACCGTCCCCCATGGTCCTGCAGGTCTACAGTAGAGCTGTACTGTACGGATTCAGGGTCTTTAGCTGGGGGTTCAGCCGTGAGAGCTTCCCACCCCCGGTGTGTGCTGACCTGGTGTCTTACAGTGGTATTAATACCCCAGCTCAATATAGCCTGGGCCTTCTATTCCATGTATGTCTGTAGTCTGGGTGGGGTCAAAACCAGGCCAGACCAATGCTGGTGATTGTAGCCCTGCTGCAGAACTCCCACTGTTTCACCTCTCACTCCGCTCCGCTATCGGCTACCGAGGCAGACAGTCTGCAGCCTGCGGCCTGGACTCCGGGACAGGGGACCGTAACACTAGGATAAACACACGTGAACGCTGCAGCCATGGTGAAGTGTCTGATCCGCATCACCACCCGGGTGAACGTCCACCTGCGTATGATCAACCACTGCTACCGGGATGTACAAGTTCGCGTGCTGAGCCTGGGGCCTCGCATGCTGGGCAAGGCCCTGGGCGTCCTGCCCCTGTACCCGTCCCTGATGGGGCAGCAGGAGTCGGCCAGCGTCACCCCTCTCCCTGGCACTCCGCTGCCCTGTGTTCAACCTCCAGGTAAACTCGTCATGGACTCTGAGGCGCCCGGACGTGTGCTCTACGTGCTGCCGCTCGCCTTCTCTGTTTTAAATCAGTCTCTGGCTCACTGATGTTGGCAGTGAGGGAGGGGACTATGTCAGGAGTAGCAGCAACGTTTGATTCCAACCAGTAAACGTTTTTTTAAATGGAGTTGTGTGTTTATGGTGTGTATGAATTTATAGTATTTCAAAACATAGGCTATAAAAATGGGATATTCAACATAAAACGTTCTGGTTGCTGCCTCCCTGTGGCAGATCAACACTGAGCAAAGATGGCTGCTGACACTCACTCAACCTTTATGCCTCCTTTTCACTTGACAGTTGAGGCTTTATAACTCTGGACATAATCTGTGCTGCTCTATTTCAATTTCTTTCCTTTTTTTTATAAATGTCCCTTTAGTGATTTGCTTCCTCATCAAAAGCTGGATTTGAATCCCGTCTCTTTATAGTGAAGGTGTAAAGTTGCTGCTTTGACGTTGGGCAGAATGTGATATCGTCAGCAAAGGCTCATCTCCTCTGACATGTACACTCACTGTTGATTGGCTCTCATGTGCTGGTACTTCCCCTTCAGAATGAACGCTGCAGTGGTACAGTAACAGCGCTGTACTTTGGGAATGCTTTGATGCCTTGTTGACTGTTTGTAGTGAGAGTTCATCAGTATGGAAAACCAACAGTCAACTGACTCAGATTGTACTTTTTCTACTAAAGTGGCTGCTGTTCCCCTTTAATATCCAGATAATGAAGATACTGCTCTACATTTTCACGGAGATATTGAATATGTATATATTTTGGATCAGTTTAAACATATAACTTGATTTTTTTGTGTTCCATGTACTATCATTTATACAGTTATAAACATTTAATCTACATTTTCCTTCCTCACAATATCAGATTACATTTACTTTAGCTAAAATAGTCCTTTGTCTCTTGGTTTGAGTTTGCTCTTCATCAAGCGAAACAAAAAGGTTTTAAATGTACAAATGAGCATGAGACTCGTGTCTTGGGATGGATTTTAAAATATGTAAACTTATCCTTTAGTCTAAGAATAATCCTTGTGGTTTGTATTTATATTTGATGGCAGTGAGGCTCCGTTAACACTATCAAGGTTCCTCACACGAAACTTCCAAAACCAAATCATGCACATGGAAAAATCTTTTGACACTAACAATTTGTATTTTAGAACAACAGTGTTTAAATTAATTAAATAGTAATAGCAACACTAGAGGAGGAAGACACAGCAGCAATTATAATTGAAAAGCTACTCTAATGCAAAAAACACAAATAACATTGGCCTGAAAAGGACATGTGGAAAACTCTAACTAGCAGCACTGATGGACTGTAACCTCTTCAACGCTCTAGTTCCTTGATATTTTCTTCACTCTGGGCCTGTTGAGAAAGATCCTTACTTCCTGTGTAATTTGTGTGATGAGGATTCAGCACACTCCCAGTCAGCTTAACTCTGGGGACATGATCAGGTTTCAGCTCTTCAGTTGGAGACAGTGTGTCTGTGGACAAACAGCTTGAAAGACGTCTCAGCCGTTTGGAGTCTGATCTACAGTATGCTGTGTTTCTCATGCTCTAAAATGTGCATTCATATTTCTTTCTTCCTCTCTGTTTCCCCTCTCCTCTTCCTCTCTGAACACTTCCCAAAGGTCTGGAGTCCTTGCGTGATAGTGCCCACTCCACACCGGTGCGCTCAGTCTCCCACTGTGACTCCTTCATGCCTCGCTCCCGGAGCCAGGCCACAGATCGCAGTGACGGCACGGCAGTGATCTCGGACGAGGCCTACAGCCCCTCCGACAGCGTCCTGCCCACCCCGGTGTCCGAGCACAGCATGGACCCGGCTGCCTCGCGCCAGATCAACGGGGCCCCCTGCAGCATCGAAGAGGAGAAGGAGTCAGAGGCGGGCAAAGCCAAGCGCGGGGATGGGGGTGATTATGGTGCGGAGGGTAAATCCGCACAGGAGGGTGCAGGGGGGGACTCGACCCTCACCGAGGTGGAACAGGTGAATAAGTTTGTCTTAAGTGTCCTCCGTTTGCTGCTTGTGACCATTGGACTCCTCTTTGTCTTGCTCCTCCTCCTCATCATCCTCACCGAGTCAGACCTTGACGTAGCATTTTTACGTGACATCCGCAAGACCCCCGAGTTTGAGCAGTTCCATTACGAATATTTTTGTCCCCTCAGGCGGTGGTTTGCCTGCAAGCTCCGCTGGGTGGGCGGGTTGCTCATTAACAATTGAGGGTGAGGTCGTAGCGTTCGTAAGCCCGTTCGGGCGTCTGAGAAGACGGTTAGGACCCCGGAGGGATGGAGGAGGGCGGCTGCGTCCCAACCATGAACCCTGCTTCTCCCACGGTCCTCCTGCAGACATACAGCTTGGACCACTCCTGCTACCACCAGGCCAGCGTCTCTCTCCCCCTCCTCCACTTTAAGTTACTCCCCTCCTCAACACCCAACCACCACCTTCTCGTTTCGCTTCTTTTATCCGTTTTTTTTTCTTTCTTTTTTTCTACAAAGCCAGGGGACATATTTTTTTTGCATATTTTTTTATTTTATTTCAAGTCATTTCAGGTATTTTTATTTTTTCAAATAACATAAAGGAAAAAAATTGAAACTGAAACTAAAGAACTGAAGGATTTTGAACCGTCCTCTTTACAGGAGCTGGAGAAGTTGTCACAATGGATGAACGTTGCCTTCAGTTATTATTTATTGCTGTCAAACGTGTATTTTCATTAGAAGAGCAGAAGAGAGAACGAGTTGATTGAGGAAGTTGTCATGAAGAGATGGAAGTGAGTTAGTTTAGAGTCGATATGCTGCTGTGATTTATATGTGAGGAAGAGTAATGATAAAATCTTCTGATACTGATCCATCCCCATCAGACAAACAGCAGGACAAACTAAATAGGAATAAAAGTGAAGGTTGGTGCAACAGGGAAGAGTCGGGGTGATTATCAAATGCCTTTTGTTGATAGGATGTCAAAGACTGTTTTCAGTTTTGAATTTTGTGGATAGTTTTAAGACACAATTACACTTCAGTATC
The DNA here is from genome assembly GCA_038501795.1 of Pseudopleuronectes americanus. Classification (NCBI taxonomy): domain Eukaryota; kingdom Metazoa; phylum Chordata; class Actinopteri; order Pleuronectiformes; family Pleuronectidae; genus Pseudopleuronectes; species Pseudopleuronectes americanus. Next base: position 11,492,644 of record CM076720.1, on the reverse strand, counting down.
TTAGCGTGTACAAAGTGAACTGGTGAAGATCAAGTTTCAAGTTTTTTTCTAACGTTTTCTAAGGATATGGTAAAATAAAACCAGTACCAATAGTGTTATGTGACGCAGTCGTGTCAGATGAGGTTAGACATGTACGATGAAGAGCAAAGATTCACTGGCACCAGTAGAGTCATAGTCTAGATAGATGATCGATGCTCATATGGTTTAAATAATGAAGAACTTTTGAAATGTCCTCATTTGTCTTTCTGTTTATTTCTCCAATTAATTTAATTTGCATTTTCTCATCAAGTTGAAATTCGATGAATTTCAATGATTTCTTTGTATGGAGAGTTAATGATTTTATTTCATATCAACCATGCTCTTAGGTTTATGTATCATACTATATTATTATTATTACTAGAATAAGAGTAACGATGTACTTTTTGTACAAATTAGTTTGTTTCCTAATATATATTGAAGTTTTCCATGTATATTTTAACAGAACTGAAATGTTATTTTGTTATTGAAGATTAAATTATACTTTTTTTAGCACTGTGTTTCAAGTAAGGTCAAAAGAATTAATGGAAATGAGGAAATGTTTTTATCCAGATCCACTGATAACAACTCTCATCCCTCCACCAGCAGTGACCCGGTTTTAAACATGTATTTTTACAGTATAACTTAAGGAGATATCAGTATACCACATATGCCAATATACCAAATAATCCAAAATCACATTTTCACTTTTCATAACTTTACCTTTCTAATTGTACTTTAAGAGTGTGTAGAGGTGACATGAGCCTGACCAGTGACACAGTCTGCAGCAAAGAATAAAAACCTCCCACTAAAAATTCAGTAAAAATGTTAGTGTATTTAAATGTTTAAAACTAGAGCTGAAGCAAATTGATTTATTATTGATTGAGCATAAACCTGGATTTATTTTGACAAATTCACAATTATTGTCATATTTCAAGCTAAAATATCAGCGTAATGTGATTTCAGTTTTTTTCAACGACAGCAAAAACATTTTCAATTTAACTCATTGGGCTGAAAATAGCCTGTAGGATGGAAATTAAAATGTTTGTTTCCATGACATAATCCAAACAATTATTTGATGATCTCAAACTCGGCAGATTCGTTGATGAATGAAACTTTAAACATTTGTTTCTATCTTGTAAATAACAAGTTAGAGATGAAAAAATTGAATGAGACTAAAAACGTATAATTTTTGGTGAAGGAAACATTTTAATATAGTTAATTTATTCCCTTGATTTTTCTATACCACCAGCAAAAATGAAAGCAGATATCAATATATTTATAATAACCTATATTAGAAAATAATATCTGTGTTTTGATTGGTCGGTCAGGCTCTGGATTCGTTAGCCTAATAGTTTCAGGGGGCAGTAGTGCTCCTGGTTGCTGGATCCTGGGTAAAATCAGTTTTTTTGTGTTTCTTGTTTACCTCCTGTACCAAGTGCAGGCTGTAAAGTGTTGGTGTGTTTGTAAGAAGGAATGCAAATTGAGGTGACAGCAATTGACATCCAGACAGAGAAGAGTAACTACAAAAATGTAAAATTTCCATATTTTGCTATGAAAAGAGGAGGAAAGGTGGAAAGGGGTGAAAATGTAAGCGAGGACTGAGGGAAATGAGACAGTCAGTCTGCTTCTGTGAAAGTGAGATTTTAAAAAGCGTGTGGTGACTCACCACTCTAATGGCTGCACAGGGTTACTTGTCTTGCTTGTTTTAAGTCTATTTCAAACCCCACACCCCGACTGCACCAGCACCTGCAGCTGCTGCAATGATGCAGCCCTGACGGTGCTATACCTACTTCTGTATCTGCGCCTGTGTAATACGAGCCTGTCAGTCCTCGGCTACAGTCATAGCCCCGACCACAGAGCAGCGTGCACTTTGGCGTTGTGGCTGGATCCACCCCAATGGCTCCTTCACAAACCACTGTTATCTGCGGTGGAAGGAACCAGGAACATCTGACCATTAGAGCAGAGCTGGGAAGCAACCAGTCATATGTCGGAGCTTATTTATTACAAATAAACTTGGATCCATTATCGAAGATGCAATGATAAAGCACAGCTCTCCTAACAAGGAGTGAGTGAGTGTTTCTTGTTTGTGTGTACATTCATAATTCATATTTATTACTTCTTTTACTGACATAAAGGTCAATGTGACTTGGCCGGTGCAGCCAGGCCGAGTTGTTAGCAGGACGTCTGTTAAAGGTCAGTGTGCAGAGGTGTTTCTCATCCATCAGGACAGGTTTACACATCAGCCTTATGTAGCTTCTCTGAACATGCAACAGTTTCTAAAGACAAAGGCAGCATTATTCAAGGAGCAATAATCCGCTGTGAGAGCAAAAAGATGTGATGTTAAGTGTTTGAAAATCCAATGGTGAATTATGTCCTTTTCCTGTGTCTTGAAAAACCACTTTTACCAAATTGCTGTATTCTTAACAACCATGTGACCACTGAGACACTTAGTTAAGGCTCACTCAGTCATGACATTTTATAAAAATCCTTTTTCCCCTTGGAGACGTCTCGTGTGGATGTTTGTTTTCTTTACATCATTCAGTGAAAGATTGTTCCCCCCCTTTCCGTGCCTGGATCCGAACATTTTCTACCAAAGTGGCAAGGATGAAGGAATAGAGACCGAAAAGACACAAACGTCCACTATCAACTATTCTACACGCAGCTCCTCACATCTCCCAGGCCGAGAGAGAGACGGGGAAACTGTGTTCATCTCTGTCTCAAGCTGTGATGGACACTTCATTCACAATTCATTAAGGTTTCGGTTGCTGAGTCATGTTTACATGTTTTCTTTTACTTCATGGGAGATGGATTCAGGTTGGGCCACGTGTGAACTGACAATCGAGTTTGAATGTCATCCATGGTTTATATAATAAATCCCTCGGTCCCCCTGAAAAGCAATAATGAAGGCACAGCCGTTCAAAAACATGTGTGCATTTGAAGATGAAGCCCTGATACTTGTCTGTAGAATCAAAATAACGGGATGGAGTCAATAACAAAAACACCTGCATGGTAAAGTGTAATTCGTAAAACACAAGCAACAAGTCCTGTTTTTGTTTCAGAGCCAGTGTTGCCAGATGAGAAATGTTTAAGTATCGTACCAGAGGTTAAAAGTTACCGTATGTTGGGGGAAATGATCGTACTCGAGTCACATCAAACGACAATAAACAGTAAATAAATAATGCTTTCATAAAACACATACATATTGAGACAAACAAGTGTTTGCTGGAGAGATGTGTAAACAACTACAAAACTAAAACTAAAAAACAGATGCATGATTCGAAGTCACAGACTTGGATTGAATCGCCTATCGTACAGCCCCCAGAACCTTCATTAAAAGATGGAGTTATCGTACTTCTGGTGGCAGAGGGGAATTTGTAGGGTTTTCTGTTAAGGAGATATTTCACTGGACTGCACCTTACTGTGAGGTGTTCTTGTTATTTCATCCCCTCGATGCATATTTTCAGATCTCTTGAAAGAATGTGACATAATCAGGACTTAAGTTTCATTGGCTGCCCTTCAAACTGCATGAATATGATGGAAGTGAATTACTAAACTAATCTGGATGATCAAAATCAAGATTTACACACAATTGGCTCCTTGAATCTTGATTCTGGCCCTAGTCGGTCATATTAAAGTGGATGTTTGAAGCATTGAGGGGTTTATGATGAGAGGACATCTTTGATCTGTCTTCTTCCAGCTCCCAGTAGAGGAACACCTCACACAACCATGCAAACACTCTACTCAGTGTGTAAACATAGTCATGACTGGTGGTGTGTCGTTCTACACTGGGATTGCTCTTTAATTTCGTTTCAAATACACAAGTATAAATAACCATCTAAATATATATGAATCCATGTGCCAAATCCAGCTCTTGTTCAGTCTGATCCATTCCGAATCCATTTGTACTGTAGGTAACCTTCTGTACAAGTCAGTATAATATATTGTTTCTCTCAAATAGTCTCCTGTAACTGGTGCCATTAAATGAAACTATTCAAACATGAAATAAACATTGAATAAAACAAAATTGCTTCTGTGGCTTTTGTGAAACAACACAAACTCAGCACAGCATGCTTTTCTCAAACAAAAACAAATCTTTTGAATGTTGATGACATGAAGCAATAAGTGTTATCAAAACTTCAATTTGACTTTAATATACAGTGAAAAAAATCTTCAGATCTCAAATACAATTTTACAACATTCAATATAAAATCTGGACCCACAACATGAAAACTGTACAGAATGTTAATATAAAACAGGATAAATACTTTACAATCACCGACACCAGCAGGTTTGAAAGTAGTTAATCAGTAGTTTTAGAGATGATGGTTCTAGCTCATGTGTGAGAACGTTGGCTTTAGGAAAGGTCTTTGTCTGGATTGAGGGGTCGGGGCAGACAGGAAGCCCGGCCTCCTTTCTGATGACGCATCTCCTGCTGAGCTTCTGGACCCTCGACCTGCAGCTTTCGCTCCTCCTCTGGAGCTTGATGATGACCATGACTTATTGCTGTTGTAGCCATTACTAAAGCCACAGAAAGACAGAGAAGTAGTTAAGAAAATAAGCATTCAGCTTTGAAGCAAATCTTATTTCTTAATATAAGATGCGAGACAGACGATACAGACCCTTTAGAATTGGAGCTTGCGTTGTTGTATCCTTTTCTCTTCTTGGAACTCTTGAAGAACGGAGCTTTCTTCCTCTTCTGTCCCTGTGCGGACTGATTACGAAAGTAGGTGGAGGACTCTGTGTCGTCCTCTTCATCGTAATTTATATTTGCATGGCCTCGTGTCATGTCTATCCATTCATCTCCACCAACGGCAGTCTGCTCCTCTAAAGAGACAATGTACAATAATGTTCAAAATCAGGGACGTTTTCCCAACTGAAAGTCTAAACCAAGGTTCACGTCATTGTTACATTGTTTACATTTGATTTTGTTTTGGTATCACTGATCGTTGATTGATTTGTAGACGGGTGTTTGTGTAATGTCTGCGGCGGGGAGGAGTCTTAGTTTGAAGGAAAACATTTATGAACTGGTTCATTTCATTACTGCTGTAATATCTTCATGGTTTTACTACCAGCTAAATGAACATCCTCGTTATTCAAACATTATATCATCAGAAGCAAAGACTTCTTCTATTCTCTAACTCCATCTCACTTCCAGCCACTGGTCTGAAAGTCGGACCGTGTTTTCAGACTGCAAACCAACGGAGCCATGGACCAGACTTACTCTTTTGATCTGATGATATTTTGGCTCGTTTGTCCGGATTCTGATCCGATACAAATGTGGAAAGGTCTGGACCAAACAAGGTAGGTGTTAATGTGTAAAAAAGGTAAACTAGTAAAGAACATGGGGACACTTAAAGAGGGTCATTTACCAGGTAGCTGCCACTCAGAGTATTTCTCTAGGAGCTGAATGACTTCCGCTCCATACTTCTCCAGTTTGTCCTCTGTCACTCCATCGATCTGCAGGAGGACTTCAGTGTCAGAGGAAAGCTTCTCTGACATTTGGGGAGAAAAAGGATGAAAAAGTTAGAAAATTCTGCTTGTATCATATAAGCTGTAGTGGTATTTGAAAGTCAACGCCTGCTCCAGACATTACCAGATATCTTTTTCAAGGTGGCAGTGGAGAAGATGTTGAAATAGTGAATGCCAAACGCTTTCCCGAGCTGCTTGCATAAATCCGTCAGCTCCTTCAGACACTTTTGAACCATCTCTTCTCTCTGAGAAACGTTCTTGGTCACTGAAGCTTTTATTCTCCTGCTGCTTGACGCACTCTCTGTCTCATAGAAATCCACCTACGACAGGTTAAGTGTTGGTTATTGTTCAGTGCCCTGATTGATATTTAGGACTTCAGTAAGCATGAGTCATATTCTACCTCTTCAAACTGCCTTAAAGTAGATGTTTGACTATGACCCATTACCTGCATGTTTCCAGACAGCACGCTCATGGCTTTTGTTCCAGCAGAGATGTAAGACACAGCTTGACCGTTGAACACAATGAGCAGGTCCTCGACCAGAACGTTATCCAGAACCAGTTTTTTGAAGAGACGGTCAGCGTTGTGTCTGGTGTAGGCTCCTCCCATCCCAAACATTCCTGTCTGTACCTTTGCAGTTTTAGATCCTGACAAAACATAAGATTAGAACATATTTTACCAGTGTCCAATTATAAAAATAATGCAACATTCAGTTACAAAAGATGCTTTTTCATTGCGAGCAGGGGCCTGTACTCTACCTAGGAAGATATCCACGAGCATGTTCAGCGTCAGACGGCTCTGCTTGGCAGTCTTGCCAAACTTTGTTCCGACTTTCTCGCAGTTCTCCTGGACGAAGCTCACAATCTTTTTCACATCTTCGGTAACATTTCTTATCTTGTATTGCTGCGGACAGACATATTCAAATTGTAGATCAGCTGGAAACAGGCCGGCAGGTTTTGAATATGAGATAATCAATCAGAACCCATTCCTACATTGGGTTTTGAACAGTTGTCACAGGTGACATCAGGGTGGTCTTTACAGAAGCTTTTGTTGAAGTTGAGCTCTCCAAAGTAAGCGAGCAGCTGAATTCTTCTACACTCCATTATGTTCTCGCAGAAGTGCACCATGCTGTTTAGATTGTTGATATGAGTCGCTTTGGCATGTCTGTCACCTTCTTTGTCCACTGTGAAAAGAAAGATTGCAACCAGGTCTACATGAGTAATACGTACGGTTAGTCATTCGGACAGTAAACATGCTTAGGGTGATTTCACAGTTGTGAGATAGCTGTTATTTGTGCCACATACTGCTGAGGATCCTCTTGATGCGTTGCACGTCAGTGTAGGAGTAGAACAGAATACAGTGAGAGACGTCTCCGTCTCTGCCGGCTCGTCCCGACTCCTGGTAGTAGCCCTCCACTGATTTCGGCAGACTGGCGTGGATCACATAGCGCACATCAGGCTTGTCAATGCCCATGCCGAAGGCTATGGTGGCACAGATGACCTGGCCGACAAAGGGGAACGGTGAAACCAGAGCAACGTGCAGTATTACTCTGCTTATACTTTAAATCCTTCAAACATCTACTGGTTTGCAAAATGTGAAAGCTAATTTCTATTGTCGTAGCTTTGTATCATGTACCGCCTACTAGTCAAATTTATCTGTGATTGTAATTGAGTGGGGACCTCACCTGGCAGCCGTCCTGATTGATCCACTTGCTCTGCACATACTCCCTGTCACCGTCACTCAGGCCCGCGTGATAAGCCATACCTAATATCCCCGCTCTCTGGAGACTCTTCGCCATGGCATCACAGTCATTACGGGACAGGCAGTACACAATGCCAGAGTCACCTGAAACACAGATAGGCAGCTGAATAATCAAAATGGCAATTTCAAAGGTTTTTTTAATTATTGACAAAATATGTCCCAGTATGAAAATCAAACAGTCTGTTGTTAATTAAAGGCTACTTACAAAAGCAATTAAGAATTTGACAAATACATTCTTCAATACAACTAAAACCTTTAATGTATATATGGAATTATAATTAAAGTACTTTGATGTAACTTAATCTAATGGACATCTTGAGGTCAGTCCGATATGATTTGTCCATGTCAATTTTATTTATATAGCACATTTAAAAACAACCTGGTTGACCAAAGTGCTTTACAAGTGGAGTGGTAGTGATTTGTTTTACTTTTCCGATACGAGAAATCTGAGATGAATATTTCCAAGTGTTCTGAAAATAGCATGAGCAAGGATCAGAAAAAAGTAAGTCTGAATTATTTACGTGGGTAGTGCTTCTTGATCCAGCTGATGCAGTCCTCGTCCACCTTTTTGGGTTTCTTGGGCAACACAGCATACTTCAAGTTTGTTCGGTTGAAACTCATGGTAAACCTGGACATATATTGGACAGAAAATGTGTAGTTTATGTTGGGTGGAGAGAAGAATCTGAGACAGGGCCTGAACTCAAAACACTTACACCTGCGGCCGAGTCATATTCAGCTGGTTGAGGATATCTTTCTGCACGCGAGGGGTGGCAGTGGCTGTCAAAGCCATCATGGGAACTTTGGGGAACTTCTGTCGCAGTTCATGCAACTTTTTGTAGTCTGGACGGAAATCGTGGCCCCACTGAAAAATTAAAAAAGGCCATAGAATGATTCATAAGGACTGCTGCAAAGATAAAAAGATAATGCAGACATGCACACAGAAAAGGCAGAGATAAACACACCTGACTGACGCAGTGAGCCTCATCTATGACAAAGCGCGTCAACAGGCCTCGCTCATACAGGTTATGCAGGGCGGAGACAAGCTTGTTACTTGCGCTGAGCTTGGGGAGAAGATAACATGAATCACTTTAGAGAAATCAGTTACTAAAAACTGAAATGAAAATAAATGTTGGAATCATACGTGTGATTTCTTGTTTGTTGTAAATAAAGTGAAAACAATCCATTTCTCACCTTTTCAGGTGTGACATAGAGCAGTTTAACGATGGGGTCTTTCCTGGAGAGCTGCATATAGATCCTTCCCACTTCACTGTCACTTTTATCACCAGACAGACTTGTTGCTGGAATCTGAACAATGTGAGTAGATTAGGAAAAATAACCAATGTTCTTTCTGATATTTAGAAACTTGACTCTCCTCTAACACACAAGCCGGAGCAAACATACTTACATCCAGTGTAGTGAGTTTCTGCACCTGGTCGACAATGAGTGATTTCAGAGGCGAGATGATGATAGAGACGCCTGATGACACGCAGGCTGGCAGCTGGTAACACAAGCTCTTTCCACCACCTACAGATGCGTCAATAAGAGATTTAAACATCTTCACTGCAGCTGGTCCACAATTAAGTGTGTTTCTGCCGTGCATGTCTACCAACCTGTGGGCATCAGAATAAACGTGTCTTCTCCCTGAAGCGTCGCATTAATCGCCTCTAGTTGATTGAACCGGAATTGATGAAGACCAAAGCGCTTGTGAAAGATCTTCATCATTTCCTGTGAGTGGGGGAAGTTGAATCCTCTGAATCGATCATGGGCTGGGTTTCTGAAGTCGGGCTCTGCAACGGAAGACGATAAAGCTGAGTCAGTAAAAATTCAAAAACCTACCAGAAAGCTACAGATCCCAATTTGAAAGCAGCGGCATTATTTACCAAAAAACTGAGAATCACTACCATTAAATTTAAAAGAGGATTCAAACAGAACGTGGTGTCCTGAATAATCCTAAAAAATGTGGACTACAAAATCTATTTAATGAGCTCTGCTTGCTTCACTTGGTATGACTATTGTGCAATTAACACATTCAAAATCCCAACAGAGGCTACAAATACCCTTTATATAAATAGTATGACACAAATTACAGACAAGCTATCTTAATTTATCTTTTTGTTTACATAGCCCGTCAAAAAATTTCACCAAATAATCTGTGCTCTGAGGATTTTGGGCCAGTCATCGTACATTTCCTCATTGCAGACATCTTATAAATACAAGCACAGATGATTCCTTGCCATGCTGACTTACCGGGGGAGCGGATCTTTGCAGGTTTGGCTGCAGACGCAGGTGTTGTCGGTTTCTTATCCCACGTAGACCTGCTTGGTCCTCCCTCTTTCACTGTATTAGACACAGCTCTGGAGTTTGTTCCAGTCACTGAAGAAGTTGAGGCTTCATCAAAGTAATCTGGGATATCTGAGTCATTGAAGTCATCTATGTCGAAGTCATCGAAGTAAAAGTCGTCTGCTTCTGTGTTATTTGCAGCTGTGACTGCTGCTGTATTTGATTTGTTCCGCACAACAGTGTCCGCCATCGCGGGCGAGAAGAAGAGATCTGAGCTGTCCAAGCCTGTGCTCACTTTCTTTGAGGAATTAAAAGATGGTTTTGTGAGGCTGTGATTTGATGGAGAGTCACACACACCATTATTCTCCACAACTAATTTCCCATAGTCTTTTCTGTGCAAAGGCTCCAGATTAATAATACTGTCAGAGAGATCAGAATCATAGTCCATAGAGATTGCTGGAGATCTCCTGATGTGAAGAGGGTTTTTAATGTCCACATGGGCAGAGCTGCTAGAAGACATGAGGCTAGACGTATAACAACTAACAGAGGAGCTTTCCTTTAAGCTGGTTTCAGAAATCACTGTGCTGTCTGGCTGCTGCATCCTGAACACAGCATCACCACCAGTTGCTAGAATTCTCTTCCTGAATGATGAGATCACAGCGGTCATACAAAGATATCATTAAATACCAGGAACAACAACAAATGTATTTTCTTCTCAATTGTGCTTACCTTTGAGCCCTCTTCAGTAAAAGCTCACTTCCATAAGACAGACCTATTAGTTCATGTTCCGGGATGGAGTCAACCAGAGAACAAATAGACTCCATGATACTGACAAGCTGCTCATCTAAGAAATGGTAAGGAAAAACAAAATCAATAATGAAAAGGAAAAAAGAACAAGGTCCTCAGTACATGAGTAAAAGGTGCAAAAGGTGTAACACCCACTTGTTTTGTCTTGTGATTGGAGAACAGAAGGTTTGTGCAGAGTTGTGACGGGTCTCTTGGTGTACACTTGACTGTCCCTGCTTTCATCATCAACCGCTTTGGATCTGTTTGAAATGAACTACTGCTCAAACACGTGTACACACTGACTGAACATTAAGACATGGAAAATTGAAAGAAACTGACCTTATCTCCAATATAGTAGACGTAAAAGGGATCGGTGAAGGGGGGATGTAGTCATCATCAGGCTCTGATTGGTCATCAAGCTCTATAACTGCAGTATCAACCAGTGTTTTCGTATCATCTAAAAAGACACGAACAAAAAAATTTTTTAAATAAGATTTGTCTTTTGAAAATTCTCCATTGCATTCTTGACTGTTTTCTCAAATGTGAAAATAAAATACAAATGCTGTAACAAACAGAATCTTACCTTTTCTTTCTTTTAAAGGCTCGGACACAACATTGTCGTCATCCTCATTATCACTCATCACAGACCTCAGATGAGCACGACGGGGTCTTCTGGGCATTTTAATTGCGGAATCATCCGGGAACAGCTCTTCTGGGTCCTGATCAAAACTAAATCCTGGTGAATCTGCTGTTTTGTTGACACTGTGTTCCAATTCCTTTGTTTCCAGATAAGACTGTTCACTTCTTGAGAGGCCATTCATTTTGGAGTCATTAAGGTTTAGTTTCCTTGTGAATTCATTTTTTCCTCCATTAGGAAGCGAGACTGGCTTGGTGCTGCTTCCTGATATTTCTGAACTGAATGAGTCATTTTTTCCTTTGGCAGGAGTTTCAAAGTCATCAATATCATCCCAATCGTCCAGTTGAAATCCAAGAGATGCATCCAGACTCATGGAGGTGCCGTTTTCACTAAGAAACTGGTTGTTATGTATAGATGGAGCCGTAGTCGACTTAAAACCAGACACTGCTGGAGGAGTCTGAGCAGCAGGAGCACAGGCACCTGCTGGGCTGATGGATTCTGACTTGCCTTTTGAACTTACATGTAAGAAGTTGTTGATTTTGGACTTTTGAGGTCCCTCAAGCTTGTTTGAAAATGCCAAAAGAGATTTAGTCACCACACTGTTCTTAGGGACATTGACATTCCTGTTTGCCAAAGCATTTGCGCTGATTACCTTGGTCGAAACTTCCTCCTTTGTCGTGCCTGATGAGAACTTCTTTTTGAAAGAAAAGGCCCTGAAAAATACACAGGTATGAAATTAGGAAGACGTGATGAACAGCTGAAGGCAGGGGTGTGATGCAAACTTCAATCCCTCCAAGACCTGAATGCCTCCAGGACAGGTAGAATAGAAGCTGACCGCTCCCAGCCTGGATGCAAAATGTCAGTGATACTCCCCTCTGGCAGAAGGCTGTCCATCTGGGCCAAAACCTCACGCCACGAGAACAGCTTCTTTCTCTCTGCAGCTGGCCTTATCAACAGGATGATGACAGTGTGCAGGTGTGGACATCATCTGATAAGTTGCGTAAGCAAGCGCACACCCCTGTTCACTTGCGCCACCAGCCACAGTTGGCAACCAGCTCACTCTAAACATGAACGCATATAAAACAACCAATGGCACATGTCTGATGTGGCATTTCTCTTGGATTGACTATAGCATCACTAGAAGTCAGGGCTGGACAGTATGTCCAAACATATCAAGATAAAGGTTTTAATACCAGTTGATGTTGATAATTATCACAATAAATGTCACATTATTATTTGTTCTAAGTTTAAAGACTGATGTATGCTCCTGAGTGAAGGTTGTGGTGTTTTTTAATTCATGACAAACACAGCAAACCATTTTACATATCTGATCAACCTCAATTATTGACTTATTGTTTCTCTGTGCTTGCATAAGCTGAACTTCAATATATAATAAAACTGATGTTATGCAATCTGTTAACTGTTATTGGTGAGATGAGGTAACCGTGTCTCGATTAGAGGTTAATGAATCACTTAAAAGTAGTTAATGGCCCCATTAAATACTACTTGTAGACTCCATAGTGTACTTTTCTATTGACACAAAAATCCTGTCTAACAGTGTACAACAGGCCATGTCTTTAATGTTACATTATGCTTGTGGCGAACTGTCGCTAGTGATAACTAATATGAAACTACTTCAAGAGAATATGTTGTAAAGAGCAAGCACACTGTTCCAACAGAGCTCAACCCTCCTGCTGTGCTGTTTCCTCACAGATAGCTGCATAGTGCCGATGAGTTAGCATAGCTGACAGCTCGTAGCTAACAGTTAACATGAGTTCTGACGGCACGGTGCTTTTTGTTGAGGGAGGACTCACCCGGGTTTGGGTTTGGCCAGAGACAGCCTGCTCTGAGCGGCGGTGCTGTGTCTCGCCAGCTGCTCCTCCAGGTTGTTTTGTGGAAGACCGGACATTGTTGTCGAGGAGATGAGCTAGCCACGGTGCTAGCGTTGACCGCCACTTTCTTTAGCTCTGCCCGCGCGCGACACCGGGCGCCACGAGGAACCGGAGCCTCGCGCTTTGTTTGACCGGTGAATGGAGTAGAGTCGGTCAAACAGAGACGGTGTTTGCAACTAGTTTAACCAGAAAAAAAGCTCTGTGTCTGTGGCACCGACTACAGCTTGAGTTAGCGCCTCTTCTACACACTGACTCCTGATTGGTTGAAGCTGGGCGTGGGGGGGGAGGATTCTGGGAGATGTAGTCTCCGCCCACGGTAATTGAATTTGTAGTCTTAAAGGGTCGTGTGTAAGATGTAGGTGAAAGGGAACTATGATATGACTCTAGTGATGTTTTAATTGGTGTGTGCAAATCTATATTGTACGAATTGTTGTTTTCTTTACACTAGAATGTGAGCTTTATATTTAAATACTTAATATTTACTTGATGAGCGGGTCCTCTATTATGAGGCTGCCTTGTTTTTTAGGGTAGCCCAAACTGGACAAACTAAACACCCTGTGCGTTTTTATGACTACGGAAGGCTACCACAGGTTCTCTTCAATGTTTGGAGGGTGATGTGAGGGATATTCAGCTGCAACATGCAACTTCACCACTAGATATCACTAAATTCTACATTTCTCAGAAGGAAGAGACAGCAGCGTTTCCAGGGTTCAGAAACTATCGAACAGTCAGAGCAAACACCAATCCACTTTCAATTGCATGTGCTCAATAAAAATACATTAGGAAAAAGCACCTTTAAGAGACATTTTCTGATATGTTGTACAACAATCAACTATAATTAAATCATATGCACCCTTATAGTAGCCAATCATTGCCCAAACTGTGTCTCCAACATTATGTAAAAGTAAGTATTAGAAGTAAATTTAAGCCAATCAAGCGTTTTTAAGAATGAATTTGTATAAATGTTAGAGATTTTTTTTTCACATGAAGATGATTACTGTTGGTCATTAAACATAATTGCTGTTGTTAAATGATCATAGATTATGTTCTATTTCATGAGATTAGATGAGGATGATGTCCACTGACTGATCTACAAAAACACTTGAGACAAAATGCCCCTGAGATAAAATGGATTTATTAGCAAGAGGTAACTGGGAAACATATTTTTGTTAATTAGTTGTTGTCATCAGAAAACTTGTAATACTGCTTTTTTCTTTTTTACAAAACTGGGAATATATCTCAAGGAGCGGAGACAGGAGGGTTGAAAGATAATTTTCATACCACTGGGTATTGCTAACAGCAAAATGTTTATTTGTTTATATACCTTATAAGAGTATGTGCATGTATAAGTGTATACAGTATAAGTATATAGTATTATTCTGTCTGTGAAGGTGTTGCATGCCTGCCACATGAGCTTTAAAAGTGTACTGTACATACATAGTAAAAATACATACAAATATTCACAGAATAAGCACTACATTACTATATTCCTGCTAACAGAAATGGTTATAGACAGGATTACAGTATAAATGCAAAACACTCTGAAGTTGTCTCCTATCCCTAAGTCATGGTTGCAGGACCACATTGTCGTAGCATTTTGTGTTGAAGCTTGAGATACAACTCTTTTTTGAAAGAATTACACAGTTCCACATTGAGAAGTATGCAGGGCTGCTTGTACAAAATGTACAGCACATCTCAGTGAGGTGAAATAACAACAAAGTACAAAATACTTTCCCATGTACATATAAAGAGCAGGTCACTCTGTCTTATACTACTACAAAAATAGTGTTTGAATGCTGCAGGCAGAGGCCATTCACATAGGTTTTATCATAGTTTGTAACAGCGATGCATATAACAGAGTGATATACAGTCACGTTCCACAATCACTGGAACAGCAAAAAGGACAGATTGTCTTTAAATTACAGAAGAGCAACAACCTTTTACTCTACAAAAGTATCGCCGAACCTGAAGGTACAACACTTACCACCTCGTGTGAGATTTTGTCATGAGATTGAGTTGAACAAATACAAAAAAAAAGTTACTGGTGGAACCGAAAGTTCAGATGACTCATCTTTCACAGCAAACTGAAGGGATACAAATGTTCTTTTAGCAGTGCTTGCTGAAACAAAGCTTATATTTGATTATACAAATTACACTGAGGTGTCTCAGATCGGTCTGGACAACTTATATAACACCAGTCTACAAATTGGGTGTCTTTTTTTTATATGAATTGTTAATGAAGACATTTATCGTAGACCAGAGGCTCCCAACCCCAGGCATGGCAACCACCACTGCGCCTCAGAACAGTTGCTACTGGGCAAACTGTGCGATCCCCCCCACACACACAAAATATGAATATTTCAACAATATATAGGCTATTATGTTTGGTAACATATTTTTCTTTCCAGCTTTAACATTACCAACAACAATGTAATTGTGTTTTGGAATGCTAGCTCTTCTAAGTTCTATCGATGAGATTTGAACAGATAGAAGTAACTGAATAACAAATGGTTTGATTGCCATGAAATCTGGTCCATATTTCCATGGAGCTGAGAGGATGAATGACTTTAGTGATCCCTTTCCTTTCCTTTATAGTGCAAAATATCCCGCTACTATTGGACAGAAAACCTGGTGCAAATTTCGCCATCAGGCCGAACTATAAAAGGTTTGGTGATTGTCTGTCCTCACACCAGCTCAGCATTAGAATTCCAATAATGTGGTTTATATCTGTAAAGCTAATGGTATGATGGACTGTGTGTTTTATTGCTAATAAGCAAATGTTAGCATGCTGCCATGCAAAACCAAGATGCTGCAGAAGGTAAACATTACACCTGGTAAACATTAGCATGTTAACAATGTCAGTGTGATCTTGTATGCACACTGACAGTAGCATTTAGCTCAAACTATTGCTGTGCCGAAGTACAGCCTCACAGAGGTACTAGCAGAGGTACTAGAAGTTTCTGAGAATGTGAGGTAACCAGTAGAGCTTTCATTCAGTAGAGCTTTGTTATCTTTTATAATATCATTCTTGATGGTTCCCACTAGGCTGCTACACTACGACACTACAGGTGTGTCCCAATTCAGAAACCTCCTCCTTCAGCGGCTCCATTTGCGAACCAATTATTTGTCACAGCAACGCGACAAGTCTATCCCAAACAAGACTCTTTCAACTGCGGCTGCGCCCCTCCATTCCTGAGCAACGATATCTTTTTTGGATCTTTCTTGGGCCAACCTGTCACAGGTAGGGTTGCCAACTCCCTGAAAAATAAATAAGGGACACCTCATTGGCAGGGCCGGCCGACCCGATTGCCTTCACCCTTCCTGGCGTGGTGAATTTTTTTTGCCCCTTTTTTTGTTAGTGAAACGATTTTTTAACTATTTGACCGTGAATTGAATTAGATGCATATTTTTGAGTGACATGAACACATGAAAAACGAATTATTATCCAGCAATTCACTTTAATAATAAACAAAATTAACTGAATAAAATAAGAATCTTCCTTAAACATAAACCTGTCTTGCTTGACTTAAAACTGTATACATTAATATAAAACAATGAATAGAAAGCAGCACATGGATTGTCAGTGCCTTTTTGTTTTTGCTGTATCTTGTTTTAATAATCCGGTTAAAAAAAAACATTTTCGCATTCATTTATTTTCCCGCGGGCCCCATACGGCCCTTGAATGAATTATCTTTGGCCCGCATGATTAAATCTATTTACTATTACACCTGATATATCGCTCGCACCACCATAATACTACAAATCCCACAATGCACTGCACGTGCGTCGGCACGTCCATCGCGGGCCGGTATTTTTGCATCTTTTTCTGTTTTTTTCTCGGAGTACTAGTCGTATTGCTGCTCGAAGCTGTACCGCCCCGCAAAGCAGTGTCGGTGTCTGTGTCAAGGCCGAGTTATACTCCTGCGACTGCAACCGCGCAAGGTCACGCAGCTGCATCGACGGACTCGTTTTGGTTTATACTTCTCTAACGTGCTGCGCGTGTTGCAACGCAATTCACCGCCTTGAAGGCCGAGTTATACTCACTGTCACCCCAGAGCAGGACATTGCCTGGGAACAAGTTTACCGTAAATGTTCATATAAAGCGCCCTGTTATTCATTTTCCATTGGCATTTTACTGACCATTTTTTTAATCTCACAGTAATACGGGACAAAGTGCGTCCCGTTTCAGCTCAATACGGGACGGGTGCTTTTGTTTCTAAATACGGGACGATTCCGTTTTTCAAGGGACGGTTGGCAACCCTAGTCACAGGAATCATTGTGTGCTGGTGATGAAGCTAACAAGCTAGCTGTGCAGGTGGCTTGGCTTCAGAACGTGCGGGCAGTTTGGCCTGGCCTTTAGGGACTAGAGGCCTCACAATGAGGATGAGGCCCCTGAATTGGGACACTTTATTATATATAAATGTTCCCGTTAAAAAATGGTTGGGAACCCCTGTCTCCTTCAGAGTATTGAGCAAAAAGGGAAAGATATCTCTGTTGGTTTGTTCTGGGAAGCAAAGAGACAGTTATGCTTCAGACACTTCATCTCCACTGATCATTGTCCCACAGCATCAAATGTAGTTTATATCCTCTGTGCTCCTTTTACCTGATTTGATGCAGTTACATATTTTTACATTGCTACATTGGTTGCAGAGAAATTCACTCGTCAATAAAACGTAAGCAAAGAGAACGATGGCCGGCAGCAGGGGTGCTCGGAAAGTGCAAAAGTCGACACAGTATGTGATGATGCAAAATAATGTCATTGGTCACAAAGAAGACACAGTTACCTGTAAACAAAGTGACCTCTGTTATTATGCTAGAAATAACCCAAAGAAATGTAAATTGTAGATTTTGAAATCAGGTGGCATTGGTGGTAAAGGTAACAAACAATATACGCTGAAATGATTTGTGTCTTCAGACAACTTTAAACATCCACTGTACAGAAGAGCAAATATCGTAAACATGTACAACTATACAAAAGTTTGTATGTTAACTCATGTGTAATATTAACAAGGAAAAGTACACAAAGGACCACCTTCCTTATCAGTTGGGCACTTTTGGCTCAATTCGGAGAGAGGCTTCGTACATGCTTTCTTCATCCAGAACAGATGTCATATCCAGTAGGTATTGGGCAACCTGAAACACGCAAAGAAAATTTCATTGAAATTAATCTTTATAGTTTTTAAAATACATAAGCTGTTCCCAACTTTTTAGCTTTTTACCTTCTAGACTAAAACAGTCTCTACTTCTGACTGATTATGTACTTTGGTAAAAATCAGGTAAATAAACAAATTTTTCTTGTCCCTTGGTAATATTCCCTTTTAAAGGCTTGGGAAGTTAAAACTAAACTAAATATGGTTTTACCTTTGCTTCCAGGTCAATCTTGTATGCTGTTTGCTGAAACTGTCTGATTTCTCTGATGATGTGTGAAATCTGAAAAGCAGGGTATTATTATTTCAGACTGTAAAACATACATTTGCAGGAAGTCCCTTGTGTGACAGGACCCAGAAGAACTCACCATCCTCATCTTTGAGAAGTTGACCAATTGGTCTTCTGTGTAGTTTGGTGTTCCCTCCTCGATGAAAGCCAGGTCAGTGAGGTACATCCCCAGGTAGGGCACACAGGGAGGGTCACAGCTGGTGGGAACACACATCATCACACCATCATCTATGTGTCCTGCAAGTTGGCCTCACTTATCCATCCCAAAATGATGTCTGTAAACTGAACTCACTTCTTTAAAGCCTCTCTCAGGTTTTTGAACCGCCCCTCTGATGACACTAGCTTCTGCAGCTTGTCAATCAATCCTTTTGTCTGGTGGAAAAGATAATGAAGAACACAATTTATCATATTTGGAAGAAACATTGTTTACCGATGTATAGGGTGATACACACCTGCTTCGAAACCTTGAGCCATGTCTTCTTGAGGCGAAAGACAGAGCTGCGGTTGAGGGAGGAGGTGATCTCGAGCACGGCGTTGTAGTTATGGAGACAACGACAAATGTCGGCCACGGCCACCCATTTCTCGATGACTGTAACCCTTGTGACCACATCCTCACAGCGCAGGATCTCTGTGGCAATAAGGTTACTTATCTTGCAGAGGAAAGAGAGAAAAAAAATATTATTTTTTTTTAAATCAATAAAAGGTAGAATAGAGGAGTTGTGCTCGTTTAATGGAACATACATCGTTGAAGTGCTTTGTTGTTCTCATGATGAACGGAGTCTTCTCATTTTTATCGTTCTTCATCCAGCCTTGTCCAAAGAATTCCCTGTAAAGCGAACAGGCAAACATAGAAATTAATTTATATATGTGTTCCTCTCTATAACTAACATGCCCAGGTGATGTGATGGCACTTACTCATATGGGATGACCTTAAACACCAGGTTGTCCAGGAGAGTGAGCTGCTCTGCGATCTCCAAAGCAGAATGACTCTCAAAGGAGTCGGTCTTCCCCTCTCCCACCTAGGACACACAAAGCAACCCCAAATTATTAAATGGTGCACAATGTGAGGGAAAAACTAAACAAACTTGATGTTGGTAGATGGCACAAGAAGGATCACATTCAGAAACCTAGTTCCTCTGAGATCAGATTTACTAGGTTCCCGTTGTGAAAAACTGGGTAGCTGTTTTCTTGACTAACGTTTGATAGAGAAATGTAGATGGACAGAAGACATCAGGTAAGTACGGTGGCTGAGATGTCTCACACATGCGGCACAACAGACGTTGACCACAAAGTGACCAGGGTGATTTTATGTTGTCGAGTGAGCTGACCTTTGTGAAAATTCAATGCCTGTCTATTTCAGGTGTTACGGTACAGGTGCATTGAGCGTCCAAAAAGCAACGACGCACCTGTACCGTAACACCTCTAACAAACTGGCACCTCATTCTAAAGGCAACGGGTCTGTTCGCATCTTCACAAACAACAGTTGAGACCCACACATCGATCACTTGACCACAGTAAGTAACTCTGTCCGTTGTCACTCACTTCCTTTGTGGTTGAGTGTATGTTGAGTGGCCCTTGGTTTGGTGTTGTGGCTTTTGTGGTTGTGTTGTGGCTTTAGCATTTGTGTTGTAGCTTATGCTTTGGTGTTTTGGCTTTTACATTTGGTGTTTTGGCTTTTGTGGTTGTGTTGTGGCTTTTTCATTTGTGTTGTGGCTCTTGCTTTGGTGTTGTGACCTTTGTAGATGTGTTGTGGATTCAGGTTTTCAAGTTGTGGCTTTGCATACGTGTTTTCTATGAATGCCCTTGTGTGAGATGTCTCTGCCACAATAGGTAACTTTTTCAATCACAAATCTACTGAAAAGCAAAAGTGGGTTACAGCTATAACAATTTGTTTATTGATAGAAAATATTATTTATTTGATTAAGTATAAAAGAGGATATATTTTTTTATTTTACTATAATCTTTTTATGCTCAATACTATAACTGTACCAGTTGTGTCACGTCCTCCAGGGTGATCTGACTGTCACCGTGATCTTCCTGAGTTAGAGTCCTGTAACAGAAGAGAAAGTTAAGCTCAGAGGTATAATAGTATAATGGATCATTTTAAGTACTGTGATTACAGTATGAATTGGAATTTTCCAGTGAAACAGCACGCTACAGTACCTGATGATGTTGGCTGCTGCTTTCCTCTCTTGAGTCAACAGCTCGGGGTCGTGCATCACTTCCTCCAGGAAGACAATCGCCTTTGTCTTCAGCTCATTGTTATTATCAAAGTCCTGGAGATACACAAGCACACATTTAACAATTTGCACAAATATATACTGAGCCCAACTTAGTCTTTGTGAGTACCGGGGAGTGTTTGGACACCCAGTGTCTCAGGACGTTCAGAACCCTGTTGGTCGCTGCTCGTCTGATCACAAACTCTTTGTCTCCATTTCTCTGATCGGTTGGGAAACCTGCACAATGGGGATATTTCAAAATGAGCTCTCATTTATATGACACACTCATTATTGGCAAAAAAGTCCAAAATCTAAAATCGGTTGATCTGAGTGAGGTCAACCAATAACTACATTTGGACTTTAGTCCTGTTTGAATAGTGGGTAAGTTTGTGTACCAGTGCTGGCGAGGGACATCCGTCGATATTTTTCCTTGGTTGGTGTGCCCTCATTGGCTCCAGCTGTAGCGATGGCAAATGCGGAGGCAGCAGACAGGGCACTGCGGTTGTTATCCAGCTCTCGACATGAGGACATCACCATGCCATTATTGTAGGAAAACAGAGAGAACTCTACAATGAAGCACAAATAAAGAGAAAACAATCTGTGATTTATTCTGGTGCCATGTAAATGAAATTGGTGGTCAGTTTAAGAAGAGGCATAACAAGTTAAAGGTTTTCACTGTATATGTGTCTCAGAATTTTTTTTTGTGTAAAATACAGTATACAGTATGTTAGTAGGTGTATCTGAATTCAAATACACTGCAGAATGACCTGCTTTTTCTCCCTGCTCAGGCCTCCACTAGGGGGCACTACAGGCCAACACAATCTGTCCCTTCACACTTTTCTTTACTAGAGGCTTTGATAATCAAGATGGTTGCAGCTAAATATAGCCGCCAAATATCAGCACAGCAGAGGAATCAACAGATTCTCTGCAGTCTGCTATGTTTAAATCCTGGGAACATAGACAGATCATACGCAGCCAAGAAACCTTCACCATGTGAGCCACAACACAGCTCTTCACATTATCCGCTAATTCACATATTCCAGGGGCACTGGGTTTACTCTTTAAAAAAGCAAAATCCATTGTGTGATTTTTGTAATTTGATGCAGAAGGCACAGATAATCTTGGCTCTGAAACGGCCTTGTTACTGGGGGCGGCAGGGAAAACACAGTGTTGATGTAGTTGCTATGACACAAGTTTCCCTCACACCTACTGAAGCCAAGCATTGGCTATCCCCACATGCTGATAACCACAAACACATTAATGTTTTACAGGACTGTTTTCCATAAGAAACATATATATATATATAACAAATATAATTGCAACCTATTTCTATTTGAAAGCTTTAATATCTATATAAGAGACAATAAATTGTGGCTTATTTCAAATGTAATGTTTTCGGCTACATGCTTTGTTTTGTTATGTGCTCAGTCTTGGTTTAAATATTCAGGGCTCAGTGGTAAATTAGGCTCTGGCAGAGCACTTGCATACAGGTGGCATGTCAGTGTGTGGTTTACAAGCCTGGATATTGGATATGAGTTTGTTAGGATGTTAGTGCACATGTCTAGGACAGGGCGTACCTGAGGAGTTTTTGCATTTTATGTTTTTTGGAGTGGTCGGTGACTTTGTGGGAGAAGCCTCTGCTTCCCCATCGTCACTCTGGTTTGGATCGTTGTCGCCTTCCTCTCGCACTGACAGATCTGCATCACAACAAATACACACAGGTTACTCAAATCACTATTACAGCAAAACAAACTTGAAGTACTTTGATCGAAATGTCTGTTCCTGGCCCACCTTGTTTGCACGCTGAGGTCTCCTCGGCCTTGTCTTTCTTGTCCTCGCCCTCGTCTGGGATTTTGCTCGCGACAGGGCTGGTCACGTAAAGCTTATTGATGTCCAAGGTGGTTTTGCTGAATGGCGAAATGGACGAGTACATACTTGCATAGCCGTTTGAGGAGCAGCTGAGGGCAGCAAGGTCAAGAGCTTTGCCCCCGGTGATGATGGGGATGTTGAGGGAGAGCTTGCGCCTCCGGTTTGGGGATGAGTTCTTGGTGATGGCAAGAGGAGGAGGGGAGGAGAACTTCCTGCTGGCCCTCGGGGAGCTGGGAGGTTCTCCATACAGGAGTTTACTGTTCTGACTGCTGGCAAAGAATAACTCCAGGGACCTGCATCAAGGGAGGATATATGCATTTGAATTCAGCACATAGGAATGTGTTTCTTCGATATTTGTTAAGTACACTCTGTTTTAAGAGCTTAACTAAATACACAACACCTCCTAAATAATTTATGCAAACCGAGGCAGCCAGGCAACCAGAAGTGCCTCTGCAGTCGCATCTCATCGTTTTAGAGCAGGATACATGCTGCAGTGTTCCAGAAACCCTCTCCCACTCCCTGCCACCCTCCTGGCGACCTCACGGGTTCCCATAAATAGCACAGCGAGTGAAAGTGCGCATGGCCACTGCTGACACAAGCAGCCAAGTGTAGGTGTCTCACAGTGACATGACAAGCGCCACGGGAGAGCGTGCTGCAGGGCGTGGGCATGGGGAGCTCTCCCTGATCTGAACCCCACAGTGGGGCCCTGGCTGCCTGTGGAGTGGCCAGTTCGCCCCACTGCAACACTATGGATCTTTTGCGAGGAGAGAGGGAGAGAAGAGTGGGAGAGAGGGAGAGAGAGAGAGAGAGAGAGGAGAGGGTGGGGCCCTGCAGCATCGAGGTTTGGTACCATAAAGCGATAGAGCCCTGGTTGAGACACTCCCAGTCAGGCAGGAGGAACTCAAATATTATCTCCGACCAGTGAACACACACACACACACACACACACACACACACACACACACACACACACACACACACACACACTCATACACATTTGTACTTCATTGTCTTAGTGCGGATGCATTCCCTAGCCCCTTACCCTAACCTTAACACTCACAACTAAATGCCTAACCTAATCCTAATTCTAACCCTAACCCTAAAACCAAGTCTTAACCCTCTAACAAATGTCCTTAGAATGGTCATCACAAAGGTATGAGTAGAAGTACACACACACACACACACACACACACACACACACACACAAGACACTCACACACATACAGAGGCATCACAGAGCCGGTCAAAATCGCATTTGAAGCCTGACAGTGTTCCAGTATCAAATACAGTATCTTAAATAGGCTATTAGTTCTAGAAATAACCCTGAAAAACATATTTTTTACTTGCTTAACTGTAATAACCATAACTATATACAGTATTCATCAAGTAACGCTGAATTTGAAAATTATACATCACAAGGAAGAGGAGAAGCTTCGTGCATCTTTATATACTGTCTATAGTTTTCTCATTCAAACATTGTTGTTGTTGAGCGTTTCATTTAAGTTTTGAACTGAACACATTCAGGTAAATTTAAGTGAGAAGTAAGCCGCTCATATGTCTTCACTTTAATCTAAAAGTTCATAGTGCCACATTTCTTGGCTGTTGCACCTTGAATTGATTACAGGATGACAGCAACTCACATTACAATAGATCAACTTCCTCTTTAAGCAACCATATTTGAAAAGATGCCAAACATTAAAAATAAAAATAATGTTGTTGACAACAATCCAGCAACAATCAAGTCTGTCCAAATGTAGTGTGACTCACCGAGCAGGGATGGCGCTGATGGGCTTCTTGTAGATGGTGATGAGTTTGTCTAGCACCACATCGGCGGTGGTGAACACACGATACGAGTGCAGGAAGGTGTTGAGGAAGTCGATGGAGAGGAAACGGAGGTCGGTCAGTCTCTCCAGCAGGCGCTCAACGCTGGCGTAGCGGATCTGCAGCACCTTGCAGGAGTTCATCATCTTACTGAAGCGGATGTCCACATCATCGCAGTACAGACTTGAATCTGACCTGCTCAGGATGAAAAAAGTTGAACAGAATTAGAAATAAATGCCAGGAAAAAAGGCAAGGAAAAGGGATGGAAATAAAAAATACAGCTTACTTGATCATCTGTGGTACTGTGACTTTGGAGTTGTCCTCAAAGGCGTTCATCATCAGCCCATTGCACCGGATGTTGTCTATGCACTGTGGTGCAGACACGGACGAAGCAAACAGAGAGGACAGAGGAAAACATTAGCGAGTTCTGTGACATGCAGCATTTCTGCCTACATCCTTGGCCCCCTCTGAGGGCCGGGGACTATGATCTGTGTTGACGTGCCTGGCTGATGTCACTGGTCCATGCAGACTTCTCCTGCCTGGAGGAGGCCACCAGGATGACTGTGAATGACTGACTGTCCTTTGGCTCCACGACAATCTTGAAGTCCAGGTGCTCGATGTCCTGGCCGCTCTTGTCTGATTTGGCTTTGAGGTAAACGCAAAGAATTAAGGTTAGCTGTCATTTCTTGTACAGATAAAAGCAAATATTTAGTGAGGACATTCATATCAAATATTTATTTCAATAAAAACTTGTAAATATCAACATTTGGCCCAAAACTGGAATATCATTACTAAACATTCATTTATTAGAAACTTAATTCACTCCAGTAGTCTCAAATGTTAATTATCAAATATTAATGAAGTCCGGCACAGTCAAGTAATCATGCATTATATACAGCATCACACATGGTATGTGCGATGCATATTCCTGTTAGATGCTATACATGAATAAAACACTCACACTCATCATCTGTCCCCTCAGGGTCCTCCATAAGAGTGCAGTCTATAAGCGAGATGACTCCATTCTGTGAACAACACACACAGTACAAACTCAGTGTCTTAACACTAGCCACAGTTGTCTCAACACAATACCTGACATTAATGCTGCAAAGTTGATAATCTACAATGGACTGCTTTGATGAATTTTCGGGATAAAACTTCACTTCTTCACATATTTCTGCATTTGGTCCGTTTGTCGATCTGTTAATTATCTTAGCTTTAATAACGCAAAAGGTAATGGATGAAATATCACAAAATTTGGGGTAAGGATGTGTGATATGTATCAGGAACCCATTAAATTTTGGTTCAGGTCCGGATGAGGAATATTTTTTCACTTTCTTTTATTACATTCATTGCAAGAGAGGGTGTTTTATATTTAACCTTTATATAGATTTCTCAGAGAATAATTTATGGATCTTTAAAAAAAATGTATGCGAGAATGTTTAGGGGACTGATATTTATGAGTGTGTGCAATGTTGATGACAACTATGAAAAGTAGCACAAACTTTTTGCGATTTTCATTACAAATGTTCACGGATTCAACTAAAACATGTCATAAGTCTGGCGTTGTAACTTTATCTAAGGCTTTTCAGTCTTAAACCTTAAACTCAAACATCAATTGCCCTCTGTAATGTTTAGTAATAATACACCACCACTCCATTACACAAATCAAGCTGCTGCTGTCAAACAATGAGCCTGTGTGTGTGTCCAGTGGTAATTGCCACTGATAAAAGGCAGGAGATTGCGGACCCTGTAGCTTTCATCTTCCTGTCAGTTAATCTGTTCACTTCAGCCTGGAGATCCGGGGCTTGCGCTGCTCTTTAAGACTGTGACGTTTGATAATAAGGAGCAGCGCCCTCACACTGTGGCTCAGCAGCACGGGCCTACCTTGGTGAGATGAAGCTTTCCCCCAGAACCCCTGTTGCAGATGATTAAATGCTTGGAGAAGAGAAAGCACTGCCGCTCCCCCTCCTTCTTCAGAGACAGAGAGCCCAGTCGCCCACGGGTGATCTTGCCCTTCTCGCTCATCGGCACCTGGATGAGAGACCCTGTATGTGGCAATGAAAGAGTGAGTGTAAATCGCCAGAGGAAGGAGAGAGGGAGAAGGGGGGATATATAGATAGTAGCCAAGAACAGGGGTTAAGAGAAGGAAAGAAATGATGTGAAACTGCTCGTCTAGCCTTCCACTAAAATTGAATACATCTACGGTCACGTGAGAAACTAGAGATTAAATTACTCAACATTTCCGTTTTCGCTGTCCTCATCCTTCGAGGCCTATTGGGGATGAGTGACATTTACAGTCCCAGATTCATCATCATTTTCCCTCAGAACAGTCTAATTACACTTGGCAATTGAAAACTCTCCTCGTGAGAAGCACATGTTATTCCCAAGGGGGAGAGAGAGAGAGAGAGAGAGAGAGAGAGAGAGAGAGAGAGAGAGAGTTGGGCCGAGTATCTCCCCTTTAATGCAGGGCTGAAGATGTAAGACCGGGGTAGAACAATGTTTTATCGGCAGGACAGTGGTTGATCTCAGATTTTTAGAAATCAGGGATCACAATTTACATTAAGGGGCTAATTATATTTCCAACAATCATGCACAATTCCTAAACCAGTTTTCTGTTATCTCAATAACTCTGAGAAAAGCCACACATCTTTGAATAGATTTGTTAAAAAAAACATTTTAACACATTGTCACATTTACTGATAGCATTGTTGGTTAGTGACAAAAACAGTACTGAAAGGACAGGGGCACTTCAGCCCCGGATGCGCCCCTGAGACAGGAGTTACTTTACCTTGTCGTACAAATGTCTGGCTGGTGTCGAGGAGAATCTCGCAGCCCTCCACGATCATTCGCTCTATAGCCAGGTTCTTCCTGATGTTCTCCGTCTCGCTGACCTCATCGTGCATGATTCTAGAAAAAAAGGGGAAATCCATCATTTTAATTTGATCAGATACAAAAAGGCCATTAAATGCAAGAAATCTTAATGTAAACATTCACCTCATGTTTGTGCACATCAGTGACTCGTGCATTTAGCAAGAGGCTTGTTTTCGCAACCTTTAATATGCAGTTGACGATATTTTGAGCAAGAATTTGATTCCTAGATTGTTTTGAGTGTTAACGCTTTCATTGGTCTACAAGCAGTTTACATTATATTTTGAAGATTGTGTCTCATAATGTCACTTCACTTGTACTGCTTTCTACAGCAGCTCTATTAGATCAATGCTGCTCTTTATCTCAAACTTGGAAAATAACACATAGAACCCTCAGTCTAGTATGAATATTCATATTTAGAGTTTGATATTATCTTTAAAGGATTCATTCTAATGCTTTTTTCAAATAAATTGATATAGATTCAGGAAACAACAATCAAAGGTTTTTGTGATGTACCGCAAAAAAACACCACTAACAATAAATCTAGGTGAAAACTAGGCCTGTGATTGCTCTATGTTGCTCAGTAGAGGACCCATGCAAGTGTTGATTTTAGACAAATGTACCTGGAAAGCTCTTCCAGCTTTGATTTTGCGTAGTCCAGACTGGTCCTCTCTATGTGTTCGTGGGGTGTGTGGGCCAGAAGTTCGTGGAGTGTAAGAATGTAGCGGGGAATCTAAGGAGACAGAAGAGAAACCAACAGGGGAGTTATACCCAAATTTAAGGGCTCATCAACAACAACACAAAACATGCACACACAGGAACATACAAGTGCCAGCGTGCACATACACTAATGAGAAGTAGATCAGTGGAGAGCACAAACTACACTCATCAGCAAAAATTTGCTATCAACACAGCACAGCCTGTAGTTGGCCCCAGCAGGGTGGACTGCTGGGAAACTGCGTACCTCGCCAGAAATTAGCCATTATTAAAACTCGAGCTCCAAAAACAACCACTTTTTAGAGACGTGGAAAACACTGCAGGGATATTCTGAGCTAAAGCCGACAAATGCCTGCTATTTCTGGGGCTGTCCAGCGATACTGCAGTTACAGGACATCGCTCTGTGAGCCAAAGAGGAGGGGGGACTAAGAAGTCAGTTAAATTTCACCTGAGAAACTAGACATATACAAGATCATAAACTTGTGCACAGCAGGAAGCCAAAACACAAAATTTACAGATAAAGAAGAGGACATGACCTGAGTGTCCATAATTCAGCTACTATGTTGGACAAAAAACAAAGTGGCCATATGTTTAACAGACAGCTGGAATTGGGCATCATTGGCATAGCAATAGCCACCTTGTAGTAAGCTGGTGAAATATACGGCCCCAGGGTACCATTTGTATATGGAAAGAAGAACTTGGCCAGGAGCGACTGCGAGAGAGCAAAATTAACGACAAACTCTGGCTCCGGGACGCAGCTCTGCAGCAAACAAATGGGCTTGCCTTAATTCAGAGTGTATATCAGCGAGACAAACGAGCTGACCTGGAACATGGGGTAGGTGAGGAAGGTCTCCAGGGTCCGCTCTTCGCAGTCGGGCTTGGCCTCGTACTGTTTCAGCAGCTTGTCGAAGTCCCGGTTCTGCTTGCAGTGAGCCAGGATCTGCAGGCTGTACTGGTGGTTCCTCACAAACTCCTGGTAGATGTTCAGCATGGGCAGCAGGATGTCAAACAGGTCAGCTGGGGAGAGATCGATACGGCAAGAGAAAAATTACACAGGCAATACAGAGGGCTCCTTCGATCGTGGTTAACACGCAGAACGAGCTTTGCAATGACAATGAAATAAAGAAAGTAGATGAGATGTTTCTTACCCAGCACTAAGGTTGGCCAGCTCGCTATTCTGGCTTTTAGACCTTGGTAAAATATCTGATGAAGGAACATGATAGTTTCACTGGAAAAAAGAGAGAAAAATATATTGATTGATTGATTTTTATGAAATGCAGAGTTTACCTGTTGAAGTTGAGAATGATGAAAGTTCAATGTGTGTGAGAGCATGGATGTGCAGGTTTGGAGCATGAATGTGTTTGGACGAGTGTGTGGGTAGATTTTGAATAGGCCAATGAGGGTGCATGCAGATGACTGTCTTCACTGGTCTGTCTGTGTGACCGACAATGAACTCTCTGATGTGGCAGGAACCCTTGAAATCAGACTGGTACAGTAGGTCAAATACAGCTGACTAACATTGTGTAATATCAGATCACTTAGTCATGAAAACTATTTTATTAATCACTATGTTCATCTAAATGTTGATATTTTTAATTGAGAGTCTCACATAGATAACAAGTTGGTTTCTTGCTACACAAAGACCCAAAGCAAAGCAATTCATGGATGAGTGCTGGCCATCTTTGTTTTTTTAGGATTTTGTGGACAAGTGGCAGAAATATGTTTGACCAAAAGTCATCATAATAATAATTTAGTGCTTTCCATGAATGTTTTTATGACATTTTCACACAGATCTGTAGATATACTGCTGTGAATTGGACTAATGGAAAATGTTAAACTAGCAAATATATGAGATGATAGATCAGGGGATTGTCAATATTGATGACTTCTGTTTGTCAGTTTCTTCTTTCTCGGTCCATTCCCACCTCGAGACACAAATGACTTGCCCACTGAAACACACTATTATTCTTAGGGTATGTTTGCCGATCTAACCTGTTGAGGAATATGCTGCTGACATCATCGTGGGTGATGGGTGGTTTCTTGGAGCTGGCGGCCATGCGGAGCGGCCTCAGGAAGTTGTTGACCAGGATGTGAAGCTGCTGCACGTACTCGGCCTCTGAGTCCAACATGCTGAACACCACCTGGTTCCTCTTCCTCATGCTCTCTGCGTGAGGCGAGCGGATGTAATCCTGGATGATGGTCTTCCACTTCCTCCTACAGATCCAGCCTCGCAAGAAGCTCTGGACCTGAAGCAGACCGGGTTTAAGTTCATCAAGTCTAAGTGCACTTAATACAAATACAAATAAAACAAGTTTGGGTTTCAGGCTTTACTTTTTTGATCTTCTTGATTTCGGCGTCATCGTCGGTCGGTGTGGCGGCGGGGCTGGCCTGGGTCTTCTCGTTGTCTTTGAGCAGCCCGGAGATCTGACCGAGAGCGACCACAAGAAAGACCAATCAGTCCCACTGACATGTATATCTCCTTCATACTTATTGTAGCAGCATGTTATCAAAGTGACAGGACATGTTAACACTGAGACATTTAGCCTGAATGCAACATATAGCAGACTGTCCTGCATGTTGACAATATGTAGAGAGGCTGGTGAAATAAAAAATAAATAAAATACCCAGACTGGAGCTTGTGTGAACTGTTTGAAGCCAAGTGTCTCCATTTACTTTGAATATGGTGGGAGAGTTAATTGTCATTGCGTTTCATAGAGGAGGCGCAATATAAAGCTGTGTTCATGCATATTCAGCACATCATTTGATTTCAAGCATCGCATTTGCACATTAAAGTAAAATGACTATTTGATCTGATGAATACAGCACTGAACGCAGCCCTTCTTGGAGACATTGTTCCTGAGAGGAGATGCAAAGTGGAGAGCGGTCGGCCTGAGCGCAGCTCTCACATGGGGGGGGGACGGCTGAGGGGGTAGTGCGGTTTTCCTCTAACCAAGTCCCTGAACCAAGTGCTGAAGTGTCCTCGGGCAAGATACTGAGCCCTGAATTGCCCCTCATAGAAAAGGTGCTGCCCATAGATGCTAGATGCACTGTATGTGTGTGGAGGGTAATGTGTGTACTGTAAAGCGCTTTGAGTGGTCATCAAGACTGGAAAAGCGCTAATTAAATACAGACCACATGTGATGGTGCAGTGCTTCCATTTCTGTCTTACACTAGATGGACATATGAGGCGAACAGAGCAATAATCCACATTGTTTTCCCAAAGGTTCAGATGTTATTTGTGGTGCTGGCAGGTCACAACAAGGAAGAGACACATCCGTGGTTTTGGATTAATATGAGCGCGGTGCAGGAAGCGGTGGTGATGTACTACCAGGAAGTCTATTTACAGCCGGTCTTACTGATATTGTGTGCGGCTGCCACACATCCTTCTATAGATAGAAAATCCTGTAATCCTCCACTGCTGTGGTTCAGTGAGAGAGGGCAAAATCCTGGATATTTTAACAGAGCTTGCTTTAGTCTTCAAATACAGTAAAAGGGAACATCAGAGGACACAGTTCAGCCAAAATAGCCCAAAGATATTCTGTAAAGTGGAGTGTAATGGAAGGCAAATATCTGTAGTTATAATTACAACAGGGGTGATAGAGTTTTGCTTTTCTTACTGTGTACACAAAATAATCATTAGATAATAGATAACATTGTTATTAGGACTGCATTAAAACAATTGTCCTGTTGGAAATACAGAGCAGGCAGATATCTGGGCCAAGAATCCTTCTTCTCTCTTCTTTTTTTAACACACAAAACACAAACAGAGATACTTTCTGTAGGTATTTTAGGTCCAGATGACATTTTTGCTAATCTCTATTAACAGCTTTCAGCATATAAATGAATACAGAATTATGATTTATAAATATTAACAAAATATATCTGAAAAGCTCTTTTGGCTGAGTAGCAGACACTATTCCAAACTTCCGTTCTATCTGCTGTCGAGTCACACACGGTGCAGACTTCAATATTTGATCAGGAAGTAAAAATAGCACCAGTGAAACATCAGTCGAGTCTCGTCCTGAACTGTCCAACAAACCTGGTGAAGACCGGGGAAAGATTTTGTAGCATGAACATTTTTGAATATCTGAATATTAAACAATTTTTTGCAAATCAGATTTTGACTGACTGCATGTTTAACATTGTTGGCAAACCACCTTGATTATTTGTACATACAGAGAAATATCTGAATTGCATTATTATCAACCAAGATTTGAAATGAAAAAGAATGTTTATTATCCCATGATTTCAACATTTCCTTCCAGTGAAACCAGTGGTTCCTGTCATCAGGTGATGGCAGCGTGGTGTTGTGGTTGTGCGACTGTGGTGTGAAAATTGGTTCACACCTGAATAATGTTGCGTATTTGTTTACACTCCTGCTCCTGCGTGTAGAGGACTCACCTCTGACTTGAGCCTTTCAATCTCGATTTCCCCATCTTCTATCTGTTGTCGAAGTTGCTTAGCAACTGTTTTCTCTGTCTCCACGATCTGAAGCAGATGAAGATACTTCTGCGTGAGACTTTCATGCTCGGTGGCCAAGTTTCTGTAACTGTAACACACGCAGACACAAACACACACACACATATGTACATGTTTTTATATTGCAGCTTGAACAATGAATTTTACATTAGTGCTCGCAGCGGAGCAATCTGTTTTTTCTCGTGAACAAAGCATTTTATCTTCATGTCTGTTATTCCTCCTATTTTAACCCCACTTATGAAACCATGGCAACATCCCCCCCTCATTACATCACTCAAACATTACTTAGCCTCGAGCGAATGCTTCAACTACTAATTGCCGTATCTGCACATTTCACTAATGCGTGCCTTTACCTGGCGTGTGATATTGCAGCCACCCATTCATCGCTGTCCTTTACGTCTTCTGTGCGCAACTCAACGGCCTTTTGGTTTTCTTGGGTGAAGCTGATGGTGAAATAGTACTGAAGGAAACAGGGGAGAGAGAGGGAGAGGGAGAGAGAGAGGTGAGGGATTCTAGTCGGAAACAACAGGACTATTCATTATTGGACACATTGTGCTGTATAGTGGTTTGACTGAAGCATCTCTGCTGCTTTTGTCTTTGTGTTTGTTCCACTGCCTCGTTGTTGCAGACATCAAGTGGGTGATTTAAAACCACACAGGGCCTGGGGAAGCCACATCTCCCTCGCCCACCAGTGCAATTGATGGAGCATGCTGAGGGAAGCCTCCCCCAGCTCAGTTCCTGGGATGTCTCTGGTTCCCAGGAGGAAATGCCATAAGACATGGAGGCTGGAGCCACGGCTAATTACATAACTGTGCGCTACCTGTTTCCTAGCAACTCCAGTCAGTGTGCACAGTTAGGCTGTTTTTGCGTTTTCTCGTGTCACTCGATTAAAGATGAATTTGATTCCTTTTGCGCTGGACTCCCAGCAGCAGTAACAGCAGCATTAGCAGTAACAGCAACAGCAACAGCAGCTAATTGTGACTTGAACAGATGTGGAAATTTCCTTTTTTTTTCCATAATTGTGACAGATTTTTTACTTAATTTGTGTTAATATGTCTTTAATATGCATACTTTGATTGAATAGATGATTATTTGTGTGGAAATCCTCCCTTAGATCATAAAATGCAGAATGAGCCAAGAAATGGTTAAATGACTTGACTAACCAGTAGATGCTGTAATATTTAACACAAATAATGGAGGCTCTCCTCTTAAGTGGGAGCAGGAGGAGGCATCAGGAAACAGCATATATTGACAGGTTAGTTGTTGTTTCCTGGTACCTCCACCTGCCACTAAACTAAAATACAGTTTAATTTCTGCACCACTACATTAAAAAAAAATGCTAAAATTACTACACCTTACTGATTCAGACAACAAAATGTGAGATTGCACACCACTTTCTCAGACAGATTTACAAGTTCTGGGGACTTTGTTATTTTACTTTCAATACCAAATAACATTTTACTACCTCAGAGTCCTACCTTTACGTTTAAAAGAGTACAGTGGTGTTTTTACAGAGGCTTCATTCTGTGGCAAAACTAATGTAACTATTTAGAGAAATTGTTCCTCAGTTGTTATAAACATTCTTATATGTATCTTGTTGTACAGAGCGGCTGGAGGTTGGGTTGGTCCTTCCCTAACCAGAGGGTTGGCGCCTCGATACCAATCTCTCCTATTCCACATGCTGAAATGCCCTCGCAACATACTGAACCCTGAATTGCCCCCGAGGGCAGTGTGTGAGTGATGTGCAATAGAGAGAGTGTAAAACTGTAAAGCGCTTTGCGTGGTCGTCAAGACTGGAAATGCTCCTATATAATGGTCCATATAAATAAAGACCATTTACCATATATATATATGTATGTAGGAGTTGTTCAAGCGTACGTAAAGGAGGCAACTGGACTTTCATCTTCTGTAGTTCTTCTAGTTCTACCAGAACTGAAGAAGCCTCTTGCCTATGTACACAGGTAAGACTCCTGAAGACACCATGACCTGGATGACCGGGACCCGTCACAGATATATTCACCATCTACATCAAATGTCATCTTCCCCTTGGACTTCTTCTTGCTGTGATGACCGAGACTCTAATCTTTGGCCCTGCAGATGCTCAACAGGCACCTATCAACCTGCAGCTGATCGTCATGTATGGCTGACTGCTCCTCCATCTTCACATTCATTAGGTATTCATCCTACCGTCAAAGGAAATCTATTTCTGGCAGGGAGACATGCATGTTGTTGTAGTTTTCCCTCCTGATCTCTGTGATAGGAGCGTGGCGAGTGTCTGGTATGAGGTGATGTTAAGCACACTGTCTGCATGCTGCTTTATGTTTATGGCTGAGTCACGTACATTTAAAATTTTTTACTGATCTGAACAGGTATATTGAATCAATACAGCATTGAAGGATCCCATGGTATTGACACGTGAGCGTTACTTGCGCCAAAATCAATGATTCTTTCTTTTGATTGAGCTGTTTTTCCTATATTAACCAATTCTTACTGACTGGTAAACAGCTCAGTTTTATTGCAGCTATAAAATGACTTTCCTGTACCACATAATGAGCTCTATATAGTAAAATATTCCCTGGAGAACTAAGTGTTAGTAATCACTCAACGAGCATCCACTTTCATGTTAATGAGGAGCTTTGGTTTGGATGTTAGACTTTTCTTTCGCACCAACATCACCGACCCCAACCTATCATATCTTACTATTAGTCAGATCTTTGATTTGCTGTACAGCTTGTGTCACATCCATCGCTGCTGTGGCTTCTTTGTGTTACTGGTTTGAAGTGCTGCCGTTTTCCCAGTGTGAGCGAGAAAGCAAACGGTTTCTAAAAATGGACTCTGACCCCTCTAAGGTACCGCGAGGACCAAATTTAGCCCACGTAGCACTCGCATTAATAGGAGAGATGCGACACACTACATCTCTCCCTACCGATATCCTGCCTCTTCCAACTGCATCATTATTTAGGATGCAAAAAAGGGTTGCCATGGAAACCCCGGGCTCAAGCGCATTATCATTTTCACACAAAATGCATTTGAGGATAAATATAATGTAGGGATTAGACGGGATTGCTATAAAACTAAAAAACCACAAATCCAGAGGGGGGTTGGAAGCAGAGGTGATGTTTTCCTACTCTGACTGTTTTTGTTTGTTTGTTTGTTTACATTGAGAGTTAACTCCTAATGCCAATCCCATATTTGTTGGAGTTTTCGTTCCCTGCAAACAGGATTCGCAGAATAAAACACGTCAACTCTTGTTCATTGTATTGACTGATATGCAGTGGGAACCAACACTGCTGAGAAAAAACTAAAAATTATTACAGGGACGGGGTTTTTTTTTGGTACCTTTTTAAAGTGATGAGCACAATATTATCCTGTGTGTTGCATTCTGCTTTGTCAGCACAAGGGCAGCTGTTCACAGGAAGAGCCTGGACTGGCTTTGGATGGCAGCCCTACCTACAGAGTCAGGCACAGAGCGCCGGGCTGGTGGCGCACAGGCATTATGTTTCTCTGCAGTTTGTTTACAATAAGAATGTGAAGAAGCCGGTCGACCCTTGTAATCTGACTTTTTTCAGATACAGGAAGCCAAACGCATTAAATTTGAATGTACACACAGCGTTTTACTACACGGTAACAGGGTGTTATGGAAACATCATGAAGACGCCACTCTTCACGAGCAGTGCATCACTGTGGATGATGCAACGCGAAAGCTCTAAAATTAGATTGAGCCATTTCATGCAGGTCAGCTAGATCAGAGCTGACTGATCACTGGCACCCCACTGTGTCCTGAGCCTCAGCTGTAATGTCACCATCTCACCACAAGATGGAAATCCTGAGGCCACAACTTATTTATATTTTTCTTGCATGTTTTATTGGAAGCAGCAGTAGGTAAATCGCTCTCCGCCCAATCACGTCAAAACAATCAAAAAAAGATGATGACTGAAAGTCAAAAAGCAAAACAACCAACCAGTTTAATGGCAGAAATACATTTGTGACCACATTTAATGCATCAAGGAAAACTCTCCCAATTAAGAAAAAAGAAAAAAGGATTGCGCTGTGGTTTACTGCGGCATGAAGCAACCGAAAATACTGCATACCCCAGTGCCAGGGCTGCTGTAATATCATTAGGTGTGAGAATTGTTACCTCATCATTAATGCCATGCATGCATTACATAACGTGCAATACAGCAGCAATCTGGAACCTCGTGTTTTTCTGCTGCTGTCGCTGGATTTGAGGTCATCGTGCGAAGGAAGAGAAGAAAAACATGCAGAATATAAAAAGGCACTTTGTTCTGGAGTGAAATGGAGTTCAGAGACGTTTGAGGCGCAGGGAAATTTGGATTTCGGTGTCAACATGTAGGGCTGGAAAACAATAAAGCAGAGATAGAGAGGGTGTGTGTGTGTGTGAGTGTGCGTGTGTGTGCGAGTCTCCATACCTGCTTCTCCAAACACTCCTTCGCTGACAGTGAGGGTTTGGGAGAGGGCGCCCTGTCGCAGATGCATCCCTCCAACAGGTACAATCCCGAGGGTCGAGAGCTGGACTCGTTCTCGAAATAAAAGAGCATGTTCTGCAGCAGCGCAAACCACTTGCTGTGCCATTTCGTGTTGTCCGAGCTCTTCTTGCTCAGGCAGCCCCGTCTCGTACCATCCTTTTTCGCCAAAAGCCCCAGGTAGGTGACATGACCATCATTAAGTCGTATTCCCTTCTGCATTTTGATGGAGAGAGAAGGAGGAGGGGGGGACTTTCAGCTGCACACGGTGGGATCTCCTCCTTACATCTTCCCGAAGTCGCTCCGGAGGGAAGAAGAAGAAGAAGAAGAATAGAAGAAGAATAGAAGAAGAAGAAGAAGAAGAAGAAGAAGAAGAAGAACTTTGTGGATGCGGCGCTCCAGCAGCAGCAGCAGCAGCCTCGTCCACTCTGTCTTCACCGTGTTGGCATCTGAGTAGAAAGAGAGGAACACAACGCGCTGCTCAAGTCCCGCATCCTTAAATCTTCTGTCACACTCCGTGCGCTCTGAGGAGCCACAAATCCCCCATCGTCAAAACGGGGGCAGCGAAAAATAAAGTCAAAAGACGGCAGGATGAGAGATCGTAGTTCGAGGTTTGTCCTTTTCTCACATGAAACCTCCAGAAAGCAGCAGCAGCAGCAGCAGCGGACTGGATGCTGAGCTCGGCACTGCTGCGCGCGGTCACATGACGCATGCTTGGGAAAGCAGATTTCAGGACCTTGGACAGGGCCGTTTCCACACGATGCCGCATAAAGTTGAGTTTCAAGAATGTGATGAGAAACTGGAGAGATGAGGCAGGAAGGGAAGATAACACAGAGTCAAAAGAGAAAAACATCACAGCCTTAACTCAGCATTTAAAGGGTCAGAGGCCGAACTTTATGTAATAATAATAGTAATAATGAGCATTATTTACATAACGCCATTCAAAACACAGTTACAAGCTGCTTCGCAAGTTAAAAATGAAAAATTGAAGGCCAACAATAGGAAACACACATTTTAATGACTCATTGACAGATGAGAAAAGAGTGAAAACAAGATAAAATGAAACTTCCAAAGAGAGGGGCTCGTGACAGTGAAGGCCCGCTCACCTTTAAACCTCAGCTGGGACTGATATATGTTCATAATAATTTATTTGTATAATGCCAAATATATTCCAACACAATTTTTCCCGAGAGACAATTGATCATTGTATTAACAATTTGCAACTAAAATATGATTGTTGTTATGAAAGCCCCCTAAAAGAATGGCTGACAATGTAACAGAAAAGCAAACCTACACTTCCTGGAGAGATGTGGTATATATAGAATCAATCCATTCAAGAGTTTTTAGAAATTTGAATTCTATTGGAAACCAGACGTAAAGCACATACCTCCGCCAATTCCATTTGGATTCAGTCAAGCTGCACCAGGTTACACATACGCATTGATATCATTCCTCTGAATGTGTCTGATTTTGATCAAGATTTCTGTATTATTTCTTTTTAAATTCCCAAAAATATCCCAAACCTATCTTGTGATGTTAGAGAACGTCTTCCACCAAGGTTTGTGATAATCCACCCAGTGGGTTTTGTGTAATCCTAATAAAAACCAAAGAAATGCAAAATAAACTAGCATAGCACTCCACCTCCATACTTCCACCAAGTCCCCCCATGAAACCACATTTAAAATCACTAGATCCAGATTTTTATGTGAAACTGCACACAATTTCCCACATCCATAAATATCAGTCCCTTAAACTTGCCTGACGTTTTTCATCAAGGTCCATAAATTATTCTCAGAGTAATAAATGAAAAAGTTGAAAAATGCTGTATCTCACAATGTTAAAGAAATGGTTTTACAAGGCATCTTTAGCTCAATGAGACAACATGTTCACTGCAATCAATTACCAATATGACACAGTCAGCATGTTGCAAGTGCTGTAATAGGCTACAACCTTTCACATGTAGTCTGTCTGTGTAACATCTCATGTCTTCAGTTGCATGCTAAAGCTAAAGACAGACAACTACAGTAAATCAGTTGAGTCAGTGGCAGGAAGCAGATAGTAGAAGATATACTCCCTTATTGGTTCTGTGGTATCTCAAGATATAGACCCGCGAGCACACTGTATCTTTGTTCAGATTAATTTTACTGCCAGATATAGTGGAGAGTTCACTAGACAAAGCATCAGTCAGTCAGTATACACGTTTCAGAAGCATGTATAATGTAGCTTATCTTAACACATGTTTATATTTGTTGCACTGTGTCATCAATCCACATCCCCGATAAATACATATATTTATTTAGGGCTCATTAAAAGCTCTGTTTCAGACAAATGCAAGAGTTGGTAAGAGCTAAGAGTTTGTTAAATTATGGATTTCATAGGTTTGAATTCCATTCGAAACTGGAATGACACTCAATACCTCCGCCAAGGCCCAACAGTTCAGCCAATGAAACCACATTCAAACTCACTGGATACAGATTTTTATTGGGATCTGCTGTCACCTTACATTTCAGACTTTTATTCATCAAGGTTCATGAAGTATTATTTGAGAAGTCAATACATTTTTTGACAAATACCCTATTTTACAATGTTAAAGAAAGTGAAAAAACACTCCTGGATCTGCACAACATTTTAATGGATTCTTTCTTGACTCACATCGTATCCTTTCAACAATTTCAGTTGTAATCTGTGCAGTAGTTTTGGAATAATCCTTCTAAGTATCAAACAAACAGACAAATAAACAAACAAACTGAGAGGAAAATATAACCTCTGCCAAAGCCAACACCTCCATGGTGGTAAATTGGGATACAAACAGATAACAATTAAAAACTTGTTTGGACTGATCGTCTTTATTTTTAACAAATTTATCCAAATTTCCAAAATGCCGGGAAATCTTTGCTCTGGCTTCTTAGCTCTGACATCAGTTGAATAAAAATACTGTAAAGTCTGTACAGTGTGACAGAAGTTAGTTTTGATCATTTAGATTAAAAATGTAATTGCAATAAACCCATGAATAAATGAGGGTTGAAACTGCAGTGTGAGCTTGTTTGAGCTGCTCCATGATGTCACAAAGAGCCTGTAGATTCATGTTGGCAAGAGCTGACGGACTTGTGTGTCTCCGCGGATACGGAGCCGACTATAAAACATGCTTGAGCACATAGCCAATATGCCTCTTTGAGCACCCAATTTGTTTAAAAGGCACAGGCTCTAATCTGCTGCTGTCAGTCCTCTGGCTACTTCTCACAGAGGAGATTTATTTATTACCCCATCTAAATTGTTATCTGCGCTCGCTCTGATCTATTCTGCCACAAATCCCTCCAGGCTCCACAGCTTTTTCCTCAACACGCCCCCTTTTTTTTCAATTAGTCACCCACTGGTTAAATATTAATCAATTGTTAAGAAAAAAGTAGGTGATCATAGAAACCCTCGCAGAGAGGTGGAGAAATGAGAGTGTGTGTTGTATCCAACAGTAGCTCCATGTGTCACGTCTAAGCATTAACAGCTGCCATGTTTTGAAGAGATTTGCATAGACACACATGTGAGAGGCTGATAACACGGCTCTGTTAGCCAAGGTGCAACACAACACGGCTGCCAATGTGGGGATTGTCAGTGCAGCCATCGGTGTATCACGGGATGAAATGTAAAGTGTTGTGTCTGAAAGTGGCGTCTGCCCTTGAATAAAGTTGTTTGTGTTTGAAGTGATCTGAATCAGCAAACTTCACACTGAGGAGGATGAGTCTGTGGGTTTCTGACAACGACTGATAAGTGTGTGCTTCTGTTCATGCCTCCAGCTGCTTTACCCAGGGAGAACTCATTGTTTCCGTAAAAGCAGTGGATTAAATTTGCGCTAAAGCAACACGATTGATTAAATGGCAAATTGCCCAACTTTTCCATATCATTATTTACCAATAGATTACATTTTTCAAAATAAAATGTGTGTTTCTATATCTAACCAATTGAGAAGACATGTACATGTTAAAACCAAATACCCAAGAATACTTTGTGGTTTGTTGTAAAATAATAGTACAGAACAATATTACAGAAAATACTTGGATTATCATTTGATGATAGAAAGCTGGTTATTTACTGGAAGCTCAAACTATATGTCTTGAAACAACATGCAGTTTTTTCACATGTGACATTTATGACATGTACTAAGATATGTGGAACAAGAGGGAAAAAACTCCAACAGTCATGCATCACTGTCAGCCTTGTTTGACATTGTTGACTGTCCCTCTGTAAGTCTGTGTGCTGGAATGTGGTTCTGTGTGTGTGTGTTTGTGTGTGTGTATGTGCATGTGCATGTGCGTGTGTCACATGGTGTTTCTGTAACAGCTCGTAGTGCTGTCAGTGTTCAGCAGAGGATGCTGCCGCCGTGTCCTCGTCCTTCCTTGAGCCGTCTATGAAAAGGCTCCAGTCCTAATTACATGATCCACCAGACTCCTAATTCGCCATACTCCTCTCCGATGACATTTACTAATTACTCCTTCCTTTTTTTAGAAACAGCTTTCTGGATTTTATCCAGGCCTCCCTACATTGTCATGTAGGAACAAACAAGTTGGCTGTTGTGGTCACAGCCCATTTGATTGAAAGTGAGTAAGCAAACATACAAACTGACATCTTAAATCCCTTTAAAGCATGATGCTGAGTTAAACAGTCTGGATGGGCTGTAGCGAGGGATCAAATAAAAAAAGAGAGCGATGAGCAGGGAAAGCTGCAATGCAGTAATACTGGAGCGAAAAGCAGAGATGTCACACAATCTTTTCAAAGAAGGCAACTTGAAATCTTCCTTAAATAACATTTCCTTCAGCGCTCCAGCTGCAGCCGCACACCTCCCTCGTAACGGAGCCAGGTTCTCGCTGAATGCAGATGACCGTCCTGTTCAACAGAACATGAACAGATGAATCCAGATGGATGATACAGCACATGAAGTGTTATTTCTCTCTTGCCAACTTGAATCTACAGGCTCACTGACTGATTTGAGACCTGTCTCGAATACTTCAATACCCTCTGCCCAGTGCATGCTGGGATTTTCCCCAGCCAGGGGCATGCACAGACTCTCCAAGCAGCACGGCTGAAAACATCTCAGGCTTATCTTTTTCTCATAAGTCTTTTTTATGAATATTTTATGATAGATCAGTTACCATGCATTACCTAAAAATATTTTTTTTACAATTTTGTCCTTCTCCTCATTGGTTATTGGTGTGTATATATAAATACTATAAATGTTAATACTTAACTTTACTAGGAATGGAGGCTGACATGTCTCAGTGACGCTCTCCGATGTGGCAGGCGGTCATTGCTCCCACGGCTGCTCCCTCTCAACTCAGGCTGATTCTCCAGTGTCAGGACCGGTTAGCTGGCCTGCCACTCACAGCTCATGAGTTGGGGCGTGGGGGAGACAGGACCCAGCAGACACTGGTCACATTATGTCAGTACAGTGATACTTCTGGGTGTGGTTCGTGTTTAGAAAGTAAACAATTTTCTGCACAAATACTTAGTTTTTTCACTTTGTTATTGGAGATGTTTGCATCTGTGTGTGGTTCGCTGACACTCCCATCGCTCACAACTCTCGTGTAACAGTGCACCAGGATCCCCAGGGGCCACTGACTCGTTGCCACATGTAGAAGGTCTGGGCTTGTGCACAGATTTTCTGCCAGGGTGAATCTTCACCGTCACGAGATTTGTTGCTTTTTTTTTATTAATTTTTTTACAGTTTACCCTCATATCAAAATCCACTGCATTACACCGTTCAGCTCACCTACATTATATGTTAAACACATGTCACTTTATTTATCACATGACAGACACAGTAAACCACAATTATTTCAGCATGCTAATAAAATCCCCCTTTATCTGAAAATATGCAGCTTTTTCACTCCATGTGCATGCGTCTATTTTTTGCAGCCAGAGATGAAACAGTGTGTACTGTTCGAGTTCTCTATTTTAGGAGCAGGACATGAATTATAGAGCGAAGTGGCCAACAATGTGTATTGCAATGCTTTTCTACTGACCTGAGTGCACAGACAGTGAGACAGAGAGAGAGAGAGGGAGAGACGTGTGGCGAGTGAGTGTGGCGAGTGACCATGAGCTGCTCTTGGAGTGTCGGTAGGCCGTGTGATGGCAGAATCCCTGCTCTTGGCACCAGCCCAGGCCATTGTGATTTGTGCTCATGAGCTGCCTACAGGGTCGCCACCTGGCTGCCGCTTCCTCCAATCTCCCTGGGTTACACAGAGTGCATCCACAGCAGGTCTGTAATTGAATTTCACACGTCACAGTCAGCTTAACTGTGTTTTCTGCAAGGTGCACATTTTTTTCCGTTTTGTCTTGATATGCTTGGGAATTATCGTGATGAGGGAGAATGCACCTCAGCTCCCCTGCTGTTGCAGCTCTAAGGCGGCAGCATTTGCTTTGCACATAAATGGTGTCTAAACAGCCAGAATTTTGAGAGTAACCTTGACCGAACCCTAAAGGTGCATCACCCAACCATCTGTGTGAATTATTAATCCTCCTTACCTTCCGTAAAGTCCCTGGATTTTCTTCCATTTTCCTTTTTAAAGTTACTGATCCCACCCTGCAAGGGATATTTTAGATTTTTACAGAGCCTTGCAGGTTGCACCACCTTCATGGCTGTGTGCTATCTTACAAACAGCTTTAATAATCAATACAGATATACATTAGATATATAGTGGTGTTTGGCCATGCTTGTGGTTTGAGGGAAATGGGATCCAGTATAAGAACTAAGAATAAAAAAATCTTTGCTTGAGAACTGTCTTTCAAAAATGTCAGGATATAAACAAATTCATTTATTTTTTGTTTTGTGAATTTCTTTATACCATATACAGTACACTAATTGTTTCCCACAACGCATCATGAAAAGTAGTGTACAACAGATGTCCGCTAACCGAGCAATATATACCATCATGCCTTGCGCTAGTGGCGGTGAGAAGAGAGGAGAGAACAGCAGTTCTCTATTTCTACACTTAAATATTGTCAATCACATTGTTTCTTTGACTTAAACATATTTATACAAAGTGTAAAATAAACATTTTAATTTAACTGTAGAATTTTCCTCCTGCCGATGTTGTATTGTTCCATGTCATCATCCTGCGACGATGTGATAACTGGTGCAGAGAAAATCTGCAGAGTAGTAAATGTTTTTCTTTTGCTGATTATGTTTCAGTCAAAGTTTCTCAATTGCCACCTAGCACACATCAAATACACTTCAAACTTCAAAGGTTTCTGTCATTTTTAGTACTTCTTATTAAACTCAAGTTATTTTGGTTTTATACGTTTTTAATGAGGTCAGCTCAAACTCTGAATGAACAATGTTACACAGCTTGTTTTGACTGAACTTGGCTGCAGTATGGGAAAAAATAATCCCCACTTGTATCTTTATCTGGCCAAACAACATGTCTAAGCACACACACAATTGGCACACAGACACACACACACAATACGAGGACAAGAGAGAACTCCACATACACTTCGAGTAAGGACTTCCAGGAAAGGAAACATGCACTCGTACACATCAGCACTGGTAACAATGTTACTTATTATACGGAATGAAAGCTGCAGCTGATGTGTAATAAACAAACTCTTCCGCCGAAAGTCTGCCTCTGTATGTGCTTCTGTGTATTCTTCACAATAAATCTTCTACAACTTTATTTGATGCTAAAAATTGGGTGAAATGCCATTAATAACAGCTGAGACTGACTCAGGATTGGCTTGTATCAACTGGAATCTCCACCCGATTCCTATTCTGCACAGTCTCTGTCTCCAAATGAACAGGATGTTAGGGTATATATATATATATATATATATAGGATATTCTAACTTTATTTCTGCATTGTGGGAGGAGTTAAAGATGCGTCGATTCTTTATATATGTTGCATCTTTATATGCAGGCTATGGTTCCACAAGGTCGATACTGTATTCCATTGCATCAAGACATAATAATGGTAACTCTGCTTTGCCTTTATTTGGTACTGAGTAAGCGCAACAGTGGATTTATCAGCTGCCTGGAAAGGATGCTG
Source organism: Pseudopleuronectes americanus (assembly GCA_038501795.1). Lineage (NCBI taxonomy): Eukaryota > Metazoa > Chordata > Actinopteri > Pleuronectiformes > Pleuronectidae > Pseudopleuronectes > Pseudopleuronectes americanus. The sequence goes on along the minus strand of CM076720.1, from coordinate 11,447,874 downwards.
ATGAGAGCGGAGAAGGCAGGAAAACTAAAATAATGATCTAAAAAAGACCTAAAGGCTTTGTACAGCTGAGAGGAACAGATGATTCATTGTTGCTTCAAAATAAGATAAAACTACTGATCAGCACAGCTTTTACAACTCAAGGCAGAATACAAAATATCTCACCACTAACAATGCAATTTTAATAAAAAAACTGAAATATCTTTATTTTTGCATTAGTAAAAAAAATCGCAGATCAACAATTTATGATCATCTATTGAAAGTCCCCCCCCCCAAAGCATGTTAAAAAATTATATATAATTATTATCCAATTAGTGTCTATGTATTGAATCTGCTGTGATTCTTCCCAGGTTTTCTTCTCACATTTTTTAAATTCCTATATATTTGTGTTTGCGCTTCCACTGAAGTGAAATCAGCGGTTTCTATCTCTTTTCCTTACTGTACAGCACCACATTATAGATGCTTGCTTCAAAGTAGGCCAATTACCAGTCACTATGAATAAAGACATTAATGCGATGTGGCAAAGCCCAAGACAAGCAGCAAAGGCAGGGTGTCTTCCTTCAGCTAACATGAACTCAGAAGGGACACGTAAACAAGTCCCTGCGTTACATAATCAGTTCCTTCCTCCTGGAAGCATCTCGTCTTTTACACACCCATTCCTCATCGTGTTTTCTCTCTGCTCACTGGCTGGAGCAGAGACTGAGGATCTAAATCCATATGTCCTCTGGCGTTCACGGTGTATGGCTGTCTCATTATACTTCATCTGTTGCCCATTCAGCTGCTCGTGGCAAACAGAGCTCCTCAAGACAAGCTCCTTTTAGCCATGTTAACAGTCTGTTCACTGTGGTCCAGACGGAAATAACTTAACATCAACTGGATGGTTTGTCATGAAATGTTATTCTTACGTTTATGATCATGGGTGAACTAACTTGCTAATATGCTGAACCAATATGGGAAATAATTAAACCTGCTAAACAGCAGCATGTTAGCGTTGTCATCTTGAGCATGTTAACATGCTTTATCAGCATTTAACACAAACTGTGTTCAGTACAGACTGCATAAGATTGACAACATGACAGCTCCTCAAAATTGAAGCCAGAGTGTCCGCATTTTCCCCTGGTGGCTGGCTGCAGTACAGGTCATAACCCCTACCTCATCCAGGTTAGCAGATGGAATCTGAACCAAACAAATGAGTTAATGTTTGCGTCAAATAATATTTGACGCATACACGCATACATACATTATTAAATGTATCATTTTTTCTTATGTATAGTGTCTGTCATTTTCGGAAGTTCCTATCAAACTGATTAACGGCCAAGTTTTAGACTGACTTGTGATTGGTCAGTGTCTCTCGATACCATATGCTGAGACTATGGCTCTAAATGTGCAAGATGGCAGCATTCGTGACTCGTTCTCTCAGGCTCTGCTGCATCTTGTGCTCGCCAGCCTAATATAGCTGACATGCAAAATCTAAGATTCTTAGCATTTTCAATGTGATCATGTGTAAGTACAGCCTCACATGACTATTGACTGTAGGAAATGTATTTTATGTTCAGACCTGCACCCATAAACAGCAATGTAAATAATGCTAACCCTGCAAAAAAAAACATTGGCAGAAAAAAAATCAACCAGAAAAATTATAGTATGAGGAACACACAAGAAATGAACACTCGAGCTACATCCCACCTCACATCAGTCTGACTGAATTCACAGCCTTAATGAAATGGGCAAAGTTGTGCCATAAAGGATGGAAGCTCGGCACAGATTTCCTCCAGAGGAACAGGGGCAATGAGACAACCAACAGGGGTTATTGCCAATATGGTCTCTGCAGTACTTAATCACTGTTAAATTAAATCTAAGGATGACAGATGCTGCCAATCAGCCACAGGTTAGCAAGGTCAAATTAAGATCCATACCATGACCTTTTCCTGGGCTGCTCCCTTCAGAGAGCCTATCATCAGGCCTATTAATAGGGACTAATGGGCCTTACTGGTCAAATCCTGGCAGAGTACCCTCACTTGCCCTGTAGCCCAGTGCTCACCAGGCCCAGGACAGGTTATACCACTGTCGACGAGGGCTCTTGATAAAAGTGCAATTATCCCAGCTGCTGCAGTCAGGACATCAACAGCCTCCTCAGTACGAGCTCAACTAAGCATTGAGTAATTTGATCCTGAGCAAGTTGATCCTAAAACGATGTTGCTTATACATTCAAAATCTGATGCAACTTCCTCTGTGCCATCGACTGCACTGTTAAAAAAACAAACTCATCAGCGAGGTACAACATTGCATCACAAAGCATGATGGATGTAATTACATTTCAAACATATTTAATGTGGTCATTCCTACATATCCTACCCTGTTGTAATAATGCAGATGTAACCTAGGTTTACGAGCCCAAGATTAACTTTCAATTTCGAATATAAGCCACCCTGATATCTTCCAAAAAATCCACTTAGGAGGAGCATATTTATTGTTTTAGCAATTTCCGCCTCAATGTACGGGCATGTATACTCACAAAGAAAGTAGTTATGCAACTTTATCTATTCAATGCACAATATTCAGTATCTGTTCAATACAAAATATTTGTATTTATTGCATCTGTTCAATGCACAATATTGATCATATACAGGAGGGTTGTCCAAACTTTTTTTTCCCATGGGCCACATGCAAACAAATATAGGAAGGACTGGGCCACTCACGAGCTGTGAGGTATACTGCCTCACTTCTAATGCACTGCTATTGGCAGAATCAATCAAATGCATAAATATATGTGAAAACATAGATAATTGCAACACTTCCTGTACCAGTTTCAAAATAAAAGCCCTAACCCTCCAATGTTTCTGTTGACTGAATCCATTCATTTGTGGAAGGTGCACTGTAAGATGGATGACATGACTAAAAAGTCAAAGTAAATCAAATAGATTTTTCTCAAAGATGTTTTTCGTCATTTTATTTATAGGTACTTCTTATCACCCTGATGTTTGCTTAAGTGATTATTTCCTCAATAAGTTTTGTTTTTATTAGTTGTTTAATGCATACATTTTTTTTAAACATTATTCTGGCTTCATTTCTGGATAGTGAGAGGAAGTGGATAAGTGATGTCGATCTATGCAGTATGATACTGTATAAATCCACGTCCAAAAATAGTTCCCCCAAACATAAGACATTTTAGCTTTGGGGGAACAGAAATGACAAAACTGTATTTTGTCATTTCGGGCCTTTACCGGACCCTTTAAAAATGAAACTCTAAAATGTATTTGAAACTGTTTATAAAGATTACTGCTTTGTGCTGAGAGCCATAGGTAAGGAGGTAGGACAGTACCGAGAGATGGAGAGACACAGCATGGGTTTGGATTGTTAAGACATGCCCTGCCCTTTATCCTTTCATATGCCACTCAACATATGTTTACTAGAGCATTCTTCCTGTATTGCTTTACAACAGTTGTGGTTGCTCTTGGTGATTTTCAATGTCTATTAACCAGCACGGTGGCGATGACAAACCAAAGTCTGCCGAGTTAAATTTGTATTTGCCAGTATCATTGGCTTGCTATCTCTGATTTATATTTGCTTCTCAAACTGCTACCCCTTCCATCCTGCTGCTAATGACATACAGATCATTAGGTGTTCAATATGTCATGCATTTGTCAGAGGTATTTTTTGAGCCATGTAAGAGGAACGTGCTGTTAAAACAGGTCTGAAATATTGTAAATCAATTTCTCTTGTGCGCTTTCTTTCTCTCTCTTTTATTGTCTTCTTTGAGCAGCTGTTACCATGGAAGTAGAAACCCCTCTGTGTCCTTTCACTGCAGACCCTTAACTTTTAGCTTTTTTATCTTTAGCCTACTTGAAAATGAAGTCCTGAACACATTCCGTCACTCGAGTGAGTTTTTAATGCATCGTAATACAAATGTGCAGGCTCACCACGGCTTGCACATGCAGGGCGATTGAGCTGTGAATTGAGGGAACGTCAGCCCCTGTTAACAACAACGCTGTATCAAACACGTTGAACCCTAACGTCTGCACTTCGTTCTGTATATTTAGATGATCAACATTTAGAAGTCTATTTCTGTTACACAGCGAGTGCATTTTATTCCGCTGATTGTGGCCTTTAGAGCGAAGCTGCAGCCCTGGGATTAATAAGCCTCTCTCAGTCTGCCTCAGTTAGACTCAAAGCCACGAAGCCACAAGGAAGCCGAGCAGCAGCCGCCTGCAGTGCATAACAACAGCTCCAAATCTGATGGAACTGGACAAGTCAATGTGAGGGTGTAATTCTTGAGGGGAGACATACAGTAACTATTTAGATATAATGTTTTCATTCATTCAGTGTTGCTTCAAAATTACTAAAAAGAGGAAAAGGATTTTGAATAATGTGCTGTAGGGATAGAAACTAGTTTTTCAAAAAATGTTTACAGATATATAATGATATTGATATATATATATAAATATATATATATATATATATATATAATTTGCTGAAGAAAATGTACAAGTTGAAGTGGTAAAAAATATCAAATTAGAATTGCCTGGAGATCAGGTAGTAGTAGAACTAAATTCTACGGACTGAACAGCTGGAATGAAACAAAATGGTTAATGAAATGTCAAATAATCATAATTATAATTGATCTTTATCAGTAGTAAACTCATTGACAAATCTCTCTAATTTTTTATTAAATCCAAGTTTGTGATCATGAACAGATCATAATGATGAAGACTGATTTAATTGTTTCCTTCCTGATGTCTTTGTCAAACACTTATCCCCTCCAAAGAAGTTCCACACCATCTGAAGATACTGACGTACATTTTGGGAAAGAGTCATATCACATCTCACCAGGTCAGATTCATTTTTTTCCCTTTTTTTAGACCGAATTTCTTGCAACAGCGCTGACGTAGACGCAATGCCCATGTCGGTTCGCTGGAGATCTCCCAGCAATATTAGGCTACATGCATCTATTTGTTTCAGCCTATGTACCTCATGCACACCCGGCCCGGGGGCTTATTACATTGGCACAGTCCAGAGGTCTTTCTTTTGCTGCCTTCTTGGGAGACCTCTCTGACACAATGGCAGAGGAAAGAATATGCTGAAATCTGTGCACAATGGAGCTATCGATTGGGATCTACTGGAACACACAGAGATTGTAGGAAGTTCGGAAAGTGCACAACATGTAAAGCACATAGTGTTTACACCTAGCTCTCAATCATCAAGGCTGTTGATTAGCATGTCTCAGGTGGGAACACACACACACACACATGCAGAGAGCAGCATGTAAGATAGAGAGGCACAGAAAGAGACACAGAGAGGGAAGCACAGTTGACTTCCTCTGCCGTTACTCACACCTGCAGTAGGATGCAATCTCCATAGCAACAAGACTTGGCAACAGTGTGCAGAGTTGATATTTGAGGTTGTGATCTTTAATACCCCTTTTCTCTCCCTTTTTACTGCAGCATTTTGTGGAAATGCATTTCAGGGTTTTTTCCCTCCGCCGTCGACCAAGACATAAAACCTCTGCTGTCATCAGATGCCATCTATCTGTCATCAATCAATGTAACCTGCTAATGATCATTTAAGTGGAACAATAATACAGACAAACACACACACACACACACACATACACACACACACTCACACACACACACACACACACTCACACAGTTGTATAAGTATAACCCTTAGCCTAAACCTAACTTTAACCTAACCATGTCTTCACCTAAAATGTAATAATTTACGTTATTGGGAGTTGCTTTTTGTCCCCATAAGGAGGACAAGTCCCCATAAGGTGACTTTGGTTGTAGGTCCCCACAACATGAGGTATACATGGATCACACACACATACACAGGTTTACGCGGCTATCCTCACCAGGACTTTGCATTGACTTCCATTCATTGTGAAAAGCCTTATGAAGACCTTATTCCTGATCTTAACCAGTAGCTCAGATATTAAGTTTTGCCATATTAGGACTTTGGTCCCCATGACTCCTACTGGTCGTAGTCCTTTTTTATGCTGGAAAAGGTCCTTAAATGGTGCAATGATTAACTGAGCCTAAAACTGAGCTATTTAGTCAGTGAAGAAGTCATAATTTGCTTAAAATGTCCTCTCATCTATATCTGAACCTCCTTTTATTTGCTCAGCACAAGTTCATTGAATATACATTTTTATAGAATGCAAAATAAAAAGTCTAGCATGCATTTTGAATGTTGTGTGCTTCATTGTTTTTCTCACTGCAAGTTGTTTTTCTCCTAAATACATCATGTGTATAAAAAATGTCCCAATGAGCTTGAACGTCCTCTCGTGGTGAGTGTTCTTTGTTCAACACTCGTTTAGCTCCCCTTATCAATGTTGAACATTTATCTGCCTGTGTTTGCCTCTGTGAAGAAGTGCAACCTGATCATGTGCTAATAATGAGCCTGGTGCCTCACACACTTTCATCCAACTAATGGTTGACTTGACACCACCATCTAGTGGTCTTTCAAAAGAAGCAGGTCCTGCTGCACCATTGTCATTAAACAATTAAAATATAGTAAACTAATAGTTTGGAAAACTCAACCTACCATCAAATTAACAGCAGCATCTAACTGATTACGAGAGGATTTCCAACCTATTAATATTCCGTCTATGGGCAGACATGTGTATTTCTATTGATAATCAGGGTATTTAATCAACAACTGACTTAAAAGCAGCTATAAAACAGTTAGTGAATAGATTTGTATATATATATATGATATATCTAGTGTTGAGCACGTAGGTACAGGGAATTAAATAAACCTGAGACTTTAATTGTAAGGATACATATATGACTTGTAAAATATTTTCATGTCTTGTCGAGCCATATCTTAATGGGTCATCTTCATGAAGCAAACAAACAACAACTATTCCAGCAGACTGTCTTGTCATCAGCGATATCCCACCATCACCCTCCTGCTACTCTCTGCCAGCATCCTGCCTTTAGGCTCAGTTGATCTCCACTCACTGTGTGAAGAGTCAGTTTATCAGTGCATGTACATATCTACAGAATGCTTATAATTTAATGATCATCCACAACTCAAGCTCAGGATTGATTTCATAACCGTCATCTTCCAGGATAAATGCCTTCTTCATAAGTTAAAGATATGGTGTATTTATAAGGGGCAGTTGCAATTTGAAATGACTGCAAAAATGATATACGACCGTATATGGTGTCATATTTATAGTGCTTCAAAAATCTGTTACATAACCCGACAAGTTTTACCCTTACCAGTTGGTTTCATATGCTGAGGGATCTGCATGCATATCAATAGTAATATATAACATTTAATGTATTCTTCACCTGTTTTAACTGAAAACATCAGCCCTCCTCTCGTCCTGGAGCCTTATGATACGTTCCATTTCCTGTAACAGACATTTTGTTGTCATGGACACAGATAGGAGGAAAAAAGTAGAAAAAAGAAAACATCATCATGTGTCCATAGCAACTGAGTCAAGTTTATTGCTGCCAAAAATGGTTCAGTCAAAAGTCTACTTCGAGATTTGAGATATGTCGGTTAGATGCCAGCGCCTTGCACAGCGCATGCCTGTAAACAAATCAAACATATTCAGTGCTGCGGTACTGTCGGTTCAGTACAATACTACTTTACATTCAGCAGCATCAACAAATACTGATGAATCTACCACTGCTGCTGTCAGGTACAAAAATACCATGCCAGATGAGGATTAGCCAAATCCATTTGCGTATTTACTGTTGAACATATTATAATTATCCCCACTGTTCACACTGATAAGAGTAATGGCTGCTCTGCAGTCTCCTGTTAGTACTCAGTCAGGGAAAATATACCCTTTTCTCTCCGAAAACCGAGCGAGGCAACCTCAGGAAGCCTCTAATCCCCTTTAGAAATCTTTGTCAACTTCTATAAATAGAAATCATCTATGGTGCCCTCTGCTGGAGATTCGTTTGATTTGATCCTCTGACGTGCACTCTACTGTATTTTGGAGCAATGCTGCAGGACAGTTCACATGCAGTCTGGTGATTTGTGTAGATGCAACATGCAGCTTGTTTTCTTGAAAAATTTATCATAAGACATTTGGGCGCTCAAGAGTTCACTGCAGCATCGATCCGCTGCTTGTGAGCTCTGTGATGTGAAAGTCAGTTTGATTCACCGTGTTCCCACATGCACGCCTGCATCCTTCTGCAGTCAGCCAATCCTCAAGCTCCCCTGCTCTCTCTCTCTCTCTCTCTCTCTCTCTCTCTCTCTCTCTCTCTCTCTCTCACTCTCTCTCTCTCTCACTAAATTTGAGCACCTCTTTTGTTTGCAGACAAAATAGACGCAGTGGAAATCCCACCCTGTCTTTGGCTGGTCGTCTATGGTTATTTAACCACTGGCAATCATGACCCAGGAGGATGCACCAGGGGTGGAAGGTCTCGACAGGGGCCAAAGGTCGCCCCCAGGGGCCAGCCCTCCATTGGGATGCAGCCTCTTTAATTTGAATTTATCTCACTGAATGGTGGGATTCAGGAAGCCTTTGGTGTTTGTGTTTGAGGGAAGGAAGGAAACAAACATGTGGCTTCTCAGAAAGGACAGAAAACGTGCAAGCATTCCATCATTTCTGCAGAGATTACCTTTATTTTTTTCAAAAATAAGTTCTCAGTAGTTGTAGATGTGATGTAAGACCTCCAGCATTTTGTGATGATGTGTTCGCTGACCTCTTGTCCATACACTGTGAACCACCATCCCCACAGTGGATGAGACGAGGGCATGAGGTCTCTGTCCTGTCATAGCAGGGAGGACACAGCGCTGCCGCAACTTAAAAAAAGAAGTTAAGTTATCCTACAGCATCTCTCGTTGTCTCTGGAAGGAATTGCATAAACGGACAAAGAGGGAATGATGCTGTAGCCTGATACACTGTGTGTGTGCATGTGAGAACAAGTACGTGAGAATGGAGAGATGATGAGAGAGGGAACAGAGGAGGTGAAACCAGACTGGTGTGAGTCTGTGGGAGACAGAGGGAGAGAAGAGAAAGAAAAGGAATTCATGTGTGTGCTTGTTTGTATAGTGGACCATGCCCCTGTGTGTGTGTGGGGGGGGGGTTGTGTTTGTGTGTGTGTGTGTGTGATGGCCCCGGTGCTGCTGACGGTGGGAATGCAGTGCAGCTAATCCCAGAGGAGATGCAGAGCACTGCAGCGGAGATGCTTGGCAGATCTCCCCTCATCCGTGTGACTGCTGTTGGCGGCTGGTGTGGAGAAGAAATCCGGAACTGGATCAGAAAGCGAGCCAGCCGTGTGTAACTTGTGGGACTTTTCACACCGATGAGGAGGAACTGGGCAGAGATAACCAGCAGCAAAGTACACAGAGACGTCTGCTGTCCTTCCTCTGCCAACTGCAGGCCCAGGACAGACAGATAACAGGCCGGGGGGGTTAGATGTTGCACATGAAGCATATTTGTCTGTTCATGTTTGATGATCCTGATTTCAAAGATTGTGAAAGGAGTGAAAAGTGATCTGACAGTTGTGTGTCATACTTTGACACAAAAAAACTATTACATGCACCTTTTTAAAACAGAAAGTAAATGATAATTGGTCCACTAAAGAAACTTGGGCTTCTAGTATTTAAACATAATTTATAGAGTTAATTTATAGAGTTAATCAACAGTCCAGTGCCAGCTTCTAAACTGCTTGATATGGGCTGTTTGTTTGTCCTGTGTTAATGTTGTGAAGTCTACAACTACAGAATTATTCCTTGTCATAAGTGAGTCCTCCTCAAACAGTTCTACAATATACTGTCAAGCTTTATTGTTTGTGTACTGGAAGTCGTCTTCAAAGCTTTTTATAAACAGTCTATGGTGCAGAGTGAAGTTAGAAAATGTTGTGTTCATCCTACCTGGTTAATCTGCAGTGAAGTAAAAAAAACCTAATTGGTGTTATTTTTTCATAGGTTACATGACAGTTCTTTCAAAGGTCTGTTAACAAATTAAAACATTCCTAAGATCCAAGTCTCCATATAAAAGCTTGATATAAACCTTCTCTCATGGATTCAATTAAGATAAAAGGTTCTTAAACTGTGGAATATACATTTTAATCATCTTTTATCACTTTCTTTTAACAATTTGTTGTGCATGTTCTTTCATCTAATTTTGATCACGTACGGTTAATATTTTATTAGATTTTCGGTTAAAAAGTGTAGCAAAGTTCTGGCTGTTAATCCTTTCCTGGGACTAAGTCAGTCCCATTGCACAACAATGACTGACAAAGCAGAGAGCAGGGGGTGAAGAGATAAAATCTGATGTATTCGTTGTGAACCAGTAGGAGACAGGACAGCACCGGGGATGAGGTGGGGCCACAGGGAAATAAAACCATGGGACGGGTCCTCCAACTTACTCTGCCTGTTTGCACACCGAGCTGGCTTATCAGGAGTGGACGCCGACTGCAGCTGGACGGTTTCTGGTCCTGGTGTTGAAGCGGTGTAGACATCTTTCTCTGAGGACATTTACATTTATCAGCGCTAAAAACAGTGGACACAGATTTTTGTAAACACTCAGGATGAACCTTTTGTGCTGATGATTTGACGACTAAGTGAGACTATTTGTTTTATTATTTTTTGCTTCAGGGCGACTCCGTCCTGAGCTTTTTTTCACCGTTTTGTTTTGAAGGCCTTTGTTTTGTTTTTCATTATTGTGTTATTACAAAAAGATTGCTGTTCAGGTTATAATGTTGTCGAGCACATCTCCTTATCACTTTTCCAGCCCAGCTATCTATCACATGTTTGTTGGACGGAGAACTGATAAGGGTATGTGTCTGACACTTTCCATCACTGATAACTGAACACAATATGCTGCTGCTTGGAGAAAAAATGTGTTCATCATATGATCTATAGTGACTGGGTCACTAGGTCTACCAGTTCTTAAATTTCAAAAAATTCAGTTATCCTAAATCTGCTCTCTTCAATCGTCATACATCATTCGTCTTGGAAAATGTCACAAATCTGGTAATATTTGTGTTTGAGTGGTAATATCTCACACTTCACTGTAACTCTGTTTTTTTTTATGTTACCATCTTAAAGGAAGTCAGACCATTTTCAAATCATTTAGACTCCAATAATGAAAGTGTAAAGCTTAAAGGGAGGCTGCAAATAATTGTATTATTTCTGTCTGTATGTTTTTTGGATAGACTGAGTGTTTTCCATTATTTATAGACTGCAGGTTTTCTTCAATATCCAATGTGACAATTTGTATAATTTACATTTTGGCATTCAACATATTATACCATCAGGTCTCCTGAGGAACTCATGTACAGATTGCTATGTGTTTTGTGGCATATTGCTGTGGTTAAACCACTCAGTTTATCAGACTTGACATGATCATCATTATTATTCTCTCTCACTGAGATTTGATTTACATTTTTTTAGTGCACATGTTCAATTAACCTCTTTTGCTTTTCCTACCCTCACACACTAGTGGTGCTGGTATATTCAGGAGTATAGGCTCAATCAACTAATATTTTTTTTTAGATTAACATGAATTTGATCAAGAGATTGCAAAATAATTATGAAAGACCTGCAGCTTATTCATGATTTGAGCTGCATCTGTTATAAGACGCTCGGACACCCCAACGCAGCATTAAATATGGATTTTTTAAATTATGGATGAATTAGTTGCTTGTTTATATAGATAAAGTTATCGTAAACCATACAACATATAAAATATGCAAATGGTTATTTTCTTTTTAATTATAATGATTAGACAATGTACAAATATATACCTGGTGATGATGATGTAGGCTATCATGATTGACCAACTGTGCTGACATAGGTTTTATAAGAGAATACAACTGGTTTGAAAAACATTAAAGCAGAAAGAGCACTGCCCTTCACATTCATTCACAAAGTTAAGATGAGACTAGAACTACCTACAAATGGGGTTTTACTTTATCTAAATCTTAGTTTATTCCTTATTTACCAACAATTGTTGAACACATGTTTAGACTAATATCTTCAAAACACATCTCTGTGATATACTTTTGTGAAAATATGAACAGTTTTTTATTGAATGTTTTGTATTGAAAGTATTTCTAAAACTAAATATGACGTGTACCCTATTTTTCTGCTGCATTATTGATATAACTGAACTATAACACTTTAGTTCACCGTGTGTGTGTATACATATATAATCCGAATCGTTAATTGCCACATTTTAAAAGGTAGTTTTAAATTTTTCTCAATTAATTTATTTTATGCTTTAACAGTTCGGTTTAAAGTAATATACAAATGTTATAATACATGTATTCAATAATTATGAAAGAGGAGTAATTGGAAATAACAGTAGATATAAAATAAAAATACTAATTTGCTCAGAACTATACATCGAAGAGACTGCAGTTCCAGCAGTTGGCACTGGAGGCTGCTGTTTTACCACTGTTGTAGAGCAGCTCGCTGGCAGTCAGATACAGGTGAAGAACATGTTCATGTAAGACCCACGAATGATACACCTAAGGCTCCTGTAATGACTCCTTAAGAGGAGCAAAGGCAATCAACCTAGATGAAGTAAATCTAATCCAATGACCATCAGCCATGCTGAAAGTGCGAGGTCAGCCAATGTCATCTGAAGTCGATCCATGGAACAGGGCGTACTTCACCAGCAGAGACTATTAACTTGTGCTTCAAGCACCCTCACCCTGTCAAGTAAAGCACCCTCCAGCTTGTCCTGCTTGATTTGTTTTCCAAAATGTTTGAAGGAACACTCCGTCATATACCGTGATGGACAAGGAATAGCTTGTTGAATTTTCTGAGAGTAGTTCTCTTAATCAAATTCACAATCACATCAGTGGGATTGGGATATTATGTGCAGCTTGGAAAATAAAAAGATCAAGTTAATTACTGTTTCTGAGTAAATATAACAATGAAACCCAATATCATTATAGATTAAAGTGTAATAACCTTCACAAAGATGAGGAAATGTGGTGAAAGTAAATTATGCCTTAGCTTTGAAGTCTTTCTCTTGGCTTCAGTTCCATTATGATGCCATTATTTACTGTAGTTTGGAGGCCATCATCCCGCTGTTAATAACTGTGTTCGTGTTTGCATGACAATAACTAGATTTCTCTCATCTTTAAGCAAGAGCCTGCCTCTCGTATGGCTCACTGGGCTGTCCCCGTTACCTCAATTTGTAGAGATAAGATAAGATAAGGTAAGGTAAGACGTGATGAGATGAGATAAAAAGAGATAAGATATGTGCATAAAAACATAGACCTCAGTGAGAGCAATAATGACTAAACATGCAATAAAACCATAGAAATTCTGAGATATTGAAAACAATTAAGAAACTTTTTTTTTAAATGACAATGCTAATTTGCTCATTGTCACTGTCACGTTGAGCAGCCTTGTGTTACATAAATGTTCCTCCTAATAGGAAAACATGGAAAACATGATGAGGAAACAGCCTAATGTGGAAAGCTGGAAAGCTCTGGCTCATTCCTTCCCATTCTCCTGGTAACTATGGAAACTATGTCTCTTAATTAAGAACTTGATTTTTGATTGCTGACGCGCTCGTGGATAAATTTGTTATTTTTCTCACCAGTCTCTCAGTTGTGCGTCGCGACTTGTTTATCTGTCTGTCAGCAAAGGTCACGCAGAGTTTATTTGTGAAACAATTCATCACAGAGGGGAGGATCTTCTCTCGGAGCACCAGCGAATCAAGGATATTATCGGTTCGGATTAATAACAACGTGTGACATCCGCCTGTGTGTGTGTGTGTGTGTGTGTTTCCACGTGTATTCTGCATGTTTGTGGCTGCATATGCATGTTTCTAATTAAAGCCTGGCCGTTTGATGACGACATGAAGAGAGGTATCGGGAGAAATTCTGTGATCCGAGATAGTCAATACATCTTAAGCTCTCTCTTTAATTAGACACAAAGACAAAAACCCATCTCCATGACGACACAATAAAAAAGATAGAGGCGAAGGAGGACGGGTTGCTGTGCATCTCCGGGAAGCAGAAAAGGGCACTGTGCATCGGCGTGTACTTTTGGCCATAATTTCGCGATACGATCTCTGTGCTTCTATTAATAATCTGCTGCTAATTTATTTTGACACAGGCTTCACATCAGCTGTGGCTACATGGTGACACATGAGGTCCGTCTGAAAGGATGGAAGCTCCACACAAGGGCGAATTTAGAACTGTTAATGAGATATGATTATGGCTCGGATATTCATGATGTTTAAAAATGGCTCATATCTTTTTAAAAAGGGAGGAGAAGAGGGGAAGAGATGAAGCACGCCTTAAAATTCAGTGGTTAACACATCCCCATCATCTTGAACTAACAGCAGACCACCCACTGATGCTGGAGCTTCCCACCATCATCTGTTGCCATGTGTGTAACCCAGGAATCCTTTGCCTTAAAAAAAAAGGGATCTGTCGTTTCAAACCCTGCATCATCTGCACATCAGCCAACCACAGGGGACATGGCTAAATAACAGATCCCACTGAAACAATGCCAAGGTGGGATCAGGACACCCAGAGAAGGAGCCCGGCAATTAATTCTTGGAGCCGCTTCTCTCTGCCTGTTGGGACCGGTGTGTATCCATGTGCTTGGTATGGAGCTCAGCAGTTACTATGGCTCGACACGCAGCAAAGCGAGCGCTGACACTAATTGCTGCGAGCTCTTACGTCAGAGTCGCACACGCACGTAGCAATTTGCGACACTGGAGATGAAGCCTCGGGACTGGAAAACTACGACAACTATTTCAAGAGGGGGTCTGGGGTCGATACAGGATGCTGTTCCCTTGTGTTACATCTCATGCACATAATGAGGCAGAATCACACATGAGACCAGGGGTGAACCTTAGGATCCATTCAGTTGGATCATCAAGGACAGCTAATGTAAAATTGTGTTCCTCGTTTTAGATATTTCCCTCTAACAACCTGGGATTTTGGAGGTCCCGTCCCGAGTGGTTCCCGCAGCTGCTCTGTGACAGTGGCTTTGCAGTTTTTCCCTCCTCGTGTGCTAAAGGACACGGACAAGACCTGGGTAGGTGGCTCGTGAGCCGTGACTTCTTCACGCCTCTATATACGTCAGCTTCGACAGGAAGTCTGGCAAAGGGCTAATATAGGGCCGATTTGCAGAGAGATGGATTTTTTTTTGCCAAATGTTCTTATGTCACTGAGCTGTTTGTCAACAGCTAGTAAATTAGTAAATTCACACCCAGAGATGAGCCATCACGCAAACAGCAGATGAATGGGAGCCTATATTTGAGCCGTTCCTCCTATTGGCTGTCTGGGTTTCTAATCCTAACCCAGGTTGGAGGATTGCCATTTACTTTATTGACCCGTGGCAAAACAAAAGCATGAATCAATTGACCTTTTCAAATGAATGTGACATGCAGTAAATGCAGAGAGAGGAAAAACCTGGGTATGATTTGATTTAAAGCTGTAAAACACAGTTTCAATCCAGAAACAAACGATTTAAACTTCACTTATTCCAGCAGTGGTTCCAAAGTGTGTGTTGCCATCAAGAAGCAACAAGGTAAATTCGAATCAACACGAGGAAGCTGTCGATATGAGAGACATGAAAATGGTCTTGGAGAAGAGTATAGGAGACATACTAATCGTACTAATCATCTGTGTAAGCAGGATAACACATCTGCTTTTAACCTGCACTCATTGGCATTGTAGCAGGTTTACAATTAATTGTTTACTAAAGTTGGAGAAAATTATGCAATACCGGTGCAGGAAGAAAATGTTGGTGTTAATCCGAATCACTAGCGTATCCAGGATATATTTTTGTTCTCACTATCTTTAGCCTTGTGAGATGTTTCCAGCATTTTCCTTGATTTCTCTGAGAATAATTAATCGATCTTGATAACTTTTTTTTTAATATCATGTTTAGGGTACTGATGTTTATGAGTGTGTTCAATTTGGTGCAGATCAAATAAATAATCCATATCTAGTGAATTTGAATGTGGTTTACAATCTCGGTGCCATTCTAGTTATTTTTTTGTTTGATGTTTTTTGACACAAAAGGAGGAAGTCAGGTGACGTTCATCACATCCATGTTGTTGGGATGACACACAGGACACCACTGTTATGTTTCCTGTGTGAAACCAACAGTCAACGTTGTTTCTGTTACACACCCTCACATGTTCTATAATCTTAGCTGCATCTTCATTGTTGCCTTGACGACAGAGGCCTGGTACACCTGCTGCTGGTGGGTTCTTCATGGGTTATATATTCAAGGTAGGGACAAGCGACTAATGTGGTTGTTTAAACTGTAAGACTTAGACAAATTAAATCAATTAAAATTGTTAAATTAAGGAAAAGATGAAAAATATCTCAACTGGTGTATATACTGCTCACAGGATGTTATAAAAAATTCCTGTATAATTATAATTTATATTTATTGCAATGTATGCGATACATTGTACTTGTTCATCCCCTTATACAGTATTTATTATTCTTTTTGCAACTTATTCACCACACACAGAACTAGTTGACTTGTGCACATACTCTTATGGTGTATACTTTTATAGTGGTTTCATTAGTGTTTTCAATATACTGCATATTTATTTACTTTCTTTTCACTCAGTCTGGCACCAGACTGTACTGTGTACATGCCTGATTGAGGGGCAGCTGTGGATCAGGAGGTGGAGCAGGTCGTCCACTGATCAAAAGTCGGATGGTTCAATCCCTGGTTTGTCCAGTCCACATGGCAAAGTGTCCAAATTGCCCCTTTGCAGTGTGAGAATGAGTTGTACACTGTAGAAGTCTTTATGAAGCTGTGCAGGAATGTGAATTGTATATGAGAGGTTAACGTGGTCATTATATAAATTGTACCATTTCAATCTGCATGCGATTATTCAACCTGAGTGAATGGGCCAGTCCGCTTCGTTTCTTCAAACACAAGCTGCAGCTCCCACAGCAAGAGTCTCGTCATTTTATGTCATATTTGGGTGTGAAGTAGTTCTGTGGGAAGAGTGTGAGCACAAGACTGAATCACCTCTGCCCTCCCTTCAAACATTAATCAGCCTATACACAGAGCAGATCCCGGCATCTTCTGTCATGTCTAAAAAGACGTCTCCTTTCATGAATCAAGACTGATACGGCACCAAGAAATTGACAGATGATCAATACGTTATTTCTCCTAGAACCCGCCAGCTTCCTCTGCATGTGTGTGAGCAGCAGAGCAAACTCAGTGTTGAAATAGGGACTAGCTCATTTCAGCGATGTGAACGAGCCTCACATCCTCAGTACCCGGTATCTGCAGGAGCAGGCAGTTTTTTCTGACGCTCATCAGCCCTGAAAAAATGTATCAGCACTTGGAGAGACCCTGAAAACGCTTTAGAAAAAGCCTTGGACAGCAAATAAGTGAACATGCAGACTTAAAGCCACGTAAATGGGCAATATCCGTCCTGTAAAAGATCCACAGTTAAAGCCATACGCCTGGTTAAGAAGCAATGTTTCAGGAAAGCACTTGATCATTTAATTGCGGAGAGTTGAATGAGCGGATCAATCCCAGTCATATGTGTAAGGTAAATATGAAGTTAGAGCTTGCAGG
Organism: Pseudopleuronectes americanus; assembly: GCA_038501795.1. NCBI lineage: Eukaryota > Metazoa > Chordata > Actinopteri > Pleuronectiformes > Pleuronectidae > Pseudopleuronectes > Pseudopleuronectes americanus. The sequence goes on along the minus strand of CM076720.1, from coordinate 11,430,366 downwards.
TGATAAGTGATAAGTAAATAAACATAAAGACTGGAGGCATAGAGCTAAAGTTTAAGTCTTTTAGCATTAAAGCTAAGTTTGGTGATCCTGGAAAAGCTATTAAAAAAGCAGGCTTCACTTTGAAAAAATGCAACCAATACATCCCCTCTCATTTGGACAGAATTAAATTATTGGTTGTGTTATCCTCATCCCCGCGGTGGCCACATGCACTTATGCTTTTTAAAGACGTTATTATTGATAGCTATCAGTAAACATAGGGAGGATTTTAACAAATAACATAAAGAGTGTTTCAAAAACCAACTAGGCCTTTTTAAATATTCAGAGAGGGGGGATTAGCTGCCTCCACATTATTCAAATCTATACGCTAAGCTAAGCTAACCAGCTGCTGGCTGTAGATTCATATTAATTCTACATTTGTCACATAAACGATACACAACAAACTATAGTTATTTAATTCAGTGAAATTTCGAGAAAAGTCCATTTATTGTGATTATTCAATAAAGGTCGATTTATGGTTTTTTTTATCTATTTGAGGAAACAATACTGTTGGGCCACGGAAGCACGACCTTCTTCCTGGTTATTTGCTAGCTGTCATGTTTGAGGGGTTAAAGAACATGCTTGTGTAAAAGGTCGCCGGATGACACTTTGTGTGAGGGAAGTGTAATGACAGCATTGACAAGGTAGCACATCATTATCCGACAAAAGATGCTTGATAAGATGAATGATTTTCTTTTCTATTTGGAGATTATCACCATGACAATTGGCTTTTTTTTCTATTCCAGAGACGACATGTGCTGCAGACCTGCTGTTTGCAGGAACAGTCTGTATTGCGAGTGTATCCGCGTGTTTCATGGTGGTCTCAGTTGGATGTGTGCTGCAGTGTGGTGGTCAACTCCCCTCAGAGACATGATCAGAGCGCTGCTTCTCTCTAATGATGCTACTCTGGGATGACTCACCTCCCAGCTGACAGACAGTGCTTTATTAGTTTCTGCAAGATAAACGTCTGCCTTTCCATCCCTTCCAAAGTCACATCTCAAGGGTCACTGACGGCACCGTCCTTTATTTGGTTTATTTATAAACCCTGTCCCTGTGCATCGCTGAGCTACTCCACACACCTGGCTCTGCATGACTGATCACATTGATCGAGCCAAACCTCTACTAACCATGAGCTCTGGACAACACCAGCAACGTGCCATGAACACACCGAATCCAATGTCTTGTGTTCTTCTGTAAATGTCCTCACGCAAAGAGTGTCAATCACATCTGTGTCGTCAAATGTCAGCAGCACAATGCGCCGATGTTGAGATAATGATAGAATATATTTTACATCCATTGTGTGACATTATCAAAACACAAATGTCGATTGCACTCTAAATGATGCATCATTCAAATGCAAGGAAAACAACGGGGCCGTATAAAAGTTGACACTGTGTATTTTTTCTTTTTGTAAACAGATCTCTACAGTTGTTAGCGAATTATTGCTCCAGAGAGCATTTGATTTTTCACAGGCGGAGCGAGTTTTGTTTTTGTTTTGTTTTTTCTTGTTGATGACCCCATTCAGTTCCGTCCACAATCCCTTGAGGAAGATGAGTCTCTAGTCAACTCTCCTGGATTAGAAATCATATTAATCATCCCTACAAACACAGAGAAATTATTCTGGATGGTGTTACTCCGCTTGTTTAACTCTGACATTAGGTGCATTAGGCCAAGTGTTAGCCGCATTGCACAAAACTGACACATTATCAGGAGAACGGGGAACAAGATTTATATTTGAATACATAAAGAGTTTGTGCCCCATCTTTTGAAAGTGTGCTCTTTCCATTTGACTGCATTGTTGAACAACTCTATCTGATCAATCCGGTTTAATTCATGATGGCACATGAGGTGTAGATAGTTTAAGGCAGGATGGTTGACCACATAATGCAGGAAATGTGTGGTCAACAAGGTTCACTTCATGTTACATACATCTGGTAAAAGGAATCATGTAGTGAGGTCAACGCATGGTCTTAACTCATATATTACATTTAACTGTATGGCCATATAGGCCTATAAATAATATTGTACTCCAATATCCATTTAGCTTATATCAGATTCTTCATTTAACTAGTATCTGGCCTCCATTGTCATTCTACCTCCTCTTCCCATGTTACCATGTTAACCCAGAGTCTGTTCTCACAGCTACATGTTTGCCACTGACCTCTGACCTTTTCAGCATCTGCATCTGTTCTCTATGCTCAGGCTACATATCCCCTACCATTGAGTTAATCCTAGAATCATGTTCTTGCCGAGTTATGTTGACTTCTTGAGGTCCTCTGAATTCGACTCTCTCGTATTCATGCTCTAAAGTACTAAAGCAGACCATGTGGGAGTTAGTCTGCCTAGGTTTTGCTCCTCCACTTCCTTCTCAGCCCCATGCAAGCTGCTGCCCATATGCATCACCTGTAAGTGTGCTGCTAAGAGCTGTGATCACACACCATCACACTGTGTTTGTCTTTCTCCTTTTCCCTCATCGTTTTCTATTCAGTTTGGCACTTACCTCTCTCTCATCTAATTCAAGGTACCGTCTGGGGCCTGTAATTATTTCAGGTGGAATTAGCCTGGTCCTCAGTCCGTCCTTCCAGACCAGCTGAACATCATTCAGACTCACTCCTCCCTCCTTCATCTGTCCTCAACATCCAATACCTTGTCTTCCCTTAAAACACTTAAACTGCATATTGCTGTTGTGTGGTCTTTGCCACTGAATGTGAAATTAATGGAATGATCACAGAGTGCAGAGCTCATAATCAGGAACCTTGACTGGATCACACTGGGAGCATTTCAGTTGAGGCATTTGGGCTTTAAAAGAGCAATTAGATCAATGAGATCAGTGGGAGCAGCAGGAGGAGCAGGAACTCAGCATGGATACTTACATATTTATTTAGGGCACATCCTCTCCATCTGTGCCTGTATCAACAGCGACACTGTAAAACACAGAAACAGCCACATCTTCTTGCAACTGTGGAGGTGCAACACTAGCTGGCATATTTTAAAACTCACAAGCAGCGACACACCAAATTTTTGAAAAGGTGAACGTGTATAAGGTGTAATAGTCATGATTGCAGCCACAGAGAATAAACAGAACTAGATATGCACAGACGCAGGTCTGGAGTTGTGCCGTTGAAGTGCAACTGCAGAGTGCGTAATTGATGTCACAATGATGACCCCAAATCTTCCTACCTGATATATGTTTACCAATTTGGGTGCAAAGACAAGCACAGCTAGCTTGAATGCTAAGCAGGCTGCCTTGAGAGAGCTTTACCTTGATCAGGTTTATCCATGCACAGACACGGCGCTCATGAATTTCAGATGCAGGCTTCTTTAGATAATTGGGATCAATAAGTGTCATTAATGCAAGGTCCAAAGAGACGGCAGAGTGGTTTTCATCTGTGTGTACTCACACGTATCTGTTGCCTTGACAGTGGTGTGCCAGATGGTTGGTACTGGTGCGTTCGTAATATTGAAAAATATCACAGTTTCATGCTTGGGACACACAACAGCCAGAATTCATGTTAACCTCCCATGCAAGTTATCAACACAATACCAAAGAGCCGTACACAGGAAATAAAATCCACGACGATATGAACACACCAGGTCCACTGGCTGCCTCTGCATCCTTTTTTCTAAAATTGTGCCTTGATCTGCAAGAGCCTTTTCTGGAGTGTCTGGAATGAGCTGTTTTGGTTGAATCTTCCACAGAATCCGCGTTAATCCAGCAAGTCATGACCCTAATAACAGAGAATACAACACTGATGTGGAGCGAGTAGGGTTTGATGAATCGCAGGTCTGGAGCCGTGTTGTTATAGTGCACGTGAATTGATTTCACAACAATGACCCCACATCTTCCTCCTTTGTATCTACTCACCAATTTGTGTGCCAAAGCATGGAGAAAGAATGATTCTACACTAAGCCTGCTTTCTTTAATGAGCTGTAGTCGATATCCTTGCAAAGACAAAATGCTCATGAAGTTCATATGCTGGAGTGTGCAGGCTTATGAGGATAATTGGGATCAGAGTCGATGCATATACGAGGTCCAAATAAATTAGTTCTGAATCATCTCGGTATCATCAGTGATGCTTTATCTGCTGCATCAATTCTGAGGAAACTCTGGTTTGGATCTGTCACACAGCTACTGCAGTATGCTTTGTGGCTGTTTTGTCAAGGTACAATAGGGTAATGACATGCACTGTGAGCACTTTGATCAGCGCTAATGACATCAGGTTCTCTGTCCATTCAGCAATCACTGTTCCACTGAATAGAGAGCAACATCACAGGTTCAGTCTGAGGACAATACACAGCTAATGATTTGTCAGAATTATATAACAGTCCGTTTGAAATCAGCTCAGGATAAATCACCATAACTGTATATAGTATATCTCATGTATTTAAAGATATAGATTTTAATATCATGAACTCTTTCATGACACATTTAGACAATAATATACGCAAGATGACACACAAACAAACACTATTTCTGCTTCAGTCTTCAAACATCATATTAGGAGGAGGCACAACAGGAGAGAAGATAAACATGAGTCACCACATTGTGATACTGACAGAGTCATGCAATGGAAAACATCCCAGCAGCACTCAGGGTGTCTGTAACGCCACAGGAAGTGGGACGTTGTTTCTCTTAGAAGGAAAAGAGAGCTGGGAATCATTGAGAATAAGAGCCTAAGAATAGTTGAAATGTCAAAAATTTGAATTTGATGAATCATCAGGATTGTATAATGTATGGAAGCCCATTTAGGCCACTGAGAGAATAAAAAGATGAACTCTAAATCAAAACAATCAGATTAAAAAAAAATATTTTGAGATCGTAAATCATAAACCTTTTGAATTTAAGTAATTATTTAGAGATACTAAGATATTATTTTTAGATAGTAAGTAATTTTATCTAATATTTAAGTAATTATTTAGAGTTTGTAAGTCTTAATTATTGTTTTAGAATTTTTTTTTAACAAAGTGGCAGGAATGGGCTTCCATATGCTCATAATACCTGCAACCTTAGAGGAGGGAAATCATTAATAAATAACAATAATTTCACACCCATACAGCAGGTGCCTGTTTTTAGGTTTAATCTTAAATACAGATGTGAGGTCATTGCAAAGATCAGATTGATCCCTTTCCTTGTGGGACCCTGCAGATTAAATCCGTGCCCTGGTTTGGCTCTACACCGAGCAGATAGGTGTTTATCTGGACAGAGAGATTCACCTCTGAAAGCCTTTAAAAAAGAAAACACAATGTCGTCACCCTACCACAGGAAATATTGTAAAAATCTGCAAACTGAAGCTCTGACACCCTGAGTTTAAAGGCGAGCTGAATCTTGTTGACAGAAACGGTGGGGGATCCCAGTGTACTGAAAAGGGACAAGGCTAGTTCATCCTCTGTGTGCTAAAAGAGTGAATCATTAAAAAACACTTAAAGCTGCAACTAATCAATATTTGAGACTAAATGACTTCATGCATAAAAGAGAATTGTCACGTATCCTGTCCTCGAAAGCTCTATCTCGTTTGTTGCTCTTGTTTGGATTTTGGTTGTGATTGGTTGAATCAGCAGAAACATTCTAATTTACCATCTCCATGCCCCTTGAAACCCCTCCCCCTGTGCATTTAGCAGCTAAAGAGTCGGGTGTTTATCAAAGGGTTCTGTGGAAACCAAAAAACAACCAGAGACTGATGATTGGACTTAAAGCCATCAGGTGGCCAGAAAGACGACCCTAAGCTGATGAGAGCTGATGTTGCTCAGTTTAACCGAGCAAGCCATTGTTTGCCAACAGGTTCATCAGCTGGGCTATAAGACGATGATATGTCAGCGTTTACAATTCCCTAAGAGGCCAAACCAATCAATGAATGTATCTTTGATGGTTACGCATGACTACAATAGTAAATGGTTTCAGGGATTTCAGGGAGGTACTTCACATATGATTCGTTTGGCAACAGATGACCTCTGTTCATCTCTGTTTTGACTGTAAAGGAAACGCTTTAGTCTTTAAGATGTTATAATTTGTCATTTCCTTTGGTTTGTGTGCTATTTTTGCAAAACACAAACACATAAAGAAACCTTTTTCTCTTTGATTGAATTAATTTGGTCTAAGATTTTTGCATTATAATCTGCATCCTGTATAGAAGGGCCTTACTGAAAGTATCTGTGTAACCGTCAGTGGTTATGACATCAACATTAACACAAACTTGACTCACAATATCATATGTGTCTATTATCAGTTCAAAGTATGTTGCCTCCACATATGCAAATAAATGTTATACTATATTGTAGATTCTAATATGCATGAGTGTGGACCATAGACTTTATATATAACGATGGATGACGAGTCTCCACTTCCTATACTTTTCAGAAATTAGGCAAAAATTTCATGTAAATGAACACTGGCATCTTTTCATTTGGAGCCATAGCCAATGTTCCACCAATGTGGGATTTTTGACCTATGTTGCAGACATGCAGCAGTCATGTCGTCCATCTTAATATACAATCTGTGTTTAAGACTGAAAACTACACCCAAATCTGCGACAGTACTGTTAGAGATTGAGTTGTAGTTGCAACTCTTCTTAAAACACCTCTTCTGTTTTTACTAACATCATATCACTGACTTTACAGGGCATTTATGTCATTAAAGTGAAGGTAGATGAAAGAGTAAATGGTGCTGTTCTGTTTAGTCTGAATCTCGGGTTGCTGTGTTTACCTCGAGAGGTGATGTCCCTATGGGATGTGTAGTGCTGTGAGGCAAAGATAACTGGTTGTTATCTGGATCTGCTCAGTCAGGTATGAGAGCTCCTGGCCCTGTGGAACACAAGCGGGGATCTCAGTGCTATATGGGTCTCAAGAGCACAATGGGAACTAGAATGTAGATTAATTTTCCTTTCTTATTAATTGAGCGCCCTGCATTTTAATTATGTCTATTATCTTCTGTGCAACAAGTGGGTTTTTTTTTCAAGCAGGCTAGCAGCCAGATGACGGCTAGCCTTTGAATTGAAGTCAGACAAGGAACAGAAGAGATTAAAAACAGTGAGTTGTGTTTCAAACGGTGAGAAACCTTGCTGGCTCGGCCTCCTGTTGGAAAGTCTGATATGAGTACAGCCTTGGTTGTGTGTGCAAACAGCAGGACACAAACACAGGCAGCCAGCCAACTGTGTCAGCTAAACCTCTCATATTTAGATAGTAAGTAGTGATACACAGGTGACTTTGTGCTTTCACCACAAGGATGCTGATTTATAGTGTTTTTTTTAAAGATCTGGTTCCTTGTCCATTCAATCATTTGACACAGAGAGAAACATCGGGAAGATCTTAAAGGTATAGTCCACCAAAACAATTGTATTATCTACTCACCCCTATGCCGACGTGGGGAAGTGTGTCAGTCCACATGTCTCAGGGGTAAACTTTGTTAAAGCAGCGTCCAATACAATTGAAGTCAATGAAAGTCAATAATACAACAGAAAACCCACACCATGCCTCCATAATGCTAGTGTTGTCTTATCCAAGTGTCCGCAAGCCACGACAAAATTATTCGACTCGAAACCAGGTCTTTTTTTTTGTTAAAGGATCAATGTCCGCTGATATCTTCCGACAAGGTACATTTAGGGATCATCGGAAATGCTAACCTCCGCTAGCTTAGTCACTTGTGGATTTTAGGCCTAAAACAGGGTGTAAATGACCATGTTTCAAGTCGAATATGAATGTCGGTGCTTGCGGAAACTTGGATGACACCAAACGAGCAGCATGGAGGCATGTTATGGGGTTTCTGTTGTTTTATTATGTCTGAAGACAGGTCACTTATCAGCTACCCTGTTTACCCCTGACACTGCAAAACTATTTTGTCGACTCAAACACTTCTAATAAGGAGAATGCAAGCAGGAGATTAGTCGGGTCAGATGTGTTCACCACAGCAGAAAATGTACGGACATTCAGCAAAGGTGTGGCACCTTAGAGGAAGCAAAAGGCAGGACATGATGTGTAAATTCCACTGTGGAAATCACATGTTTTTGTTTCAATCACAATGACACACCGACATTGGTCCTTATTCTCAAAACCTCTCGAATCTCGTGTTTCCATGTTGAAATCTTCTTCAGCGTCTTCTATGTTAATGACACGTTTTTTTCTCCCTGAAATATTTGTATTCCCCAAGTTTTGCATCTATCGGGTGTCGGAAACGTTATCCACATGCCCACCTAATAGCTGTGTATGATCCAGACATTGTCCTGCTGTATTCTCACATTGGCTCTCTCTGATATTTTACCATGGGAGTGGCAGCAAAAGTTCAAGAAAATGCTCAGAACAAATAAATCTAGCATTTTCCTTCTCATAAACAGCAAAGATGTCAAGAAAATGTTCAGTGCATGTCTAAAAGCCACATACCACCATAAAGATGTTATTAAAGGTTGTGGGATCTGAACTTCAATAACGTTTCATCAGGCCTGCTAATGTGGCTGTGGATGGCTCAGTCTTTTTTAACAACCGTGCATGTTCGAACTGTAGGGAAGAGCAAACCAGAAAGTGTGTGTGTAAAAGCAGCTCATCTCAGAGGAGTTGGAAAGCATTTCAGTGTGACAGCTTTCATTGTCTCACGGCTCCTTTCTTACAGCGCCCAGCAATAATTACTGACTCTTGTTTGTCCTCTGGTACCTACCAGCTCTTGCCACTTCCAAACACAGTTGATCAGACCAGCTGCAACAGCCTCACCACCTTTTCCTATCGCCAACATAGAGAACAATCATCTCTCTGAACAAAAGCTCCATTCATCAGCCTTTTTATCGTCAGCTAAATAAACACTTACTTAAATTTATTAGAGGGGACGTATCAAGATATAGGGTTGATTCAGTTGCTCAGTGATTAACTATTGATGTAGCCAGCGGAGCATGATTCAGGCTTGAAAGGTGACAGGTATCTTGCCTTGTGGCCATGTTTATGAAGCCTCAGATCTATTGTTAGTTCTCTCACCAAGAGGGGGCTCATTTTGAAGAGGCCACGCTGAACCCGTTTGGTCCTGTCACGTCTGATTCTGCAGACGAGCTCTGACATCCACAAGGACATAAGGGAACGATTTGACGTCACCCGACAACAACAGACAGAAAAAGCTCTTTCCCCACCTTGTGCTGCAGAGGAGGTGAATTTTGGTCAGAGTGCCTCATGGTGTCGAAGACGTCACACTCTCAGGGGTGTGAACCACAGGCAGAGTGGAGTTCTCTCTCCCTGACTGTCAGAACTTCCACTCATCCACACTGATGAACCCACATGCTCTGACAGACCCGATCTTCTGACAGCTAGGAAACAGATGAATTCACAGCGCAAAACACATTTTGCTCAGAAAGTTATTTCAAGCCAAGTTTTTTTCTACCTTATTCTACCAATGAATCACATTGTAACTACTTGCTAAAAGGTATACATGTAAGAAATCTTTATGCAATAGCTATTAACCCCTATGAGTGTTTGGCCATTTTTAAAAACCTTTGATTTTGCCTTTATATAGCCTTATACAAATGTTAACTGTGTCAATGCTTGGTATCTTTGTCTGAACACAACATTGCTGACATGAGCAGGCACATAGTTTTCCCCTTTTTTGCTTTATAAGCTGTACATCTTGATCCAGAAATCCTGTCTCAGAGATAAATATCCCTGACCGTGTATTGACGACTGTAGTGTTAAAGCAGATATCTAGCGGGGACAGTTTGCTCAAGGGGTGGAAGACACATTGATATTCTTTTGATATGGTGGTGTGAACAGAGGTGTGACAGATCCTACCAAAACATCAATTATACCACTAATTACTTCTGCGGTTAGTGAGGTGGCTGGAGAGAATCAAAGAACCTGCCTGAAACTGAACCAGAAAAAACACCTGTTGATTTAGAGGTCAGGAGAAAAAAACGATCATGAAGCACAGGAACAGAGCGGGCGTGTGCGAGTGTTCAATTTGGATAGCAATGGTTGCATTCTTAATGATGATAACAACGCTGTCATCTGTGGATAAATCCTGACCACTTGATTAGTGACAACCCATTGAGGTGCCTCCTATTCCGATATCCAATTAAAGGCTCCACAACAACCCCTAATAAGTGGGGGTGTAGAGCTGATAAGCAACCAATTCTGCAGCTTCAAGCCCTCCGCTTCATTAGGGGGATGTTGAGCTAAATCAGAAAATTCAACACGGAGGACATCAAAGTGCCCACTCTGCAAAATGAGTAACAAACTCCTTATTAGATATGCACCAATCTCCTAGGATACGGCCAACATACACAATGATCATCCAGCTAAATTGTAGCCTGTATAATGCTCTAGAATAATGCTCTATTCAATTACTGCTTACTGAAGCAGAAGGAGGCAGACAAGACTCCCTCTCCTTCATCACCAGTTAAACCATTTTAAGATTTCAAGTATGAAAAAGTAGCACTTCTCAACTAGAGAAGATCAAAGAGTCTGAAAATGGTGTTTGACTTCATGGGACATAATCATGAGTGAAAATAAAAAATAAAAAACTTGCAGAGTAAGAGAAGGATGGCAGGTTTCTAAGCTGCACTGGAGGCATTTTCCTAAATCTGCCGAGGTAGGAGGGCTGCATGGAGCAGCCCTGTGCAAAGCTGCAGCAGGGTTTGTGCCAGTTCATCGCTGTCACATCCCACACATTCGCTTGATACAATCGCAGAGACACCAAATGCCATGAGAATGTCAAACTCTGTCTTTAAAGAGACAACCAGCACAGAGCAGGAAAGACAAAAAAGCAGCGCAGCAACAGAGGCTGTGCGTTCCAGAGGAATCAGCTTCTGTGTCGAAATGCAAATAAACTTGTCTGAATGAAAAAGATGAGCAGAATTACAAAAATAATCTCCCTTATGAGTAAATTGTATGAAAAATATGCTTGTGTGGATTTTTCAATCCTCAGATCAAACACCATTCCGTATGACAGCAGCAGGTTTCTTATGAAATCAGCTCAACAGTGGTCCAATGGAGATGAGTCTGGGCTCCGTGCAGGTTCATATACACGTAGTTAATTACAGTCTCAATCAACATGCACCATCAAATATTTGATCAAATATTTATCCTTAAATCTGTATTTTATATCAAATTCTATATCTAACTCAGCATGAAAGCTGATACAACCATATCATTGCAGAGTTGGTTGTAGCCACGTTTTATGTGTCTTCTGATTGTGTCTCACTCTCATCAATAGCCCATATGCTATTCATTTCTATTTTGATATGATGCCTTTTTGGCAGACATCTTAGGGATGTTGTTTGACTTGAATACACCTGAATGAAAATACTTTGAGTAAAAGTTTGTGGGGATTAATCCGTTTAATATCTGATTCATCCCCTTTTGATGGGGCTGTTCTGGGCTCACAGTTACACATTTTACACATCACCAATATAACCCATCCTGATATTGTTATTCAAATAAACATTGTTTTCATTTTAATATGTCACTAGTAATCCTGAAAGACAAGCTATAGTATATCTGAATCCACACAAATATAAGTGTCTTGGTATTGTAACATAGCAACAAAACCTTCTTTTTTTGCAACTTGTCTGACATCACTATTTTATTTCCCACCATCCTCTGACAAGTGAGTGAAGCAAAACATAAGGTTTAAACAATTTACATGGAGGACACTTCAGGGTGTGGAAGTATAGGGTTATCCATTTTAAATGTATTTTTGATTGATTTTAATCCTATTTCCATTTTAATTTGATTCAAATCCCTTTTCTTATTCTCTCTTGTTGAATGTTGGTAGTAATTGGGATCAGGGCTACAGACGTCACATTTTCACTGATAACTTTTACTTGTACTTTGTCAGGATCTACAAATACTCTCGGAGCTACAGTCTGTTGAGTAAAAAAATCTCACAATGCAAATGGAAGAAATGGTTATATTTAGATGTGAGGGGAGAAAGAGAAGCAGCTGCGATGTAAGATATCTGAAAATGGAAACTGCTCCCTGAGGTGACAGCGCTTATTCTCCTCACTTTAATTATTTATTTCCCCTTTATAATATAGCACCGGTAACAGCATCGCTGGGCCAAAGATCACGCTGAACGAGGACTGCTGACGTCACACTGGCTCCCCGGGCTAATGAATGTGTCTAAACCACTGAGCTTTGTCCTTGGTCCGGTCCCTGGTCCATCATGTCCCTGTCAACAGCATGTCTGTCAATTTCAACTGCCCAAACATTTAAATTGTCAATTTTAGCAGTTGCTCTTTAGGCTTCGATTCCTTGAATATTATCTGTGCTCTTCTGGACATTAAAAATAATATTTCATTAATTCACTTCAACCAAATTTAGATATTTGTCCGAATCAAGACCATCTCTGTCAGATTGCCTCTTGAATGGGAGGGACTCTTTCGCTTGACTCGGTGACCACAGTATGTGGGCAGTTTTATAAACCCATCTTTTCCATGTGCCTCGTAAACAACATGGCTCCAGGGACTGGGAGGCAATCACAGGTGAGAAATCACTGCCAGCATTGATGACTGCAGTCCTGAGACGTCAAGTGTTTGGATGGGTGACAAAGTGATTAGTCCCAGTCTCAGTGGAAAAGTGCAGGGGTCAAAGGACTAATGATTGAACATGGTGGTAGTGGTGGTGGAGGCTTACTTGCATACGTAGGGGGGAAAAAACCACAACCATAGAGTATTTGAGTAAATGCAATAAAAGCCTCCCGGTCCTTGATGGAATGTTATGTGTATGATATACCTGTTCCTTGCTGGGCTGAGAACATTACTATTCTCATAGAAACTGCTTCAGTGCTGTCTCATAGCAACCTAAAAATAGAAATGTCCCTATTAGGCTGTATAGCTGTGATGGCTGTTCCTGTTTTGGCCTACTTGATTGTGCAGTAAATATGTATAGGTGTGAAAGAAATGTTTTCGCTCCATTTCTTAATTTACTGAGCAGTGAAACAAGCCCATCCACGACACAGCTGGCTACAGATCTGCATAAATTATCTAGGCATTACACGTTGATGGTTATGTCATGGTAATAATCACTGTTTAGAGGATTATGATTTTATTTTTTCGCGTAAAAGAAAGGCACATGAGGGTAGCATTTCTTACGCGAAGGAGAGTGATGGTGATGGAGGACATATTCCCCTGTTCACATTCTTCCAGAGGAATTGTCTCAGCTGTGCCCTTTAGTGCGCTGCCGACAGGAAACCTGCCTTTATTCTACCAACACACACTGACGCTCCACCCGGTGTGAGAGATGGAATCTTATTTATAGCCCAGACTTTCTATATCGGAGGCATGGATCGAAAAAAAATACACAGCATAACTACAGCACCCAGCGCAAAACTGCCATTCCCCCATTTCCATCATCACTCAGCATCATTTCACTTACAAATAATTGTTATTGCGTAATAATTGAAACACACACACACACACACACACACACACACACACACACACACACACACACGGGCAGATCCTTTACATGTGTTTGAGAGGTATACCACGCTCGGTTTGTTGTCCTGCAGATATAGCGATCAGGACGGAGGTTTTTTTCTCATCAGACGCATTTATTTCTGTCGACTCTGACGTCAAGAGAATACACGTTTCATTCAACAGGCAAGAAGGTAAGTTATTTATAGCCCACAGCATCTTCGGGTTGTGATCCTTGAGTGCGCAGTGAAAGGAATAGTCCCCATTGGACCAGATGTAGTGCGCCTCCATAACAAAAGCCACGCAGCTCACGCGTTATGGTGCCAGAGAGATGCGGCGCCCTGTAACCTAAACTAGGACGCGTTGATGGGAAACACATAACCAGGGATATCGCGAAGAAGTGCCACCGAACTTTCTGTGTCTGAATAATACATTTCCACCCCGATTTCTTCTCCTTATACAAGACAGAGCACCGGGTTCTTTGAGCATGGAAAACCGTCTCCTCCGAGCAGGTAAGAAGAATAACAGACACTAAGTTTCTCTGCGTTATTATGTAACTGGAGAATTATAGAAAAACGAATCAGATTGGATTCAACTTTATGTCGTTTTTCTTGCGTCGCTGCTTCTTGTCACCTCATTGAAAGATTATTAAGATGATTGTTTTCACATCTGCCGATTATATCTGCATGTTTGCTTTATAAATCGAATGTAAAATGCAGGATTTGATGGAGAAATAGAGGACCAGCCCCACACATTCTACTGGAGCGCGTCTCTGCCTCCAAGTCATCCAAAGGGAGAACCACTGACAGCGACTCACGCTGTGCTGTAATTTAACGTCGCTTGTCTGAACAGATGATCCGATGTTTTTTTATTGTCATTATTTTTTAATTTAGATCAAAGTAATCACGTTGACACATCTTGTCCAAGTCATTAGATAAACTGGTGTTTTTACGCACCCAAAGGTCGGTGGACGCTTATGTTCACCGTTCTTTCCTTCCGCATAAATATGATGGAAAAGATGCTGTGACAGTGCAATGCACATGGACATTTTTTATATCCAAACATTATTAACTGATAATTCATCAGTAGTGCATGCCAATCTAACAGGTGCCGTGACCATGCTCTCTCCTGCATGCACATGGTTTTTCTCCATGTGTATGATCAGTTTCCACTTTACAAAACTACATTTTGTATATATTATCAGAATCTGGACTTTTGTGTAAATGATGCATTTCCTGTATGATAAATCTGTAGCCCTTTAGTAAGATATATATATATATAATCTGTACATTGGGACAGACTGCCACCTGCTGGTGGTGATGGTGGTGATGGGAACAATCAATAAGAGTTTGAAATTGCTAATATTTTGATATGTGGACTGAACAACTTCAATGATTTTTTTCAAAGGGCTGTGAGCTTCAAGTTCAAAACTGAGAGGATCTGCGATTGGTTGGGAGATGGCCGACATCATGGAGCTGCGGACGGATGGAAACTCGCTCCTGAAGGCAGTATGGCTCCGACGCTTGAGACTCACCCGGCTCCTTTTGGAAGGCGGTGCCTATATCAATGAGAGCAATGAACGAGGAGAGACGCCACTCATGGTGGCCTGCATGTCCACGCACAGCGACCAGCAGAGTGTGAGCAAGGCAAAGCTGGTGAGGTATTTGCTGGACAACCAGGCAGACCCCAACATACAGGACAAAATAGGCAAGACAGCTCTGATGCAAGCCTGCATCCACAAGGCTGGACATGAGGTGGTGGATCACCTGCTGAGCAACGGAGCTGATCCGAGTCTGGAGGACAGGAGTGGAGCCTCAGCCCTGGTCTATGCCATCAATGCAGACGATAAGGAGACACTGAAGCTGCTCCTGGATGCATGCAAAGCCAAAGGCAAAGAGGTCATCATAATCACCACAGACAAGTCACCTTCTGGTACTAAAACTACCAAACAATACCTGAATGTCCCCCCATCACCAGAGCTGGTTGAGAGGTCCTCCCTAGCATACTGCGCCTCTCCCTCTGATATTAATGTTAGTGCATCTCCCAATCCTGAGCAAGAGCAACAAAATACGGTCTTCAGTTTTCAGACGAAGTTGAAAACTTCTAGTTCAGCTTCGAAGCTTGCCAGCGGGCCCACGTCTCCAACAAGGCGACCTGTGAATCCCAAACGTGCACGTTTGCCTCAGCTGAAAAGGCTGCAGTCAGAGCCCTGGGGGCTAATTGCCCCCTCAGTCCTGGCTGCAGCCGCTGCCCAAGAGGAGAGCAAGAAAGCCAGCACTGATGAGGATGTTGTTTCAGGGGTAAACGGTCTCTCTCTGAGTAAGAGATCGGTTTTTATCTCGACAGAACAGTGTGGATGGGAAGGAAAGTTTATTCCCACTGGTAGGTGAACAGGCCTGCAAAATGACAACATCACAGTCGGGTCCTTCATTGTCTAAGGCATCATATGAGAGGTCTCTAATCCAGCACCAGCCCCCGGCACGGCGCAGTACTGTACCAGCAGAGCAGGACAGCAGCAGCTGCAGCAGTGGAGTAGCCAATCTGAGAGACACAATGCACAGGAGACGTCTGGGGAACGATCATTATGATTCTGACTCACAGCTCTATTCAGACTCTGCGATGTTAGACTCTCCTAAGGTCCCAGTGGAGCGAAGAAAACTAAACACTTCTCCTCTAGCAATGCTGACCAGCTCCAGAGAGTCTCTCGACAGCAACACCAGCACATCCTCTCCCAGCACAGCACGCAGGCGTGCGCCCGGCCTCCTGGAGAGGAGAGGCTCGGGCACACTGCTGCTGGACCACATCTCTCACACCAGGCCCGGCTTCTTGCCCCCTCTCAACTTCAACCCCAACCCTCCCATCCCTGACATCGGGGCTTGCAAGCCCTCCTCACCACTCTCCACAGGTATTAGATCTATAGCTCCAGTAGCACCGAGCACACCAAAGAGAGGCGGCCTCCAGTCCAAGAAGAAACTGATAAGAAGGCACTCTATGCAAGTGGAGCAGATGAAGCAGCTTTCGGATTTTGAAGAGCTGGCTCATTAGTTTGTGACGTGATTATGCAGCACGGTTTGTGGGAGTAGAGATGTAAACTTGTCAAAAAGTACGTTCACAGGTTCAGTTCACTCAGCCGTCTAGATGTTGAATAATGTATCATTGAGATTTTTACACACACAGATATATATTTACATATATAGATATATATATGTACATGTTGGTGTGTTTGAGTACTTGTACTTAAATCTTTGTGAGGATCCTTTTGAGCCCAGAACTCAGTGATTGAGAACAATTCAGCTGGTTGTCACTGTTAATGTTAAAGGGTTAAGACTTGCTTTCAGGTTTAGAGTTAGAATTAGATGTAGATTAGGTGAGATGGTTAAAGTTATGGAAAGCGGTTGGAAAAACATCATACCAATGGATTTCCTCACTAGGATAGAAGTACACAAATGTGTGTGTGTTTGTGTGTGTGTGTGTGTGTGTGTGTGTGTGTGTTTTCAAACTGAGCAATATAGATAGATTTCCTCTCTGTGCTAACCAACCTGAAGGATGATAATCTTTTGACTTCACAACATCTGCTGTATATGTGTTACAGTTTTGAATGTAAATGCCAAGACGTGGTACTTTTCCTCTGATCTAGCTCTCTTACATGATAATGTTATATGTATGGAACACACAGGGTCCATTTGTAGCCAGTCGGCCTCTTGGGTGCACTTTGTCCATATGTAATTAGCACAATTAATGGACTTTCATTGAAAAAGAACAAAACACGTGATGCACTTGTCCGAGATGTAGCTTAGAGTAACATGAAATTTGACTGTTTGTAGCAAATTTGTACAAAGTGCCTTCAAGATGAAGAAACTTAAACAAAAGAGTTGACAGATACATTTAATGTATTAAGATTGTTTTTCATTAATGATGATGTAACCAAAATGTGTTTTATGTCGATGTTGTTGGTTTCACATGGAACAAAACGACCACTCAGAATACATGTGATGTGAATGAATGAACTACATGCCTTAAGAAACAGGTAAACCAATGGGCTATGTATAACAGCACTTTATCGCCCAGGAGGAAAAGAAAAAAAAATTACTCAAAAAGTTGCAATTAACAGTGTTAAAAAACAAAAGCACATGTAATCCTTGATGAGTTCAAGTAACACTGAATGACATTTGACCCCTCAGTCGTCGGAGACATTGGTGAAACATGTCTATTGAAATGTCATTTCACGCTAATGGCAATCAAAACTAAAGATCGTACAGCTTCCATGTTACTTACCTGTGAAGCCTTGCTTCTGTTTAGGAATTAAAACATGATTAAATGGATAATATTTTTGCTAGTAGGTTGTTGTATATTCTGAATAAATGTCTATAACTTGTGCATTTCCCTTTATTTTTTTATTTGTTTATTCAATTGTCACATTAAGTGGGAGCTCAGCTGCTCCAGACCCTCATTAGAAAGAACACCAGTGTTTCCTCAGGCCCCTCGGAGGTGCGTTTGTGCTGCAAGATGACGATCGTCATCATCATCATCAGTGTCACTGTGATTATGTCGGAGCCACCGCAGAGGCACTCACATCATACAGCTTCTTGGCAGCTCCATCATCCAGACCCTGAGGGGCTGCTGCAGTTTCAGGGGCACAGTCGCTGTAATCAGTGCAGAATTTAGTGTTAAACATGAGACTCGACCTGTTCCCACTGTGCTGATTCAATCACAGGAACAAGATATGGTGATGAAAGAGGATGGAAATCACACGGCCACTTAGAATACTCTGATACTGCAATTTTTATCCAATATGAGAATAATTCAGATTATACTCTGATTAGAAAATATGAAGATTTTTGGCTCTCATAGGAGGACAATATATTCACATAAAAAATCTTTCTATGTATTCACATGATCAATAACCTTCAGTTTGTTGAATGTATGAATAGTTAGGATCAAAATATGTGGATGAAAGGGTGTAGTTAACCCTTTTAATTCCCACACAGCAAAATTAACACATGGACCAATTGTGAGAAGAGTGATTGACTAAACTGCTAGAAAGCAGAATAGTTAAGAGTTTGAATTCTGTCTGCCAGAACAAAATACTCGTCAAAATACTGCCGCACCACACAAATGGTCAAACGGATAAAGTGGGCATTTGCCTGAAAGCTCGATATTAACAGTTGCCTGGACAGTGTGCACTTCTAAATTTAACAATTAACAAAATAAATCTGTCTAAGATGGGTCCCTGATCTTGATGTCCAGTCCTGAAAAGGATCCATTTTATCCCTTGTAAAACAGCCATCTCACAATGTTAAAGAAGGCTTTTAAAAAATATCCTGGACCTGCACGGTTTAAATGGTTATTTCCCTACAACATCTTTCAAGTTTGTTGTAATCTGTCCAGCTGCTTTTGTGTTATGTTGCCGAAAGAAACATACAAACTATGCAGTATTGTTTCATTAGCAAAGCTCATTCAGTACAACAGCTGGAGTGCAGAGGAACCCAACAGCCAGCAGGGGGCAGCCTCAGGACATCACATGGAAACAAGCAGCAGCAGGCTGTGATTCTTGAAAGGCTAGAAGACAAGGCTGGCAACTACTGGGTTACTCTCTAACAATAGGTTTTTAAAGCATGTTAAATCATCCAGTATCTAAAATCCAAAAATATAAAAGTAACTTTTAAGTAAGGCTGTCAAATATATGTAGAAAAGTAGAAAATATTTTCTCTGAAGCTTTGCAGCATAGAATAACACGGACACATATACACAAACACGATAATTTGTCGGGAGTTAGCAGGCCGTGTGGCCTAGTCGACAGAGTGGCCGTTCTCAAATAAGAAGGTCCCTGTTTCAATCCCCACTCTCTCCCATCTCCATTCTGGCAATTATCTTACACTATTTAAATTAAGTAAAAAAACTGAATTTTTAAAAAAAATTAAATTAATAAAAAATAATTTAAAAAAAAACTGCGCGCGCACTTCCTTTGCAATGGGCTTCTGCGCAGGATGTGCGCACGCAATTATTTTTGTTTTTTATTTAATTAAATTTAATTGTTTTTATATTTAATTTAATTTAATTTAAAAATATATATATTTATTTCTGGTGAAGGATATCTCATGAATGCTACAGAGCATTATAGTGAAGTGTAATTTCTCTATTTTAAAGTGGAAAGAGTTTGAATTGTAATAAACTAACAGAGTGAAAGAGGGAATATCCCAAAAATCAAAGCTGATGATCTGAGGTTAAAGACTTGTCACCTGAATAAAGTCGAGATGGCGATGGCTGTTTTGAAATGTTAGGGACACAACTTGTGCAACAGTTGTTTCGCCCTAATAATTCACCCGGTGAAGGGAAACAGCAGCGATGATGCTCTGTGTCTGCTGGCTGTGTAAATGTGTTCACCATGACATACGCTGACATCAATATTCAAATTGTTCTGCCGCCTCCAAGTGACCACAAAATGTGGATTTATTAGATATATTACACAAATGGTACATGTTGCTACCTTTATTTGTGTATAATTAGACAACCACAAATAGACCTGTGGCTATATAATTTAGCTCAAGAAAAGAGAAGAATCACAGGACGGAATGGGCTTTATCATTATTATTATGATTATTATAATCCCATTTATGCCTCGTATTTGCACCAGTCTAGGCATAGTATGCCAAATAGCTATATATCTATGCAGCACATTTTAATAATTTAAATGAAGGTTTAAATATGTCAACACACCTTAAACATGTGTCCTACACTGATTGTCAGATGTCTTTCCTGTCACTTGCTTTGTGATGCAATCGTGTGCTTTACATTTCAATATGATTGAAATAATTACATATTTTATTAATATTATTATTATTATTATTATTATTATTATTATTATTATTATAGTGATTCTCATATCTCATGGATACATGTGGGTGTGTCCCGTGTATCACCTTTCAGCAAATATTCTGGGGACAGTAAAGTTCGGGTCGAAAATAAATTGCATATAACGTTACTGAGATAATATACAAAAAGCAATTTTCGCTGACCCTCCAGTTGAGGGCCCTAGAGACTCACTATGACAGCCTCGGTGCCTTATAAAGGACTCCAGCAGATGGCGCAAATGCATCACAATAAGGCCCCAGAATCAGTTTTATTTGTTCACATCACACAGTTAACAATCAAGTCTGAGAACCCAGACAAAGTAATCTATATAGCAACAAATTATACCCTAAACTCCCGCTGTTAAATGAAGACTTGTCTCTGCTACTGCATAATCGGACAAAAGATAAAAACCAGCAGGAGCCACACAGACATGGCAGCAATAATAGAATCACACCCACAGATGTGAATTGATAGATAGATAGATAGATAGATAGATTACTTTATTCATCCCCGAAGGGAAATTAAGTCGTCATAGCAGCCGGTACATTTGAATACAATAAAATACAATACAATAGAATAAAATAAAATAAAAAGTACTGAGGTAGAAAGAATAAAAACAGAATCACAAAATTAAAAGCCTGATCAGAGCTGCAGCTTAGCAACTGACTCTTGCAATAAAGCATTTAGTCCATAGAGGGTAGAAGTTTTGACGTGTTAAGACCATAAGTCACCCCACCATTGTCAAGTTCAGAGAAAGAGTCTGGACAGGGTCTAAATAAGGAGCCGTGTGTTTTCTGAGAGTGACTTTCCTCAGAGCAGCTGAGTGTCTGTGCAGGGGGGCTGCACGTAGACATGTTTACATTCCTCCAGGTCAAAGGTTGCTGCAGAAAGTCAAAGGGTTATGTAACCGCCATTGTCCCTTGTCTGACCTCATTTCAGGGACCAAATAAAACAGCTGACCTTCCCTGACCTCTCTTTAATGTTATGAGCACAATGTGAAGAATGTTGCTCTACATACAGTTGGAGACTTTGTATGAATATTATTTGCTGTGTTTACTTCGGGTCTTTATTTTTCCGACATGTTTCAGTGCCCTATTCTCAAATGTATCCAGCTCAGAGGTGACCTGTGTGTCTCTGCTGCTGGCTCACCACCTAGCCGATCATGTGACTGCATGACACGCTTCCCGTTCCTTCTCCCAGTATGGTAACTTTCCCCTGCTAAATTTAGAGGGCCCTCTGCTGAGGCATTTTGGAACGTAACCATCCTGTACCAATCCTGCACAGGATTTGGGATCTCAGTCAATTTGGCCATGTCTGTCAATGTATAATGTTTATTTCCATTAATCAAACATTTCTAGTGATAAAATTGCCATCTGGAAGGTTTATATGATTGAGAGTTTATCTCTCAAGAGTGCTGCAGGTTCTGAATTGAATGCATCTCTGCAGGATATACATCAAACAACTCATGTAGATTTGTTTGCATGGTAACAATGGTCTTTTAACCTATTTGATCCTTTATTGTCCTTCTGTCTGACTTCACACAATCACTTCTGCCCCAGCATCTTCCCCTGACTCCCCCTCTCCTTCTCACTCTGTCTCCCTGACCTGTTGTCACCTGTGGCTCTCTCTCCCTCTCTCTGCCTGCATGTTTCTGAGTGGATGTAAGTTGGCTGGAGTCGGAGCCGAGTCACACCAGCTGCAGCTCCTCTTCCTCCACCTCCTCCTCCTCTCATCAAGCCATTTATAAATATTCCGCTCTGCTACCACCACTTGGCCAGCAAACATCCGTTGGTTATTGTTTTGTGTTGCTTTGTCTCTGTGTAAGATGGTGTCCTGCTCCAGACCTGGACCTCGTCTTATCTCCCCGGCTTCCATCATTGTATTCATACAAAAATATGGTTTCGAACTGTGGATGTGTCCTCACTGTGCTGGCACTACGCGAAAGCAATGTATCGATGTATATAGGACGCTCATTATAGATCTTGTTTATTCAGATGATGTTAAAATTTCACTCTTTAGCTCCCACTTCATTTCATTTTATACAAACATGGACCTATATGAGACTGATATAAAGCAGACATTTTAACGTTTTGCCCAGTATGACCAAATCCTGAGAACACCTCATCATTCATTTCTACAATATTTAGGAGAATTTGGCTTGTGAGGGAAGACATGAAGAACCTATACTGTTAATGAATAAACCCTGGTGATGCCAGACAGTGACTGTAGCCTGCTTGGAATGGGATCATCCTGACATGAGGAGGTCAGGGTTAACTCTGCCCTGGACTCCCAGCTGTCCGTCTGTAAAAACACGAGGCTGTTTAGGTGGTTAGCTGTGGTGCTGCTTTGCTTCTGTCCTCATTTGTTCCAAATCACATAGTTGCCAATGAACAAAAAACAAAGTGTGGGCAGTCAGCCATGAATAGGCAACGCACTCCCATTTTACAATACAAGTTTTTCAAATGAAGTTCAAATGAAGTTAAAAAGAAATCTGTCAAGTGACATAAAAAACTAATAAACTAAATTAATTATCCAGGTCGATTTTTGATGCCTGTCATTTTTCAAATTAAATCAATATGCACTGACTTTTTCTCCTTTTAGTGATGGTTGATGTCCCAGTGTACAAATTAAATCCAATTAGCCTTTTCACTTTGGAGTCTGACAGAATTAGCGTGTTCGCTCAGGATTCTCTTTTCTATCACAGCCAATCACAGCCGGAACAAATAAAAACCTGTGTCTACTGCAGAGTAATCTGACTGGGGAGTGAATACTGAGTGTATCTGTTCCTACTGCAGTGAAGACAAAAGCCAGACAAGAGGAACAGGGCCTTTACTGCCAATAACTTACAGGGACAGTTCTATTTACTTCAATTGTATTGGATTTGGCTGCGATGTTGTTTAGCCCTGGAACTCCAGAAGTGTTTTGTGGACTCAAACATTTCCATCCTCCCTCCATCACCAGAGTAGATAATGAGTGAATTAATGTTTTTTTAGGGAACTATCCCATTGACAACTTGTTACTTTCCAAGCTAGTCTTTGAAATACACAATGTGCTTGAACAAATAGACTTAATGATGTGTAACTTTGCTGAAAGCAGTCAATAGTGAATTACTTTAATGTGCTGAATGAGGGGTTGTGCATGGATGCAGGACATATCATTCCTCCTCTGTGTAAAATGTGGCCCCTGATTCAAAACAATCCTCGACCATTATATAACATAATGATTAGTTTGGTTATAGCCCCCTCTGATCGAACCCAGGACTGTGGAGCTTCTCCCCGGGCCTCCCATGGGTCCTCCAGTCTACGGTCCTGCTCCTGGTGTCTGAGTGAGTGACTTCTGACGTATGCTCGGCGCGTCCCGCTGGGGCGGAGGAGGAGGACGGAGGAGGACGGAGGAGGGCGGCGCTGCTCATGCTCACTTTATTTTGGGGGGCCTCCGGTCGGTTTGCCTTCTCTCTCTTCACCGAGCTCCGTCGTGTGTTGACCACTGAAGTGACTCGGACCGCGGCATCATGGCTGGATATCTGAAAGTCGTCAGCTCCCTGTCGAGGTCTGCCGCCGGCGCTCTCTCCCGGAACCCCGCGGTGCTCGCCCCGGCTGCGAACTGCCAGACTTTGCAACAGAGAAACTGTGAGTGGAGAACCGGCTGTCACCAGCAGCCACCGTGGTATTAACGCTTAACAGATATACTTGAGTCAAAATAAGCCTTTTCTAAGCTGCCCGGGTTGTGTTTGTCCAGCCAGCAGCCGAGCTAGAGAGCTGCTAGCTGGGAGTCCGTTAGTCTGGAGCTAACTCACCTAGCACCCCGGGGCGCTGCCGCTAGTTTGAATGGTTTCCTGCGCGCCAGGGGCTCTAAACGCCTCCTGGTGTTTAATGGAGGCTCTGTGGCTCATCAAGGGGAACGTTGTGTACACGTCGACAAACCGACTCCGGGGACGTGAACCCCGACGAGCCGAGGCAGAGCCGCCGTCTCTGTCTCTTTTCTGCTCCGTCTAAAGTTTGCCTGAGCAGTTGTTGTGCAGCTGGGCGGATTTTAGAAAATGAATGAAACACCGGTTGAGTTAAACCCATCGTGGACGCTGAAGGGGCTTCGGGAGTTCACGTCGAAAGAGAAGGGACTAGATCATGGAGGGGAATTAGCAGCCCCCCCACCGAAATAAACAAAAACAGCGGATGAGTCAAATTGGTCTTATTTTGGGAGGGGGGGGCGCTGTGCGTACATTTCGTCGCCCGTCGCTGGGGCCGATCACACGGTAAACACCTCGCTGTAAACCAGGTCAAACCATTCGGAGCAGATCATCATCATCTGCTCTCTAAACGCCGTGATAATAACACGACTCTGTCCTGGAGAACTTTCGGCAAGGTCAGCTTGTGCATACGAGACTTCGCTATACCGAGCAATGGCTGCCGCGGCTGTTGTCTGTCCTACATTATATTTTCCGTCTGGGTCAGTTCCAGATTTCTTCCACGCAGCTATTCGCATTTCACCGCACATGACCCCAGCGTTTAACTGTAAAGCCCCCCCGAGACTTTACAGTTAACCCTTAACGCTCCTCCCAAGGTTGACAGGTCTTTTAAGCACACCAACCAAAATGAGTATTTCTCTCTCTCTGAGATTTGGAGCAGGGATCCAGACTCATCACGTGGGCTCTGTAGACATTTTTAGGATCTCCTGCAGCAATGATTTGCTGCCTTACAAGTCCCGGTGTTTCAGTAGATGTGCTCCCCTGCGAAACCAGACTAGCACCAGTGGTTTGTTGATAAGGCAGTGGGCCAGTTGAAGGGCACTTTGTGATCGAGGCAACTTGTCATTGAGGTTTGCAGCTTGACATTGGTGAAGTTTGCACTCACAGATTTGTCTCAGGCAGCTCAAACAACTCATTGTGTTAAAGTGACATGTGCCTAAATTCAAATTAAACTAATCCTTTAGATATTTGCAGGTGTACGATCTGTTCACTTGCCTGTCGGCTCTCACTACATTCCTTAAGTGTTTCATTCAGAGTTATCTATGAAATCATTCCTACCAAGACAATTCCCATTGCTTTATTTTATTGCAGCCACCGTTCACACTGTGTTTGCTGCAATTACACGGCCTTTAACATTTCACACTGCTCGTAAAACTGACCAGTATGCCATTTCCTGGCTGTGGATGTCCGCAGATGAGAGAGATAGCAAAGCCTTTGTCATTCTACAACACTATAGCTTGTAAACTTCAAAGTGTCGCATTTGTTTCTTCTTTATGGCCAAACAGTTTAGTAGCAGCTTGTCATTTTACTCGACCTTACGCATGCCTTTTATTTGGTGTCGGATCAAAACTGAACTGGTTTAAGGCTTGCCAGTCTTTGTTGATGGTTAACCACAGAGGACACACGCAGCCAAAGGTTGTACCGGTCAAAAGGCTCATTATTTTTGAAGTGCCCTTGAGACAACTTGGGTCAAGTTAAGCACATAGTAAATATCCAACCTCCCAGCTCAGGTTTTAAATTTAGTTACCAAATACCGTCTGGAACAAACAGGGTATTTAATACCACTAAATGCTCAAAGTTGGCAGCAAATGGGGGCCAGGTGGTTAAGTCTTGTTTACTTGTTCTTTCATGAGATGTTTCCTGCACGTAAACCACAATTTGTTTTTTATTGAACTACTGTTAGTTCCAAATATTTTACAGATTGACGTATCTAAGAAATGTGATTATTAGAATAATTGAGCGGTTTAGTAGGGAGATGTGTTTACACTCAAAAGCAGGGTTTAAAACTTCTTGATTTAATCACTGAACTCAGGCATTATATATTTCCACCAGTACACAATCATTTTGAATGAAACCTGGTCCTATTCAATACTAAGTGTAGACTAAAGTTATAGTTTTCTGTATATTCCTTTTAGTTTTTGTTTTACCAAAAGACCTTACAACTGCCAAACTTCCTCTCTTGCTACCATTGCAATGGGGGATAACAAATCTTGCAGACCTATACTCGATGCATGTGGGAATGATGTGGCAGGCCGGCCCACGTGATTTTGTTTCAACGCACCCGTCAGCCTCCAGTTGGTTGATATGCTCCGAAGTTACATAACCTACTCAGCTCCCTCCTGCGCTTCCCACCCCCATCTCCCCTGTGACAGCTGATTCCTGTTTTAGCAGATGTATGTTAAAATCAGAATAGATGTTAATCACTAATCCATGTCATGATAAACCGCTGCAGAGACTCGTCTGGTCCTGTAGTGGAATCGAAAGGACAAAACGTGATGATGAATTTAGAAAAAACATGCAGTTCATATTACAAGAAAGCTCACTGGCCACAATGTGCCAAACAAGCACCTGATGGGGAAGCGGGTCGAGTGATGAGTGAACTTTACCCTCATTGTGCGCAGAGTGACATTTAACACCTGATGCTTCTTTCTCAAGTTCACATAGCCGAGCAACCTTAGCCAGCTGGACCAACAGTAACACATATATTGTCTTTGTGACACTTCGGGAGACTCTGACCTGCCGCCGGCCATACAGATTCCAGCAGACTATCGACGGGCTTGTAAACCCGTCCACTTGCTTTTGCGTAACATAAAGGTCACAAGCTGGCTATGAGGTTATTTTCAGTGCTTCATGGTTATCGTTTATCTGTACTCTGCAGGGCTCATGTTACATGTCTGGTGCATTGGAGCAGAGCACGAGCTGTTTTGACAGGTGCTACTAAGGCTTCAAAATCTCAACTAGGTCAAATGCATTCACTTACCCACGTGGATGTTTGACGTTTTATTAAATTCATTCAAAAGCTTGTAGGAAAAGCTAGAATCCTTATTTTCCTTGCATTATCGTGGGAAGGCTTTAGTAGCAGTGGTGGGGGGGGGCATTAACTTGGCTAGGAAACCTGAGAGTCACTTGATCCTCTACTCCTCCCCTTGTACTTTTCTATTCACTGGAAAGAACTTTCTGGCAGGACACTGGCACACTGAGCAGAAAGAGAACAGATAGCAACTATTTAGAGATACCAGTGCATGTTGATGCAATTGGAAAGCAAAGAAGTCATCATGCTTCCTAAAGTCATTGTTCGCTTGAAAATATAGCTCACTTGGTTATATAGCCATGTTTTTAAATTTAAATGCATGGGGTTTAAGAATGGAATTTTTTTTCTTGCACGTGTTTCTTTTTGGGCCGTACAGAGACTTCTCATCTACAGATTAAAGGTTTGCTGCAAAGATCTTGGCAGTAAGTCTCTTTACAAAGCGCTGTTAATGGGGCCTGATTTGTTTGTCACATGCACACAACTGCTCAGTAGTGCAGTATTTGAATAAAACAAAACAAAAAATACTAAATATATTTACTTTGTTTAGAAATATAAAATTTAACCTGTGTGTTTACAAGGACACCCCACAACCTGCCTGTTCAATACAAATCTTCAATATGTTCATTTATGAACGTACCAAAGTTTGTTTTTGGTTTACTGACTCTGTCAAACATTTAAAAAATCCCAAGTTTTTGAGCTAGTTTTTGATACTTCATAGGCAGACTTCTCTTTTTTAGCAGCAATGATAATTTAATATTTCAAAAAAGATAATATTGAGGGGAATAATCAATTGTGGCAGGCTTATTCTAAGACTCAGATATTATATGTTGAAAGGAAACAGGAAAAGAAAACCCTGCCTTTCCTCTGCTGATATCCTGAAAACAGGATCTCTTCCTTTTTGTCTTCTTTCAATCAATATCGTTTCCTGTGTTATTTATTTTCTTAGCAGCATCAAATTGTAAAATAGATAAGTACTTTGAAGTGAATGAAATCCAATTTTACCTGAACCCTCTGCATGTTTGATTGACAGATGCTGACAAACGCATTAAAGTGGCCCAGCCAGTGGTGGAGATGGACGGAGACGAGATGACCAGGATCATCTGGGAGTTCATCAAGGAAAAGGTGATAGAGTGGTGTTGAGGGGTGGCAGGGTAAACACACAAACACAGGTGTGATTCTCAGAGGAGGGCAAGCCCACGCTGTCTGTCTCGCCTGTGTGTTATTTTTTTTATCACAGACTGACACGTTGATGTGAAGGGAGGGATATGTGGAAGATTATGTATGAATGGCGGGGGGGAAGGGGCATCTGTGGTTACATTCAGTTACTGGCTGATTGCCTTCAGGAGTAGGCAGATGGTGTGTTGGCTGGGGGGGGTGTAGAGAAGCATGAGATCAACATTTTATTTTCTCTCCTTTTTATCACAAGTATTATTGTACTGTAAATATCGAATGATCCCAGAATGTTTTGCAGGATCCTCCTTCTATTCATTCTCACGATAAAAAAATTGAAATTGATTAGTTGTTGAGGCTGATTCTTGTTGTGTTTTTGTTTGGGGTCTTTTAGCTCATCCTTTCCAATGTCGACGTTGAGCTGAAGTATTATGATCTGGGTCTTCCGTACCGCGACCAGACCGACGACCAGGTCACCATCGACTCTGCCCTGGCTACTTTGAAGTACAATGTGGCGGTCAAATGTGCCACCATCACACCCGACGAAGAAAGAGTGGAAGGTAGGCGATTTGCTTTAGACTTGTTTATTTACCGAATGGAATATAAAATTACATCTGCAGTGAAAAGTAATCAAAATGTCTAGTACTACCAAGACATGAATAAAAGCCCAGACTGTGTAATCACTTGACTGCTTTAGAGACAGAGCATCACAGAATACAATGCAAGTCTTCTCCCATTCTACTTACTGAATACAATGTCTTCAGTGTGATCCAAAATACTTGACTGGCAGTGCCTGTTGAGATGAAGTGAATGTTCGGTGGCATTTCTCTTAAAGACATTTCTTTGTCTAGAGTTTTCCCTGAAGAAGATGTGGAAGAGCCCCAACGGAACCATCAGGAACATCCTGGGTGGCACAGTCTTCCGTGAGCCAATCACCTGCAAGAACATTCCGAGGCTTGTACCAGGCTGGACGAAGCCCATCACCATCGGCAGACACGCTTTCGGTGATCAGGTGAGTCGCAAGAGAATTTCAAGTCTATTTGAAGTTACTTAAATTAGGTATTTTCAGGATTGTTGTCAAATTACTTAAAGTTGATTTAAACTTCCTGTGTTTCTTCTACAGTACAGAGCAACAGACTTTGTTGTGGACCAGCCTGGCAAATTCAAGATGATCTTCACACCTGCCAATGGCAGTCCAGGCAAGGAATGGGAGGTCTATGACTTTCCTGCTGGTGGCTGTGGAATGGGCATGTACAACACAGATGAGGTGAGTGCACACTCAAAGGGATGAGGCTGGAGAAGCTCTATCAAAATAGAACCATACAACAACAGGTTAATCCAGTTCAATACAACCTTTGATTTGTATTGGACATGTTAATTTGGAGAAACACTTCAGGAACCAATAGGTGAACAGTTTGTGGAAAATTCCCTTTGCATTTGTTACTTTGAAAATATTCATAAAACCTTTCTTGAAGCTCACATTAATTAAGTTACTACCTATGCATTCACTACTATGCGTAAAGCGTTAAACTTTGATTCTTAATGAACATAATGTCTCTTTTGAATTCTGCCAACACTTAAAGAAATGTTACTTAAACAGCAGTCGTAAGCAGGAGACCAACCTTGTTCAACCTGCTTTGCCACTGTTCTGTTGCCTTCGTCAGAGGGTCTGTTTGATTTAACAACATCCGAGGTCATCGTAGATAACTTTCAACTTGTCAAGGGGAAGGTTGTTCACCTCTGTAGTACTGATAAGACCTACAGTAGTCACAAACTGTGTTTTTTCTCCAAACAGTCTATTGCCGGCTTTGCACACAGCTGCTTCCAGTATTCTATTGGCAAGAAGTGGCCCCTGTACCTGAGCACAAAGAACACCATTCTCAAAGCCTACGACGGCAGATTTAAAGACATTTTCCAGGAAATCTTTGAGAAGTCGGTATCATTTTTTGTTTTAGAATTATGAGGATTATAATTATATAGGTTATTATAGTTCATTTGGCCAAATTCATTCTTCATTTTTTAAGTTTTTGTTTAACATTTTAATTGGCCAAATGTAACTCTTTTTTTCTTTTTCTTTACAGGAACTACAAGCCTGAATTTGACAGGCTGAAGATCTGGTACGAGCACAGGCTCATTGATGACATGGTCGCCCAAGTGCTGAAGTCTTCTGGAGCCTTTGTGTGGGCCTGCAAGAACTATGACGGAGATGTTCAATCGGATATCCTTGCACAGGGTGAGATGCGGTTTGGGAACTCTTTTACAGATTAAGAAATAAAGTCCTTACAAAATACTGGAACCCACAAGACCCTTAACATTTTTGGCACATTTTGTTTCCTGCTTTAGGCTTTGGCTCTCTGGGACTGATGACATCAGTTCTCGTTTGCCCTGACGGCAAGACCATCGAGGCTGAGGCTGCCCACGGCACCGTGACCCGGCACTTCCGAGAGCACCAGAAGGTCAGTAACCACGCGGCTCTTTATCGGGAACATTTCAGCTGAGCAGTGAAACTGAAAATGTGAGAGGCTAAAATTTGACCCGGCAAGGAGACTGTAATCTTTGGAGTTATACTGCCATCATGTGGTGAAAATAAGGAAGGACAGGTTTACGCAGAAGGCTGCAACTAGTGTTTGATCAAGGCTCTGCAATCAGTATTTGACGTGTAGTTACACTCT
Organism: Pseudopleuronectes americanus; assembly: GCA_038501795.1. Classification (NCBI taxonomy): domain Eukaryota; kingdom Metazoa; phylum Chordata; class Actinopteri; order Pleuronectiformes; family Pleuronectidae; genus Pseudopleuronectes; species Pseudopleuronectes americanus. The sequence continues at coordinate 11,399,481 of CM076720.1, read as the reverse complement.
AACATTATCCGTAACTGTATTTTCAGGGAAATCCTACAAGCACCAACCCCATTGCCAGCATTTTTGCCTGGACCAGAGGCCTGGAGCACCGTGGCAAACTCGACGGCAACCCAGACCTTATCAAGTAAGAGAAGTGTAACATTAAAGCAATCACACTCACCCTTGAGGAGATGAACGTTCTAAATATGTGTTTGTCTTGCAGGTTCTCCCAAACACTGGAGAGTGTGTGTGTTGAGACTGTTGAGAGTGGTGTCATGACCAAGGATCTCGCCGGCTGCATCCATGGCCTGCCCAAGTAAGTTTATTTGTAAATTAAATCTTTAGTTTAACATTGCAGCTGTTAATGTAACATTGATTTCTGTAAAACATAACTTACTAAGATGATGAAGGTGTTGATTATTTACACGCTGTAGCCATTTTCATTGGATGGTCTTGAGCATGAGTTCAGTAATATGCTGGACATATCCAATAGGGATCTTTATCCTCAGTGTCAGGCAGCACATCAGTGAACTCGACATGTTCAGACACAGTCAACATGTTGAATGGAGTCATCAGTTTCAAACCCAAATGTCTTGGGTGTGTGCATGGTTACAAAATGGCATATTTTACCTGGGAGACTTCTGGAGGTGTAAGGAAGCTTCTGGCCCCAGAGACACTGAAAATAAAGAGTGGAAAGCTCTTGTTACCTTTGGGACATCACACCTAGAGCATGTTGAATAACAAGCATGAGAGACACCTGTAAGCTCTGAAAATGGTTTTGCATGTAATATAAAAAAACAAGGAGTTATTAGATTTTTTATATTTTCAACAATATTTTGGAGAAAATGCTGAACATACCCTTAGTTACAATCCTTTGTAATATTGAGAATGTGCTTCTGATCATACTGTTTGCATTTTTAACCTTGGCTTATATGTATATTGTATCGGCCATTTTTCCCTGTTCTGAGATATTATACACCAAACAATTGAAAAAGATCATCGGTGCAGACTTCATTTATAAATTGTATCTATTTAGTTCATGTTTTGGTACATCAAGTCCATATTTTCACACAATCATGAATAATTTGGGACGTTAAGTGGCAGATTTCTTCCTTTTTAAAGTAATATGTTTTTGTTTTTTTTTAAATCCCCACCATGATCAGTCTGAACCTTGTTGGTTTTTACTCCTGTTTGTGATCTGCTATTTATTTTTTAAATAATGCAGTTTTATTGTTGTTCCAAGACATACCACGTTTAATTAAGATGCTAAAAGCCATTAGATGAACTGTAACTTACGGCAATAACAATACTAAACCCCCCAATAATATACAAATATCACTGATAGCATTGCTATCAGATTTTGGTCTTGTTTCTTGTAGTGTAATATTGAATTTTCACATCTGCTCTGTCCTGTTTCCTTCTCAGTGTCAAGCTGAACGAGCACTACGTCAACACCACGGACTTCCTCGACGCCATCAAGACAAACTTGGATAAAGCCCTCGGCAAGTGAAGAACTAGAAAGAATATATAGTTCTCCTGGAGATGGCGATGTCACTCCCCTGTTTTTGTACCTCATTTTAACGTAAAAGGTCAATAAATCCACATGCACCTCATCTGAAGGAATACAAATAAAGTACTGTAGGGTTAAGTAGTGCTCTGTTAGGTTAGTTAACAGTTGAGAGCTGTCCTTCCACCTGACGCCTCCCTCACTATTTGTCCCACATGTTTGCAAGGTTTTATTTTTATGTGAAGTACTGTATTCGATTACTGTGTAATGCCTTGGGCAGGGCTGAATCCTATGTCAAACATTTGCCAATAAATCCCGTGTTTGACCCATTACTAGTGTTTTTTTCTTTTTGAACAAACATGCTCAGTGTTTTTTAAAGGTAAATAAATTTATTTTTTACAGTATTGTCTGGTACACAACATTGTACATACATTTCTATCCACATCATCTCCACACTAATATCCAATACAGAAAGCCATTTAAGCATGTTTCCCTTTGTAGCATCACTAAAAAAGTGATGGAGTGAACACGGAAGCTGGAAAAATGCACAGAAGGTAGCATTTTTATTTTTAAATGCGCTATATCGACATTGCGAATGGATACCTTGTTTCAGGTTGCGAGTTTGAAAAGCTAAGCACTGGGGAAACTGAATAGATTGAGCATTTCCCGAATCATTTTCCATGAGGTCCATGGCCCTGTCACATGTTGGGAGGTTGTCGTTCATCACTTGAGACCAGAGTACAGCATGATGGATGGCACGCTCTCACAGACACACTGGGGCACTTAATATTTCTCTCCGAGTTTTTTTTGGGACAATTCTTGTTGAGATTCATCCATTTAAAAAAGAAAGCGTTGAGATGTGAATGCAGGGGTTTGCATTGCTTTTTAAAAATGCTGCAGTCTTGTCTCGTAAAGGCCTGGATGAGGTTTGTTGGAAAGAGGAGCGGTACCATAGTGCGCTCTCGTGGTAATCTTTTGAAGAGATCTACAGATGGGAGGGAAACCTGAAAGTAATTTCACGAGGTCTTTGACTGAACCCCAAGAAATCCAATGTCCCAGTTCTACACAGCGTCAACCAAGACACTGACTGTTCCTGCTGCTGCAAGATTGATCCAATTCTTTGGTAAAGGGCAACGACCATTTAAAAAAAAAGGGTATTTTGATTTTTCTTTCCATTAGTATCTTAAAACATTCCACAGAAACATTTACATTCATAGACTAGAGATCAATACAGGGTGATGCGTGTTAATGCAGAAACCTAAAATGTAGACACAGCGGTCCTCAGTGCAACACACTGATAATAGCACCAGCCATCAACAAGACGACTGATACATCCTGTACAATAATATACAATAAAACACGGACTGAAAATCCAATGGAATTTAAGTCATTTTACAGACCTCAAATTTAATTCATCACAGTATAAATCAAAGTGAATTGTTGACCTCTGCGACTTGAAAAGCTTTGGCAAGTGAGAAGAGGAGTTTCACTTATTCCCTTCTTTAACCCTTCACATGAGCTTACCCCCAGCAAACTGAGAGGGCGTCTGAATGAGTAAGTGCACAAACATCAACAAAGGCTTTTGATGCTTGTTGACAAAAATGTGCTTTTCCAAATAAGGCTCAGATGAGGATTCTGTTTATAAGCAACAAAGCACTGACAACATATATGTATTTATATAGATTTCTTTTAACCTTTGTCTTAAGTATTTTCAACTGTGCACTTTTCTCAAATATAATATATGTATTCAGTAGATTTGCAGTTGTTTAGAGATGAAAACGATGTAAATTATGTTAAAAAGTGTACGTTTACAAATTTAGTAGCAGTACGAATATTCCAGTGCATGTGAATGTGCGGTTTGCTGGGCGTCTTCATGCCCTTGAAGAAGAACAAAAGCACTATGCTTTTAACAGCAGGAAAAAAAAACTAGCCAAAAATAAAAGAACAATCCCATTTTCATTAGTTCACACTCATATTGAATTTAGGGTCATGTTAATAATTCATGCAGTGCTGAAACGCCCTGCACCCTTTCCATAGGTGCTGTAATACTCAATTTGAGATAGTTTAGCAATGTCTGGTGTGTTGTTGTTGTTTGCCCGGTTTTCTCGTTCGCTGAATTCAAAGCTCTCCTCCTCATAGTCCTCCTGGCCTTCTGTGTCTTGGGGCGGTTCTGAAGAAGTAAACAAAGACACAAACATGATCCTGAGGTGTCCTCAAAATAAAGACACACATACACAAACACACACACACAGCCTTCATCGGGGGCAGCCAGTATAGACTGCCCCTCCTCCTCCTCTGCCTCAGTATCAGTCTCCACTGATAGAGACAGGCATGTCTAATCCGGGCACTTCTATATTCACTAAACACACAGGGAGGAGGGACAGAGTCAACACTTGGGCACTAGATTACAGTACACACTGAGTCAAAGTGCATTAGAGACAGACTGAGTGATAATAATGTGACACAAAGCCCCACAAGGAAATTTGCCACACACAACTCATCAGCTGATTCAAATGTCATTCAAAGCAGGGTGTAATTATCGAATAAAGCTGCTCACCATGTCCATCTATCGAGGTGTCCATGATGCCGTGTTTGACCTTCATGTGTCGGCTGAGGTTGCCCTTCAGGTTGAACTTGCTGGAGCAGTAAGGGCACTTGAAGGGCTTGCTGCCGGCGTGGAGGTGCATGTGGCCGAGGAGGTTGTACATTCTGTTGAACGACTTTCCGCAAACCTGAGAGACGAGAGGTCAATGGTCAGTGCCCGTCCCAGCCCCATCGTGTCGGACGCCAAGTTTGAGCTGAAGTTAAAAGGCCGTGCGCTTCACTCACCTTGCATTTGAAAGGCTTGACTGGCAGGTGGACGATCATGTGTGTTTTAAGAGTCTGTTTCTGCACAAAGGTCTTGAAGCAGACGTGGCATTGGAAGGGCCTCACACTGGCGTGGATCAGCATGTGCCTCTTCAGGTTGGCCGACAGGGTGAACTCCCTGGCACAGACGTCACACTTGAATTCTTTCATACCCTGGGGTGACAAACAAATAAAAAAGTGTGTTAGTCGGCTGTTTAATTTGGCTGAATATATGTCTGAGAGGAAACATAAAAAAGGAGGAAGAAACACGCAGAAGGAGCTCACGTGTGTGCATGTGCCTGAGCAACTTCTTTCTGGCTTTTGATCTGTCTCTTGTAGAGAACATGAGCCCCACCAAGTGTCGAGAGACGGAGTAGAAAAAGTCTCCACAAAGGAGAGAATCAACTTTTGTCTTTCTTTAGTTCTCCTTTAGTTCCAGTATTTATTTAACTTTTATTTTAATATTTGAACAAAAGCCAATGTTATGAAAAGAAATGCAAATAGAATATAACAGACAAACGAAATGGAGAGAAAGACTGAGAACAATTCATCTGAAGGAAGTTGCGAATGACACAACACAAAACACAAGTGTGTGTGTGTGTGTGTGTGTGTGTGTGTGTGGGGTCTTTGATGGCTATGTTTACAAAGCAACTGGTTTTTGAAAAAAGAAGACTGCAATGAAAGTGTGCAATATGTTTTCTATTTTCTGTGAGGATTCAAACAGATAACTTTTAAGTGAAAGAAGCTTAAATACTTAATATGATTGAATTTTCTATATTCAAATAAAAAGTTCAGTAATGTTTGGCTGAATGGTGCCTGTCCACTCCTTGGTTTTTTGCTTTGATCACATAACTTGGTGAATTTTACAAAGGCATATGTTCAGGTTTCAGTACCTTAAGTGCAAGGGCGTGCGCTGCCTGTACCTTGTGAGTTAGAGCGTGTTGTCGTAGGTGGTGGATCTGCACAAACTCCATGCCGCACTCTGGGCAAACGTAGGGCCGCACGTTCTGGTGCTTCATCAAATGGTTCTGCAGCTGGCTGCGGTAAGCGAAGGACTTGTGGCATTCCGTGCACTGGTATGTGGTGGGGCCCTGATGGCTGGTCAGGTGGCGCTTCAGGTGGGCGTAGGTCGGGAACTCCAGACCGCACTGGGTGCAGACATGGCACTGGCCATTCTCGTGTTTGTTCTCGTGCGTCCGCAGCTCACTGGGGTAGGCAAACCCGCGGCCGCAGAAGCGACAGCTGTAGGGCTTGACGTCCGAATGCTGCAGCATGTGCCTCTTCAGGTGGCTGGTCTGCGTGAATGCCTTCTCACAAACGGTGCACTTGTGAGGTCGGGTTCCCTGGTGGGTAAGCAGGTGAGTCTGGAGGTGGCTCGGCTGCTTGAAGAGCTTCCCACAGTGTAGACATTCATGGGGCTTAATTCCATTGTGGCCCAGGATATGAGTAACAAGGTTGTATTTGGATGTGTATGACTTCTCACACATGCGGCACTTCCAGCGTTTCAGACCCTCTCCCACATCTACGCAGTAAGACTCATCAATCTGCACGTTGATGTCCAGCCTGTCAATCTGCATTCGCCTGGCGAGACCTTCTGGGTCCGACCACAGCATAGCCTGGCCATTTTCCTCGTACTCTCCTGGCAGAGACATGTCAGCAGACTCATACGCCACCTCATTGGACTCGTAATAGCGGCTCGAGAGAGGACTGCCAGTCTCTCCACTCGTCTTAAGGTTTAGTGCTTCCTCCTCTTCTTCTTCTGCCACCACCAGCTCTTCTTCTTTTTTCTCCCTGTCTCCACCAGTGCTTTCTTCCTGTTCCTGTTCTGACTGTCCATCTGTTTGTGGCCTGGGTGTATCTCTCACACATGAGGCACAATTTCCGCAGGACTGCTCCTCTTTCAGAGGCCCTTGTTGGGAGACAGGATCCTCTGACTTGCCAGGACTGTGCCTGCTGCTCATGTGAACGCAGGAAGGAGGCGTATTAGACTCCAGTCTTTCACCTTTAATCTTAGCCTGTGGACTCTGCGCCTTCTGTCGGTGACCCTCTAATTCTCCATCGTGCCGAGGCCTTTTAGTCCTCCCTCGGGGCCCAGGTCGTCTTCTTTCACTGCAGTGGGGCTGAGGCTCCGGCTCCCCAGCAGGCTCAGCTATGTAGTCCCCGTTGGCCCCTATCAGCTGGTCAGCGTACTCGTACTCCATTGCTTCAGGTGGTGGAGCAGGGCACTCTCTCTGCTCCCCAGTGTAAAAGCCATTAGGAGCAATGGTGGCCCCAAAGATTTCATTTTGGGAGATGAGACCTAGAACAGCTGCTTGAGCCAGTGAGAGCACCACCACAGGCTCTGTCTGCGTGCCCACATCCACTTGGCTCTCAGTCATCTTGGGGTAGGTCCGCACCAAGCGGCTGCTCTCCTCCTCCTGGAAGAAAACATACAACAAAAGTCAGAAAAAATTCAACTAGAGGCAAAGTCTGTTTGTTTTCTGTCATTCTTCCATTGTTACAAAATCTGCCTTACACAACACTTCCTCGAATAACCCCATTTCGCCATTGTAGCCTCATATTGAAATTGTCCTGTTATTAAGTTTTGATGATATAGTGTCCCAGATTGACACCATAAGCCATAAAGTCTTATTCCTCAGGCCTGTAATGAGTGTGAAGATAATGTTTTTCAGGGTAACAGTGTGATAGCCGCATTCGGACTACGCCTTGTTTCTTTGCTCTGAATCCACAGAACATTAGATTGAGGAGATAAGGCAGATCTGTGTTAGCACCCCGCTTCCTTCCTTGACAGGCTCTAGAATAATAAAGAACACAACAAGGGATGCAGGTCCAGCCAGGAAGTGGACTTCCGTGGACTGTCCTCAGCACTTCCTGTGGGGTCCCGAGACAGCCTGGCTAACCATAGTCGGCTCATCACTGGAGCTATCCGTCCCATTCATGAGGAGCAAAGCGCCTCAGCTCTAAACTCAGAAAGTCTCGCCGTAACCGACTTCATAATGCCTGCCACACTGGGCTTCCTTAAAAAGATGATATATGCCGGCGGGGAGTCTCATCCATAACAGACATTCGATTGAGCTCCGAGCTCATTCTGTATTCCAGACTGATGCATAAGACTCGCTAACATAATTGTATGGTTTGGAAGTGTTTCAGACCCACATGCACATGTTTACCCTACTGCCTGTAAAAGCGGAACAGCAAAGCTATGAGGAGGAAATTGTGGTATGACCCAACTGGCTCTGTCTGGTAAAGCAGAAGTGAGTATTGTAGGCCACTGGTTTCAAGTTATTTCTCGGCAATGAATCTGACTGGATAGGAAAAATGTATATAAGAAGCTCTGACCCCTGGTTTCATCTCAGACTACACACCAGCCTTCAATCTGTGCCATGCAAGCAAGAGCTGCTTCCTTTTCTGACAGAATACAAAGAGCAAAGAAAAGAGAGTATGAAGAAAGGGGGAGAGGGAGAGGAGATAGTGATATTGCAGGAATAAAGGTAGGGGTGGGTGTGTGGGTGTGTATGTGTGTATTGGGAGAGGGGAGTAGACCTGGATGCCCTGATAACCACGTCATTTATAATTACTGCTTTTAAAGTAGTCAGACAGAGACAGACTGTGTGTTGGTGAGAAAGAAAAGGAAAGAGACTGGGTGTGTATTTGAAAGCGTGTGTGCGTGTGTTTGTGTGTATATGTGTGTTTGTGAGTGAGAGAAAAGAGAGGGAGGGAGGTATGGAGAGAAGGAGAAAGAGCTGTGGGCGGGGGAGGAGTGGAGGGAGGGAGACGGAGAGAGAAATGAGATGGAGGGGCTGAAAGATAAAGAAAGAGGGGAGGAGAGGGAGGGGAGGGAAGGGGAGCGAGAGATTGAGTGAGCATGTGAGAGGAGGGAAGAGAGAAAGGAAAAGGAGTGGGAGGGGGCGTGGGGGGCTGGTGGTGCTGGGGGGGGCGCGGAGAGAGACAGAAAGACAGAGTGAGTGAGAGAGAAAGAGGGGAAGGAGGGAAGGAGGGGGAGCTGGAGAGAGGAGAAAAAAGCACAGCAAAATGAAAGGCTGACAAAATGAAAGAGAAAAAGACAAATGACAAGGAGACAGAGGAGGGGAGGGGAGGGAAATGCAAGAGTCCGTACTTTCACATTTAAAGTTCCAGCTAGAAAGACACCTCAGGACAAACAATCAGAGCAGGAGCAGAAAACGTGTGGCACAGACAGAAACACAACTCTTTATCTGTGTTCCTACTACTCATGTGAATGTGAAAAGTAATCTGGCTTCCCCCTCACACACACACACACACACACACAAACAAACACACGCACACACGCACACAAACAAGTTAGTGTAAATACCTCACTAACAAACTGCAAAACTAACTAACCCAACACCCTGTAACGCTTCAGCAGCGACACATCTCTCTGCATCTGTCGGGTTACAAACTCACCACATTGTTCCTGGAGTGATGTTTGAGGTGTTTCAGGGATCTCATCCTTCAGGAGAAATGAGTGGAGTAAAAAAATCCACCTCCTATTTATATCTGTGGAAGAGTGGGGCGGTCCCACGGCTCATCCTCCTCCTACTGTTGCTGTTATCAGAACTGACTGTGCCTGCCCCCCTCCACCACCAGCCCTCCACCACACGCACACACGCACAAACACACAGACACACGTATACACGTACACACATACACACGCACACAGACACACATGCACACGCAAACACACGCACACGTACACACAGCATCACCCCATTTCTTTCTCTTCCTCCCACCCTCTCCTTCCCATCTCACTTCTCTTTCTCTCCTCTTTTCTCTTACAACACACATACATACACACACACACACACACACACACACACACACACACACACACACACACGCGCACACACATCTTATCTCCCTTTCTCACTACATACAATTCAGCATGACCCTTCAACACACATTTCTCTTTAAGGCACACAGAAACACAAGCTCTATCTCTTCTTGATCACACTTCATACTTTGCATTTCCCTTTTTTCTACAAGCATGTGCTGAAACCCACAAACAATTCTAAAATCTAATCAGCAGCTCGTCACACAGATATATGTGAATTTGCGCACACATCCAAAACATGTTTATAGATACATATATAGGAAGTGTGTGTGTGTGTCTGTGTGTGTGTGTGTGTGTGTGTGTGTGTGTGTGTGTGTGTGTGTGTAAGCAGGCACACATAGAGGCACATACACACTTTCACAACATGCACAAACAATCATAGAGACTATGGGTGGAGGTGTGTCTGTCAGTAGCAAAGCACTCAGACAGATAATGTCTGAGAAACATTAAAAATTTTAACTTTCTAGAGATCCCGCAGTTTGCTACCATTATTCCTACATTCAAACTAATTAACTATTGAGACAACCTGAAGTATATACTGTCTGAGAAATTCAGAGGAAGAAAACAAAATTGAGTGACAAAAGAAAAGAGAAGGAGAAAGAAAGGAGAGAAAAGCAGTTAGGAGAGAGGGAGGGAGGGAGACAGACGTGGGGGAGAGAGAATAAGGAAGAAAGAAGCAGAGGGAGGGGGAGTGAAGCTGAGTGGAGGAAGAGGAGGAGGTGGGGGGCGTGAGAGAGACAGAAAGAAAAAGGGAGAGAGGAAAGAGAGCCGGGGTGGGGGGAGGGAAGAAGAGAATGCAGCAAAAAAAGGAGGAAGAAGGGAAAGGAGAGACGGGAAGGGGGGGTCAGGGAGGTGGTGGTGTGTGTGTGGTGGGGAGCATAAGAAAGGATGTGGCAAAAGAAAGAAAGAGAGAATAAAAGAGAGAACAGAAAAAAAGAGGGGAGGGGGAGTGGTGGTGGTGCTGGAGGAGAGGGGGTGGGGATGGGAAGAGAGATAGAGGGAGGGTTGAAAGAAAGCGCAGTGAAAGAGAAGAGCAGAGGAGGAGAGGAGGAGGTGGGGGGAGTAGGGAGGGGGGGGTGGAGGAGGAAAGAAGAAGAAGAAGAAGAAAAAGAAGAAGAAGAGAGAAAAAGAGAGAAGAAAAAAAGGGGGGATGGTGGAGTGTGAAAATAAAAAAGAAGAGTCCATCAGCAAGAGAAAAGAGAAGAGAGGGAGGGGGGGGGTGCGGAATCAAGGAGAGGAGGGGAGGGTGAGAGCAAAGGGAATGGAGAGAGGAAAGGAGATAGAGAGACGGAGAGAGTGAGGAAAAGGAAAAACAGCAAGGGAAGACATTAACTATTGAACTTCCAGATTTCTTTCAGGCTGTGTTGAGAAACAGTGCGGCAGAGTACCTGCGGGCTAAGTACAGGTTGTGTGCTTAAGTAGTTGGCACTGACGATGATCCTGATAATTAGACAGGTATTCTATTATACCAGAGCTTACCTTACCCTTCAACTAGTAAAGACAGAGAGAAGACGAAGAAGAAGAAGAAGAAGAGAAAAGTGGAGTAGTTCTGCATGCATGTGTAAGTGCAGCAGAAACACTGTGTGGACACATGACAATTGTGACTGTAAGACTGAGCGCCGTGCATAAACATTTCCCGCTAAATAACAGGAAAGGGCAAACCTTGAAAACCTTGATCAATCATCAGCGGCTTGGAGTGCTGCGAGAATGAGAAAGATAGAGAGAAGAGAAAGGGGAGCGGAGGGGTGGTGGTGGTGGTGGTGGTGGAGGAGGAGGAGGTGGAGGGAGAGATAGGGAATGAGAGTGAGCGCCAGGGAGGGGGAGAGAGAGAAAGAGATTGAGTGAGGGTGTGAGTGAGGGGGAGAGATAGCAGGAAGTCGAGGGAGAGAATGGGAGAGAAAATAGAAGGAGAGCAAGGGAAGAAACAAAGAGATAAGAGGCTGAAAGACAAAGAAACCACATGGAAGAAACAACAAGGGACACGTACATAAAACAACACAGAACTAGCCTATGGGGAAAATGAAAAAGACACAGACAACAAAAGTTTGGGGAAAGAAACACACTGGCTCCTTTCCAGGCCTGAATCTTCATAACAGCTAAACCTGCTTGCTTGTCCATTTACTTTCGTTACGTGTGTGTGTGCCTGTGTGTGTGTGTGTGTGTGTGTGTAGGGCTACTGAAAACAAACAGTGGAAAAGGATATGACAGATAACGCAAGGAAAATTTAATTGACGATTTCTACAGGTTCCATATATGTGCATATGCTGGGAGAGAGTAGAAGGGAAGTAAGCCATTGCCCTGCTCTCAAGTGTACTAACCCTCAGCTGGGATTTCAAATGTGTGTTTGTGCGTAGTCGCGTGTGCACATTTGTCTGATGTCTGCGATCAGGGAAACGCACACACACACACACACACACACACACACACACACACACACACACACACACGCACACACACCACTGACAGCAACATGCTTTCAGTTCTCTATTGGGGGACAGCCATGCAGTGCACAGTGTCACATCCCCTCTGTGATATAGGACAGAACAGAAGTTAGAACTTTTTTCGTTTTTACGGCAAGAGGAAGAGAGAAAGATGCAGAGGGATGGAGGGAAGAGAGGGTAGGTAGGAGGGTGGTGGGGGTGGAGGGGTATATTCAGATATCAGCTGTCTGTCTTTCCCCCTGAGAAAAGCAGCGCAATGAATCATAAAACGGCTCATTGATGACAACTCTTTTTTTTCCTTCTTCATTTCTCTTATTATTGCAGTGCCCATTCCAAACAGGTCTGTTTGCTTGGCCTGTGGTGATGCTGGTTGCAGCTCTCTCTCTGAAACTGCAAGAGTGACCTGCAGTAATTGAACCACAGCAAGTAGAAACTGGCTGCAGGACTCTGAACTGCGAACGCCGAAGCTGCGTTAACGCAAAGTCCAGAGAAGCTTGACTTAGTACACAGAACCTTGAACTGGAGAATCTTTGGTCGCACACGCACTGTTGTCGTGGTTGACAACGTTACTTTTACACACGAATTTGTGGGTAAACGTGGGTTTCTAAACGTGAGTAGCCCTGCTAAAAAAGGCAATGAACTCCCTTCCCATGGCCAGTAGAGGAGTTTTCCCTTCTATCTTCCCCCCCTGGGACTTCATGGTCAATGTCACAAACGCACAGAAAACTAAGGCTTTACTTAGTTTGTCGGCCAGATTAGCATGTTCGCCCAGGTGTCACACGTCCATCACTGCCGATCGGACAAAAACCTGTGTCAACTGCAGAGTCAATGCAGATTGTGTCAATTTCTACTGAAAATAAAGGTGGCTGTCTGTGTTCTTTTTTGACCAGTGTAAAAGGGGCTATACACAGATGAGGAGATGAGTCCCAGCCGCCGCTGCTACACAGTTCTGGTTGCCTGTTTATTCAAAGTTTATTAATATTGAACGTGTCTCGCGTCCAAATCGCACCAAATTGGTCACGGCACTTCTTTGGGTCCTTAATACACATGACAAGTGTGAAGCCGATGAGATGAAAGGTTCGAGAGAAACTCTGAGACACAGACAGTCAAAGAGAAATGGAATTATTGGATTGATTGTTTTTTTTTGTATACGTGTACATTTAAATGCATTAGCAATAATATATATATATATATGTATATACATATACACACACACACCCCACTCTTCTTGCTTTATATGTTGGTGAGCTCACATCGTCAGTGTGGTTTCTTCATCCAGCCCAGTGACAGGCTGCATGCAGCCCGAGTTTGCTCTGGCTGTGTGTGATACGCCGCGCCGGGTGATGGCTATAATTCAACATCCTTTCACTGTCAGGCAAGATGGAAGCTTTGTAGGTTTGTGTTTAGGGTTGTTATAGCTACAGCGTTTCAGGTGAGGATTCTTCTCTCCTGATCAGAAAGCAGGGAGGAGCAGAGAAGAATCTTTTTGCACCGTGTTTTTGAACTTTGAGTTATTGGTCTGATGTTGATGTTTTTTAGCTGGCCGTTCCTCTCAGACCTGTGTCTCAGGCTGCAAGCCCACACACCGTCTGTTATTGCCAGCTCTGGATGAGTCTCACCTCTGCACGGCACGCTGATATAATAGTTAGTCTCAAGCATGATTAGCTGCTGCAATTAAGCTTTCACACAAAAAAGCACAGCAGGTTTTTCATAAGCACAGAACAGACAATCACGCAGCCTGATTCTAAGCATTGCAGACGGAATATGGCAAAAGTGTACAAAAGCAGCCACACCCCAGTTGCACGCCTCCAGCTTCTTTCATTAAGGTCAGTGAGAACAGACTGGACACAGACAGACAGAAGAAGAAAAAAAACAAAGCTTCAGTCTTTATCTGGGAAGCCTCAGTCGCTGCTGCTGCTGCTGCTGCTGCTGTGAAGGAGAGCAACTTTGAGTGTGAGGCGTACATGATTAGACAAGGTTGACTATAAGGTGAATTACCTGCAACTTCAAGCACATAAACAAACATGGATCTCCAGCGCTTCAAGCTTTTCTCTCATTCAACGTGGATGCTTTCAATGTTCCTCCTCGTAAGACTTAAACAAATCAAGTCTTAAATTCACTTAACAAATCATTCATACAGAGACCACGAGACAGGATGCAGAAAATGGCCAGGGCAAAAAAAAAGACCCTAAATAAAAGATCACTCTGCCCATTTCGTAGTGGGGTATACTAAATGGAAAGACAGAATATTAGCAATGAAGTAGCTCTGCTTGGAGACAACATTGGAGAAGGGAGTGTGGGGAGAGCTTGAAAAAAAAAGGACTGAATATAAAGGAGAAAAGACAGAGTTGAGGGAGGAGAGGAGAAGAGCATTCAGCAAGGAGGATATAAAAGGAACAGAGAGGGGGGCGAGGGAGTGAGACAGAGCTATGGAAGGAAAGAGAGAAAGAGAAGGGAGAGAGAGAGAGAGAGAGCATAAGAGAGCGAGGAAAAGAGGGGGGCATGGGAGAGCAAGAGAGAGGAGGAGAGAGAGATCAAGAGAAAGAGGGAGGAGGGAGGGAGGAGGGGGGTGAGCGAGTGAGAGAAACAGAGACAGAGGACGAAAGAGAAAAGACAGTGAGGAGAGAAAAACAGAGAGGGGGAAGGGAGGAAGAGGGATAGCCACAAGAGACTCAAAAACCACAGAATAAAAACCCTCTGTCTGTCTGTAACTCTATATAGATATACAAATATGAATCCTAATATATGGGCACATCGCATTTATCCAACGGGAAAGGATAGTCAACAGTGCAGAATTCAACATGCACCTCAAGTTCATTCACTAAGTCGGCAAACACAATGTTAGGACCATGGGAGAACTCATATCTTCTTATCAGGAATGCAGTTTTTCATTGCAGTATAAGGTGGGAGAGGAATTTTACAGAGGCACTTTATCCTATTTTAGTCGCTCTGAAGTCTCTCCCTGCCCTGTGATTCACGGAAAAAGTATGCTCATGAAATATATGGTATAGTTTCACCATATTCTTGCAGGAAAATGTATATGTAAATAAAGACACAGGATGTTGACGCCCCTTGCCAGTGTCCTACATAGTGGAATGGCCCCAGATTTACTCAAGGTGAGGGCCACAATGAGCCACGGAAGCCTATTAACACTAGAGGTCTCTGGAGTGCCTTATATGCGGGTTGGAGTCGGCCACATTCAGACTGGCTGTAGCAGATAGTGGCGACACAGCCGCTGTCCCTCTATGGCCGTCACTCCTTTGTATTATCCCTCCACCTCCCGGTAACAAATTTCAGTCGGAATTACTTTTCTTTCGTCCAAGTTTCATTCTTTTAAATCAAACCCTTTGTCTATCTCTTCTTTTGTACCTTCCTCCTGTTTCCATGGTTACCTCTCTCTCTGCTCTGTACACTATCTATCTCTTCCTCCGTTTCCCTCTCTGTCTCTCTCACTCTGTTCTTATCTTTCTCATTTTGCTTTCATCTCTGCCTCCCTTCCTCCTGCTTTATCCCACACCCTCCTCACTCCGGCTTTTATCTCTCTTCACTTTCATCTGTCTTTCACCTTTCTCTCCCCTTCAAGCCTGCCATTCCATCATGCTGTTTTTTTGGTTCTTACTTATAGAGAGAAAGTTTTATCGGTTTCCCTGTCAATTCTGCATTTTTAATCATTTCCAATTTATCCAACCCACTTTCAATGCCATTGAGTCATGCATTAAATTGTCTTGGGCAGAGTGTGTGTGTGTGTGTGTGTGTGTGTGTGTGTGTGTGTGTGTGTGTGTGTGTGTGTGTGTGTGTGTGTGTGTCAGTGTGTGAGTGTGAGATGGAAACCATAGGTGCAGGAGGCTGTAGTCTTCTACAATCAAAAAGAAAGAGGAATGATTTCTGTCATGATATCTGGAGATTAACTGGCTGCGGTGGTTCTGTCTTTCACGAGTGCAGCACTGGATTTCTTCCCCCCCCACATGTTATTTTCTCATTTCCATATCAGCAGCCACTGTGCATCAACACATTTACCAAACAGGCGCTTATGATTTTATTATTGGTGATTTAGTAGTGGACTGTTCCCGTGCTTATCGGAGTTCAGTCCCACTGAGGCTGGAGCTGCTGAGGGAGGTAACGCTCCTCGACATGGGGCTGCCTCCTGTAAGGTAGCCTGTCATTTCTCTGCAGTGATGAAGATGTTCTCGTGAAGCACAAATGCCTCCCTCTATGCACCTCAGTTGGGAGATAATCGTATTCACCCACAGTTGTGGCTGGTTTAAACGCACCACCACATCATGTGTCACCATGTGATACTGCACGTTGAAATAACACTGCTTAACCGCAAACAGAGACGCGGCCCATTGATATTTAAGAGGACAATGATCACTGTACAGGAACATGCCTGTTGGCCTAATACCAATTCACTGTAGGGCTGTCATCCATGGTGGCGTACATAGGAGAGGGAGTGTGTCTTCAAGTCAGTGACAAACTCATTCCAAGAGACTGCATGTGGTGTGGGAGGAAGTTTTGTTCTGCAGCTTTGACTGAAACTAACCTCCCTCCCCTCTCCCTCGCCTTCCCCTTAAAGTACCACAACTATTCAGAAAAGAGAATAAAGAAAACCTGAATAGAGGAAGAGAAAAAAAATGGGGTCCCTGGGCGAGAAAGAAAAGAAAAACAATGAAAGAAAACAGAATGAAAAGCAGCCAAGGAAAAAAGGGAAGGAGAGAAAGAAGGACAGACGTAGGGAGGAGAGACAGAAAAAGATACAGAGCAGAAGGAGGATAAAGCA
Organism: Pseudopleuronectes americanus; assembly: GCA_038501795.1. Taxonomy (NCBI): domain Eukaryota; kingdom Metazoa; phylum Chordata; class Actinopteri; order Pleuronectiformes; family Pleuronectidae; genus Pseudopleuronectes; species Pseudopleuronectes americanus. The sequence goes on along the minus strand of CM076720.1, from coordinate 11,383,078 downwards.
GGGAGATAAAAGCATTGCAAAAAAAAAGGAAGGAAAGGAGAGCGAACGAAGGCTCTGAAAGACGGGAACATTTCAGAGGAAATATATTCTGAGGAGAAAAAAAGGGAGCACTGTGATGTGAAGGAAAAGGTCTATCGGCCAAAATGGGTTTGAAAAACTGATAATTATAGTCGAGATGGTGCAAAGACTAAAGATTTGTGCCAAATGAACATTCAACTGCATCCTTTGTTTTCAGTTATCCTAAGAGCAGACAATTGATGTAGATGCAAAAGCTTTGACTAATACCATGATAACAGTTCATATAATGCCAAAGAGAGAAGCACAAATATTTAACCTTTTGAATTGAATACATAATTTGACCTCCCCTGTGTTTTACTCCACATCACTCATCACCAATGTGTCTGCCAGGACACTGTTGTTATGATTATCAATATTAATGTCTAGTGTATTCTAACCAGAGAAACAGCATACATGAGGTTTGTCATTTCTATTGCAAAAATAAGCTAAAGGGGAATTACATTATTTATAACAGTTTTAATCACAATATTTCATGATTTTCCAGATGTTTGCATCTGTACCAGTAAACAACACAGGACACAACCTAGATGTGTAATTATTGTATATGCATCATGTCATATTTATGGTTTCTTGGAATTTTATAGTGGCGGAGATCACACTGTTCAGAAATATATATTTCGATTGATTCATTCTTAAGCTTTATACACCACAAACCAAAGCAGACATTTAGTTTATTGATGGGAAGACATTTTAGAAAATTGCTTGGACTTAGATGAGAATGTTACGATCATTATCTTTATAACTGTAAAGAGCTGCTTTCAGAAATGCACTGAACTCTGGGTATTCTTCTGAAACTTTTCCAAGGTGCTGTATGTGTGAACGCAAATGTCCAAGTCAGTTGCAATGAACATTTTACAGAACCAGCCTCCAGGTAATGAGAAGAAAAATGTTGGAGTGAACCCATGTGCGAGCAGGAAAATTTGTGAGTAGGTGTGTTGATGATGTTTCCAACATGCAACGGTCATGAAACTGAAAAATACAACAACAAAAAACATCTCAGGCTGAAAAAAGGGCGGCCATATACATCGATACCAACTAATTGGATAGACTGAGAGCTTTTGATGATAAGGGCCGACATCAGTGTTGAAGTGCTGGGAACTAAAACACAGGATGGCTGCAGCAGAACATTCCTTAAATTATTATGAAATAACTAATATAAAATAGTTTGTCTTTTCTCCCACATAAAGGAGAATGAGCTATTTCTAGAGTATCAGCTCGAAGAAACATAAATCTGTATGGTCTGTAAAGATCATAGGGATTAAATACGTTATAAATCTCACTTATTCCCTCATTAATTTTGATGGTTGTGACGGAGGTAAGAACGGTGCTGAGTTCCAGGTTTATGTGGTGTGCAGGTTTCCTCTGTCCACTGGCACCGTGATGTCATGATCAAGAATCCGATACTCGGTATCAGTAATACAATCTGTAATTGAAAACACCGACCTTCCAGCCTTACTCTGGCAAAGATGCACGTGACAAACAATAATAATTGTGTTGGCCAATATGAAAGATCATGTAATGAGTGGATACAGACAGTACAGGTGTAATCTACATGTTTGTCCAACATTAATTAGCGGTTAAGAATATCAGAAAGGATGTTGGATCTTTATCCTTAAAAAATATTCACAGAGTCCATATTGCTGAATAATATAAAACAGAAACATAAGAGCATGTCCCCTTTATTGAATTTACCCAAATTTGAATTAGTCGCATTTTATTCACATTTTAATAAAATTTTGAATTTCGCTCATTCTTTAAATTGACGAATTACCATTTTGCACTGGGAGCAAAATATGTTAATCAAGATCTAAAGTGAAGTCAAGACAGACATTAAATATTTCTAAATGATCAAGCCCATATTATTACTGCTGTGTCTGAGCATAGCAATAGCCCAGTGAGTATCATTACTCACTGAAAGATGCAGGCTGTGAAACTGTGTGCACATGCTTATATATATATATTTTTTTATATTTATTTGTATTTTCAGCTCCACAAAGGTTATGTTTTCAACCTGTGTCCATTTGTTTGTTTCAGCAGGATTATGTAATAGTACTGACCCGAGTTGCACCAGACTGGGTGGAGGGATAATGCGATTAAGATACTGTGAGAGCTAGACAGACGTGTAGGATTGTTTGGTCTTGGTTGGAGGCATGCGCTAAATGGAGGGCCATTCTGGTTATTAATTAATTTAGTGCGCATTCCTCTGTAAATGTCCACATCTTTGCTACCTACTGTATATACACTGCTCTTTTTGTTTCACTAAAATCTTGATCTTTACCCAACCAAGGTGGATATTGTTGGCTACAACTAACCACACACCAGACACAGACCAATGTGTTTAAACGTGGCAGAAATCCATGTATTGATTACCGCATCTTTCATTACAAACTTGTTTTCCAGTGAAAAAACTGAAAAAGTTCAATTTCACACACTTCGCATATCTTGCCAATGCAATTGTCATTGTGCTGACACTTTTGAATAGGGGAAACTACAAATTAAAATTTGGTAGTTAAAAAAAAGAAAAGAATAATTGAATAACCTTTTTTTATGAACACATGACATACTGAATATTGGTTTATTAGGTACATTTGTACAATTTGATGCAATCCAGTGTTCTGCAAGGAGACAAATCACCCTGAAGCTCGAAATTGTTCACACTGTTGAGTACTTTTGACTAAAATGTGGTAAATGTAATTAGTATGCAATTTTATTTCAGTTATTTCAGTTAGATGATTATATTGTATTGCTTTTATATTAGAAGTTCTTTTTAATGTTTTCTCTCACACTCATTAATACACATGTCAGGGACAAGATACTATCAAGGAAATATAGGCAAAAAATATTAAAGAGCAATATAATTAGACTGCAGTTATATTGTATAATGTACAATTAGGCAAAAAAACCCTGGACTGTAAATCCATTGTGGGTCATTGTTATCTTGATGCAATTAATTGTACAAATTCATGGGAATAAAGAAAGGTGTATTTACGCTCCCGTAAATCTCGTCAATTACGACCCCCTAAAGGTCCCAATATATAGAAAGTGAGATTACCATGTTTTATTACAAAACAGATCTAGGTACTACAACTCAGTCAATAGATAAATTCAAACAGGCAATCTTCAGAAAGTGTGCCTTGGAATCAGCCATCAGGACTTTTGACCATAGCCCCATAACCTGGCCGTCATGCACCCATCATCCAACCCTGCAGATTTGTGGCTATATTTTATTCAATCTCTATTTAGGACCCTTACTCGAGTTTTGTTCAGCCTCCCCGTACAAACTGTTCAGTTATTCTCTGGGTCATTAGATTTCATGTGTCTTTCTGTTTCATGTTTATTTAATCAGGAAGACAAAAGTTAAACTTGGAGTTCATTGAGTTAAATAGTGACTATCTTCTTGCAGGTACATCCCAATGACTTGTCATCCTGTTACTTAGTATTCCATTCAGTCCATAACAACGAAATCTATTCTGAAGGCTCTGAGCTAGTTCATGTCAATGTTTTAAATTCTAAAAGTCATTTAGCCGATCAGGGGGCACGGGATTTCAGGCATTTCAGGATAGGAACAACAAGGTCAGGGTGTCCGCACATGGTTCCACCCCACACAAAAATCTATTTTGACAGCATATTGTGTAAAAATTGAATAGGACTGAAAAGAAAGTTTGGCATGGCCCATGTTGGCAGTCAGGAAAGAATCTCAGTTGCGCTCTGGTGTCAGCCTGAACACCACAGTGTTTGTAGTCCTTTGGTTTTATTGCTGAATGGGTTGAAAACCCCTAAAAACCACATCTGAATGTCTTGGCTCATGAAAGTTTGGGAGTTTTGGGAGAATTTAATCCAGATTGTTTGTAATGTTGGTCAACTAGGTATCTCCTACAAGAAAACCAAACACCTTCATAGTCGAGATCAAGAAAATGATTTTAGTCCTAGAGATCGAATTTTCAGATCTCGCCTAACCTTGGTCTATGCAGCCCAAAAAGTGTGTACACAAAATATTTACATATTGACACTGGTCCAGAAACAATATGTTAAGATGGCCATTAATCTGGTAAGCTGGTATCCAGAAGGTAGGAGAGGCTGCACTCATGACTGTACTGGAGGGAATTTGCTGCTGCTTTGCCCTCCCTGGTTCTGGGTTAAACATTAGAATAAGAGACTCACCATTTCCACAGAAGGTGCATCAACCACAAACTGGAAGGTTGCGTTGACTAGGACACAAGCTGAGATAAAATGTAAAGTCTGCATGACCTATGAAGACCACTTTTCAGGAAAATGAGTGGCATCTCCATTAATAGGACCAGCCAGAGGATCTGAAATCCTTGCAACAGTTGGCAAAACCAACAAACCACTGATGAGGCTGTTAGCCAACTCGAGGCTACCTTGACCTCAGCTGTATCTATCTGCACACTGCCTGTCAACACAGTGATAATAAAATCCAAAATTGACACAATGGAGACCTGATGGCATCAAATGCATAGGTTCCTGTGGGAAGTGGTCATAAGCCAATGTGGTTATGGCTTTTTTGAGCATTTAAGTTCCTCATCTTCTGGAGGAACATCAGTGAGGGGAACTCAGATTGCTCTTACTAGCTTAGCATTTTATAGACCTGTGATAACTATTGTATGTAACAACTTTTACAGGATATCTGTTGATTAGTGCCTCCTTTTACTAAACAGTTGAACACAAAATATTCTGAACACAGACACTCTAGTCTAGACCAAGTCCAATCACTTCAGATGCTATAGTTTGGCCTAAAGGCCTCTGTATGCTTCTCCGAGTCCGTCAAAGACGGACGGACGGATCGGACGGACACTTTTTGATTTATAGTCGTGCAAGCCTTTTTGTACTGAAAACAATTCACCGCCAGACCATTCGGTGGCGCAACGGAAGACGAGCTTAGAGAAGCCTACCTCATGAGGTGTGTAGAAGAAGTCCACGCTGGTGTATTGACGTCCTCCTGGCATCTCATACACAGCGAACGATGGCAACTAAGAGACAAAGGCTGTTGATGGCGCGACAGTTTTTGCTTAAATAAAGTGACACCCTGCGGGTCATAATGTTTATGTTATAATGTCTTAGCGCAGCGGTTCCCCGGTCTTGTTTCCGAACTGCGTTGCTAATTCAACAGCTTGAAGCTACACGGAGGCAGCTAGCTCCCCCCCCCCGCTTCCACACACAGTCAGCAGAGACTCCCGATACTAACTACTACCAAGTGTTTACTTCTAACCTGACGGTGTTTGAGAAACAGTGTCATGACAACCGTTTATTATAATTAAAGTCAGAGGGTTTTTGCACAGTTACCACCGCAGTTAGCATGGTGGCTAGCACCGCTAGCACCGTTATGATAAGGCTTTATAACCGTATGTGACCGTACACACATGCCGTTAGTGCTCTAACCAGCCACCGTCAGCCGGACAACACCACTGGCTCAACAAACTTGTCACATTAATCGTAGAACCGTAGTTGTGTTTGGGTTTATTGCGCTATAGGGAATGAAACAGGAAGTTTGAGGTCCGGAAATGTCGTTAGCTGACCAATCACAGCCACGGGCTATCCGTAGGCTCTCCGCCATGCCGACGTGTAGTTAGAAAAATCAGAGGTGCACGAAAAGCTCTCCGAGGCACTCGGAGTGGGCGTTTCTCTGTCCGTGTCCGTCCGTTTTCCAAAAAACGGAGAAGCATACAGAGGCCTTAACTCATGAGCAATGCAAGTGTAGCTTTCACAGCTGGAGTGTGTGCGATACTGTTCCTACGATGGGTCGACGAGGCAGGAATTGATGAAATGAGGGTACTCTCATGGACAAGGGGACAAAGAATAACTGCCTTATTTAGTATTGTATTTCATGTGTATTTTAGTATTCTATTTCATATGAGGTCTACTTTTTTAATCGATGTATTGACAGTTTGGTCAGATATTTAGGTGTGTTATGCTTGTAGCCTCAAGCTGCGACAAGGACTGGGAAGCTCACCTCTTAGATATTTTTCATTTTCATACTTCTGTTCTCGGGACCCAACCGATGCTGACTCACACAATGTCACCTGAGACAGTTCATATGATTTCCCAGAGTTCCCCTCAAAGCCACACACCAATACCTGTAAACAGATGATGAGTAAAATTGGTGCAGTTCCCCTTTTAAGATGCGGTGAACAGCAGTGTCCTTAGTTATTGTACACTCCGGTATCTTTGTTGGAAATTCTAACAAATCTTAAACTAACCCTCCTAATTTTCTGTCACCTGTCGACTTTGAAGAATTTAGAAAAGGTTTATATGTGTGCTTGGACCAACCAGTAAAGAATACAGGACTTGATAACATTAAGTCGCAAAGATGCCCACTGAGAGCGGTCGTTAGGGGAAGCTGTGGAACAGGAGACAAACTAATTGATGAGGGAAACTTGTTGAAGAGCTTGAATAGGTAGGTGGTGTTGCAGCTCTCAAATGGACTCCATGACACACTCGTTATAGACCATTGGCAGGACATGAGAATTTAGTAATCACAATAGAGAAATTGATCTGCTGACATACAAGCAGCAGAGGAAAGAGAAGAATATGAGGAGCATTTGGTATGACAGGCTCTTGCTGGCACAAGATTGAATCTTAGTAGGACTGTCTTGTGCGTAGTATCCTCTGCTTTCTCTCTCCATAAGTGCCCATCCTGGTTTAAAAAAGTAAAACACACCACTTAAACTCATCTTTTATAAACAACCAAAATTATGAAGAAAGAGCGTTCTTGAGTTAGATTTTTTTTTCTAAGCAGACCTGCAGCCTTCCCTAGTACAGAGCACAAAAAGTGCTTGGATTATGCATGAACCGCCTCGAGACTCTTATTTGCCTTTCAAGCAATTTAGCATCACATCATATTTCAATAAGAACTTGGGTTTGACTTTGCACTAAATTACTCCTTCGTGGTCATTAAGTCATGATCATATCAATCAAATCTTAATCACTCTCTGCTGGGACAAAGCGTTTTTAATCAAATCTATTCAGTGCTATTTCTTTTCTATAGTCAATTATAAATAATGATAATATAAATTGTCATATATGGCATAAAGATGGAGGTAATGCATGCATAATGATACTGTTGGATTTACGTTAAAAAAAGATTTTTATTTAAGGTTAAAAGAACCGTTTAAGGGTTTTGACCACTAGTTTTGGAGTTGTTTGATGAATGTTTTGATGAGCAGGTTCTTGTTATCGGAATCTAATGTTCTCCAGAGTACATCAAAGTATGCACCCACTTTGAGACTGCAGGGGGCAATGGCATTGATGGTGGTATTGTACTGTGAGTAAATAATTTAAATTTCAAGTATATGCATTTATTAATAAAAAGTTAATACTTTTACTGTGTATTCAACAACATTCAAAGGTTTCAATATAAATCCCTTATTTTTCTTTTCTTCTTGTCTGAACAGTGAGAAGCTTTTGTTGAGTTCATATTCTTTGTTTTAAATAAAATTGTTAATAAAGTGATTATTTCTATTTGTTCTATGCTGTAATATTTATGGGTGTTTTTTTTACATATATATATAATTACTGAAAAAGGTCTTGAGGATCTACAGATTTTTTAGTTCATGACGTAAAGGATAGTAATTAGTACCACCTCAACAAAAATGTTTTGAACAGAGTCCAACTAACTGTAAATAAGCCGCTCAGGTTTTCTTGAGGATATTCTTCTATGACAACTACTCAAGGTAGAATTAATACAATATAACTCAGGTCATCTATGAGGAACAGCTCCTTGTGCTGTTCACCACAAACCCTGCTAACAAACCCTGCAAACATGGGGCTTGCACTATATTCATCTTAAAGGTATTGTTAATGAATACATAAACTGAATCACCTGTACTGGCTTTTTATTGATTTATTCTCCATTGGTTATTGAGTGGTGGCCATGCATCGTATGTTGTGGATTCCTTGCATTGCTTCTCTGCCAGGCCAGGGCATCCTCAAAGAGATTAAATTCACCTAGGATTCACACAAAGAGAGAGAAACTATGAGTTGAACATGACAGGGCTGCCAACTCTCACCCACAGACTGTAAGATATGAAAGAAAAGGGCTCTGATCCCCCCCCACTCTTGCTCTTTGTCTCTTGTTTATGCAGAGAATCACAAAATGTAATAGTTATTAGTTATTGTAGTTAGTCCTGTTAAGTACCACTGGTTATACACTTGTCCTCTTGCCATATGAGCCTTGGTTCCATGTGAAAATTTAAAATAATTGCTTACTTCATTATTGTGGTGCCATTTTCTTTGATATTTAATTGACAATAAAATATGTACTCGGAAATGTATATACTTTGAATACAAAAACATACATTTTTGACTGTGCAACCGAAGAAAAAGGATTGAAACGCACATCTCTTCAAAGCTCGCCACTCCGTGCATTATTCCTGTTTCCAGGCAGGGTCATGTGCATGTTTCCATTTTCTTTGTAGGTGTTGTTATTCCCTGTAAAGTAACGATGAAGGGAGGTGGGAGATTAGTTATTTGAAGGAGCTGGAGACATGCTTCCTCCTCAAGATAAAACACACAGGCTCTAAAATGATTATTTGTTGTATCTGATTCTGCAGTTATATTAGATGTGAAATAGATTTCTAGGGATGTAAAAATTCTTGAGTCTTGTGAGTTACTATATGATTTGGTTTGACAAGGATAAAGATGATTATCCTGTGTATCTTGAATCATGTACATCTTGGCTGTCGGAGCTCGTTGGAATTCAATACACCTCTCCGCTCATTCTGCTATTTTTAAATTAGCAATGCTGCCTTCCCTGATCTTGAGCTCGGGCTACATTTAAAAGGAGACTGAGATTTTGAATGAATATATTTGTATCAAGCTACAATATGTTTGATTTTACACTTACCACCTTAGTTATTACTCCTGTATTAAATAATTGATTGAATTTACTAGTTTAAATTCTACAAATACAGATATGCATTAAAACAAATATTTGTAAATGTTTTTGATTATGTTTTCAGATCTACTGGGTTTTCAGCATGAGCGTGAAGCGACTGATCTGAGGTTTTTACTGACAGAGGTTCTGAATTACAATGCGTGGGATTCTGCTTAGTTAACCATAAAAAAACCTAATGTAGGTTTTATCAGACTGGTGTATTTCCATCATCCACATAGTGACATGCTATGGCAATTTAATCTGTGCTTTATCGGTGAAGCTAATTAAAATGTTATTAATTAGAATGGTGTAATAAACATAGCTCTATTCTGTTATGGCGGTAACTGTTGTGATGTAAGCAGATGATTCTACACAGTTGTAAATAATAGTATAGGAGACGATGTAAAAGTGTGTTTTATAAATTACTCCAGCAGATGGCACTGGTGCTCTGCTTCTTAAAAGCTGCTTCTGGTCAATGGATTGTTTTAGACCTCGATGATTGGGCTGTGATAATAGAATTGTAAACACTGTAATTCATTAATTAAAGTATGTCGAGTTTGCAACAAGAAGAAAAAAACACACAAGACCTTGTCTATATGTCCAACTGTGAGGTGTTTGTATGTTTGTTCTATGTTATATGTAAAAACGTTACCGCTCCCTTGAGACCCAGGATGAAATGAAAATGAAGCATCTTCAAAGTGAAATTTGTGTTGTAGATATGGGTAGATATGAGGTTCAGTCTTGTTCAAAGGGAATCAAAACTGTGTAGTTTCCAACTGAATCCTGTGGTGAAGAACCTGAATGAATGGAAATGAAAGGCTGCAGAGCAGGAGGCTGTTTGAGCAATACACCCACTGTTGAACCATAATTTGATCCCAATTATTTCACCTATATAATTTAGTCAGAAAGGACTCATTGATGTTACACAGAACCTGATTTAAATTGAACTTCAATTTTACTGAGCCACTACGCTGCCATCTAAATTTGGAATTTTTGGTTTGTGTCAATCGCCTACTGTCCCCAAGGAGACCAATAGGGGGCATATGAAACATGCATACATGCTGAGGTCTATGATAACACAACAGACCCCAGCCCCTCCTTGAAGGCAACACAACACCATAAACTGTCATTGACATTGCCTCGCTAGCATCTCACCTACTAACATAGCCAAAGCTGAAGGTGGTTAACACCTATTGTTGGTGTTTCAGTGTGTTGTTAGTAGTCCACAAGTCAATATCCAGTCAATTGCTAGACTGTTAGCTCAGTGACTTATTTTTATTTCTTGTGCTGCTTACCTTCTCATGAATCATTTTGTCTTTAAAATGTCAGATAAAAAGGTCCTGAACAAATTTGAGAGTCGGGCTAGGCTGTGCACAAGTCAATCTGGAAATAAAGGTCCTAAGGATAGGTGTGCAAACCTGTGTGTGTTTCTGTATTTGTACGTATGCCTTTGTGAGGACCACTTTAAGCATAGACCCTAGAAAGTGAGGGCTTTTTGGGAATGTGAGGACATTTTGACCGGTCCCCACTTTGTCAATGGACTGTTTGAGGCTTAAGACTTAAGACTGTTTAAGGGTTAGGGTTAGACATTTGATTTTGATGGTTAAGGTAAGGGTGAGTGGTTCGGTAATGCATTATGTCAATGAGTGTACAAACTAAAACAGAAGCACAAGAATTTGTGCATGTGTGTGTATTTGTGTGAGTGTGTGTGTGTGTGTGTGTTCAGGGAGATTAGCAGCTTGCCCTCTTCATCACTTTTATTATAATAGGTTAATTAAATGATGCCAAGTGGTACAGTGAGCTGGTTTTGTTTCTACAAACTAATATATCAAATCTGGTTTTTAATTAAATTCAGCAGCTTCACAGACTTTATTACACGACAGCCTAACCTTCATTAAGGCTGTATTTTGTTACTGTATTGATTAATTGATTTAATATTTATCGAGTAGCAGATTAAACAAATATACACACAGAAAGTCCCATCTGCTGGTCTCAGAGTAACATCTTCAGTGTGTTCTTTCTGAAAAATGGCAGAGAAGACCGAAAGTCTGTATTGAATTTACAGTGACATAAAACAGAGGAAGGTGTTAAAGCCTCTCACTTGATGAGCGATGTTTGGGACTGTGAGTAAACCTCCAGGTTGTTGACGGAGGCGTGCTCAGGAGGCCACTAGGGGGAACCCAATCCATCATCACATGGCATCATTCACTGCAGTCTGGGATCTGGCTGCAGCATGAGATCACTATCTTGCAGGGGTGTGCACAACAAACACAACCTCTGTGTGAATTTAACACAATCCATGACACACACTCTGCAGTGAATACTATCTTTATGAAGCTGCTATAAAAAAACGACATCAGACAGACTAATTATGATCTCTGGTGTTTTTTTCAGTCGTCTTGTCCTCATGGACACACCTTGAATATTATGCAATCCAGTAAAACACACAGAGGCGCTGAGGGTGACGGTATTCACAACAATAGGCAAAGGGACAATGAGGAAGTTATATTTTAAAATGATAATCGAATAAAACATACCATAAAGGTTATGTTTTCACCAATGTGCATTTGTTTGCTGGTTTGTTTATTTATAAGCATGATTAAGCAAAACTACTGGAGGTGAGATCATGAAACCTGAAGGATGGGGTGTGGGTCAAGAAAACTGTTGATGTGCATCCGGATTAGGGCCAGACTTCTTTTACTTTATTAAATATTGTGAGATGTTTTTTGTTGTTTCATTAAATCAAAAAATCCGACATCTACATTATAAGTGCGGGTGATTTGGTGCAGTTCCAAATATAAATATGGATTTTGTGAATTTTAATGTGGTTTCATAAGGGGACTGCTGGGCCTCGGCGGAGGTAGATCTAAAAACACAAATATTCAGGTATAATTGAGCAATGCTACACAACCTCTTTTCTTCTGAATTGTAAGTTACTTATTTATTGTTTTGGATTTTAGCATTAAGTACAAAACATTCTTAAGTAACAGCTTGGCTTCACCGGCAAAACAGCTTAATATCTTATCCAGAAACCAGAGGATGAGGAATTCAATTTTTCTACAGCTGCATCTACAAATTCACAGAGTCCCAGATAACCCCTGTGCTTGTCCTGATTGATGCGTTTAGGGAGGCTGCAAATACATGAGACGCCACAGAGATGGACATTGAACAGATGAGTAGGGACAGAAGTAGAAAATTCATTGGTCTGGCTGCTCTCAAGATGCAGCTCTGCATGAAAGTGTAACAATAAGAGTGACAGGAAATCACTGGACACGGCTAAAATGTTCTGCTACTGCTCGAAAATGTATTATTAAGGACAAGAAAAACCTAAAAGAGACAGAGACGATTTAATATGAAAACCCGACAGTCTCATTCGCTGCTCTTGGTTTGGACCCTGCCCATTTGGGCTGGTGTGGCTCCCAACACAACAGTGCTGTCTGGGGGTTGTGTTACTGTGCATGATGTCACGGCCTGCAGCACCCAGCTGTGCAGGTGCAGACTTGTCCTGCCCATGACTTTGTTGTTGATTTACTCCTTTTGTTCTCGGAACAGACAGCACCTTAAAGCTTAATGCAATATTTACGATCACAGTGTCAGGGACTGTCTTCCAACTGAGGCCAAAAGGAAAGTGCACCCACCTGCAGCAAAGAAAAGGTTATTGAGTTAGGCCATGTCCACATTAACCACTGAAGCTGGACAATGTTATAGAGCTTGTTATCTAAACTATGGTGCTGAAACAACGCATCATTATTTGGACATTTGATTTAGATTTTATTAAGGTCTTGAAGTCAGTTGTTTTGGCAGAAATGTTGCAAAATGTTTCACAGATCCAGCCTCTCAAATTAAGGGTCATACTGTGTATAAAAAGAGTTCTATATATTGTGTTCTGTAAAGGCTGTGTATTTTGTCTCTATACCAAGTCGGGCAGGTTTGATTAGATTGGATTGACGATGGATTTTCTGCAGCAGAATGATATTAGATTGGGGTAAAAGGCTGGTTGCTGATGATTTAAGTGTTCTCCATTATTATATATTACAGTGGCTGTTACAGTCCGTCATCTATCGCCAGTAATCAAATGTGAGTGTGAGAAAACCACCTTGCTTTGCCTAGATTATACATTTTAAAGCTTAAGTTAAATCATAATGCTGAAAATCCCACAAATTCTGATATTTTTACACATACAACGCAAGTATCAGTTATTGACAATCCCCTTTTCTCCAGTAGCTCAGTCTCTTAGCCCTGGAGCCATCAATAGATTTGATTAATTTGTCTTTATTTGGTCTTCACATGTCTTTTAACTCATCGTGCTTTTCAACAGGAGACTCAGTTTATCGTTTCAGGCTTTGACTTGACTTCTGTGGTGACAAGCCAAGTAACAGACACTGAGCTTTTGTCTCTGCCCTTCTGATTTAATCTAGCACCTGTTTGCTATGCAAAGCCTCAAGAAGGGCTCTTTGATATAGGGCTGCGTGTGTGTGCGTGCGTTCATGCATTCGTGTGTGTGATTCTAACGCTCTGATGAAAACTCTGATGCTATCACTTGCATGGACTCTCTAATCTGCGCTCTGAGGGTGGCCACGAGTCTTTGATTGTGTGCATTTATTTCCTAACATAGTATAGAATAGCTACAGTATGTGGATTAAACCAAACTGGATCGCACAAGTCTGTTCCAGCTCAGCCTATGTGTAAGGCAGACCATGACCTGAAAAGAATAAATAATAAATTATAGAGCTACTCTAGGCTTAAAACGAGCTGAAGATTAAATCAATCTTGCAATGGATCCACACGGGCGACATATAGGAGAAACTGAGGAAATAACTGCTAGGTGAGCAGTTTGTGATGAAATGAATGAGCGCCATCTTAAAACACTTAGCCATGTCAACCATTCCTTCATGATCTATTGAACAAGCTCGCCATCTTGCTAAGTGTTCAAATACAGTCCTGCATCTGTGGTCACATGGTTTTTAGTAAGTCATAACTGCAGTGGTTTTAAAATGTGTTCTCTGAAATGTGCTTTTTGTGCAAATGTGTTTTTTTAAATATTTCCATGTGCCTCAGTAGTTTATTGTGTGTATTTGATATTTGACCTGTTAAAACATGCTATATAGCCACATAATATACAATCTGAAACAGTTGAGGTGTTTGTCACAAGATTCCTTTGCACATTTAAATGGATCCTGATTTTGTATGTATATATTCGCATTTGAAACTTTGCAAAATAGTTACTACAACAATAAAATTGAATATCCGAAGAATTTATATGTACAAGTCTTGGTCTAGATGCCATACTAGCTATCAAAAATCAGATGCTCAAACACATATAGCAGCCAGTAAAGCGGGCAGTTACTGTAGGTCTTATGGGTTTGAGAAGCGATCCTCAGGTCGTTTAGCAGTTACAAGTGATCTGATGACTCGTCTTATTTAAGTTCTTTTAGATGTTTAGATCTTCTTTAAATTCTTACATCCACTATCTGTACTGTCTATCCTTATGAGTGTGTCCGCTGGAGCAGTTAAATCAGGATTCCAACCTTTTTGCTGTGATGTGACTTTGCTAACCGCTGTTCCAAATTAGTCCAGTTAAAAGCACAATCCTCATTTCAGCCTCTAAATGTTCAAGCCAACTGCAGTTTCATAATGGTTCTTTCTGGGGCAGCCCTGAAATCGAGAAAAATAAAATAAAATCTGGTCCAAAAGCACAAAAGATGTGGTTGGGATTTTTGGAGTTTGTGAAATTTATACAAGTGAAGTATTTAATCTGTGTCGGGACAAATTCCCACTCGCTTTACTTTGGCCAGTTTGAGTCAAGTCAAACAGAAGCGTATTTGGTTTGATCCGTGTACAGCTGTGTAAGTGGATATGTGCTGTTTCCAACATCCACAGCCAGAGACTCAAGGCAAATATCTCCCAGTGTCTTGTACTTTGTGCTTTGATTCTGACTGAAACTCCATCACAACACTCCTCCAGGCTAATGACAGACAATAGGCGTCGGTGCTACGTGTGATGTTGGGCTTCGGGCCCTACGCTCGGCTTTGGTGTTGGATATTCAGTTTCTTCAGAATATATCCATTTCAGCTACGGTCATAGATCTTCAGTAAAATCCCCCTGTTTCTCTCTATTGTCATTGTGTCTCATCCAGAGTGTTTGTAAATCTAACTGTGGTCCTTTGTTGTGGTGGAAAAACTCATGACACTAAGATTCAAGGGGAAAATATTCGTAGCTTCACCTGTGAAATATCAGGTCAGTGCTTTGGTTTTCTGCTGTAGCCTCGGGACACAAGAAAGACCATAAAAGACCATTAGATTAAAGTCATTTTACACAGCAACATGAACAGTGTTGAGCACTTTGATATTTGAGTTATGACTCAAATCTATGGAACACATGCACCAACTACGTTTGACCACTCACAGGTTAATCCTTTGAAACTGTGTGAACGTACACGTTACTGATAAATCCTGCTTTGTGTTTTTGGCTAAAGAATTTATTTTTATTTTATCTGCACAACTTGCTCTCTGGGTCTGTCTTTCTACTTTGTATTTGTTTTGAATTCCACATGACTTAGTTTGGTATTAAAATGTACTTTAAATATAACATTATGTTAAAATGAAGCCAGGTTGAATGATGCCGACTCACTCAGTTTCACATCGTCTGTCAATCAGAGTTCATCAAACATTTCTGTGTTTGGTAGAATCCACATCTTGCTGCTTGTGGGTCTCATATGCAGAGATAAATAAAAGGGACTTTTCTTTTTAAGTTTACATTGTAAAGACATTACAATCTTCCTAGTTATTCATTTCATAGACTTGTTAAAGCTTTGGAGTAGGATTCCTCTACGCTCTGCTCTGAATGTTGAAGCTTATTTTTACACCCAAGTCACAGATAATCCTCTAACTGTGAAACAAGATTAGAAAGAGTGAAATTCTGTCGGTTTCTTAGATTTTTATCTGCCTGTTGTTTTTGTTCCACTCCTTCACATTGGAACAAAGATGTTTAGACACCTGTTCTTTAATTCTCCGCTAAAGGAGAAGAGCCCATACTCAGAGTGAAACTTGTTTTATTGCTGTCTCAGCTTTTCTCGTACAGGCAGCACTGTTGTCATTTCAATCCTTATCTGATTTGCAGCTGGATCCGTGTTGGGCCCTTTCTTGAACAGTTAATGCACAGTTAAACACTGTGGGGGTTCGTCAGCATGGCTGCTGACTGATGTGGTTTTATCAAAGCTTGGCCAGCAGCATCTCAAACTTCACTTCTCTTCTCACAGAAATAGTTGCCAAGTCATGGACATCAAAATCTAAGAAGATAAGGTTGTGTTGTTGTTCCTGATATTGAAAATACAGGATGGTATATGCTGTTTGCTCATTTGGGGGAAATCTCAACTTCTCAAATCTCCAACCCAAACATTTGCTGCATATCTTCCCTGTTTTAAAGCTTACTTTCACATCTACTGTCATCAATAGATGGTTAACTCAGATCTTTGCATTAAAATGTGTTTTTGAATATAAACAACCAAAATTTAATGAGACCTATGGATTGAATGAGTTGCGTGAGTCAGTGAAACAAATACAGCATTCCGTTTGAGCAGGAGAGGTATTGATTCAGTTTTGTTTTGTGCTCCACCACTTAAAGATGTTGATAATTTCTTAACTTGATAAACTTGACTTGGATCCGGACTAAATGCACATGCATATATTTTAATTTGTGGCAAAGTTATACAATATCCTGGCTTCTCCCAACAGTCGTCAGAAGTGCTGCTGGCAGGTTGATTCCTGTGTTGTCAAAATATATCTGTTCATATGATGCATCAGAGAGCAATTCGAATCAACACATGGGGTAATAAACACAGGAAGTGCAAACATCAGAAGGGTTTTCTACGACAGATGGTCACAAACCAGACTGACCAGGCTAAATCACAGCATGCAGCAGCCTGGTGCTTCCTCATGTCTCTGTGGCTGAAACTGTAGCGTTCATCTGATGAGGCACGTTCAGGCCTCAAAGGGCAGATCTGTTTGGAGCTTGGTTTGACATTGTTGTGTTTTTACAGGCTTGCACCCAAAGATCTCCTGCAGGCGTGACGGGAACGATTGTAAATGCGATGACACTGCTGCAGTTGGAGACTAGATATGAGCATCTTTGTTTGCTGTGTGGATCAGAGCTGATACTGCTAGGGAGTCGATCAACAGAGAAACAATCAGCAACAAAAATGCCAAGAATTTAAAGATGTCCCCTCAGAGTTTGGGAGATTGGATTGGGGACTTTTAACTTCCAATTCTTAAACAAATATAAAATGGACGCAGTGGAAATATATATTTTTTACATCTATCTCTTATGGTTAATATGAAAAACAAACCATCCAGACAGGAACATGGGGCCAAACCATCATCGCTCATCAGTTTGTTTTCTCATAGTAAAAAGGTTGTTAATGGTAGTGTATCTCTCTGTGTGTTTGCACTGGACACTAATGAGCTCACTTTCCCTCTGTGTGACCTCAACTCTGTTCTCTGACTATGAACAACCCCATTTTGTCTCAAACTGTTTGTCTGTGCATCTATTTTAAAAACCAATGAGAGGTCAGTGTCTAGTCATGCAGTGCATTTTGAGAACTCGTCTTGGCCTAATTGAGAAGGTATACAAAAGCTTCCCTGTTTGTTTTCTGTTGTCACACAGCAGTGAATATACCCATACCTTATCATGGCCCAAACAGATCTGACAATACTTTGGTTTAATCCAGGTTTCAGGTTCAAGTCACTATACAGTTAAATGCACAATCATTTCTCAAGGCTCACAGGCCCCTCGACTCTCTGAGACGTGAGTACAGTGCACAGAGTCATGAGCGCCTTTGCCAAGATCCTCCAATGCTAATTATTTTAATTATGTTGATATTATGATCATTCCTACATCTGTGCATGCTTTTGCAAATGTTTTGCATATGTCAATATTTCAATTCAAGGGCAAATCTTAGATTCTGAATACACATTTGCAGGTTCCTTTCCGCATTCGCAAATCTTGAGATTTCAAGATTTCCCTGAGCTTAAATATCTCTTTAAAATACAGTTGAATTCTGAGCATTTTCATTTTGATATCCTTGTTCTCATCTTGCCCTGGAATCCCAGTTGCATGTCCGTTTGTCACTGTACAAATCGATCATGGAGCTGTGTTAACACTGTTGATGCTCCTGCACCAATGTGCATGTATGTGCTCATGCTGTGTGGTATGCAAAAAGAAATCTGCCTACTTTAGTACAGCGCTTCTCTTCCAACTCGCACCAACCAATAACACACCCTGCAGCTGTGGTGTGAGTCTCTGTTAATTAGAATGACGGGGTCAATGTCAAACATCAGTCGGTGTGTATGTGTATGTCTATTGATCTGCTGGTTAGAGCTGTGACACATCAAACCAGCACTGAAACGGCTTTGAATCTATTGAAACTGATTTCTGGGTTCATCATGATTCATGACGAACACAAAACTGGTGACTTACTCAAGCAGCCTAGGAGCTCTTTAATATTGACCAGAAGGAAGATTCATATGTTACTTTTGGGATTAAACCAGGATCACATATTTAATGTGGTTCTGAAGGGGGATGGTCCACACCTACCTGTGTGCTGAAGACAGACCTGTGTCAGTTGAGCTTCTGAAGTAAATTTTTTCCACCTAAACACATAAGTTATTCTGAGATGAACAGAGTTATTCAGGAAACTGTTGGAGCTATAGTATTCAG
The DNA here is from genome assembly GCA_038501795.1 of Pseudopleuronectes americanus. Lineage (NCBI taxonomy): Eukaryota > Metazoa > Chordata > Actinopteri > Pleuronectiformes > Pleuronectidae > Pseudopleuronectes > Pseudopleuronectes americanus. Next base: position 11,364,396 of record CM076720.1, on the reverse strand, counting down.
TGGATCGTATACGACGGCCAAGGATCTTAATCTAGATTCATGAATTATTCCATGGGCAGTTGGTGAATATGTTGTAATGATAAAGAAAGTGAAAGAACAAAAAATCCTGGATCTGCTGCCTGATCTTGATCCACACCAAAATGTGTTTTTTTGTTTTCCTGACTCAATTCGCATTCTTCCACCGAGTGTAGTTGAAATCCGGCCAGTAGAGTTTGCGTAATCCTGCTAACAAACAAACTGATAAACAAAGAAATGCTGATAACAACATAATTGGTAGAGAAAAGTAAAATTGCGACAGCGTTTCTTCCCGCACCTTGGCAACTCTGCTCCAGTTAAAGTGTATTTGAGTATGTAACTCTTTACCCCCTCTAAGTCAATGACTGAGTATTTTCCACTCATTTCCTGTCGTCTGCAGGTCTTGGCTGCAGCTCGTACTTGTGGGGATTTAAACCGTTGTTGTGGTTCCACGCTGCCCGTGGTGTAGCCCGAGAATGTGAGCAGTTGTCACAAATCTTTGCACCCATTGAGGGATTGCCACGCGACTCGGCAGCAGGCGGACATCCTCTGATCTGGTCTTTTTCTGGGCTGAGCTAAGTTTAGAGGCCTGCGGAGAGGGGCGACCTAAGAGGATTTCTGAGAGAGGCAGAGAAATGGAGGCCTCGGCTGCTGCTGCGTTGGCTCTGGCCCCTGTGCTCTGGTCAGTGTATTATTAGGCCGAGCTGGCATGGGTGTAAAGTTTGCATTCACTGCATAATTCAGCTTAGAGCCTGGTTTAACCTCAGTCAGCCAAGGGCTACTTGGGTTTGTATGTGCCATCGGAAAAATCATTGAAATTATTGTAAATTCACCAAAATGTGTATATTTTAAATACAGCGTTTTTTTTTCTTAAGTAGGAATTCGGTTGTTTCAAGTTTTCAAGCTTTACTTAATTTCAGAGGCTAGATCCTACAGAGCTGCAACATTCAATGTCCTGTAGCACACAGAGCTATTTTCACTCCTGCACGTGTGTCCTTGTCATGTTGAAATAGAAGTTGAAGCAATTACAGTGAAGAAGTGAATGTCAAGATAATATCGGAACATATCTGACGCGGGATGTCAAGATAACATCTCAGCAGTTGTTCCTCTGCTGCACAGTTGTTCCTCTGAATTCTATCTTAGCTCCACCCGTGTGTTTTCGATCTCTCTCGTCCCGCTGCTCTCCGCTATCAGACAGTGAAGATTATGAGTTACATCTGCGCTCACAAAATAATAATTTCATCACGACTTGATGCTACACTTACAACATGCAGTAACTTTGCTGGCCTCATGTGACAGCAAGAACTGTTTAGATGCTCAGTGTCTTCATTTACATGGTCATATTATTCAGCTGGCCACACGAGAAACGACATTAACATCTAATAACTCAGAGTTATGTTGTCACACAAACTTATAAACATTAAGACATAAACTCATGTATTTGAAATTGTGTTTATAAGAAATGTTGAGTTGAAAAAGCTCACAAACTCACCAAATGATTTTGTTATATAGTGTCAATTTTTAAATACACACCCTCTTTCCTCTGCTTATATGTGAGTTTTATGTGGTAAATATACAGATTAAGTTAATGTTAAAACAGAAACTCAACCAATACTTAATATGTTTTATGAACATTTTAAGTATATATTTGACACAGACAATATTTGTCTATATAAGCGACACTGGCACGCAGGCAGAGCTCTGCAGCTGAGCTCCTCTAATCACGTGACATCCCTCACTTTCCACAATCCTTTATAATACACCACCTCCCAATTTGGTGGTCTGTTTAAATTTTTATAAAGATTTCCCATCACCCTTTTCTATTGCTGTTGTGGGAAGTGATGAATGGAGGCTGGACAGCAATAAACATTAAAAGTTAAAGTTCAAGTTTTATTTCACATATTGTCGATGGGAAAAACTTGATTTGACTCCAACCTAAGCTACCTAATGTCAAATCAAATCAAACACACTTTATTTCCCCCATTGGGAATTTATTCGTGGCCCAAAGTGCTACAGCAGCTGCAGAACAATACATTAGGTAGCAAACAACAAAAAACAGCACACAAGGACATATCAGGTAAGACCGTGAATAATGTGACTGAAGTATGTACTTGTGTGCCACAGCTAAAATGCATCACAATCCTAAAAAGCCTGTTTGGTGGAATGACGCAGAGCAGACTGATGATGAAGCCACTCTGAAGCTTCCTGAAGCCCTCAGCTCAGTCCTATACAACTCGCTGCTGCGGCACAGTATTATTATAGCAAACTGTGTTGGAGTGTTTGCCTCAACTCATTCCATTAAAATGGATCCCTGTGGGCTAACGGTTATAAATAGAAGATTGACTGTACAGGTGTTGACCAGTAAAACATGCCCATATAATAGAGTTTTACTCTTGTGAGGATCAATTCTGTTCTGTGTAAATAAGATACTGAATCATTTGTTAGTTTAGAATTTCCAATCAACAGCCAACTAAACATCTTATTTCTGTTTAAAAATACATGAACCTAAGCATGACATGAGAAGCTGTGGCACTTCTTGCCATAGCGTTAATAATATGTATCTGAGTTCAATAAATGTGAAAATTGTAAATATGTCCTCAGTTGATCAGCTAGCTGCTGTAGAGGTTTCACCAGGAAATGACAATCAACACATCAGAGTACTTTTTGAGCAGTTTGTACTAGTGAATACTTGCGAGTCTTATTTCAGGTCCATAATACACACATGAATACACAGTAAATGGATTTGGAGTGTTGATCAGAAGCTTGCCCTCTGTGATCTTAAACTTCAAAATGAGGATAACTGATTTTGCTTTTTATTGGATCCCCCCCCGCCCCTGTTATTAGATGAGCGGCAGACGGGCGCTTGCAGTAAATGAACAGTTCTTCGTTGGGCTTACAGCTCATTGTGCTCGTGACCTATACCTGCTTTTTAGGCAGTGCCCTCAAATTACCGTCGCTCAAATGATTCACCTCAGACTGAGACAGAACAACAGAATAATGTGTAGTTTGTGGAGGAGGCATCACTGAGAAGTGGGACTGGTCCATCACAGGCTCCTTGTTTGAACAAATTGGGAAACTGTAAAAAGGCCTGCTGAGAGCCCAAAGAACAATAAGATACTATCGTTATATTCCTGCTTTTCACTGGGTCGCCCCAGTCCCTGTAATTTCTGGTCATAATTAGATGGAGTTGAAATTGTTAGTTTGCATCATGCAACAGTGCTTGAGACAAAAATTGTAATAATTGTGTTATAATTTTAATGTGGATGGTGTTTTGCTCGTGTCATCCACTGCCATGAGAATTCAAAGAAGGTTTTCTTACTCATGTGAATTGGCGCCTACTTTTTTCATATCTATAAAGGACAAGTGGTTATATAGTTTACGAAAGTGTGCATATATATATATATATATATATATATATATATATGTGTGTGTTTTCTGTGTGGAATGTATACTTTGCTCAGTAAAAGGGCTTTAAGCCTCATTTTAAATTTCCATATCTTTTTTCAGATCCACAGACTTGACGTGATGCGTTTGAAGTCGCCTGCTTCACCTTGCTGTGGGGCTCTGAGCTTTCTTTAGATCAGCCTAACAATGAGTATTGTAATTCAACTGCTTTGTCAGCCGGAGTGTGGTGACAGGAAGAGAGTTTCTTGGGGGGACGAGAGTGGGACGAGAATGGAGAGGTGAACATAATAGCAGTGTTGCCGCGGCAACATGGAACACGATACTGCAGCGAGAGTCTGCAAACAAGGCGACGCTGTAACTCAAGAGCCCCAAGTTGTTACCTGTTGCCTCTAAGATCAACGGTGGAGGGGACAGATCATGTGGTGTGTCACTAGTATCAGGGGTTTCCACAACAAATTTCAGTTTTGTAAATTCATCCACACGGGGGATAAAGAAAAAACACTTTCAACACAATGATGTTATATTAACACACTTTTTTCCACCCGCCACATATGATCCTGTCTTATCTTCGCTTAGGCCTGTATATACCGAAGGGTTTCAACAACAGTTTCAACCATTGATGATATTTAATGTTGGACGACATGACGGCCAACATTAAATATCCGCAAAAATAGAGCCAAAAAATCTTGATCACCCCCTGGTGGCTGGCTACATTAAAGGTGGTAAGCCCTGCCTCCTCCTGGTTAGAAGATGGGACATGGGTCCAACTAAAAAGTCAAAGCACAATTTAAATGAATTTGTTTCAAAGATGGTTTCAGTAATTTTAGCTTGTTCTTATTACGCTTATCTGTGTTTGTGTTCTGCTTGTTTTTCAGCCGGATCTTGCTTACTCAACCAATTTTCAGATTATGTGTAGGGTTAGAATATGAACCAAGAAATAACAGTATTTCTGATTATATACTGATTTCCAATATCCATATTTGATAGGCCACTTTTAAAAATGTTCCTTGATTTCTCAGGAAGTAAAAGTCTTGAATTTGAATATGTTTTAACAAGGGGATTGTTTGGTGCTTGTTTTTCTAATAAGTTTGGTTTTAATCAGATTTTTCTTATCACAAAATCTAGGTGAAACATTATGATTGACAGCTGAGACTGACTTGTGATTGGTTGAACGCGTCTATAGGCAGGACCTCCATATCACAGCTTCACCTTATGATCACTATACTAAGCAGACTCTGGCCCAGAATGACGTGGAAAATGGCAGCGCCTGTATCATCCATTTTTATTTACAGTCTATTCCAACTCTCTCTACTGAACTAAACATATTAGGAAATCAAGTGGGTAGGGCAGAGAGAACCAATGTGTATAGTTTCCTATCTTTAGTTTGTCCTGCTCCTCACATGGTGAAATTCTGAACATCGGCACGATGAGACTGTGAATGTCCCACATTGTAGGTGGGCTTTGTCGGATCAGCTGCACCAGAGACCCTGAGACCTTAGGGAGAGGTGCCAAGGGCGGGGCTCCTGTTATCGTTCAGCTGTAAGCACTTCATGCCGGGGATTAAGATCCCTATTCTAAGACATAATAATAACATGCAACTGCTTCTTTTCATCCTTTCTTTTACTGATGGCAGCATCTGCACAGACGAACCTGCCATGTTAAAGGTCAGAGATACAGTTTTCATATCAAGTGACCTCCTGTGATGGGAAAGGCCTTCTGGAAAATCTAGTCCCACTCAGAACAACAAATTCAGTCATATCCCCCTTTTGCAAATCTTGTAAGGTTCTGATTGTTGTGAGATTGCATGTGCACATGGCCGTGTCAGGAGTTAGGGAGAAACTAGGTTAGGGTTTATTCAAGGAAAAGGTTGTTTATTCAGAGAGGCCACTGGAGTAACACGTTTTCAAAACAAATGTTATAGATATCTGCTGAGGGTCTGTATGTTTGACACACAGTAGGCCCTGTGTTTATGTTCAGCAGTGACTGAAATCACCTGTTCAGACAGCCGACACACATCACCAGTCGTTGGTAGATTTATACATCCAATATTGTTTTTTAAACTTTAATGGTTGTGTTTTTTGTTGCATAATAATATCTGCGTGGGCGTTTGATCTTCCCACACTTCTGTGAATATTACCTCTCAATCCTGTGCTGCCTGTTACACAGCGGTAACATGAGCAGCTAATCACCTTTGACCTTTTAATTTCAGAAGTAGTCCCTGGGGATGGGCTGGCGGGGAGGGGACTGATGGCGCTGCTGTTAAGTGTGATCAATGGGCACCGTGAATCACAGCTGACCAGCTCCTCCTGCATGTGTGAAAGCTGAATAATTCATTGCCGTGTAACTCTTCTGGAAATATTTTCTCAAATTGGATTATGTAAATAGATTGTGCCACTGGCTTTCGAACATGTATATATACCTTTTTTTATGTTTTTACTGTAGAAATTAAACACAGGATTTTGTTCACGTTTCATAAAATGGTGGAACACATCAAAGAGCACGTACCTCCTCCAAGGCCCAGAAGTCCTCTTATGAAACCACATTTAAATCCACTACATACAGATTCTTATTTTGATCTGCACCAAGTGGCACAAACTCATTAGAGCCAGTCCCTTATTCTATTTATTAAGATCCATATGCATTATTCTTTAAAAAAAAACAATGGGCATGTGAGAAAACAACCTATATCCCAGTAAGTGACTGATGCTACATTCTTCCACCCTGCTCTGTAGTCCCGCTACCTCTGCTAATTTCCATGTAATGATTGGATTGCAAGTAGAGGCTGCAGTCTGATTAGAGACATTATGAACAAATCCTAAAATCAGCAAATTCAAGATGCAGAGGTTTTTTTTTCAGAGTGAGACCACTCTAATAGGAACTCAAAGTGTCATCTGATCCTTATAATTAGTTTGTCCAAATTGCACACGTTAAATCTATAGTTTAAGTCTATAGTTTTTATTTTAAACCACAGAATAGTTTTGTGTATCATGTCATATCAGGGTCACTCTCATCTCACAGTACTCGCATTGTTTGTTCCCCTTTTTCGGGAAAGTGCTTCAATCTGTTATGAATTGTGAAACAGCATAGTTTCTTGGAGAAAAAAACAAAACAGCATTTCATCGGGAGAGTGGTCTGATTGTCTGTGTGCTGTACAGCAATAATATTCCAAGGCTGTTGTCCCCTCCGGTCATAAGGGGGTTCAGCCAATCTGTGTTAGCAAAGGTCAGGTCCATCTGGAGTGCTGTTTACATTCCGGGGGTCCCCCCCCCTTCCTTGGGGCGTCATCCACTCAATAGTGTCACACACACTGGAAGTCACACGGCCTTGCCCGGGTACAGTCCGCATTCCAGTCAGCCTCCAACACTCGGCATGTGAGGAATGTTTTATGCTCGGCTTTAAAACGAGAGAGACGGACAAAAGAGCAGTGGGATTGATTTTTCTGCCTGCACTGTCACACTTATTAAGGTCCTTGTGCACATACAGTGCTCCTTTATTTCCTCCCTCTGTTTGGGTGCATTGTGAGATTGTATTAAAACTGCTTTTGTGACGGTCACATCTACAAATTATAATGATGGATCTCTACTCTGAATTAGCTGGACTGTGACAGAGTGAAACGGCACTTGTTTTATTTCGGCCTCGTTTTTTATTATTTATCGTTATCGACCGTGTGCATACACATTGCGTGACGTTACTCACAAAACAACTCGCTGCTTTTGTGTGTGGACCCTGATGAAGAACAGATTACAGCTGGAACACATGAGCTGTCCATAGACATTTTAATGGCCTGGCTTCATTCTTTAACTGGCTAAGGGCCTTCAATTAAAACTCTCCGTGCTCTGTCATTTCTGGCCTGCAGGACAAACTGTGTCATCATCACTGCGGTGGAGCTGACAGCCCAAAAACATGCTGCAACAACTGTCCTTCACACTCACACCATCCCTGCAGCTTGTTTCTTTTTACTCAGTTTGCACGTCAGTGATAAATAAATGAAGGAGAAGGTTTAAAAGACGCTGATTTAACTGAGCAGTTTCCTCAATTACAGTCGTTTATTTCAGTAGGAGGTTGGTTTTGGCAAATGATCTGTCAGGTTTAGTTTGGAGTCTGGACTGGACACTCACCAGAGCCCTGCACTTAAAGCAGGAGTTCAGGACCCAAACACACACACATGTCCATCTCACTCAGACCCTCACCAAATGAAGTCACACAGTGTTGTTAGCACCGGGTAAATCTCTCTGTTTTTTGGAGTAAACTGTGATTTATAAACCTTTAAGGTCCGCGGATGGAGGTTGGTTGAAGGTTAAGAGTGGATCAACAGTGGTGACAGAGATGGAGTAGGTTGCAGCAATTACAAGTACGGCGATGGCAGAAGAACATAGAGCTTAGGGGGTGGGAATAGGAAGGTAAGTATATAGGTAGGAAGAATCCCAAAAATGTCTCTGATGCTCAAGATAAAAAAGAAGATGAGTGTTCTGAGGAAGGATTACAGTGTAAAGCGGAGAGTGATATACTGTATTTTTTAACATAAGCACAGGTTGATAGTGTTTGTGCATTTACTGTCACGACCAAAAGGGGAGACAAAGGTTCTGCACTGGGTTGGAGGCCATGCATTAGTGGAAAAGATGTTCAGAAAGCAGAACGTATGACAGAGCTGTTGCTGATTATGTTTTACGTATCTGAGAGGAGAGAATTCAGTCTCTGCTAATGTGAAAATAATTTAAATGCCTTTATTCTTTATCTTAGATATATGACCAAAGCAGATCTGAGTCTTTTGACCTGTGGTTGCTCTTGAGCTGGACTTAGAGCTAATTCCCCACACAGAGCTACACAACAGATCAGAGTTTATTTGTACACTTGAACACAATGAACCACGTGTCTACATCTTTGTTTTACCCATTTATCAAATTCCAAATTGTTTGGCTTGTGGCAGATGTCACATTGAACGAGAGAACAGGACTGACGTCTGCTTACACAACACATGACAGTCTGTTTGTTTAATCGACTGCAGTGCCATAGAATGTATTATACACCAACTGTGGATTCATTACCAGTATTATAATAACGATAGGATTCCCAGTAATGACAATAAGCTGTGGTTTAAAACCTCTGTCTCTTGCTAAACCTTTTGAGTCTTCAGTCGGTTGGTCTGTTTCTCTTATGGTTGGTATCTGCGGGTAGTTTATGGTTGATTTAAAGTTTTTGCTGCAAACGTCACCTACAGGGACCAATGAGAGGCCAGGACAGTAAATACATAATGTAATGCATAATGTAAAACTGAAACAATAGGATTAAGAACTTAAGAGATGCAGAGATAGTTGTTTTTTTGTGAGTTTGCAGTTGTTTCAGTGTAATAAGGCCATTTTTGGATTGGCTGAAATTTGGTCGTCAACAATTTTGCATAAATTAAGGAATAATTAATAATTGTCATTAAACATTCTCTGTTGCCTTTGATAGAATGATATTAAATATGTTTATGGACTGTACGTTGGACAAAACAAGTAATTTGCATGATTCAAATCTCATAAATTCCACTGCACTGTCAGTTCAGATATGATGGTGCTGTGGCATCTGCACTCAGCTCACAACTCCTGGCTGTGCCTGGCAAAAAATACATATTTTGTTCAGCCCACTAAAGTAAAGTGGTTATTGCAGTATGCACTGTGTGTGTGTGTGTGTGTGTGTGTGTGTGTGTGTGTGTGTGTGTGTGTGTGTGTGTGTGTGTGTTTGTTAGGAATTGGATTGAGAACATGTGGTTGTGACTGACTATTGTTGACAGTGGCAGTGGTCTGTGGTGGAGCAGCATGAAACAGTGGTTAACAGCTGACCACTGGGAAACGGCGACCATTACTTCCGTCCTATTATGGTCAGACGCTGCCCACCAGTTGTGGCTTGAAACATCTGCATATTCACACAGCAGCTTACATGGGATCATTATGAGCAGATGTTAAGTCCTAACAATTTGACCGATCCAGTCACAACTCAGGAATCTCACATGGTTGAATATCAGCATGCGTTGTGAGCGAGCACAGGTCACGCAATTGAATTACCACACAGAGTGGATATTGTGTGACTTCTAAATTCAGTGGACACACACACAAACACACACACACACACACACAGCCGTGTCTCCATGACAACAGGGGACATTACGTTGACTTACATTGATTTCCTGGAGACTTACTCTAACCTTAACCATTATTACTGGCCTATACTTACCCTAGGATTTTAACCTGCACCTAACCTTAACCTTAACCTAACCTTAACATAAGCTTTACTTAAGTTGAATCTAAGCTTAAAACCCCAAGATTTTGACCCTTATAACAAATATCACTTTATTTCAAACCTTTAATGCCAGTTTTTAGTCATTGTGGGGTTCTGTTTGTGAGATCCACTTTCATAAACACATATATTTAAACTTTTCATATCGTCACAGGGAATAAAGTTACTTTCTGAATTCATTAATGGTTTCCATTGCTCAGACAGTGCAGGTCTGCATAAAGTTCTCCAAGTCACTAAGCTCCCGGGTTTCACATACAAACAAAGCAGTTGGTCTGCATTTTATTCAGATGTTGTATTATTAAGTGAAAAAGAAGTGATAAGAAAATGGAAAACAAATTATGGACAATAAAATCAAACTGAATAACAATAAGAAGACATTGAAACCCATCAATGAACTCCTTGGCAGTGAGTGCAGCTGGAAGCTGGTTCGTCTGCCAGAGCCTGTTAACTTCTGCCATAAAAGCAATTTGAGACTTGTATGTGACCTGCAGATCTGCTGAGTCCTCTGATAGATGGGGGTCCCATACAAGACCCTGATGGGCCTGGAGATCCCTCTGCTGCCATCACTGTGGTCCATGGAGGTTCGGTGCTGTCCATCACAGAGCAGAACAGAAACAGGACGCAAGATTGAATAAAAAAGTAGCTCATCACAGTCAAGTGAAGATATCTTCCAGCCACAAGTGTACAGAGTGTGTTCGGGGAAGAGAGTAAGAGAAGAGAGAAGAAGAGAGATTGAAGTGCTGAGTCAACATTCTTGAACTTTATGAACAGTTTTATTCAATACAATATTTACAATATATTCTACACAGTGTCGTAAAGACATCAGAGGACATCACTTTGACTTAATTTGATTGAGACTTCCTGTAACCATAGTTACTAATTGCTTAAGCTTAACCTACATCTGAACCTCATCTAACCCTAACCCTAACATTACCTAAACCTTACCCTAGCCTTAATCTATACTTACTCTGACCTTAGTCTAACCTTGAACTAAACTTAACCTTAGACTGACCTAACATAAACTTAACCTAAACTTAACCTAACCATGACCTTACCCTAACCTTACTCAATTCTTAAACTCACCTAAACCTAACCTTTAACCTAAACTTAATGTATTGATTTACGTTATTGGGACTTGCTTTTGGTCCCATACTGAAGAGTCCTGAACACACACAAGCAAACACACAAACACACAAACGCACACACACACACAAACACACACACAGCCACTGCCCTAAAGATATGGCGCATGTTACAGTGCACATCATATTATATCCACTCTGACAACAGTCCCCAGTGATGGTACATGATTAAGTACAGTTGATCTAATTATTTCATGGGTCTGCCTCTAACCACTGAGGACATTTAACCATTACCGAATCATAAATATTGAATTTGGACATTTGCTGATCTGAGCAGGGACAGACACAGTGCTGCTGCTGCTGCTGCTGCTGCTACAAGGCGCACCTCCCTTCCTCCGTCCACTCCTCTCCTCTCCCACCCTTCCACAGAGGCAGCCTATGATGTAATGTTCCTGCTGCTGATAGAGCAACCCCCCCTCCCCACCTTCTCTCTGCCTCATATTTCCCCCTCCCCTTCCGATCTGCTGCCGCTGCTCTGACTGGTGGTGGTAGTGGTGGATGCGTGCCTGCGGTGCCGGTAGCTCAGCCGCATCCCTGGGCATCTCTCGGGACCCCTGCAGCGCGTCTTCTCCTCCTGACACCGCTCGACTGAGAGAGCCACTCCTCTGAAAACTGAGAAGAACCTTGTCCGCAGCTGAAAAAGGAAGACAGGTAATTGTTCTGCAACAGCATGGCAAAAAGAGATTGCATCGTAGAGGGACAGAGAGAGGGAGTAGGGATGAGGGGAGTGAGAGACGGAAGGATGACTGAGTGTCCAGTTCGCTGCCGCCGCGGAGTAAATTGGTCTGGTGGCTGAAAGCTTCCTGTCGCCGCGGCGCTGGATGCCACGGCAATTTCTCCCTATGTGCGTGTGCGCGTGTGTATGTGTGTGAGTGTGCATGCACTGTACCGTGGTGTTGGTTTCCATGGTAAAGATGAGACAGATGCCCGTGCGCGCTCAGAGGTAATTCAGCGTGTGTCGTGGAGAGCTACAATTACTGTAAAGTGATTTCTCCTCTTGTGCGTAAAGATCACCGTGCGCCTTTTCGCTCCACTTATGGGATGAGGATTCTTTTTACAAATACAAAACCACGGCTGTACTTTTTGGTTTGATCTCTTGCCTGGGATATATATTTATCTGACTTCCACGGAGCATATGCCTCACTTTGATTCGCCTGCGCTGCAGAAACTGGGCGTGTTCAGTGAAAGTGATGTAGCCGAGATGAATGATGCGGTGGGTCAAACTGATCTGAATGCAGATTCATGTCTTTTGGGGGGACCGCTTCACAAATGAACACTTGAATTACAGAACATTACGTAGATGCTGAGGCAAACACTTTCCTCCTCTTCACCACTGTCTTCTAACGGGAGGTGTATTTCTTGCACAGGACCACAGTGCTGCTGCTGCTGGGTGCAAATGTACAGGAGGCTTTTCTTTTTTATCCATAGTTGCTTAACCTTAACTCTTGCTCTATATCAGGAGCAGAGTTAATATTTCATGTCTCGTCTGCCCCACATGTAGATGTGCCTTATTACTAATTCATCCTGGGTTTTCCCTGTGCTTGAGTCATCATTCATTTCCACTTCTTTCCTTTTTTTTTGTCTAATGCTATCCATTCATCTCATCGGGTCAGTTCCACTCAGTGCATTAGGACTACAGCATTTCCCTTTTTGCTGTAATCAGCTTGCTGGAATAACTACCCCCCCAAATCATGTCTAATGTCTCATTAGCCCGTTGGGATCAGGAGGATTTCTGTAGAAAAAAAGGTCCCTGCTTGGATTATTAAGTCCAGGGGAACCATGTTGGACTTCCAGGGTCGTTCTATGATTTCCCCATGGGGACGCGGTCATGTTTACAGTGGATGTAATTGGTCTTTGAGACACAGGGGACACAGAACATTATCCTTGAGAGACCATTATTCCTCTGCTTTCTGAATATCAGGCCTTGTAGCCACATTATGTATGTAATTAATAGACTGATCAGCTGAGACTGAGAGCAGTCTGTTCCTCTTGTCATTTTCACCTTCATCTGCATCACCTGAAAGACGAGCTGACGTCACTACACCACTAATATAATGTCCTCAATATGGCCACTGGGTGTGATTTTGAGTTCTGATCTTAAATGTGCTGTGGGATTTAAAGTAATTAAAATCTTGCTCACTTCATAGTTTTGTTTATGTAAATATATTGTTGTTCACGTCTGTCTGATGTGGATTAGACAGGGAAACCTTTTGAGATCAGAGTAGCACCAGAACTTCCTGTATAGCAATGAAAAGGTTCAGATATACATCATTTTGCATCATAATTTGAGATATATACGTTGCAAAATTGTACATATAAATATCAGATATGAACTAGATTGGGTCCTGAGTCGACCCGTTTCACTGAAAGCTCTTCTATCGCATTGTCCTTCCATCTTCTATGTGTTTGGCATTTCCTTTTCATCTGGACATATTAGTATTCTTTTGGCTTTTTTCAGTTTTGCATCGGTCAGGTGTTCAAAACATCGTTAACACGTCCACTCCCTTGTCGTGAATTTACCAAACATGTTCTTGCTGCATTGTAACCTTGGCTCACGTGTACATTTTACTTTGGGGGCTGGGTGGAGAATTTGCGAAAAAATGCCCAGAGCATCTGATTTTATTTGCCCCTCAAGAACATAAAAAATATCTGGGGTTAATTTCTATCATCCACGATAAATGCGGTCTTATAATACTCACAGATTCGCTCTCACGTGAGCTCTGATAATCATACAGATATTGTTGGACTACAGTGGATCTAAATTCCCTGCCATGAGAAGGGAAAGAATTGCTTGATTGAATTTGCGCTCTGTTGAACAGAGCAGGACATGGTTGTTAGTGTATGTGGCTGTGGGGGTATGTATGTATGTATGTGTGGGGGAGGGGCCTTGAGCTGGAGAATACAGGAGAATTGAGCTGCTGCCACGGCCATGGAGGGCCACCTGATGAGCGTCCGAGCTGTTCCTGCTGCTTCGTTGAATTCCGAGCAGGTTTTACTTGCTTTGGAGCTTTTGGCGGTGGTTTGACGAATATTCAATTGAATCAATTGCTTGGCAGCTAAAACTATTACAACCATGTTTGTCCTTGTAATGATGAAACAGAGATTAGACAAGGTTAGCCACAAGCACCTGAGTGAGAGCATGATTCGAAAAGTCACGTACTCAGCGGATGATTTAGTAGAAACATGACTGGTAATTCTGGGAACTCCAGTTGTGGTTTCAGCCGAGTGACTAATAGATGGGATGGTGACATACAGAAAATGAGCATGTATGCAACAGTGTAATGAAAGGACGAGCAGTGAGTCACATGGTGGTTGAAAGGCTCTCAAACACACACACACACACACAGGGGATTGCTAACTGGCATCACCTCCATGCCAGAGGGCACTCTATCCCACAATCCCTCCCTGCTGGAGAGCTACTGTGTCAAAGGTGCTGCAGTGATGCCTTCGCCCGTGTCCTGCCGAACCATCAAACGCCATTTTTTTCTTTTTGCTGAACAGACCAAAGCTCTAAAAACCTGAAGATCCCTCACCAGACAATCTGAGATGAGTGTGACAGATCACACGCTGGGTATATTACACACCATCCAACGTGATGTACACCACTTCCACTCAGTGCCAGAATGAGGAACTCACCTCAGTTGTGGATCACATGGTTGTCACCTCAGTCACTGCTTTTTTTGACAGATCATTCACCTTTTATAAACGTCTGGCGCTGAGTTTGCAATTAGATTTCTGTTCAAGAAGCAATTTGGTTTAAATTGAATGTAAGACTGCAAGTAATGGTTATTCTAAAGGACCAGGATGTAGGATGTAATGGCTTCTAACAGTGAAATCAGTTCCTCCCTTTGATTGAAGCAGAATGTACTGTGGTCGTCAGGTAACATACAAATACTAAATCTCCCCTTGAAGTCAGCAATGTGGTTTAGAAACATGTAGAAGCATGGCAGTGCTCTATGGTGGGCTTTGTGGAAAAATACCTACCCTCTATAGATATGAAGGGTTCATCCAAGCTAATGAAAACTGGACGGCTCTTAGTTTCAGGTTAATGTCCAGTCATGAAAACATAATTCTCTCCAAAAAGTTTTTTTTTACTTTTCTTTCACATCAGCCGGAGCGAAGGCTGTTTGCTGGAAAATCAACTTAAACTATAAGATTTTTTTAAATAATTTTCTGCTCAAGTCTAAAGCTAATCCAACATGGTTAATCTCACCCCAATGCTAAAATGCACCTGAATGCTGGATATTGTGAAAGGTCTTTTATCACATGATGCCTTATAACAAGTAGGGGCCTGTAGTCTGCCTGCAAAATTGATGCATGTTCAAACACTTTATTTTGAATTCATAAACAGATCCTAGAGTTTCCAAAGATAATAATAATGTTAAGCCAAATTTTGCTGAACTTAGAATAGGATCGAAAGTTTACATTTGAAGGGGAGTCTTGGGTTTGGACCCAAAACACATGTTTCCTTTCCAGGTCCAGATATAGTAAGTGAGTGTTCAAGTGCAAACATGTAATAAGTAATTAAAGAAGAAAAATATATTTCACTCGGTGTAAAAATATCAACGCTATTTCCACCCCATATACAAGTACAACACACCAGTGTCTGTGTTTTATATAAAGACTGACGCTGAAGAATCAAAGGTCGCATTTAAGTGTTGTGAGGACAAAGAAACCCTTTGACAGAGTCGTTGTGAGTCTGATCCCTATTTTGCTTCTAAACTCAAGTTGTTTACTTGGATTTTCCCTTCAGCTGGTACCTCTGAACAGATGCTTGTTGACCCTGGTGCGGCTGTTACCATGCAACTACCGACAACCAGTAAGATGAACAGCAGAGTGTTTTGCTAGTGGGTGAAATATTTTCCTTCTTTTTCACAGTGATTTTTTTTTAACTTAAATAGTTTCTGTGCTTTCTTGAGAATAAGAGGTTTGGCACTTCAGAGGAAAGACTGATTATATATAGTAGCTATGATAAAGTTTAATGTGAGAGAGGATGTGAACACATTTATTTTCTATTTATCACATTTTTATGACACATTTATCACAAAATTAAGGTGTTTTATAAATGCACTGTGTAAAAAGATGGATGACGCAACTCCACTTCATCCCACTGCGTAGAAATGAAGCCCAAATAATCTCAAATGCTGACATCTTTCACATTTGGAGCTGGAGTCTGTGCAGTAGCCTTCAGGTACTGTCAGTCTCAGCTGTCAAATATGACATTCTGCCCCATTTTTAAAGCATCAAGTAACAATTTGAAACAAACTTTTTTGGAATAAAGATCACTTGAACATAAAACCTCTCTACAATGTCAAAACTATAAAAAAAAATAACCTTAATTTTACGTCACCTTTGTGCAGTAGTCATCTCGTCCATCTTTGTATACAATCTAGGGTTTCAACACATCGGACAGCGTTGTTTAACCACGTTGCTGCAGTTAAAGTGAGATTCATCTCCAGCAGACAGTCGAATGCTTTGAGGTCGTGCACGTCTGGAAGCGATAGCATGAAGCTGAGAGTTGGGTCCCAGCGTTCTTCTCTGGCCTTCACTGCTGCTGTCGGCCTCACTGACTCTTAAGTCGCGCGGTGCTGCTATCTGGTGTGTTTCCATTAAGCTAATATGTGAAACACGAGGGCTTATCGCAGAGCCGTAATTCCTCGATTGTTATTCATTTATATGGAGTGACCTGTCAGCACTTCTGTCGGCTGAGTGAGGGAGAAAGGATCAAAACCTCCATTTTCATGTGGTCCATTGGAATCACAAAAGCAAATGTTTGATATTTACCTCTTATCAAGTTGAAAAGGTTAAATTCAAAATTTCTGAATAAAAACAGCAGATTCTGCTCATGTTCTCATTTCTCAAAACCCATCATTGTTGGATCACTTTCATCTGTTATTCATCAATAACCCTCAATTTCTTCTCAAGTACCCAACTTACAGTCATTTTTACCTTCACCAACCAATGAGCATTTCGAGGTTTTCTAATTGTGACTGGTGGGGGTGCACGTTGTGTTGTATACTCAGGGAGCGTGCAGGCAATGAAAAGTGACATTTTGAGAACAGCCACATTAACGGGGTCACAGGCGAATAAGGATCACAGGGTCTCCGACGGGTCTGAGCCACATGTTTAGACGTCTGCCGGAGGGGGGTCTTTCATATTCGGTGAACTGTTTACAAAAGTGTGGTTGGCACGGCAGCGGCAGGTGGTCCAACTCAACCAGAGGTGCGTTACCAGCGAGTACCCTCCCTGTGGCCTGAGTACGTCTCAGGTGACAGCGCGGTATCTCCACTCTGAACAGGAACACTGAGCCGACGCTCAGAGTTCCAACACCTCAAACTTGGCCTCGCGCCTCCCTCCTTAGCAGTTGCCTAAAGTGTATAATTAGCGTCTTCTATTTTAGTAACAGGCGTCCCCGTCTCAACACCCTGCCATTTCACACTTCTCTCTATTTACCCTGGAAATATTTCTGGAGAAGGCATGTGAGGATATTTGAGAACATCTTTTGCTTTGAAGACTTTTAAAAGACTTCAGTGTACATTCATCGGCAGAGCATTACAAATATATGTGTATGTCCTTCTCTGTGTATGAGATTTTGTTGGATTTATTGCATACTTAATAAAGTTTTAAACATCGTTATTATTATGATTAAATATGTTTAAGCTTTATGTATAAAACATAAAGTGGAGTATATGATTGGTTGAAGCCGTGTCCCCTTTACTACTCAGTGAAACGTCCCTTCAGAGACTTTTCTGCGACACTTCTGTTGTACTTTAGGTGTCGTGGCCTGGAAACTGTGTCCTTGTCAGTGTTTGTTATTTTAGAACGACTTTGTGGCTCTGCTCTATACATCAGCTCTGAGCATCTTCTTCATTTGCCTTTGATGGATTTTGTACAGGGCATTAGGATGTCATAGCACGATCCACACCATGTTAACATTATTGTGACGTTTCCCCAGAGTATGGGGAAATACATACTTTAAAGTTTTATCTGCTGAGGCCATATTCAATACATCCTGGTGTAATACATATTTCATCACACAGAAAGTGTGTCAGCAGTGGGGAATTTAAGCTAAAATGTGTGATTTTAAATAACTTATTTATTTAATTAAATAAGATGATATATTTATTTTTGTATTTTTTCAAGGGTTAACCCTAACCCTACACAGGTTATCTTCATGAAGATGGAAATACAGTGTTACATTCAATGAACTGTAGATTCACTGAAACACAAAATCTTTCCATGAGACCATATATGTTTCTACTGATATATTTACATTGAAAGATGTTAATTGATGACTGTGATTTAGGAGAAATCTATTTTCCAGTAGCTCAAAGTTACTGGTAATTACAGTCATTAAAAGCCAGTCTTTATATGAGTACACACAGCTGGCTGAGAGGTTCAACATCTGCACAAGAGAAGCTACTCCCTCCCTCAGGAGAAAAGAAGAATACGATCTGTTTAATGCAATCAGGCTGTTGTCTCATTTCAACATGTTGTGGTGATTTTTTTTTCTTGTGTAACTTAGTTTGTTATTTTTCAAATGGGTGATTTCCCAAAAATCACAAAGTTGAATTATCTTGTGACCAGAAAACCCCATGACCCAATCGGGATTTTTGTTTGTTGGTTGTGTTTTTTATTTTCACGGGTTCAAAATCACACAAACATTTAAATAAC
The DNA here is from genome assembly GCA_038501795.1 of Pseudopleuronectes americanus. Lineage (NCBI taxonomy): Eukaryota > Metazoa > Chordata > Actinopteri > Pleuronectiformes > Pleuronectidae > Pseudopleuronectes > Pseudopleuronectes americanus. The sequence goes on along the minus strand of CM076720.1, from coordinate 11,345,884 downwards.
CCTGGAAAATACTGTCAAGGTAGGGAAAGAACTTAGTTGCTCATGGATTACCTCTCTATGAAGAATGTCTTCTAATATTAAAAATAGAATATACACATAAGGCACGCAGTTTTATTTATAAAGCACACTTCATACTCAGTAGGTTCATAAAAAATCAAAAGGAATCAATATTTAAAATCAAAAAGCACAATGTAAAGAATGAGTTAAAAAGCGAAATAAAAGAGATCAAACAGAGCAAAACGTAAAAGAGGTAAAAGAGATTTGACGAGGTAAAAAAAAACAACACGTAAAGCTGTAAAATAATTTTTTCAAATAAGCTAAAAATAATACAAATAAAATAGACAGGAATATGTGAAAAAATAAATAAAACAAAATGATGATATGACCATAGATTTAGTAAAATTGTTGAAATAAAGGCACTTTAAGATTTAATAATAGTTATTCTCCTAAGTATTTCAACCTGCACATCGGCACTGACTGATGAATTGAGACCAAGCAGTATAAGTGCTCCTCCCTCCCTCCCTCCCTCCCTCCCTCCCTCCCTCTCGTCTCCCGCCCTCTCTCTCTCTCTCTCTCTGTCTCTCTGAGAGTGGGTGATGGGCGGAGCTCCGGTGCTTTGAGTGGCCAGGGGCAGGCTGTAGTAACCTCACTGTGTCAGGGAGAGAGGGAGTGTGTGGACCTGCACTCAGAGCTGTCATCTGCTGGAGCTTTAAACTCTGCTGGTTGTTTGGATTTTCCTCTTACACTTCCTGGACGAGGAGTCAGTCAGTGTGTGTCTGTGTATGTCTGTGTGTGTGTATGTGTGTGTGTTTCACCTAAAGGACCCTGTTTTTAGATCTGAGGGGAAGTTTTTCTGTGTCACGGCTGAGTACCACAGAGTGTGAGTATACTGCTCTTACCGACATTACACCCTCATGTTCATTAACTGGGCCTCATGAATCATTCACGTGGGCACGCTGCAGCTCTGGTTACCTATTTGAGATGATGCCAGAATAACCTCTCATTCACTTCCCTGTTAGAGAATTATCAACTTTTTTTATGACTGAGCCTACGTGGGCAGTTTTATTGTTAGTCTCTCTCAAAAAGGTAAAAGTGGGTGTGAGCTGACAGGAACCAGCCCTCTCCCTCCTCTCTAGGTCTTTATCGCAAGGTGAGAGCAGGGCAAGGGGGTCATTAAAAGACCCGGTCTGAGTGCAAGCTTGTGCATGCTGTTTGTGTGTGTGTGTGTGTGTGTGTGTTTGTGTGTGTGTGTGTGTGTGTTTGAGTGTTGAGTCTCTACTTTGTGTGCTGAATGTGTAGGAGCTACCCTCGCATTAAGAGATGCTGGACTTATTTTCTTTGTAACCGCTATTTACCTGGGTGTGTTTGCATTTTAAGGCTTGCTGGCTTGCGTGTGTGTGTGTTTGTGTGTGTGTGTGTCTGTGTATATATATGTGTGTGTGTGTGTGCGTGTGTGTATGTGTGTGTGTGTGTTTGTGTGTCTATAGCAATGAAGGGAATAAAACAGAGGATGGCTCTCACTCCTTAAGCCGAGGCTGTGACTGGAAGTGGGGGCCTCTTTTCCACTGATAGGAGTTAGTGAATGTGGCAGCCAGTGCACACACACACACACACACACACACACACACACACACACACACACACACACACACACACACATCCTTGGCCATGCCTGCAAACTTTGTGTGAACTCAGATGAGTTAGGAAAAAGCTCATGGGCGAGAACCAAAACATAAATATCAACACAAAGTCATGGTTGTCTCTGTATGTTGTGGCTGTGATAGTTGAGCGAGAAATTGTTGGGGATGTGTGTCTGTGTGTGTGTGTGTGTGTGTGTGTGTGTGTTATGACACTGGTCAGGGGTTCATGTGATTCCTGGCAGCTGGAACACAGAAGCATCAGGTGTTATTGTGTGCAACTCTAAGTTTCCCTCGCCCACACGCTGCTGGCAGCACCATTGAAACTATTGCCAAACTGTTAGATGTGTGTGGGAGGTAGATGATGGAAAATTAGGTCAGAAGTCAATGAGGAGTTCAACCTAAGAGCTGTATTTGCTCTTTATACTTACTTTTGAGTGTGTGCTTCCAAGGGCCTTTAACTTGAAAAGCTCTTAGTGTCTTGTGTGTTTTGGGAAGTAGCAAGAATATATGAATGGAGCAGGCTATTGGTTCACTATGGGATTATTTCCTCTGCTATGGAGGTTATATTTTCACCCCTGTCTGTCTGTTTGTCTGTCTGTTAGTTAGAAGGATTATTCTACTGGACAGAAAACTGTGAAGCTGGTGGAGGGATGTGGAAAGAGTCAGTAATTACATTTTGGTGTGCATCCAGAATCGAGGGACAGATTCGGTAATCTTCTTGTGCTTTGGTGCTTTCTTTAACACTAGAGGGCAGCGAGGAGTCGATAGTTTCTGAGATTCTAACAAACATAAAGTCGGATGAGGTTATGATAATTAAACTAAGTTTCTTCTCAAAAAGTTTGGTCTGTGTTGATATTTCTTCCTCGGGTCCTACTGTCGTCTCACGTTAACTATTGGTTACACTGCCCCCCATTGCTTTTTGTTGGTACTTCTCTGTTTTGGGGCGGTTTCTATATTTCTCGTTGATTTCTCACAGAATAATTAATGGTTCTTGATCGAAAAAATAAACAGGCATGTTTAGGAGACTGATATTTATGAGCGTGTTCAATTGGGTGCAGACTGGAACAGTTCGGCTTTGGCAGAACTGTTTTAGTTTCATATTCACACAAAGCCACAGACGGACGCAAAATACTTTGCTTGGAATTGTTTCTGATAGATTATTAGAGAAAAATCTGCATTTGATATCTGATAATAAATATTTAAGAAAAATTGCTTGATTCCAAAGATTTAGTTCTAAACATAATCCAAGATGTCTCTAACTTGACCGTGAAGTCAATCCTCAATGTATTTGCACTGGAAGCTTCAGGTTTCTACATTTCACTTGTTAGGTTGCTGGACCTCAAGTAACTTCCAAAATAGTTGTGGAACCACAAAATGGTTCATGTATCTTAAACTTAGATTTAATGTGAGCACAGGGAAACGTTTTCCCTTCAGCTGATTCATGTAAAAAACATATGATGTCAAACATGCACATGGATCATTTTGCATAGTAAAGGTCAAATATCCAAGTCATGTCATGAGGAGGGGGATTTTGACATTCTTACGTCGTCTCAGTGTCTCGAGAGGAAAATCAGCATCTTCTTTCGTCTCTATACGAGTTTGATGTTGCCCACGTCCATCTGATTGTGTCCAGAGTGAACTAACATGTCGGGCGGACATGTGCGATAACCCTCACAAACCAAGCTTTCACACGCACACACACACACACACACACACACACACACACAGATCCTTAGATGACCAACAAATACCAAGCAGAGCTGGAACAAACAGGAGCTTTCATGATCTTTTTTTAAAAATGGTTAATTATTCCACAAGAGGGTGGAATATAATCAGCGGCGCTCTCTCGTTTGTGACAGAGCGTTTTTGTTTCACGGAGCCTCGTATGCGGAGATTCATCCGTCTGCCGCAGGAGAAAAGCCCGTCTGTGCTGACCTTGGTCGGCTGTTTTCTTTTGGTTTGATCCACAAAGAAAACAGCTGGCAGTTGCATTCTGGACACCGGCGGCCTTGACAATGAGCTGCCTGTGTGATGCTGTCAGAAGAGCTTTGGCTCGTTGGTAAAGCGTGGTGCCTGTTATATCAGTCCCGCTAAATCCAGACTTCTGCACAAAATATTTTTTACAACACGGAGATAATTACTCGCAGTGGAAGCCCTGGATCTCACTGTTGCATAGTGTGTCTGGGACGCTGGAAAATTCCTTCGCAGTTTGGAAATTGTATTTAATGCCGGGCTGCTCCACATAAAACTTGCTGAAAGGAATATTAGCAAAAAAGGATCAAAATTATGCTTCTGTGTAGTGAAGCAGCTCAAGCAGCCTGTTGCAGATTACTAAATCTGCTCAGAGCAGAAAAGACAAAGAAGAAATAAATCACATTGTTTTATCACAGCTTAATCCCCTATGCTGCTCCCATATGCACATGTTTCCATTTTGTCAGCATATCCCAAGGGCATTTTCTCAGCATTAGGCTACTCTGATCCTTCTTCTTCATCTGTTTATACAGTCAGGTCGACTCTCTCCCTGTCATTCTGTGCATGTCTCTCTGTGTGTGAGAAAAATATTTTCCCTTTTGATTCTGAATGTACTGTTTTCTCCGCAGTCTGCTTATTGTGTTTCACAAATTTTATTTTAGATTTCACGACAGTCACACAAGTTTAAACAAAGGTCAGTGACCCGTTAAAGGCTGTAATTTATATCATAAGTGAATGGCTCTGAATAATAAACACCACAGTTTGGATTGAATTAGTTATTTCTTTTATGAAATTCAAGATACGCTTTTAAACTTTAGCCAAAATATTATGTTCTGTTTTCCAAGACAAGAGCTTTGCTCAATGCAGTAACACAAACAGCTGGTCTCTAAAATACAGTGTTGTCTCCTCCAATTACTCTGCACAACAGAACAATGATTCAGATACAGAAGTCAGTTATGGTTTGGAAAATTCTGCAGTTGGTTCAACCTGCTCTTCTCATATTAAGTTGCTAATAAATGAGTACACTCGTATAATGGGGAACAGAAAGTTCTTAAAAAAAGGACGTTACGGAATTTCAGCTATATTTACCACTGCCAGAAAAATTTTCACATCCCTTGTGTCAGATGGACTGAGCCCAAGCAAAAAGCTTTTATGTTTCTTTGACAGGATAATCTCACCACATGGTCATAAATCATGGACTTCTTCACTAAGTGGATTGTTTTGAATCATTGAATCATAGATTGTCAAATTTCATTTCGTTTAAGCATCTCAAAGATTGTTCTGTATTCATGTACAAAAAAGAGATACATTCATTTCCAAGGATGTAACGTCACTGCCCACATACTTCCGTGCTTCCTTTGCGATAGTTAAGCAACACATCCACTAGAGGGCAGCGCAGAGGGTATACTTTCGAAGAACAACAAACATTGCGTTATTTGACTAGGTGATGGTAGGTAATGTGCCTCTTAGTAGAGCGGCTGCGTTGTAGACAGGTTGGTTCAACTCACAAACTCTCCAAGTCTCTCCTCAGAAAGTTCTGCCAGCGTTGAGATTTCTTCCTTGTTTTCTGGGTTGTTGTACTTAAACTGTTGAGTAAACTGCTCCCCTAAGGTTTTTGGTGGTACTGCTACATTTTGTGTGTTTCGTCCATATGTGTGAGCTTTCAGAAGACATGTGCAAATACGGGCAAAATGAACACAGAGAACGGACAGAAGGCTCCGTCTGTTTCCACACATTTAACATTAAGTATAAACGAGCTTCAAGGAATTCTTAACCCTAATGTCAAAGAAGCTGAGATATAAAGTTTATTAGAGATCTTGGAGAAAGTATTCTAAGTTGTCTGGCTTCTGTCACAGAGCCTGTTTGTGCTGATTCAGTGAGTGAGAAAAGGGTTAACATGTGAGGCAGAGGAGGGCTTTGGAGTGGCCAGCCACTTGTAACCTAAAGGTTAAACACAGGCCCTCAGGGAGTCCTCTTACTGTGTACTCACTGATGGGAACTCTGCAAACATGCTTTCTGGGAGCACAGCGGGCTCCTCTGTTTATTCCCAGTCCAGCACTGTGCCACGATGTGGGAAGTGACTCGCGACATGGAGCTGGGCCAATATGCCTACGACCGCTCCAGTGTCCCAGGGACCCTCAAATCTGCCTCTTAACCCGCGTGAAGCCAAAGCACGTCACACACACGTGAACAATGCCCGGGCCACGTCCTGTCAACGCAGAGTCTTATTTTACCTGTACACACAACCCTGTGAAAAGGCTTTGGCAGACCATGTGGAGTGTGTTTACACGTACGTCAGCGCTTTCTAACGGGCTGGTGTGAGGATCTCAAAATTGTCTTTTCAGGGTGTGTTTCCACCGGCCGCCATCGAGCACCTGTTCCTCTTGCATGTTGCATGTTTAATAATAAAGTTCTATTTTAATCCTTGAAGCCATGTGTGCGTCTGAACTCCTGACACCGGAGATGAAGGGACGACTGTCGAGGTGTCGCAGCATACGGCTAACGTGAAATGAGTTGTCGTTAGCGGTCGGACGTGTTTGTGCGCTCTCTGACACGAGAATGAGAGGAGGCTTGATTAATGGAATCCGCCTACGATCGAGTCTTGTTCCGCCGCCTGTCCCTCCCTCGCCAAAGTGATTTGATATCTCTGAACATTCCAGGTTGTGCCCTTTACTCTGGTAATGGTGCCACTGACCCTTTCAGACATTCCTGCCGTAACTCTGGGATCACAGGCCTCTAATTGCCTTACTGTAAACAAGCGGTACTATCTTTTAATATTAATGTCTGATACTGTTCTTTACTAAGAGGCAGGAGTAGGGGATCTAATTTGTTTAACTGCATGAAAAGGACACTTTCACACAGTTACTCTTCTCTAACCTTGGATACGAGACTGATGAAATTTGCTAAGAGACGCTGGTATTTGCTCATTTAATGCTCCGCTACGAGCTGTAAACAGGGGAGTGGGGGAGATGAGCGTGCACCTTTTATTCCACTTTAATGCTCTGGAAGTATAATGCAACCTGCTCCTGTTTTCTGCTCGGTGTCCTCTTTCGTGCGTGATGTAGTCCACAGCTGAAATCGTATACACTTCCTCTGGCCCGAAGGTGAAGGCTTTGTCAGATCTTTTCACGGCGGCACCGACAAAATCTGATTCAGGTTGGCCAAGTGTTCTGTATGCTTGTGTGACACTGGATGAGTCAGAGTAGTACAGAATCTGAAGAGCTTGACGGGTGAACAGTGCCTGAAACTCTCCACCCGTCCCACATGTCTTTCTGATGTCGGAGCAGGGAGGCTGCTTCCAATGATTCTTGAAACCACCTGAAACCTACGATTTCAGAATTAGACACACATAAGGGAACGATTGAGCACTTGTGCTGAGGCGCGAAAGTGTTTCCATCCCTTTGAATGTGCACAAACAGGTGTAACACATGTGAGGAGAGACTGTTGCTGTCACTGACCCCTTCTCTTCTCTCAGAACAATCGCGTCTGGCCTTTCAGAACAGCCATGAAGTATTTTGCCTTCAGATATATCCACTAACATCAAGGTTGTTGGTTTGAGCCCCAGAGTTCTGAAGTCACCTTTTGGCAAGATGCTGAACTCCAAATTCCCCTCCGATGGCTGATGCCTGGGCCGGCAGTGTATGTAATTGACAACGTGCAGCTTGTAGTAGCACTGTATAAATTTGTTTGTGAATGGGGGAAAGTGCCTTTGAGTGGTCGATAGGAAAGTGCTGTATGAATGCAGTCCATTTTAGCACACTAGTAGCAAAACAATACTAGTTCTTCTAGAATCTCATATGAATCCTCCATTCTTTTGACATGTTAACATAATCTCTCTCCCTCCATGCTTCATGCCCCTAAAGTCCGAGAGATGGAAATAGAGATAGAGGAAGGGGGTTAAATGGAACAGAGACCACAGGACAGCAGCCAACTAAAAGCTTCCTGTGGCAGGAGGGAGTGTAAGGCAGACCTGGCAGACGGGCTGGCAGGGCAGATGTTTTAGGTGAGAGGCCCAGTAGATAGCACCGTCTGAATAATTCATCAGATTGGATTGAAGATGTGATATATTAAGACACTGCACACACAAGCCATCGCGGGCCTCTTTCAGCACTTTCTGTGCAGCACGAGTGGCTGCGGGGCTCGAGTCCACCTCCTCTGCGTTTCGAGTTTTTCTCTCTGGCAGTTGAACCACCAGAGTCTGGGCAGTCCAGGACCAGGAGACAGTTATAGATGTGCCGGCTCTGGGTCTGGCGAGGCCTCCAGACATCTGGAGGGGATGAAGCTGTTCAGCATGCAGGTGCAGTTTAAGCTCACAGGACCTAACACAGCCGATGCTTCTTTCTTTCTCTCCTCATTTTTTCTGCGGCGGTCAGTGGCTCTAACTGGTTTATTTGACAGAAAATCACTAAATGGTTCCCAGTAGCACAGAATACATATCGTCTTGTCTATTTCTACTTTGCCAGACATTTTTTTTGCTGTTGTGTCTGTCAGGAGTCTCAGTCACTCAGCGCACATTTTTCCATGAATCAAGGTTGAATCAAGGGCAATTGGACTCGGTTGTTTTTTATGAGTAGTCAGACCTTGTTCGGTCAGAGAGTTATTTCATTATAACTCTGCAGAGAGACCCAGAGCTTTCCTCAACAATCAAACTTTCTCAGAGAGACATAGAACCCTCAGTGACCTTACCGTCTTTCAGCTTCCCAAATAAACAGTACAGCATGAAAGCTTACTTTGTGAAATAGGGCTGTATCAATGCTGGATGTCTTGTGTTTATTTTTTGATACATGGACAAGCAGCTTATTTATTCTGTTCCTGGTCACGGATCACATCACTGACCTTTACATCTTATAGTTTATAAATAAACTGATGAATCAGTCTCTTGCCCGGTGGTAACGTCAGAGCGTGAGCTACAGAGAAGACTCCTGGGTTGAATTCAGTGACGTCCGAAGACTTAAAAATACTTGATCTTTGCTTTATGAGAGTTGAGTGTTTTCTTTAAAGCACATCTTCACTTTTTTTAACTGACGTCAGTTACGTAACATGGGTCTAGAGATGTTCAGCTTCTTAGCAAGCTCTGGCTAATGCTACATTACCAGAGATAAATTCTTCGCTGTTCTAAAATCGGTTCTTGCTAGTGGCAGTACAGCGGAACAGCTGTTTTTGGACTGGTGATTAGAAAGAAATGATTTCCGGGAAAAGAAAATTGCAGTTTTATTCGTGTGGAACTCATATTTTAAAAGATGTAGTATCATATAGGTACATAGGTTCTCGTACCTGCTGATAGCTGAGGCGGCATCAGAGGCATTTCGGATGATTCTCCAAGAGAATTGGAACATCTCTATATGGGACATTCACCTTTTCTGGTTTACAATCCAGAACTACATCTGGAAGTAAGAATAAAATGTAGAATTACCAATTTTTTCAGTTTATAGTATAGTTATAGGTATAGTTGACCAGCCTGAACCCTCTGACCTGTGAAAGTAGGTGAAGATATCTGAGAACATGTTGCGTGCTATGAAGTCTCGGTGAAGAGACTGATCAGATCATTTCACCTCCATCTCTCTGTGACATCAACTCCCTCCTTCAAACATCCAGCTGTGGGGGCTGGGGGTGTTGTGTGGACATGTCGGGACGCTGATTGCATCTCAGACTCGCTCTAGTGTGGGTTTCCACAGCGAAGAAAGAGGAACGTGCCATTCAGGGGTTCTTTTGAAGTTCAAAATGTCATCGTACTTTACGAGTAGTCTATAAAACCTTCAAAACAACTTTAGCGAAAGTTCGTGTTTGTGGTTATTTTTTCAGATATTACATTTTTGAAGAATGAACTCATTTATACCATTTGCACGGCGATTAAAAAATCATGTGATATAGGATATCTGCCCGTATACCTGCTGCCAAGCACGCTGAACTCTGTCATCTGATAGGTTGCTAATCCCCTTATTATGCTTGTCTTGTTAAATAGAACAGTCAGTCAACCATTAAATCATCCAGCCCAGGGATCAGTATGGGCCCCACAATTTTGCAGGGATACAAAAAAGGGCACAGGGGAAAAACTGAAGTATCAACATATAGAATTGGACCCATAGCTTTACAAATTTGTCCATAGAGGGAATTCATTAGCAGGACCTACAGGGTGAGTGACAAGGACTCTTCTCCCCTGTATGGTTTGCCAGATGCGCTGCTCCCGTAGGTCAAATCTGGTCGTCTAGGATGTTGAACGTGAATGATTGGAATTTACCCCGAATATCAGCGTCTAAAGGATTCATAGGATGGCCTGCATGGCTGGGATACCAGGGCCTAAGTGTCTCCTGAGGACTCGGATTGAGGAATTTGCAGGCAGCTATTGATCTGTACTAAGGGAGGTCATTGCGTGTGGGGGGCAGCTGCCCCACTTTCAGACCCCACATAAAGAGGACAGCCTCCCCCCACTGAGATATTTCTCTATCTTACAAATAGAGAAGTCGAATAAAGAGAAATCGACTTCAGCTTGATATCAACATACAAGACATATTGAGGACTGGAGCCAGAGATGAGAAATGAACAAACCAGGACAACGGCAGGCATAAGGAAGCTGAGCGTCAGCAACATTTCTGTTTCCTTAGGATCAGTTGTTCAGCATTTGTATACTCTGCTTTGTGAACTTGATTTAGAGAGTACCATACAGTCTCTGTTAACAGACTCTGGATTTCCCTCTCATTGTTCACAGAGCTCTGCTTCTCTCTATCCCTCAAAAGATGCCTCATACCTTATTGACTGTAATGCGATTAGAAAGGAAAAGAAGTGTGCATTAAGTAAATAACATTTAAGTGTTTCGTATCGAAATATGCAAATTAACAAGCAACGTTTAAAACATGTCCTAACATTTAGAGATGTTCTGATACCGATACCAGCATCAGAAATTCCTCCCATACTGCAGATACTGAACGAATCAACGTACCGATCAGATACCACATCTTTAAGATATTTAAGCTTTGTCACTTTCTTTTTACAGAAATCACTTCTTCTTTGCTGCTCCAACAGCAAGACTGTAGATCTAAGCTTTTTAAAGGAAATAACTGTTGTGTATTTCGACATTTATTTGTATTTGTGTTCAATTATGACTGTTAAGCTAGATAATATATTATACACAAAGTCCAGGTATCAGAATTGGTAAAAAGAAAAATGGTTTCAGATCATCAATACTTATGAAAAATGTAAATCAAATTTACTTTTCAAACAACTGGATAGATGTCATTTTAAATTGACTGGATAAAAGTGAACCTGATTTCACCTGATTGAATGAGTGCATTTCTGGCTTTGCTCTCATCGAGCTTTGAGATAAAAACAAACAAACATGACAACTGCCTTGAAACCTCAATTTCTTCTTTAATTAACTGACAAAATCAGTTTCAGAATATAGAACATTGTGTTGCACTGTGTTGCACCTTGTTTCAACAGCCGCTCACAAGGTTTAAGTGGTTTCAAGAGGCAGTAAAATGCATCATCACCATCAGCTAATCTACACCCAGGCTGTTGACGATAGCTTCCAGAGGAATATCTCATTGTGTAATTTGTTTTTTAATCAGTTGGTCATTTGACAGAAAGTCAGTGGATTACACTTTGATAAGTGCATATGTAGTGCAGATAGAAGTGCACCAGTCTGTGTGAAGAAGCTCTGAAGTCAATGTGTGAGACGTGCAGCGTGTCATCGACTGGTTTGATCCCGAGGGATGTGTCTAGCAGAAAAACCCTTGGTCTGTGTTGAGGGCGGGGCCACGGGTCTTTTGCTCGCTGATGGCCGCGTGGAGAAGCTGACGTTCTGAGCCTTTTATCGGTCTCACACAGTGATGGATGTGTTCAGCTCTTTGCCCAGTGGCCCATAGCCTGAGCGTCTGTCTAAGACTCTATAAGCGACTGGAATGCGTGCAGCTTCTCGATGTGGACATCAAGGGAGGACGTCCACGCCGCTTTGTTTACAGCCTTCTTCATGGATGCCACACCAGCCTAATCAATTTCAAAGAGGATAAATATTTTGGGCCATTGTTGGTGATTGAATGGTCCATGAATTGGGAGCAAATATTAATGTGGATCATGACCCCTTTTATTTATGATGACATATTCTGAGATATTCTGAGATCGGCTGCTGGTACTTTTTGACCATCGACTTAAGACGCATAATATTATCTTAACTTTCATTCAACAAGAAGGGATATTTTTGATGTTTTTATTCAGCACATATGTTAATAACTCTCTTCATGTCACTTAAAATCTGTAGTTTTCAGCACATTAAAATAATATATAATGTAATATGCACAGTATTTACACAGCATGTTAAAAAGCAAATGAAAATATTTTAACAACAAACTCAACTTACTGTAGCTGTGTATTGTCGTCTTATCCGTAAAAGAGATCGAGTCAGTGAGTGTAAACCACAAGTGTGGAGATAAAGCACCTGAAGTCAGCAGTGTGTTATCAGCACTCGCTCCTATCAGGGTAAATATTTCACTGTTAAGTGCACAAGTGTAGACGAGGAGAATGAGAGGGAGTGTTTCAGCAGGTCTGACCTACTTACAGCCGCCAGGGCAGGAGCTGCTCCTCACCTGTGGCTGCCAGACGTCAGGATCCCTCGTAAAAACACAGGCCCTCAGTATCTAACAGAGAGCACTGAAAATATACCTGCACTGCACATTTTTAGTTTCTGTTCTCTCGTCAGACTTTCTTTGGCTGGTCCAAACCATGAGGTAACTTCAGTATGTGACACTAAAACTCTTGCACAGTTTCCACTGATGGTGGTTTCTGAAACCCAGAGCGTGTGAGCAGTAGTTGAGTGAAGTCCGCACCAGGACTGGGGTCAGCCTACCAGAGTTCACACAAGTTCACTCTTAACTAGAAGGGTGCTGGGAGAGCGCTTACCTTCACCAAGGCTAACACACAGCTTACCATCTTGAAGAAAGTAAATAAACATTACTGGATCCTTCTGTTATACCCAGATCAACCCCCTAATTGGATGGGTCATTCTTTGATTTATGTCCAACCCTTGCACATCATTTCATAGAAATCAGTTCTGTCGTTTTGAATAATCCTGCTGACGGACAAACGAACAATAATGAAAACATAATTTCCTTGGTGGAGGTGAAAAAGCAGTTTTCTGTTCCTTGATAATTAAAACTCCCCAAAACTAAATGTTATAGCCATTGTGTATGTAAATGTAGTATCACGTATTATAAATGTTATTAAATCCTCTTAATCACCCGTATTTAGGACGAGGATTAGAAAAGTAAATTTGCCCAAACCTGTTAAAAAGTGTTTAAATCCAGTAGTCAGTAGACAGAGCTTTCAAACAGTTTAATGAGAGATACAAATGAAAAGACAAATTAAAAAGAGATTGACCAATAACTGAATAATGGCCTGTTTAAATTGATTGCCAGCTTAGTGTTCGAAAGGTGTACAAATACTGAAGGTGTTCCCCTCTTCAGTGGAGGGTGTGACAACAGAAGAAAAGAAATGGGTCATTTGTGCAGAAAAGGCCGCCTCTGAAGAGTGGATCAGCTTACACTGGATTGCTGCAAACTCAAAAGGGTGCGGAGAGAAAGGAAAAGTACCAACTCCTGCCAATTCCTCCTCAATCCCTCAGTGTGCGTCGCGGTTAATGACAACACATGAGCAGTTTTAATCCAGGTTTATTCCCACTCTGATGTGTTGTGACAGGGAGATCTGGTGCCGGGAAATAAAAGGCACAAAGCCAACTCAGTCACACGATGGTAAAGATCTCATTGAAGGTGGAATTTGTCTGCTGCGATTAGTTTCTCTCAGCTGAACTCCGTCTCTGCACGAGAACTAATTTAGAAATTAAAAGTTTAATGAGGAAACGTGTGTGCTTGCCCTTTCAATATTTTAATGCACTTTTCTGTCTGTCGCCGAGCCCCTGCTGCTGCTCCTCCTTCACCCACTTGGGCCTTGATAGTGGTAGCAGGCCCAGCGACAGACCTCGCTCTGCCACTTTACATGTCATCAGCTGCCAGCCTCTGCCGGCTCCACATCTGCTATGGAAATTTTGCGCAGAAGGGGGAAATGGAAAGAAATGGAATATCGTTTTTTTCTGTATATTTTCACTCCAGAGAATCCTTGTCTGGCTTTCAAAGGCAGAGGTGATGAAATATGCTCATCCACTTTCACAGTCATGCCCTCATCTATCAATACGTTCTTAATATCTTCAAATGTGGGATGCTTTATTGGATGTCATCACCGGTGATCAAATTCACAACCTCTGACCGTGTGTCAAAGGCCTCAGAGGAGAAACGAGCCTGATGAATTCAACTCCCTCTGAGCCTGAAGTTCAAAATGTTCCCTATCTCTGTTCAATGGTTTAATAAGGTTTTAATTAAGCAATTAAAAGTCTTTAGAATAACATATGGTCATAATTACTGCAGTATGGTTCACTCAGGGATGAATGAGCCCTTAATTACTCTTAGCTGGTCCTGGGGATTGGACTTAAAGTGGGTCGAGAAGGAGCGAGCACTTCTTCAGACTCCACAGGAAACGAATTCGATGTACAGACTTGTGGACTTTTATTCACGGGGGAAACGGGTTCGAGTTACGTTTTGAGGGTCATCTGCAAAAATGTTTTCATCTTCACAAAGTTATTCCAGACGCTTCACTTTGCGACTCCTTAGATAAGAGTTCAGTGTCCTTGTGTGACAATACTGATTAATAATGTTAATGCATAATGAATAAAGTTGGATTACAATTTCTTAAATTATAGGATAGTATTTCTTATTCCATGGGCTCCATGTGTGAGCTTGTTTTTGAGTTTGTCCCGACATAAATCACAAGCATATGTTGAAAAAAGAAATAGAAATATCAAATGTGTATTTCATAAGGGTTTGATAATGACATTTCAAGAATCATTTCTCAGTATCGGAATTTCTTTTTACTCCTTATCAGCCCGCAAAAATCCATATTGGTCGGGCTCTAATTTCTGATAGTAAATTTAGAATTTGATTACCATGCTAACAGTAGAAACTTTGAGGTGTTTGGCTCAGTCCTGGGATGAGGAGATGTAGAATGACCTTACAGTATGTGCGGTACAGCATTGTGTCAGCACTGAGGTGAGTCAGCGTCTCTGTCCATATGTGCCGGCGTGCTCCGGCATCAGAGCCTCTCCTGACAGATGATGTCCGCCACGTCTCACATCTGCTTCCTCGCTCATCTGAGAGACCTTCGGGGGTTTGGAGGTGTCGAGGGGGCAGAGAGGGGAGGCCCCCCCGATCACAGGTTGAAGGCCACATCTGGGACCATGTGACCTGGGTTGTCCTCGGCGTGTGATGTGTGTGTGTGTATGTGTGTGTGTGCAGGTGGCTTCCTGAGATGGTGAGAGGTCGTATTTATCAGTCAACACTTTTACAGTCAACAGGCTGTGTGTGGAATCCATCGAGCCTTGACCCCTCCCACTCTGCTTCGGATGGCAGCTGCTATTAGTGGTGCCACCTGTTTCAGCAGTATACGCCGCGCTGCTATTTATAATACCCAGTCTTCTAAGTAGTGCTGTCATTGGTCAGTCTCTCCCTCTCAGTGATATACGGTCATCCTTTTAGCTGTATTACAGTAAGGGGCTGGTGCTGGGAATGTCCCTGTTTGGTTAAATATAAAACAGATTTCCTCTTTTTCTACATTATCTGCTGCCACGTGCATTGGAAGTTTTTACAATATGAAGTGCCCTTACATTTTATGGCTAAGTGTATTCTGTAACCTTTCAGTTTCACAAACATTTCAGTTTCTTCCATGTGTTTATCACTTTAATCGGTTTCTAGCACAGCGTCTCACTTCTCATCTAATGGTCTCTTCCCACTCATATCATTTTGTTCTCTGCATGGACTGCCAAACATTTGTTGTTTCTTAAATGGATAAGAGGATGATGGGCTCAACTGTCTTTGTGCAGCATATTTACCAAATCCAAATGCACACGACATTTCACTTTTTACACAGGATGGCGGGAACAAAGCTGGGATTTTACTCCTCTGCGACTACTGTTGGTTTGTTTGTTGGTCGTTTGTTTGATTGTTTTCATTCTAGTTCATTCTAATATAAAGACACTGTTGAAGAGCAGCAAAGAATAATGTGTCTTCCTGAAACAAGACATGATTATCAGTAACTTGAAGTGTAGTTCTGTCTTGCAGTCCCTCTATCCATCCATTATCTACATCGCTTATCCATTAAGGGTCGCAGGGGCGGAGCTGGGGCCAATCTCAGCTGTCATTGGGCAAGAGATGCTTTGTTTTATGTACTTAATTATCTGGTTGGAAACAGATAATTTCTTTATCATTTAAACATATACTGTGTTCATTAATCACAAAGAAATTCACATGAATAATTATCAAAGCTATATTTCCAAGTATTAAACAAATGTGTGTAAATAATGAGTGTTCACCTCATCATAAGAGTATCAATTAATAGGGCCCCCCCACCCCCACTAATAAAACCAAACATTTGCCGTTAGCTAGACCATCAGTGTTTTATAATCTGCCGTAAAACTTTTAGATATTTCATAATTATGTCAAACCGTTAAGGCTGATGTGTGGCTGCAGGGGATGGAGAGAGGAACTGTAGAGATTTAAGAGGAGCTCATCGACAGAGAGAGGGATGGCAGAGTATCATCCACGGCCCGAGCACACTATCATGCCTGTGTGGGGAGTGAATGGGATGATTCAGTTTATGCATCATGTAGGAGAGAGAAGTGAAGTGCAGAGTTGCATATAGATTTCCGGGCTGTCAGAGGGGCCCTTGTTCTCTCACTCTCGCTGAGTCGAGCTCGCTCCTCGCTCCGCGCTCCTCGCTCCGCGCTCCTCGCTTGGATTGAGCTGGATGCATGCGGGACTCATTTCTTTTCTTTGCCCCAACTGTCACACAAACCGAAACAGAATTAATGTTAACTTTGCTGCTTGGCGGTCAAGTGTTGTCTCACTTTGAATGGATTCACACAAAGCTGCTAATGATGCCTACGGACGCACCTTCTTGTCGGTAGCATGTTACGGTCTGGCAGGGGGCAATGTGACCTTGCCCAGAGTTTTAAAAAAATAAGCTTTTCATAACCTCATCTGCTTTTGTTATTATGATCATTAGAGAGCCACAGTCCCTCTGCTGAAGGCTGAGATCCCTCAAAACCCAAATACTCCTTCCTCCGTTTTTATAGCTTTGGTTTAAAACACATTTGTATTATTTGGATCTTTTAGCACTGCTACTGACATCCCTTCTAATTTGGAAAAACTTTTCCATTCAAGGACAGCACGGTGTTACAGTGGTTGGCACCTCACAGTGAGAAGGTTCTTTCAGTGTGGAACACGCTCTCCCCATGTGGGTGTCCACCGGGTACTCAGGGTTCCTCTCACTGTCCAAAGACATGCAGAGTGGGGATTAGGTTTATTGACTGTTGCTGTGAATGACTTTCTGTCTCTGTACGTTGGCCCTTTAATACGCTGATGACCTATTCACGGTCTGCCCCCCCTCCTGCCTAATATCAGCTGAGATTGGCTCCGGCTGCATCGCGACCCTCAAAGAATAAGCAGTAAAGATAGTGAATGGATGGACCTTGATTCATACAATGTACCTCAGAAGGAAAAAACTACATTTGTCCTTTGCTACACTAAGTTTGTATTCCTCAAAAGAGTACATCTACCTGTATTTCGCCTATCCATGTCTCGGGGGTCTCCGCTGCCGTAGAACTAACCCTCTTTTGTGTCTTGTTCTCTGGCCTTCATCAAAGCCTTGCTGCTCCTCCAAATGTCATCCGCCCGGCTCAGATTTGGAGATGTCTGTGTTTGCAGCAGACGTCAGACTGCTTATTGACTAAGAGTCAGGAGCCCCCTTGATAGAAACCAGGAATAGCTTCACTTGCTGGCTTTTCCTATTGATTGCCATATACCCCACATGAAACTGAGCCTCTTGTTGGTTGCAGTTAATGAGGAGCTCCCTGTGGCAACTGTAATGGAGCATTTGCAGCTGGAAGTGGGATGTCTGTATTGAGTTTCCCCTCATGTCTCACTACGTTCAGTTAATCAGCATCATTGAAATGCCGCATAACTCCATTACTGGTATAAAGTCTTTTGGCTTTTTTTCGGACGTGTTCTTAAAGTTTGTTGGATCAGTTGTGGATAAACAGTTTGACCGGTGTCAGCTCACACATGGCAAATTTAAAGTTAAATAATGGTGATCTGTAATGAGCTGATCAGAGCTGAACAGCAGGCCTGTGTTCATGTGCTTGTTTCCTTTGGCTCTGGACTGGACTCCTCCATCCTCACCACAACAGAGAGCAGGCAGAACTGGAGCCCTGCTATGACCTGTGGGAATCCAAACATTTCACAGTATCATTGTTTATAATGTATACACACCAGTCCTCAGCACTCAGTAATATGAAAACAGGAGTTCAACCGAGTTAAGCTTCGGCCAGAAACTCCTGTAATTCCTGTAATATGAGCTGTTATTCTGTACGTCACGCGTTGTGATTGGATTTAACCTTAAACTAACATGTCCAACAAAGTGCTTCATTCTTTTCTGTCCTGTGCAGATAACAACACAGCAGGTACATACAGTTCATACACAGGAGATTCTTGAGTCTAAGCTTGTTTATCAGTAGATGACCCTATCATATTAACCTGATGTGAGCTTTGTTCACAGAGTCACGTAAGAT
Organism: Pseudopleuronectes americanus; assembly: GCA_038501795.1. Classification (NCBI taxonomy): domain Eukaryota; kingdom Metazoa; phylum Chordata; class Actinopteri; order Pleuronectiformes; family Pleuronectidae; genus Pseudopleuronectes; species Pseudopleuronectes americanus. The sequence continues at coordinate 11,327,611 of CM076720.1, read as the reverse complement.
TCGGTTGATGATCACCTGTGATATCACTTACACCTCTGAACAGAAACCAAAAGGAACACGATACAATTGAATTGCGAAGGTGAACTTTGACCCCTCTTAAACATAAAGTAACAACCCTCGTTGAACTTTGTGTTTACTGCTTATCAGTTTTTTATCATCCATAACAACACCCTCAACTAAAATGATGAACATGATATAAGATAACATCATATCTGAAAAACATCAGCATTTTAATGTTGGCATTAGGAGCATACTAGAATGCTGATGTTAGCATTTAACCCCAAAACAGCAAAAACAATGCATAATTTGACTGAATGTTGTTTTTCTCTCTCTTCCCAGACCTGAGGTGAGACGCTGCAGTGTTCCTTTGTCCATGGAGGCTGTTCGGTGGAGGCCGTCCGTCTTGTGCTGAGGTCACAGGTCAACATTTCACGAGTGTCCTGACTTCACAACAGTGCATCAGTCTTCCATTCAAGGAGCCCGGTGCTACAGCGAGACAGAGAGGGGGGGGGAGAAAAATAAACACAGGTTTAAAAAAAGACGCTCTCCATGAATCCCCCAAAACCCTGAAAGGCAGACAGTGTGAGTTGGCTGGCGGTCTTAGAGGAGGCAATGGGGTGGACACTGAGTATGGCTCGGCTCTGTCTCCCAGCCTACACTGTGCTGCTGGTTGGTTGCTTCCATACGGCTGTCACAGAAAATGATGTCACTCCACGCCTCACCTTCTCCTACAGTAAGTTTTTTTATCAACTTCTTGTACAATACTGCAGCGATGCATTACCTCCTCATGTATCCATAACCTATTATAAGAGGTAGCAAACTCACTGGGCTGTTTGGAGCCATTGAAGGATGACGTGTGCTTTGCTCCACTTTGTGATTTTCCTTTGTCCGATCCTTTCTCATGAAGAGCAGCTCTTGGCAAACTATTAATAAACAATCAGGGCTGGTACTCCCCACGCTTTGTGTAGTAAAGATGAGTCAATCGCACAAGTGGAAACGGGAAAGTTGTTTCTGTTAAAGGAGAAATATCATGTTCTTATCAAGGTTCATGGTTTTAATTTGGGTTGAAAGGTTTAAGTGCTCCATTGTACAGAAAAAACATCACTTTCTTCATACTGTCCCTCGCTGCCGCTCCTCCCATCAGCCTCTGTCTGAAACACTTTTTCTTCTTCTTCATTTGGTTTATTGACGATTGGAAACCAACGTCAAGGTGCATTACCTCTAAACACTTGGTTTCACTCTTGTTACTTTAAGGCCCACCTCCTGATAAGGTCCAGTCGACTTTGATTGGCCAGCTGGACCACTCTGTTGTGATTGGTCAAAAACTTCGCTCTCACTTTATCTGGTGTTACGATGGGAGCCAGCTGCTACCCTTGCGTAATGCTAATATGGGGCATAGTGAAGTATTGTCCTGATTACTGACAGGCGCATGCTCATACCATTTACACCCTGATACACAGAATTTATTTTCTTTTAGTAAACACTTTGGAAAGCAATTTTAAAAACATTTGTCACTGAAAACACTGTTTACGTGTTTACAAAAGGCCCAAACGATGTTTTGCATTATCCATATTAATGTAGACAGGGTGTTATTGCTTTGTTTAGTTATTATTTTATCTTATAGTTTCTGGTTATAACACAGAGCTGATTGTGTAATCCCCGGTGGTGCCCTTGTTTATTAACTCAGTCCACTGGGGGGGGGAATCAATACACTTCATATGTGTTCGTTGTGAAAGCTAAAAGGATTTTGATGGGTGAAATTGTATTTCTTTTATTTACGACTACGGTTTAAAATCCATGTAAATCTTCCCTGTGAATGGCAGCTACCATCAGCGCGGCTGTGAGTGTCTACAGGTCAGATGTAATTACAAGATGAACAGGCCTATTGTGCTGCAGCGCCGCCGGGGAAGTCCGACGTCGTCTCACCAGGGCTGAGCTATTGCTCTTCTATAATCTGGGTTTCTATTTGCGTGCAGGAAGTCGTACCATGTAGACATATCGGAAACACCACACACATCCTTGCCGTATTCCACCCTTCTAAAATATCATTGGGATATTGCTGGATTTGTGGTGGATTTCTGTCCAGCATGCTCGGTTCATACCTGTGCCAAGCAGTAACCTCATCATCACTGCTGTAATAATTTGAATGATGTACACTTAAACTGGAGATGACAAGCTGGATTTAAACAGTTACTGTGTCTTATTGTTAAAAAAGTAGATGGATTATGGGATCAATGCGGGGTTTCCATGATTGAGCTGTGGTTTGTGACTCTCATTCAGCCGTCGTTACAGTCTTACTCATTACGCTGATAGATGCCTCTTAATAATCTATCAGAGAAGTGGATGAAATTTCCCGTAAGTAGGTTATTCCGAGCGGCTCGGACATCTTTCCTGTCAGGGCCTGTACCTTCTCCCACTTGTAAGACCTCTATATACCCACAGGTAATATCTCACCTGCCAGACCTCGACAAAGCCCGCAGCTCGCTCCCCGTCGGAGCATTTCACAACAGCACACATCATTAATCACTCAGTGAAAAGACGCTTCACACTTCTCCCTGTTTTGATGGAGAGATTTGCTTTCAGGGCGTGAAAGCCAATGTCGAAACACCACCATGAAGCACGCAGAACCCCCATGTCACACGCCCGCTGTTGTATATACGCTGTGCATTCAGTAGAGCTGAGGCACAGCGAGGCAGCTTGTCTGTTTTTCGTCACATAATTAGAGCTAACCCGTATCCTCTGTCATCAGCTTGTTCTTCACGAGCATTTATGCCTCAGTCACATTGATAAGCTCTGACCTCTGCACGGGGGGTCATGCAGGAAATAACCCGGCTTTAAAAACAGGGATGGTTACGACGCCCATAAAACCTAACAAGGAGCATTTTTATCAGGTCATCACAGCCTCTATCTCCACATGGCTGAAGAATAAGCGTTTTAAGTTTCCTAGCTGCGTCTGAGGCTCCACCCATATGTTTTCTTTTGAATACAGAATTTTCAAACTAAAACTTCCCGTGTTCCCATGAACGTTTTGGCTACATATCAGTTTTAAGCCCATGTAATTACTCAAACACACAAACAAACAGGAATTAATCAACTAACATCTTGTTTTCTAAGCACTCCAGCAGGTGTATCATTGTAAAAACGCATCATGGTTTCCACACATCTCTGTTTCTGCCCGTCCAGACTAAAACGCAGCCAAGGTGAAACTAAAACGGTTTCCGGCAGCTTTTCCAAACTTTTTATTCACTTTCAAAGAGATCTATAGAAGACTGAGGAAGACGGTGTTAAAAAGACCTGTTTTTAGTCGGTGGATTGTGACAAAAGAGGTGAAAAAAATACAAGCTGTAACCACCTGATCAAGTTTAGCTGAGGCCCGGTGACACACGCTGTCTCGCTGTGGTGATGTCAGTTCCTCTACATTGACATTTTCCAGCCTCCCGCAGTGGAGCTTTGTCATATTGTGTTTATAGTATCAAAGCAGAGTGGAGAGCTGCAGGGCTCAGAGACCTGAACTTTATACGGCACAAACTGTCTGCTCTCATCTTGGTTTCTGGTCCTCAATGTCCTGTCCGGGTGCCACTCAGCTTGACGGGCTGCGTGCTTGTAGGCGGACCAGAACCCTGCCCTGCCTGCATGGCTGCTTCACATCCGGTAACATTCCCACCGACCAACTTCCCCTCCGCTTTGCTCCCACTCTGTCTCGCTCCCTCTCTGTGTCCCCTGGTCCCCGGCTCTGCCTTAATGAAGAGGGTAATCTGCCATGAATAATGAATGGGGATTTGTATGTGTTATGGTGTGAACACTTGTCTGGTTCTCATTATGCGCCTATCAGGACGGATCATGGGTTCAGGGAGTGGGGTCTGCATCTGCTTTTCTCTGCTCTTTTGTTCCAGGCTTTAATGCAAACCATGCTGAACGGCTTAGTGTGTTGGAACGCTATTTAAAGGCACACCTATAAGCCAGTTATGTTGCCCGTCTCCGCCTGTTGATCTGCTCAGCCCTCTGTTCGACATCATGCGACAGTCATGCTTTAATTTTGTGTAGCCGCCGTGCCCGCAGCCACAGTGAGAGTGAAGCCTTTCAATTATTTAAAAGCTGTCATGTCGAGACCATTTGAATCAGCTACCCTCAAGTAATTCAGAACGACAGTGGTGTCAAGTGAGATAAAGGTTTTTCAATGCTGTGCTGGTGCCACACAGCTGAACAGCAGTTTTTAATGTGAAGGCTTAAACATGCTTCACTTGAGCTCAGTCCACCACTGAGGGAAGATATGTGAAACGTAATGAGGATGAAACTATTACTTTCATAATGACTGATCGTGTATTTTCATTAGTGGCAATTAGAGCTCAATGAAAATTAACAGAGCCAAAAGGGATTTTGTAAAAATTATAATTTTGAGTAATCAACGGGAAATTATATGATAATATATGAAATATATATCAATATGAAATATTTTTAGATGTTAGATTGTTCGAATGACTTATTTGTGCCTCTAGTTATTTTTTTCAGTTCTTTCTTAATTTCTAATCCTAATTTCTTCTTTTGCACAGGATAAATTTACTTGTCAACTAAATTTAAGTAGGTGACATTGCTCTTAAAAGTGAAACAAATTTTGACAACACCATTTTTTATTTTATAGATCTCCCCTGATTCAATAGTGTGTGATTTTTCTGAATTTAAACAAGCACCAGTGACACATTTTATGATGCTGTAATACTCAGTAATGGATTATGTGTGTATAAGACTGATCAGTGTCCATCTCAGTGACTGTTTTCATTACATCATGAAAAGTCAGATCATTGATCCTGATATTGCTGATGTTTACGACACTTGCTCTGTCCAGTCCTCCGGGGAGCGAGGACATAAATCAAACTCAACAGACCCAATAAAAACACTGTCACTGCTTCACTTGTTCAATTTCAAGGTGTAGTAAGGACACGGTGACTGCTCCTCCTTTAAATACACAGGTTACATAGCATCAAGCTGATCCAGTTTGAAACGTGTCACAACTTCATGTACAGTCTCTGAGATCTTGATACCTCAGCCTTGTTTACACTGAGGGAGGAGGTCATGGTGTGTTCCTGATGATCCAGCAGCTGGTTTACATTATTATGGCTGATCCAGGGTCAGGTTTGTTGCTCCCTGACCAACAGATTGCCCTGTCAACGTTTACCATGGGAAAAAGATCTTGAAGGAGGAGTTAAGGTGCAGGCTCTTTAACAGGTCTGTAGATAAGGGGGGAAAGTGTTTAATTTAAAGATATACTGCCCCTTTAAATATGTTTTGTGCTGAAAACCACCATTATTATGACTCATCATTCATCATTCCTTTTTTCAGTATGAATTAATATCACCAAGTGGCTTATGATAAAGAATACCATTAATGTGATGAAACACATTAATGGTGGTTTTAATGTCAAATTTCTCAACAAATTTATAAAAAATCTGAATTACATGGGATGAACGTGGCTCATCACCTCACTGCCAAACAGTTTACACCTTGCAAAACCGATGCTAAAATAGTCAACCATCTACAACTTGTCCACATCATAATGACTACAGGTCAATTATCAGATTCAAGAAATGCTGTTTATAGACAATATGTGGTTAGTTCTTATTCCATTTGTGTAGCGTTACCTACAACACAAGTTCTCTAAGGGAGACAGGCAATCTGCATCGCCCGCACACACACTGGGTAAAGGACATTATATGTGGGATGGCAGTGTGTCGCCTCCTCAATCCTCTGCTCAGTTTTGAGTATTTTTTCTAAATCACACGCTGGTGGAGGAAGGCTCAGAGCTGGTGGTGTAGTTACACTTTAAATGTGAGCATGTTAATTAGCTTGCATACACTAATAAAGTTTACCACCTAGGAGCCTGTTAAATCTCTTCCCTGCCCCTGCACTTTACCTCTAAACTTTACTATCTGCTCAGCTTTGAAAAAAAGACTCTCCAGCCTCTTTTTCTCATAGCTGTGTTTGAGATTTCCACCAATCACAGCGTCAGCGTGACGCAGCGGAGACAATTTCCTGCTAACAAGATGAAGCTCCACACGTTACCAATACAAACAGCAGGCTCACAGCTTGCCTAATGAATCTCCTGGTGAATTGACCCTCTCGGCCTGTTGTCTTGATGCATGCCAGATGCTTGAGTCTCTGTCCTTCAGCTTCCCAGGTCCTCTCTCCCACACAATTACCCATTCAGCAGCAGCAGTAGAAGCAGCAGCAGCAGCAGCAGCTCTTAATAGCTAGTTTAGAATTACTGGGGGATAATTTCGTCAGGGCTCCAGTGTGGCCTGTTCCCTGTCTCTGATGTCACCAGACAGTTTGGTGGGAGCTCTGGTTGTTGCTCTGACACAGGGACTCCCTTTGGCACGTCGGTATCCTGAGGCTTTAAATCACTTCTTCTTAAAGCAATTGGATTCACAAGGGTTCATCCACAGTAAAGTCCTTGAACAAAGTACAGTAAGCAGATGAAGATAAAGAGATTTGTGCCTGTTGTCTTTTTGATCAGGCAGAGAAGATTCTTTCTTACTCTCTCTTAATTATAATTTCTTCTTGTGTCGTGATCTTCACAAGGTTTATTTTCTTATGCTGACGTGTCCTGGTTCGACTGCAGATCCTCGTCGTCTTTGACAAACTGATTTACGTGTCCTTGCTCTGGTGTTCTCACCTGACACCATCTGTTTATCAGATGAGGAAAGATTCCTTCCTGTATGATGGTGCCAGCATGTTACTTCCTTTTAATTATGGACGAGTCAGGATAAACAATGTGTACTCACGAAGAGAAGGTAGAAATTTTGATATATTTTTTCTATGTTTAGAACGTCATAGAACGTATGACCTATTTTTTGTTTTCACTAGGACCTTTTCTATAACAGTACTTTATATTTACAACGGGAGCAGGTCCTTTCTAAGGAGGCAGCCATGTTTTTTACTGTTGTCCAAACACGACAATCCAAACACCTTTTGAGTTTCTATGACAACTGAAGACTATCACAGGTCCTCTTTTGAGTTGGGGGGGAGGGGTATTCAGCTGCAACGTGCAACTTCACCACTAGGTGTCACAAAACCGTACACACTGAGCCTCCCATTAGCCTTGCAAGAGCAGGATTTCTTCAGAAATGAGAATGAAGGTCATGTTTATGGACTTGTTCTTAATCTGGTGAACATTTTATTTGGGTAATCTCCAGGTTGACTATGACCAGAGCTAATCCTTTTAAAATTACAAACTGCTTAAACTCAATAGTCAGGAAAGGTTCCTTGTGTTTGATGTTGACAGAAATCTTTGTTTTTATCTTCTCTGAACAAGAACAAGTTTATTATTGAACTGATTCTGATCGAGAGTTTGTTGCAGAGTTAGCTGGTTAATTTCCACTTGTGCAGTATGTTTATTTGTGAAAATGCTTCCTTGAAGTATTGTTGTACGTAAATTCTTTTAAGGGTTCTTTAAATGAGGTATGCAATCGTCTGATCTCCTCCACATACAGCTGTAAGAGCTGATAAAGTAGCCCCCTCGTAGGAGAGGCCACTGATTTCATCAGTTATTCTAGCCCTACAAAAGACGTCACTTAGATCTCTGTCACCAAAGGACAAATTACTCCACTGCTCCCCTTCGGTTGGGGATTGTTCACGCATTTAATTATCCTTCTACTTTTTTAGACATGGACCCGTCAGGAAATCAGCTGCAAAAAAATTGTAGAAGGATCCCTTAAAGCCCAATATAATTAATTTCCCCTCTTAATAGATTAGAACGCCAGTCTGGGCGAGTATTTGAGCCCATTTAGCGGCATCATTTGCAGAAATTACTTTTAATTACATAATAATGGCAATGATCTCACATTGCTTACAGCTGTCAGAGGTTGAACCGCGGAGTGTGCCCTTGTATAAAGGGTCCCAGATGAACCACAGAGTCGGCTCTCTCTAACTCAAGCAAGGGTAACTGAGATACAGTGAAGTGTAGAATCCTCCCGTTCTGCCGGCTGGTTCCAGTCGGACACGTTCCTCAGTCACACACTGAGGGTTGTCTATCTGCTCGACCCTGTGACCAGTGTTTCCATCATCAGTGCAGCAGAGAGACTAGTGCTGTTCCTTCTTCTCTTCCATCGTCGTTTAACAAGAAGGTTACAACAAATCTGCTCCCGAAAGCTGTATCTCCTCTCGTCTTATAGAGGTTAATTAAGTTGTTTGCCGTGGAAAGAATTTAGAAGTACAGTTGAAAAACTTGACAGTAATTTGCCTTTCGCACAGACAATGTCCCACATGCCCAGGATAATCCACAGACATGGGAAACTTTTCTCCTGTAGAAACTCATTGCAGTGAAACCCGTAGACAGGCTCCTTTTAAGTTTGTCAGTGTCTAAATTGTTTCTAATTACTAAACGTTTAACAATTTCTCAGAACCTCTGCAGACGGGGGTAAGTGAAGTAATAAGGGTAAAAGTGAAAAGATGGATAATGAGTTAATGGAACCTCACTCCGGAGAATCTCTGGAAAATTGGGGCGTGAAATTTGTCTTTCACATAGGAAGAACACAGCGGAACATTGTCCGGGTCAGACTCGTTCACAGCAACAGGAAAATGTCTGGAACATTCAGGAGGGGTGGCGTCTGGGGAAGGGCACACAGGAGCCAAGACACTGCACATTTTACTTGGAGCACTAGCAGGAAAAGTTACAAAAAAATGTCCGGAACAACGGACTCGGACATTTGCCCCTCCGGACAATGTCAGGAATTCAGTTTGTAAAAGCAGCTCTTGTAAAGTGTTGGGCCTTCACATTGATATTTCTTATGTCTGAAGCTCTTCTGAATGAATCCTCGACCAATGTGATGAACCATGTGGGATCCTGATCATAACCAGCCCTAAAACATTAAAATACAATACACCCTTAAAACTCATGTCTCCAACAGATTGATGCCCCTCAAGGTGTTTTCTTTTGTCCTTTAAGTTCCTCTCACAAGAAACACCAAGATGAATGAGGCCAACAACACATTTCCCTCCTTCAGTAGTGACGTGACGGCCACTTGACACTGACACTGTGTCTACAACAAAGTACAGAATGCTCTTCTTGTCTTTAGCTCTTCCTCTGAACCGTCCTGTCCGTTTCCCCTCTTCCACTTGTTCACCACAACATTTCTGGGGCTGCATTATCATGAAGTGGCCTGTCAGGACTCAGCCTCAGGCACTCAAACAACAATAGAGGGGATTCTTTAAGATACTGTGGTGGATGCTGAGGAGAGGGAAGGGCAAGTTCAAGTAGGATCCACTCGTTAGTTTCTGATTGTGCTTTTGAGGAAACTGTCTGGACACTGTTTGACCTCCAGAAGTTATTCTATTCTGGGTTTTGTGGTCATTTGAACCGGGCTGTTGTTGCTCTGCTTTGGTCTCCACCAACTCTCAAGGGGAAACATTTGGCTCTGGATCACTTCAGCTAAAGTTACATATTGCAAAAGAAACAAAGAAAGTTGCTAATACAGTTCATACACTGTCACTGTTTATAAAACAGTATTGAGTACAGCGGCTTTAAACTTCAAGCTCTGACCTTGAGGCGTAGTTATTGTTAATAGATAGATGCTGTTAAATTATATCCTTTAACATTGACCTGCCCCTCAGAGAAATAAACAGTGGTGAACCGATATGTCTATACTGGTAATATGATGAATGTTTTCCTGCAGTTTTAAATGGTAAGCGTTGTTGTGCACTCATAAACTCGGCATGAATCTCTTTAATGATGCTCAATTAGGGGCCTCATTGTTTCTCTCCGAAAGCTGTGGTCGCTAACTACGGTGATCTGACTCCAGAGACTAATTGTGTAGATATCCTCCCCTAAAGCTTTTGTTTTGGACTTTGGCTTTTGTCTTTGCCTCTCTGTAAATCACAGTTAGATTCACTCAAGGTTCTGTGGAGAGGGGAAAAATGTTGTTAAACACCACCAGCGCATCAGGACTCCATTTATCCCATAATGAGGGAAACGGAGATAGAACAGCCCCGGTGGGTTCCCGCACAGTACGCAGAGCAGAGCCTCTTGTGGTTTTACAGACGCATTTAACTACAGTACGACCGTCTGTTGCCGTGGCAATGCATGGCTATTAACGTGTTATTTTCCCAAGGGGGAGGAAGTCGCTCAACCTCCTGTACCTTCCCACCGAGGTGAGGTTATGGCAGGTCACATTGACTGCAGGGTACATACCACATAGTGTGCCTATTATCAGGAGAACATAATGACACCTTATTCTACCTGGACGGGAATAGTTTTATGCAGGGAAGTGTCATAAATGTGATTATTACCACCAGCGGCAGTGGGTTTTAATCCCGTGTGAATCTGTCACCGATGTGATGACGAAGTGAAAATAAACCTTAAAACTCAGCTGACTCCGTATTATATTACATTAAGGTTGAAGAATCCATTCGTTTTTGTACTGCTCCAGATCAGGGGATGGATCTTTCTTTAACACTGCGTGAGAGAGAGTGTTATTCATATTTGACACTAATTTGTCAGGGAATAATTCATGGATCTTCCACCAAATCAGGTATATTAAGTGAACTATGAGTGTATGAAATTTGATGCAGCTTGATTGAACGTATAGGGGAGACTGTTGGGTACAGGCGGAGGTACGAGCTCCACCGAGTTCCATTCTAGTTAGAAAATGAAGTGATTCAAATCTTCATGATTTTGTTATGTTTGCCATAAAGGTGGCATTTGCTAATAAAAGTTTTTTAAAAGCTTCATGGGTGTCTATGTGAAAATGTATTTCCCATTGATATATCATGTAGGGAAACACTATATGAATGATGGCAGTAGTTGGACTGATTAAATTTGAGTTATTAGGAGGTGACCCCCCAAGAAGAGGGTCCCATTAAATTTAATTAACCAGTAATAATTAACTAGACCCTGAGAAGGGCCTTGGTTTCCTTGAAAAGTAAAGCATAATGTTCTCCCCTCCCCCTGCCCCAGTAATTCCCACTTTCCCTTAAAGGAGCAGTTTCTATATAAGTCAGAGAGAACATCCTTGTATGGAAATGAAATCATAGCATTCATAAAAACAATATTAGACCTTCCTCACCAAAATAAATTGAGTTTTTTGGAGTTATACTTTCCTCTTGTTTTACATTTCGGGGCAAAAGTCGTGTTTGAGAGCTTCAGTCCCCTTCAGTTTCCATCAGCTCTCTGCTTCTGTTTATGCTGGAATGCAATCAAGGCGAGTTGTTGAAGCTGCTGCAAATCTGAGATACAACAGCAGTTATTAGGAGAGTTGATGATTTAACCTTTGGCTTCAATCAGGAAGTGTTATTGGCTTAAATCACTCACTTCTCTTATTGTACTTAATGAGAAATATGAGGGACTTTCTCTTTCTGTTTTTCTGCTCCTTTCTATCTCCACCCTCCCTTGTTATCTGATGAGAACACACACACACACACACACACACACACACACACACACACGAGTTGTGAAGCTCTTTAAGGATGATAAACTTTGAGGGCTTTGGCTGAATGTGCACATTACGTGATTATGATTCCTTTTTACTTTTATCTATGATGCACATCAAATGTTGTGACCACATACAAATGTTAATTTGTAAATTCAAGTGCCTGTTCTGTTCTCTGCAGCTTTTAATGGTTTTCACATAATTCATAATAAATTAATCGTGGGTCTCATGTGTTCAGATGCGAAGGAGAGGACGACCAGAGGCTTCTCAGTCGGGGGGGGTCTCCAACTACACCTCCCTCCTCCTCAGTAAAGAAGACAACACGCTGTACGTCGGCGCTCGGGAGATCCTCTTCTCTCTCAACCTCTCTGATATCAGTGCAGTCAAGCTACAAAGAAACGTAAGAGCAAGCGCCTGTAAACTGCACCACTATATATACAGTATGATATACTCCATTAATATGAATGGAGTTATAATAAGGTCCCAGAGGTGCAATATGGATATATGGTTATAAATTTGATATGATAAAAAAATTGCAGTGTGAATATTAAACACACCTCACTGTATTGAACCTGCAAGTGTGAGTCTGACGTGTTTCTGTCCTGCAGCTGACGTGGACCACTCCGGAGAAGAAGAGAGAAGAATGCAGTTTTAAAGGCAAAGACCTGCAAGTGAGTGAAGTGCTTTTAAATCACAAGTGGCTGATCTCACTATTTACTTGACTGCAGGTTTGTTTTGTTAGTTAAGTTAACCATTGTTAAATGGCACTTTGGAAAGAAACATAAAAAACAAGTCCGAACTCTGGAAATTTCCTGTCGGGTTGTAACTTTCCACTTTCAAACAATGGGTTTTTCCCTCCGTCCAAACAAACTTTTCCTCTATTACACTCTTTCCTTCCATCAACCTGCTCCACCAGCACATTTATATGTAAACACACAGACCAAGAGCCTTGTGACATTATCCTCAAGTCACTGGGAGGGAGCAGATTATTGAAAATTGCTTCAAAATAATCGCACAAAAATGCTGAAATTACATTTTTTTAGACAATTTGCGGTGCCACTCGCTCTAGATTAATAATTTGATGTTTTGTAAACTACTTCACTGTGGGGAAGTTTTCAGACCTTTGATTTTTTTCTTTGCATGTTTAACTTCACTTTATAATAAGCTTCTGTGAACTATTTATTTGGCATAGAAAAAAATATATACATTGAAAAATTGGAAATAATAATTTGCAGTGTAAGTGGAGGCGGAAAACCAATTGGACTTATTTGAATTACGTATGAGAGTCAACAAATGAACATCAACATATACGCCACATAGTGGGGCGGTGTGGCCTAGGGGGTAGAGTGGGCGTTCTCCAACAAGAAGTTTGCCAGTTCAATTCCCACTCTTCCCCATCTGCATGCCGAAGTGTCCTAAGCAAGATACTGAACCCCTAAATGGCCCCTCATAAATGTTGAGTGTACTAAAAATGTAAGTCGCTTAGGACAAAAGCGTCAGCTAAATGACATGTAATTTTGTAATGTAATATATAGACTATTAAAAAAATTAAAAAATCAGCAACACTACTATTAACACAAAACTAAAAGATGTATGTGCACTGAGAAAGAATAAAAAGCACTTAAACAATAAAAACCTGACACTTAAACACTCTTTTTGAAAATAATTCAGCATATTGTTTGTTGAAAGTTGATAAAATACTAAAACAATCTACCTTATTTATCTTTATAACTGCAGCCTAAATCCTTACATGTTGTGTTGATGTATTATTAAGCTTTGTTTAATGAAACTTTTTTCTGTTTCTAACTCAGACGGATTGTTTCAACTACATCAAGATTTTACTCCGTATGAACAGCACTCATCTGTACGTGTGTGGGACCTACGCCTTCAGCCCCATCTGTGCTTACATAGTAAGTGCTCGATCAGCTCGATCATGTGCATCACTTGCTCTCTGAGGATCTCCGAACTTGTATTATTCAAAAGTTAATTTCCTCTGTTGGAAGACTTTTTATTTATTAGATCGTGGAGATAGAGCCTCTAACATCTGACTCATGCTGCTTCCTGCCTCTCAGCTCACTTAGCAGTCTGGCTCAGCCCCTGTCCAGCTACAATAAAATGTACATTATTTTATTACATCCTGTGCCGGAGGGAAATGGATCAAAATATTTGCCGCTTGTAATCAGATCAAATCGGAATCAATCCAATTTACAAATTCTTTCCTCTAAATCCTTAAAAGCCTTTTAAATCAGTTCATAACAGGGACGACCGGTGTGTCAACTCCAGCCAAAGACTGACTGACCATATTGTTTTTTACTGAGGGACAGATCAGTCACCGTCAGAGCAGGTTACAGGTCTATGCATTTCTACTAACGTGATGTGTCTTCTCCAGAATGCTGCCGACTTCTCCCTCGTCAAGACTGACAATGGTGAGATCGTTTCAGAGGACGGACGGAGCCGCTGCCCGTTCAACCCGGAATACAAGTCCACGGCCATCATGGCGGGTGGGTAAAATCCATCTATGTTTAAATGTTGTGATTAGTAAAATCCACTGTGGGGATTTGGGGAAGTTGCCAGATGCAGGTGGTTGATATCAAGACAAATTGGAGCACGACCTCTGGATTTCATTAGTGTGTGTGACGCAGGAGTTCGTTCCCTCATGGTAAACACTGTGGTTACACTGGTCTTCTTCACTGTGTTGCAGATGGGGAGCTGTATGCTGGGACAGTCAGTAGTTTCCAAGGAAATGAACCCATCATTTACAAGAGTCTGAGCCAAGGAACAGCGCTAAAAACAGAAAACTCCCTCAACTGGCTTCAAGGTACGACACTGTGGCTGGATTACAATGATAACTTCATAAAGTAAAAGCTTTATATGAGATACGTGGTATTCTCAAACTATGCTTGACTAGTGCAGTGCTAAACAAGCCAGAGCTACTTCACACGTATCCCTTGTCATTAGTGAGTTCTCCACTTCTACAATATACAGTCACTTTTTATTTTATGTGTGCAGAGCTTTTTACAAACTGTCAATGGTGCAAAGTGAAGTTAGAAAACTTTATGTTCATCCTACCTGGTTTATCCCCCTGAACATTTTTATAGATTTTATATATTTTCAGGCGCAAGCTCACAACTTTTCAAAATAAAAGCTCTCACACTAATAAACATAGATGTGAAGCCGATAAGATGAACGGTTCACGAGATATGTTTTCTTCATACAGACAGACGTAGATGGAATAGGCAGGTAGACTAGAGATGTATAGTTCCTGCTGGTGATGGATATACTGCTCATTGTGATGATGTCAGAGGGAACAGGGACGTATCCCTGGATGCTATGGTTGCACACACTGTATATTTGACCGTATTGTTCGTGCTGCTTCTCTTTCAGACCCGGCCTTTGTTGGCTCTGCCTTCATACAGGAGAGTCTGCCCGAGGGCAACCCGGTGGGCGACGATGACAAGATTTACTTCTTCTTCAGTGAAGCAGGAAAAGAGTTTGATTTCTTTGACAACACCATTGTGTCACGCATCGCTCGCGTGTGTAAGGTGAGTGATGCCTGAAAGCAGATGGTCTGTCTAAAGCGGCCTTTTTACCCTTCATCTCTACAGGAATCTATCAAATCAAAAGAGGGGGAGTTGTGCGTGTTTTGTGTGTTTGTGTTCAGTGCACGCTTCAATTCAGTCGTTTCTGCTTCTTCTGAAATCTTCTCACAGATTCGAAATATATATAAAATGTATAAATATATACAGTAGGAGCGTCATGGCTCTTTCTGCCCAGTGACGCAGGATCTTTGGCTACAGAGGGAAACATTCATCCTGCATGTTTCCCTCTGTTTGACTCTTTCTCTCCAGATCCTCTCCTCCCTTTATTCTTATCGTGTTTCACCAAATATTTACGTTCAGACACGACTTCGGCAGCCGACTCACACAGAGTGGCTCAGGATACGCACAAAGATCCATGCGCAGGGAACAAGATGATCACCTGCTGAAATACCTGAGGCCTTTTAAACCTGACTGCAGACCTCACACAGTCTGAGTCTGTATCAGGCCGCCACTCGTCTCTGTGGAGATTATTTGTCACCGCACGAGGAGGAAGTTTGACATTCACCTCAGAGGAAACATGAAGAGTTAGAGCGCCACTTCAGAGTGGTCGTGTGACGCCATCTCACCATGTTCATGAACACTGATCACAACTTTGCAGGCACTTACAGAAAGTGTTTCTCTATTTGAATGTAAACTGTCTCGTGGTGTGTGTCATGACAGTCATCCTGCTGCAGTCATAAAGGCAAGACACCAGTTAGAGTGTTTCTATAGCCTGCATCAAATGTAATAATGACTACAGAAAACACATTGAAATTCACTGGATCCAGATAATATTTATAAATATCAGTCCACTAAACATGGCAGATTTCATTTCATCATGATCCATGAATCATTTTGTGGGAAATCAACGAAAATGTTTAAAAATCTCACAATCTTAAAGAAAGGGAAAAATCATCCCAATTAATAGTTAAATAAAAACAGATTCATGTGGCATTTTGTTGAGGGGATTTTGTCTCATATGGTTTAAATATGTCCTGAATATGAGAATCCCTGCTCTAATTGCCCATATGGGATTGAGTAATATCGTGTCATTTTTCTGGAGTTGGCTTCCCAAACAAAACGAAATCCAACAGAAAATATAAAACAGAAAAAAGCTTTAAAACAAGATCAATTCTTTGAAGATAGATGATGTCAAGTGAATTCCTCTCCCTGTGTCTCATAATCATCTGTTGGACTTATTACGTTGGCTACAGTCTCGCTCTTTGTTTATTCCAGTGTTTAGTACACAGGTTCCCCTTCATTGAGCTTCGCTATGGAAGGATAAACAACATTAAGCTTGACGAAAATAAAAAATAAAGCATGTGCTCAATATACGGGACTGTTCGACTTCCCAGAAAAGAAGCCATTACTGGCAGCCATTTTCATAGGATTTTTTTCTAACAGCCTTTTGAACAATAAGGGATTATTGAATGGGACGCATTGGCTTCAAATATTTAGACGTCGGTTTAAACACAAAGTGGCTTTAAACTATAAAACAAGGTTCAGCGAGGAGAAGGGGAATACACTGTATGTAGTTTATATATCCACAATATGTTTTAGCCTCAGAAGCTCAGTATTGCTCATCTCCTCTGATGAATGTAAAACCAGAGTGGACTCATTAGAAGTTTCATCCTAATGGGTTTTATGTATCATTTAGTTTCTCCTCTTTGGTCGTCTGCTCTGCATATCTTTAAAACTGCTGATTTCTTCCAACAGCCAACTTTCTTATATCTGCCTTTGAGAACATTAGGGATTGAAACCATGAACTGAGGTATCGGATCGTCTCCATTTAGTCCCTGAAGATTGTTTCAAACTCAAACATGACGTTTTGTAAATCATGTCCACGCTGAGGCTTGAAGATGGTTTCTGGACAAATTAGTCTTCATGTCAAGGAAGTCCCGCGTCCGCTTGCATCACTTTGACGGCTCATGCCAGAGGCGTTGAATCGCAGCAGTAGTGTCAGAGAGGGAGAATCATCAGGGAGTTGTGTGTCTCCTTTTTTAACGTTTAAAATCATTCATTAACGTCCTGAGTTATTTTTTTTCTAAGTCGGTTGCGATGCTGAATAATGTTCTCATGACATCTGCTGCCTCAGTGTGGATTGATGATTGATCAGAAGAGTTTTTTATTTAATCAATTCAAGCAGTTTCAGCCTCAATTTAAATGACAGAATTATGTATGAATTATGTATTATTAATGTATCTCATGGCAATGTACCACATGATGCACTTAATATAACCCTGTCACATCACCAAATAACAACAAGAAAACAAAACGTGAAAAACAACAAAATACTACAATAACTTCAAAAGTTGAAGACAGCAGATAAAATAATACAACACAATTTAAAAGTATTCTCATAAGAGAAGAATGATTGAAACACAGGTAATACACTAAATGAAAACATAACACATATTTCATATATTTGAAAAGCTTTGAATAGAAAACTTATTTAAAACACACTGAGTATCTTGTCTGTCTGATTTCAGTTTTCTCTAACAGCAGAGCTCCATTCACTCATCTAAGGGTTCTTGCTCTCTCTGCTGGTGACACGTTGAAAGGCTTCAAACCAACAGTATTGTTTGTGTCGCAGGGCGACACTGGAGGGGAGAGAGTTCTGCAGAAGAAGTGGACGACTTTCCTCAAGGCTCAGCTCCTCTGTTCTCTGCCCGATGATGGATTCCCCTTCAACATCATCCAGGACATGTTTGTGTTGACGCCGAGCCCAGATGACTGGAAGAACACTGTCTTTTATGGAGTCTTCACGTCTCAGTGGTGAGGACCAGTGATCTTAAACAAATGTAGCGATAGCTTCAGATATATAGACTTCAGAAGGAACACAAACTGTCTGTCACATAAATGTTTGAAAAGTACACAAAGTGCAGGCAGGCCCGTGGTTACTGAAATAAAAAATAAGAGTTTAAACTGTACAATAGCAAATATTTTACACATTTTAAGGACGATTACATTTTAACACCACCACCACAAATTTGTTTTTTTTAAACATTTGGACCATCATCTAGGGAGATAACATTTATTGGAACTAATCAGTTCAATCAATAAACAAATTCTGAAGGTTTATTATAAAATATGAATGTATAAATTATTATTGCAATAATTTCTTTGACAAAGAGACTGAGATCATTTATTCAACGATAATAAAAATAGAAAAATTATAAATAAATTGTGATCATTTATAGGATTTATTTAACATGTGATAATTTAGTGATAATTTATGAGATGACTCTTTGTATGCGATTTTTTTCTATTTACATTTCATCTGCAGTCCTGGACCAGTTTAACAGGACCGCTGTTTTTATGTAATAAGTCAGAAGTCAGGATTTAAGATATTCTGAGGCTTGTAATATGTGTCACCTTCTACAGGGTTACAAACAGCTTCCTTCAAGGTTACACATGTGAGCTGCTCAGTGAGTGAGCCTCTCATGTCTGTCTCCTCAGGTACAAAGGGGCCTCAGGAAGCTCTGCAGTCTGCTCCTTCACCATGGACCAGGTGGAAAAAGCGTTTAACGGTCGATACCGAGAGGTCAACAGAGAGACCCAGCAGTGGTACACGTACAACCACCCGGTCCCAGACCCTCGGCCTGGAGCGGTGAGTGTCTGCTTGCTGCCCTCTGCTGGAGAACCTGTAGGCACACACATGTCAGGATTCATGTAGAGGTGTTAATAGGTGCCTTCATGATCATCAGTCACATACTCAATTTTGATTATGAAAGGTTGAGCAGATGTGAAGCCAAAATTCAGCTGGCTTTGGTGTCAATATCCAGTAAAATGTGAAAATATGACGTGTTTGTGTTTTCCCTCTGCAGTGTATCACCAACGCTGCCAGGGAGCAGGGCATCTCCTCCTCGCTGCACATGCCGGACAAGGTGCTGAATTTCGTCAAAGACCACTTCCTGATGGACAGCGTGATCCGCAGCCAGCCTCTCCTGCTCAAACGCAACGTCCGCTACACGCAGATCGCCGTCCATCGAGTCCTGGTGGCACACAAGGCCTATGACGTGCTCTTCATTGGCACAGGTACAAGACTCCACGCACACTCACTCCTGTGTTTCCCGTAGCGTCCGCAAAAAGTGTTCAGTCTCATTTCAAGGTGTTCCGTGTGTTTTCTAGATGATGGAAGGCTCCATAAAGCCATTAACGTCAACAACAAGATGCACATCATCGAGGAGATGGTGCTCTTCCGTGGTTCCCAGCCGGTGCAGCACATTGAGCTGGATACTGACAAGGTAGGGCGCTTGGAGAGGAAACAGGCCCGGGTTGATTTACTCAGCCTTCCCACACTGTGAGCTATTAACGAGCTCTGTAAACGCATCCACGGGCAGTTTAGAGATTCCATGAGCCATGACGTGTTGCAGCTTCAAGCAGAGCTCGTGTTCAGTGAGCTAATTAAATGCTTGTCTCTCTCGGGGGATTTACAAACACTTTGGGGATTTAACAGCTGGGATTGTGACACTTTTGTGAATGGTGTTGTGTCTTTGTTTAGATGTGGCCTTCGGGGCCGAGAAATTAATTTTAGAATGATCTATAAAAAAAAGCTCAGCGCATTGTATTTAGGCCGTGGTCAGACAAGGAAGATGCTGAATGAGAATGGTTATCCAGTAACTGTAGTCACTGTCCCCGTCTCTCTTCCATAGGGTCGGCTTTACGTTTCCT
The DNA here is from genome assembly GCA_038501795.1 of Pseudopleuronectes americanus. Classification (NCBI taxonomy): domain Eukaryota; kingdom Metazoa; phylum Chordata; class Actinopteri; order Pleuronectiformes; family Pleuronectidae; genus Pseudopleuronectes; species Pseudopleuronectes americanus. The sequence continues at coordinate 11,307,939 of CM076720.1, read as the reverse complement.
CCTTCTCTGAGCTGGTGGAGGTCCCGGTCGCCAACTGCACTAATTACCAGAGCTGCGGAGAGTGCATCCTCTCCAGGGATCCTTACTGTGCCTGGAACGGGAGGCTGTGTCTGGATGTCAGGCAGGCGTCAGCACGAAGGTATGTTCAATAATCTGCACACAGAGCTTTAAGGGAGACATTTGTATGCTATGTGATAAGAGGCTGCATTTGCCTGCACGTTCTGATTAAATGTGTGTGTTTCAGTGTCTGGCAGCAGGATGTGGACGAGGCCGACACGTCAGCAATTTGCAACAAGGCGGTGGCAAGCCCACGTTCTGTAAAACCTCTACCTACGCGTAAGTGGAATCCTCTTCTCTGTCAGATATTAGATAGAGTGCAGCATTGTGCACAGGGTGTTTCCATTCTATGTTCTTCAATTTCATCATGTCAAACTATCATTATCGTGAATTCAGCTGCAGAACGGGCAGCGCATCATATTTCATCCCATATCTCACAGATCTGTGTCTCTCCTCTGCCTCTCCACAGGAACGCCTTCGTGCCAGGTGATCATTATCCCAGCCAACACATTCAAAGTACTGCCTTGCAAGCCGCGCTCCAATCTGGCTGAGCGGAGGTGGGAGTTCAGCGAGAGTGCAGGTCACTTCCATTACCCCAGCCCAGACGGAGGGCTGGTGGTGGTAGCTCAAGCTGACAGGCAGGAAACCTACGAGTGCTGGTCCGTGGAGGAAAGCTTCCGGCAGCTGCTGGCGAACTACTGTGTGAGGGGCGAGGCCAAGCAGGAGAGCACTACCCTGAATGGCCGACTGCACACGCCACAGATCTCCCAGGAGGAGTTCATCATCCTGCCGGGGAAGGCCCGCTTGCCGCAGATGAACACCAAGACCTACTGGAACGAGCTGATCGTGGTGTGTGCCCTCCTGGTGCTTTCCCTGGTCGTCTTCTTATTGTTTGTGGTCTACAGGAACCGCAACCACATGAAGTCCATGCTTAAGGAGGGAGAGTGCCCCAACATGCAGCAGAAGAAGCCCAGGATAGTGGTGAAACCGGCCGAGAACTTGCCGCTCAACGGCAACACGGTCGCGGCGTCGGTGTCAGACCACAAGGGCTACCAGACCCTGAATGACAACTACCTTTGCAGCACTCCGCCGCACGAATGCTCATCGCCCGACAACAGCAAGAGCTACTCCGAGTCGGAGAAGAGGCTCCTGAACTTGAAAGAGAGCCACGTGGAGATTTCTCCCGCGTGCCCGCGACCCCGAGTCCGACTTGGCTCTGAGATTAAAGACTCCATAGTGTGAGGCTTCAGCTTCTTGTTCATGTGGAGAGACTCATTTTAAACTGAAAGGAGAGAGTGCACTTGCTGAGAAAGACAAAACCCCTACAAGAGGGTAAACAGACTCTTCATGGAGAACACATTTCATTACACAGATTTTGCACTTTGTCTTTTTTCTTTTTGCTCTGTCCCTGTGGCCCATGTACATTTCATTGTATTTTTGTCTCACATGCATTTTCAAGTGCATTCATAAGCGCACTGAAGAAGTTCCAGTTTGCCTTCAGACTTTTGATGCTTTCACATACGGCTCACGGGAATGTACCGAGCGGAGCTGGAGCGTCACATCCACGATTCAGAGACTGAACTTCTTAGCATTGCCTCTCCAGTCCGTCCATGTAATCTAGAGGTGATGCTTCGAAAGGCGGAGCGATGTTCAAACGTGCTCCCGCCAACAGCTGATACAGTGTTTGCTGTTTTTGATTTTCATTCTGTCATCTGGTTAGAGCCGACCCCCTGCTGAGGCTATGCACTATGTTCTGTAAGTTAAACACCAGATACACAGTAACAAGTCAGCGACAGGCAAGAAAGAAACATAGGAGTCCTCTGAATAAGTCTCCATTAGCCTGTGTGTGTTCACCATAGACTGTGTCTCAAAGCTGGACGACGTTTCTACATTTCCTCCCGTTGTGAAAAAGCTCAAATTTCCTGCACAAAGCTGCCACCATCTTGCATTTTGACATAATTTGGAGCCACAGACTGTGCAGCAGTGATCGTGGTGTAGAGCCACGTTATCGAGGTCCCTGCCGATACATGCACTTGAAGTTATTAAGACCAAACTGACCGGAAAACATGAGCACTTGAACCAACATCGGTGTGATGAGAACTACCTAAAATGACATCAACCATCTTTGAGAAGAAATATTTTAACTGTATATTGACTTTTCAGTGGCCTTTCTTTTTTCATGTTCCATCTATCAACATAGATTAGGCCCATTTGTCAACCTATTCTGTAGCCAGCCACCAGGGGGGCTGTCATGTCATCCATCTTTACAGTCTGTGGTCTGAACCATAGACTGTATATAAAGATGAACAACATGTCTCCACTTCCTCCCACCATCCAGAAATGAAGCCAAAAAATCCCAGATATGGAAGAGGCCATCTTGATTATTTGGAGCTAGAGTCTGCGCAGTAGCAGAGTCCCAAACATGTGCTCAACCAACTATGAGTCATTATTCATTATTACCCCATTTTATGGCATCAAATAACATTAAACCAAACTTACTGGAAATATTAGCACTTCAACAAAGAGGAGCAGGATTTACGACCTATACTGCAATCAGCCACCAGGGGGAAGATCCAGAGGATGTGGCTTCACTTTTGGGAAGAAGTCATGTCGTCCATCTTTATATACAACTCGAGTTGTCCTGAGAATTTAAGAAGGATGATCAAACGAGACCTATAGTTTTAAAGTGAAAGAATCCCCTCAGTGGAAATGTGGAAACCCTCATCATCTGAATCATCACACACCATAAAATAATCCTAAATGACCCAAATGTACTATTTAAAGTATTGGTATGACTAGTGGATACAAAAATCCCTCAGTGGAACACTGACTGCCAACAGGGTTTTCTTTTACCAAACGTGATAAAGGTAAAACACAACGCTCATTCCAGGTATTATCATGTTTGTCATGAGATAGGCCGTCTATGCAAAGCAAATAATGTGAAGTGAGGTAAACACCGAAAGAAAACCTCACCTCCAGACTGAGTAAGCACAAAAGGTGTTGGCACTGTTAACGACTGTTGGATCTGTGGCACTGCGAACACACCCCGACACGCACTCACACTCATTACACTGACTGTAAGTATGCAAGAGCTTTTAGCCTTTTTTGGTGCATTTCAGGAAGAAGATAATGAAACTTAGAAAGGCTGTCATCACACAAACAAAAACATACGAGACAAGGCTCCAGTTCAGAAAAGTGTGACTGTTGAGGATTATAAATATTTATTATGACTTTATGAAGCCAAAAGGTTTCATTTACAGAGAGATATTTACTCATCACAGTCGGTGTCTTGAATATCTGTCACTATTCTCCAAGATATTATTGAATATTTAAATTCTACACATATACATAATCTGAGTTAGATAACACACATCTGTATAGCCTCAACTTTGGTATACATATTAACTTACCTGAGTGTTGATGACCAGAGGGAAAAGCCCTCTGCCTCTGCTTGCTTCACTGGTTTTAAAGGCAACCATAAAAGCAATAACCTTCATTCACATCGAGTAACAAACATAGGGATTGTGTATTTTAATATTCCATCGCCATATTCACAACCAACGATTTCCCAAACCATGTAACCCACCAACATAATGGTTCGGATCTGACAGCATTTTCTTAAGACAATTTTAAAGTCTTACTTGAGTTTGGCTCTTGGATTGTAACAACAACTTAAATTTCACTCAAAACACAGCATCCAGCTCGACTCAGAATGCATAGGATTTGCACATGACGTTGAAAAAGCCTTAGTACAATGCAGGTTATTATGGGTTTGATAACAAATCTGCCTTTGGGGAAAACGGATAATGCCTTCTGAAACCATAATCAAGAGACGTGCCTCTTGGTGTAATAATTTAAGCAGGTAGTAGAGCTGTAGGTGTGAGAGGACGGGCCATGCTCAGAAACATGAATATGTGTAATTTGATACTGTCCACATTGTACAATATTGTACAGTATGAGGTGTTTATTTATTTTTTCTAAATGGTGGCTTCGACCTTAGTCAGGGACTGAAATTCATTCTTAAATTGTAGCACATAAATAACCACTGGCTGATTTTGAAATACTAAATCATAGATAGTGTTATGTTGCGTTTGTCTATAAGCAATCGTGCAGTATGAAAGATTGATGCTCTGACTGTTATTGAAAAAAACAAACCAACTGCAGCTTTGGGTGAAGCAGCTGTCATCAGAACTATATGGTAAAGTTGCAATGTGAAATATGTGCAGGTACCGAACACAAGCCACAGTGAAAGTATCCTGGTCTCGCTCTCTCTTACTGAACCACTACAGTCAGGCCTTCTGTTCGGGGCAGCAGCGGTTCGCTGCAACTCTGGTCGACATGTATTGTATAAAAAAAAAGTACACGTGAAAAAAAGACGTTTTTATGTAAAACAGTTTTGTAAATTCAGCTGCCAATGTAAAAAAATGTATTGTGAATTGTATTTTATTTTGTACGATACATCACTACTGTTTTTCTTTTTGTTTTCCTTTTGTACTGTATATAAAAAGCACTTTATTTTAATTTTTCAAATAAAGATGAAATGATAATTTTTTTATTCGAGGGGCTCATGATTTTATTCAGGGGCACGTTTCTCATTAACATACCTTTTGCTTGTTTAGTCAAAGTTTAGTGTTGTTTCTCTCTAATCCCCATTGTAAACATACAAGAACACATAATAAATCCATATAAGTAACACACTGAACGTATAAGTAACAACCTAAACATAAATTATGTACCACAGTCAACATAGAATGTGACACACTCAACATATAACTACACAACTTATGAATACTGATGTGGCATGTAAGGACACAACATAGTATCAGTCAAATGGCACGGGATAGACAGTATATGAGTATTGAAAGCCTGTCTAGTGCTGAAATAGATTGTGCAGCGTAAAATACTTCATGGAAAACAACCTTGACCCACAGGATGAGTGTATTCACAGTTAAAAAGCTGCAGATGTTGTAAGATAACAGCATTAACAGTAAAAACAACAGCAGGTGAAATGACTATAAAAAGTGACTGTTCTGGTGGAGTTCAGTTTGTAGAGGGGGGGTGGGGGGGACGTTTGGTTAGAGATTTACCTGGGGTGGGGGCAAGGTGCTGAGGTCCTGTTGTGTTCATTTATCAATATCAATGATTTGTGAATATAAAGTCTGCTGGTCCACAGACAGTTGAAGGGTTCTACTACATGTTCTCTGTTATTATTTGACAGTTTTAATCTCTCAGGGTGGAGTCAGACTCACTGTCCCAGCCCAGAGGAACAAAGAGGCGTGTCTGATAAAGCTCACACCTACAAGGCAAACAGAGGGGAGCACCTGAGCTGGTTCTACTGCAGCTCCAATGCGTTTATCATCACCAGCAGGGCCAGCTACCACGATCTGCCCCTGATCACCATGATATACATCGATCTATAGAGGAACAGGAGCTGCTTTGCAGAATCCACTGGTGAACCCGCCCACACCGACACCTGGACCAATGGGCGGATCTTAAACTCACACTTGTGTTCGGGGCAGAGGACCTGAGGCGGTCCACAGGAGGAGCTGCGTTAGGTTTGAACTCTTCAGAGCTTTCGCGTGTTTTGAACCGGTGGACATGGACAGACCCAGTCTCCGGAGGCTGTTTTCCGCCTGCGATGTGAACCAGACCGGGAAGATCGAGCTCGGGGACTTCGCGGTGGTTTGCCGGGATCTCAACGTGCCCGAAGCCGAGATCAAGTCTCTGTTCGACCGGTTCGACGCGGACGAGGACGGATACATCGACTACAGCAAGTTCTCCTCCAGGTTCCGGGAGGTGTCCGAGGCGCTGGAAGGGGCCTCCGGTGGCGCCGGGTCGAGCCTCAGCCCGGGAGGTTCGTGGGAAGAGTTCGTGGGTCGGATGGACTCGGAGAACCTCCTGTCTGAAAGGTGCGATCACATCCGGCTGTCCGGTCCGTGTTCAGGCAGCACACTGATCTCAAGTTCCTGTTCAAATCCTGACTCATCTCAGGAGCTGTTATTCACTCATCTAATTACCATCCTCTCATTTACACTATACAATACGATGCATCGCAATGCAATGCAATACAATGTGATATGATACGATACGATACAATATAATGATTCAAAATGATACAACACTTTAGTAAATTATACAAAAAATATACAATATGGTGTTTAACAATACTATATGATTCAAAATGTTACAATACAACATAAATCTATACAAATCGATACAATAAGATAAGATACAATATAATACGATGCAATACAGTGTGATACAATGTGACATGTTATGATACAATATGATGCATTATGATCTAATATATGATATTCAAACATGCATGTATTCCTCCTGATAATAAATTGTATATATCAGACACTAAATCACACATTCAAAAGCAATTCTCTAAGGTACATACATCTACATAAAATATATGGAGTGTAGTACAAGGTAACTGCAATAAATCCGTCTCAACATAAATATATTATATTAATTTTCTGTAGATTGTTTTCAAAAGAGTCGATTTATTTGAATGGTCGTTTTGGAGGCTGTCATTTTGATCCCATGCTTTTTTTCCCATCCAGTATGAATTAAGACTGATACAATAATAGGAGCGCCTCCCTGTGTAACCTAGTAGGGCCACAAATTAAAAGCTAACATAACCATAAAAAAATAAATCACTTTAAACAGACCTAGTAAAAACTGAACATGATAATCCTGATGAAGAGAGCATTTATTGCTGCGCTGTTGTTTCATACAGCCAGTAGCTTCATTTTGGCAAATAAAGTGTTGGAATGTGGGTTAATCATTTGGCTGAAACTTGGATAATATGCAGTTCAACAAACCACTGGTATATGTATCCATCAGTGTGTCTTACATGTTAAAGCTATTTTCTCACTGTTAAAGGAGACAGAGATGAATGATGCAGGCACGTCAGACGATTTGTTCCGCCTGTTAATTCATATTAATAACGTGTCACACTTAGGTGGGGGAAAAAAAGAAGAGCTGTTTCTTTTCCTTTAGTTGTCGCATTGGTACACAGCTGCTGCCCTCTCCAGTTTGTGGATCTTGGCTGATGGCTGTTGATCTTTTTACAAGTTTCTCAGCTGCTGTTTGTTTGCCTGTCTAGGTGCAGCCATCTTTATGACGCACTGTGGATGCAGCGCTCCAGCCCTAACTCGTCACTGACAGTCATGCAATGTTTCTTATTTGTAGATCTCCTGACAACTGTTCACCCGAAACGCTGCACAGGCGACGCTGCACTTCCTTGAGTCCACAGTAACTCACCGGAAAAGTTAAAAGTCCACAGTGCATTCCCATGCTACCGAGTTCAGGGACATCAACTACTTCTATTACTCTCTTTTTGTACATTTCTATCGTCATAAAAACCATTTTTGCATTTCAATATTACCCATGTTGAGTGGTGCAGAAATGATGAGAGTTGAGAGTTAGTATCAAAGTGATAAACAAAAGTGATCTGTTTGCCTAAAGGACTTAAAGGGATAGTTCACAGAATTGAAAATTCACTCATTATTTACTCAGCACTATGCCGATGGGGGTCGTGGGGGTGAAGTGTTTGAGTCCACAAAACACTTCTGGAGTCTCCGGGGTAAACAGTGTTGCAGCCAAATCCAATACAACTGAAGTAAACGGGAAAGAAAACAAGTTTGAAAAAACAGAACAAGCCTCCATACGGATCCTGTGCTGTCATCCAAGTGTCTGGAAGCCCCGACATTCATATTCAACTCAAAACGGCGTCATTTACACCATGATTGTAGCCTAATTGTCCTCTGATATCCTCCTCCTCGGTGCTTTCATGTTCTCAGGGACACACTGGAAAACTCTACACCCTCTCGCCTAAGGGCTAGTGGTTTGATCGCTATGTCCACTAGCATCGTTTCTTCCTTTAGGCTTAAAACTTTGGGTAAATAAGGCCGTTTGGAGTCAAATATGAATGTCGGGGCTTGCGGACACTTGGATGACGCCAAATGAGCAGTATGGAGGCATGTTGTGAGTTTTTTCGGTTGTTGTATTACGTCTGAAGAAGAGGACACCTTGGCTGCAACACTGTTTTTCCCAATTTAACAGAGTTAGAGTGAAATATTCTGGTGTTTCGTGAAAGAAACTGACTAGTGATATATTTTGGTCCCTGACATCGAACAGACCTTTGGGCAGTGGGTCCAGGGAGACGTAACTAATGGGTGGTGAATTTATAGTTGGGACATCACAAAGTAGTCGAGTCCTGTCCTCTTGTTTTAAGAAGTGAGCATTTGTTTAAGGCGTTAGGGTTTTTCCGTGGGTTGAATGTTATAATATCTTCATATCGAACAACATTTGACCTTTAAAAGGCTTAAGCTACTTTCACATTGCTCATTATCGGTTATGGTGAAAACTATTTCAAACATACTGACCGAGCGCACAGATTGATAGTAGGGGAGTTAGTCTTTGATTTGAGCAGAAACTCAGATTTTGGGTGGAGTTTGATTCAGAGAAAATTGCACTGACCTCTATCACTGGAAGTAACTATTTGCTCTTCTCGTGTAGTCTCAGGGAGCAGCTGGCTGATCTTTACCATTCCATTCATTCCTGTGCAAACACGGCCCTGCTTCAGGAGTACGAAAAAACCATCCACGCTCTGATCACCCAAAGTCTGGACAACAGACGGGAGTGTGAACTGCTGGAGACCAGTTTGAAGCGGTAAGAAAAAGAGAGACTTTTTTCTATTTCACACAAAATCTGAACTAAAATGAATGAACAACAAGTTGCATCACATATGTTTCAATAAAGAAGGACACGTGTCTTATGTGGCTATAATACTATATGTGTGTGAGCATGAGAGGTGATTTAAGTAATGGTATTTCAAACAGATGATTTTTTTCTGGCAGCCATGTCTGAATTGTCCTTGTCCTGGTTATCCCTCCATTATTTTACAAGTTGTCTCCAACCCAAACTATGGTCTCCCATGATTTAACATAAAGTCTGACCAGTGAGCTGTCCTTTGGTTTTATTTCTCTGTTCTCGTGTTGTTTTTATTCTTGTTTTATTTGTTCTGTTTAACAAGAAAATTCAGTGTATGTATGGACGAGAAAAAACTAAAATCATTTAAAAGTGAATTTCAATTGTTAAAAATTCTGAAAAGTGAGATGTAAGCTTTGCAAAAATGATTAGAATTGATGATGATCTTTACAGTTAACACAACTTTTCACCCTCTTTTTGCTCTGTTTTGGTTTCCACCTCTTTTAGAAACATTGTAAATTTAAAATATTTTTTTTTCATCACATTACCGTGAAATCACTGAACTAAACTGAATATTGTGTTATCATTTATTTTTATTTTTTATTTATTTTATGGTCATGCCTTTTTTCTGCAGTAGGTTTTCTGGCTCAACAATCTGGACAGTAAATCTCACACGCTGTATTGAGAAAAGGATTTAATCATTTCCTTTTAAATCTGTGAAGTGAGACCTATCTCTTTAAATGATGTGTTGAATTTCAGTTCTTCACACAGGAAGACATTGTGTCTCTAAGCAGGGTTTGTTCAGTGTCTAAGCTCCGTCTGTGCTTCAGTGACTGCACAGCACGAGAAAGAGAACATTCCTCGTTCAAGGAAGTAGGAAAAGAAAAGAATGTGCTGCCCGGCCTGTTCTGTAATCCCTTTACAGACTAGATATATTTATTCTAGCTAAGTTTCCAAGTCAGTTGACATCAACATAACTTTGAAAACATACCAAAAAAAACATAAAAGGGATCGATCACCTTATATAAGTTTGGTTTGGTTATTCTCTGGAATCTGTCCTTTAAAATCCGTCCCCCCCCCCGCCACCCTCGCCTCTCTGGTTTCGTGTACTGTCTGTCGAGAGCAGAGAGTCACAACTGCAGCACGTTCAAAGTCAAATCAGTCAGGTACAACTGTCTCTGGACTAGCAGGTGAATGGATTCTTCTTTTCTTTCACCTGCTGTATTAATCCCCGGGACGTTACCGGAGAATCTGCTTTGATTCAGGAGATGCGAGGCTGCCGGCACAAACTTGAACATTTACCTTTCCTCTTCAAACAGAGCTGAGGAGATGAACAGCAGTCAGCTGGAGGAGGTGGAGGACGACATCCAGCTACAGCTTGTCAGAACGGAGGAGCGGGTGAGAGACGAGGTGAGACCAGCAGGATGTATAATGGATTTTTTGTTTATTAAAAACATCCCAATTAAATCTAACAACCTATATGAATTGGCTGTGTTATACGCTGCAGCATCAGTAAACAGTGCAATGACAAACTAAAATAAGCATTGCCCCCACACTCCTGTTGGCTCCTGTGAGCTACCTGCATATTTGCGGAGCAGCAGCTCCACAGCAGGTTACACGTCTGCTCACAAAGAGCCTCTGTACAGTCAGATGAAAGCCGCTCTACACAGCCCTGAGCTGGCCTCTTACCTTCTTCGGTTTCATGTCGGCAGGAGCGCAAGAAAATGGAAGGAGTCATGGCTACTATGCAGAGGAAGTATAAGAATGAGGTGGCAGACCTGCACGCAACTGTGGACGGTCTGTTAAAGGTAAGATACACCGCATATTTGTATTTACACACAGATTGTATAAAGCTGAAATATGTGTTCTTAATAGAGAAATAGTCAAAAAAGCCACTAAAGCTGAAAGACAAAGGTAACATAGATGATGCAGAGGAAAAATAACAAATGAGAGAAAGATGAACATGAAAACTTGTCTCGGACATGGTTTTGGGGTTTGTGTTTTATGTGTACGGCTGAATAGTGTTATGTTTACTGTCAGAGACTCATTTGTATTCACTGTACAACACATAGCTGAAAGTGATGTTCAGTGTGAGGACAAATGTGTCTCTGGTGGTTACCTCTGAATGTGGCAGAATAGATAGTTCTAAAATGATTGATGTTGTTGCACTAGTGGAGCTGTTCAGGTTTGATACCTGTCGCTGTTTCTGTAGTGTCGAGTGAGCTGATGGTGCAAGTTACACACGCAGATGGCTCTGACCACCTGGGAAATACACAAAGGCCCAGAACACACTCGTGATTAATAATTGGATTAAGTAGAATGTATTTTTTCTACTGTTGATCTAGCGCTAGTAGATTTGGACACATGCTAAATAAAATGCTCCAGTGCACTGTAGACCATGCACTAAGATTGTTAAAGCTGATATTAGTCAATTCAGTCTATACACTGAATATGATTTATTGTTTGATTATTACTGATGGTATTTTAGTTAAAAAGAGATTGAAGGGATGTCACAGGCATTTCTGAGGTCATCAGAGAAACAGGGTCATCAGAGAGCACTGACAAATGTCTGTATTTATTTAATTTCAAATGTAAAATGCCTCACTCATTTACCAATTTACTGTTCTTTAAAAAGCAAACAAAGGGATTCTCAAATGTTTTGTGTTTCTGTAAAAAAAACCAAAAAAAAGCCAGTACTTATTAAGATATCTTTATTAGCTCTCAAACACTGCTATCAGCAAACATCTCTGTAGTGTGAGTGGGGGTTGAATCGTCGTGCCTGTATGGAACTGCCAGTCTGGAAATGAGGGTCTTGGATCTGTGAAGCCAGTCATCAGCACCTAAAGTGTTTTAACAAAATGTCTTTTGTCCAGCGCCAGGAGGACTCTGACTTCAACCAGACAAAGGACGAGGTGGAGAAGCTGAACAGAGAAATCAGTCACCTCTCACAGGTCAGTCAGGTTGGAAGTGATCGTTCGGCTGAATGAATCAGATGCATGTTTTATAAGACTGCTCCAGTAAATCTTTAAATCTGTGAACAGGTAAACGAGCAGCTGCGGACGTCCCTGCTTCAAGCCCAGACCAACATATCCGTGCTGCACTCGGAGCTGGACAAGCTGAAGAACATGTACGCAGATCAGAAAAATCAATACGATAGGTGAGGCACTGTGTTAAGATCAAGCATGAACACAAAATGTGACGCAGCGACGGCGTTTTCTCTAATCTACGTGCATTTATTCCCAGAGAAAAAGAGGATTTGAAGATGATGGTCATGGAATACCAGTCGTACTCCAGTCAGATACAGATCCTCCAGTAAGTCTGACCTGAAAACTTTGTGTAACGAATGCAGTCTCACAATGTCTGCATCTTGGTTTATTTGATGGAAAGTATAAAGTATATAAGTATAAAGATGTGTCCCCCAAATGTAGACGTAGGGAAACACAACTTTAACAAATGTACCACATATTGACAATGAAGGCCTATACATGCCAAGTCATAACCATATACTCAGATTTTGTGTAATTATTACAATAAATATTAAAAATTGCATATTGGACTCTTTTCCACCTTACTACTGTTTAATTGAAAATATAAAAGTATTTTTACAAATGTGGTTTTTAAAGTGTCAACTTTTTCAGAAACTAATTAGTAGTATAAATAATTACTACACTTCTGCCTTTACAGTTTGGTTCATCAAAATTACAGAAACACATGTTTAAACTGCCCTCTAGTGGTATCAAGTCAGACAGTAAAGAAAATACAATAACATTCAAACATTTAGAAAACTCTATCAGCAACATGTCTCTTCAAAAAGAATGTTCCAGTTACAACCCAAATTTGTATTTTTGTTTTATTTTATTTAGTCATAAACACCTATTAATAAATAAATAAATAGTTTAAAATCTATGATAATGTATTCGTAAACAGGTTAGTGTTTATAAATTGTTATAATTATAATAAGTATAATATATTATTACAGTTGTAATAATTATACATTAAAATATAAAAATAAATACATCTGAAATATAATTTAATAGTATAAAATATGAACAACTAAAAAACTACAAACATAAAATGATAATTGTTAAAAATAGCTTTATACTGTGCCTCTGTACAACTTTATCATAGCGTCTTAAAAATACTGTATTAACTGTTTATATAATATTTATAAGTATAAAGTATAACCTATGACCAGTAAAAAAGTATTAAGTTGACAGTGGCAGTTATATTGAATATTTGTGTTTTAAAACATGGAATGTATAAATCTGACTTCTGAATTACTTTAAGTGTAAATGTTCCTCTTCGCTGTCCAGTCTCTACAATAACCCCCAGGTTGTTAACCGTTCAGCTCTTGAACAACTGGTTTAACACACACTTGCTGTGTGAAAGCAAATGTTTGTCCATGTAACTGACTCTTTCTTGTGTTGCCTCAAACTCATTAGAGAAATGAACAAGAACCTGTACGACAGTAACGATGGGCTTCGATCCTCGTTGGCCAGTGAAGCTGTGGCAGCTAAAAGGAGGGTGAGTGTGTCCTGTGCAGACGTAGATCCACAGCAGATAGAAGCCGACAGTAAATTGTTTTCAGTAGTTGGGAGTGTGAAAGTTTCCTCTCTGACATTTTAAATCTGCTCTACAGCTGTCTCCCCAAAACGAAATCCCAGCCCGAAAGATGAAGCCGCTCCGACAGAGCACACTCAAGCACAGCAGGTATATCAAGTTTTTTTTTCTTTTCGTTTTTCACACCTCTCTGAATCTGAAGATGGATGTCAGTGAATTTAATTGTCACAGCTGAAGCTAGTCTGTGTGTGTGTGTGTGTGTGTATGTGTGTTGCTGCAGTTCGCAGCCAGATCCCAGTAAAACCATTTACTCTCATGTGGCCTCCTGGGCTGATAAGTACCTGGACAGCGGAGTCTCGCTGCCGATGGACACGGCCGAGAGCAGTGACTATGACAGCGACGAGAGCCGGGGCTCGGTGGAAACGGTGCATCACAGCTACTCCTGTGTTCCGTCTGACGTGGAGGTCAGAACGCACATCAGCAGGTCACATAATGCCAATAGGCTGATGAGCTTATAATCAGTGTTGTCTTCATGTGTCACAGATCTCAGAAGTCAAAATCTGAAGCTGCAATGTCAGTGACTCCCAGCAGGGCGAGCTCCATCGCGTCCTCACTACGAAGACGCTTGTCTGCGTTTTCCACGAAGGTAAAATTATCTAACCTTTTTAATGTATTGACTCCATTCTACTGTGAAGCAGCTTCTACTGTTTAATGCTTTAAAACACACATTTATAGTTAGTCCTACTGGTTTTATGTAAAGTGCATGAATAACTATTTCAGTGTTACCTCATTGCCCATGCACCAGCCTTGTATGGGGCTTTCAAATGTATCTCCTGGTCTTCATCAGTTGATCTGCAGTTGTCATCATGTGACCTAACTCCAGGAAAAAGCCACAGCTTTTAATGTAGAAAATCAAGAACTGTATTTGTTAGATTAAGTATAACATTAAATTCAGCTAACTTAATAAATACTGTTTTTAAAAGTGAATTTTAAGACCTTCCACATAAATCGGTGTACTTTTTGTCACTTCTGTTCTTTCCCTCAGCCGTTAGAAGCCAGCATAGAAGAAACTGAGGAGCCCACTCCGATGTACCGTCTGGTTTTAGCCGGAGATGCCGGAGCAGGAAAGTCCAGCTTCATGCTGAGGCTGACGCTCAACGAGTTCAGAGGAGACATTCAGACGACGCTGGGTGGGTGCACAGAAAACACACTCGATAAAACTCTTGACACATTCTTGATTTAAGACGTGGAACTCTGCTTTTTGCCTCGCAGGAGTTGATTTCCAGATAAAGAGGATGTTAGTGGACGGAGAGAAGACGAGTCTGCAGATCTGGGACACAGCTGGTCAGGAGAGGTACTGCACCGACTCTCGTGACATTCCTCTATAGGAAGTAGCAGCGAGAATTAAAACCAGTCAACAAATAACTTGACTAAAAATAAGTTTATATTTCTTCTCACGTTAGGTTCCGCAGCATCGCCAGATCTTATTTCCGTAAAGCTCACGGCGTCCTGCTGCTCTATGATGTGACTTCAGAAAGCAGCTTCCTTAACATCCGAGCGTGGGTGGATGAGATTCAGGTAAGGGTGGAAGTACTGACTGACACACGGATGAATGAATGACACTAGACAAGCAGGAATATATTTCACGGAGTTCTTTGTTTTTTTAAATACAGGATTTGACGGAGGAGAAAATCCCCATGTGTGTTATTGGAAACAAGGTGGACCTCCGAGAGCAGCTCACTGAGGGGAGCTGTGTGAGCAGCTTACATGGAGAGAAGCTGGCCAAGGTGAGAAACAGTGTTTACACAGACGCCCTGGCCTCCCAGGTGTATAAATAAACCGACTTCACTCAGGTATGTTGATGCTTTGCTTGCAGGAATACGGCGCCTTGTTCTGCGAAACCAGCGCCAAAGAGGGAACCAATGTCGTGGAGGCGGTGCTTCATCTCGCGAGGTAGGAGGCCCGGAGACAGGGAGTCAGAGTTGAGTCTTTTGACTTCACAAACCCTGACGTCTCTTTGTTCTTTATTTTCACAGAGAAGTCAAGAAAAATGTGAACCTGAGACGCGAGTCGGGTTCACAGGTCAAACTGAGTCAATCCAACCCGAAGAAGACTCTGAACGACTGCTGTGGACTGTAGATGTTTCATATTGGAATATACCACGAAGCCAATTTTTAGGTTAAAATGTTTTAACTTACACATATTTCAAACTTAATTCTTAGATTTATTTTCATTAATTTAAATGCTCTAATCGGGATGAAGGTTTCTGCACATGTACAGATAAGCGCACATACGGTAATCAGGCTTCTTTGTGTCTCAGATTTTGTTCTTAATTGTTTGTGATTTTACGATCTTATAAATAAGGAATATCAATGGCTCAGTTTAGATTTAACCTAAATAATTCGAATGGTTTAGCCGAGAGAAACAATCTGCAAAGACTCTGAAGTTCATGCACTTTTTTCACCTTTGAGATCAAACTTATTTCACACAGTTGAACGGTTCTTTAAAGATGAAGGGAAAGACCAAACACGTTTGTATTTTAAACAGTTTTTATTTTAAGTATCAGTATAAACAAATATCAGGGCAACGTTACTGATTTGAAGGATGTTTTCAAAGATTTGTGCTGTTGAAAGTGTTTTTGTTTACTAAAATAAATGTTTGTGGTTTGGTCACAGACTTTACAAAAGTTCCACTGATTTTATTTTTTATTTGAGTATCTGTGATACAAGAACATGTTTCAGGACCCATCTTTATGATTGTGGATTGAATGTGATCCCATTTCAAAATAATATATATAGATATAAATCTCTATTGTGAAAACACATACTGAACTATTCTCCTTTTCATAAATATATCAGGTTTTCAGTGACAAGACACGTAGATAAACACACGTTCGGGCTCTGATGCTGCTTCTCGTGATCATAGGAAACTCCTCTCTTTTCAAAGTGCTATGTTTTCAGTGTCTTGCAGTTAGAATCACTGACGTCACTAAGCTCGCCAAGGCCACCAGCAGAGCTCCAAGGATAAACTTCCAGGAAATTCCCTAAAACAAAAAAACAAAGTCCCAAAAAAATGAAGCCTTATTATGTCAAATAGTGAAATGTACAGCTCTGGTTGTATTTTTGTGATTTGACTTACAGATGGTTCCTTCTTAGAGGGAATCAGAAAAGGTGGGATATTCTCTCCAAGCATCCCTGCAGGTTTGGGTTTCCACTCCTGAGTATCTTTGCCTCCTGATTGTCTCTTGACGAGTTTAGATAACTCCAAGTGAATCGCCTGAAGGAAAGGAGAGCGTTAAAATTACAATGCAGGCAGTGTTATTAATGCTGGCAGTAAAAATCTAATGTTGACAACGAGATATGGAGCCTTCCTCTTGAGGGGAAAGGGGAAGTTGCAGTTTTAAAAATGTCCAGCAGGTGAGAGCAGAGGTCTGAATTCGTCTACAGAAGAGGCCAAGAAATCATAGAAACTTCTATTTTTCACTTTTGTCATATCTTTAAAAAGTGTCACTAGATGAATTACTTTAAATTGTCATAAAAAGCGTTTGCAGCTCATAACTTCATGTTCTCAGCCTGTTCTGTGACTGCAGTATAGTAACTTTCTCACAGGGAGGTTAAATCAGGTTTCGGCCGAGTGTTTCATCCAGCTTCGAGACAAGGGTGTAATTTCCAAAGCAGCGTATATTTTCGTTTTGTCTAGACAAGACCAGACATACTATTTGTGGCAGTGTGCCTTGTAGGTCAGGTCAATGTAATATTGGAAGCAGTGTTTGGTAAACAGCTGATAGAGATGTCCTATTCACGCTTTTTAACGGAGATCCAGCCTGCAGGGTGTCAAACAAGCGAAGTGGAGTAATGTCCGTGAGGTGATGTTATAGTTGTAAAGGAGTGGTTATGGTAATTATACAGTGTGGAGAGTCTACGCTGAAGCTGGAGAGGTCAACTCAGTCTCCGGCTTTGACTTGCACGGCTCCAGAGTGACACCGTTTGACTAGCGGGTGTGTTATTTCTACCAGGTTTGCCGGGCAGCTCTGAGCCGTGCGGTCACATCTGGAGACTGCCAGATGTGTAGTTCAGCCAGATCCTCTGTGGAGGATTTGGCAGATTAGGAAAAACCACAAAAACAAGACAGAACAGGCCGTCAGAGGAGCAGAGAGCAGCTCACTGGGGTTCCTGCAACTGTTTGCTGTTAACTAGAGAGATGCAATAAAAAACAAGCAGTTGTGAGATGCAGAGGTTGTGGATTGGAGATGAGGCGAAGTGTGAACATTGTGAACGAGGAGGAATCGCTTGAACGTGGTTCCAGATGGAGGATGGAGCCTTCAATCATGTTTTTGCATTGACTGAATATGTTTCTGATGCTCGGATTAAGAGCAGAAAACAAAATAACCTTATACACGTAGATTATGTGCAGTGCATTCGGAACATATTCACACACCTTCAATTGTATCTCATTTCGTTATGTTGCAGCCTTATGCTAAAATCGATTGGCAATTTCAATCTCATCAACCCAAAATCAATACCCCGATGACGAAGGAGAATTTTAAAATGTTGAAACATCACAAATATGGATTTCTTCAGACACTTAGGTATTTTGCCTGAGGTAAGACGCTGCATAATTGTCAGATTTTTCCTACACTACATAAAAACACAATATAGTAAGGCAAACCAAGCCCTGAGAACCTGCCTCCAGAGCTCATGGTTTTGAAATCAATGAAGTTTGGAATAACCAGGATTCTTCTCTTGAGCCTAACTCCTGGCTGAGCTGCAGAGATCCTGAAGAACACTGTAGCACTACAGTGTCTTTGGTTAAAGACACATGAAAGCAGCTTAAGTTCTCTGACACTGTGAGAAACTGTGATGGAACCGAGACTGAACTGTCTGACCTCAGTTTTAAGCATCATGCATGAATGAATGTTTGGAGACATGATGCTAGAAGTGGTCGTCACTTAAAAAAGGTTTCCCCGTCTCGAGGCAGGATCTCTGGAGCTCAGCCACAGTGACCACCAGGCCCTCGGTCACCTCTCCTAACAAAGCCTCTCTTCCCTGAATGCTGAGTTTGGGGCGGGTGGACACATCAAGGAGAGTCGTGGTTGTTCCCAACGTCTTCCATTTAAACATTATGGATCATTAAAGATGATCAAGCGAAAGAGGAGGTCCCTTAGCTGAATTTAAAATGTCCTGGCAACATCTCTGAATACTGTGGTCAATATTAAGCATAAACCCATTGAAGAGTGTCACTACTGCCCCAATCTCCTCTTGAATGGAGGACTTCAATGCTCTCCTGTTGGGCACCAGTCAGCCATCACTGTCTGGCTTGGTGCAGATGCGACTGCTAACTGGTACTAGGCAGAGGGACAGTGTGTCACTTGTTCTTGCATCTCTGCATCGGCTACCGCTAAGATACAGGACAGATTTGAAGGCTTAAGCTCCTCTGCCCCACTTTCCATCCCCAGATCTCTTGGCGGCCCCTCGGTCGAAGCTACGGGTGTAAGGGGGATTGCATCTTCGCTGTAGCTGCCCCAAAGCTCTGGAGCGCTCTACCACTTTCTATTAAGTATTAACCCTCTGTTGAGACTTTCTAAGCTCCACTGAAGACCCTCCTGTTCTCTTTTGACTGCCCATGACTCAGTCTTATTTACTAATGTATTTACTGATTGGTTTTTAGCCTGTTTAGTCCACTTGTTTGCAAAAGATTTTGAATTGAATGGATTGAAATGAAGTACTGTTCAGACATTCCTGTTCTCCAGTGGATGAACCCCCGTGACAGGTGATTCAATTGTGAAATTGGCATTTCTGTTTTTTGTGCGTTTAGCTCCACAAAGTCGTCTGAGTCAAGGCTCTTTGTTAAAGGTCAATATTAATTAATTAATAATTATTTTTTTAACATTTATTAAATCTATATTCCATATGAAACAGCTACATGTACTACATGAACTATGCATACTGTCATTACTGAAATCCCAAGTCCAGGCTTGACAGTGTTTTTTCCAGCATTGATATTTAAACCTTTGAGTATAACATATTAGAGAGCACACATTTAGAAACTAAACACTAATATTGTTCTCTCTAATGATAATTGTGGCCTCACAAAACCCTTTCCTTTGAGTACCAGGCAGATGGGAGGGAGGAGCTCATCCAAATAATCTCACCTTGGTGGCCGGCTCCAGTTTCAAGGCCTTTTTTAGCACCTCCATCGCCTCTTTGTATTCACCACTGTCTGACAGGACCTGAAAGAAATGAATACAATCCTCTTCTTTCCTGGAACTCTCCCAACAATAATAATTTATGGATTGATATGAATCAACAGAGATGCTCCCAGTTGCTTCTCACCTTTCCCATCCTGAAGAGGGCCTTGACGTTGTTTGGCTCAAGGGTCAGGACGTCCCGGGTGGTGTGCAGCGCCTGCTCGTACTGCTCCAGTTTGAGCTGAGCGGTGGCCAGGTTGTTCAAACACTTCACCCGGTAGTCCCGCACCTCCTCCTCCTCTACCGCCACGCCGCTGTCCGGTCCGTCTGTACAGGGACACACAGCAGATCATGCACTTACACTTTGCTTTGGACATTAAAAGACATAAGTAAAGGTCTGGACATCTGAGAAAGGAGTTAAAATGAATACAGTAGTTGGACTCGGACATGTGTCTATCTCAATAAAGTATTGACCTAAGTGAGGAGCATTTTGATTCTTGTCTCTGAGCATGATGGGTAATTGTTAGCAGCTCAGGGACGATATGTGCAATGGGTGCACATATTTTTTTCTCCTTCTTTTCCAGATTTGCGGTTGGATTCCAAAAGCAGATTCTAATTTGGAACGCTTCCCAAGCTTCAATTTGTATATATTATTGTTTGTTTGGTCACTTGGGGGCAGCAGAACAACATGTAAACACAACACTGACATATCATTGTAGGAAGTCCTGGCAAATGTCCACAGACACAAAGTGTGGCGTTATGTTTCTGGTCAAATTAATTTACAGACATTCTCTCTCCCTTTAGCTTTTGTCTATGACTTTGTTCACCAGCTAGTTACTTAATCCGGTAGCGTTCAGTGACTTCTATAGAGCTGTTAAAATGAAAACATCTGCTGCTGCAGTTGATCCTATTGAATCATTAAAGCTGTGAACTAGAAAACAACAAAAGCAGCTTAATAAGATAAAAACATAAGTAGTACTGAGGGCAACTGAGTGTTCATCGCAACAAGCGACAAACACTGATCAGTGCAGCTTTAAGCTTCAACTCTTTTACTGAATTTGTTTCCGAGGAAAGAATTATGTGCAAAACATTTCAGAGAGCCATTAATCTGTTTAACACAACAACAATGTGATTAATCAAATGAAAGTTACTTTCATTTTTTGAATGTCGTGTCATTTCATTATGTTATTATCTCCGCCAAGGAGGTTTTTACCCGTCTATTTGTTGCTCAGTAGGATTGCCCAAAAATGTACTGTTTTTTATATTTTTATATTTTTTATCAACTGCAAATATTTAAATGTTTTTAGAATTTAAGATTGAGTATTCCCACATGGTGACAAAGTCTTGAAGCAAAATATTTTCTCTTTCTCTCTCTCTTTTATTTCTTCATCCTTACCCAGTTTAATTTATCTATTCCCATGATGACAGTTAAAACTCTTGTTAAATATGTTTATTTGCACATGGTTGGTGTCTCTGCTTCATTATTATCTTTTTTTTCTCTGCTCAGCTTTTCATCTGTTAATGACACGATCTCGATGCCCTGATAAACTCCTCTCTTCAGTGCCACGCCGAGTTAACTCGCAGCTCTACCATCATTGACACATTAAGAGGCAGTTCATGTTTTTCTCTTCACTGACTTGTTCAGTCACATTCTCCTCCACGGGCCCACCCTGCCTCGGCCATGATCAAAATGATTAAGAAGGTGAAAATCATATGAGAGTTGATTAGCCTGGATTAAGCTGAAGAATTAAGAGGAAAACATTTGTGACGTGACGTGGCCCTGCGTCGTGATGGTGTGATTAGTGTGATGGAGAGCCGGGGGGCGTGAAGCTGTTATGGCATTCTGAGTTGAGATAGATGTGGAAATGTTGTCTGTGGTCGAAACCTAGTGTGTGTGTGTGTGTGTGTGTGTGTGGGTGGGTGTGGGTGTACATACGTATGTATGCATGCATATGTGTGCCAAACACTATCTGTGCTGTACCTTCAATTTTGCCCTTTCCCTGGGAAGATAATAGTCACATCAACCATTATAGCAGATTCCTGCTGGAGCTGATAGTATGGGAAATATTTTTCTATGAATAAATTCAGTTTTGACGCTGCGTTACCTCGGCTGCATGTGGTTAGGACATCCAGAGCCATACAATAGGCCCGGGCGGCCATGCAGTATTCCTCTCTCTGGAAATGAAAATTTCCTCGCTCTCGTTTCTGGTTGCCGATGCGGATGCGGTCGGCGACGGGCAGAGTAAATGGGTCTGGTTTCTCTCTAATGTCCAGCAGCTGAAGCTGATAGAGTAACGGAGCCCAGGATGGAATATCAGGCTCTCTGCACATAGACAAACAAACAGACAGAAAAACAAGCACAAGCATAAACAACATCATCACAGCAAAAGAACCACGGTAAAGTTTATCTGTGAGTGACACCAGACGTCTTTTGAAATCCTCAAAAGAACACACTGATCTTTTAAAGGCTTTTTAAATCAGTCAAGCAATGGATCTGTTTTCAAGTGATAACCATCAGCTTCAAGAGAAGCAGAAACAAGCTACTGAACATCCTGCACACAAAACCCAAAGCTCTTCAGCTAATGCATGTCATTTGATAGCCGTCTTTAAAATACAGTAGTGTTTACACTGACGGTAAATATATAAATAGTAGAATGTAAAATAATGTTTATTTCTCCTCAAGGAGTTTGAAAGGTTGTATGGTAAATACTTGGAACCATTATTTGTCCAACTCTTTTCTTAGTTCACACCAGGGGTTACTAACAAAGGGACCGCAGTCCTGATCCAGAGTCAGATCCGGCCCTATCCGGAGCTACAACAGAAAAATCATTGAGAATTGTCACATTTTGACAGAGCATTTCTATTTTAACCAGCAAAAATATACATAACTGATCCTGCTGTTTATTTACCATCTTAAAAAACATTCCTCACGTTATACTTCAAGTAGTAGAGGTTCCCATTGATATATAACAACC
Organism: Pseudopleuronectes americanus; assembly: GCA_038501795.1. Classification (NCBI taxonomy): domain Eukaryota; kingdom Metazoa; phylum Chordata; class Actinopteri; order Pleuronectiformes; family Pleuronectidae; genus Pseudopleuronectes; species Pseudopleuronectes americanus. Next base: position 11,285,439 of record CM076720.1, on the reverse strand, counting down.
CAAATAAATCATCCCTTATCTGTTGTTTCCAGGCAATATTTATTGTATCTTTCTCTCTCACAATATTTGTAATGTGTGCCCGTCTCAGATCTGTACTTGACTAGGGGGTGCCATGTCTCTCGCCCCCTAACGTCAGCTGGTAAAGACATTGGTGGGATGAATTTTCTCTCTGAACTGAAACATGCAAAAAGTGGTTTTAATTGAAATGTTCCCATTTTGAGTAGGAGGTCAAGGTCCTTGAAGTGAGGACGCAGCTGAGCAGGAGATTCCAATTTGATCTGAAGTTGAAGCTCGCCCATCAGGACAAACTCAGTCCCTAATAGAAACATGAATAACTATGATGGCACTCAGTGGAGGGCATATCTTGGCCAAGGGCCCTGTCTGACAATGTTGAAGAAAGTGATTAAAAAAAACCTTCCTAGATCTGACCCTTTTGTCCAGAGCCATACCAGAATTTATTACTTTACAGTGGCTGAAAAAACCTGCCTCCTCAAACCACATTTAAATCTACAGATTTGTATAAGTGGCTCTGTACAACATTGTACATACTCATACATATCAGACTCCCAAATATACCTGATTATCCATTTCCATCAAGATCCATGCATTATTTGAAGGGAAATTGGTAAAAATGGCAGCAACAAAAACATTTATAAAAGAACCATTTCTGTCCAGACAGACAATCAATTGAATGGGTTCTTTTATGTAACATCCTTCCACCAAGTTTCATGGAAAGCTCTTAACTAGTTTTTGTGTAATCGTTCTAACAAACAAACCCTTTTTGGCAAATAGAAAACACAGCACTGCTCAACACCTGAGCTTTAGTGTCACTGCCTCGACAAAGGTATTTCATCAAACACACTCACACATTGTCCAGTACAACAACACTTGAACAAAAAATACAAACACCTATGATATAACAATATATTTAGGTGTTTTTCATGGGTTTTGACAGCTGTTTTCTGCATTGATAACATTTCACAGCATCCGTCGCCTCACACTCTTAAAAGGCAACATTTAAAGAAGCCAAAGTGACTCTGGCTCATTTAAGCAAATGAGGGTTTGAAACTGATACGAGCCGTTGAACCATCAATGGCTTCACCTTACTCAGGAGTCACTCAGAGGGAAAGTTAATTTGGTTTTCAGTCATCTGGCTCCTGGGAAACAATGGTCCATTATCAGTTCCTCTGTGGAGGCTGAGTTGAAAGGCGTGAGGAGTTGAATGAATGAAAGACTCTTGCCTTAAAAATACAAACAACTGAAAACATGCTGTATGTCACATGTTTGAACATCCATCATCTATTTTCAATACCGCTTATCCTTTCATGGTCATGGGGGGAGCTGGAGCAGCACCCAGCTGACGTCGGGCGAGAGAGGTGGGGTACATCCTGGAGAGGTCATGCTTAAACATTCACACTTTATTATATATTTTTGACAAAATAAAGAGGTTTGTCATCTTTAAGGAAAACCCTGACAGTTTAATGGACTCAACAAAAAAAAAGGTCAGAAACTAAGTCCGACAGAAGAAAGTGCAGCTTCCCCACATATATCACCCACTGGCTGTTTGCTGCAAAGTGATAGTAGTGGGAGTTGTGTCAGTTTGAATTATTCAAACTGGTTGTGTCAGTGACACAGTTTATGTCTGTCAAACAGAATTAGTTGTGTGCCCAGTGGCTTCGAGGCCGTGTCAGCAGGTGGGATCAGATTATCCTTTCACCTCTCCTCCCCGGAGACCTCATCCACTGTCACAGGAGTGTGAAACCAGCAGCAGAGTTGAGGCCTCGGAAACCTGAGCCCGATCCCCGCCTGCTCAGGACCGGAGGAAGTGGCGTTCAGAGACGTTATCGTCAGGGGGCTGTGAATGTGTAGATGCAGGACTCTCTAGGAAGCTGCTCTGAACTATTTTTGACAGCAGCGTTTAGTCCTGTCGACTTGTTTTTGCAGAACCGCTGAATGTTTACAAGGATCAGACAAGTGTCAGCCAGGTTGTGTAGCAAGCGTTACAAGAGCGGCAGGAAGAAGACACCTGATTCATCATGAAGAACGTTGAGAGCACGGCTTTGGTTGTACTGGGAAATGTCTTTGAAAAACATTCCTCATACATCTTATTACTCCTTCCTCTCTCGTATAGGCTCCTTCCTCCCTGCTAATGTCGTGTGTTTTGCTAGCTTACGAAGAATGTCACATGATCTCCAAATGATTCTTGGCACAGTTTGTGCAGTGTGGCTATGTGTTGTCCTTGCATACCTTTCTCTACTCTTATCTGAGAATGTTACACAATATTCCAAAGGCTGCATATTATGTAACAGTGTGCAGCAAGTAATAATAACACACACACAGTGTCTTGCATAATCTCCACTAGGAGTTTTTGGCTCCAGATTAAAGGGATCTATCAATTACCTTCTGAAACCACAACTTAATTACTTAATAAAAACAGGTCCATGAAGCCAAACTGTTCAAAAATAAGTTGAAGGGATTTTTCTTCTTAGTCGGGCAAAAAAAACTATTTTCTTCTCCAAATTTCCAGTTTTAACAGCAACCGGTAAAAGTCTTTAAAAGTATTAATAACAGTAAAATAGCTGAAAATATATATTGAATATACAATTCATTCATCATATTATACAGCTTGTACTTTGACGGCTGCATGAAGGCTGGTGCAGTCTAAGCATGTGTATCAACACCTGAGGCAGCAGTTTAAACAGATTTTCTGTGCATTTCATTAAAGACAGGAAGCAAACTAGTTATTTTACTTTGTCACAATTTCCAGTTGGTTAAAAAAGATGTCTCAGTCATGAGCTGAACCAGGTTGGGTTTGTAAAACACCTTACTCGTGAATGTCACCGATTTGATTATCACACAGGAGGAACGTACCCGCTTTGCCGCTCATGACTCACACAGATCGGACACATCGGATAACAAGGGATGAGTCATTTCCTATGAATTGATGCAGGTACAGCTGCTTCTGCACAAACTAAATGAGCTACAAGCAAAACTGGATTATGGGTTAACAGATGACACAAACACACTCACACACACACAAACACACACAAATACACATCAACACACACACACACATTGAATGCAAACTGCCTAATAATAGAAATCCTTCACATGCAGGATTCTACAGGTGGGCTTTGAAGCATAATATCATTCAGCTCATCTCTTAATATGAGCAAGCACGTGGCTTAAAAATACAACAGTGTGTACAGAACACTAAGGACTTATACATCAAACATTGAGGGATATTAAGAGGAGCTGAGGGCTGAGCTTATTGTTGCCACCATGAGAGACCTGACAAATCACCATGACTGGCGATCCACCGAGTGTAATCAAAGAATGCGGCAGTTGACAGATCTATAAGGTTTAGGGTGTCATGCAGGTCAGTGGTGATTAGCCCCCGGGGTCTGATTAGTGCAAACAGGAAGCAGAGGGTGGTCAGCAGGGTTATGTCCCTGCACAAGATCCCAGTGAAACATGAACCTGCTACTCAAACCCAGGTCCACGTCCTTAAACTGAGCTGTGGTCTCCAGTCAGAGACTCCTACTCTCTTTTCACTCAGGCAGAATCTTTAGGCTGCCATTAGCTAGACATGGTTGGTGTTATACTGTAGTTTTTAGAGCATTATTACAAAGGAGGATTCATTGTAGTGCGATGGCCGAAGAGTTGCTAAACTTTGTTGTTTGCTGGTTATAATATTCTAATCAGTGCACGATATCACAAAGTATACTCTATGCTTGTAAAAAGCATTTAAAAGCATATTCCTTATTCGTCTTGTCTATTTTTCTAAATTTTACATTGTCATGGATCTCTGAACGTTGCCTAAAGCAGATGACCTGCACCTGACCTAGAACTGTGCCTGAAGATGTCCAGTGTAGACAAATGAGCGAATCAACAGATCTGCTGCTTTGTGAATGTGCTGCTAACCCCAGTTATCAACAGTGTTTCATGAGATTCAAAGAGTGTGGAGCTACGTTAACAGCTCTGTGACACAGTACTTGAGTTGCAGTCCCACGACAGTGGCAAAGTAGGAAATCCCGCCTTTATTTAGATTTGTTCAAGTGTTTATTCAACATGTTTACTGATGGCCTTGAATAACTTGCTAGTTTTGTTGCGTTAGCCTATCCATAGGGAATGGTTTGCAGCTTAGTTTTGGACAATTTTTTAAAAATGCTATATGTTTTAAATCTGCTGAATCAATCTACCACTGGCACTATTAATGGGTTTTACTGAGATGTACCAGTGATTGTTTTTATATAAGATAGTGCAACTGTTTTACACTACACTTGCCTATAATTTTGGGAAATGTCAGACTATTTCGCCGAGAAATTGCGCTGCTCCTCCTGAACAGAGTAAAGGTCAATGAGGACAGGTTCTTTAGGTCAGAGCTTGAGGCCTGAAGAGATTAGGACTGAGCGGATGGTTAGAGACCTGAGATGTTTGCTAAGGCAGCAGCTTTGACAGCACTGAGAGGCAGAGCCTGGTTCCATGCCCATATTTATGGTCTTATTTACTGCAAGTCACCAAGGAAACCAGGTCTAACAACTCAATGTCAGGTATAGCACATTGGACATTTTGCTTGTACTTCAGTAAAAGTCTCAAAACTAGTTGAATATTTTGTAAAAATGAAAATACAAGCACATGTTAGAACGATCACTCAATACATTTAATTTTGAATGAATGAATGGAAAGTGTTTTGCTAGCTGGAGATCCATCTCTGCTGGTGATATTTGACCGTTTGATTCTGGTGTAATTGCTCAACTGAAACTACCTTTATCACTATGGTGATAGCTCAGTCATTTATTTACTCAGATTCACTCGTCCATTCATCAATTCACTCACACCCTGGCCTGCATTGATAGTCGATTCATCATGTCCACGTTGGCAGGAGTTTTTATTTTGCCCATAACTGAACAATCTGCAGTTCAATGTCAGGACATTTCAGTTATACCAAGTTTTACGAGAAAAGATCTTTGTGGTGGCCTTTTCACAGAAACAGTTTAGTGACTCATTTGTTCTCTTGCTGAGGGTTAGAGGAGAAGATTGACACCATCCATGTGACTGTACAGTTAATAGGATGCAGGAGCCAGTTAGCTTAGCTTAGCTTAGCATAAAGACTGGAATTGGGAGGAGATTATTTCTGTAATTAACTCACAGCAGCTACGTCCATCTCTTCCATGTGGCACATTATTTGATCTGAGTTGTCAGTTGTAATAAATAGCACAATAAAAATGATTGATCAATATGAGCCTTTCACAGACATATTGGTATTGGACATTATAATGTTTGCTGATGAGCACTGGGATGAAAAATGTAGCTATTATCCTCAACTTTGTTTGTATTGGTCTTTTCTCATTATTCATAGATGTTTATAACAAAGATCATACGTGGCACTACGAGATGAGACTCTTCCATTTTTTTGGTTGTTTGCCAGGAAGCAGTCTTCCATGAACACAACACCAGGTCTATTAAAACTGAATCAGGGGATGTAGCACCAGCTCAGATATAAAATCTCCACCATAAAACAACAGCAAATATGAAATTTGACTGCCTGACGTGTTTCTCATACGTCACCAGATCGGATTAGGAGAGGAATATCTCTCTCTTTTCCTGTCTGTGTTCATATGATAGATGTGATAAGAATGGCTGTAGCTTTTCCCTTTCGTGTCATGGGATGTTCTGCATTCATAATAAACTTCCTCATTAAGGTATACGAGTGCGTGGCTGACTCACCCTATTATCTGTCATGCAGACCCCACGCTGCCCTGACTGAAAGGAAAAACTCCCTCAGAGGGAAAACAGTGGTCACTCTGACGTCATGCGCTCAATTTTAAACGATGGAAAGGACAATGATGTACCTCATACGGGTTTCTATGGTTACAACCTCAGATAGCACACTAATGTACCGTAATAAATGTGCAGTGCAGCTTGTATGATAATACAAAATCCTGCAGGGTTTACGAGGTTGTTTATTTTTTACGGCAGTGAAAACCACTCTGCTTCTGCTGCTGTTGATCAGTGTCGTCTGTTTGACTCTCGGATGGACACGAGGCACCAATACAGCCGAGCAAAGGAGCTTAGCTTTAATCCTGGCATTGGTGAGACGTCACAGCTGTTTTTCCTCGCTTGCTGCCATCCAGCCGCCAGTTAATTTGCAGCATAACAGCCTCCTATTACACGCTGAGATCTAGAAACTCACAGTGTCAGGCCTTTCAGCTGCTGCCTCGCCATGTGCTTTCCTCTGTTTTTATTTCCTCCTGCAGCAATGAGCCAATGAAACCGTGCTTGCAGGGATCAAGGACAGCTAGTGCCTACATCCTGGCTGTTGAACTCCTCAAAAGTCCCCATATAATCTACCACAGTTTTCCGTAGCCTGTTAAAATGAATCCAATATCCCCTCAGGCTACCTTCGGGGCAAATAGTAGCTTTTTCTAACAGCAGGGCTGTGTAACTGCTCGGCCAGTTAGAAAGCAACTCGTGAGAAGCATTTGGTTACACAACCTTATTAAACCAGTAGAGACAGTACAGTACATACACTAGTGATCTGCAGCAGGGGGAGTGAGTGCCCTCCAAAAATGCACTGGAACAGAAATGTTTGCGGCTGAAAAATTGACCTTATAAGCTTTTCTCTTTAACAAACAGTTATCTGTTTGCTCCCTTGAGGTCCAAGAAACCTCTTACAAATCTTTCCTCACTCATAAAACAAATCTGATTTGTAGAAATGGTTTAAACCCTTTGTTGTTAACATCTGTGCTAGTAGCCTGATTCCTTCCCAACTCTTGCTGCTGTGTTGCAACATTTCTTGACATGTTACCACTCGACTGTCAGTCAGAAGTGCAGCAGGGTATTTTTAGAAGGAAGGTTAATGTGAGCATATTTGTGTCAATTAGAAATAATTCAGAAATATGTTCATCAAAACATACAACACGGTTAGTTGTTTAATCCTTTTCACTTTCACATTTAAATCTTAGCTTTAATGGCCTCAAATTGTCTAAAATAAAAAAAACAATACTAAATAAACCATTGTTTTTTGATAACGACCCTTAGCTTCATATGAATACTGTGTTGCCAGATTGGTCTCATTCAAATTGATGAGGTGGTTAGGGTGATTTCTACAAAGTCATGGTCAGGACTGTTCAGATCAGATCAATATGATCAATCTGACATCTCTGAGGTGTTTATAGTTCGGTCCTGAGGCCGTTTCTCCTGCAGTCTCAGGAACCGAGGTTTAGTTTCAGTGGACTGAAGTCAATGTGAAGCTTTAGTTAACAGCAAAGACGGCTTGGTTTTTTTTTGCACAGACCTTATGTCTAGTGATTACATAAACCAGATCTCCGCCAGTTTTGGATTACAAAAATCCAGCACTTTGAAAGATGAAAGTTCTGCTCCTCCATTACTGTTATACATAACACAAATGTCTGCCTACTTCAATGGACACGTGAATCCCTGAATGCTGAGAGTACTTTATGATTTCTGTGTCGACGAGCGATCCAAAGTTAAGAAAACAATTACAATACGTGTGACTTGGACATGAAATAATTGCGAGACATTATCATTCCACAGGGTGCTGTGTTTGTGAGCATTAACATTTGAGACCAGAGGCCGCTCATGACGTTATGTATGATATTCTGGTCGGGAAACAAATGTCATAACGAGATATTGATCAGGAATTAATTTCCCTTCCAGGACCAAGCTGTCACACATGCATGAGATGCAACCAGATAACTCCCACCGAGGAAATGTCACAGTTTGAACACATAACAAAGATCGTGCAGTTATCTCACTCACTCACTGACTGATTATTAAATTAGATGGAACACAGCAGTTGTTGTTTTTATGCACCTGAACAGCTTCACCCATCCTTCACACCACTAATCTTGGACAAACGCAATGTGTACATCAAACAGAAACATCATTATAATTCACTGTGGCCACACTGTCGTCACTGAAGATGACTCCAGTGTGTGCAAGTCTGCGATCTAATCAAATACAGGTCCTGCTTCCTTTCAGCAGCCTCTCAAGCCTGTGAATCAATAGCAGCACACTGAACTCCTGACTTATTAGTCAGATCGTTAGGAGGAGGAGCTGGCTCAGTACAGCAAATGCAGCGTGGCCGTTAGTACTATCCTTTAGACTCTTTGACCCGTAGCATCCATCATAAGTCAGTCACACTTCTAAAGAGGAAGGACTTGACTCTACTTGACCAGAGCAGTTGGCAATCACGTATAAGGTCACTTTGTCTATTTACAGCCAATTTCAAGCTGTGTATGCTATGTCGGCAGATTGAGTTAATTTCTCGCACTGATAATGCAGTGTTAGTTTCTATACATGAGCTCACTTGTACTGTCCCTCGCCCTCTGGAATGTCAATATGAAACATTAGCCCAGTGCAGCAAATCTCATCAGTGCTATCAAACAATAAGAGATCTACTTTGTTAATCGCTAAAGCTTTAACGCTGAACATGTGATTTCGATTTTGCAGTGAGGATGTCAGCGGGGGCCCGGCCAGAAATTAACTCTGCGAGGACTATTTTGATATTGGATGGGCGTGTGTGCCTGTGATACACTGCTCCAGACGGTTGATGACGTAGCACTGACGTCTCAGCCAGATGAGTCACGCTCCACGTCCTCAGCAGCGGTACCTCTTCATCCCCAGAGCACACACACGCACACACTCACACAAACACAAGCACACTGGTGCCATTTGTCACTCGGCTGCACGCCTCCTCGCTCCAGCCTCGCAGGCAGCACCCTTCACCTCACATCCAGCAGCGTGACACTTCTTTACAGACAAATAACCTTGTTGTCTTTACTACTGCTTTAAGTATGTAGTTACACACACCTGCTACTAATTGTCTGAGTGTGTTTGTGTGTGCATGTAGCAGCCTGCCCCTCCACTATCCTATCTGCTCTCATTTTTACAATTGTATGTGTCCTCATGAGTTGCCCATAGCAACGCTGTGACTCATAACTGAACAGTCTCTTCTGGGCTCACGTTTTGAGGAGAGTTTCCCCCTTGTATAGTTTGAAAAGTGCATTTATCATTGTTAAAACATGACAACAAGTCAATTCTCTGTGCCGTAAAGAACAAATGGGATTGAGTGGTCCTGGAAGTAAAAAGATGTTTGAGCAATGACAAGGGCAACTGAGAGCAGCAAAGCAACAGGTACATAATGCAGGAGAAAACAGAATGAGCTGAATATACAAACTTTAGCAAACAACACAAGAAAGTGTTTATAGCCGTTTACAGGTGAGGTAAATTCTAATTGGAATGAGAGCAGAAGTAAGACAAAGTATCAGTAAAAAGATTACTAACAGAACTAAGGAAATTTTTTCTGGATCACTCCCAGTCTAGTTTCTTGCCTTTGTATATTTCACTGAATATGATGTGCTCGTCAGATTTCCAGAGTCTGAAAGTAACTTGAGAGTTTCACTGTTTCACACTAGTTTGGTGTGCGCGTTTCAGACATTGTTTGACAGTGCTACAAACACCCTGAATAAAGTTACAGTGTTTTAAATGATCAGTCAGTTGGTTGGCAGGTAGATCTCTCACATTACCTCAACCAAGGAGGTTAGGTTTGTTTGTTCGTTGGTTCGAAAGCAAGATTACGCAAAATCTACTAGATGGATTACCAGGCAAACACCAAGAATGGGTGTGGTTTCAGGATTGTTTTTCCTCTTTATTTTTGAGCGTTTTTCAAAATGTACCAAAATGTTCCATAAAAATCGGGCATGTGGATATTTATTGATATTTATGAGCGTGTGCAGTTCTTTGCAAAATCCTATACAAATTCTGGATAGTCACTTTAGATGTCGTTTCACAAGGAGATTGTTGGGCCTTGCTCTAATTATGAGTGCCAGTGTAATTTAGGTAATAAAACATTATAGAGAACATAATAATATAATATTCTACATAATACAATTTTATATACCAGAAACACGCGAGATAATGAAGTCTTTGAAAAAGGTTAGAACATTCGGCTACATTGAAATGGTCCTCTCCAGCCAGAATGCTGTATGCCGTAAAATAGTATAAATACAAGGTGGCACAGAACCAATGTATCAACAGCAGAGGTTTTATTCCTGGTGGCAAAATGGGAAGCTGACAAGGCTCCTTCACAAGGAGGGTCACAGACCCTGGTACCCTTCCTGGTGAAGCTCACCTTGGGAGGATTTGGCAGATGTGCGATGGTTGTAGGAATAGTTCAACAGGCTAATCCACTTTCTTGCTGAGAGTTGGATGAGAAGATTGATTCTAATTGCGTGTGTGTGTAGTAAATACAAAGTGACAGTGCTGCTGGCAGAGGATTAGCTTAGCTTAGCACATTAACTCTACACAGCTAGCCATGACTCTGTCCACTACCAAAGCGCGATCTGTCCGCCTGCACTAATCCCAAAATATCTTGTTTTTAAATCCACACAAAGAGGCCAAACACACTGATCTAAATGCATTGGTCATCTGCTTTTTAATTTATCTGCATTAATGAGCAGATAGCTGTTGATAGAGATTATCCAAAATGTAGTCTAGCACTAAAACAATAGGAAAAGTATTTAATGTTGTGTTTAGTGTGAATAAACGTTCGACTCATGTCCACCTATAAACAATTTACAGCAAATGGAAAATGTAGTCTTGGTCTGTCTATCCACTGGGTACACCGGAAGACCTATAAATTGTCCGTCGCCCCCTCAGGCTAATTCCTTGTCAGACGATAGCCAGTGGTCAAATGACAGGGAGGAGGACAACAGTGCAAAGCAAATTGGACAGCAAAGATAAATACAAATTATAACAAAACAATACAAAACTCAATCGGGACACCACTAAAGAAGCTCTAAACAGAGTGGTTTTTGCACACAAAGCCTTTACACAACCACTTATCAAACACAATATCTGACAACACAAGCTCAATTCAGTTTAGGAGATTTACTGTCCCACTAAAGATCCCACAACCATGGAAAGCAGAAGTGGCTTTAACTGAGGGCAGTGCTGTATTACAACCGAGGCTGTGTCGATGGGAGAGATAAACCTGCCAGCAGCAGGGGGAAAAGGTAAACATCCTGGGAGATAAGATGAGGGACAGGCACAGTTCAAACACTGGTCTGTTGGGCAAAATGCCGCTGTGGCACCAAACTATATATTTTCAGGGGTAAAACAAAGAGTCTATTATCACTCAGGTTTAATTTGTACATTTCTTTTTTCGCTGGAGGTCAACACGCGCAGCTTTAATGCGGCACTGGTTGGGCAAACAGAAGAGCGTATGCTCATTGAGAGTTAACCAGATCTTATCTGGAGCATGCTACAGCTGTCGATGGCGACTGGTCCGCCCCGGCAGCGTGAGGTCTGGGTGTGGTTTGTAGTCAGCCTTCTGTATCATTTCTGTGTCATGCAAGAGAAAACACAGCAGCCGAGTGACACAATCAATATTGTTTAGGTCACATGACCACAGAGCCAAGAGTTTACATGTTGCTGTAAACCTTCACTGATGACAAACAGTAAATCATTTAAAAGCATTTCACATTCTGCTCAGGAGGAACACAAGTTTCAGGAAGAATGGATTGGATTCTCGGCCGTGCTCTCCAATGAGCTGCGTGTTAAAGGTCACATTATTCATTTGACCCAGGTGGTTACATGCAGAGTGAGTCACACCACCCTCAACGCAAACTGAGCCCCACCTCACAGATTCTCTCAGTAGACGACATGCTTACGTATCAGGGCATGAGGGGGAGGAGGGCTGGCTTGCATAAAAATGACAGACACCCGCATGGCTCTGCGGTGAGTGAGTCACAGTACCTGTCAGTGAAAAGCAGAACTGCCAGTTTTAGGTTATATCATGTTGCATTGGGTGATAAGGAGAGAGATTGGTTTGGAAGAAGAGGAAGACATAACAGAGACAATTATCTGGTGCCCGGACACTCATGATAAGTTACTGATATTTGTCATGTCTGTCAAAAGAGGCTACACCCACAAGTATCCTCACTCATCATCGGAGTTGACTGCACAATGATCAGAGCTCTGGCTTGTCACCTTCACATGTCAACACTTTGCTCAGAGAAATGTCACTGTTACCTTTTTTTCAGCTGCATTCCTCTCTGGATGTGGGCGTGTTTCAGAGGCTATTGCCAACTGCTTCAAGGATGTCAACAAAGATTCCCTTTGAGCACACTCCCCAGAAGACATTTCACTGCTAAATGCATATTATCGGCTATTGCTGAGTAAATATTTGATGTTGTGTGTCAAACAAAGGCTTCTTTTTAATATTTGATTCAACAATTAGATTCAATGCCCTGAAGGCTAAAACTGTGACCTGTTCAACATGATCTCTCGACACCCTTTAATGGATAAAACATTGTGTGATATAATAGAGTAATAATAATAGATACTAATAGTCAAGTAGCTGTTGTCAATATGGATGCCAGTTTTGGTCTTACAGTTAGTCGGTCCACCTCTTGGTTGAAATTGAAAGATTATTAGACTCTACAAAATTGGTTGTGATATACCTGGTCCTTTAGGGAGTTTTCACACCTGAAAGTCTGGACCAAGGTTAATTTCTTTGTTAGATTGTTTAAATTTGATCTGGTTAGTTTTAGTTACACATTGCAATTCAGGGAGCGTACAACAGGTATGACATACGTACATCCTGTCGTCACCACTCACGTAGGCATTTACCTATACCTGACTGACATTGATTGGTTTGTAGACAGGCGTGCATCATGATTAACCAATCAACATCCAAGTAAGGTGATTGGTTAATTGGTCCACAACATTCCAAAAAGTGTTATCAGACTGCAAACAAAGTAAACCATGGTTCACTTTGTCTCAGACTGATACTACTGTTTCGGTCTGACACAAATCTTGGCCTGTTAGACTGGAGTGTGGTCCAAGGAAGCTTTACGCACCTGTTATTTATGTGTGACTTGGTATGTGTTACCCACAATGCAACTAGGCCACAAACAGTTCCTTCGGATATTCTGGTTTGTTATGCTAGCGGCAGAATGGGCTACAGAGGTCTAATACAGTAACTTCACTTCTCTGTACCTTCACACCGGCAGAATTTTTTTATTTTACAAACTGCAGCCAGCTCCCTCTGCAGACATAGGTGTCGTTCTCCTTTAGTCACCTTTCTGTTAAGTGCCAGGGCCCTATCTAAGTATTCTATGTTGTATTATATCTGTATATTATTGGTGCATTTTAATATGTCATTAATTTAGATCGATTTAGAAGCCGAAAATTGCATCCACCCTGATGTACCCACACCTACTCTACTCATCACACAGAGGCTTTACCATGACATGACATCCTGGAACAAGAAAACACAAGATCAAAGAAAATTGCACAGCAAGCAACTGGCAACGAATATTGTGCAAGTACTATTAATCATCACCGCAAACGTTAGAGTTCTTTCCCACGACTGAAGCTTCAGTCAACTCGCTCCAACCTCCCTTGGATTAATCAAGGCTGGAGCAGCCAACAAGCTCACTTCCCCTGAGGTCAAAGAGAAGGAGATACCGCTCTCTCTCTCCTTCTAGTTGGACTTGTTTGTTATTTTGAATCCTCAGAAACTGGCGATGATATCTATCTGGTCTGTCTCCACAGTATCTCTACTGTGCCATTACAGGCTAGCTGGATTTGCCCGCTTTAGTTACGCTTGCTGTTTTTAAGAGCTTCATCCAAAACAAAAAACTTCCCACTTCCGAGTCCTGAGCTTTAAAGGTGCCATGGAATGTTCCTACAGTGTTTGGGTGACAGCACTGACCATTCCATGGCAGTTGTGTCCCGCCCATCTTGAAATCCTGGGTCAAGTAACATGTTCCAGTTTTTTGAGAACTGCTCATGCACAAAACTTCACAGTCAACAGCGCACTTCCTTGGTTCTCAGCATGAGACATTAAATTCTGTTCTAAGAAGGATCAGGCTTTTTAATTTCATCTCCTGAACGTCTGAATCTGTTTACGCCTTTTGAGGCAGCCTATTTTATTACCAAGCATATAGTGGTAATTGGAGATTGTTTGGATTTTAATTAACCCCTTTTTATTGAGTTTCAACAGATTTAAATGTACCAAAGTCATTTAGATACATATAATCATTCATGGTTGGTTTATATTTAGTATATATTAAAGGTAGCCAGTGGTTTCCCTTCATGCTGTTGACAATCCTCTGTTTCAGTTGTGTCTATAGCATGTACAATGATTGAGGTGTGTGTACATAATTATTTCTTTTGTGTGAAAGACAAACACATTTGAGCCACAGTATTAATCATAAATACCACACAATCCCCTCATGACACATAGATGCAACAGTCGAATGATTAACTGGCTGACACTGTCCATCTGGACTGAGATTACAACTCTTAATTCAACTACGACACATCCCAATGGTCTAATTAATTCCACTTCAACATGTGCCACTGGGGTAGTTCTCGTTATGCCAAGAGTAAAAATAAGGCAACGCCTTCGCTGCAAGCACTAAGTTTTAAGCTTCTGTTGGTTTTTCGACACCAGGCCAATGTAACCTTACAGTGCCCCATTTCACACCAGAGTAAAAGTTTAACTTTTGACATGTGTTGTGTGGTGTTTAACACAGAAACCATACTGTACATGCATGTGCTGTTTATAATAGAAGTGGTGCAGACTCATTTCACTGTGGTTTCTTGTTTTGAAAGTTTAGTTTTGTTGAGACGTAAATAGAGCAGCTGCCAGTGACATTTAATGTGGTTGACTTTGGGATTGTGCAGACCTGATGAGGCAGACTCACTCTGGCTCCTTGAGGGTTTGTGAGTGTTAAAGTTGCTCCTGTCAAGAAATCAACAGATGTTTGTTCCCACTTCTCTCTTATAATGACCTGCTGACTGAGCGCATGAGAGTATATCTCTGACTAAGCACTATGGCTGTTCTTCCTTGAAAAGGCGGATGCATTTCATCATCATTGTTCCTTAGAGTCGATTTAGTCCAGACCTTCCCTTGTCATCGAGCAGGTAAATGAAGAAAACTTTCCTCATTGGTTTCATTATAATCCTCCCTTCACATCAGACGCTGCAGCATCGAGCAGCAGACCACTCCACTGTGCTGTGCTGAACCACACTGTCTGACCAGCTCTGCCTCTGTTCTGATAAATAACTGTGATGTGCACTTAGCAGCACTGTTTGCAACAGGCGACTGACAGAGTTCAATCAATGCATCTCCCCGAAAACAGAGAGAGGCTAATGAGATTTCCTCTCGTTGTGTCTCTGTCATTTTTATGGCACAGAACATTGAGTCGGATCTATTCCGACTCAATGTTGCCTCTCAACGCTTGTTATTTTGTCTGATTATGTATGTTCAAATATTTGGTTATACTGAATATATTAGTGATAGAATTGAAGAGGCAGGTTTTACTAATGAGTTTACCCAGAGAAGAATGACAAGGTGGTATGGTCGGTTCTTAAAGAAATAGTTAGGGTCTTTGAGAAAAACCTGAATTGCCAAAAGTTTGATAACAAGATCAATACCATTTACGTTTGGTAATTATGAAGCTACAACCAGCAGACACTTGACTTAAGTTACCACAATGTCTAAACACTTAGAACATGTCTAAAAACTAAGCTAAGCTAGCCTCATGCTGGTGGTAGATTCCGATTCAGTGCATAGATATGAGTATAGTATCAAACCTCTCATCCGACTCCTGTTTAAAGAAAACAAACAAGCATCTTACCCAAAAGTCAAACTATTCAGTTAAAGGTTTCTCAGTAGAGACTATGGTGGGCTATTTGACCTGTGGACGACCCATCTGCTGGAGTAACTTTAGTTTAAGTTTGTGAAAATGGTGTTTAACTTTTACAAATTATAGATTTTCATACCAAATCGTCCACAATTGTATTTATCTTCAGTGACAAGAGAAAATCAGACAACAAGCAACCTCACTATGTGAATCCAGTCTAGAGAGCTGGTGCTGCCTGTTTGTGTTACGCTGCGGCAAAATCTGACTCCATGGCACTCAACCCTAATCAGCTGCCTCACAACAATCATTGACTAACCTCCCGCTGCTTCACCGCATTTTTTTTTCTCAGTGCCTCTCTCTCCGCACACACAACAGAGGGCAAGACTCCAGACAACACCTCAGAGACTCCACGGTCACACCTCTCACACGCCATGTCCCAGCACACTGACAAAAAGACATGCTTGCACAACGCGGCTCAGTACATCGCAAATTATGTTGGGAACAAATGTGTAACACAGAACATTGTGTTATCTGCATCACTCTGTACAGCTCTGTATGAGGCAGTTTTTGACATGACTGCACAAGTAAATTCTAAAAAAAATAATTCTGGGTTTGATGGAGTCCACTCACAAAGCATTCATGACTCCAGACAGTGTGTGTGAAACAACCTAATAATATTTAATTAGCTTCAATGGGTGTGGACTTAAGTAAACACTGGCAGGGAGTTGATAGTATCACTTTCAGACTCATATTAGTGTCACAATGCAGATGCAGATGCATTTTATTTATCCCACACACATGCACAGACATGCAAACGCACACTCATGCAGGTAGGGAAATGTAACCTCTGCTTTTGACCCATCTGTGTGCGGGACACACAGAGCAGTGAGCGACTATGTACAGCGCTCGGGGAGCAGATGTTGGAGGAGTAAGGTGCCTTGCTCAGGGGCACTAGACAGGGTCTAGAGAGACTCTTGGATTTTTGGGCAGATCAATCCAGGTTCGTCTTTTGTTGTCTTTCCGTGGAATCGAACCAGAGACGAACCAGAGACCTTCTCTGCCCATAGTCCAAGTTTCTGCCACTAGACCACCGCCTCTCCAATGTTCATGTTCATGAAATAGCTTAACATGTAGCACATTACCGGCTTTCCAAAACCTCAGAGAGTGGCCGCAGTCAAAGCTACAGGAAATTATTTCCAACGAAATAATTCACCAGCAAACAAATTAATCACATTGCGCACATTTCATTTTGGTCTGTAGTCTTGCACCAAACATCTATTCCCCTTAAATATCCTGAATCTTGCATTTGTGTATACATTCTCGTCAAATCACTGTGCTGCATTAATGTCTCATTCTCACATGATGAAGTTATCTTGAGTAAACATCAAAAGTATAAACAATGGGTTTTCAACAGCAACACACCAATCTCTGCCCTGTTTATTCTGGCTCTGTACTGGTGTAAAGGTTATAAACCTAAGCCATTGGCCGTAATATGAGTGTTCTCCTCCCATAGGTGGGGAGGTTACTGGCACACCATTGATAGGCTGCCTGTGAATGGTGTTAGGACGGAGCCATCTGCTTCTGTTTATGGTTCATTAACCCCGCTACCCCTGGATAACCAAGCTGCTCCCACAGCAACAGGTACCAGAGGCCGGCATGGGCCCACTTACTGAGATTACACTGAACAGAAGAGGAATATAAACGGCCAACTCTCGCTTCCGTGGTTGATTGAGAGGTTTAAGATAAAAGAACAATAAGTGGGGTGTCCTTACCTTCCCAGAAGTCCATAGGCATACAGTGAATCTGCCAGCAGCAATGTGATCTCACCCCTCTGCATGGACATGACGCACTCCTCCAGGGCCTACAGGTGTCCAAACCACAACGTGTTATTTAACACACATCTGCAGGTCATTAGCCTACATAACTGTACGCAAAATTCATTTCAGCATTTCTGTTGCAGATGTCCATGACTGACTAAACCTGCTTATTATCCAGCATTTGAGGATGGTTATGTTTATTGGTTCTGTCAGTTGATTCTTCCACGCTGGTCCAGACTGAAATATCTCAGCAAATACAGGGTGAACTGCCATGACAGTTTGTACATACATCTGTGGTTCCTTGAGGACAAGCCTTATTGACTGTGATGATTGATTTTAATTAAATTTGGTAAAAGAGAATTATGCTCCAATACTTTAGTTTTTGATCCACAAAACTAGCAAGAAGTTGTTTTGCCGTTTTGGTTTTATTTTGATGTCTGTTTGATATTAGTTGGCAAACTTTCCGTCTTGTTTTCCAATTTGCACAGCCATTACTGATCACTGCTGACGCATGGTGTGATATAGACGCTCTACACCGAAGAAAACTTCCCTGTTTGATTCAAATGAAGAGTTCAAAGCTTTCACCTGGTTTACATCTCCCTCGCCGATAACAAAGACAAGATTGCGGTCTTTCTCCACCACAGTGCGGTCCTCCACGACACACTGCATCTTCACAGCAACCTCCTGGCCCCAGGTGGGGCTCGGGGCGAGCGGGTCCACAGGCTCCAGCACCTTCTTCCTCAACAGCCGGTCCTCTGCGTGTGGAGAGAAGAAAAGGTCATGCAGGAGGAAGCCAGATTAATCTGCTAGTAGTTAGTAAACACATGCACAGACGCAGCCACAAACCCACTATGGTTAAACTCTATAGGCACTTTCTTTCTTAAATCAGAATTGAATGTAAAGATAAAAGCTGGTGATAGTTTTGCTATATAACCTTCCAAGTCTAACATGTGTGTCTGTGCATGAGATGTGATGTTCACTGACATATCCTGACCTGTTATGTCCTGCCAGTTCTCTGCCATGAACAGCTTCTCAAAGGTCGAGGAAGTCCACTCCTCAGTGGCGTAGCCTGGAAAGAGACTCTCTGCCGAGGTGTCATTCTCCAAAACATCGTCCTCTTCTGATGGTTCTTGAAATCTTACCATCTTCCAGCTGTTAGTTTTTTTCAGTTTTCTCTTTTCTCTGCATTCTGGCTCTTGACCGTCACAGGTGCTTATTATCTCCGTGCTTTTACTCGGTTCCGTACGGCTCTCTGTTTCAGCCTGCTCTTTCCTTCGCAGCCCCTCTCTTCCCTCCGCAGGCCCACAAGGCAGCTCGCTGTGGATCCTCTTGTTAGGGATCTCAGAAATGGCCTCTCTTACCTCAGGCTCTGTGGGCTCCACTGCGGGGTCTTTATGCTCCTCACAACATGCCTCTGTCTCCATTTCACTACAGAGAACGATGGACACCATCTGCAATAGTCACCAAAAGATATAATCCCCCTTGTCGAGCCAATCTTCCACTTAGGTGTAAGTCCGTGGGTCTGTTTTGAACCAATCCCTTCCAGCTACACTCTGTAAAAACAAAAAAATATCTCCATGACGTAATGTTTACGAAAAGCCATGCTGTGTTTCATTAAGTCCAACTCAGAATACATCCCTGAATCCTGGCTTCATCTATGTTTTTTCCCGCCTGCAGCAATGCAGTTTCCGCAGTTCTGCTGCACTTTGACCTCCTCCGTCTCCTGCTTGTGTCCGTCTTAGTCTGCGTGGTCCACGGATATGACGGCAACAAAAAAATGATCAATGCAAAGAAACTGTTCAGCACAACGTAGCACTCTCAGCCGGCAGGCTTGTGCAGTGGTAATCTGCAGGATTAGAAGAGAAAAACCTAATCTGCCAGAGCGTCTGTAAGCTTCTTAATGACTTCACCGTCCAGTCCCATAACGCAGTTTCCATGAATGCAATCTACCAATAAGATCTCAGGAGACAAACGCTATAACGTCTTTGAATTATGTTGTGAGGTTTTTATTTTCACTTTTTAAGAAGTGTCACAACACTGAGTGAAGAGCGAAGGCGGTAACACTGACACTGGATTACAGATAACATATGGTATACTGTGTTTATGCTGTGAACCTCATTGAGGAAACACAGTTTATATAATGTGCACAATCAACTCAATCTAACAAGTTTTCATCAGCATTTATTTGTTTGTTGGCAAAAACTACTACACCAATTTCCATAAATCTTAACCCTAACGCTAACCAATAAACTGTTGGTGGGGATCTAGGATTTCTACCTGTTTTCTCACACCTTCATTAAAAATTCAGCATGTTTAGTGGATATCTATGAGTAAATACATTTTAGAGCGGCTTCAAATAAAAATCCTGATCTAGTGAATTTAAGTGTGTTTTATTAAGGGACTGGCAGAGGTATGCATCCTAGACCCCTTCTAATTTAATTTAGTTTAGTATATTCAATCGAAGTTTAATGTCACGTCCAAGCTTGGAACAAGATTTAACTTATGTTAAAGCAATGCATCCTGAAATAGAGCATAAACTGATGTCAAGGCTAACCCCCGTATTTGACTATGATCAATCAAATAAAAAAAATCATTGATCAACCCATTTACCGAGATCTGCTTCGAAAATTTCGTAGGTCATAGCCCACTTCTGTACAGAATGTCATGGCAATAAATTCTATTGATATTGAATAACAGTGCTGACACAGACAAACAAGCAGCAATGGAAACATAACCTTCTTAGTAAAGGTTATTGAAGCCAAATGTGTAAATATCATTAAGACATCCACCTATTCAGCGAAGGCGATATAATGATAAAAAGGTTGAGTTAACATTAAAATGTCATCAATCTGTTGTCATAGCTTCAGTACAAGTTATGAGTGTATCACCCTCAGCAGTGGCATATAACATTATCCAGTTGTTAAACTGATGCAAAAATGCAGGGTTGTTGATCACCCAAAGTACAAAAATAACAAAATATCACGTAGGGTATTAAATTTTGACTGTCAAGCCAAGAGCGTTTGATTCATATTTCCAGTCCCGAAGAAATATCAACACCGCAGGAGCAGCTCTAGACTAATATGAAATCAATACCTCAACCTCCTCCTCAAAATATTGTAAACAAACATTTCTTTATTGACTGCGAGGACGATCTATAATCCACAGTCAAAGCATGTTCTTCCATCAAGGTTAAATTAATTCATGTGTCATATTTGTTTTATTTGGAGTTTGTCCTTATACGACCACTCTGCTTGGGAATAAATTTACCTAGAGTATAGCCCACTTTTATTCTGTTCTACTTTTGAATTCAATTATTCTGTTCTACTCAGTAAATGTCATTGTAAAATCATTCTACTACTCTATTTCTCTGCTGCTTTGATTTTACAGAACATTGACCATTCAGATGAATATCCTTGTGTAACGCATTTGATAATAATACTAATGTATATCATAATAGTTTTCCAAAACATAATGCGTTGCAATAGATTCAATGACCAACAATATAGAAACGAGTTCAAATCAGTTCAGTGAAGTTAATATCAAAAAGCATCTAAAATGAAATGTGTCAATAATAATATTGCAATATTACATATTATATTATCATTTGAGCTGAAAAAAGTAATCAATCAACTGAGTCGTCAATCATCAAAGCAATGACTCTGGTATTAAGGGGAGGAATTTTTACATTTCTTTGTCTTATTTGGTTATAAACTCATAATCGTATAGTTATAGACTCCTAGTTGGACATAACAATATATTACATTTAATGTTTAAACAGAGCAGTTATTTATTCATTCAGACAATAATTTCCAGATTAGTTGATGATTAAAATCCACCATAGACTATTTGTGTAAGAAAATCTAATTTCCATAGTTTGTGGTTAAATTGCAATATCTATATTGCACTGCACAAATGAATGTTGTTGTAAAATGGTCCCCATTCATACGTTTGTCTTGTTTGTAGTTAAACTTCCTCGTCTGTGTGCTTCAAAACTATATACAGTGTGTGAGGACTGAAATCCAGCAGGAGGAGGGCGACTTGGACGTAACCCAGAGTGAAAATAGATCAAACATGAGATAAATACAGGCTGGAGACTCTGGCAGCACAAATGGCCAAAGTGTGTGACCTGGAAAGCGAAAAGAAATATGTATATGTGTGTGTGTGTGTGTGTGTGTGTGTATGTGTGTGTATGTATACTCTTTTTGTTTCCTCTTTAAGACCTTTTTCCAATATTGGACCTCATAAGGACCCAAGCCCGTTCTTTGTGAGGACGTTTTGGCTGGTCCTCGAAAATTCAAAGGGCTGTTAGAGGGTTAAGATAGTTGTGATTGTTAACGTTAGAGTATACGGACTAGGGAATGCATGATGCCAAAGAGTGTCCTCGCAACTATAGAGAGACAAGTGTGTGTATGTGTTTGTGTGCTTGCCTTTGTTTCTGTACGTATATCTTCGTGAGGACCATTTTAAGCATAGACCCTACAAATCGAGGACATTATGACAGGTCCTCTCTTCCTCAATGGATTGTGTGACTTGGTTCTAGGGTTAGAATTAGGTTAAGGTTAGGCATTTATATGTGACGGTTAAGGTTTAATTAAAGGGGCTAGGGAATGTATTGTCAATAACTGTCCTCACTAAGATAGAAGCACACAAATGTGTGTGTGTGTGTGTGTGTGTGTGTATGTGTGTGTGTGTGTGTGCCTGACTGCCTGCGTGCGCGTGTCCCTAGCCCCGCCCCCGCTCGCTCTCTCTCTCCTCCGTCACGTCGGGCTGAATGTCAGCAGTAGCCCTCAGTAGTAGAAATGGCAGCGCTGAAACAGGAGCATCGTTATGGACTCTCCTGTGGCAGAATCAACAAAAGCAGCCCCAATCAGACGCTGTACCACGTCAAACTCACCGACACTGCCATCCGCACCCTGGAAGCCTCCCAGAACCTGAAGGTAGGGAGATCCCGAGCGACTTCCACCTCACAGCTGATGCGTGGGGTGGTTTGTGTTTTCGTTGTTTTTGTTTTGCATGTTTTTTTTTCTTTCCCGTCCGTTCCAACTCCGGTAACTGTGGGAATCCCCTCCCGACGCCACAGCGGTTGTTGTTGTTGTTGTTGTTGTTGTAGCTGTCAGTAGAAAGTAAAGTTGAAACTCTTGAGTAGACTCTGGACCGACATCGACACAGACGCGTCGGTGTGTCTGGGAGACGCAGGCTGGTTTATTCTGGCTGTGCTACAATAGAAAATCAGACCGCAGCTTGATTTACTGTCATTAATATACTTTATGTCCATTTAAACTCTCCTGCGTGACATTTTATTTAAAGCAGGGGAAAGGGGGGGGAGGGGTAGCTGTGGTGAATTGAAATTGTCTGCTTGTTTACCAAAAGCGCAATTTCCCTGAAAACCCAAAAAGGTATTAAAGTTCCACAATGACAGAGGTTAGTGATTGTGCCCCGAGCTTTAAACCCCTCCTGTTTTCTACTCATATAATGAATCTGAAATGCATCATTGAGACTGTTGGTGAACACAGATGACTGGCTGTCAATGGATGTATTTATTTTTTTAAAGAGATGGGGTTTTTTTTCTGCTCTGGGGAATAAATTAATGAAGGAGCTATGAGGGGAATTATTCGTCTGCCCTGGATCTGAAGACTGTTTTATTGCTTTTTATGGTCCATTAGGTTAGACCAGGATCATTTAGTCTATCCTCTCTCCCAGAGCCGGGCTTGATAAGACAGTTAGTCTCGTAGTTATGGCTGCACAAGCCTCATTGTTTTTTTTGTTTTTGTCTGAGCAGTCAAAACAAATGAGTGTATTTGGGCCACAACAGGACTGGGAGCTGGGAGTAGGAGTCGGGGGTTCAGTGGCAGCCAGCTAGATCTTAGCAAGTTGTTGCTCGGCTCTTGTGTATTCTTTTTTTTTGTACCCTTTACACGCCTGGAAGTCCGCCCAGCTCTGGAGCTCCACTGCTGAAGCAGACTCAACTCTGTGGAGCTCACCCAGTCTGACAACTTCCTCCGGGCCCAAGCAGCCAGCCAGGCAGGCAGGCAGGCAGGCAGGCAGGCAGGCAGGCAGGCAGGCAGAGCAGCAGAGGTTATACTGCTAAAAGTTTTCCAAGTCAAAGACCACACACTCCTCTGCACTCTCACCACGGTGTGAGAATGTGTCCACATTCAGCAGCTTCCACCTGAAAGAGTTGCTGTGACTACATCTGATATATTTGTGGCTTTTCCTGTCTGTGGTGTCATTGAGGAGAGCTATAATGGAAGACTCAGTCTGAGATGTAAAATTGTCTTGTATCAGGGCTGCGACTGTGGATTTAGCTGCAGATCCAATGTCAGAAAATACTTCAATCCCAATTTGTTTCTATTTGAACAGGCTAGTTCCTTACTGAGATAAAAAATCTCAATATACAAGACAGACCTGGCAAAGCGGAGCAGTAACATAGTGTCAGAGGTAAAAGTAATATCCAAACAAACACATTGATTTATACAATTTTGAAGCCGAAAATCCTCCGGTAACCTATTCCATTTATAAGGGACTGCTGCCTTAAATGGTTTCTTTCCTAATTCAGACTTTTAATTCGGGAGCTAAAAATTGTAAAAAAAAAGCCCACAGAGCCAAAAAAATGACTTGCATAATCCACATTAAAAGAGAAGATAAATAGGTAGTTATTCTGCCCTTGATGGTTTGTATATGAAGACATTGCAATGACTGAGTCGACGCACAATTACCCAGAACTGAAAGATGCTTCATTTACTGTTGTAGACTTAAGTTGAGAAGCTTGAGCCAGTGAAATTTTGTCACTTTCCCCAAAAACAACAAAATTTAATTGGTGAAATAAACAGTTCCCATTTAACATGATCAACTGATAGTTTCAGCTACAGAAAAACTAATTTCTATCCTTTTTCATGGATTATGTCTTTCATCCAACCATCAGTCCAAGATATAAACACATAATCACTTACAAAACTTTGAAACCAATTCATTCAAGGCTTGATTTTGAGAAAATTACTTAAATTATTATTTGAAAAATGTAATGAAATGGTATGTTGATGGATTAATTAAATTAATCCACGCATAACCCTTTCTCATAATGGTAATGGTTAATCATTTCCTAATACTTTCCTCATCATTTATTATCCATTAATAACAATCTTGGGATTTCCAGGCTGTAATTATCAAAATTTCGGCTATTCTTCACCCTCTTCTTTATTTTGTGAAAATGCCGTGAAATCCTTTCATTACCCCATTCATTAACACTCATGTGTTTTTTACTCACTTAATGAATCATCATGTTATAGGCAAGTTGTTAATAAATCACTTAACTCCAAATGCTCTCGCTGGAGGAGGATAATCACCAGCCAGATGGAACTCTCACAAACCCTTAACAGAAATTCTCATTATTTGCTCATCCCTTAATCTACAAAGTATAAGTAAATAATTTTTCAACATTGCTAGTTACTGTTTCCAAAGCTTAGAAATGGGCAAAATATAAATCAACTCTTTCAGCTCAAGTTAATTTTGGTAGAAAGAAAATCAGCAGCTTTTTTTCCCACTAATTTTTGATGATACCTTAAAAAAACAAGCCAAATTCCGACCTTTAACAATATTTATTTGGGCTTACAGTTGTGGTTGGTACATATAACTAATGTCATATGTCTTAATATTTAATATCCCATTCAATATTAAAAGCTAATGGATGATGAAGAAAATCACAGCAATGCTCCTCGATAGGGAGGACATATCCCAAAGCCATTAATAATAAATTGAGAGCCCTGTCAGTCACAGGCACAGCTGAACTTCCCAGATAATAGTCCCCACCTATTAACCATGTATCACGTTGCCTTTAAAGCCACACTCTTTTTATAATGTTAATATTTTTTTACTGGTTGGAAACAATATGACGTTTATGAGTTCGGGCCAGGTACACTGTGGTCTTGGAGAGCAGAACAGCTTCTACGAACCAGAGCACAGAGGGCTTATGAAAAGCACCTTTTTAAAGGAAGAGAAATGGTTTCAGAAGGAGCTTTGTCTTTCTCTCGGTCAATGTTTTTCATTTCATTTGTTTCGAAATGAGCTGAAAAAGACACACACACGACTGACATGGAGCTTTCTGATGGCTATTGATCAATCCCTCACATCCCTCAGCAGATCACAGCTACTAGCACTTGAACTGAAGACTAAATATCATAGTAATTAATTTAGGCAAAGCCTGATGGGAAAAGGTAATTATGGGTATTTTGGCATTTAATAAGGAAAGTTTACAAAGCTTTTGTCTAACCAACCCACGGCGCTGTTATCTAGAGGAATCCATGAAGCACAACCAGAACAATGGCAATACATTTTCACTTGTAATGTATGAGACATTCATTTGATTAAATATGAACACCATTTCTGCTTCAGTGACGAGTCCCTTCTTCTCTCCCTCTCTCTTCCTCCTCAGGCATCACTATCAACTCAGCCTGCGATCTGCTTCAAGGGGAGCCAGGGGGTAAGATGTTTTGCATACTCTCCCTAATGCCTCAGAAATTGAATGCTCTAATTAGTTCTGATTTACTGTGGAGCGCACTTGTGACAGTTCCTCTGCACATCTTACTTGATTCTCGAGCAGCCCGATGAGCACTTGCATGCATCGGCTGAGCGGTCGGCCTTGTTCGCTTGCCAACGTCGGGATGATTTTAATGTCAGTCACTCCGATCATGGAAACTGGAAGATACAGGGATCCACATGGAGAACATGGCTATAGCTGTTAATGTACCAGAGCCCAGGTCCAGATGGAAAGGCGTAATTAGACTCTGTGACATGGACAGCAATACTGCAATATTCACCTGATTCAGATAATAGTAATAAGACATTGCCAAGCAAACACCATTGTCTGATAACCTCAGCCAGAATAAGGTCATACTGGGAATAAGCAGTAATCAAATTCAAACATGTGGAATATAACGCAATTCCCATTGCATGTCTTGGGTTTGCCTTTAAACAAGTAGTAGGACATGCTGAAGTCATTAATAATCAGACAATGGGCATATGAATGGAATAGTCGAATAGCATCTAAAAAAATAGCATAATCAGCATAATGTCCCATTCAGAATTGGGTCAATAGTCTGAATATAGCTGTCCTTGTCCAGCCTCAAATTTGCTCAGTTATATTATGATAGGTCAAATATTCAGAACAGCATGTAGAGTGATGAGTACATGATCTCCAAAGTCTCTTGGCACCGACAACAAACAGGGCATTCCTGTGAAGCGGCAGTAAAGAAAGATGCCTGTGTCCAGCCAGATTAGCCCAGCCACTATTACAACCTCCCTGGCCCTGCCTGCTAGGCCACTACACATTTACCACACAACAGCCCCGTCTAAAAGGAGCTGTTCTAATCCCAGCAAGAGCCGCTTGCATTGACGAAAGTGACTGTACACAAATGCTGGCCCTGTGCGCTCACACGAGCACTGGAAGCCCTAAGACAGGGTACTCTATACCCCCAGGCTGCTAGCCAGGTTACTGGGTCAGGCTCGCAACTGGGGAGGCTTTGTTCGGGGAGGGGGAGGAGGTGGTGGAATTGGCAAAACCCCGGGGAGCCCCCGTGTCTCCAAGCCTGTT
Organism: Pseudopleuronectes americanus; assembly: GCA_038501795.1. NCBI lineage: Eukaryota > Metazoa > Chordata > Actinopteri > Pleuronectiformes > Pleuronectidae > Pseudopleuronectes > Pseudopleuronectes americanus. Next base: position 11,258,350 of record CM076720.1, on the reverse strand, counting down.
GTCTCCGTGCGGACATGAAAGATTTAGAAGACAGAAATGATACAGGAGCTGTGGAATTTCCCTCCAGGAAAACATGCAGAACGTGTCCACAACAGAAACTAATTTAGGCTGTAATGAAACATCTCTGAAACAAGCCGCAGATTAACCTGCTCATAAGAGTGTTTCTCTGAAGCAATGTTAAGTGAGCAAAATTTAAGTGTGCTTTAATCACCGAAAAGGATTTGGTGATAATATCTCAGCTACCACATTATATATTCAAATTGCTTTGCGGAATTCAAGCATGGGCTCCCTCCCCCTCTGACAATAGTCCCCGAGCTGGACGATTGGGCATTAATGAGGTAGCTGCAACCACTGGTGGTGGGGGAAGCCAGATTAAGCCGTTAGTGGGGGGAGGATGTTGGCGAACATGGCAGTCTGGCACACAACAGACCGAGGGGGATAACCAGTATCTGTGTCTCCAGGTTGGAGGGTTACAGTCGCAGATGTAGGTGTTTTCCCTATTTATTATTTCTCGATCAAGTGCTTTCCCTGGAGTTCGTCCCTTCCCTAACAGCAGCGCCAGGTTCAAGAGGTCATGTGTCGCAAGTGAGGAGGTCTGTGTCCGTTGACAGCTCCCAGCTGTAGAGCCCGGGCACAGAAGCTCAGCTGCTTTTTTCCCTGATCTTTTCTCTCGTTGGCTCATGTCACATCTCATGTAAAGGGGCACATCCAGGGCCACAAAAACCAGAGGAATTCTTCAAATCACTGTCCTGGCATCAGTCCAGGGCTCAGCGGTATCAGGGGCCAGGGCTCCTATCGAGAAATAGCACGCTGAGGTTTTGGGCCGCCTTTCTCTCTGACCCTGCGGCATTTAGTGGTACTATTGTAAATTGCCTGCCAAGCTTGTAATCATGCAAGAGACACAAGCTCCCAGATTCCTCTGAAACGAGTGTTGGCGGCAGCAGTGCAACGTACGGATGGAAACATCTAAGGGAGCATATCAAATAGTATGATATAGGAAGAGAGTGAACCGACTGGGTTTGGTAAATAACGACTGAAATGTCTGGTGGAGATGATGGTGATGCAACTATAAAGAAATAGAAGAAGCAGGGGGATACTTATTTCATACATTTAGCAAAACCTCAAAGCTGAAAGGATATTTGATTGTGGATTACTTTGAAATCATCAGAGGGGATTAAGGAATATATTGGGAGCTGCTCTCGGTTCCCATGGCCTGGAATTTCACATCCCAGTGCTTATTTTCCTTTAGGGCAGGCGACGCCACCTGCTTGTCGACAAGATCGATGTCCATTCAGGAAGAAATTCAACTTGTGTTACTTTTTATTTGTTATAGGCCGTGTACAGATTGAGTAATGGCTTTTATCCACTTAACCCTAATACTCTCATTTAAAGCACCTACTTTACATCCTCCTATACCGAATCGTTCCGCTCGCTCTTTAGTGAACGCTGTATCTCACCTATTGCATTGCAAAATGTGACCATTGAGGGGCTCACCATGTTTTTTTTTCTTCCCCTGAATGCAGGTTTTTATGGGTGTAACATTGGCATCGTAAACATGGACATGACATTTGAATACTGAATGCTGTGTCAGGTGCGACATCGTTTTCATCTCCTCCTCAGTTCATAAATGTTCAATTGCAGTTTCCAGTGTAATTGTTTTTGTTTATGGCTGTTTCTTTATGTGCACAGCTGTCACATAAAGGCAGCAGTGTCGGGACGAGGGGGGAAATGTAGAGGTGCTCTTAAAGATACTCTCACGGCGACTGTGTGTGAAGGCTGAGCGTGCCCCCCCCGTCCCCCCGTCCCCCCGTCCCCCCGGCTCCTCCTCGCCTCGCTCTCTTGATTATTGTGCCATTTCGCCCCATGACTTGGCTGAATCCTTTTAGGAGACATCAGGGCCTCTACCTCACACACGGCTGCTCTGACTGTACACCCAGCCGCCTCTCTTTCACACTACAAATAAGCCTTTGCACTGTGGAAGTGTGTGTGTGTGCGTGTGTGTGTGTGTGTGTGTTTGCGCACATCATTTTCTAATTCCTCTTTTTTTTTCTGGAAGCTAATTAGAATAACAATAACAGGAATGTGGTTGGAGAGCTGTCCTCTCCCAGTGGCATTGCAGTAAGAGGGAGAGTTGTCCCACGTGTTTCTGAAAGGGCACACGCCGCTCTATTCATCCAGATGTGTTAAGCAAGGCAAAGTCTGTGTGCGCTGTGCTCCTCTGAGGCACTCTGTGTTTATGCAGAGGCACTTGGCCTTAGGATTTTTTTTGATCATACAGTATATTTTAGGAACAAGCCTCATGAGATCCTACATTTAAAAGGCATTTTCTTCAGTGAGCTCCTCTGTCATTACTCTGCGAGTTCTTTAGCTTGAAACAGGGCATCTTGAAGGATGCCATGGAGCCTGTGGGAGTCTTTTAGATTGCTGTATAAGAGCAGACCTTTAGGCCACATACTGGTCAGGCCGTGTGACCAAAGTTGACCTGTGTTAGTATTTAAAAAATGTAAATCTGACTGGATTAGACACTCAAGCCATTTTCAGACATGACCTGCGGGTAAAAGCCGGAGAATTGGCTACAGAGTTATCCCTCAGTTTGCATTTCACACATGCACCACACAGCGGGAGGTTCCCTGCACAGACGCATTCACAACAGCAACAAATCCTCCGTCTTATCCAGATGAGAAGTGGAGCAACCGGATGCAGCCGGCAGAGACAGGAAGTGACGTATTAACAATGCTGCGGAGATCACGTGATTTTCTATACAACACACAGAAACCGGGGGCAGCTCTAATCACCACAGACTTTCAAGAGATCTATGTTGTTGTCTTCTACGTGTGTGTCACCATCTTTTCACCAGGAGATTTTTATTTTCTTTTTGGTTATTTTTCATTTTCGCCCCAACACGCTCGTGGTGAATCCAGTAGGGGATCCCCCACTGTGTTTTCAAATTGACTTCCCTGGATCCCTACAGACTTTGAGAGGGCCAGGCGGAGAAATCCTGCAGAAGATGAAGAGCGTCTCACTTCTTAGTTTGTCAAACTGAGTTGGGTTTTCCTATGTTATGTTTTCGTTCAGGTGTTGTGAATACATAATGCTAGATATCATTCACACATTCTCCACTCTCTCACTTATCTTAGAAACATTTTACCATAACTCTTGAACTATAGAATGGTGTAGAATAGGGTTTATATCACCACCAAGGCACATTAGTCCCTTATGAAATCCCATTCAAATATACCAGAGCTGGATTTTGAGTGTTATTACATGAACATTCATGAATTATTTTTCAAGAAATCAATAAAAATGCACAATGTTGTGAGAAAGTGAGAAAAAAACCTGCTGGATCTGCCCCCTGATCCAGATCAACACCAAAATGGAAGATGGTTCTTTCTTTGTCCCTCCCCCACCCCTCATAGAAAAAAAAAGAATACGGTGCAGAAGTTTTTGTATTATCCTGGTAACAAACACACAAACAGAGACAAAAACATAATTTATTTGTGCAGTTAATAAAGCCCCATTTCACAAACTAAAGATGTTCAAATCAGGCATCATTAAGGCCTTAAACAATTCATATTGGTTATAAGGTTGTTGACCTTTAAATTACTTCTTACTTTAATCCCTCTGTGTAAAACAGCTGATTAATTAATTATTAATGTATCCAATAGGTCAATTGGTATTGTAAAGCTATAGGACAATGTTTTCCATGAGTAATATGTCATACAGTGTTCCTCGGAGGAGCTCTTATCGTAAACATTTTTCTTTCTCGGATTTAAAAATGCAGAAAAACAGGATATGAGCAGCAGAGACGGTGTAAATAAACACAGGCAGTGTGTCTGTGCATGTGCAGTGGTGAGGAGTGTTTAAGGCTTAGACCAGAGAGCTTCAAAACAACCCCAGGGAGCCATTGTTTAATCTAAAGACCGGGGGATTTAACAGGGTTATGTAATCTTTATAAGAAAGATGGTAGAAGATACGTACTGGATAAAAAAGACTGTTTCCACTTGATTTTTTGGTAGAACAGCTGTTTCCTCTGTGATAAAATGACCAAGCTGGAGGCAGTAAGAATAATGTCCCTGGATAGCAAGCATAATGGCAAGCAGCCTTCGAAAGACTTAAAGTTTTTAAATCGAATTTCCTGATCAAGTTTTTCATAAACAGCAGGGATCTCACTGCTCATAAAAAGGGTTGATCGATGATCCCTGTCTTTATGTACACTGTGGCGTTTGAATGAGTTTGACAGCTCAAGCTATTTCATTGTGTTACTTGGCTTACCTCTAACCAGCCCGAGCAACTGAAATTTACACATCACGTCTCAGTGCATGTTTTGGATTTCCCCCTCTCTCTCCAAGTTTCCCTGCGCGTTAATCAGGTTTGGACAAAACTTTCCAACGCACAATCTGCGACTTGTTAAAGGATTACGGACCTGCTCCCTCGCACAGGGGGGAGAAAAGTCCAATAATGGGAGAGAGTGCAGAGCTCCCGGCGCTTTGTGGGGTAGCTGCAGAGAAGCAGCAGAGGAATAAACAAAACACATCGGTGGTGTCAGTTCATCTGACGCCTAATGGCCAACGTGCTCAAGCAATTTCCCAACACCATTTTTAAATTAGACTGGGATTAAAAGAGGATGTACTTCCAGGACAACGCAATCCGTGAGTGTATAACTGATTATTAGAATTTTCTTTGCATATTACAATGAGAGAAAACACCGGCCAGCCACTTAAATACAATGTAACTGAGGGCTTTTTTAGTGGTGACTCCATCCCTCTGTGTATGAAGAGGGAAGGCACTTACAGTAAAGAGGGGTGGGGGTGTCAGGGGTGGGGAGAAAGAGAGTGTTTGTTAAGGTTGACAGATTAGCCCCCATGCTCTTTGGGAAAAAAAAAGAAGGAAAAAAAAGACGGATTCTGCTTGGCATAACAGCCAGTACCTTGGGGGATGCTCGACAGTTGCCCATCCCCATATCCCCAACCCCTGTCAGTCCCAAACCCCACCCCCCTCTTCTTTCTTTTGCTTTTTCCTGTCTCTACCAACCCCCCTCAATGAATAGATCCTCTAGCACAGGAACTGCAGCGTACATGCAGGCCTACTGAGAGCATAATTTAAAGCATAAGAGGTGATGTCGTTGTTTTTCACCAATGAGTCACAGTGGAATTGTAGATCACACTGTGAGAGGCTTGAGGACAGCCAAGGCGGAACATTCAGTCTGACCCCTGTGTTTCCCTGAGACAAGGTTTGTCAACAACGCTGCACTTGCTTGGCTGCACGCGACACTGGAACACGGCTGACAGTTTGACGTTTCCCTCTCTCTGGCCTGAACCTCAACTTGTAGAGTCGCTTTTATGATGCATGAGCTCAAATTAGAAACAGAACAGAAATAAAGGGTGAATCAGGGACAAATGCACTTGCTCCAGTCAGGGGAATCCTACCCCCTCTTCTCGACTGAGTTACACATTCCTAAAGGAACACTATTTAGGACAACCCCTCATGTAGTGGCTCTACTGGGAGCCACCACCGACCCCCCTCCCCTCCGCACACACACACCCACACACACCCAAACCCCCAATACCCCCAACACACACAGCCACACGTCCCTGCTGTTCATGAATAATCCAGGCGGGCCGACGGGCCATTGCACTCAGCGTTGTGGGGGAAGAAGCTAGAACAAAAGACGGGCAGCTCGTAGAGCAGCTATGGCTGAGTAGGCTCAGATGAGAAGACAATGGTAACTACTGTCAGAGACAGGGGCAGGAGGCAAAGACTTGAGAGTAAATCACATATCCAGGCGCCTGCTTCCATCTCAGTGCTGCCATGCCAAATACCAGAGCTGGGAACCCTGCCTTCTTGCTTTAGTCCTCAAAGCAAAGAAAGAAAGAGAGACACAGAGAGAAACTGTCGGCTCATCTTTCCATGCAGATGTTGGGCTTGAATTTTTGAAGGCATTTTTCCTGCCTCACCAAAGAGCAGCGCTAAGAACTCTGTTTAACCTCAGTTTTTAACCCACTGATGGTGTTAAAGATAACGTTTTGCTATAAGGACATCACCGATACGGCCTTTTGTCCTTGTTCATACGCTGAGTCCCCTGCTGGGATTTTCTGTTCCAGTCCATTTCACACCTTACAACAGCTTGAAAGTATTTGACATCTCCAAACACTCGGGGCCTGGAGGAGCAGATGTGGCTGGGCCAAGGCCACAGAGGCAGTTATTGTATCAGCCCGTACGCTCCATGGGGGGCTGCACTGACAAGGTGCTAAGGATTGCTGTCCTGCCATGTGGCTGCTCTGACTGTAACTGTCCAACGGCCTGACTCATACAATGGTAATGAGAAGCATTAGTGCACACAGCGCTCAGTGCTTTGTGTTGATGACGTCGCTCGATTTCATTAAACGGACACGTGTTAATGTTAATGTTAATAGCACACTCTGAAGATAATACCCCATTAAGCTTTTCTCTGATTAATTAATCAACAGATTAGATGCAGCACACAATCATAATTAAAATACTATGGAGCATAAGCATTTAAATTAATTCTTCCCCTCTTTCCCAGCTGGACACATAATGGCGAGTTAATATTTGTCTCTGCAGGACTAGCAAATTCAAATTATAAGAGATTTAAATATAACTGCAAATATATACGATTTTATTGTTGTATTTTTTTGATATTTAAAGACTAAAAGTTTTGGGGCATTCTAGAATTTAGCTTGTTTATCATAAGTTTAGTCAAATTTTGTATCAAAGTGATCAAAGTGGATGTAAATATTATTTGAATATAAGTGTTACATCTCATTGTGTAACTTGAGGGATAATTGACCTCGATCCCTGAATCGGGCCTCTGGGAGTTGTGAAACTTCCTCCGCCTAAAAAAAGAATACGCAGTAAAACACACACACAGACAAACACATACAGACACACACGCAGAGCCTCAGGGGATATGCTCCATGTAGAGATGTCTGTGACTCAGCGTCTCTATGTAAATCTACACCTACTGCTTGAGTGACAGCCGCTCCAGGATCACGGTCCTGTTGGAACAAGTTGTGTCACTGACTGAGCACATCCTGCCTCATCGTTGGTTTCATCAGGCCTCTCCTGGTGGGACGATGATGAAAAGGACATGAAATTGGCTGTGATGATTAGTCACCGTTAAAAGCTGTAATCTGTAACCGTCTTGTCTGGCACTGGCACAGTTGGGAGTTAGTTCTTTTTGATGTTGGTGTGCTGCGAAAATGTCAATGACTGACTGGGTAATGTGATCATGGACATTACCTGAAGTCAAAAAAAGCAAAGGCATTATCTTTCAAAGGGTTGATTCCAGAGTAAGAAAAGATTCTCAAACTAAAGTAAACAACAGTGTTTCACCACAGTCAGGGGTAAAATAATAGCTAATTTAACATCCTGCTCATTTTTGCACAACTCACAAACATCTTACTGTGATTATCAAAGCCAGTCTATATGTAGCATTTTAAATAACGCTCTCTGAAGTTTTAAGGAGGCTTTGCTACTGGTATAGTATGATAAGTACCATATGGTGGCTAATAGTAGCTAATATAAGGAAACTTAGGATGGATATAATATTTCAGTGCCTCAGTTGAGCTGTTTGTTCAGACCCAAAGATCCGGACAGTTCCCAGAGTTTGCCTTTATCACATGAAGAATGCAGCAGTAGATTGTCCAGGTCGGGACTTGTTCAAAACAATGGGAAAATGTCCAGAACATTTCGACAAGAAGTGGTGTCAGGGTGGAGCAGTGTTTTTGTTTACAGCACATCGACACTGACATCAGCTCTTATCGCCTGAAGCTCTTGTATCTTGTTGTCTTACCAAGTTGACATCATCGTTGGCCTGTTGTATTAGCATAGTTCCTCTTTTTCATCCTGAGATGTTTGTATTTTACTTGTTTTTTTTCCCCCTTTTGCATCCGTTGCGTCATAGAAACATCCACAACACGCCCACTCACTTACTGTGAAATGTCCGGATCCTGTCCTGCGGTATTGTCACAGTGGCTGACTCAGACTTTTTCCTGGACATTTTAGCATGAGGCTGACAGGAAAAGTTTCAGAAAATGTCAGGAGCAACTGGCTCAGACGTTTGCGTTCTCTCGTACAGCCCCTCAGGCAAATTTCATTAAAATCTCGGGGACTCCAGTGTGTGACTGAAAGCAGCTTTACTGACTCACTTTGTGGACTGTTACTCTTCCTTACAGCATCATCTGCTATCTCATAGTTGTACTCTTTCACATAATGGCCAACGTTTATCAGTAGTTACAAAGCATAGCAGGATTGTAAGTTGGGACTTTTTGGCTTTGTGTGGATTAAACAAATGAGATAGGGAGAAGATTTTTGCTAGTGTCAGACAAAGCCTGGCCACTTTTCCTCGCTTGTATTCACTTGTTTTTACTAAGCTAAGCTAACTGGTTATGAAGCTTCAAACTACCAAACTGAGTTGTTGTTTTTTTACAACACTTTGAGGGATACATTAGTGATCCCGCGGTGAGACAGAGAGGCTCCTCCCTTGGAAGTCAGGCGCTGGGAGCTAATGGGTTAAATGACGGTTATGAAACTAGGGGAAGGAAGCTGTGAATGAAATGAGGGGCGACCCCTGAACAGTCTGACCTGAGTGACATTGATTAGAATCAGAATGTGAAGTGTGCACGGTGGCATGGATGGGGGTGACAGGCAAAAAGAATGCATGGCTGGAAGGGGGCTCCTACCGCTGTCATCGACTGAAAGAGGAGACGTGGTGGCGGTATTGCAATGCTAAATGTGCCCTCTTGTCTTTACCAGGCTTTGTTAAGCAGGACTTTCACTTTAAAAACAAATTCATTTCTTGCTTGTAATTTTGGTCATGGCGGCTACTACTTTACTCATTTTAAAGTAATAGGCCCTGACGACACGCCTCGCTGCTTATCCACGCTCACTTTGATGCTCTCATGATTGATTGTTCCTAATTAGTGTAAAAATAAAACGAAGCAGACATATGCATGACTCTGCTTCACCACGTCTTGTGAACGGTCAGACATAAATAGGACAGAATTAATGGTCAGCTGTGTTCCTCAAGTGTCCGTGGTCTTGCGGGCTGCTTTGTGTCCTATGTTGACATGGGTGGGCTTGTGCACATGAAGGAAAAGCTGGAGGCTGATGGGGGCAGGGTGGACGGCAGGCGTCGGGTTTTGGAGGAGGAGGAGGAGGAGGAGGGGTTTTGGAGGAGCGGAATTGTTCATTGGCTCTGGGCGGAAAAAAAACTGCTTATGGCTTTGCTGCATGACTGGGCATTTGTGACAGCTATAGTCCTGCCTGCCATATCTGCCAGGGGCACTGTGCTCTCAGCCCGGCAGCTTATAATCAATCACTAACGATAACTAAAGAGTCAAGTCCATTGGACTGACAATTGGTCTTCTCCAGACCCCGCCATTAAAATTGCCAGTATGCTTTCAGGCCTGAGGGGGTACCACATCTCCTACAAAGACAAAACGGGGAAGCGATTTGAGCTGTTGCAGAAATCTCTAATCAAGTGTTAGCCGGTCAGTGAGCATGCACGTGCTTGTAAAGGACGGGGGATCATCGTTGGGGTTCGGCCGAATCAAGAACGTTCTATCCACAAAACTTTACATTTTCAGGGTGAAACACAGCCGCAGGAAGCAGAGAAGAGAGCAGCTGGCCAATGTGTTTTAAAGGACACTCTACCTGATAATGACTTTCTATGTTGCACTGTCCTTTTTAGGTGGAAGTAGGTTTTTGGGTCATTTTATGTAACAGGTTTCTGACGAAAGAGAGAGAGAGCGCGAGAGAGAGAGTGAGAGTGAGAGCAAGTCTTCACCCTCTCAGTCTGTTTGTTGCTTGGGAGACACGGACAGTCTGTGACAGGAGAGGTTATCACTCAAGTGAAAAAGCTGACTGCTAATACTATTGTTATGTTTTGCCGTTCAGACAGACTCCTCCCGTGACTGGCTACAGGTCATCATTCCTGACCTGGGGAGGGGGTGGGGGATGGGGTTGTCCCATGTCGCCCCTGTGATTCCTGTGATTGGCCTAAGCGGTGGAGTATTTAGGTCACATTTATGGCGTGATAAAAAAAAAGACAGCTAGTCAAGATCGCTCCTGTCAGTTTTAATAAAGGTTGAGAATTTTGAATCCGTGTTTTTCTCCTATGAGGAGACGTCAAACTCGAATCAGAACTTGGAAGTGGGAGAGGGCAAACCTGTGCGTTACTTAATAAACCACTCAAATTAGCAAGGCTAGCATACACACTCAAGCATGTCACAACACTGTAAAAAGTTAAAAATTAGCATCACTTGGGTTTCGTAAACACAAATGGAGAACCGACTGGGTGTTCATTTTTACTTTTTTACCCCAAAGCTCTCATATTTCTAAACTTCCTGTTTTTCTTTTGTCTCTGTTAGTACCTAAAGATCCCGGCACCGACCCCTGAATCTCCAGAAGGATTCCGGGTCTTCTCCTTCTACCTATCCAGCGACAGCAAAGACAAGCCCCAGTCCAGCTTCGACTGCATTCACCAGTATGTCTCAGGGTAAGCAGCATGCAGCCATAAGTCTTTCTACAGGTGACCACAAATGGAATCTGTAGTAAATTTGGTGCGAGACTCAGACCACCGGGCCTCACCTAACAATGGCCTCTCTTCAATACAACAACACACTGCGCCACTGTCAGCCTACTTTTAAACAAGACTACGATAACACCCGAATGCTGTAATGTTATGACTGACCTCAGAGGTGTGACCTGTCATAATTGAGAACAGAGAGGTAGTGTTGGTGGCTATGCAGGGTCAGACGGTAACATTAGATCTGCTTCATTTCTAGTGGAGTTTTAGCTTTTCTAACACCACACTTGTTGCTAAGAACGAAGCTGTGTGAAACAGAAAGAGAGTTTGCAATTAAACACAAGTCACCGAGCCGGTTCGATGTGCGTCAGACAACACCACATATCAAAATACGACAGCAATAATCCCCGATGCTTTGATTTTGGCAACAGGCCAGTTAATGAGCCAAGATAATTTGAATGCTTCGACTGTTAAATCCTCTCTCCTCATTCACAGGGAGGGCAGGGATCACCTGGAGGGCCAGGGCAGCATCCAGGACAAGATCACAGTTTGTGCCACGGATGACTCCTACCAGACGACCAGGGAGCGCATGTCTCAGGTGGAGAAGGACATCTGGAGCCGCTCAGCAATTGAGATCAAGCCCGGGCCAAGTAAGTCTTTTGGCCTAATGGCTGTCACTACATGCTGTTTTATTTGCAAGCCCCAGTCTTACGTGACAACCGTCAAGCACGTGGGGATCAAGGACAGATAAACAGAGAGTTTTCACATACCCAGAAAGCTTCTAAACCATTTCCTCTCACCAAGTCATCCTGCTGATAATTGCCATATGGTGTGGAAGTTATCACATAATTGATCAAAGTGCTGCCAACCTATTATTAACGCTCGAGGGATGCCTCTCTTTCTTGTAAATTCTTTTTATTTTGACCAGATTGCTCAGGCACTGTGCCAGCTTGCCCACCAGCACCATTAATGTGATTGATTTCACCAGAAGTATATGCCCCAACAAGTCTTACATAGATGAAGTTTTGCCTAAAAGGTAATTACACTGAAAGGAATTTGATTCTTAATCATCTGAGAAAATATACCTAAACAACGTCTTCAAGAAGGAGGATGCCAAGCTTAGACTGGAGTAATGTGGATCTTACATGCAGGATCTCACTCTTGCAAAAAAAAATGTAATCGCCGCCTCCTTCTGGCCTGAGCCGTGGTTTTAGTGTCATTGTCGGTTAAATTGACCATGTTGCATCTTTAAAAAATGATCTGTCCATGGGGCTTGATGACATTTAGAGGTGCCACCAGTTTAAATGCTTGTTGATTATTTTAAGAATGGTTGTGTGGACCAATCCACAACATAATATTTAGGGTACTGCTACAACTATGCTTTTTGACAGAAATAGCATTTACAAATTACATTCGAATAAACAAAGGAATGTATCTTAAAAGCAGACACAAGAGCTCCCTGTTAAACATGCAGAGGTGGACAGATATCCTGTTTTACTTGAACAATGATTTCAAACCATCAAGCAGAGACAGAAATGAAGGGTTAATGGATCATGCATGTGCCGATAGTCGTTTTGTGACGACTCACTATTTATGGTACAGAAATGCTCTACGCATCAAAAAAAGTAATCTCCATATATCAAATCCCAATTACGGGTTTCAGAGTTGCAAAAGGTCCATAATTTAGATAAAAATGAATGATTTACTTTTCAGTCATAAAACGTGCAGCTGGAAAGGAGGCCATGAGGTTTTGAGCTCACCTGGTGCTGTACAAGCTGCTTTGACAATAAATGTATCTGGGTCATGAAGTCATTTTAATGCTCATCATTATTTCTGTCTAAAATACCTGCTCATTTCTGCAAATGGTTGCTATTTTTAATGGAAGTTCATTAATCATAAACATGAACACATTACTGAAAACCATTCCATTTATCCGAAATGAGGCATCACAGTCATTATGGGAAGTACCACTCAGTGCAGGCTTCCTTGAGTCTTAACCTTCTCTCAAACTCCTCTTATTTATTACCAGCCACCAACGGCTCTAGTTGCTGCATGTTTGAAATGTGGCAGTGCAGGTTGTTTCAGTGCGGGAAGGGTATTTGCCTGAAATCTTCACGAGTAGTTTCAAAGCCAACGTTGAAACAAGCTCATGCAAGACTGCTGCATTTTGCAGATATAAAGATTCAAAACGAGTCTCACAAGTAACCTTGCACTGTATTAAAACAAAAACAAAGAACAGAAAGTTTCTTTCAGTAACAGATAAGTCCAACATGTTGTTCATGTGAAAATGCTGCAAGTATTTGACCTATGGCAACCTCCCAAGCGTGGCTTAAAGTTGTGATGAGTTTATAGTCTGCAGATATCTACTCTCACTGCCTGCATGAACTGAAGTAGTGCTGCAACAGAGAGAAAGGGCCTCTCTGTTTTACTTTAGTTTCCATTCTCCTCTGTTTACTCAGCAGTAGGCTAACCCCACTGTCAACCCCTTGCACTGTTTTCCACTTGCAGAACCACTGCCTCTGTGCCATGGTCAAGGTATTTACTGTAGGTGTGTAAACTGCATCTCCAGATAGATCTGAATGTGCTACACCGGCTGCATCGGTTCAGTTTGCATTAAGCAGATTGCATGACAATAGAGAGATATAGCAAAGATCACATTTAATTACTTGTCTCTCGTGTGTAGGCTTGTCTCTCAAATATCAGTGTGATTTGTATAACTGGCCCGAGGACTGGATTAGCAATGATATATTAGTCGTGCGTTTACGGGACAAGATGAATCCTGTTATCAGATAAATTTCCCATCTAAATCATCTTCAGATTATTGCTGTGGTAACTTTCAGATTCATCATTATTGACAGAAGAAATGTGCCCAAATCTTCCCCAAGAGTCATATTGAAACACTAACATGTATCTCTTGTTTTGATCTCAGGTAAATATGTGAAGGTCCAGAGGAAGCAGGGTCTGGTATCAGGCTCAGATAACAGCAACAAGCACTCCCCCAACAACAAGAGGAGCCAGGCTCCCAGCGCCGTCGCACACCGGCCCTTGAGGGATCGCGTCATTCACCTTCTGGCCTTAAAGCCCTACAGGAAACCTGAGCTGCTACTGTGGTTGGAGAGGGAGCGGGCCAGTCCAAAGGACAAAAGTGACCTGACCCCAGTGCTGGATGAGGTGAGACATCTGGCACATTGCTGTGTAAACACATTGTCAACTAATGATTAAAAAGCCTCAGTTACAGCAAGTACAAGGAAATACCAGAATGGGAAGTGTGAAATGCAAATTCAGATGCTTTTATTGTGAGGATTTAAACGATGAACATGAATTTTTTCCTATCTAGCTCATTTGATAATTATTAATATACAGATTAGAGCTGCACAGCTCTAACACTCTTCTCTGTAAGGTGAAGTCAGTACAGTTATTTCAGGCAGTTTTCCTGTGTTCACAGTGTGTGTGTGTGTGTCTGTCCCCCTGTGCAATCATCGAGTGGAGACTGGGCCGCCGCTGGTAGCTGTAATTAGGGCTGTGCTTTAGTTATCTTTGGAAGAGAAGATTGTGTTTTGACAGCAGAGGGGTGGGGTGTCTCCAGCTGGGATCTACCTTCTTTCAGAATTGCAAGTGGTTGATTTGGGGAGATTTGTATCAGCAGGATTAAGTTGCATAATGGACGGGGTTAAACTGTGTACCAGGGAAACAATATAGAGCAACTGATTGGCACACAAGGTCCTGTTTTATTCATATATAAAGTGTAGTTAACACAGTTTGGTACTTTTACAACCTCAGTTGGCCTATTTTCTTGTTGTTTTGTGTCCTCTTTTTGTTGATACATTAACATTGTGAGCTGTCTGCGTTTTCAGGTTGGTAAACTCAACACTAAAGACCACAGTTACTCTCTGAAGGACGAGCTCTACAGACACATCCAGAAAGACTGGCCTGGATATCTTGAAGAAGAGAAGCAACTCATCCATAGGCTCCTGATCAGGTTGGTATACCACAATACCAAAATAATCATTTGTTTTGTTCGATACACATGTTTAATTTACTAAGTTATAGTTCACTATTTGGGAAATATGCATATATACATATTTCAGTGAGGAAATCATATGTATTTCTTTGTTTGAGCACACCGACACCACATTCGGCCGTTATCTAAATAAGCTTTCAATTGTCGCTGTCTCTCCAAGTTCACATCTGCGTTTTGCATCCAGCGTGTGTTAGAAAAATCCTCAGTACACCCACTTGCTCTCTGTCAAATTTCCGAAGTTTTTCCTGCTGCTAAGTTAGACGTTTTGGAGAAAATTTAGAAAACTGGCTGAAAAAGTTCTGGAAAATGTCCAGATCAACTGATTTGAACATTCGCACTTTCCCATAGAGCCCCTGTGTCACAATTCAGGAATATCTCCAGAATTCAATGCATGTCTGAAGCAGCTGTAAGGAAGTTAATATGTGAGCTTCAGTGTATTTTGTTTCCTTTGGACAGAACCAGACTAGCTGCCTCTCTATGTTTTCAGTCTTTGTTCTAAACCAAGCTCCAGAAATAAGTTCATCTATTGGCCGGAATTTGTATTCCCGAAATTGTCAAACATTGCTTAAAATGTATTTCTTGAGTAGTCCCAGGCAGATAATGTATAAACGACTAGGGATGGATGCTTTGTGACAGTGCTGGCATTAATACAGAAATATGTGTGAATTAATGTAGACGTCTTCCATGATCACGCTGAAAGAGGAGCTCCTGAAAGAATCCGCCTCTGCACTGATAAATCTCCTAATGGCCACATCAAAGCAGAGGGAAATATTCCTTGCACAGTGTTTGCCAAATGGCATTAGCATGGAAGTGTTCAGAGGAGCACGGCTGAGTTTTGCAGGGCGAGCGTCCTCCACTCATGTGTTTCCTCTGCCCGCCAGTAAACATGCCGGCCATGTGCTTCAAGAGTGTTTTGGAAAAAGTGCAAGTCTCGCTTTGCTGATAACACAACCCCCCGTCTGTTCACCACCCTGCTATGTGTAAAAAACGTACACTTGTAGTCATTAAATGGTTTGCCAAGTGGTAAAACAGCGATAGCCTGTAAATACTATAAATTATTTATATTTTTCCTGTAGTTTAATGTGTATTGGAGGAGGATCTTCCTCCTATACTTTCTTGGTACTGTCATTTACTGTCTGATGTCAATGTTTAATGGTCAGTAACTCCACTTGCACCAACTGAATGATTAAGAGGGTTGCATGGATCCAGGGAGGGGAGTGGTTTTTGGTGGTGGCGTCTGCCTGAGGAAGGAGCTGTAGGAAGCAGATTAACAGAGAGGGTTTGGTCGTACAGAGGTTAAATCTGTTGCTATTGTTATATTCACTGGACTGTGTTCAGTCATTGTGGCTGCCTCGTGTAGATCATATCACCACAAAACAAAACACATCACAGAAACATGCAGAAACTTTTGATAAAATCAAAAGATTGACAGTTTTGTGATGTCAATAATGAATTCCTCTGCAGAAAAGCTGCTATCTGTGCTTCCTCTCTGAAATATGTGTCATAATGAATGATAATTGCTCCCTGACTTGTATAAAAAATCTGCCAGACCCAGTTTTATGACCTATCTGGCGCCATTTATGTCCTACTGAAGGTGCTGTGTTCCTAATATTTTTCCAGGAAACTCCAGCCACTGCACAGTAGCCAGCTGAAGAGCCCCCAGTCCAACAGCTCATTCCACAAAACTCCCGGGGACTCTCCTTCACAACTCAGTCCTGCCAAGAATCTCTCTGTGGTAATTATTCACCTTGAATTGAAAGAATCCGACGTTTGCTCACTGCTTCTTAAGACCAACATATATTAGCTATTTCCTTTTTGTTGCATAAATGAGTAGAATATGGAAGATAAAATACTCACAGTTGACTTATAGTTGGGGCTGAAAGCAATTAATATTTTAATTTTTAAGGAAATGTGCCACACTATTTCTTGTCGAGTAGCGGTTGTCAACAGCGAATAGAACTCCATGAAGTTAGAGGCCCTTGCAGAAAAATGATGATAACCCCTTGTAAAATGGTGAATTCTCAAAGTATAGTAAACAAGTAAGACATAATGTGGTTTACAGGTGGAGTTTGTCAGCTCTGAACAGGATAGCAGTTTCACATCTTTGCAGTGGTTATGCTATGCTAAGCTAAGCTAACAGCTGCTGGAAAGAGTGAAAATAAACACATTTCATTTAATTCGCACTCTGCTCTCCAAAAGATGGAGGCCAATCACTCACTGTGTAATGTTTCTTATTTTTTTCTAGAAACGCCCATTTCCCTCTGACCCGTCCAGCTGTCAAACCCCCAAGAAACAAAGACTGTTTGACCAGTGTTTGCCTCTGCAGTCGCCCTCTCATGGAGACTACGGCACCAACGGGCCCCGTAGCGCCTCCAGTCACGGAAACTCTATACAGATCAAAATGGACTTCGACAAAACCAACAATCATCTCCAGGGGAGCCCAAACGGTCTGTACTCGCCGCACAAACTCAGTGGGTCGTCTGTTATTCCCAAACTGGAGAGGACTGAGCCAGTGCCTACTGCTCCCAGCCCCAAGCCCCCACACAGCGACCCCCCCATTTGCACTGACCAACCGTTCCCCAATGGCCAACATAAAAAGAAGAAGTCTAAAAAGCACAAAGACAAGGAACGAGAGCGCTTCAAACCAGAATGGATTGAAACCAGTCCAGACCTGAAGCAGAAACAAGAAAATCTCAAAGGTGAGTGGCATTAAAACTTTTGCCACATTTCATGTATCGCACTGAGCTTTCCATCAATCTGTTTCTTGTTATTGGTTCAGGCCGTGAAGATTATCAGCTTTCATTCGGCGAAAGAGGGTAAAAATCCTCGGGGTTATAGTTGCTGCTGGAAGCTCAGAAAGAGCAATTTGTGTTTTGGTGTGCGAGTGCAGTGAGCGGTGTGTTGGGACTGTAGCACTCCCTCCGCCTGCCCAGCTCCAGCCTGTTGATGATTGACTGTGGAACAGCTGGGTGACCTACGGTCGAGCGAGTCAGCAGGCAGCGTTGTCTCCTGCTCGCGCCTGCTGACGTAACAGCACGCCTTGGATCAGATTCCTTATCGCAGACAGTGATAAACGATTCCATCAGCCTTGATACGATGGGCACATTATCGCATTTGCATTGGCTGATTGCTCGAACCTTTTTGTTTTTCCTCAACGTGTGTGCATGTGTTTTTCCTATCTGCAGTGCACGAGGGAGAGAAAACACCTGTCAATCGAACCTCAGCAGAGGAGCTGCCGGACTATTTAATGTAAGATTAATTGCATATCATGTTCCTGACTGTGTAAATGTTACATTCCCAGATTTAGAAAGGATTTTATGTCACAGGAGTGAATTCTGAAAAAGTGCTACAGCATGCAACACATTTCTGAGTCCAGCTCACTGACGCTCAAGGGTTCGAGTCAGCTTCAAAACATTCACATAAGTAGAAGGTAAATAAAACACATGTGTGAATGAGCTGTCAGAAAGCATAGCCGAGATGACTGTGAAAACAAATGATCTTATGCTTTGCATTTATACATCTGGTCAACACATCACGCTGTGAAACCAGTGACGTGTCAGGCCTCTCACGCCACCAGGCTGCACTGACATCTACTGGAAAGACTTGGCGAGGCAAGTTGGCTTCTTAGGATAACATCTGCTCTTTGAAACAGCGTGTGTTTTTCTTTCTTTTTCAGAAAATACAGCACCATTAAAGCACTGGATCAGCGTCAACAGTACAAGGACGACTTCTGTGCCGAGTACGATGAATACAGAGCTCTTCATGACCGGATCGGGGCCATCACAGAGATGTTTGTTCAGTTGGGCTCAAAGATCAACACTCTCTCCCCGGGGACACAAGAGTACAAGGTACTTTCTGGACCAGAGACCTGCTGCTCTTTTTCTACCAAAACACCAAACCCACGTGATACACAGCAACCTAACACCTTCTCTCTTTTTTTTTACCTTTTCAGCTTATGGAGGACCAAATACTACAAAAGTACAGAAAGTATAAAAAGGTAAGAATAGATTTGAATTAAATCTTATTTTCATCTAACACTTCATGCACTAGGCCTAATGCAAGAACCACTCATATGAAGAAAGTAATTATTAAGTGGCCTGTACATATAAGGATTTGAACACGTTACACTTTTCAGACTTATTGTCTCTAGTGATCCGTGCCCTATCACCCTTTTCTAAAAAAAAATTATTAAACAACAAAATATGAATGAAATTGAAAATCAAACATTTCACTGAAAAAGTCAAATTAAAACAAAAGATTACTTAGTATTAATATTCTGTTGATCTTAGTGTGATCATCAGTGCATCATAGATTGTCAGTTCACTGAGGTCACACGGCTTTGCTCATCAGACTTATTGGCAGGAGTCATTTTAGCACATCAGAATAAACAGTTGAACAGCTGCTCAGGAGAATTCCGCTTCAGTAAAGAGTTGTTTTTCTGTTTAGGGAAACATTCTATTTAAAAGCCCCTGATCATCTTACATCACCTGTAGTGAAATCTATGATCATCTAATATGTTGTGTGCCCTGAAACTCCCCCCCCCCTGTTAGTCATGGACTGTTTGGCTTTGGCAAAACACTTGACATATAACCTCATGTCAATTCATCCCTTCTTTTTTTCTGACATGGCTTTGATAGCTGTATGATATAATATGATTCCCTAATGCCACCAGTCTATTGAGACAAGTTAACGTATCATCTTTTTGTTTAATTATTGTGATTGAAACCTTCCAACAGTTGAGCAGAAAGAAATGTGTGTTAATTACCAAATCCTACAAATGAGATGGTGGCATAAACCCGCTATTAAGGAATAAATAAAGTCAAAACATCTTTGACACCAAAGTTACTGAGTAAACCGGTGTTTTAAATGCGGGTAAACCTGCAAAAAAGGCCAATAACGTTTTCCCCATTGCCAGTAGGAGTTTGCCCTTCTGTTTTTACCCCCGGTGGAAGTGATGTTTAGTGACATTAACACACCAAAAACTGAAGAGCTTTCTCCCCTTGCTGTCTTGAGTGTCAAAATTTGCATCACTGCCGATCGGAGCCAGAGCTGAAATAAACCTGCGTCTACTGCACAGTCACATGAGACAGAAATGAATGCCAATTGATTCCATTCCCATCACAGACAGTAGCCAGATGTTAGTGGGTTTTGTTGTTGTTGTTTTTACCAGTGAAAAAGGGGCTTAAGAGAGTTTACTGAATCCAATTTGAAAGACTGGTATTAAAAACTAAAACTCAATAGAGGTTTATGATAAGAATATGAAAATAGTCTTGCCTGTGGCCCATCATGATTGATTTTACTGTGCGACACAGAGAACTCACTGCTTCTTCTTCTCCTTCCTTTTCTCTTGTAGAAGTTTCCTGGTTATCGGGAAGAGAAGAAGCGATGCGAGTACCTCCATCAGAAATTGTCGCATATCAAAGGCCTGATCACAGATTACGACCGAGCACAGGAGCTCTCCTAGTAACCAGCCTCTACCCTCGTGAGGGTGTGATTGTACTGGACCAAAAGACTCCTAATGGACTCAAAGACTGAAGAGCTGGGTCCCGGAGCCACTGAGACACTTTTCACTTTACTCCTCCTGCTAATGGAATCGAGGAGCGAGGTTGTTTTTCAAAAGTGGGCTTAGACCACCAACTCGTGATCAGATGTTGCCCTTTAACACTACGGCTTTCATCTCTGATTGTGGCTGTTATGGCTGGACCTTGTTCTGCTGTAGAATGGTGAGATGCCACAGTCAAAGCCAAATCCATTTCCTGAAATGCAAAACAGATGTGATCCTTCCTGCCTGATTGCATTTTAATTCCCTCCTTTATCTCGTCAGAGCTAAACAAATAAAAAAGTGCTGATTTAGAAATAGTATTACATTGATGGTACAATCAATCTTAGAGGGAAACCAATGCTCGTAAAGCCTTTATGTATTAAACATACAGAGGAATCTGTTCAGTTGCCATTTGTAATTTGATTACATCAATTATTCATTAGTTCCAATGCTGACATTACATAATGGCACTAATATGATCCTGCTATAAACAGTATCTCTCTTGAGACCACATGCAAACGGACAAAAATCATGCAAATATGAAAGCAGGAATGAGAACAGACAAAAGTTTATATCAGTTTATCAATAATGTTATCACAAGAAGAGGGGTAAAGCTTAATATGCTGTTGTCTCAATATGTGCTACTTCATACTTTCCCCTCGAAATCCGTGACGAGGAACAGTTTCTCCAGGTTTTGGCCATTAGGAGGCGCTCTGCCTTCATCCTGCTTGATTTCTGAGAAATACTGCAATGCCAAAAAAAAACTTTTTACAGAACAGTGAGGCGGGTTTCATGATCCTGTCAGATTCACCCACATGTAGACTACAGTGCCACAAACTGCCTTTTCCCTACATAATGAAAAAACACCTTCATCTCACACATATCTGAAGTCATGCACCAAATTTGAAACGCTCAGTTCCCTGAATGGGCCTGATTTGTTTTCATCAAGATTGAAAAACTCCCTGTCTTGCAATGTTAAAAGGAACTATTAAAATAATCCTGAACTCGTACATTGATGGGTTCTTCCCTGACCCATATTAGATCGGATTGTTGAAATCAGTTAGGTTGTTTTTGTGTATTCTTGCATACAATAAAACAGACAAAGAGACAAAGAGGCAGGGGTGAAAACATAACCTGTTCAGCAGAGGTAACAAAGCTGTATGTGCACTGAAAGCAAATTAATACCAGCTGACCTAAAACAAAGTATTTAAATGCGTACAGGGTAATGATAATTTAGATAGTCCACACCTTATACTATGATTTATGTTCGGTTGAATAACAACGATTCACTTCAGTGAGGGTTTACATGTTATAGTTATTCTCCCGAATGTGACAGAAATGGCTTTAAAGCGTGTGGAAGCTGGTGGTGTGGTGGGTTGGTCGCTCAGCTCAAACCACCAGGGTTCATTCGAGACTTATGAATTAACACCCCCTTTAATTTTATATCACCTTCGAAAGCTGTGGCCTGATAAAGGGAATAGTGCTCCGATTCCAGTGCTCTCTGGACATTCGCATGGATGTAGCTGCACTCACAACGGTTGTCTTAATAAAGGCTCAAAATGGGAGAATGAAGCTAATATTTGCCTTAGCACGTATGTCAGACATTTCCAGAATTCTGCTACCTTTATTCGAAAAATGTTCTCAGCACAGTTCAAAGCATTTCCGTAAATGTATTTTTTTTTCTCTCTCTTTTTATTCTGAAGGAAGGTTCAGTTACTGGATAGTTGTTGTGCAACAGTTGTCTAATCTGTGTCGTATTAGTTTTTTTCGATGTACGTCTTAAATCTGTCAACGTATTTAGCTTCATTTGTCGTCTGTTGAATCATCATGAACTCTAAAAGGAATTTAATTCACTCTCTAATCCTATCGAGAACCACTCTGGAAAGAAAGAACCGATGCAGAAATCGAGACACGATAATAGGCTTTGCTTCTCTTGGTTTCTCAGTGCAAAAGCTAGTTTGCTACATATTCAGCAGCTCTTTCACAGCTAAGTGTTCATTTTTTCTTCTTGTATTCTGGGATGGCTGAAGGATTTGAGACCAGCACCAGTTGGTCTGTCTTGGCACATATGAAAACTTCCTAAAAAAGAATATTTATTAGCACTGACTATTGCAAACATTTTAACTGCAAGAGGCCCATATAGTGTTGAACAAATCAGATAATTAAATATAAAAGCTAAGGTCAATAATGGATTCTTATCACTCCTGCACAGCCATAGAGATATTTTCCTTATCCTGTCTGTTTGATGATCTTCTCAGGACCCGACAGCTTGAACTTATTTGGTTCTTGTGTCTATATGAGAGTGTGTCTGAAAACACCAGTGTGTTTATTCTGGTACGGAGGCTGGATATCTTTGATTTATGAAGGTACTCACACTTTTTAAAATAACAGCAGGATGAAAAAAATGCCAACAAAACGCCAATGTAGACCATGAAAGTCCAGATCATTTACAGAGCAAGTTAAGGGCTCCCTGTTTACCACTAAAATCATATTGATTATTGCAATCAAACAAATTGCATCATGGGTAACACTCTGCGGGCAACATATCAGTCTGATCCTTGTATGAATGAAGATAATCTAACATTCCTCTTGACGTGTTTTTGGGAAACCGGAGCCTCCATGAAATGGGCTTCTCAAGTGCTGACTCTGATGTTTTTTACTGTCGCAGGAGCGAACTACTGACGGTGCCTTTTCATTCAGAAAGCAGAGTCACTCTGCCTAGAAACAGGATTGGTTTTCTGGGAAAAAGAAAAAAGAACTGGGGCCAGCGTATTTACACATGTGTAGCTTCACACTGTTGCCACTGTTCAAAGTGCTTTGTTCATCATTTGTAGAATAAGTTGATATCAAATTCCTTGTTTAAACGTGTTTAGTATATTGGCCCGGACATGATGCGTCAATTACATTTTTAGTAGTTTTTCCAGGACACTAATTAAAATGCATCTAATGTTATGCTATTTGCATACATGTATATTTAGCCTTTTCATGTAATTTCAGCCCAGGAAAAAGTTTCCACATATTTCGTTCAGATGTGCTTATTGTTGGTACTGGAAGAAAAAAATGCCTCCATGGAAATGTGAAATCTACCGTTTTGTCAATTATAAATCTCTCCACCCATAGAAGAACACGTTTATTTATTGCTTTTTATGCATTTGTTCCATTACAGGAGTCTTCTTTGCAAAGTCTGTCCACTCTTTTCACAGCAAAACTCATTAGCAAGGTGAAAGGGAAATGGAATATATTTTTGCAATTGTTGATGGTGGATGCCTCATCACAAAGCCATCCTCTTGAAAAAAGCTTTCAGAAAAACTTAATGTATTATTGTCTCAGTAAAATTGGAAATAAAAGCTTTTTTTTCCAGTCGAGTGTGGTGTCATATTTCCTGAAGAGGGCGCTGTTGCTCCATTTGTAAAGTGACCAAAATGTTTTTTCAATGGTCCCTTCTTAAAACCAGAATGGTCATTCACATTCATTGAAAGACAAATATGCAGCACAGCTTTAACACATTTTGATTTTTATTGAATACTGTTTTCTAAACGTTTCATTCAACATGACAGTCATCTGAACTGGATGACACCATTACATGTGCTAAAAGTCACATGTAAATCACAGCTTTGAGGTCTTGTGTGCGTATAACAAAGATTAAGAAGAAAAAATAAAACAACACGCTATAAATCAATTCAATTCCCAAACTATATATTAAGAATTTCAATGTAAACAGTTTCTTTTTAAAATAGTGACATGATTATAATTTTTTGTGTTTAAATTTGTCTTTAAGTTAACAAACCTTAAACCCTTTTAACAGCCTAAAAGTCAAGAGTGTGCCCAGAGAGGCCGAGTAAAAATCAGTTAAAGGACCAGTGTGTAGTATAAAGTGGCATCCCCTCTAAAAGCACTTTTGCATGAGAAGCAGCTGATTCATCATTCTGAAGGAGGTAAAACCTTTAACAACATTCGATCACAAACAGTGCACAGAGAAAGACGATGAAGTGACATTGCCACCTGCATTGACACTTCTCCTTCTCTTGAAATACAAAATACAAAAGCGAGCATAAGGAAGTAGCCCTTCTTTCACAAGTACACTAGTTGGTGTAGTTTGTGGTTTTTCAAGAAGACAGGAATGCACATTGGTTAAGACTTGGCTCTTAAATAAATTAAATAAATAAACTTTGAATATTTCATATATAAATTTGATTTGTTCCCCTTTAAACCTGTGATTTCAACTTTATCAAGTGTTTAAAAGACCCTCAGTTATTGCAGGCTTGGGTTTGGTGTTAAACACAAATGTCATTCTAAAATAATTGTTAGAAATGTGCCCGTGGTGTGTGTCACTAATCTCGTTGTCCACCAGGTTAACCCCAGCCCAACCATTACAGCTCCAGCTAACTGACAACAATAATCAACCCCTATCAGAATTCACCTTCTGACCTGCAGTCAGTCCATAAGCTTTATCTGCACCTTTGTTATCATGGTTTTATATTTAAAGTGGGCTTTGCGATGGTCAGTATTCCAATCAGTGAGGATACCAGACCACAAAATGCCACCACTCCTGCATTTGATGGGTAAATTCCCAACCTGTCTAACGGACTGAACAGATCACAAACGTTTTTCACGGTGTCCAAGGCAACAGCCGGATGCGACTTAAGGCTTTCGAACAGCAGAAAGAGCAAAGCATCCAGCTGAGGAATGACAACTTCAGCCACTTCAGGACTCTCGTTAAGGTACAGAGACATTTTCTGTCTACAGTCTTTATCTTTTGCTTTCTGCATCATTAACTGGAGAACGACATAGAAGTCTCTAGTCACATTCATAATCACTGCGAGGAAGTAGCAGCGGGAGGAGGTTAGGCTCCAAGTCTCCTGGTTGATGTCACGGATAAGGCCGACACTTCTGGCCCAAAGTACATTGTCGCAGATAAGGGAGAGGGCGCGGTTGATGTTGGCTGCAGTGAGGCACAGGCACAGCACTCGGTCAGAAAGTCGCAAGGATCGTTTGGCAGCCTCGACGGAATTGACTGCGTTTCCAAGCTTCAACACTGACAAAGGAGGGAGGGAAAAAAAGGGGCATGAGGGCAGCAATCAATCATATATGAAATGTCATTTCAATCAAACAACAATATCTTGTTACTTTTGCCTCTGGCAGACAGAGGTCATGGTCTCAATGTATTCACACTGTGTGCATGCTATATTTGAACCACTTCATGCTGAGGCTCGTTCTTCCGTATGAGAGGGTTGACAGCTAGGAGTTGGAGCAGCGCCCTGATAGGTGGGACTGGAGAGCTCCCCGCCTTTATAAGGACAGGTGTAAGGCAATTACTGCCTCTTTGTCTGATGCCTGGAAGATGGTGACTGCTGTGTTTGTGCCGGTAAGGGGACACTGGGAAAAGGCGGTTTTATTTTTCTGCTTTAAATCTAATGAGGTGTCTTGTACGTTCAGTTGTGTGGCTGTGTGTCGACCCAGATTCCTGTGGCCACGTGTTTGAGAGAAGATTCAGGGTTCGCCTCTCCCCTGTTTGAGCCATAGCACAGAGTCCATTGTCCATTGTCGCTGTAAAGTAGGGCCCCATATTGAGGAAGGTAATTAACAGCCACGTGAAGGGTGATCCCCTGGATGACTGACCTTGTCTCCCCCTTGTTGCAGATTAAGTGCCAGACTGCTGCTTTGCCTACACCAGTGTTGTCTGACCACTGGTCTCTGCCTTGGTTTTTTGGTCCGATGTCTCAGGCATCACATTCCTGATGGACCGTTCTACCTTTGACTTATTGTCTGTTTATGAATATTGTATTGTGACCCTGAACCAACTGAGTCTCTCACTCTTGTTTTAGGCAGCTGGACGACCTATGGGGAGTAGTCGTGGGATGTCTAATGGGATTTGCTATAGAACTCATTATTAAATAAATACTCCATTGTAAACTGAATGGACGTCTCTGTCCTTCTTGAACTCTGAAGTCTAGTATGAAACATAGGCTGTTTTAAAGACAAATCTGAAAGCAAGCTGTCGGTAACATCGAGATGTAAACTCTCCTTTAAAAGCTATATTTTTCCTGAACGTCTCCTTCCCCCACAGGCGAGCCAGGCCCAGAGGCAGCAGAGCTACGACACAGTAAAGATAACCAAGTTGTTCCCCTATAGAAACTGTCCTGCTTCTCCTTGGTCCGGCCCCGGGCAAGGTCTTTATCTCCTGACCCTGGTCTAAGAAGGAGCATCCTCCATCATTTCCATGTGGAACAAATCAAGTCAGTCTCTGTAATTTAATTTATACAAAGACCACCACGTGCTAAAGTCCAAAAACTTTCAGAGTTCAGTCCAGGTTGTAAAGTATAATGATCTACGGGCAGTCCGGGGTCATGATTGTTGCTGCAGGTGCACGTGACCGCACACGGTGGAGTCGCCCAAACAGTCTCTTAGCTCACGGGGAAAAGGAAAAAGCTGCAGATTTCAACACGGACACAAATGGCCATTAACCTGGTCTGAACCTTAGGGCTGGAGACATATGGACAGAAATAAAGAAGTACATTTTTCCAATGACTGGTTCTCAACCTGAGAAACATTCACTGCAATTGGTTGTGCACTTTTACGGAGCGCAAACATGAGGGAAACCTAGAATACCAACAGGTGTGTGTTGTTTTTAAAATAAATTAACTGTAAATATAAATATGAGGGTGAGTAACTTCAGGGTCACAAGTGTATCAGTTTCAACAGAAAGTTTTTATGGTGGCAATTTCCTTTAATAAATTGGGGAAAGATCTAATCTGGTTTAAAGTTTAAAAAAAAACAATTTGGCGCTGGTTAAACATGTGCAGGGTTTTCTGTATTGTTTGATGACAGAGGTGCGGCCACCTACCCTGAAATAATGATAATCACAAACATTTATATATTTCCTTCATATATACACAACCTTTTCTCTATGATGTTGCTATACATAAAAATCTTTAAACATTTTATAAGTTAAACATTGTATTTTAACATAAAATGTCCAATTGCACTTTGTTGTGTTCGAGGTCTGCGAGAAGTTCTCCATTTTTCTTTATACTCTTTTCGAATATATTAAGAGAAACTACATTGCCTTGAACACTAAAGTTTGCGAAAAGCAGAGATGACTCAACTATTGAAAAAAGACTAAACTCAATGCAAGGTTCAGAAATGACTTGTTGGACAGTCGAGAGTTCCTCCATGCTGAGGAGATATTAATGAGTTATTGGACAAGGAGCAGTGAGAGGGTTTTGAGGCCAATAAAGCTGTTGAATCTGCCGTGGAGACTTTAGAACAAAATTGATTGCTATAGATTATGACACAGACAACCCCTTGTGCTATTATATATTCAGCAAAGGAGGAATGAAAGGAGATGCAGGCTTTATTGCATGCCATTTGTACACGTGAGCTTCTGAATATAATCAATCTGTAGAAAAATAACCAAGCTGCCCCCCTGAGGACATCATATTCAATGTTAAAGTCATTTACAAAGCAAAATATGGTTTGCTGGATCCACCTTTTAATATGAGGAGCTGCTGCCTTTCTCGTATTGGAATTTTTAATTGGACTGTTGATCAAACAAAAAAGTTTCTACATCTCACTTCAGGTAGTAAGAAATTAACTGGGTATTAAATCATTGAGAGGTTAACAATCCTTCAAAAATAATTGATTGTGTGCAGCTCAACAATCAGCAGCTACTCGAGCAATAACCTTTTATAAGGCTTCTCAATCTTAGTCAACAGGATTTTTATTTTGTTAAATTAATTTATTTTCCTCTCGTACCACGGCCCATTCTGGCTGTAACCATTTCCTTTTATAAATTATTTCAAACAAATACTTGTGCCTGGTTAGTGACATTTGCATGTTATAGCACATTAAACCTGAATGGGATCTTAATATCAAGAACACTTCCAATCATCGGGTGTCTATTCTGCCATAAATGGGACAAAGTCCTAAAATATGTGATAATTACCAAAATGTCAACTACAGCATGAATTCTCAGAATTAAAAGTTCTCCATTTGAGAGAGGTAGTTGTTTGCCGCTGTTATATACACAGTCTAATTTCTCTGACAACCATATAACATATTTTTCCCATTTGTTATTCATGTGTTGTGGAGGTTGAGCTTGTGTTCAAAAATCCATTATAGTCTCCAAGTAACTCTAGTGAAATTGGAACACAATTATAAGAAACCATCGATTTGTGTTTCTTTTGTATATCGACCTTCTGCCTTTGGTAGATAATGGTGTCTAATTTGTTAGTAACCTATCTGTAAAGGTCCCTTTGTTCCAATTTGAATTCATCTTTAACAGTCCTGTAGTCCCCCATTGGTCATAATAGTCGATCAGGATGATATCCCCCTTGTGGTAATTTGTTTCTATGGATAGATGTGTTTGGAATTGCACCAGCAGATGAGTGCTCTTCGATGGGCAGGTCTTGTAATGGATTATTAACCCCACATTGCATGTAGCTCCTGAGTGAGCCCTCCTTCACTTCACAGCTGATGGTTAATACTCACATTTTCGTGCAGCACTGATGTTGGCTTCCACAATCTTCAGTTTGGCCACGAGCTCCTTCCTCTGGGAGTTGCTGCGGAGTAGATGTGTTGAGAGAGCACAGGCGAACTGGGTGGCTCTGAAATAAAGACACACACACACACACAAACAGCTCGTAGTTGTCTTCAGGTGAACATGGAGACAGGTGATGGGGAAACGAAGGCGACCTCTGCTCCACTTACCAGCTCCACGTGTTTACTGATAAAACAATCTAACCCTGAAAGTACAAGTTCGAGTAACACATACTTATACTTACGAGAACACGCGGTCTTTTCCTTGACTAATACTTGTGAATTTCACCACAGTGTCCATTGTTCATTTGAACGAGAACAAGTTGTTCCAGATTAGCTCTCGATAGAAGAACCAACCCGGGCACGCACGCTAACGTGACTTCTCTCCCCCGTCGGCAGTGACCGGTGTCGGGGTGAGCAGCTGCAGTAAAGGAGCTTCTTCTGGAGGCGGCGGAGAACAACTCGAGCCTGGAAACCAAACTTCTCCCACTTCTACACGAAGAGAAGTTGACAGTAGATTCGGGTTGACACCATGGTTGACACACGGGGGCGGGGCAAAAAGTGCACTTGTTTCACTACGGACAGCTTTGTGAACGGACCAAAAGACCGAGGGGGTTTAAGGGACGTGCCGGCCCGTCGAGATTTGTTACTATGGTAACACTACATTTTTACAAAAAGTAACGTTAAAAGGTTCGAAGAAAGAGTTCGCAAGGAAAGTCTTGATAAAATTAAAAAAATAAATATATATATTAGCATATTAAAAAATCTCAAAACAATCTACTGTATTTCCACACGTAAAGCATCTATCTGAATGTAACCGGATTAGATTTGACTTGATACTCTGAGAAAATGATATCTTCATATTTAACATGATTGATTTGCTATTTACAGCTTTGAATGTTCAAGAAATACATTTTGGTTTTGAATAACTAATAAAATACAAAGATTGCCATTAGCTGTAGGTGATTTATTATGGATACATATGACAACATAGTGTAAGTAGTTCATACAGCTAGTTCTTATACTAGTGGGGATTGAAAAAGTTCTATGTCTCTTAAGCAGAAGATCAAAAGCCTCTCGAGGCGAACTCTTATTCATTATAATTATTATTTCCTGGGTTTGAGACCTTAAAGGGTTTTTGTTCTTCTTGCCCTCACTAAATACACATTTTTCACTCCAAGGAGTTACCCCTCAAACGTTGTTAAATTGTTAAAGTGTTTCCACATATTTTTTTCTTTTTGACAAACTGGATTTTCCACAAAAGCTACTCACTAAGAGTTCAGTGGACCTGTGTGTATTTATAAACAGCCGACTTTCTGTGCTTCCAGCCGTTTTCTGCCCTTAAGAACATATTCACTGATACTGAAACTGAGTTCGCTCCACACAAAGCAGTAGTCACAAACCTTTTCCAGCCCAAGGTCACTTTTTAATTCCAAACGTAAGCTGAGATCTACCACCTTGATATCTTCCAAAAAAAAACACTCCGGAGAGTCATATTTATTCTTTTTACAATTTCTGTTATTGCTCAATGTAAGGGCTTACATATAAACAAAGAAAGGCAGTTATGTTACTCTCTTTTCAATGCACAATATTTACATTATCAATTCATGTTTGCAGCATCTGTTCAGTGACAGTATTTAGCTTCTCAGTTCAGCTATAAGTTCCCCAGAGGATCAGCTATAACACAATGCTTTTACACATGTCATGACTCTCTAGACTTTAACTTTGACTGTGGGGATCAAGAGCTATAGGATTTTTTGTTGTTTTGGTTGTTTTTTGACACTTTGTTTGATGACTCTTCCTGTGTTTCTTTGTGTTTGGATTTATGTTTCTTTCTGAGTTCTGGGTTTTATCTATTTTGCTCCCCGTGTATTACTGGACTTCCTGTCTATGTCCTGTTTCCTGCCCCTGTGCTTGTCTGCACCTGCTCCTCACGTGTTTCACCTGTGTCCAATGACCTCTGCCTCCCCTGTGTATATTAGTGTCTGTGCTTCCCTTTGTGTCAGTTCATTGTCATCGTCTCACATCACTGCCTTTCCCACAGGGTTTGTCACGGTCTTTTGCCTTCTTGTGTCTTATCCATGTTTTCCATCGTCTTGTCTCCCTAGTTTTTTCTATGTTTTTACAGTTGAGCCTTTTTGAGCCAGTTTCTAGTTTTCCAATGTTTTTTCTGTTTGTGCATTTCTGGTCCACCTGCTCCTTCAACTCTAACAACAAAGGCTTTGCCTTGAAAATGGATATAAATTATTATTAACTTGTATAAAAGTAGTCATGTGTACTTAAATAAATACAAGTTCTATACAATATGAAGCTGTGCATCTTCTGCTTCGCAAATATATTCACAATTCCCCCCCCCTCCTTTTTTTTTACACAAAAATGAATGAATATATTTTGAATATATGAATACACTTCCTCATACAGGAAGTGTTGCAACCATTCATGTTTGATATAGTTCTCAAGTATTTGACCGTGGGGTTAAACTGTATGTGTACTGATTTTGCTCTTAGTTCCTTTAATTGGTCACAATAGTAATTCCTCCTTATTGAGTAGCCCCTGCATATTATTACTCTTCAAGATGTGTATATGCTCCATACAGCGTCTTAAAAACCACTGGCCTACGCATCAGATTTATTTGTGATGTAGACACTGTTTGGTGGACTGTATGACTAAGATATAAGACCTGGGGAAATTATCCATATCTTTGAAAAAATTACCCCAGAGATGCCACATGGGGTTAGAAAGCTCCAGGATCTATAGCTCACTATTTTACAACACTAACTGGAGTTGTGAGCCTCTTGTTTGAATCTTTGAGAGGAAAGAAAGCTCCTGTAAATTATAGATTTATGGAGTTATGTATCCCTCCTTGAATGTGTCTTTTAAATATATATGTTTGTGCTGCTGTTTGCTGCTTCGTAAATACTTAATGCCCCCTTGTGGATCAATTAGTAACATCATGGTTTACACAGTAAGTATACACATGCAGCATTTGATCAGGGGGAGTTTTTGAAGATTCATAATGTATTGACACTGATTATAGCTAATATATTGTATATCGTGTTGTATCTTATGAAAGATGTTCTGTTATTACCCAACAAAAAAAGTCCAGGTCTACTACTATAACGAGTTGGAAATGCAATCATTTTAGATAGCTTTATCCTGTACAAAAGCTTTATATGATACCACCTCTTGTAAACCATGAACAGACTAGAATGGCACTCAGACTTCCTCCGTCAAGGCCAAAGAGTCACTTTAACCTCAATCAACTGCACCACTTGGCACAAATTGGTCCAAAACACCCTCTCGCAATGGTGAAGAGTGTGAATATCCTGGATCTACACAGAAATGTATTTGTTTGCTTCTTAGTCTGTGTCTCATTTTTGTTTCTTTAAAATCTACTTAGTAGTTTTTGCGTTATCTTAATGACAAACAAACAACCAGCAACAAACCAATAGGGAGGGAAGTATAACTTCCAGATGTAATAACCTCTCACTGAATTGGACCATTACCACATTTGTATGCCAAGGCTGCTGCAGACAATATCTGACAGGGCTGCATAGTGGAAGTTATTCCTTAATTTGATGGGATTCAATGGAAGTGACTTGACCGGCCTCATCACAGCACAGCTCAAATCATGCAGAGTTTAAATGACAAGTTGTTTGTGAGCTCGGTGAAGTGATTATAATTTGTTGCTTGAGAAACACCTTTTGGTTGCTAATGCACTGTCTCCACTATACGGGTATTTGTCCAGTTCATGTTGTGTGTCCATATATTGAGTCCAGCCTTATGAATGTGTCTGAAAGCATCAGACTTAAATGTAGAGTGTCCAAGTCCTGTGGGCTCTTTGTAGATGAGATGGCTCTGCATAGCAATTTCAGCTGGACTCATTTCCATAGAAGTCAGGAGAGTGGAGGGGTAGAACAAGTGACCTTGAATATTTTTATGTATGAACCCTTTTGATGAACATTTTCTCATATACAGTATCTCTTCAATTATACTTTTCATTTTCATGGAATAAATGTATTACTTAGTTAAAGCGAACTGAATTGAATTCCTGCCTGCCAATCAATACGTTTGCCATTTCCACAACTTGAACAACAGAATACCAGATTATGTCGGGAGTCCAAATAAAGAGAATCTATGGAATAAAATCTACCAACAGGAGATAGAAATGACTAGTCATCAGGTTACAGGGTCACTCAGTAGAGCGAATACCTAATTGTTTGAGGATTCAACGAAAATGTCTAGAAATGTTAAGCAAAGTGAAAAAGCAATTCTTGTATCAGTCCTGATCCTGACCTGCACCAAGATTTAATGGGTGCTTCCCTCATCCATATCAAATCCTTCCACCAAATTTCATGATAATCTATTGAGTAGTTTCTGTGTGATCCTGCTAACTAACTAACAGACAAACAAACAAACGCAGAGGAAAACATAACTTTCTAGGCAAAGGTAGGAATATTATGTTGCAAGTGAATCGTTTAATTAGAAACTGGTAAACTGAGTTGTAACGCAATCTGGATTATGGCGGAGAGTACATGTTTAGAGAGTGTAAATAATCAATGCTGAAATGTCAATCAAGTAAATCTTATAGATGAAACTGTCAAATGTTAAAGGACATCTACCCAATCAGTCATGTCAGGATGGAAGTAACTGGTTTAGCTTCTTGAATTACTGTACATAGCCTTAAACAGTGGGTGGGCTGATAACCTTACCTTGCATCAAGGGAACTCTTCTGAGAATAGTCTTTTGTTGCCTGGCAACAGAATGTTCTGCGAGCACTACCCGCTGTTTCTAAAACATATGCATTTTGTCTAAAGGTGCTGACCGTGGAGTTTTCCAAGCCCCTAATACTGAGACTTTGGGACACTTTCACTTTAAAGACATCTTTTGACTCTGTGACTCTTTGGAATCCATTTCTTCCACCAAATAAGTCACAGCTCGACTTCCAGCTGTGAATGCAAAATGGAAAACAACATTTCCAATTTACTGGCCTTTTCTTTCAGCTAGTTCTACCAGTCCAAACAAGAAACCCCATGATCCTACCTTTCACCATTTTTCTTTTTTGTTAGTATTTCCTGCAACTTAGCAACCAACAGCAGAGCAGGCGGTCTGTTTCCTGGTTACACCGCCATGTGTGTCACCAATCAATGTGAAAGGCCATGTGATGTGTCTTCACATGCGTAAGTATGAACAAACATGAATTTTTATAGGGGTACACACCGTTTGTGTGGGTGGACATTGTTTAACTTTAAAACACGATTTTAAAATGAAGAGGTATTTCTGATGGCCATAGAGTTTTTTTGGTGAAACGGCTGGTTACTGCTTAGAGGTACTGCTTAGAGAGAGAAAGGAGTTTCTGTGGAAATAGACAGGCACTATTCTCCTGTACAGATATAATGTCATATACAATATATATAATTATTTAATTCAACAAATCATTGTAAATCCACTTACTTCACTTGCCTTGTGACAGGCAGTAAGTTTTGAATTACTCTTTGTTTGCTTGTTTGTGTGGATCGAGGCAAAGATCCAAATTTCTAAACCAGTAAATGTAATATGGTGATAAAGTAGGCAATTAGCCTTGGAGGAGGAATGTGGTCTCTGACTGTCCCTATAGTCATATAGGCATGGAATATATTTTTTAAATGCAATGTGCAAAGGTTTAACAATGGAAAAACAGGAACACAATTAACTATTTAGTGTTCTTTCTGATGTTCTCAAATTATAATTTAATCCACCCTCTGAATGTTTCCTATGGTCTCAGTTATTTTGAAATAGTATGAGAGATGCAGTAGCTATTATCCAGTGTTGTATGAATTCACTGGTTCCAAACACAAGAATTGACGTAGTGAGATACAAAACAAACAATAGACCAGATCAAAACGTGACCATAAATACAGCACAGAAACACAAGCAATACATTTATAGGCATATTATGAAGACCTTAGGGCCAAAGGGGAAAACAAGATGTGAGGCCATTTTTTAAAGTGTCTGCTGTAGGAGTAGATCTGATGACGGGAGGGAGGCTGAACCATCATCAAGGGGCCCCAACCTCGACTGTAGAATAGCCAAGGAGTCTTTTTCAAAGGATCCAAGGGCCCTTGCGGCTGAATATACGCGTAAGAGTTCTGAAATATAAGTAGGAGCTATGCAAAGCTCACAAGCGAGAGAGACTTAAACTGAAGAGAAAAAATCAAGTGCAAAGCGTAAAAAAATTCTAAAGTGACGATAAGTGCACACTCAGCTGATATGCTGTGTAACCTGCCACAAGCCAGACAACAGCTTTCTATTTTGTGCTTTGGATTTCTTAGACTTGATGAAAAGACATTGTTGGTGTTCAGACGTCATCAGATCAGGTCTTTCCCCTTCATTTTTCGAAGAGCTAAACAGACGTCTGTAGAATTGTTTCATCCTGGTTACGCAATCAGAACAGTGCTAGGTTATTAATATGCACTAGAAATGTTTGTCTGAAAGCGATTGTGACTCAATCACTTTAGCTTCTCCTATTTAGCTGGAGTTTATTTCTTTGATGTATGGCAATGTTCAAGAAAAGTTTCTGTGTTTCTCCGCTTGAATGCATTTGTGCATTGTGACTAGTCTAGCAGCATCAAATAGCGTTCATTAAGAGGAGCTCTTTATCCTCACGTCCCAGTGTTTACAGCTTCTCATACCCAGATTGTTTCGAGTCTTTACGTGCGAGCACGAAAACCAGACAGCCGTCACAAATCGGAAAGTATGAAGACAATCAAAGGAAATAACTCCTCGTTAGAAAGCCATTATGTATCTGGAACAATTAGCATTTATAACGCATTGAGACTTGATATTAATTGCAAACTGGAAGTACAGAGCCTTGATTCAGGGTTGGGTTTATTAGAGGTAGATGCCGCAGTCACTGCAAGTAGAACATTATTAGTTTTGCATTGTTAGTAAGTAAATAATACCAAAAGATGCCATATTGTTACAGTCTGTGTTTCCGATGTTAAATGTTGTATAGAAGAATGTATGAATATTATACAAACACAGTGAGAAGAATAATTGGAGCATGACTTTCTTAAGCTACTTTCACAAATGCCTAAATATTATCCTGAATTTATCCAGAATGACTATAAACTTAAAAAACAAAACTTGATTTATACCCCTTGTAAAACTCATCCACTGAAAGAAAAATATAGGAGCCAACATCAACCTGTAAAGGGCGAGGTTTTAAAAAATCCCTTAGTTTTAATGTGCAGTAAATAAAAAAAAACACGGGATTTCCTCAGTGAAAAGCAAACGTCATGTCCTGCCTCCTGCATAGATCCCATCCCTCATGAGATTTTCTTACTTTCCCCTACTGCCTTGTGCATGTGTGAAAGGTAAAGTGTACACACTCCTCATGTGAAAATCGCTTCATGTACTTCTTCAGGATGATAGGGTTGATGGGTTGGCTCAGGTGTGCAGGTGGATTGGTTGGAGAAGCGGAATCCTGGAGGACACGGGTGGTGCCGAATGTGAGCCGAGTGATCCCAGTGAGATATTGTCCCTTATTACTGGATTTGTGCCTCTCTCTGTCAAGATATTATAAATGAATGTGTATTGAAAATATAAATCTTTTGCAGATGATTTTTGGGAAAAAATCATCTGTATAATTAATTAAATATTAACTTGTTCAGCAACTTTATCACATTAAAATTTTTTGATATGACAAAGAAAAATTACTATTAATTATTTTTTACATCCACATACTGTTGTGTATTTGCATCAGATATATTGATGATAATATATTCAAACAATGTGCTGTTAACAGTTCTTTTTCCTATATTGCTCCAGGGAACCAGGCGGCGCCCCCTAACCATGCGAAAAAGAAATGCTTTTCTGCTTTGAACACTAGTGGGCAGAGTCCATATCTGAAACAGAATTGCAGACATGAAACACTTTCGGCTCTCCTCAGGGACAGAATGGAAAAATCCAGTTTCCACAGCCAAAGGCAATATGAACTGGAAACAGGCTTTAAACTCAGCTCAGTTTGAGTTTGTTTCATGCAGTGGCTTCTTGGGATGGTACATCTGTTTAATATCACAATAGTTTCACAGTTTGGATTGCTGTATAGACCTGTCTCAGCCTCCCGGCTTCCTGATTGCTAGTTTGTCTCTTCACCTGCCATCAGTCAATATCGATCATCAACTAATCACCAGTACAGTTTACCCGACCCCATCTTCGTCCTAAAATCACCTCATCTTCACTGGTCATCAGCCACCCTCAATCCCCGTCCTCATCAGCCTGGTCCCCTTCTCAATTTCCTGCCTGATATTTTTCCATCCCCCGCTTGGGTATCAGACACCTGATTGGCCAGTACTTGAGCTGATGACAGGTTTCAATACGTTATCTCCGTTATAAACCAGCTTAGAAGCATGTTACTAAGAATTACCTTGGTAAAGAAGTGAACCAGCTTCTTAAAACTGAAAAGTACCTTGACAAACACTAACCCTGCTCCGTAGTGCAGGCATCTGGACTAATTATACTTATAATAAAAATAACAAAAGCAAAAGGACAAAATATCACAGGATGGTCTGCACCTATAACATCCCTTCCTGCCTGTACCTGCCTTTCAACAAGAAGTTATCAAGCCAAGCCAAGACCAGGTCAACTTTGTACAGAACCTATCTCAGAATATGCCACAACATCCACCCTGCCCAGAGACAACTTGTCCTTACTTAGCATCATTCAAAAGTGACAATCCTCTCAAAGCAGGCGTCACCCTGCAGGAGATAATATATAAGCTAGTGACATTCAGACACTCTCCCTCTCCCCCAAGTCTTCCACAGCATTTTGTTTTGATTTCTACATTTCCTGTTCATCTCTTAAAATAAAAATATGTGTGGCCTGAACTACTTTGTCCATCTGTAAGCCAGGTTGTGACAATTTGTGTAAGACAATTAAACATATAATGAATGGATCACTGTGACATTATGTAATTATCACTTCGGGAAGGATTTTAGCTCAAGCTGTGTCTCAATTCAGGGTACACATTCAGGCATCATACAAAGACCAAGTGTGTCACAGTGCCACAACTCGTCTGCAGCATCTCGATGATTCTTTTACTGTAACTGTGGCAGACAAATGCGTCCTTTCATCCCAGAGCCTCTTACAGGTGGATCCTTCTCATTAGCAGATAAGCATTAGTAGACCAAAACTACCGATGCTTACACTTCTAATTGTAACTTTCAGGGTTAACTCCACCGAACAGCAGTTCACATGAAAAACAAACAAGAGGCATTTAAACATCCTGTTGTGTCCAATTGCCGCTCTTGTGCTAGGTAAGGTGAGGTGAGGTCAGAACTAATTAATTTCGGTCTAGCCTTCAGGGTCTATGCTGGGCCACTTCCTCCTTGGACTGAGTAGGCCAAGTCCTTTCAAAGGGACACTTCATATCCTCTCTGGTGGAGCACGTATACCACAAACACAGCCGAGTCCTCACTGTAGAGTCTGGAGTTCAATAGCACCTGGAGCCTTTTGATGTATGTCATCCTCTCTATGTCCCTGCCTTTTCTCCATTTAAATATGATTTTTTCTACATGTCTCTTATGATTGAAAACAAAGGATAAAGTCAAGGACATGATGACGTACAACACATGCGCAACTGAGTTGAAAAAAAAATCCTTATGAATCTGTTGATAGCCTCGGAAATCTTCACACATGGTAAAAAGATAATTATAAAAGGCTATTTGTGTAGGACGGGAATGGAATCATTGCATGATAGATACAGTGATTTATAACCACTAGAGTATAAACTCTCGTGTCTATTCATAAAAACTCAACCAACCCAAAATAGGGAGCTTGACAAAATACACAACCCATAATATACGTCATATTATATATATGAAGGTTTATTTGATATTCAGCCCTCATATGAATCCTGGTATCTGCTTTTGATTACATTGTTTTCAACAGGACGTGACTCGGATGTGCAGTAAACAGAGAAATGACAAACTGACTCTGATCAGGAGCGGTTCTCAAGTGTCCTCTCTTATCTGAATATTTTGTTCTATTAACATTGTAATCAGTGTTACATAGGCGTCCATGCTTGATAATACTTTCCCTCTCATCAGTGGGTATTGTCTATGAGTTATGGAAGCAGGGAAGTGAAAAACAGAACAGAAAGGTTCATAGTTTGGACATGACTTGTATCCTGACCTATTTTGTTGATTTTCATTGTTTGCTCCGTTGGTTTTATTCTCTAATCAGTTGCTTGAATTGGCCAATGTGGAATCAGTACTTTGATAAAACCTTTACCTACCTACAGGTGTTCAACAGCTTCACCGAGGAGCTGTGAGGGCGGTAGGCTGCTTCTGTGCCTGCATGTCATCCATGTGGGTGGACGGGAGCTAGTTATGTTTCCAATTTGTAGAAAATGTGTCTGACCTTCCCACTTGAATGAATTTCTTTGGTGTATAATGTACTTCATTCATTAAGTCTTTCATTTCCACACGAAAGGTTGTTTCGAAGATATTTTATCTTGCCTTTATTTTAGAAATGAAGTTTTAACATTGAGATTTTGTGTTTTGATTGAGTCCATGCAGCTCCCACAGAGAGCGTTTAAAGCATCCCTGGTCGTGACTCGTGACCAATCACCATTTCCTTTGTGTGTGTGAGCACGTGTGTGTGTGTTTGTGTGTGTGCGTGCTTGCGCTTCAGGGTGATTCTTCGATGGCATAAATTGAAGTTCTCCTCTCCATCATCAAACCTGAGCTCTGAACTCTGAATTCCCACGCTGCTTATGTCTGGTGATTTCATATTATTGTATTAGTCTGTTCACATTGTTAAGAATTGTTGATGGATGAAACCACGTCTTCTGCTTCTAATTATAATTAACTCAAATGCCTCTGTGGTCCCTGGCTCTCATGAAAATAACAGAGGAAAGACTATATTTAAATTTTCTTAATGAAATTGTTTGTCTGAAAGGTAGCATTGTATTACACACTACAAATATAGACATCAAATTAAACTTAAAGTGAAACAACGATTGTTGTGAAAGCCAAGGTCCAATCAGAGCCCATCCTATTATATATAAAAAAAAATTCTTTGACATCACAGAGCTTAATGTTAAGCTTTAGGATAATTTACATAAATTGTGTTTACTTTGTGCACTGTAGTCACAACCTGACTGAGAGGGGAACAGGTGGTGAGAATCAAAGTGTAATGCAAATATAATCCCTACAGAGTTGGAGGAAATGAGAGATATTAAACGTGGAATTTACTTTGAGATTGATGAGGTCCCTATCTTATAAACTTTAAGATTTATTAAATGTCATGTGATTCTCGCTCACCCTCTGTCTTCAGGCACTGGCCCTTATAACAGACATAAATGATTTTACCCAGTCCTTGTGGAGGATATTATTCACATCATTTGGATGCTGCCTGCTCCCAGTGATGGACCAATAATCAGGTTTTTGCACCACACAATGATGTAACTCTCCAAAAAGGAAATTCTGATATATACATATATTTACTTATATAAATGATAAAATCTACTTGTAACGGCTGTGGTTGCCTCTGAATACATAAGCACATACTGTGTACCTGTCACTTCAGCAAGGTGGAAGATTTGTCCGTCTGAATAAGTCACATACCCAGACACTAAAATCTATGACTCAGTTCCATCCGTTAATATTAGAGTGAGACCCGACGAGCCGGAGTCAATTTCTGGATCAATGTCTCTGTGACAGTTTCACCTGCTGGGTTTTGTGTCACTCAGCAATAAGACGCCGGTGAGGGGGATCTGTCGAGATTAACGTCCATGTCATCCTCCTTCGTATACGGCATATGTGCCCCCAGGTCACTGTTGATTATTTCTCTGCAAATAGCCAAACAAGTATCTGTCATCCACATCCTGTCATCTTTTACAGGTTCAGCAACCATGGCCTGCTCACTGCCGAGAACGAGAGCCCAGACTGTGACTTTTAATTTGTCTCAACTATAAAGCCAGAGATTAATTATAGTCATGCTTGTGCATCTACGACAGGCATTAATGCATGATACTTATTTAAATGTGTGCAGTAGTAAGAGATAAATGAAAGTTGCATTCCGCCAATTTCATGAGACAATGTGCTTATAAGTGTCGGGGAGTGCAGAATGTAGATAATCATAAAACATGATTGGTTCACATCTGGTGTATTGAAATGTAAATTTTCTCCCTAAATAACTTAATTATCCAGATGACAGCTCTCTGCAGGAAACCACAGGGAACCTTTCTAGGTTATGCAGCTTCGCAGAATTGTGTGTTTCACTAGTGTCACACTGGAATTAAACAGTTTGAGTGATAATGCATGAAATGTCTTTGAACACGCTCCGTCTAATGATTTTTAGGAAAATTATTTATTTGGCAGAGAAGAGACGCGCTCATATGTCTTCATGTTAAACAGTGAGACAGCAGCTGTATTTCTCCTGTCAAAGTTTTAGCTTTTTTTGTTTCCATGTGATCATGATTGACAGTTGCGACTACCGTTTGATTGGTTGAGCGTGTGTATTGGTGGGACCTGGAACCCTTACTTCAAACCCCCGATGACTCTACTGCACAGACTCTGGCTCCAAAGATGTCACCAGCATGAGACAAGATATCTTTGTCATGTCCGTGATATTCTGGCTTTCTTTTTGTACAGTGAAAGGAAGTGGAGATGGTCAATCAACACACAGTTGTTTGTACAGAGTCTGGGAATGGAATGTACTGTAATTCTGCAACAGGGGACATTTGCTGGACGTCTCTGTCCAGTCGGATGTAAGTAGCTAAGGTTTTTGTCAGTGATCAAAGAGATCATAGCAGAGTAAGAGATACATTACTAAGAGGAAAATTGTCCCAGTTTCACAGAATTTCCGAATTTAGAGTTTTGTCTGAACATTTCATGGACTTTTGTAGATTTTGGTTTTTACAAGCTGAGGTTCAGGGTTCGTTCTTTACTTTGAAAACATTTATACGAAGAAAAAGGTCTGAGCAGAATCCCAATTTCTGCTTTTAAGGCCACGACAAAATATATATTTTTTTTAACAACCTAAATCCTTGAAAACTCCATCTGCTCATTTGATATGACTGAAGCTCCAGGGCAGACGCTGAATGGAACAGGCAGCGAGAACTGGGTATTTAAGGTGAGAGAGCGAGTGAGAGACAACTACATTGTTCTTTACTCTGCAGCAATATCGGTGCTTTTGTAATTAAATTTAATGAGCATTGCTGCTGAACTCGGGTCACTGAAATATTAGCTCGGATTTTCATTTCATTATCGAGGTTACCAGTTCACAAGTAGCAGATAATACAACATTGTTGTAGCTGTTAAAAAATGGATAGAAGCTGATCAAGTTTTTTATTTTAGTGGCAAAAAAGGAGAAGGCAGAAGATACAAGCCATACTGCAGCAGAACGTTTTCACTGAGCCATTTTCAGCTGATGTTGACACTGACTTTTTTTATTCAACAAACAAACAAATTGCAAGTTAACAACACCACATCTTGAAGGATTTACAGAAAAGAAACAATATCATGCAAAAAAAATATTTTATTTGCTCTTTTGTCTCAGAAACACATAAGTAAAATAAGAGTTTCACGTTCTCAATAATGCGTTTTAAAGTTTTTAAATTTAATTCATGCTGTTTTCTTATCCATTTCTCAGTCACAGGAAGCAACACAATTCACATCTCCAATACAAATATAAAATATATTAGATGTCATGATAATTTACAGTTACTTCACAGAGCCTCATCTCCTGTGTGACTTTGTGCAACACAGTAAACACTGAAGACAAATTAAGCCACATGTTCTGCCGGTACATTCAATACGTACGTCTGTTTTACATAATTATTTCAAAAGGCTGTCATTGTCAATAAAGATCATTCCACAACTTTCATGTTTGCCATTAAACATAACACAAGTCTTTTCGACTGCACACAAAGCACCATGAGAATCATGTTGGAGCAGATTTCAGTCAATAAGCGACGGAGCACGGGACCTTATAGCAAAAGAACCAATATAGGCTGTGATAAAAATGTAAAGCAGTGAAAAAGCAGAGGCAATTACATTTAATCACAGGTAGCCTATAATTCATGTAATGATTCGCACAGATTGTTTCTTCGGCTTCTTTGACACTGGAAATAATAACGTGAATGATAAGATCGGATGGTGTTTGTTGAGTGTGCTCATGCTTTTGTACATGTATGTCTCTGCCTGTGTATTCGTGTGATTGTGGGTGTGCATAATTTCCAACTCTGCAGAGTTTGTTTTCCAACCTCTATCATCCAGGGTGGTGCGGGAATATTTGGGCGCAAGAAATTTTGTTGCCATTTTGCAGCGACTTTAAACAGATTTGTCAGCTCAACCTGAGATTGAACCCAAACCCCATCAGGCCCTGAAGCTTCCTGAAAAGCTCGACAGTCAGTCACGGTGATGGTATACATGTTGAAGGACAGAAAAACTGCACATTTCAGATCACTGGCGTTCAAGACAGTACAGACACGGAGCGGGATGAACCACGGCACCGACTCACATCAATGGGACAAAACTGAGCAAGTTCGTCTGACAATAACACACAAGCATTTTTTTTTGTTGACCCACAGTATTTCAAAATCACTCAACTAGCTGTCATCGCTAGTCAAAACAACACTCAGCGTTGATGAAGAACCATCGATTATTTTCATTAAAATGCTCTAAGCGATCTTGCTCACTGGGATGATTGGCCTCGAGCCTCCTCCCGTTCTGCTCTTGTTGTTCGCCTCCTCCACACCTGTATTGTTGCCACCTGAGGCGATCCGCCTGTGAGATGACAGGCGTGTCATGTGTACGAGGCAAGTGTTGTTTTCTAACTCGGCCTGTGTGAGCGTACTGCGGCGGCACCGCTTCATGCCCTGGCGGAGATGAATGGTGAACAGGCCGTAAGTGATGGGGTCAAGACAGGCGTTGAAGAGGCCGAAGATGAACAGCATGTGAGTCAGCGAGTGGGAAACCGTCTCCTCCATCTTCTCAGGGAACAGCCAGTACCACAGGCCCAGCAGGTAGTACGGTGTCCAGCAGATGATGAATGACGTCACGATGACAATGCTCATCTTGAGAGTCCTCATCCGAGCTTTGGGGATGTTGTTGTGAGAACGGCGGAGATGGACGTCTCTGGACACCACTAGAAGAAAACAAACATCTTTGTCACGCACATGTTCTCGTGTGACAGCAGCCATTATTCGATTTTTAATTAGAAAACACCATACTCACAGTTCCCACAAGCCATGCGGCTGGATATCTCCACCAGGATTCGGGTGTAACAGAAGATCATGATGACCAGAGGCAGGAGGAAGAGGCACACGAAGGTGAACATGTTGTAGAGGGTCTCCTGCCAGTGCTGCACAAAGCTGCCGTGGGTGGTGCACTGGGTGAAGTTCTCTGGGACTGTGATGGTCACATTGTGAAATATAAACATCTGCGGGACAAGAGGAGAACGGTGCTGCTTAGCAATGAACCTCCATCAGTCGGACAGAGAGAATAGGTGCCTCAAGTCATTGCTCCTCTGGGGTCAGGCCTGTGACTTTTTAATTCAATTGAATACATTTTAACAAGGAAATGAGGCCACTGTGACCTTGACCTTTGGACCACCAAAATCGAATCAGTTCATTCATGAGTCAAAATGAAAATTTCTACCAAATTAAAAAAAAATTCCCCTCATGTGTTTGTGAGCTATCACGTTCACAAGGGAATAACTGTGCTTTGAAACGT
The DNA here is from genome assembly GCA_038501795.1 of Pseudopleuronectes americanus. Lineage (NCBI taxonomy): Eukaryota > Metazoa > Chordata > Actinopteri > Pleuronectiformes > Pleuronectidae > Pseudopleuronectes > Pseudopleuronectes americanus. The sequence continues at coordinate 11,213,978 of CM076720.1, read as the reverse complement.
CACAATGAGATTAGATTTTTGACCACCAATATCCACTGGTTTTCACTGGCCTGGCCTTAGATATATTGGAATGATTTTGAATTAAACTGTTGCACAGGCTGAAATGTGCAGAGCATTTAAATATATAGAAATTCAGGCGCTATCACACTCTCACAGCTGACGGTGCTCTTACCATTTTGAAATGAGATATGGGAGCTCTAACAGACCGACATACAGTAGGTTTAAATACATTCCTGTAAAAAGATTGTCATGTTTCATTTTTTATTGGGCACAGAAACCCTGTGTCTGTACGTTGAAGATAAAAACAACTATATCCGTCATGGAGGAACGGTATCCCATGAGACTTCTGGGCTCTGCATTCACTGAGGGTTGTGTGCACGTCAAATCATTTGCTAAATTAAAATCCACTAATTGTGTTTCTTGCAGCCAAATAAAATCATCCTCCAAGGGAAAGAAACCCAATCCTGGTTTTCTTTCCAAAAACAGATGCCTTTTATTGTATCTTAATGGAAATTAGTTAAGACAGAAACTCAAAGTATAAGCAGGTCGGCGATCGACCCGTCTTCATTACCTGTGTTCCACTGATTCTCAGCTGAGGAACGCATACAAATTGGAAAATAAATTCCATCTGTAAATTCAGGAGAAGAAAAGCCACAGACTCAGACATTGGACCAAAATAAAACATGCAAAAGGTTAGTAGTCTACAATGTGCATGCTTTAAAATGGAATGGTCATCGTGGGGTCTTTATTTTTTTAAGAAGAGGCATGAGATCATATGAGAGAGTATCAGAGTCAAACCTCGAAATATTTAATGCAGTTTGTCCTTTAGATATCACACTGAATATAAATTGACTGCAAGGGCCATTTATTCTACACCTCTGATACTGGAGGGATGAATATTCCTCCAAAATCTATTCCCTCGTTAGATTTTTTTTTATGATGATAAGGAGAGATCTTTCCATGTGTTGAATGTGGCCGCAGCCACATTCAACACATGGATGTGTTGAGGTTGAAATAATGACAGGTGCTGAGTGTATAACCCTTCAGGGCTTGTTCTTGCAGTAACTTGTTTTCATATTAACCTTTCTTCAGGAACATTCTGTGTGTGTAGGGATATCCTAGGTGAACACACTGAGTTATGCATGAACTATGTCTGTTACAATCTCAGCCAGGGTATAATGGGTGGGTTATGATTATGAGATGCTTATGTACAGGACTTTGATAAGGGACTTTGGGACCCCAAGGCAAAAAAGGTGGCTACATTGAGCCATTGGACAAAGTGCATGCAGTGTGAATCTCCACCAGCATGTCAGGCCCATCTTTCATAGATACATTTATACATTCTAGTCTTCAACCAAACTGGTAAAACCACAAAGCTCTTGGCAGAAGGTTCGTGTCATGGGGCCTAGCTAGGGTCTTTCTGACCATGGTGGTGTTACAGACTCCTGTCATGGAATATAAAGAGGCTCTCAGCTCAGGGCCCCCTGCAATTTTCTGCTTTACCTTCACTGTTTCATTTGAAGGAGCCTGTGACATGTGATAGACAAAGGGCTCTGAACATTCTCCCATGTGGCTGGTATGTATCAGAGCCAACGTCAGTCGAGCATTCAGTACACTCTCAAGGTTGGAGTGTCAGGTTTGATATTGTCACTTGTGTGCTCGCAGCCTCTGACCCTGACCATGAGATCAGTGAATCGTTAGCAGTGTCCTTCTCAACGTGCTATGGCCCGTGTGAGTTTAACACAGTCAACTCATTGGAAATGTAAAAAGTTAGATTTCCTACATTTTGTTTCACATTTTGACGATGAACCATCGACCCCCATTTTATCATTTCCAAATGTCAGCTCGCCATGACATCACCCACTGGTTTGTGAGCCACCATCTTGAAGCCTCAAGTTTGGCATTTTGGTATTTGAAACCAGAAGTAGCGGAGTGGGAGGAGCGGGAGGTTAGCCTGACTGGGAGCTAAAAGACACAGCACGCCCACCTCAATCAGTGACCTCCACTCATTGGATGCTCTTGCCTGTCAATCACACTCTATCCACTGTCCGACGCATTCCACAAAGCGTTATCATCAATTTTACTCGAAATGGGATAAGGATTTACTATATGAGTGTCAAGCCATGTTGGAGGAGACTTGAAACTAGAGATTGAGACTGTCAACTAAAGGAAAATGTTTACTGACTTTATGAATCAAGAGAGAACGAGTCTTTTTCTCAAAGGCGTCTGTAGGAACAACCAGTTGAGTCGCCCTCTGCTGGTCATTTGAAAAAACACAGGTGTCAGGCAACCACTTTCTGGACCGCGGCCATTTTTACATATAGTTATGTCACACAAGAAGCACTGTTTTCCATTTGTTTTGCTATTATTTATAACTATAGGCTACTCTACAACAAATATGATAGTGTCAGCGCTATCCGAGTTTGAAACCTTATTTTTTTATATACATATCTGGAAAGCTTGACAGTAATTTTGTTTATTTAAACCCAGAAATGTCCAGGGGCTGTCAGTGTGTATTCTATATTAACATTTTGAAAATTGTATGTAAACAAAAGAGAGCAGGAATGGAATAACTGTACAGATCCAGGCATCAAGTCACTCAGAGGGGCAGATCATGACACCCTGTGTATCTACATGTTTTATTCATGATTTGCCGCCGCAGGGAAATTGTTGCAGGCTAAAATTTTGCTACATGAATTACACAGCTGCAAGCAAGAGGACAATTCGCTGCTAGATTTCAAGATCGGTGTATTCAGAGCTTCACCCAACCCATTGATGCTGCTGACGTACTTGAGAGCCAGAGGAGCTTGGACACGGCAGAAAACCTACAATCTACAGCAATACAAACATCACAGTTGTTCCATTCCTATACTGTTTCTTCTTTTAGAGCTTCAGGCGGGATCACTCATCTTATCTCACACTGTATGATGATATCATATTCTAATCATAACACTGAGGCTACAGCGTTTGTACTGAATCAGGTGTCTAAACCCAAGATCCCCGGTGTACATCGCTGCACCATTCAATCAAATGGAAATATGTACTGTGTTGTTGATCTTTGAATGAACACAATGTGCTATGCACAAAATAATCTTTCGGGGTTGTATTTGGAGAGTCAAAGGCTGACATCACTCAGCAGGTCATCCAGTCCAGAGGGAAGTGTCAGAATTCAATAAAATGAAAGCTGCATGTGGCAATAAATCATGGGATTTTCACACCCTGAGATATTTTACAAAAATGTCTGAGAGTGTGAAGCCTTCATCTTCAACCAGTCACTCACTGTCAGTCAGGGCAGATTCAGCTTTTATGCCATGGTTTTGTACTAACAAACCGGAATGTGTAGTGCTGAACCTGAGGAAATGTGTAGAAAAGTATTAAACATCTTAACCCATGCGCACACTTCATAGTCCCCAATCAATCTTAACTTATTATTATAACAATATAATTGTATAATAAAGATATCATGACATATTGTATACCATAAATTTAAACAAGCTGTAAATAGTTTGCAGTTCATGAATTACTACCCAATTCGAATTTTTGATTACATAGTGATATCATAATGATGTAATTTCTACAATATGATAAGCAGTTTTTGATCTATATAAGCCTTAGTTCCTGTACCCAGACATGCAGAGATCCCTTGAAAACCGCTTTTCTTTTACCTTGTAAGACTTAATTTTCTGACTTTGTGGTGACTTTTTCTTGATGTCACCTATGTGACACACGATTGGGAATAATAGTCTGATCAATATAAGATTTAAAGTGTTTCTCTATCTCAATTATTAGCAGAGATTTGTTGAAATCCTCATCCCACTCTGATGGCCATGAATAAATCAAAAAGGTAATGATCTGGATTTACAATTTTAAGTAATATCCAGAATCTACTCTGAACAGTGAAGGAAGCTTTAATTGCACAAATGATCTCAATGATTCATTTTCCACAACATTTAACAATTAACACAAACAATCCTGGACTCAAATGATCTAATTTAGTTTTCAATTGTGAGCTCTAGACTGTAATTGTCACTTGTTTGCCAGAGAGTTTCCAGCTGCCTGCACCACATCCCAGTGACTCATCATACAGATGCAACGCTCGGAATGGAGAGCGAGCACCATTCCGAGGAGGATTACAGGAGGAGGTGAGAAATGAGATATCCACTAGATTTTAACTGTTATTTAACTCATCGCTTCCGGCTGCTGGGAAATTACAGGATTACAGGATATGTTGTTGAGCTGATAAAGTAAACCCCTCCCAGATTGATTTGGGGGAGTTGTGGTTGAGGCATTAGGGGCAATTATAATAAAAAAAATTATTTATTTGTATATTTCTTATCGATATATTCCTCATTCCTTTACTGAGCACATTGAGGAGGTAAAACACATGATTGATCGACCTCAGATCTGTAAAATGTTTTGCTGTTCTTTCACTGTCTGTGATTCTCTGCCTCAAAGAAGAGTTTAAAACTATGACCTTCACTCAGGAGCAAAAATCTGCATTTCAACCTGAAAGAAACAGTTACATGACATTTAGCAGGATAATTAACGATATCAACTGATGTGACATTTTTATGAAATAATTTATAGCCATATCACCATGTCCTGCCATTAATCATCAATTAAACCATTTTTTCTGTATCAAAGTAATTCAAGTTCATGGGAACTATATCAGCAAATTGAATTGCTTTTATGTGAACAGATGGAGGATAAAAACGTGCTAAACAATATTGCAGTAGCTACAACAGCTCACATGATGGGCTTTTTTATGAACCTGTTCCTGCGAGTTGTTTTATTTTTGGTTCTCAAATACGTCTGCATATGCTGGTGTTGGCATGTTTCCATCTCGCAGATGAGGAAAAACATTTAACACACCAAAGTCTCATTTTACTCCGAGCCGATGACAAAATGTAGAAGGACAAGAAGCTCCTCACAGAGAGACACTCGGGAGATCCTGCCGGGATTTAAATCACAGAAAGGGCAGCGGATTCATTGAATCACAAAAAGGAAATTATTGTTGTATTTGTTATTATATCCTGTAGACACAAGTTGTAGCCCTCACATTTGTCTTACTCTTGGCCTGTTTTACTCCCACATTGCACTCATACAAACACATTGAGAGGCGGTGGACTAGTGGCTGAAACTTGGACTATGGGCAGAAAAGGTCTCTGGTTCGAGTCTGGTTCAACTCCACGGAGTGAAATCAAAAGACGAACCTGGATTGATCTGTCCAAAAATCCAAGAGGATCTATGTCTACCATGTCTAGTGCCCCTGAGCAAGGCACCTTAGTCCCTCAACATCTACTCCCCGGGTGCTGTACATGGCTGCTCACTGCTCTGTGTGTCCTGTACCAGATGGGTTAAAATCAGAGGCTAAATGTCCTAAAAACTGCATGAGTGTGTCTGTGCATGTCTCTGCATGTGTTTGGGATAAATAAATGGATCTTAATCTTAGAGGAATGAATTTTATGATTTTTTTGGAAATACATTGGTTAAAATTAGAGCACACATTAATTAAACATTTGTATGTTCAACATCAGGTTACCAAGGCTGAGGGCATGTCCTTGCTTCCACTGCCGAGGTCATTGGGGATTTTTAATTTTTTTATGTTTTTTTATCATATTTTATGTTAAACAAGACCCTTAGTTTGAAAATCCACTCATGCCTCCCAACCCTGTCACAAGTAATACTGTTTAAAGCTACACTGCACTCTTAAAGCAGGGGTGAGGATCCTCACGCCTCTGCAATGCACACAACCTATAAGACAATTTGATCCAATGTGCCTACAGGGTTTGACGTCATAAACTAATCTCGGACGTCATTATAACTGGACAGAACTTGATGAGTCACAAGGAAATATACGCTTAGATAAAGTTATCGCACATCAGCAGGATTGAGGTGTTGAACACGCTGTATGCTGACGAATCATGTTATGAAGGTAAGTTCAGGGTAAGTACTGAGCTGATTGCATAGATCAAAACCTTACTCAGAAGTAGAATTCATAAAAGAGCCTTGCTGCCACTGCGGCTGTCTAAAACTTCAATCGCATTCAAAGGTAAGACGAGGTTCCCGCCCCTGCCGCGATGAAACCAGTCTGAATGAGAGTTTATGTATAAAACGTCCTGTTTATGTCGTGACTGTATTCTTCTATGATCTAATGAAAAGATCTCTTTTGATGTACAGGTAAAATATGTCACTTTCTCCAGAATACAGCCTGAATTAATGATCTGATCTGTGACCTTCAACAGTAGAAACAAGGAAAGTGACATGCGGTGAGTGAGCGATATTCAGTTGAGTGCTCCAACATCGATTCAAATCCAGCTGGTGGAGATACCCCTGACTTCTACATGCGTATCAGAATGTTATCGCGCCCTCCCTCCTGTTGTTCATCATAGTCCAGTCTAACAAAGACCTGGCTGCAAAGGTCAGGAGCATGAATTGGACTGTGCTCAGACAGGTAATGGCTCAGAATGAATACAATGGAAGAGGCTGTGACACTTTGTGCTGGTGGAAACCAGTGAAAGCGTGTGGTCCAGTTTGAAGACAGTGTTTTACACTTTCACACACACACACACACCACTCACTTACAATATGCTTTTCTCACTCTCCTTTAGCTTTGTTTTGGTCTCCACCAAATAAAATGATATGCAGATATAAAATATCGAGCCTGACATCTTGTGAACCATTGAGAAATAAAATCAAATCTTTCCAGTATCAAATCAGCCGATTTATCCTCACCCTAAATCTCTGACTCTCTAATAGTGGTATCACCATCTGCCCCAAAAATCCTTTTCAGTCGGGCTCCAGTAAATTAACAAAAATGTTTTAACAAAAAGCCGATAGATGCTGAAAATATTCAGAACTTTCACTTTACGCACATTGTAATAATGTCCTCCATTGTTAATATGAAAATGCTCGTTATAGCCAATTTAACCATATTCCTATGATTGCTGTTTGTGTCCTGAGCTCATTGTAAGACGCAGCACTTATGCTAGACAGCGTTAAGGGCTTTGTTCCAAATCCGATACAGACCATAAAGGATTGTGAAAGAACTCCTTGCCTTTCAAAAATCCTTTACAGAAGCCTTCCAGCAGCAGGAGGTTTCTTAGAGATCAGTGGTTCTTTCTGGATCCCTGCTGTGAGGGTGTAGAGATGCCGAGAGAAGTTCTATATCCAGAGATCATTAGAAATTAGAAAACCCGTGCTGTGAAACTACTGCAGTGTTCCTTCCACTTTTGCATTATAAGTCAGTCATTGTAAAGGCCCAGTTAATCTTTAGTGGGTTGAACTTCATAAAGCAGAAAATACTGTACAGTTAACACATACTGATACTTGTTTATATATTTACAGCCACCGTCTCTGCTGCATAAGAAAATACTTCAGATGCACAGCCGCAGGAGGTGCAAGGAACAGGGATGTTTATTCCTTCTCGCCGCTTTAAAATAAACAGGGACGCCTTCAAATGTTTTTGGCAGTCTCTTTCCTGTCACATCTTCTATAACTCAGTTTAGACTCTCGGCTGAATCTAGCTTGTGGCAGATTGAATATATTCTCGGGCAAGCCCAACGGTGCATACAAAAAATAGATTATATGCCTTGAGCAGCAGGTTGTTGTTTCTATTACTCTCAAATAAAGGCAAAAAGCCCCAAAACAGAAATATTTTAGGTGATTAACACAATGTAATGCTAATGACCAAATTTATAAAAGAGTGCCCCCCCAGTGTTTCAAACCGTCTTCGACCGTGCAGGGCCAGTGGTGACGTAGAGTCTAATCTGCTGAAACCCAACCACCACATCTCCAACCATTCAGAGACGTCCCCACTCCTCTACTGGCACTTGGCTGTCTTTCTCACGCACACACTGTTTGGACCGTTGGCTGAGACTGTACCAGCCGTTGGAACAGCGCGGTACACCCCCGGCCCTCAGACATGGTAGCACCAGCTGTCTTGGCCTTGGATGCCTGAGCCAGCGGTGAAAACCATTTTCTTCACAATCAGGAAATTTAGTACGACACTTCTGTCCCAAAAGTGTGTATTGATACCTTGAATAACTTAGATTTTTCAAGCCAGCTGCTATGACGTCTCGACCTCTCTTTCGCTTGCTCATGCACACACACACCAGACACACTTGTGTAGTCAGACTGGGTAAAAACAACAAACCTTGGTCTTTGTGAGCAGAAATGACGTACGTGTTTGTTTGAGTGGGGAGGTGACACACTTCGGGGGGCCACATTTTAATGCGAGGTGTGAAAGCACAAACTCAGAGCTGTCCCTTTGTGATCGGATCACCAAAAAAAAACACATGTTAATATCAGGTGTGTGCAGGGCCACAGAGACGGCAGCTCAAACCAAATGTTTCAGAAAGAGGTTGAAAATAGGAGCTGCAGTAATGAACTCTTTGAGGAAAGAGATGTGTTTTCTCAACATAAATGAGGTTTTGTCACTGTATGTGCATCATCACTTATAACTCTCCACAGTGGCCCTGAAAATAATTACTGAAACCTGCCAAACTCTGTGGGATCCGTGAATAGTGGCAGTTGCATTGATTCTAACCTCATGGAGCAGCATCAGTAATTGCTTAACAGTGATTCAATTCAACCCGGCAGTGGGAAAAGTATGAATAGGATGCCCACAGCAGTCAAATAGTCTTATTTGGCAACTCAGGGGAGGGGGGAATGTTGTCCAGAAAATCTTTGAATTTAGTAGGTATGACTTACTGCTGCAAAGACACCGACAGACATCTCATATCAGTGGTATAAAATGTGTAGCCCCCTGAGTCTTGACCTCCCACTTGTGTTTCAGTGAATGTGTTTATGCTCTGAATAAGAATTTGAATAACCAATGTGATGGAAATTGGTCACACAGGATCCCACAGCCAAGGTGAAGGTTGCAAGTGAGATGAAAAGTGAAGTGTCTGTGCTCATCTTTAAGTGTCTCTGTGTGGATTACCTCCTGACCCAATAACACGCAGGGCGGGGCTGTGTGTGAATGTGTTATGTGTCTGAAACATAAAGTCTTTAGAGGTGTGACTTATAGGCTGCATCCTAAATCAGTTGGAGAGGATATAGTGTCATGGATGGTTAGGGTGTTGGGTCAGTCAGCTGAGTTCTTGGAACAAAGGTCAAACACAGTCCAATCACTGAGTAAAGCAAAGGTCACTATATAATTCAGGTGACCTCAGGATAAACATCTGCAAGACATGAATAGACAATGGGCTCACATCCTGGACAGTGGGTGCACCATAAACGTTTAGGTCGAGCTGAATCCTAGAGGTAAATGTGTGCTGTAAGCATACTAATAATTTATTTAGCAGATTTCCATTACACCTATACTGGTGTTAGATGGTTTCAACGTCCTCTAGTTCTCAGTTCTTCAAGCAAATTTCTCCTCTTTTCCAATTAGTAAATTAAATGCTCATTTATTTCACTCAAACATCGACTGGACTGATGTATTCTAACATCGCACAGCGTGTTTGCTTTCCGTTAAGTGGTGAATGACTCATCTCTCTCCATCTCTCTTTATTTTATAAAGAGGCCTCTGCATTTTACTCCCTAGGACCTTTTATGATAATTGTGCACTCCATGACTTGCACATAGATCCTGGACAGTATAATCATTGTATTACAGCTGTGGGCAAGACAATTACTGGCCGTACCACAGGGGGGGTCACATGGGATCATTACTATGACGCTGTGAGTGACTGCAGCTAAGATGGAAGGTATTGTTGACATTGTATGTTTGAGGTCGGTTTTTAGATTATAGATATATGTTTCTTTCATTTTTCAATTTAGAAGTCAATACCACTTTATTTTTCGATCGCTGCAAGAAACAGCTCTCTGTCAGCTCTTCTGCTTTCTACTCATGATTATCCAATGGAGGTAGTTAAGGAAAATTTTGTTCTCCAAAATTTTAAAAATGATTTAAAAGGTGCTTCAAGCTCCTGAATTCAAGGGGCTACACCTAGATCTGGGAGTCAGATCTGGGTTTAGAGTTGACTGACAAAGAAAACATTAATAAAACGTATCCTAATGTATCTCATGTATGTGACAGATGTAATTCTACAAAGGGCCCTCTAGGCCACACTTTTTGGTTTTGTCCTAAGATTGTTCCCTTCTGGCAGGATATTTTTAAACGGTATTTTAAAATGTATGATCTACAGATTGAACCTGATGCACTGGTTGCCCTGTTTGGCTGCCATGTAGCTTCTCTTTCACTACCACAACTGTACAGCAAACCCTTGTGTAAACAACTTGGTGAAGTAGCTCAGTTTTTATCAACATATTTTTACCAATAGTCATTTTAAATAAGTTATTTCTACTTTTCGGTCAAAAAAGATTCCCTGCTCAATGTGCTTGAGTTGGGTTCAGTTAGAAAAAACGAATCTTTGGAAGTTGTGCTTTTTTTCAGTGGTGGAATGTAACTAAGTACTCAGACTTAACTAGAGCTTCTGCTTTTCATGCTACTTTCACTGCACTTCATTTAAGAGGATGAAACTTTACTTTCACTTTCATTTATCATATCTTTATAAAAAAGAACATGATTGTTCGCTCGACCTTATGGTTCTTATTGTAACCACAATGACCGCTTCACACATTATTACACACATGCACAGAAGTGACTACTACTTGGCAAACTACTTTGACAGGCTTTTCCGAGCATGAGAGGGAGCAGAGTTGCCACCAGATTGCACTGGAACGCTCAGGGAAATAAACCTGTTCATTGAACCAGATCTCCAGTCAGTCCGCCAACACCAGCTCTTATTCTCTTTGACACAGTATATTAGGTTCCTGCGACTTGTCCTTATTGAGTTCCTATCAAAAACACTAAGCTACATCAAGTGCTCTCACTGTTTAAGAGCACTCACAATAAACAAGTTATTCCAAGTACTGCATATTTACGATAGTTATCTCATTATGTTTATTTTATACAATTCTGTAAAGGAAAAGAGTTACCTTTACAGGTTACCTCTGTAATTGTATATAAACTCATTCTGATGTTGTTAAAAACCTATATATTGCATGATCTCTGTGCTCCAACTCTGTTCATGAATAAATGAGAGGTTTTACAGTTCGATCTTTTCTTCCTTGACCCCGGTGTGGTCCACTAAATGCACTGAGGTTGATATAGATCTTGAAACCTGATTAGCTACTTGATTATTACAAATATGTTTCAAACCTCCTGAGACACTGTCAGGACAGTGACCCATGAGTGACATGCTGCACCTGATCGCAAATTCAATCCGAAAAAGATAAATGGGAGCAGCTGCCTTGTTTATGCTCAGCAGTGACGACGAGTTCAAGTCCTGTTTTCTTGTTTGGCAAATGGGAATTTGAACCTTGGGATTTGGATCTGGTGGAGAAAATAATTTAAATGAATGTTAAGTTGTGTTTCAGCAGAACTACACACAAACTAATTTTCTGATTTCCATATGACGTGGTTTACAGACATGGACAAGAAAGACTTTAAAATTTTGGACAAGAGGCAAAGCTAGAATTCTTATTTTCTTTGATTTGTTTTTAATATATTCGTCTGTTTCCTCTAAAGTAATTCATGGATCTTGATGGATGTTTTTAATGCACTGATGCTTGAATGTGTGCAGTTTGATGCAAATCCAGATAAACGTCTGGATCTTTTGGATATATATGTAATTTCATAGAGGGGTTGTTTGGCCTTCGCATTCTAGTTTACAAATTAATTAATTAAATGAAATCTGACTCTTTGAATGCAACAGGTGATGGCAAAACACATCTTTATATATGTTTTAATGTAGAAGCACAGTTATACTTATTATACACACAGAAAAGGAATCTGTGTGATTTTTATAATTGGAGAGCGGCAGAACATGAAAAATCTCCAACTCAGCCCCCCGAGTCACCTCCCAGTCAAAAGACATCCAAACCCAAGAGCTGAGCCCAGACAACACAGATAGTTGTGGTGAGGCAATCTGCAAACACTCTGACCAGTTTCGAAACAACACCGCTTTCCAGAAGGAAACAAATTGGAAACACAGACAGAAGAAACTAAAAGCCTTAGTGGATGAGAGTGTAGTGTCTCTGAGATGATTGGTTAGCAGAATTCTACCTGTTCAGAAAGCAGAGGCAGATCCTAACCGTAGAATGTGTATAAAGATGGACAACGCGTCTCCACTTCCACGTACTATCCAGAAATGAAGCCCAAAATATCCCAGATATGAACATCTGACACGACCATCTGACACATTTGGAGCCAGATACTGCACAGCAGCGATGGAGCCGTAGTACCGAGGTCACACTGGCACAAAACGTCTGGTTTCACTTTCTTTAACGTTGCCAATTTCATAAACTTCTCAGGGAGTAATTTATGGATCTTAATGATTAAAACAGAAACATTGAGGGACAGATGTGTGTGGTTAGATTAAAGGGGCCTGCAGGGCTCGGTTGGATGTGTGCGCTCTACTGAGAACCATTAGTTAATTTACAAACTTCAATGAGATCACTGCACCTGAAAATCGATATCTTAATTCAGATAATGGTGAGGCACGTAAATGGATCTTAGTGTTTTTGAATTGATCTTTTCCTGTTGCTTTGGACTTGGCTGGACTCTGACTTGAAACTTTCGTGAAAAAAAAGATTTGAGCATGTCTGACTTTTTACCTGGGGGAGTGACAGGATCACACTCATGGTCCAGGCCACGGTCAACATGATTTTGCTCTTCCTCTTGGCCTCGCTGATGCCCAGGGGGTTGAGGATGGCGGACTGTCTGTCCAGGCTGATCACCACGGTGACGAAGGCGCACGAGTACATGGCCACCAGCTTCAGGAACATCAGCATCCTGCAGGCGACGTCCCCCGCCTGCCACTGCACCGTGATGTTCCACACGGCGTCCACGGGCATCACGATGAAGGTCACCAGCAGGTCGGCCACCGTCAGGTTCATGATGAGGATCCGGACGTGGGACTTGCGCTTGCCGCCGTGGCTGGCCGCCCACAGCACCACCAAGTTGCACACGGCGGACACGGCGCACAGGGTGAAGGTGATGATGACTCGGACTTTGGCCGCGGTGGAGAAGGTGGGCAGCTGGAGCGCGTCTCCGTCTGCGCTCTCGTTGCACACGGAGGTGGCTCCCTGGCAGCTGCCATTCACCGCTGGATCCGTCAGCTGGTGGAACATAGTGGAACACCGGTGCCTGGATGATGCGCAAACCCAAGCAAGTCAATAACTGGGGGTATTCCTGTAGATTGTGATTTTGCACCAACTGGAACAACTGTGAAAAGATAGAAATGATGTGTCGCTTATTGATCTCCACTTGATCAATGATTGTTTTGTGGCACAAGGAGCAGATGCTGTGCGTAAAAGGCGCATCCTTAAAACAAGAGGAATTCCTGAAGCACTTAGCTGTGATCACTATTACCAATATAGGCACCGCATTGTACAGCTTTTTATATCTCATTATTGCTGCATGACTAAAAATAACGGGTGAAGAAACAACTTACAGTAATACTAATAATACACAAAGTCATTATCTGCTTATTCTAATTACAGACTTAAGAAATCTTAATGAAAACAATTTCATCCCACAGATAACAAAATAGCTTACCTGCACTCAGGAGCGGAGCTGACAGCGGAGTGTTAATGGAGATGTCAGTGCGCGTGTTCCTCCTGCAGCAGACACTGCAGCTGTTGCTTCAGTCCACTTCATTCCTGCGCTCTGACGCGCAAGAAGCCATTTGGTCCCCTCCCCTCTTCTTTCACAGGTGAAACGCATCCCCAAAAAACCGGGAAGCAGAGCGTCTCACTCCACCAGCCCTGCTGCTGCAGAGGCATTTGTCAGCAAACCCGAAAAAAATCCAATCAGACTTGCGTTTGTTTTTTTCTAGATGTGCTGGATGAGATTTCGCTCTGGAGACAGAAACGACAGCCCATTCATTTCACCTGATCTCTGAATAACTTCTCCTGAGACAATCATTAAGTGTTTATTTGTCTGGAGCAGAGCACAAGATGAATTTCTCTTCAGTTTTTCCTCTGTCAGTCAGTTATGTGCTACAAGATATTTCACACAACACTGGGTGATAGGAAACACTCTCATCTGTGCTGTCGAAGAATTTTAAGCCTTTTGCACTCTTTGCTCCTGGACCAGCACAGGAAGGAAAATGGATTTTTTTTATCTACAGTAGCCTATGATAAAAATAATATCACAAAATGCACTTACATTCTGTTTGATTTCCCCAAAAATAGAAATGAAATTCTAATCACAAACAATAAAAAAAATACTTGGAAATTGTGTAGACCCAATGCTCTTTATGTGGAAATTAATTTACAAGCACCAACAACACAGAAGAATCCAGGTGCAGAATCCGAATGAACAGACATGAACAACAGTCACAGTAACAAATCAAAAGCCCGAGAATATAACAAAGGTTTCCACTTTACTATTCTGATGCCAACCCAGAGGTGACAGATCACACGTTTTCAGAAAAAAAGGAAGATACAACTTCAACATCAAAGCTGAGATCAGCATTAAAGGGCTGTCGCACCTTTGTGCATGTTGGGGGGGGGATGCTGTGCAGCTACCGCATAGCGACATGACACCGAACGTTTATGATCTGTGGAAAACACTGTTATGTGAATGGATCATGGACTATTATTTGAACCAGGGATGCTTTATGGAGAACTATAGGAACAGTTGAGTATATAAACTATATCAGAATACAGACTGTACGCTTTCTTTATGGATAAATCCTGGTTGAGTCCAGTCTCATCCTTCCCTCCATTAGACTCTGCCACTCATCCTTTGAGGGTCGCAAGGGGAGATGGAGCCAATCCCGGCTGACGTTGGGTGAGAGGCGGACTGAAGCAACCATTCAAGCTCATGTTCACATTTAGAGTCAAACCCCAATGTGCATGTCACATGGGAGGAGGCTGGAGAATCTGAAGAAAACCTACGCAGAAAAGGGGAGGACATACAAACCTCATACAGAATGATACAAATCTAACCGGGATTCAAACCGAGAACCATCCTCATGTGGGGCGACAGTAATAAGTGTTAACCACTGCACCACCGCGCTCCCCTCCAGTATCATGGTTCCTGAAACATAAGGCAAAATATAATTTTTTTACAAACGCAAAGGAAAAATTATTTCTGTCAAAAAAAGGTTCACTCAGGGACGAGTCAAGAACCTGAGAAAAGAGAGCCACTGCCACAGGGGCCCTGAAGGACACATATTCAGATTGTTTTGGAATATAAATCAAAAAATCAACCCAAGGGATAACAATCTCAGGGATGACGAATTTTGCAGCTTTTCCTTGGTGCCACTGAGCATTTCAGCATCTTTAGTTTTGGATTGCCAGGACACGACTTAATGCTCTCATGTTCTTGTATAAGTGGGCTGCTAGAAAAAGCTCCAAAAACCCACTTCACACTGGAGATAAAAAGCCAGATTTTCGTCTTAATAGTTGGCACCAAAAGGGGAAAGTAAAGTATTCAAAATATTTACCATTCACATGTTGCAATGTATTTATTTGCCTCACAGACCTCAATCATTTACAACATGGCTAGTTTTGCCTCTTTCTTAAAGGGTACACAATCACAACAAGTCAATATTTGTCAGTTTTGTGTTTTTATTTTGTTTCTGCTGCACCAAATTGGCCGAAAAACTTTGAACCAAATTTCCACAAACAGTAGGTCAAAAGAGGACCACAGGTAACTGTTCCACCTTAACTGTGGAATTATGTGAATATCATTTAAATAAAAAAGGGGTAACAGTGATAACTACACTGGTCGACTAGGGTGCAACAGTCCCCTTATGAAAACACTTTTTAAATTCACTCCATATCGATTTTTATTTGAGTCATTTTGTCTCTGAGAAACCCTTTCTCAATAATGTTAAAGAAAGTGGAAAAACATATTCCTGAATATGCCTCCAAATCCAGAACCTCTCCCTGGGTCATTCCCCACCCCTCCACACAATTTGATGGAAGTTTGATGGAGTAGTTTTTGCATTATACTGCTGAATACAAAACAAAAGCTGAAACATGACCTCCTGCGTGGAGGTAACAATGACAGCTCATCATGACTAAACAATTCTTTTGAAAGTTGATGAGTAATAACGTTAAAACATTACCTGGCTCTTCACTACCGGCTGCTACATTGAGATAGACTCAGCCCGATTATTAGTCACACGAGTTACAGCAGTCGCCTCTTTTGTCCTGATGTCTCCTTTCAACACACAGTATCCAAAAAACAATGTTATTTTAGGTTTCACATTCTGTTACAAATACAGCTTCCCTCCTGAGCAGAGGTAAAACTCGACTTATCCTTTGACGCATTTAGAAAGTGGGTCATCCTTTAAGATAATAGAAACCACAGCGCTGTTTGAAGAATGTAAAAATGTGACAAATTCTGTAAACACAACACAAACTAAGCAAAGGTAGAACGATGTCACTAAAATATATAAGCAGTGACTTATGGCTGGGCAAGTTTTCTTCATCTTTCACCTCCGTGTTTTTCATTTAGAGTGTTTTTCTTTTCATTTTCTCTTCTTATTACTCATGGAAGAACAGCTTGAATTCATGCTGCCTTTCTCTCTTTTTATCAACACTGCTGAAGATGCAGCCATAGATATATATTGCAGATAATATATAACAAATCATCCTTTCGATATAAATGACTTATAAATTAACAATCTTTTTTTGGTACATTTTCTGGTAAAGGTTTGGTAAGGTTTAGGCACAGAGTTTCTTATGTAATAACCTGTTACGTTATAAAGTTCAAAGGTAGATTTTGTTCATGTGTGTATAAATCACATGTATCTAAAGATGAACGACATATCAAAGCCCCAAAGGAGAAGCTATAGTGTCTCGATTGACCCCTAGGGGCTTGTTCCAGTATAGGTAATAAACTTAAAGTGGTTAAGAAAGTTAATATAAAGCATAAACCCGATGTAAGAATAATATAGTCACTACACCTGCCATATTATCAAGAGAGTCTGAAAGTGTAACTCAACGCGGCCTTCAATGTATCCCTATTTCCATTTGAATAATGTTTTGCCACATTTTGTCGAGGCTAACATGCCCCTGGGCTTCGCAGCCTCAAAGAAAATGTGTTTTTTCTCGAAAGTCACAAATTTTTTACGGCATTCTTATCTTTGTTTGACAGAGGACAGAGACAGAAAGGGAGGAGGAGAGAGGAGATGGCATGCAGCAGATGGGCCAGGGGCCGGATTCAAACATGAGCTGCTGTGGTACGTACACAGCCCTAAGATATGGAATGCACTAAAGGTGAGCTAGGTGAGCCCAAAGCCCCAGTGGTCAGAATAATGATGGGTGGAGCCCGACCCTTCTCAACTACAGACATGGCACATTCAACCCATTTTTATTTGTATGGTGCCAAATCACAACATTCATATCTCAAGGCACTTTACATGGTGAGGCTGAGACATTCCATAAGTACACATAAACCCAGCTGTTCCCAAAATGAGCAGCACTTTTAAAGCTGTGGAGAGAAAAACACCTTGAGATCGATCTGCGGTTGAAAGACCAGTTTGAGGCAGGAAGTGAAAAGCTGCCTCCTTTGTGAAAGTAAAATATTTTGTGACACATCCATTATTCACCACAACACCTCCAATTGGGTGTGCTTCATGTGTGGAGAGTCAATAAAAGTGCTGGGTACTAGCTCTACTGAAAGCCTGAAGATGTCGATATTAGCTCCAAAACAACATAACAAAAATGTTTATGGTGTATTATTTAAAACATCTTAGTGATTTCCAGGGTTGACACATTCTGCTGCATTAAAAAACATAGAAAATATGATTCTGACCTTGTGATAACCAGCAAGGAGTACGTCAGAGAAACATAAGTCCCTCTATTGAACCTTCGCTGTGTTTAATTAGTTTGAAGGTGTTTTCAGCAAGTTAAACTCTTCACATCCACACCAGCAGTATTTCTACACATGCATTTGAGAAATGCTGTGTGGAATCTTCCTTCATGCATGTTGATGAGAAGTTCTGACCTGAGAGACGAATCTCAATTAGGCTGACTTTGAGCAAGGGGCAGGGTGAACGTATGGCAGGGCTGTCATACAGAGCAAACAGCCTTTCACGCCTAAATCAAATTTGGAGTCTCAGATGAAACTAACCTCAATCTGCATGGGTACCAACTGTGAGGGGAAGACGGAGAAAACCCCCACACTCTTGGAGAACCTGCAACTCCACACAAGAACAACCCTGACGGAGCAGGATTCGAACCAGGAACCTTCTTGCTGGGACACGACACAGTGCTGATCACCGGACCGCCTTCATAGAAATTCTGACAAAAATGGAAAAAATATAACAGAACTAAAATATCCAAAACTAAAAAATCCAAATTGTTCTTCTCTTCTGATGCAGAAACCAAGTCATTACGTTCTGATCACTATATCCACCCAGATTATGTGATGGGGGATAATAAAGACGTGTTGGGCTACGACAGAAACATCAGCGCTGAAAGATGTAAAATATCATATGCATGGAATGAGTCAGAGGCATGTATAGTATTTCCATATATATAAATGTACTCCTGCACATATGTTTAAAGAGGGTGTACTCATGCTGTTTCTAACAACACTTACAGGCATGCCTGTGGTTTGCAGTGACCCAAGTGTTGCCTTCAGCCCACAGTGTTCGATGCCATCTGTTAAACAAGATGAGGGCTCCATAATGGTGGGGACAGCAATTTTATAGGAGCCATCACGACTGGTGATTATTCTGCTTGCTTGTGTAACAGCCAATGAATAAACAGTATATCATAGGAGCGTTTTCCACCATGTGAAGCAAGCCAGGTGTTTTTCCCTTTCATTGTGGCCCGATATATGGTAATGGCTCTATGCTAATAGTCAAGAGAGGGAGCTCAGTGGGCCACTACATGCTCAAGGACTTGTGTGACAGCACTCAATAAGGCATTGATTCTGTTCTTAACGTGGAATTTGATACTTGTTCTGCCTCTTACGATTGAATTCCAGTATTAATAAACAGAGTATTCTCTTTATTGTAAACACGGGAAACGTGCAGATGTTAAATGAAGGAACTGAATTAAACTCTGGACCCTCCGTGATGGGATGTGATAATGATGAGCTCATCCTAATAAGTGATTCACTCCGTGTGCACAAGCTACTGAGTATGACGAGGATTCAGGAGAACAGATGAGGAAGTCTGTAAGTAGAAAATGTGTGGATGTAAAATGCAGTGGAAATAAGAAACAGCCACAACACTTGAAATACCACTTGAATAAATTACAACAAGCTTAAAGCAAATTGTTGGAGAGGCTCAAACTGCAAGAAATGTCCAACTAAATGTCTGACCTGTGTGGCCACTTATAAAACATGTGACATCACACAAAGCACACTTCAGATGGAAACACACATGATGTCCCTCAGACAACATGTGAATAACACTTCCAAGCGGTGAGAAGAGCTAAAGTAATTAAATCTGAGAAAGTTGTCTGTTAAAGGTTCAGTTCGTAGAATTTAGTGATATCTAGTGTTGAAATTGCATGTTGCAGCTGAACACCCCTCACCTCACAATACTCTTCCAAATATGTATGAGAACCTGTAACAGCCATCAGTTGTCAAATAAACTCAAAAGATGTTTAGTTTGTCCAATTTGGGCTCCTGTAAAAAACATGGCAGACTCCACAGAGAGGACTCACTCCCGATGTAAATATAAAGTATCTAAATATAAACGACCCAACAATTCATACAATTTGGATGAAACATACGAAAGAAAACATCACTAGGATTATTGATATTCAATTTCAGCCAATAGATCCCTAACACCCAAACCTTACACACTGCACCTTTAACACTGTGTTTCTTAAAAATGAACAGAAACCATCTGGTTTGTTGTTGGAGTAGAAATGAACTTCTCCCCCCTTGCGCTTAATTTGTCAGCCAGCAGAGTAAACATGAGGATGGGAGACCAATACCAATGAGAACAAGCTTTGAGGGATTCACTGGGGAGCCTGACTCATGTTTGAGATTCATCACTCTGCACAGTCAGTCGTAGACGTTTGCATTCAGATTCCAATAGTCATTCCGATAGTCACAAATCACAATTTGCCTCACATGGTTTAACAAGGTGAAATATGCTCTGCCATTAACCTCTCGACGAGAGTCAGGGAAAAAAGTAAAGAAAAGACAAACTGGGAGCTCAGTGAGAGTCACATGTGAGGGATCTCACTCCCAGCACCAACCGGAGTGCTGGAACGGAGCACATCAACAAAAATAACGACAACACTCTTGAGAAAAGACAGAGCTGTGTCGATGTTAGAGTATTTATCCAGAAGAAAATATCTGACTGAGAGGAAGGGGGCAGTGTTCATAGTCGTGGAAGGGAGTAATATTGCACAAGCAAGTTATCTAGTTTATAATCCTAATCCGCGATCACCACGGCCCATGATGTGGCCGAGGTCCGTTGAATTTAATGGATTTATGATCTCTGTAAACTTCATTAATGGATTTTTCATATTCCTTAGTCTTCATCATGAGGAACATATACATTTGTGATGTTTAAATGAACAACACTTGCAGCTCTTTCCTCTTATGCCTTAAGGTTATAATGATTAATGTATGTCATGAACATCAAAGGGTAGAAAATGCTGTCGCAGAAGTTTTTTCTATAGTACGAACAAAAATGGTCCTGTGACATTTTTTCTATATCACTATGACCTTTACTTATTTATTGGTTTGGTTTTATTTTAGTTTTATTTGTGTCTAAGCTTCAGAACATCTAGGCTACAATAAATTGTCTTCCCTGCTATGGAACAATAAATCGTGTTCCCTGTCAATTTCGTTGTTGTTTTTAGAAAAGCACTCAACAGCACTTTCTTTTTACTAATGGTATATGAAAATAAGAGAAACAGGATGTATATAGTGACATCTGCAATTTCAAGTACGCTGCCTGGTTATTAGTAAACACTGTAATGGCTGACGCATGGCAATTATCTCCTCAGAGTGACGTTTATCCACAATTATCAGTTTATCTCCACTATCTGGACGTGATCAATCCGTGCCGACAGATGGTATTGGATTATTTATTTCGGCCATATGCTGTTCTTGAAATGAGGAAAGCTGGTTTTAGTTCTGGCAAAATATTTCCTCCCGCTTGCCTCCCAATGCTTGTAACAAAGACTGTCTGTATAAAACCACGTTTGTTCACAGCGGCTGTGGACTGGGGTGTATTTGAGCAGCACGACAAATGTTCGCTTGACAAACAGTTTGACAGGCTGAGAGAAAGATGAGAGAAAACATTTCAGTTTCAGTGGATCAGTGAGTAACGTGTGCTGAGGCAAGTCTGTCATCTAGAAATGGTCCTCACGGTCTGGTAGTGTAAAAGTTAAGTTTTGTAATTGCTAGATAAATGATGTTCAGAGTGAAGCTTTTCCAGTGTTGTGTTGTTGGGAGAGAGTGTGGGCTGATGATTTGTGAGCAGATGGTTACATGTGTTGGAGACTGAGGTTCACAATCTTACTCCAATATGAGGTCAGCTTTTCCGCCCCTGAGCCCCAAAATAACCGAGCAAATACTGGCAATCCCCATGGAATACCATTTTGAGCAAGTTCACTACAAATTCACCGGTGCAAATGTGCCAATGTTTCCTGTGGAACAGTAAAATGGCAAAGAATGTGGTATTTTTTAACTTCTGTAGTAATCATGATTAAAATATGCTATTTTTAATTGTTTTTAAATAGCATTTGATATCTCAAAATCATCTTCGTCCTTGGGTGTGACGCCCCGACCCCGTGGTTTGGGGACCCTATGTTCTAGGCACCAGAAGCACTGTGTTTAAGGTATTGGAAAACATTTGATTTTTGGTTTGAATGTTAACAAAGTATACAGGTTCTGTTATTTCCTTCAAGTAGGTAAAACTTGTATTGCACTGCTGCCTATACACTAAAATCTACATTTTGGGGAAAACAGGGATTTGATCTCTTGTCTGATGGAACTGTGGTACAGTGGTTAGCATGGTCCCCTCCCAGCAAGATGGTTTGCAGGTTCTCCTCATGTCTGCTTGGGTTTTCTCCAGCTTCCTCCCACAGAAATGTAGATTGAGGTTGGGTCAAATGGAGACTTTAGCAGATCTTCGGCATGAATATGAATGTGAGTTGCTGCTTTGCTTCTGTACGTTGACCCTGCGATACGCTGCCGACCGATTCCTTATACCAGGTCTCTCACCCAATGTCAGCTGGGATTGGCTCCAGCTCCCTGACCCCTTGGGGGATAAGTGGTGTAGATAATGGATTGATGCTTTCTTGCAGAGAATAAGATAACATGATCGATAGCACTTTCATTTCTCTATCTGACACAGCTGTGTAATCATGTTTGTCCAAACTACCGACTGTGGTCCAAAGTAGAGCTGCAACTTATTATTACATTCTCAATAAATTGATCAACTAAACGTCAGAGGATCATTAAATGCTGATGTCCTTCAACGTCCTGTTTTGTCTGCAGTATGAAAACCATAGATTTTCAATTTACTGGAAAAGAAAAGCATCAGATCGCCGCATTTGGGAAGCTGGGAACAACACATGCATATTTGCTTTTGAAATTAACATACAGTTAACATAAATCAAAGTTGAATCAATAGCATTTAATATACAGCAGCATGCGAAGGAGGATTGTGGCGTAGGACGATGTGGCAGCAAACAGAAGATTTGTTTTGAAGAAGCATATCATTCACTTCACTATTTCTCTGGTGGATTTCGTGCATAAAAGTTTTACAGTTGCACTTGTTCTGTTGCATATTTTTTACATCTATTTTTAATTTGCTTCCTTTTTCAGAAGTTTCTGAGATTGTTTTTTTTTGGTACAACCTCTCGTGGCTGTTATTCAGCTGCAGTGGATTCATGATGGAAGCTGCAGTGAAATATTTAGATCAAGCTGAAAAGTGTGTGTTTGCTTTTTTTCTGGTAGAAAAAAAGAATCAAGCAAAGCACCAGCAATGATTAACTTTTTTTTTAATTCTAATAATCTATCAATTGAACCTAAAAATGTTTAAGATGAAAGTTGGGACAGAAGAGAAATGAACTATCATGCAAGAGGCTGTCCTCCCTTTTCGTACCAAAAAGTCAGTATTTGTTGCTTTATAGTATTTGCACCAACTAATCCATGTAAAGATGTTGCACAGCACAGCTCTAAGGGAGAACCCGGTGTACGCAGCAGAAATCGGCTGCACCAACAATCAACGGCTACGTAGAGGTTGCCAAAATGAGGCGCTCTGGACTACCTATTGCGTCACCATCTTGTCCCACCATTACAGCCATCATCCAGCTTTACAGCTACATATGTTTATTTTATTCTGTTACATGTCAACCTTAAGCTGTTTGGGTGTTTACATATTCTCCTGACATTTTCGCCTTACTTTTTACAGTTTGTCACTGAAGTGCAATGAATCATGGGATATGTCGGGCTTGGAACCCTTCCTTGCTAGCTATAGACTGTATGCCGGCGCTAGATGAGACAAGAAGGCATCAAGTTATTATGATCGATCAAAAACATCATACGAATCCAAAGTTGTTCAGACAAAGTCATAAATGTCAACGTGATGGGGGTCAGTGGTCATTGAGATTCTTTCTCTGTTGACCATGAATTTCAATCTTCAGCATTCAATGATTATTGAGATATTCTAGTCTAGAATAAGGTTGTGGACCCGCCGACCAACCGGTTTCCAAGGTCACACCACCAGTATGGCTCATGTGTCAATGAGATGCATGGCCTGGCTGGTAAATGTTATGAAGCCCGATCCTCTGCTCCGACCTCAACACATCTCACTCTGTAATCCGCCATATGGACAACACATGTTCCTCTACATTCACTGGAACTGAATTTTACCATCGAGTGTTAACTTCTGACCCAAGTGTAGAAGTGTAAACAGTATAATAGCGCAGCACCCAGGCTTAGATCCAAATCTAATCGTTTCCTCCGCCCTGACCTGTGTGTTGCTGTCAGCTTGCCAATGTATTGTCCCGTAATCAGCCTGTGAGTATTCTCCACATTATGTGGCACCATGGCTGTAAACTGACACTTGGGAAATCAGCCGCAAACAGATTCAGTTTATTCAGTGTGAATACAAAATTCAAATGTTCAAACATCTCTGTGTCTAATTCCTCTCCCCACAGACCATGCCTCCAAATGACAATACAGTTAATTCCAATCCAAACAGACGTGCTATTATTATTTCCTAATTCGTAGTCTGTTAGATAACAATTATGAAGTTGTAAACAACATCACACTGAAACTATTCACATTAGGGATTTCTGTTTGTCTGGCTGACAAACACACAGACAAAGAGACAAGTAGATGAACAAGCAGAGAGAAAACAACAGAGAAACATAATCAGCAGATGCACAGACATGGAGAAATAATAAGACTGAGGGGAGTTCAACCAGGGAGATTGTTTTTGGACACAGCTGCCCTCTTGTGGTTATTTCTTGAAATAATTTTATGTTAGGGAAAGAGAAGACCCTGAACCTCTGTTTCAATTCATGCATAAAAAAATGCAGAATAAATTTAAGTTCAATCTTGTACCAAATTGTGTTTGTGTTGTGTCAAGATTTTTTGCTTTGGTAATTCAGAGGACTTTTTATTTTCAAAAATGTATAAATAAGAAGACGGTAAAGGAAAACCCAGAGCAGGTACAAAAATTATAAAGAGATTAATCTGGGCTTTTACCATGAATCCCATTATAAACTGAATGTATATGTAACATTAATATATTTATCTTTCACATATTTACACCAACAAGTGTCATCCTTGGGGCCTGAGGCTGAATCAGTACCTTATTTATTCATTATTAGCATTTTAAAGGGATAAATGTATTCTGAAAGCACCTCTTACTTGTTGGACAGCACTGGACAGCACTTTGTGCAGTGGAGCTGACGATCAGACGACAATCAGCTCGCTCAGACACACAAACACGAATTAAGGCACCTGGTCACACTTGTTTCATTATTAGAACAAGCCAGCAGTCACGTTCTGCTCACATTGCTGAAGAAATCATTCATGCGCAGTAAAACAATGTTGTGCCGTGCTCAGATCAGGCTTTTAGTGTCCCACTTTAGCTAGGCTGTTGACATGGAATTCTAAAAAATATAATAAATGTGAGGGAGATCCCAGAAAGCACATACGGAAGAAATGTTAGGAATCGTACATTTACTACATATTTTTAAAAGAGGATCTTAAACTGACCTGTAGTTTACTAATTTACTTTGTTGCATATCTGTCTTTTCAGTGTAAAGCTACTGGTTAGCTGGTTAGCTTATCTTAGCATACCTTATCTTAACACAAAGCTCTGGAAAAATAGAGTTTTCATTTAATTTCAGTTCAAATTTGCAAAGAAATAAGATTCAGCATCAATTCCGATTGGCTTGTGTTTGGATTGTGGATTTCGTCATCTTTATGTGATGCTAAAGTAGGCTAAGCTAAGCCAACTATGGTAAGGTATAAAGTGGGTAGGTCAACTCTCACATCTAACTCGGTTCTATCTAACTCTTGTGTAGTGAGTCAGGGCCTATATGCAACTTGTGTAGTGAACGTATGCTCCTGTGTGTATGCCCGGTGGCCATATTCCTTCTTATAGCTTTTTTTTCTTTTTTTCTATCTGCCTTTTCACCATCGATTCGCTCCTCATAAATTTTCATCGAAATAAAAAAAAAGCAGAGGCAGCCGAAAAGAATGCAGACGGATTCTGATCTGCAAAGAGGAATTTAATCCCTGCTGACGAGTGTTTCCCAAGATGTAAAACTATTATTTTACTTAGAATAACAAAGGGCTTTTCTTTGCTTTATCTTATGATTAAGTAAACATTGTTTTCACATTCTACATAGCTCTGGAATAATGATATAATCTACATTTAGATTAGTTGCATATAAACAGGCGTGGAAATGACCGAAACAGAGAGAGAATGGTGGCTATGTTTTCCATGGTAGCTTTCAGTCACTCTCTACGGGTCGGAAAAACCAGAGTAACAACACAATAAGTAAAGTGTTGTAGGTGAAGAAGTGTAAGAGGGAAGGTGATAGAAAATGAAGTAAAAGAAGAATCAACCTCGGACAGATATTCACATGGATGGGGAGAGCCACAGTTAGTCAGACTGGGCTCAAACGGCCCTGGACTTATTGTATCTGCTGGAATGAAACCTTATGAATTGTTTCACTGTCCACAAGCCCAATGGGTGAAGCCAGCCAGGGATTAGTTCCTGTTGTTCCTGTGGTTGGTCCAACCATGGGAAGTTCTCGGGCACTTGAAAGACTTGATATTAGTATTTATATAGATAAGTAAGAACATTTGCCTTTTCATTAATACAACTGGGTGTTTTCCTCTACCCTCATCATTCAGTAATCAGTCCAAACTGTTTCCCTGCCTTTGGCACAAGGATATCACATCATTTAACTCTGTGGACGTAAGAGGAAGAATTACTCTTCTTAAACTGAAAAACCTTATTACTTGGCCTTCACTCATTACTAATAACTCCAATCTACCGTACTATTATTTTAATCCCGTTGGCCTGTTGGTTTCCATAATATTTAAACCACTAATGGACGCCCAGCTGCGTGACCCTGTACGTGACTCTCAGATAAACTCTTTGTAAATGCACCTCAATAGCATTCTTCACATTCAGTACAAATTCCCTGCAACTCCCTTTTTTTCTCAGCATCATTCACAGGATATGTCTTAGAACAAAGGGGCTGCTACACAACATGGGACCCCTGCAGTGATCAGCCTGGCCGTCAGCCAGGAGTGTTAACATGTACAGTATATATGCATTTTGACAGTATGTGTGTAGGATGTTATATGTAAAGTGGATATGAGGTAAAACAGATGGTCGGTGCATATGTATATTTTTAGACATTATTTAAAGACAACAGGAAGTTGAATAACTATACTTCTTCACATTTCTAACCATGTGTGCATTTAAGACCTTTCTACCTTGTCAACCTGTACCATGTGAGTCTCTCTTTCTCAAACCAACACAGTGACACAAATGCACGTATTTATTACCTGCAGGATCAACGACTCTGATGCTCGGCTTCCTTGTCTATACCTCAGAGGAATATACCACTTTTATTGCTTCCTAAAGCCTTGTTCATCAGACTTATTTCTATCCATCATGTAGAAACCTCAGGTCTTCTGAAAGTGGCATTTTAATTCCTTCCCACAATAAAAACTCCCACTGATCTGCTTTTTATTACTGTGTTCACATCTCTGAAAATCCTTCTAGAAGATGTGAGGTCGGCAGAGACTATTGTTATTACAGAAAGCAAATGTAACCTTTTGCAGTCAGGCTTTTAATTAGATTATATTTCATTATTAGTCATTTCAATTTAATATTTATTATTTATAATTGAATTTTCTGGAATATTTCTGTCTGTCTTCCTCACTTCTTATTTCTTTTTTACCTACTTTTTATTTTATCGTTATTGTTTTATCTTTTTTATTTCGTCTTCATCTTTTCGTTATGTGCCTTAGTAATTGTATTGTTATAATTTGATGCATCTGCATTCTTTAAAGCAAATTTGGCCTTTATAAGAGCGTTTTCTCATTTCCTTTAATTATTGTTATTGCTCAGTGCATTGGTGGGTGTGGGGGTGTATTTTTTAATGCTTTCACTCTGCATATAATTTCAACAAAAAAGGAGATCTAAAAATAAAGTCAGAAGTCTGTATAAACACCTAAAAGTGTTTATACAGAATATAATATTTGCTTTTGAAAAACCCACTCAAATCATGCAGTTCGGTGTGTGTGTCTCCATATGAATCCACACATCTTCTTCCATCCCCTGCAGGCAGCATCTTCTACAGTCGGGGCACCAAGTAAACCTTCCTTTACCCATTAATTCACTCAAACCTCAACCCGATTGAATTCAGTGGCTCACGTGTGAAAATATGTCTCACTCCCCTCCATGTGAACCCCTCACGTAAGAGGAAACCTTTTCGCAGCTCAATCACTCCATTTGTATTGAATCCAATCAATGTTAGCTTGGCTCTGCCCTCCAGACGTGAGCACTCGGTGGAGCATCAGGTTGTTAAAGGTCCAGAGAGGCCAGGTATCTCCTGTCAACAGGATCACGTTAGTTGTGCTGCATTTAGATGCATCACAGCTAATTGTCTATATTACTATCTAATTATCTTGATGTGAAAAACTCTGTTAATTATAGCTATTTTCAATCATCATTTAAGTTGAGAAGCTGATAATGAGCCGTATGTGGATAGTTATGTGTCATATTGTGCTAAAAGTACACTCAGGTGTCTAATGTGATAATGTGGGGACTTCTGTTGGTTAGGAGTTGAAGGCTTAAGACTTAAGGGAGGTGTGACAAGTGTCAGAAGGATGTATGGAAGAAGATATTTCCATATATAGTCCTTAAACGTTCACGTCAACATGCAAACATAAAAGTCTGCAGGGTCGTGTGTGTCATGTGGCTACATGTCAAACCTGCTCCTTGTTGCCTTAACTCATAGTTAGAAAAAGCAAGAATTAAAAACATGAGCAATAAAAATCTGTCATCAAAATGTTTTTCATCCATAAAAGTGCTGTATATGTTCCAGTCGGATAAGCCATTAAATCCTAACTAGAAAAAGAACCACATACCAGTGAACTCTGAACCTTAGCTCCTTTCACCACTGGGGAGATTATGGTTACTGTGTGTACACACCACAATCGTATATTTGGAAAGCTGTTGACCTGTGGAGCGCTGCAGGGGGTCCTTAAATCTTTGCGGGAGAGCTTAGCAAAAGGCAAAAGGGCACCAGTAAAGGGATAGCTAACATTTTTCAGCAGTTAAGGAAGTATTATTAAATCCTTACGAAAAGGTTCATTGAGCACTGCACTTCGTTTTCCAGTCCACACATTCTAGACCCCCCGCGTAAATCCTATATTAGGAAACTAAAAGTCATTGTCAGGCTGACTAAGGCTGTAACAGCCCAAGGTATGAGATCAGGTGTGACTCAGCCGAAACCCGGGTATTAGGATCTTGCTGTTTGTTAGCCACAGACGACATTCCCTGCATTTTATCCCTATAAAGGGGATATGAAGTCACTATGCAGTCAAATGCACTGTAAGACAAAACCTAAATCTGACTGACACCTTTCCCTTTTTTAAAGAATGGTTTAACATTTTGGGAAATACTCTTTTATGTAGCTCTTGCAGAAAGTTTTGATGAAAAGACTCATAACACTCTAAACCACTTGCATAGAAACTAGATTGATAACTTCTAAAGTAACAAACACAAACATAAAAATAAACGGTTGGGTAAAATGTCAACAATTTCCATCAGGCCACCATCACTCAAACAACCAGTGATTTTCGATATGTTTGTGCGGGTATATGAGCTTTGATAAGCAAAAAAATGTAAAGATTGCCTGAAAGCCGGTCCGACACTAAAGTAATGTGTCTGTAGGAGTCAGTTGATGTTTACAGATCCTAAATGAACATGCAGGGATGAAGTATCATGTACAAACATTATTTGGTCTAGTTCTCAAATATGATTTCCTAATGGATCAGACAGCAACTTTCCTCCAGCATCGGTTCTGCCAAAACTGATTTTAGGCATTCATCAAATCTCAATCCTCCAACAGGCATAAACCCCTCAGCTGAAATCTTTGGCTCTTCCTTAACTGAGGTGGCAGCGATCAGTGGTCAGTTCAAGAGGAGCGTTCTGTGAGAGCCCCTTAAGAACACCCTCTTTCAACCAAATCATTTAGGCTTTAAGAGCCGCCACTCCACTGAAACAGCCCTGTTATCTGTGACACAAGGCCTGACGGCCGCAGCTAAAGCACAGTCTTTGATATGGGTTTGTCCTGCCAAGGAGAACATCCTTATCGTAATGCCTTCCCTCAGGAGTGTCTCAAGGATGTGTGATGAGGTCCCTTCTCTGTGCAATTTACACTAATTCCTTATGGTCAAATAACCCCTTAAGGCTTCTCATGTTTCTTTAATTCAGACAACATTCCCATGGCCCATGATATCAATAAAGCTTTATAGATCCGTTCTTTAATTTTGTGAAGCTTAATATTCTGCCACTTGGCACGTGGGAGGCAGATTCTTTCTACAGCTCAATCATTACAATACTGCAGTCTTTGTCCTTGGTACTGAAAAGAGAGAAATCCAATAAGAAATCTGAGTCACCTGTTTTGAGCCAACATAAAATCTCACCAAGAATCTATTTTATTATCTGAAGAATGTTTCCGGAACAATGTAACTTTTTCTCCCAAGACAATACAGAAACACCAGTGAACACTTTAATTACCTATATGATTTACTGTTGTATACTCTGCTCTCTGGTCTCCCTAAGGAGAATATATCTCAACTATAATTCCCTCAACACAGGGCTGCACACGCGTTGACTCAGAACAGATAGAAAGCAAGGTCTCTGCACCTGTTGCCCTGTCTACTTCAGAATTTATCTGCTTGAACTATATTTTTAATTATTTGTCGATTTCTATTCAGTTTTACAACTTGAATTATCATTGT
Source organism: Pseudopleuronectes americanus (assembly GCA_038501795.1). Lineage (NCBI taxonomy): Eukaryota > Metazoa > Chordata > Actinopteri > Pleuronectiformes > Pleuronectidae > Pseudopleuronectes > Pseudopleuronectes americanus. The sequence continues at coordinate 11,183,507 of CM076720.1, read as the reverse complement.
GTTTTACTCTTTATTTCCTACATTGTTTTATTCTAACACCCTGCTATTTATTTATATTTTTACCCCCTTTAATACATCTCCATCTTTTAGTATTTTATCATCTTATTTTCCACAGTGAATTTTTGACTTAGTATTTATTGAAAACATGATTCTTTAGTAAGTTGATTAATTATTTAATTGATCAAATGATTTACTATTATTTTATTAAAAATGTGAGAGGTAAAAGCTCATTGAGAGGTATTAGCTCATCAGTACAATGATAATTGTAAATATGAAAACACTCATAAGAAGTTATAGTCCATATTTATATAAAGTTTTATGCTGTCAAATATAATTTTGTACATGAAGCACAAGGTTTTAATTTTATGAATCAACTCTGAGTTTCCCCTTCTCTCTGTTTTATATCTTTGTTTACCGAATCCCTGAACTCGCCGACCTGCTAGCCCATTCTTTTTAAATACCCGGTAATGAAGTAAGGCTTACTTATTTTTAATAAGGCAAAAGAAAATTACAATGTGTTAGTACATTGATCGGAGATGTCTCTTTAAAACTGACTGGGAACTCAGTGGGACCTGAAGCTGTGCGATATTGATAGATGTGTCATATAGTATTTCTGTCTCCAGGGCCTGAAAGCTGCTCAGTCAGAGAATAGATACACCTTCTCTTATCCTTTATGTTCCTTGTTTTTAAGAAATTATTTTATGAAGCCACAGTGTGATCACCTGTGGGCAGAGCTGGCACATAAAACCTCCAGAACAAATTATCTTCATGTGACACAATTTTTGATGCTCAGCCTTCGGGGAAAATCCCGCACTGTGTTGTCAGTTAAACCTTATTAAGTAATTAGAATGTGTAAACTAATTAGAACGACTGTAAGTAACCTCACAGTTTTATCTGTATTTCTTGTAAGGCCTTGTGCACTTTCTGAGGAACCTTAAGATGAAACAGTTTAACTTTCTTGGTTACTTATCTAATTCTTCCCCACATGGAGTTGTGTGACTTTGACTCCAAGCATTCAGACAAGGTCCAGTGGTTTAGTTATTATTTAACTACATGTGCAGAGGTGAGAGTCATGATACGTCAAATTGAATGTGTTACCAAGCCAGATGCATTGACCACCACCAGTGTCATTTATACTGGGAGCTATGAAAACAAATGAAAACATGTCCCCCACCACGAGGAATAGCTTGTACCAAGAAATGTATTTTGCTTTGAGGGATGTTTTTACACACAACAAAAAACATCCAATCCAATGGAGATATGGGGGAATACATGATTTCCTTTTGTTATAGAATTAATATACATAAATGCCAATATATAAATTGTAATGTGAAGAAATGTATATGTTTGTCTTTTATTAATCAGTATCATCAACATTTAAAAAGGAAATAGATCGCTCTCTTCGACTCAGTGAAGAATGCATTGTATGCATGGACAAGGTGGTGAGTTAGTTTATGTGTAGATACCAATACTCATTGGTTGCAGCTTAATAGTGTTAGAAGGCCAGTAATTTGATCACCACCACAGTGTGTGGCTACCATCCCCCATCAGAAAGCCAGTGTGGTCCGATAAGAATAATGAGCCAAGCTTAAACGGTCTAAGAAACTATTGTAATGTAACAGGAATATCACATATTTATATGTAAATCAATATATGATACAACAATTATTGGTATATAATATATAATACAAAATATAAATGGTTGATCTTGCTTTAATGCATTTCAGTTATCATTGGGTGCATGTCTCAAGTATCTTCTGTCAGACAAAATAACCTTTTCCACTCAAGGGTTGTGAATCAAGATCTGACTATTATTGCAATTACACTGATAATTGGATTTAATTCACTTTCCTCATGCAGTGACATGAAAAGCGGTAACATAGTCCATCTCCTCTTTATTTGTATCCAACATCTTTTTAATTTCAAACTAAAAGCTGGGCTTAGCCAATGTCTCGTGGCCATGTTTAATGTTTTTCTTCAGGAGTGTTGTTCATCTGTGTTGGTGTCATTGTGAAAGCTCATCATTTGAGCTCCAGTGAAGCTGATGCCGGCTCTTTCAGGTGAAACATCTGTGTCGGGGCTTCTTTCTATAGTCTGGGTCCTGTTGTGAAGCAGCCCTGCGGGGTCAGGGACTGTGACGAGAACCTGCAGGGGCCAGACTGCCCCAGTCTTACTTTGTTAACCTGTGCCTTGTTCCTGTCAGATTCCTTATACACAAGAATAGAAGGGAGGGGGAGCTGGCACCAGCTTTTCTGCCATTTGCCCTCCCATGCTGCAGCCTTATAGCCACAAAGATGGACATCGTCCTGACACCTAACGGCAGAGGTTGAGGGGAGGGGGAAAGGGGAGAGATGCTTCTGCTAATGCTGAGGGTCACACAAAGTTTACTGGAGCAGACGAGCGAAGAATTAGAGGATTTATTTTTCAGGGCAAACTGTCTTGGATGTTTTACGGGGTGTGTCTCCATGGAAAACCCCATTCATTAGAGCCTGTAGTTTTCATTGGGCATTCATTCTTATCAATTCAACTTAATTTGATAAATGCCAAATCACAACTTACTTACGAACGCCGCCATCTTGCACATTTGGAGAGAGAGTCTGAGCAAACAAATCAGGGCTGGAGCCACAGTATCGACCAATTGGGAGCCAATCTCATCTGTCGATCACAGCACCCTGTTTTTTGCAACAAATAACTAATTTAAACCACACCTACAACTAAATATAGCACGTGAATCTAAAAGGACATAAACCATCTTTGAAAAAATAATGTGATGTGTACTTCGAACTTTTTAGTTTGTCCATGTCCCATCCATTAACATGAAGGAGGGAGATCAAGAGGTAATGGAGATGATCATTATTATTAATATCAATATTATTACGAAGTTTCAGATCTGGATAAGCTCTCTCAGCTCATTAAACCTGCTTTTATCCCTGTTTGCAAACAGTTTTCGGGCCAATGTGCGCAAAACATTAAATCTACTTTTCGAAAGATTGTAAATATTTTCACCTCATGACCTAAAACCTGCAATAACAAAATGTTCATATGCCGTCAATCACCTTTTAAATGTTGAACTTGTTCGCTGCTCATTTACACATCCAGCATTTGTAAAGCAACATCGTCATTCTCTTGCAGTCATGTTCTTGACCACGGTGAGGATGTGAGTCCAATTCTTTCAGATCCACACTGTATCTATGCTCACCAGTCGTGTGTGCGTGTGTGTCTGTGTTTAATGGCCAGCAGGTGGCATCCAGGGGGGGTTTTCTTTGTCACTTAAAAAGAGTTGCAGAACAAAAACGTTGAGTTCAAATCCACCACAAAGCTCAGTAAAGCCGAGCCGACAGCCGTCTGTCACATTAGGTACAGTTATTATGAATGAATTTATAAAAGTCTTTGATCCTGGACTAACCCATCCACAGAAATCTTGTATGAAATATGAGCACGGCTGCTGCTGTTTGTCAGTTTGTTTGGGTTCCGAGTCAGAAGAGACAGAAACCTGCTCTGAGGCTCAGAGGAGACAGATCCACTGAAGGTCTGCTGACTGATTCATGAGCCTCAGCAGGATCATTCCCCCCTGTCTTCATCAAAGATTCCACATGTTGGCACAAGTAAGGAAGTTACTCTCAGCTATACTCTCTGCAAATATGTGCCTGCTACCAAGGTGATTACTTTGAGACTGCAGTGTATGAATGTGTGATAAATGCATGGTATCAATAATCAATGATTCAGTAAAGGAAGAAGTAAAGAGCTGACAATCTAACTCTTTCAAATGTGTGAGTATTTCTTCATGTATATCAATGAATAGATATAACTGATCGATAAATATTTATGTCAGTAATATTTGTGAGTTTTAGGAATTATTATCAAATTGAGCAGGACATTTTTTCAAAGGTTCACATATGCATCACAAATAAAAGCACCTTTTCATTTGTGAATAGGTTTTATTACAATCTTTTAAACATCATTTAAACATATTGCATATTATTCCAAATATATATGTTACATGACAAGTATTAATCGTGTCATTTCAACAGTCTTGCAAAGCTCAAAGTGTTCAGCTAATAACCTGTCTTCAAAAACATCTGTCGCGCCTGTAACATTTCACGTTTTTCTGAATTTGAATGGCTCGTTTCTTCTCTGAAGTTTAACTTCACTTTTTAATTGTAAAGCAGCTCCAGTCTCGGTGGTGCCTCGGCGTCTGGAGGCTCCATTAGGCACAGGAACATATGGCACACCTGGTAACAGCTCACTGACAGACTGTCATATATGTACAGCAAGATACACACTTTCATAGAAAACTTCTTCCTCTTCCTTCTTGCTTTGACTAAATGGAGTCTATCCGTCTCCTGGCAAACACCGCTGACATACTCTTCACTATGCCCTTGAGCCCCAGAGGCCTCTTGGCGGTCAGCTTGCCGTCCTTCATCCTGTCCACCAGCCCCTGAAACGCCATGAGCACGCTGTGGTAGTTTTCGGCCGCTGACACTTCGTAGAAGTGGCAGTCTGTGTTGAGGGCCAGGAGCCGGCCCTCCTCGCTAAGCACTGTCCGCCTGTGGTGCAGGTCCTTCTTGTTACCCACAATCACAATGGGCACTTTGTCCGCGTTGAGGTAGTCTTTGGCCGACCTGATGGTCTGAATGAGTCTGCTGACACTGTTGAAACTCGCCCTGTCACAGATGCTGTAGACGAGGATGTAGCCGTCTGCCCACCGGACCTTCTTCTCAAAGAGTGACGTCTCCATGGACGAGTCCTGTAAAACCACAAGTCTAATTTAATCTAATGCAACAACCCTTCATGAAAAGTAACTTAGTTTATTTACTCAAGTACTTTATGTCAGTACAAGTTTGTTTTTTCCCTTTTGTTATCGATACGTTTACACGATGGTATGAAAAGAGTTTATCATCCCCACATGTTGCAATATTTAGGCTATAAAGCTTATGTCAAGATTTCAATAATGAAAAAACAGCATTTAAAATATGTATTAATGTAACTGAAATGTTAGAAATGAAATCGTCTATTTAATACTTGATACCCATTTTAAATTATTTTCACTTAAATACTGTTTTAAGTGCAAAAAGTGAACTTGTAATGGGGTAGTTTTACATTTTAATATTTCTACTTTTATTTAACTTGAGCATTGAAGGAGTATGTCTACCTTTGTCATGTCAGCAGAATAAAACAGCATGAAAACCAAAAGTTATAATTAAACTCAGTGTATCATTACCTCAGAATATGGTAAATCCCAAATATTGAGAGTGATCTCTCTCCCATCCACCATGAAACTGTGACTGTAGATGGATTCTGCAAGGCAAAGAAAGTTAATGAACATTCCCCAGGCCTCACATGCCCAAAATCAATACATAACATACCATATAGTATATATCATATGATCATAGTACATATCTGCAACAAGCCTATGAATAGCATTGTTATCGATATAAAAGGTAACAGGTGTATATGACTCAGTCAGAGTAAATAAAGTCTTGAACACAACATAAACGAAAGATGTCTTTAAAAAAAATTCATATTATAGATTGAATCTCTTTGAAACCAAGCAGCTGTTGCCTTGACCACCAGTAACGCAGCGCAACGTGATCTGTGCCATTATTCTGTATTAAAGTGAAGTTACAGAGGTTTCAGTAGAGATGTATGGAACTCACCAATGTCGCCATACTCTCCAATGAATCTCCGGGTTAAAAGACGCACAGTGAGCGCTGAAAAACACAACAGCATTAAACTCACCGTGAGTAACAGACACACACACACACACACACACACACACACACACACACACACACACTTGAGGCTCCGACTGTATATCCGTGGATCTGCTGTTTTTCACCTGACTTCCCGACGCTCTCGGTCCCCAGAACCACAATGTTTGCCTCCATGCTCAGTGAACCAGCTGCGCCGCGCCGCTGTGCTCCAGACGAGGCTGCTGCTGTGCCGCTGCTGCTCCGCAAAGACACGGGTTATTATAGCGCTCACGTGTGGGCGGAGAAAACCAATCAACCACAACAACAACAACAACACAGGCAGCAGTGGTGGCTCCGTCACGTGCTCTCAGTCTGTGGCTCTGACCCACGCGCGTCTTTGCGCAACGAACCAAAAAACCGCTTGAGGCAACAGAAGTGAGTGAAATTAGATTGAAGACACCGTCTGGTGTTCGTATCCTTCCGTCGACCAGGCAAGCTGGAGGAAGTGTGGTGTCACTTTATGTCACTGATATTAAATCCTGTCCACAAAAGTGTTTCTGTAAAACCTCAGGATGGGTTTGACCTTTGGCCTTATAGATACAAAAGGCTTCTACATGTTCTCACTGCAGGATGTTTGTAAAGAAGAGAGTACTTTTTATTCTTGCTCAAACACTTTTCGAGAGCAAAAAATGCTACACAATAAAATGACAAAAAAGTGACATGCGATTGAAATCAATTCACAATTAGCCTTCCTGAGAGGATACAGTCCCTTTTGACCACCAGTGCATCCTTGAATCCATGTTAACGATTCTTGACAGGTGACTAGATTGAGTCAGACGGACCAACGACCTTTAAATATTGATGTGAACAACAGAAAAAAAAACTGAAAGTCCAGATAGTTTTCATATTTACTTATATATTAGTCTAGTGTAATAGGTATTGTTGTTATTGCTATCGTGTTTTCATAATCAGCAAATAGATTTTTCTCACATTTTGCCATTTTGGTCTGTATATTTGTAAAGTATATTTACTCAAATTGTAGAGTATAAATATACTTACAACATTAATGTGGGAAACTTGTTCTCTACCAAGTATTTATATGTTAAAGTACTTTATACATTCAATACAATTTAGAGAGAAGTATCCTTTTCAGGTACTTTTCAAATACCTGGTGAATGATATTATATAACATTAGCCCAATTAGATCTCACAGTACTTCTAGTTTTGATACTTTACATTGAATACTTCCCATTGTAGTAAAGTGCTCAAATTGAAAGTATATATTTTATATTTGAAAGTCATGCTTATGCTGTGCTACAATATTGACAGCAGCCACAAGAGGGAGGTAGATTTCAATAAATGTCTTCCACTTTATTTTGTCTGAACAGAAAACCCATAGGAGTCATACTGGATGCTGATTGGCTGAACTGAAAACAAGCCCTTGGGTAATTGGTTGGTTGTCTTGTGTGTTGGGGTTTTGTATGTATCACATTAAGGAAAATACTATAAATCAGATAAGATCAAGCAGGTTACATTTCAACATATAAATGTGCTACAGCTGATTTATGTTTCATTTCATGTAGGCTCTGATTTCCTCTGCACTTTACAGTCTCTAGATTAAAGCAGTTTATTTAAACTGCAGCTTTGAAACCTTCACACATAAACCACCAATATGATATCTGCTCAAATAAGTTCCTCTCTTATCTTGTAAATAAGATTATTCTGAGGCTGGAAGCTCCAAGACGATGTGATTTCAAACCTATGGTTGCTTCCATGTTGGGTGTAAAAGTATTCATAACATGACATGAATTTTGCACATAATATAGAAAATGATAGGCCAAACTCTGACTTTTGTTTTATTATACATAAGTTGTAAATGTCTCTATTTGTAGTTATTAAACTTTACCCTTGTTCATTTTTTCTCATGAGAGTCTTTTAAAATGCTAAATCCTCTGTGTCTCAGTAAAGCCTGAGTTTGTCTTAATAGAAACTGAACTCCTTTGAGCTGTATAGTGACAATGTATCCTAAATCGAGAAAATAAAGTTAAATAACAAACTTCAAAATTAAGATTTTCACTTAGTCCCGATAACCAAAAGGATTACAAAAAGGGGAAAACTGAATTTTCTTGTATGTTAATTTATTTCAGTTTTTAATGGCAAACACTTTAAAAATAGAGCATTTTGAGGGTTGAATCATCTCAGAGGAACCAGATATTACAGTAGGTATTTAGGTTAATACCTAACATGTGTATTAATATGTGAAAATATACATATCGCATAAGAAATTACAGTGATGAAGAACCCAGCAACATCCGCTGGTAGTTTTATTCCCTCAACAAGCTCCTTTCATCAGAGGCTCTTTCGCAGGAAGCTGCAGTGACTGTGTGCGCTTATGCAAATAAGCTTCTTACCGACTTAACTTAAACGCACTTTATGTGAGTGATAATTCCACTTTTCCCTGTTCAGCTGCATGATCAGGAAATAAACTGAAAACTATCCTCTTGATAAAAGATGCTGGATGGCAGGCCCTGGTTAAATTGACACTCCATTTGCAATTCCATTTGAGACGTGCCACTTCAAATAGAGGAGGATAAAGCTGAACCGAGTGAGGCAGCAGCACAGCTTCTCAGAGATGTGTACACATTAAATTTGCATTCAGCTCATTTCAAAACTATGATGCATATAAGTGTGTTATAGGGGGCTGGCGACTGAAGACATGTTCACATACCACAAGTTCCAGAGAGTTTAATTTATGAGATGCCGGTTTAAACTCTTTGATGATATTTTTCACCTCTGTGAGAAGATGAAGAATCTAAGCTGTAACAGCTTAGATTCATATGGTCATTGTTAATGCAATGTACACTGACATGCACAGAACTGTTCATGTACTTCTGTGGGGTTTTTTTCTTCCATCAACCTGACACGAAGTGCAGATAAAAACTAGCCTTACATGTTGGACATATGTACACATATGATTTAACATAGATTGTTCCTTGGTGTACCACTTATGAAACTACCTTTAAATTAACATCATCCAGATTTGTATTTGTTTCTGCACTACAAGTTTCACACACTCATGGTTAAAGTTCCTTAAATATGCCTGATTTCTTTCATCAACTGAACTATTCTTTGAGAAAATGCGGAAAAAAAGCTTCATTTCGTAATGTTAAAGAAAATGTGGGGGGGGAAATATCCTGGATCCACCCTCCTGATCCGGATCCAAACCAAACTCCAAACTTATTAGACCCTGACCCATATCGCATCCTTCCACCAAGTTTTATGGAAATTGGTTTGGTAGTTTGTTTTACAATCTTGCGAGCTAACAAACAAACGTTAATGAAAACATCATCTCCATGGCGGAAGTAAATAATACATGCCAAGTGTAGAGGGAGTGTTCACGCTGTCCACAGCTCAATGACATTAAATCTGTATTTTCTCATATCTTTCAGACTCATGTGGATAACAGCACATGCCGTTGACACAACACTGACATATTATTAAAAGGTCGTCAAATGAGTCATCAGTTTCCTGTTTACACGTCCAACAGAGAGCATCGTTCGCATTGGGGTCATGTTTCCGGCCCCCTGATGACTGTATGGGCAGTGTTCAACCTCTGTTCACCTCTGATTTAGTCATCGAGCATCTTTAACTGCGAAACGATTCACTAGCTGCTCTGTAACTTTGTGTGTCTCCTTCTAGGTGCTGCAGGTCATGAACAGAGGGTGTTTAGACCTTCCTGCTGCAGAGAGTTCAATAAGAGAGTGAATCAAAATGTTGAGGCGTGGGTCATAAAACCGAAACTGAGAAGAGCTGTGGAGTGTCAATTCTCTTAGAGTTAGTTACGGTGGACTGTGGATTTGACCTTTCAAAAACATTTTATTTTGAAAGGTCAATTCCAGTTGATAACAGGCAAGAGTCTGATTACAATTAAAGTCACATTGCTACTGATGTGTCACAGCTGAGCCTACATGAAGACGGACGATATGACTGCTCCCCTAAAGTGAAGCCAGAACGTCTTACCTGCCCCCTGGTGGCTGGCTGTATTCATGTTTCTTATAAGTTTGGTTTTGCATAGTTATTTAATGCTAAAAGTTCTGGATGAAACATTGTGATTGACAGCTGAGACTGACTAGTGATTTGGTGACCAAATGACGCCACCAGCACAAGATGGCAGCATTTTTGTAAATAAAGACTGACTGGAGATCCGTCAGTCATCTTTATTTACAGTCTATGAGTGTTACGAGCTGGCAAGCAGTCGATTAGTTTTTACAATGCATCCTGGGGGAAACATAAATGTCTGTACAAAATAAAACTATCATCCATCCAGTATTTGTCAAGTCATTTCACTCAAAAATACTACAATGGATAAAAAGACTCAGCTTCCAACTAAATATATGGACCAACTTTAGAAAAATATTCAGACTGAAAATGCATTTTTTAATGCATTTTCTCAAGAGAGAATATTTATACAACAAAAGACACAGAACAGAAATCTATATTCGGACGTCTTCTGCATACAAACACAGATGGAACGACTCAATCCAAAAGAAAAACCAAAGAAAAGGGAGTTGATATCTTCAGGACCACTAGTATCAGTTGCTTGCAGCTGATAAGACAGAAGGCATCCATCATCAGGGGGCACTTGTATGGTGATGCTCTCATTAGACAGCTGTGATTCAGGACTGCAGAAGAGGGAAGAGCAGGCCATTAGCATGTCATTTCCCTGACAGGAAGGAAGCTTTCAGATGGGCACCGTTAGAATTACAGGATGAGGAGGAAGGACCAGGGCACCTTTTATACACAGCTTGCAGGGAAAGAGGAGGAAAAGCTGCATCTCCAGACAAAATATGAAGGGTGGTTATTAAAGAACTTTTGTCCTTTACAATGTTCTCAACTAAATTCTGTTTCTAGCTTGCATCTAATTAGAAATATACGTTTGAGCTGGTATCTCTGAACATTTTACTGTATATCTGAATCCTCTTCATTATATAAAGCATGGGATTCAATGGCACACACAGTCCTGACTCCGCTCAGAAAACTTCCCTCTGCGAATGAGATTGTCAAGTGGCCATATGTTCGCATGTTACTTTTGGTTTGTTTGCATTGGACTTCAAGAATGCGTGTGTGCTTACTGAGAAAAGTGCTGCCTGAATATTTCATGGTATAAATATGGTAAAGTGGTTTGTAAACGTCCCTGAAGGTTCCTCAGAGTTTCACATAATGTCCTCCTCTCTATCGCCCCCATGTTTCCACTCAGAATGAGCCCCAAGGGTTAGAGGGTAAGATGCTTCACACACTTCAACCACTTTTTACAAATATATTTATACATATGGCAGCAAATGTCTAAAAAAATATATCCACAATTTTAAAAGTATTTTACATAAAAGCATAAACGATAATCAAGGAGTCACATGACAAAAAAGATTTTGACTAAGTGTCTTGGAGTGAAGTTTATACAAGTTTCTTTTAGGTTAGTTTCGGCTTTTGTGCCCATAAAGGTTAATTAATGCTCAACTTTTGTAGATAAGATCCGATACAGATATGGAATAATTATTAAATAATTATTTAGTCCATATTTGAGCATGTCTTCTGAAAGCTTAGTGAGATGGACGAAGCAGAGCAGTACCACCGTAATGCGTAGGGGGCAGTGTTTGGGCTCTTTTTAAGCAATCATTTGACACAAGGAAGAAATTCCAATCAAAAATAGCAAACATAGCACACCCCTAAACCAAATATTTCTCCTACATTGATCTTCAAGATCTTAACTCTGAACTGTATTGAGGTTTAATCTATATGCCAGGATGGGACGGGATACGAATGGGGGAGCATTCACATTCTTCTTTTCACTACAACTTAAATTTGCTGTAAGATTAAGATTAAGATTAAGATTAAGATTAAAGGTGTGAGGAGAATGAGATCACTCATGCAGTTTGTGGAGGCAGGGAAATTCCCACACTGACTAGCTTCCTGTTCATTGGAATCATTTAACTGTATGTGAATGATCTTGAGACAGACGGGGGCAACAAATGTCCATGTTTAACAAGTCTTCTTGGCTTGAGAGAGAGAGAGAGAGCGAGAAAACAAATGTGAATAATTACCGTGAGTCACTTTTTGTCCACGTTTCAGACAACACACGTCCAATGTTGTTAAAACGATATCATGAATAAGTGCATGTTGTTGTGTTCAGATGTGAGCACTGATCTGCTCAGAGACGAGGAAGCACCGGGGCCAGAAAAAGTCACATGCACATCTTGTGCTGTGCTGAGCAAAATCTGAGAGTGAATTATCTCAGTTGCATGAAATCATTTTAATTCTGGACAGCCTCCAGTGGCAGAGAGCCTTTTGGATGTGGTGCCTAATTAGTCAGCTTTTCAACATGAGTTATCAGCCCACCACATGCCAAATACTGACAATCAAAATGTCAGAGACTAAAATATCTCGCTCGCTAAAGGAGAGATCGAATCTGCAGAGTGAAAAGATGAACCCTACAAAGCTGCTTCTCTCTACATGGACTGTTCCATGTCTGTTTCAGACCAAACTGCAGAGGTTGTGTTGCTTTCATTGTTTCTCATGAGGGTGGCAGTCAAATGTCATGTCAATAACCCCACCCATCCTAAACAAAGTTTTACTAGAACAGCCAGAAATGTAACATTTGATTTATGGGTCTGTTTCTCCATACTTGGCAATTGTAGCCGAGCTATAGCAAGAAGGCTTTAATTAACCCGATTATAGGCCTGTGGTGGTAACTCACATTTCAAAAACAGGTCACATGACCAAATGTATACATCCTGCACTGCAACTTTCAAACCAGAACCATCCAGTCTTAAACTGCTGCTGGGATGTTTATCTTTCTGCTTCGTGACATTTCAGTCGAGTAGCTTTAAAAAAAGAAACATCATGACTTCCTAGAGTCAGTTGTGGTCATTGCTGAAACCACCGATGAGGACCCAGAGGTTTTGTCCTCTTTACTTTCTCACTATGAATGTTGAGTTTAGCAACGTCTATCTACAAATATATATAATGAAACTTGATATACAGGGTGATTAGTATTTATTTCCCTGGTTTTGTGAAGATAAGTTTGACCTAACTGTCTGGGAATAAACTTTGTAAAATACTAAAAAAATGTATTCCAGATCATTAACACGTGATGCAAGCTTGATCTGTTGTTTCATTGCCTGAAGCCTGAATTTAATGTTTTTGCTGTTCTTAGCTTATGCTGATAATCTCCTTGTCTGCATATATGGCGCCCAATAAGTAACAAAAGATTGCAGCAAAAAAATGTTTTAAAAAATTGCATTATTTAGAGATGTAGCTCTAACTATTACGAGTGGTTTGCAAAACAGGCAATTGCCTGGGCCCCAAAGTTGAGTGTGAATGAATCAATGCCACTCAAGTGCTGTCGTAACCTGTTTTTACAGAATACGGATATATGATTAAACCTTTTTAAATAACAAACCCACATATTGTTCACGGCTAGTGAACACTGTTGTAAGAAGGTGATCCACATGCATGTGTGTACCTATACAACGGTTCTCATGCTAAGCTGTTTATACTGTTCAGATCTGTTTGCCTAAGCCTTAGGACACATCATGAAGCAAACATGGGATTATTTCTGACAGCAAATAGGCACTATGACTTAAATTCATGACATTTAAAAAAAATATAATCCTATTCACGTGATTATAAAGCTTTAAAATGAGCCTCATAAGGTCGTGGAAGCTTAAAGATGAATCCACAAAGATCCGGTCGCTCCAAGGCTGGACATGTTGGGGAAGTCAGAGCGCTTTGTCTCTGTGGCTTCTCTCTTTAAGATTTCCATGTATGTAAATATTGTTTTGACAGACAAATGGAGGCTGATGGGGGAAAATCACACACACTCTGGTTGAATTCTGGGTGAGACGTCTTCTCAACGGCAGCCCGAGGCTAACTCTTCTCTCCTGCCATTGTTTCCGTTCAACCCCACGTGTAACTGAAAACTTTTCATGCTTGTGTGTTTCCTTCCCCCCATGCTCACCTCTTCCACAGCGCTTCTTCTTCCTTGCTGACTCTTTGTGTGAATGTCATCCGACTCGTCTGTCTGGTTTAAGCCAAAAAAAAATTATTTTTATCCCTTGTCGCACTGATCATTTTCAGAGCCATTCCCATGAAGCAGGTCACACCGTTTAAAATGACCTCATACAGATCAGTCAGTGCTGTTGTCACCAGGTCTGCTGGGCGGAGCAGCTTGTCTCTGAATCGAATGTGTTTTTCAACATAACAGATCACTTGAATTACAGTTGAATGACCTGCAGCCTCTCGAGGAGACATTGCCTGGTTTTATTTAAATCCTGAACTGGGTTACGTCATACCATTGCCATGTTTGAAACCCTCTACCCAGCAGTGCAGATGATATTACTCTATTTTTAAAACCATGCTCCGGCCTTTCTATTGATACCAGAGTAAAAATAGACATCAGAGCGGCAGCATGAAATAGTTTAAAATGTAGAACAGAGAGTGGATGCTATATTTAGATGAAACACAATCAAAAAAAGTGCCTGGTGACATTTTACCAACTCTCCTCTGGAGCTGAAAATGCCATTTGACTGTCCTTGCATTCATGCAGTATTTATGTGCCCTTAAGATCTCTACTGATGTCGGAGGGGAGGTTGAGGTGTGTCTTCACTCCTGGTCAACGCTGTGTGACTGTGAGCAAATGCCAGTGGAATTGAGTACTGGACGATTCTGCTGTTTGTATCCGACCCTCTCTCTTGTCGATGTTTGTTAGGAATAAAGGATTAAAACTCTGTTGTCATATCGAAAAGAACAAAGAGCTGGTTATAAAGTCTGGGAAGTGGGACAATGTGAATCCAGTTCAAAGTAAATCAAAGACCGACTGCAGTTCGGTTCTTAACACTGTGTCTCAGTTGTTTAGTTGGCATGTGATGAAATAAAGCCGCTGAAGGAGACTTGACACCGTAGGAAACATGTCTGGGGTTTTCCACTGAAAGTTTTTCTTTGCAGCTCCACAGACATGAGAGTCTGAGCAGCTTGGGCAGAAGGGGGAGACGGCTCTGAGCCCAGAATGGGGATGTAAGCTAACACTGTCCGGACACGCAGTGGAATTCATGTGTGTGACATTTATGTTGTGTATTCTGCCGTTGGATAAGTATAGGTATGTGGTAATTTCAGTCTTTTCTGTTGCAGCTGGAATGTCTGCAGGAGAGCACCTACCTCCGAGAGCACTTCCCTAAGTGTGCAAAACAATGTTGAAAACAAAGAATCAAAGAAATGAAAGCATAACCTCCATGGCTGAGGCTTCATTGAAGTTGAATAACAATGTTACACAAGAGACACAGTTGATATTTCCATGCGAAACTAAATAGAACTTCAGTTTTCACATTAAGGTGGAACTGTCCATAGAACCTCAGCTGGTCGTTTTACCTCATAGTTGTTTTATAGATTAAAGCAAGAAGGAGTGAGACATTTATTGTAACTTTTGAGGAGCTGATTCTGCTTTGAAGACAGCCAGCAGGCGAGAGATGCTCCTCCTACAAACCTCCTGAGCACATAAATGTGTCTAGAGGAAAATCAAGGTGCATCTAGTTACATTTTAGGTCTATTTCAACTTTTTTGTCCAATTATTTTGAAATGCATAACTCTAATTATCCTCAGTCGTACTGAAGGGACATTGTAAACTACTTGTTCATACATCTAAAAATTATAAGTAGATAACAAAGAGAGAAATAAAACACCAAGTTAGTCATAAGTCACATATCTCATTTTCAATTAATTGTGTTGATAAGTTCACAATATGGGTGTAAGGTCCCTCTGCACCCATCCTGCAGCCCCAATTCTCCTGGAACCGTTTCCATGGCAACTGCTGCAGCGTGAGAGCCGGGTTGAAGATTTTCAGTCGGATGCTGAGACCCAATGACAGATGAGATGACGAGTGTGCCAACAAACGCACAACTCTGGTTAAAGCAGTTTTGAATCAGCACTGAGTGAAAACACGGAGAGCTGCGTATGACTCTTCATGTTTTGTGTTTGAGTTTTCTCCAACAACACAAAGACAAAAAGCTCGACTTGACAGCTGCAGGTAACACACAGACAAGAAGAGACTTTATAGTGGAGGTGAAACTCTGTGTGGGACAGAGAAGAATGAAAATCTATCACTCTGTGTTTAAAGCCTCAAATAAGTAAATAAAACCAGAATAAATAAACTCTTCAACAAGCATCAGTGTGATCAGAACAAATTATTTGACCTGTCCTATTCACTAACATGGAGGAGGAGGGGATTATGACCTATACTGCAGCCAGCCACCAGGGGGAGGGGACTGAGACACTGTGGCCTCGTTTGGGGGGGGGGCATTGATCAACTCTTATGATGTAGTGACAAACTGAAAATTATAAACAATTATTCAGGGATGAAGAAAAAATGCACAAATTCCATTTCATTACTTTTTTAAATGTATAACTGGTGTAAGTCGTATGTGTCTCACTTTATTAGGAACACCTGCCTCTGAGGTTTGCCGATCATGTGGCAGCAGTGGATCAAATCATGTTGACAGTGAGGAACTTCAGTGGACGTTCCCATCAAACATCAGAATGGAGGCAAGCAGTTTATCTCAGTGACTTTGACCATGATGCGATTGTTGGTGGCAACATTATGATTTCATTAGAAAAGAGGGACCTCTCGATTTTTTTTTGTAGGCGCTGGTTCCCTGAAAGGAAATAACAGGTACAACATGCATGTGTTTGCTCAAACCGGAAAAGTAGCTTCAGGGCAATGTTTAAACTTCCCCTTATTCCTCAGACTTCACCCATTTCCCGATGTCTCCCAGCAGACGGGCTGGGCTTCTTTTCCACACTACACCCTATTTTCCCAAATCCTATAAATAGCAGTTGTTTAGAGGGTAGAACAATACACTGCAGACTTCACACATTCCTGGCACCGGTCCGAGCCGTCACCGCCCACTGCCTGTAACTACCTGACTCATGTCCCTGCACACCCGGGTATATAAACAGTGGTATACACACACACACACACACAGGCGCACGCACGCACACACACGCAAGCACGCACACACTCGCGCACACACATTACCCACTCATTCACTACTACTTACACCAAACTTATAAGGTTTAGGTCTTGTGTTTACCTTGTGCTTTTACATTGAAAACATCTAAACAAAGACAAATTTGAGAGAAGGCAGATAAGCACCGACATCATTCGAGCTTTATAGTCAGCTCATTGAATAAGGAAACATAAATTAATAGACTTCTGTGCCATCATGTACCTTCCATTATCGCTCCGCCCGTTGCAACCTAACTAGAGCACCTCAGCTGAAGCATCACGTACCTCCAGGGGTCACATACTTAAAAGGTTGGGAAAGATATGGTCTGAGATTTGGTATTCAGAAAAGAACACAGTGGAGTCGCTGAATTAAAAGCACATATTCACGAAACACACGTTACTGCTGCACCTGTGGATCAGTGAAGTGTTTCATTTGTGCTTCGGTCTATCCTTTTGAAACCAACTTGAGGAGGAAACTGCTCCACACTGTGTTAGATTTACATTTCTCCAATGGTTGGTCATTTAACTTTCAGTATTTGCATAGTGTCTCAGTTTCACCAGGACCATTTGAAAACAGGGTAGCACACATCTCATCCGACACACTAGAAACCAGCCACTGATGATCATTTTGCATTGGATACCTGCCCAAAGGGTGAGGGTGGGGCGTCGTGAATCACTGTGGACTGTTGAATCTGATCAGTTGCACTTTTCATTGTGAGTCTTTGGTCTATGGGAGCTGTTTTCAGGTCCTGTGGGTTCACTGCAAAAGTGTAACTGAGGTCAGATAGACAAAAAATAATCAGGAACTACTGAGATAACTCTGACAGCACTGTACCAGAGTTAGAGGTCGATTTTGTGTTTACGATACTGAGTTAACCTTAAGATTCATTTTTTTAATAAAGTTTTAATTAATATACATTTGTGTTCTCATATTTAGGATCTCAAAAATAACCATTAGAATAATAATGATTTATATAATTTGTTTATTCAAGTAAAACAATATAAGAAAACACAAATAATATAAGAAATAGCCTTTGTTCAGGTAGCTTGGTTTTATTTTTCAATTAATCTGTCATTTTATTCAATAATCTAATAGTGAAAATGTCGATCACATGTTTTGAGAGTCCAAGATTACGTATTCATTCATCATTGTTCGCCTGATCAATTCAGCTACTAGTGTTCATCTAAAATATCTATTAAAATGTCATGTGTCACTGTGGTGGTTTGACCAGTCTTGTAAATGTTCTGTTTGTTTCAGATAAATATTCCGAACTTCATCGATCACCAGCTCATCTCAGTGACCTTTGCATGTCCTCATGCTGCAGCTGAATCCCAAAACTGAGCACACAGCATGAGCAGAAAACCCGAGCAGCTTTCACACAACATTTGTTTACCATCCTATGTGGTTCCACCCAATCATCATCATCATTTTGTGGTCACATGACATCATAGCCACTGTAATACCTCATCGCAAACATGCTGACAACACGACTCTACCAATGATAAGTGTTGGAAACCACTGTGCAAACATCACACCTCCCTCAACAAAGAATTGTAAGAGAGTCAAAGCTGCAGCGAGTTGTTCATTTGTTAAGGAAGTGACTTGACAAGTATTAATCAATAATTATTGATAACTTATTGACAGTCTGAGATGAGAAGCAATAGATGTCTTACAAGGGTTTATTTTCCCCATGCAGTTAATTATTACATCTAAAATATTCAGATTATTTTAACTAATACATTAACTCAAAATATTTCAGCCCTAAAATAGTCTTTAGTTGCAGCCCAGAGATAAAACAAAAAAAACAATAGAAGAGATTTTCGCAAAAATTGGTGGAAGTATGGGGTGTTAGTCTTGAAAGAACCAACAAAATGTTGACCAAGCCATATCCTTTACCTTAACCAGGACCAATCCATGACTAGCCCTAACCTGAACCTGACCACAGTTCACATCTGACCTCTAACCTTAACCGGGACCTCAGAAATGTAAGTTTTGCTTCAGGTCTACTGGTCCTTACAAAATCCATGTAATGAGACATTTCCTGCAGACTAACTCTAAAGCCGAATTCATGCTTCTGTGTCGAAGCTACGCTGTAGGGAAGAACGTAGCCTATGCACTTCGAGCATTCATAGTTGTGCGTAGGTGTGTGAGTTGGGCTGCAATTACAGCGCTGAAACACTAGGGGCGGTAGAGTTTTTATGCTGGTGTTGGGTGTCTTCTGGTTTCTGTTCCCCTTATTTACATCTTCTCTGGTGTCTCTGTTTACTTCAGAACAATGGTGAGTGTTACTCAGTGGATCGTGTTAGAGTCGGAGCTGATAGATGTCAAAAATCAAAGAACTGCCACGAAGAAAAGAAAAACATTGCCTGTGTACGTTCTTTCAACTCAATAAAACAATGACAGAGAGATGCGATTGCTACCAAGCGGACCAATCACAGCTCTTGGTGCATGTCAAGGATACGGTGTAGGGCTCTGCTAAGGGTGCACGCCTACGCGTAGGCTAGGCCGCATCTTCTTCTCAGACGCATCAATTGGGCTTCATGTTTACTAGTTGTGTAACCCTAACCTTACCCTTAAAGCTCAAATTCACTCATTATCTACTCACCACTACGCCGATTAGGGGCTGGGAGAAAAGTTTGAGTCCACAGAACCCTTTTGTTTCAGGGGCAAACAGAGCTTCTGACAAGACAAGTTCCCATAAGGTGATGTGTCAATAGATATTAGTCCCCTCAACATGAGTTACTACGGAAGCGTATTGCATTCACTTGAAGTGAATGCAATACGCTTCCGTAAGTTACAGCTCTCACACACACGTCTATGGGATATACTGTAGCGGTGTTCTAAGTCAGAGTTGAGATGCAGCTACACACACAACCTCTAGGGTCGAAGGAGAGAGAGAGAGACAGAGAGAGAGAGCGCGCAGACACACACACATACAGAAAGGGAGAGAAGGGAGGGAGAGAGAGAGAGAGAGAGAGAGAGAGAGAGAGAGAGAGAGAGAGAGAGATTCACACACATACAGACACAGAAAGGGAGAGAAGGGAGGGAGAGAGAGAGAGAGAGGAGCGCAGAGACACACACACACAGAGAGAGAGAGAGAGAGAGAGAGAGAGAGAGAGAGAGAGAGAGAGAGAGAGAGAGAGGGAGTCAGTCATTGGAGGACCATGACAGTCCGGAGCGGGAGCAGGAAGAAGGAGGCTGAAACCTAAAACCTTCACCTGCGGCCGATGGGCGGGAAACATGCGCCCTGACAGAGATTCACGCAGCGGGACTTCACTCTCCTCTGCACCGACACCTTCACGGAGCTCACTCGTTCCTGCGCGTCGACCGGGACGCGATGTTTAGCCGCAGACGATCGGCAGAGCCCCGCGGAGTTTGCCCGTGTGCTCCGTAGTCTCTCCGTCAGATGACACGTTGTTGAATCGGGAGACTCAGCGGTGAATTAAAAAAAAAGAAAAGAGAGAAAAACTAAACAAACAGGAGCAACGCGAATGTAGTCACCGGCCACGTCGCCAGCCTCTTCCCTGCGGACACTTTCGGCTTCCTCGCGGTGTCGTGTGGGCCAAGTAGCCCAAAGGAGGTGGAGAGGATGCAGGTGAAGAAGCACCGGGACTCGGACCGGAGCGGCGGGGACATGCTGGAGGCGGACGGACCCCGCAAAAACTCCTCATGCTTCTCAAATATCAAGATATTCCTGATATCGGAATGCGCCCTCATGTTGGCTCAGGGAACCGTCGGAGCATACCTGGTGAGTGAAGCCCCTGAAGCAGCCTCAGCGCTGCCTGCTATGTCTCTGTGAACTTACCGAGACCCTGTAGCTCCCATCCAGACTTCTCTTTACCCGGGGTCTGGGTGCTGGCTACTGAGCAGTGACATGAGATAGAAACCATATCTCATGCACGGGACACATTTCATGCTAAACTGTCCCCGTTGAAATACCCCCCGTTAAATTGTCAGCTGTCATCTGTAATTGCCTTTGATCATTAAAGGCTCAGTTTGAGTTGTGATAACTTTCATGTTGCACGTTTTCTCAACTTAAGCTGAGGCAGTTTTAGATCATCTATGTAAAAAAACTAAGAGGTTGACCTTTTAATCTTTGTTTGGCATAACTAATAAGTATGTTTTGTTAAATTCAGCAAGACAGTAATTGGCTCTTTTGACCCAAAATGTCATTCAAGGTCAATCACAGAGACCTCCCATTCCTCCTGTTTCCTTTAGTTTGACTCTCTTTCAGTTTTGCTTCTGCTGAAACGTTGCCACGCTGAGGAAAAAGGTTTTAAATATGTTCTTTGTACTTAAGAAGCTGGAATTGGAATTTATGATCCCGTTTCAAAGAAGGAAGGAATCAGAAATAGGAAAGTCTGACACTGTGCTGTGACTCTAACATAGATTTTGTGGGACAAAGCGTAAGTGGTTTAAAAATATTCCTCAAAGTATCCCGGAGGAGACACAGCCCGGGGGCAACCACTGAGAACATTTAGTTTTGATATTTGCAAGTGTTTATTTTTCCAAGAATCCCACTGTTTCTTTAGCTCAGACAATATTAATAGACCCAACCGTAAATGCTTTGGCCATATTTGGAGTGGAACGTCTTATCTTCTCTTTTAGTAGACCTGCTGAGCATCAAGCATCCTGCAGCTCCGAGCTGCAGCCGGGCACAGCGGTGCCGCTCACAGTCATTTAGGATGAGTTCCTATAAGGGGATGTTCTTCCTCTTCCTTCACTGTTAATTTCTGATAAGACAGGCCTCACACTTCTGCTTTTCTCAGGGTGCGTTTGTTTTGCACACCTGTCCCCATAGTGTCAGTTGAAACCCTTGAGCGTCAGTTGAGGTTTTGAGTCATTTCACTCCGGCCTGGAGTGAAATGAGGCACCTGGTTTCACTATCTGGTGAGTTGGAGTTAACCCCATGAGCCACTGTGGTGTCTCTGATTGGATGATGGGACTTAGGGCCGTTTGCTGGCAGGGAAGCAACAGAACTCGACTATCATGGCCCCTTTTGCTTTTCTGTGAGCTGCTTACATCGCAAGACACTTAGCAACATGCTGCGTGCCCTGATTTAGCAACCTGTCACCCTGCACAGGCTAATACCACAGAAGTACAGACCTGACAGATCTTTGACGTTGTCCTTCTTCCATGATTCATGGGGGGTTTTCTGACTTCAGAGAAATGCCCTTTGATACCTTCCCTTCTTTTGATAGATAGAAGTAACTTTCTCTTGTAATTTCCTTAAAGAAATATATCTTAACTTAATAATTTCACGATTTAACTTTTTTTAGTTTTGATTAATCTGATGACTACTTTTTGATCTGATGTATCATCTGTAAAATGTAGAGCCCGACCAGTAGGATGATATTTTTCTGGGCTGATGCAGATACAAATGTTAGGGAGTCAAAAATGTTGGATGTTGGAAATATCATGGTATATTAAAACACTTGGCAATGATCCCAAGATATCGTTATCGAACACTTATGACAAAGAAATGTAGTTGAGACCTGAACTTGATTTTTATTGGTCAACTGATAAATCAGGCAGGTTCTCGTATATTGTCAAAATATATCATAAAGAGGAGGATCACATTCTTAAATTGGAGATCTTGGGAAATTGCAGCATATATCTACTTTTATTATCAAGTTTTGCCTCATAAATGACTGACATATTCGATCATTTCAAGCGAAAGGGTCAAACATGGCACTGCTCCACCTTTACAATTCCAGGTCTGGATGCTGTTTGTTCTCATATATGTTGTAAATCTCAATATCTGTTGGTCCTCAGCTGATTCTCAGTCTGAAGAATCAGTTCGAACCAGAAGAGGCTGCACATTCACACACACTTTCACACATGTTTCAGCTAATTTTAGATTATTTTAATTGCCGGAGTTAATATGATACACACGTCTGGGGAAACTCTATCTGTGACTTCTGTGCATGCTGCACCTGAGGATCTAAGCTGTGTTGGTTATAGTTACTCTTCCCTGATAAGAACCAAATCTGACACTTCAGGGCGCGAGCTGCAAAGTGAGACTAACACCTGAGCCTGAACTGTGTTGGTCTCAGCTGAGCAAACCTGTCAAACTTGCGGTCGTACTGAATCAGATGAGTGTTGGAGGGAGGAAGCCCAAACTGTTCTTTAAAAGTAGAGTAAACATTGGGTGTGATAGATATGGTCCAATGAAGGGCGTGTATTTTTCTAGGTAATGCTACTTTGACTCCTCAAATAACATTAACATTTTTCAGTAATCCCCCAATTAAATTAACATCAATGTAACATGTTGACATTTCAGGTTAATATACAGACATAATCTCCAAGGTAATTCATCGTAGGTGTCAGCCCTGGGCCTTCTTCATTAAACATTACATAGGTGTAGCCATTAACCGAGCACCTGACGTCACCTTATGTTAAGAAAAGTGGTTAACATTTAAAAATCCAGAATGACATGCCGTTCTATTTTACTCAGATAGTATTACGATGTTTGTAAAAAGTAGAACTATGCCATGTGCTCACAGGTGATACTACAGATGTGTTGTTTTTTTTCAACAAAAACAAGCAGATTTTAAAAATGGCTTATTCAGAGCAGTTGAAGTACGTTAAACTAACCTTGAGTCAACCTTCAGTAAGTCACACCTCATAAAACCCAGTGGATGTGATTCTAAATAGCTCAGGCTTCACTTATAAACGGCCTCTGGGCCTCGCCGAACGTCACCACGTTAAACCTTAACCTGCTCACAGGAACGTCAGCATCCAGCATCATTCTCTGCCTGCCCATAATACCTAACAGCATCCTGAAACTACTCAGACAGACACTCGCTCATCATTCAGGTGATGTGATCGGACGTCATGCTGCAGTGTGTTGAAGTTTGTTTTGTTGCCATGCAGCCGATTAAAACATTTCCACAGTGCGAGACGCTATCCAGAAAACAAATATGACCGCTGAGCTGTCTGCAATTTTATCCTGGTTGTAATCCTTCTGGAAGGCTGCCTGTTAAAGTGGAAGTGCACAAACATGTTGAACCTGGTGACGAGAGCTTAACTCATCCAGAGTGTTTCCACTGCACAAGCTGTCAGTCATACACACTCTTGCTCAGGCTTCCTGTGACGGGATGGTATCTGATTAGATAATGGCCCCCACTCCTTTTGGGATGCTTTATTGCCGGGTTGCCGTTTGTGTAGAACTAAAGTTATAATGCCGACGGGTTGTTTGGGCTTGGCATCACCTCTAAGAACAAGATGAGGTAACGCTGTGACCAGATCGCAGCCGGGGCGAGCCAGCCAGGCGTAAACGCAGCCCCGTCCGGTGCGTTCGCAGTTGTGAGAAAGAGCTGCCCCAAAGGGTGGAGATGTCATGACTCTTCCCTGAAGTTTTCCATCCACTCAACATCACTGGAGGACACTGGCACGAACCGCTCCCAACAATCATCCTGGCCTTGCCTTGATGTGCAGTGACGGAATGACTGCGGTTGTGTTCAGAGCAGCTGCAAAGGACGACCTGCTGTCACTACTGCTTCTTAAAAAGTCACAGAGGACATTTTTTAAAGTGCTACAATGACAAAACCGGCTGTACAGTGTTTGTCTCTGTTGACAGTGACATCTCTAGGTCCACTCGCCCATGGTGCATTAAATCTATCTTCGAACGGGACGGGCATTTTTAGAAACAGGTTGTAGTTTACTACCAGGCGTCTGTCCCGGCTGTATGGTACATTTCTGCTTCAGGACAGATTGTAGTATCATAGAACAAATTCAACTCTGAATATAATGCTAAAGCTTAACTGTCCTGCTCATTTCCAATTAGGCACCACATCTGGAGTTTAGATTGTGATGCAGATAGAGACGTACTGGAAAACCAAAGTGGACAAAGTGGGCATACAAATATGTTTTAATTTCAAACCATTATCAAACTAGAACGTTCTCTTTTTTTGGCTCTGTATGAGTTTTAATCCCCATCTATACTAAAATGCACTTCACGAGGCCACTCACGCGTTCTGTGCATTTGCATGCAGGTGTGAACAGACTCCTCGAAGTATAGCTGGTCTCCTACGCATATAAACAGCTGTATCAATGTTATATGCAGAACTTAACTGCACAACAGCTGTTAGCAAAAACAACATGGTCAGCAAAGCTTATAATTGACTGGTAGTTGAGTCTGATGGGGGTTTGTTTTCTACTGGTCGGGATCATCTGATAGGGGCCTGACGTATCTGCAGAGGCTACGTCGTCACCAAAAACACACAACCAGTTAGCGGTGGGGAGTGTCTACGTCATTGTTTCTAAACTTCTTCATTTCTAACCCGATCAAACTAAAACAAAGCATCAGAGTTTTAAAACCAAAACTGGGAAAGCAGCAATTACTAAAAATGTCTGTGGACGCCAGGCGCATCTGTAAACTGGCACCGAGGGAAAGTGGAGAGGTTTGTGTTGAATGCACGTGTAATGTTTTACATACTTTTAAAGGACAAAATGTACAGTCTTTACCAGACAGAAAGTCTAGTAACAGAATATACCGGTATGATATTTTATATGTAGTGAAGGAATTTGAAGGTAAATAAAGAACTTTAGTGTAGATGCAGAAAAGGAAAAAACATGATCACTTCCACATTTGGCCCTGAAGCAGCCTTCTCAAGCCTTCAACGTCACTGTACGTCAAACCAAACGTCATTTCATTTACTCACGTCAGATGGTTGGAGCTTGTTCTGCTCCAATTCAAATCCACTGGGGACATTAATCTGGGCAAACTCGGCATTTGATGGGAAAATGTTCCAACAACAAAACCACAACTTGATTCATCTTGCGGTGAAGTCACTCTCTTCGGAGTGGGGTGTTTGGGTTGGCAGGATGTGCTCTCTCTCTCCCTCTCTCTCATGTTTCTGTAGAGCTCAGTCCCAGCTCTTTAACGGCGCCAGCAGCAGGGAGATGGAAAATTGTGATGCCGTTTCAGGGACAGTTTGGGACAGATCTGAAAATAGCTTGATAACTGTTTAAATGAGTCACTGTTGTTCACATGGACACAGAGAGACGGTTCCCACACATCACAAGCAAACACACAGTCGCCCTCTCTGCTTGATTGTGCTTCATTTGATGGAGCCTTTACCACCTAACAGTATTTAATCAGCGACTCCTGAATCATATCTGACAAACTGTCGCGGAATAACCGCTCGGCTGTGTTTGCTTGCGGCTGAGAGTCGTCGAGGCTGTGTGGACGACAGCTGGTGGAAGAGAGGGAAGCTCGTGATGAGCCGTTCCGACCCTGGAAGTAAACGTTGCTGTGCGCGGTTAATTGGAAACAGAGGCCTGTTGGCAGGGAGGAGACCCAGTGTGGAACATCTGAGCAGTCTGTCATTCAGGATATTCCAGTGGAAATGAGCTGTTTAAACTGCATGACTCATGATTTCTCCCAGAGCTCGTCCAAAAGAATCAAATAAAGGCCCCTGTGTACTCCTAGTTTTAATGTGTGATATCTGGAGGTTGACACCCGGTTCTTGTAGTATCTGGTAACTGCAATAAGTTATATTTAGTTTGAGAAGTTTTTGAACACTACTATCTCTAGGGATGTGTTTAAGAGGTCACACAATCGCACAATGTGTAAACTGGAATATTAGCATTGAGAAGTCTAGTATCCTGATAAATAATATGATAAATTTCTCTTTCCAATACTGACATGAAATGCCCACACCCTGCAGCTTCACTCCCATGGCTGTGGATTATTGAAGTGCTCTGTTGTTGATTTCAGGTGAGCGTGCTGACCACCCTGGAGCGGCGGTTCAACCTGCAAAGTGCTGACGTGGGGGTGATCGCCAGCAGCTTCGAGATCGGCAACCTGGCATTGATCCTGTTTGTCAGTTACTTTGGGGCCAAAGCACATCGCCCCCGTCTGATAGGCTGCGGGGGCATCGTCATGGCGCTTGGCGCTCTTCTCTCGGCTCTCCCGGAATTTCTAACAAACCAGTACGAGATAAGGGATATATGGAGGACTGACGTGGGTCGGGATGCTTGCTTCAACACCAGCAGCAGGGAGGCTCAATTGGCAGAGGACGATGTGTGTAACAAAAAGACCAACACCAACATGATGTACCTGCTGCTGATCGGAGCCCAAGTGCTGCTGGGGATCGGAGCCACACCGGTGCAGCCTCTAGGAGTGTCCTACATAGATGACCATGTGAAGAAGAAAGACTCCTCACTCTATATAGGTGAGTCATAATCATATCACTCTATAAAATATCCACAATCCAGATTTCTCATAATCTGCTGGTAAAAAGACAATAATGAAAGATGGCTGCAATCAAGGAAAGTTAGAGAACCACAGGCTGAATGAATTTCGTGGTAAAGATAAGCAGTGCTTGAAAATAAACCAGATGATTATCACGCTGGAAAGCAAAAATGTATTTTGCTCCAGTACAGTGATTTTCCAGGGCTTCTGATCGGTACTTTGGAAAATTGGCCATAAATGTGTTTGCTCAGAGTCAACACGGCGTGTACATGTAGTGTATTTGTGTTCTTCTGCTGCGCACCATCTCCCTGTGTTCAAGCACAGGCCTGCTCACGTGAGTGCCAGGTGAGCACATCTCAGAGCAATTTAATCTCCATTACACAGGTTTCAGAGGCGAAGGGGCCAGAAACAGGTTAAATATCTCTGCTTCGTACGGTCTTTTTCTCAAAGGCGAGATGCTGCTGATGTGGCTCTTCCAGGTTTTAAGGTGCATTCAAAGTGCTTTCTGTGCACAACTCTGACTGCACAATGGCTGCTCGGGGATGTGTATTTGCTGTGATGTGTATATTTAGCATTCGGCATACAGGAGGCAGCTTAATACTTTTATCATTAAGCCGTGAAGAGTTTTCTCTTCTGTAGCATTTTCTGTAAATCCATATCAGATATTTTTAAAGGAAGAACCACTAAGGGAGATTTTTTTTTACTGTGCTTACAAGCTAATATTCTCCATATTGATGTTTCCTCTGAAGACCAACAGATAATAATATAAACCTAATTTATGTACCTTTCAAAACACGGTT
Organism: Pseudopleuronectes americanus; assembly: GCA_038501795.1. NCBI lineage: Eukaryota > Metazoa > Chordata > Actinopteri > Pleuronectiformes > Pleuronectidae > Pseudopleuronectes > Pseudopleuronectes americanus. The sequence continues at coordinate 11,155,759 of CM076720.1, read as the reverse complement.
ACAAAGTGCTTTACAATGAAAAAAAAGAAATAGAAATTGAAGGCAAAAATTATTAGATTAGAATAAAAGAATTAAAATGTTTCAGGTGAGAAATAGTAAAATAAGATGTCTTAGCTTAGCATAGGACAAACACATGCAAACAGGTAGTGGGGATCTATCAGAAGATAAAATGCACCAACTAGAACTTATATCTTAATTTGTAAACATCACAGTGTAAAAACAACTTACTATTTTGCCAGCATGGAGCAGTCTTTATACTAAGCTAAGCTAAGCTAAGCTAAGCGGCTGTTAGCTCCAGCTGCACTTTTACCACACAGACATGATGCATTCACGTGCTCCTCAAAAGTTCCCACTTCCAGAGTTGTGAACTTGTTTTTCCGCCTTCGGTGTGTTCAAGTGCTTTGAAGTAAGAATGTGAGAAAAACATGTCCGCTGTAAGCAACATGTCCTTTTTATGTGTTTACAACTTTTTACAACACCGTGACAACTAGTATTTCATAATAATGAGGAGCAAAGAAAAAGGATCATGTGTGAGTTTATCATAAAATTGTCTGTATTGGATACAAAGTCTGCTGTTATGTGCTTGTGAGGGTTTGAAAGTTTAAAAGTGATCTGAGTTGTTTCAACTTGAAACAACTCAACTTTTCGGGATCAAAAAAGTCTTGGCAGGTGACATGATAGATATTTTTCCTGAAACGACTTGTTTCAAGTAAAAAAATCGTGCCCTTTTAACCTGCATATTAAACTTCCTAGTTTCACATTGAGGTTTCCACTACAATAGTAGCATCTGCTTCTTTGTGTTGACTGTGACCTGCATTTATGTTGTCCAGTTCAAAACGTCATCCATCCAATGAGAAGATGAGATGTGTTTGCATAGTGTGTGGTTTGTTGTCAGTGTGGGGCAGAGACAATAACAGCCTGGATGGAAGGTGCGTTCAGGGCTGGAACACACCCTTTACACAGCAGCAGCAGCAGCAGCTTATGGGTGGCCTTTGTCACTCAAATACAGATGTGACCCGCAAACAAAGGCGTCAGTCTGCAGCCCTGTAATCTTGAGCCCAAAGCTGATTTTCTTAATTGCCGTCTGCTGTATTTATGTGTCCTGAACATGAGCAGCACCTAGAGCTTTGTTTGAAACGTAAAGAGCATGAAACGGGCTTCTCACATCTTGGCACCACCGTCGTTGGGCTTGTTCTCAGTTGATGCTGGGAAGTGATTGAAGTTGGGCCGGGGCGAGGAGGAGGAGAGATTTGGTTCTGTCCTCCTCTGATAAGCTGCGACAAGAGCTGGAGGAAAAACCAGCGGTGAGCAGCGAGGAACAATGTGGTATTGAGTCGCGCTCAGCTGATCGTCCTAATCCTCCTGCTGCAGGCGTGTCATGTGCCTGCAGCTGCATGAATGGAGTAGATTGTCTGAAACTCTGTGAGATTTCCTTTCACATACTGTTGATGTATTTGGATTATTCGCCAGTTTACATCAACACGTTCATATTGTTGAAGTTGCAACATTAAGTAAATCTTTTGAAAAATGTCTACACTTTACACCTAGAAGTTCTGTAGGATCAGTCTTGTGTTTCTTGTTTAGTTCTCTGAAAACTTATGTGAACTTGAAGTACACTCAGGAGCGTGTATAACTCCACCAAGACCCACTTTTAAATCCATTAGATTGTGTTTGGATCTGCACCAAAGTGCACACTTTCATATCAGTCCCTTAAAGATTTCTGTTTTTTTTTATTTTGGTGGTCAAAGGTCAAGGTCACGGTGACCTCACAAAGCAGGTTTTCTGACGTGTGAATGTATTATCTCTGAAACAGCTTGAGGGGATTCTTTCACATTTGACAGAAGCCTTCACTTGAGCTTGGATTTCAGCTCGGCTGCCCAAGGTCATGTTTATGTTTTTCTTGAACATGATATCTTAAGACCAGCTTAAGGGATTGTCTTCAACTTTGGTGCAAACTTGAACTCAAAAGATGAATTGATTAGATTTTGGTGCCTAAAGGGTCAAAGGTCAGGGTCCTCATGTTACTGTGTCAAAGGTAAAGTTTACAGGTACTTTTTTAATGAAAATAAGCATGTAGAAATATGTAGAAGGAAACTGCACTGGTTGGCGGAGGCATACAACCGCAGTGCAGTATTTATACTTTCATCAAGATGCATACGAAAGTGAAAAGAAACATCCTGGATTCGCTCCCTGAATCGAATCTGCTCTTCCTTGGGTCATGCTCCACACCACTCTAAGAAATTTCCTGGAAAACCATTGAGTGCTGGTAACCATCTCAGATGAAAACATAACGGCCTTTGCCGAGAGAATAAGTCAAATAGTATGAGCATGTCAACATCACAATCATCTTATTGGATGAATGTAGTTTTCTTTAATTATTACTTGATATCATTATTTATTTAAAAAACATGAAAGTGAATGCATCCATCATCTCATGTTGTTTCTGCAGAGATTTAAGAAGGAATGTAGGAGCGGTTACAGAAATTACAAAAAACAACTTTCCAATCTGACGCCAGAAGCTTTACGCTCACTCCTCTGACAGCTGCCAACACATGTGCTCCAGTAAAACTTCCTCTGCTCCCTCGTTTTCAAACTACCACGTTACAAGTAGCTACATGCTGTGTTCCTCTTCTCCTTGAAGCACTGATTGTGCTTGTGCTGTAAATCTTTGATTCATTTTAAAGGTTTGATATCACATAATTCCTCCCGGAGGTTAAAAACATTGCGATTAATCCTGATTTATGAAACACGAAGCACCAAGTGTAATTGCAGCTTCTTCTTTTTTTGTTGTTGCTGCAGCTGTTGCCTGCGCCGCTAATGTCAAAGCACATTCTTGCACGCCGATGTGTTATTGTTAAAATTAGAGCCTGAGCTAATAGTCCAGGTGAAAAAGTGTGGGCCCTCGGCGGAGGGATGTTCCCGCCCCGCCAGAGCAGGGAGAGCAGCGTCGAGAGGCCTGGGGAAGAGTCATAATTACAGAGTGAGGCAAGAATGCCAACCAGCCGGCGATGAGGTGGGTCTGAGTGGGTCGGGACGCACATGCATTCCACACAAGCCTGTGAATAACCACTCTGGCTGCCTGGCGTTACTGGGAGTGCAGCAGCAGACCGAGCCTACTGCTGTTTAAACAACTGTAAAACACACTGTGTCAAAGTCTGCTCCGACTCTTCAAAGAGCTCTTTGTCCTCTTCCGTCTCTCTCCGGTGAGGATGAGACATTCACTGTCATTCTGAGGATACTTTAGGAGCTTGTGCTGCTAAATGATGCACGTTCTTCTTAAAAAGGAAGCACTTCTGTGTCGTCAAGAAAACACTTTGAATGCCGTCACCCCTGTCAAACATAAACACATGTACTTTATGGCTTTGTCTTGTTTTGGTTTGTTCCCGGAGTCTAGACACACCCACTCGTCTCTGGCTAAAGGAAACAAATACGATTGGACAGATTGCGTCAACAGGATCTCCATTCCCACTGCTCGATGACCTTTCACTATCCACTGCTAATTCTGGCTCTTCCCACAGGACCCCCCCCGACTGCATAAATATACTGTACAGGACCCACAGAGAGGAGTTTGGAGCTGACGCTGTGTGGCGTCCAGCCCCGTCTCCCTGCAGCTGCCTCTGCAGGTTTCAGATGCTTTTAAACAGCCAGGCCTTTCTTCATTAAACTGTAATGTACACTATGCAGCGGCTGCAGTACGGCGCAAATACAGTATGGAGTAGTATGAAAGTAGGATATTAATTAATTCATCAATGTCATGGATTTTTTTTTGGAAATCCCACAGAGCTGGACATGTGGACGTTGCCTGTCGCATAATAAATATACAACATTTATGATCTGATTTCAAAAAACTGAAGGAGAGATGAGAGGGTAGGAGGCTCCTGGTGCAAGTAGCTCCTTTGACACTTAAAAATGACTCAGTAATCAAGTACATGTATTGTAGTAGTATTTAAAATGCAATTTCTAGGTTTGTACTTAATTTAATCTCATGCGACATAGTACTTCTTATACTACCACTAGTTCACTGCATTTCAGAGGGAAATAGTCACGACTCTACGTTTGTTTTACAGGTGTGGTTAAACCAGGATTTGTTTACAATCATGACACTGCCTGAATTAAGTTGGGTGGAGATATTAATCTTATGTCTAGGTAGTGTGCCCTTCCCTAAAAGGTAATAACAAAACAAAACAAAGGGCAGGCAGATCAGTTTGTACAGAGACTAGAAAGAGAACTGACTGGGCAGCATGAATGAAAAGAAGTCCGTGCGTGTGTAGATTTTAGATAAAAAATATATGATCACTGAAGTATTCATTACCATTGAAGAAACTGACAAATATATAATGCTGCTCATACTTTATTGCAAGTATACTGAAGATACTTGTGAGTACATATTTCTGTCAATATTCCTAAGGTAAGATTTTGAATGTAGTACTTTAATATCTTGTACTTGCAACATAGTATTTTTACACCATAGTACCGCTGTGGCAAGTGCCTTGAGCTAAATGCTAACAACAACATGTTAACAGTGATCTGTAGCTTTTATAATGTTAACCATGTTCACCTTTTCTAATTTAGCATGTTAGCTCATAAATATTTAAAGGAATAGTTTTGTTGAACTTTGACCTGCTGCTGTTGGTACTATAGTAACTTGAATTTCTCATGAGAGCATCATCGATATCTAAACAAATTCTCTCAGTAATGGATGAAATAAAGGTTAACATATTTCAATCTGGATCTGTTCCACTGACCTACCAATATTGATGTCACCTGAACTATGCAACTACGAGGTTTCAAAATAAAAAACACAATCATCAGTTTCGTGACAGCAGCCTAATCAGAGAACATATTTGAATATCAGTCAAATGAGTCGATTTTAAATTGTAATTGCACAAACACTAACCTGATGGTTCTATCAACAACTTACTTCAGCTAACTAATAAAAACACGTCTTGTGTTCCAACATGTCTCGCCGGACGAGCCACCAAACAAACATCCACCCGCGGACAAAGTGTGCTGCTGCCTACCTTTATGATTTGTGAGTTAAAGGGATAAATAAATGTGAGGCAAGAGCACGAGAAGCCATGAAGTTTTATTGGCGAACGCAAACCTGTCAGAGAGGACATACTGTCTTTCTCTCTCTTTGTCAAACAAGCAAACCTGGAATGACAAACGAGCAGTGGGGAAACACCAGAGTCCTTTTTTGGCGATGTGACCTGAGGCAAAATAACTTCCTCCTCCTGAAGAGTTCTACAAATTATAAAGGCAATAGTTCATTGATTATAAAAAGTATGAAGATGTGTCCATCCTATCCCTGTATTCTGCTGCCCACCACTGCTCCGGGTTCATTTTCTTGTCTTTCGCCACAGCTCCTGCGTGTTTCTTCAAACTTTCAGGTTTCTAATGAGACGTTTCATCATGTTATGTTCACTTCAGCTCTGCAGGGATAAATTTAGCTTCAGGTTTGTTAGGAAAGAGACAAAAGGCGGGGTCCTCGAGGGAATTGTCAACATTCCTGCTAAAATGCTGCGACTCCAAACAGTTGCTGCGGCGGGGCGTTTATATAAGCTACTTAAACTCAGCGCATGTTAATGTCATCTTGAAGGATTATTTTCTAAATGGGTTTTTCCGACCCCGCCATAAGCTGCATGCCAAGTTTGCCTAGCAACACCAGTTTGTTTTATCTCAAGATGATGAACGGCGTTGCAGTAAAACGCTCATCAGCCCCCCCGTTTCTCCCCCCCGTCTGGTCCTCGAGGGTAGAGAGGGAGCGATGAACATCAGATTATCTTGTATCAGGTCGACACGATGCTTCTGTCTCAAATCTGATCATTAATTATCCCCAAGTGCTCCCGAGTGTCACACCGTGTAGAGAAGTCCGAGAGGAGCTAAGCCGACAGAGGCCGAGCAGAGGGTGACTGCAGACCTGCTCCTGCTTCAAATAATAGTGATTGATTAGTGGACCTTTCATCAAATTCAAGGGATTCATTCAGACGTTTTTTGGTGATGAACTCCGGAAAATGAGCCGACAATGGGGTCCAGACCTTCTTCACATTTTGCCTTTCACACCAGAAGGCAACCGGAGATTCTGAGGGTCAGAGGAGGTTGTGGGGGGCGTCAGAGGTGGAGCATACATGGCAGGACATGACGTGTAAATTCTGCTGCATAGCATCGACACCACTGTCGGTTCTCATCACCAAAATGTTGTTGTCTCTCCAAGTTGGCATCTTCTACGTCCTCCACGTGTAAGAAAGATCTTTATCACCCTGAAATATTAGTATTCTTATAGTTGTTTTTTTTTGGTTCTGCATCTGTCGGGGTGTTTAAAAACTCGCTGCAGTGAATTCCCGGGACATAATCCTGCCCCGTTCTCACATGGACCCACTCGGACATAATCCCGCATTCAAAGCGGCTTTATGTGGTCCTGTATCCCTCCTGGTTAGTGAAGTGGCAAAACACATGGAGCTAATTTGTCCACTGTTCATTTTAGATTTTTGTTGTTGTTTTTCCCAGATGATACCAGCGGGTGGAGGAGTTGTTTGTTTACACGTGGATCCGATATGAATCAGATCGGGCGCGTTCACAAAACTGTCTGAGAATGTTAAATGAACCTCAGATGGCTGTGAATGTAGCACGGGGTTGGTTTATACACACCCAGATTTTCTCCTGCGTGTCATCATGTTGTGCAGCAGCCTCCTCGTATGGCCACTAGAGTGACTCACCTCAACCAATCTGGTGTTTTGGTGGAATCATACGGCAGCGACTCCATAATTATGTCAGTGCATGTTTTGCCACAATCTCTAGTATGTAAACATCCAAAGGTACATCCCCGATTTGTGTTTCTTTTTGACAACACAGACGGAAGCATGACAACATATGAATCGGGTATATTTATAAATATATATATACAAAGATCTTGGCCTGTATTTTCAATACATTTCCGTGTATTTGAAAAGTTCTTTTAATTTCTTACATTTACAGTGAATGAATCATGACAAAAAACAATTCAATATCTTGAAATATAGATGTGTAGACAGGTGACGGAGAGTGGGGGGTTCAATCCCCACCTGCTGCCTTCATCACCAGGTGTCCAAGAGCAGGACACTTGTGGATTATCCAGTGCCTTGTGTGGTAGTCATTGGTGAGTGAGTATGTATGTGTTAGTCAAAGGTATATTTAAAAAGCAATGTGGACAAGAGCACCATGTAAAAATGTTGGTATATATTGATGAACATTCGCCATATATGCGCTGCTTGACTTGTACTAGTTAACGTAACAGAGTAAAACATGGCCACTGTTGTCCACAAGCAGTTTCAATCATGCTGCTTCGTATCAGCCATCAAAGGTTGACTTTAACTCAACTTTAGATCAGAATAATATTCAGATTTCATTTGGATGTCAGCTTCATAAACTTAAATGAGACTCTTTTTGCTGTTTTAATGCAACTGATCAGCTGATGTCATTTTGATCGTCTCTACGGAAACGTGGCCTTGATCTTTGAGTTAGGCTGGGGACAGGATGGTCAACTTTTTTGGGCTTAAAATAAGTCGGCCTTAATTTTCTTGGAACGAGCTCTTATGAAGATCACTTTCAGTCCCACTCCAGATGGAGGCCAACGTCTCTGGCCTGGCGAACCTTTCGTCCCTCAGCCGGGTCGTCAGGGGACTGGGCAAGTGTGAGTTTGGAAGCCAGTAAAATGGGTCAGACCTCTGTATGAAATGGATCAGAGATGGATATCAGATGTCAGACCTTCGGCCCGTCTCACCAGATCCCACAGAGCCGTATGGTTCAGCTTCTGGGTATGGCAACAATCATGTTTCTATGGTTTTTTCCTAGATCGCCATCTGCAGGGGTGGAGACGTGACTCAGTGGCCAGAACAGTCCTCTATGTAGCACGTTGACTTTATTTTGGCCTGAACCTTAGTGTGGTAGGTTTTTCTCTCCATGCCGAAACCCTGTGGCTCCAGTAAAACCTAAACCCCGACACCACGCAGCCCTCTCCAGGCAATCTGGGTCAGGCTCTGTCACCGCTGATTAAAAAGGGGATTTTTTTGTCATCCACTGGGGGAGGAGCATGGGGATAAGAGGTGGGAGGAGACAGATGATAAACAGAACAGCCACAGCAAGCCGTTGCCACAGGAACAGCCGGTTGTTTGGCCGTATGTTTTTTGTGACTATTGGATTGAAATGCTGAGTCGTTCCTCTGCTGGCGAGGAGGCGGTCCTCCCTCTGCTGAGCCCGGCCGTTACGCGGAGGACGCCTCAGGCCGCCGGTCATACCCCGTCGTGGACTTGTCGTACACTTAACTGCTCGTTTTTCAGAATAAAAAAAAACGAGCAGTCCCGACCTTGGCCCGAGGACTTTGCTCAGGAAATACAGATTCACACTGCGCCTGTGGCTTTACCACAAATCCGGAGCCTCATTGATTGAGTGGTTCCTAAGTGGTTTCTCCGTGGGCTCCAAGGATTACTCAGAAGCATGTTCAGCACTTAATCCCCATATCACTGATGGTGGAGAGTGAGGGATAACAGTGGCTAATTAAATGGACTCTGATCAATAGGTGGGCAGTAATTATAATTGACTGTTTGATTCAGTTGTCTTTTACTTACTCAGTGGGAAAACAGAATCTTATGTCTAATCCAAACGTGTCGTGTTCCATTTGTTTAATTGAGTTAAATGTTGTTGTTGTTTTTTGTCACAGTACAGGTTGGTTATGATAGTTTTGCAGTGATATAATAAGAATTTAATATGTATGCGTTCCTCGCCATGATCTCAAACCGGCATAGATGATGGATGGATGGAGTCCAAAAGCGGTTGATTATGTTTTTAGTCATGCTAGTGATGTGGCCCTCTGGATAAAATGTTTTTCAGTTGGTTGTTCTGGTTTTTAATTTGTCTCAACAACCGTACTGAAATTTGGTGTTTTGAGAAGATGAATTTCAAAACTGACTTTGAAAGACGACCAAATACCAGCAAAACTAAGGATTCTTTACTGGGACACCACGTCCCAGTAAAGAATCATCTTATGATGTCGGAAACGAGATCTTTATGCACATGAGGTGAATGAACTGTTTTTGTTTACTTCTATTTAGCTAAGTTTAGCATACTAGCACACTGAGCCATAGACAAACGACATGGTAAACATAGTTAAACTTATTTTGTTCAAGCTTAGCAACTTACAGCCTCAGACAGAAACAGGATGAAGTTACATTTCATCAGCCAGTTCCCACCATGTCAAAATAACTGGATTCAACTGTGATGTTGTGAATCTGAACCTTTGCATTTGGAAAGAGATGCTTCTGATTGAAGGTGTGTGAAGTAAGGAGGCTGCTGTTACAGTGTGTGTGTCATCCGGTACTTTCTGATGTTCATCTGATTTTCCAGTTCTACCTGCTTGGTGTGAATAACTATTAAGACTCGACAAACTTGAAAGGCTCTCATTAAAGCCTTTATCCTGCAAACAAATTACCCCCTTGGTGAAGGTAACAATGGGTTGATGATGTTGAGTCAATCTATTTCCAGTTTTTTTTTGTCACTTAAAAACATTAAGCTTAATGTGATTAGACTCTAAAGGTGAATCTAAAGGAAGTGGATAAACTGTTATTACTTTGAACATCGGACTGATCTATTCTAGTGATTTTTACTCTGCTTACCCTACTCTGATATAAAATGAATGCACCTTTACTCTTGAATTCAGCCTTATCACATGCATATAGGCATTTACTTCCCATTAAACTTTTTCTTCCTCAAAACCCCTTCCTCAATTGGCCTGCGTAACAGATTCTCTTCTTCCTCAGGATGCAGCACAATTAGTACTTCACAGTAATTGGTGGCAGACATGGTGTTGTAAAAATTGGCTTCACGCCTGCCTCTCACGTCTTCCTGCAGAAAAGTGGGGGAACGGGCTGTTGGCATCTCTATCCTGTCAATTAGGCCGAGCCTAGCACCATGGAAGCTGCTACCAGCTGCTGTGGAGCGGTCCCAGCCCTCTCTGAGCTGCTCGTCTTCTGTAGAGCAGCTGCGGCCCTCCAGTCGAGAGACGTTCACTGCTCCGGCCTCGTGCCCTTTCTCCCCCGCACTCTCATCCCATACCACCCACCGCCCAACAATGGAGACTGTGTACCGCTCCGTCCCAGCTCTGAGCAAACATCTGAAGCTGGATTGTAAACAGACCAGTGTAGCCGGGCAGAATGACTGCGCTCTGCTCTGTTACATTAACTCCTACCCACCGTCTCTCCCCCTCCCGTCTCCTCTCCCTCTATGTCTCTCACACTCTCTCACTACTTCGCTCACCCAGTGTACGCAGAGTTGGCAGTCTGACATCACATCAGTGGCCCGTTTGATAACATGCCCGCTCAGTTTATGTAATGTTATGGCACAAGAGAGAACATCATGATTGATGTAACAGCAGTCGAAGAGTGTGTTACTGTAATATTTTGTCAGTCTGTCACAGATCTGCACAAATCATTTTCAACAATGACGATCAGTCTGTTATTGAAGAGCATTGATTGAAATTAGTTTAATTGTTTATTTGTGTGGCTCTATTGTGTTTAATGCAAATACGGTATTCACGCATATAATGACTATCATTCATCTTTCAGTTACAATACAGCCACACCCATACACCATACATAAAAATCCTCACCAGGCAATTAGCAGCACACTAGCAATACAAATATTACAAGTATGCAATTACTTCAACTTGAAATGTATAGTGTAAATCTGCAGGACAGACGAACCCCAGTTGGTGCAAACTAATGCTGCATTCATTTAGGTTAATTGGGGCTTTTAGTGCTTCCTGGAATAGTTGGAGTGTGATGACACAGGGTTAATTGGACTCAAAGATTAAGTCACTGCACGTCAGGTTAAAGTAGCATAATGCCATTGACCTCCAAACTGGAGAATAACAGGCAGACACACTGGATACAGACTCTTTAGAAATGAGTATCCACACTGGGAGTTTTATGGACTGGTCTTTTGTTGGTTTACATTAAACACAACAGCTGTTTTTCCCCCACATTGTAATTTCCGTCATGTCCATTACCAGAATCTGTTATTATTATCAGATTTTGTTATTGTGGTATTTATCAGTTAGATAAAACAGGAAATGAACACTCCCATACAGTGTTCCTACCCATGTCTTGTATAATGTCAGAGAACCAGATGTGGGTTTTTATTGACTTGTGGGTTTATTCCATTGCTCTTTTTTTCTTCTTTCCATTACACAGAAGTGTGTTTTACTTGAGGGAAGTTTCTCTATTGTCACTAAATAATGTGGCAGCTCAGTTGCCGCTGCCCCTGATGTGTGACTCATACTAACTTAACAAAACAATATCTGACATATAAAGTGAGGTTTGAATTAATTATTATATCAGTATAATTAGCATTCAGTTATTTTATTAATGAATGAAACAAGAAAGAAAACGAATGTCTCCCGTTGAAAAAGCAGTGTCATAGACGTGGAAAGCTCAGATGGAGAGTTCAAGAGATCATGTGATCTCTGCAGCAGAGTTACTACATCACTTCCTGCCTGTCACTTCCTGCTGCATCTGGCTGCTTCACCTCTCACCTGAATAATGCTGAAGATTTGTGGCTGTTGTGAACGCGTCTGTACAGAGAACCTGTCGCTGCGTTGTGCATGTGCAAGCGCTGGTTAAACTCCCACAGGTCATATCTGTAAACGTCTGGACAGTAGTTTATGAAACAGTGGTATGTTTTGTGGAATAAAAGATGTTGCACAACACAAGCTGCATGCACAGTTGTGTCAGTCAGATGATTGTTCTGCTACATAAACATGATCTGTTATCAGCGGTCTAGACTGGTGTCAGGAGTCTGTTAAAGTAGACCGTTGATATGAGGGAGCGAGGCCTGGCGCTGACCTCCCACTTCAGACCTCCACCTCTCAGAGGCTTAGATGGAGCCAGAGCTCGGCTTAACATGACAGGGTGTTGAGAGCCGCCGGGGAGCCTTGTGTTGTCGGCCGGCTGCAGCCTGGACGACGCTCTGCAGTAACCCCACCGCTCATCCTCAAGGTCAAAAAGCTAATCGTTTTAAATGTGTCCTTGAGCTGCACTTTTTATAAAGCAACCATATGGCCTCAGTGAAACCGTCGCAACAATCGTCTGCTTTGGTGCAAGTTAAACATCGACAAGAGGAGAAAACGCTGATTTGATGTCACGTGTGCAGAGCGCTGGTTTCAAATTTGATAAGTTCGGGTGTAAGCTGAAGTTAAAGGCGGATCATGCTGATGTAATGGCCTTTGAATGTGAGTCGAGAGCCCACTTTAAGCTTTGGCATGTTATTTAGGTCATGGCTGAACAGCTGATCAACACTCCAACCAACCAGTGTTTTGTATCACATATTTATCCAGAGCCGGGCCAATAAGTTGGTAATCAACTTTTCTATTAATGGAAAAATTTGCAACAACAATTTCCTATAATTATATGAGTCAAGCCAGTTCAAGCTGAAAAGGCAAATAGTTTTCGGTTTCTGGCTTCATGAAGCTGCAGGAAATTTTTTTTTAACTAAATGCTCTTGTCATATATGATTAGAACGGTAATATGTAACTGAGTAAACTCTGAGCATCTATGGGAAACATAAAACCTTCTTTCACCTTACAGAGATTAAACGAGAATGAGAAAGAAATTATGCAAATTACTGTCCATATTTTTGGATTTTTTCAAATTTCTAACCAAATAAACCCCAAAATGCTTTTTTGTTGTTATCAGACTTGTATCTTATTAAAAGTTAACTTTTTGGCAATACGTGGTGTCCTTAATAGGACAGAGAAGCTACAGTAAATATGTTGGGAAACATTTTTTTGTTGTGTTGTCATTGACGACAGAAGTTGAGGTTGATGCTGAAAGCCACTTAGGTGGGCTGAGGCTTCACTTCCTCTGGTGAAAGCTGTTGTCTAATGCTGTTAGTGCTTACTTATGGATCACTGAAGACTGGGTCGCCATTAATCTTCTCTCTACCTCATTAAAATAGACTTCAGCCCGGAGTCAACGCTGGCACGACTTTTGCCTGTTTGTGTTTAGTCCTGCCGCAGCGAGCCGCACGCCCTGACGTCATCATACCCCGATAATGTCTGGCTTTTGGATTTTGACTACATGTTTACAGAATTTAAATCGTAGCTGATCCCAGTAAAGGGATTCCTCATGTCTGAATTAGTCCTGCTTGTTTTTGTTGCTCACAAGTTCACGTCTTAAGCGTCAAGCGAGTATCATGGAGCCTCTGAGTCTGAGTGTCGTCCAAAGATAGATGAGGAAGTGGGTCCTCAGACCGATAGTTTGAGAAATGTCAGATAAGAATTTCGTCAGTTCCCCTCAGAGAGCATGCAGACAAATGACTTGAAGATGGAGATAAGATGTGACAGCGAAAAAAAAAGAACTCTACAGAGACAGGAAGTTAGAATATACCTTGAGTGTTTGAAGTTTCTTTTAAGTTATTAATTTTTCCCCAAAATTTCACTACAGCAGGTACAATGTGTTTAGCAGGGTATATATTTGTTATCAGCAGATTTACCAGGCAGTATTTTGAGAAGCAGGACATTATGTAACCCCTCTCTTAAATTGCTTTTTACTTGAGTGACGTATAAAACCTGATATTGAAATGCATTTTCTTAATGAAATGAGACACATGCTGCCGTGTGTCTTTTTAACTTGAGCTTGTGTTCGCCTGCTTAAAACGCCCCTGTATTTTGCTGGTTATGAGTCGAATGTACTGACCTGGTTAAAGAAACCCACAGAGCAACAGGCTTCCGGGTAAATATACAGTATAAACATTTAAAACAGAAGTTGACGATTTGATCAGTCATTGTGATTACAAACGTTCAAGATATATCAATGTAATGAGTATACATCAATTTAACGCTTAAGCGCGGATGAAACACCAGTGTGTTTCTTTCACACTTTTTCACACGGTTCGTTTGAACCGCAACAGGAGATGAAATCGGCAGTTTGTCATCCAAAAGCCCAGCTACCATCAGATTTCCCCTTTTATGTGTGTCATTTTCACACATATCATGGGGGGGGACAACGTAAGCGTGAAATAACACAGACGTTCAGCAAAATGCCGCGTGGGAACCAAAGCAGAGAGCAAGGTGCAGGAGGGCTCAAGCTTCGGTATATGTCATGTTTTATTAATGGTTTTGTCAGATTGATCCTCCACATATATGTACTGTGGGTTATATTGTAATCCAACTTAAATTGTACAAATCCAATTTAGAATGGAAATGATGGTTATAATAATTCAAATGATAAAGTAACATTTATAATTTACCTTTATTACAGTTGGAAGAATTCTCTCAAAAGTTTACAGACACTCTTTCAGGATGTTGGTCAATGGAGAAAAAAGCTTTTGTAGGATCAGGTTTTTCTTACTAAGGGAAAACTGTGAGATGCCACAGGGACAAACAAGTGAAGGCAGCATGTCCATGTTGAATAGCAGTATTAATAAGGACATTTTCACCATTTACAAATGACTCTTTAGATGTGAATTAGTATTGTCCTGCTATTTGCCTGCTGCACAGTTTAGGCACCAGTTCAATAGCAACAGAATGTACCAGACAGTGGATAAATGCCAGATGCTGGATGATTCATTCCATGCCAGGCAGCCGTGGCAACAAGGACCAGGAAACGTTGACTTAAAGGGATTTTACTTCCCCAATAAAAGCCTAAAATTGTTATTTTGAGCGTTTCTGGGCCTTTCCCAGTTGCCCCATAATATCCGATGTGGCAACTGTTGTTTGTGTGGAGAAACAGTCATTCACACACCATATTAATAAACATATAGGACAGGAGTTGAAAAATATGGTGACTTAGACATGACCGCAGTATAAACTAGTGAAGCTTCACGCCTGACCGCATCATTAAAGAATTTTAATCAGAATCATTGATCAGCCACACAGGATCGTAAAAAATGTTTAATCTTTTCTTCTATAGAATTACAGTCATTACAATGTGGCTCATTTTCCATTCAGCAGCATAGATAAGAAGCTCTGAAGTTTATGCTCTTCCCTGGCTATAAAAAATGGCTGCAACCATGGTGTAAATTATCCCTGACAAGCTACTGTAAACAGCTGAACTGTCTCCGTGCAGCTGATGAGAGCGGAGGCAGCGTGTTGCCAGGAAGCAGATGGCAGCTTGTTACTGTAGGTGCGGTGCGTGGATTCGTCTCAGTCAAGGTGTTGTCATAATTGTCTGAATCTTTTGTGTAACCGTCAGAGTGAGTGATGCAAGCCGACTGTCTGTGGACGTGCAGGAAACGGTCTGACGTCTCTCGCCTGTTTGAGCAATTTACTCTCCCGAGTCTTAAAAAACCTGTCTTTACGCGGAGGATGTTATGGCCTGATGTACAGCAGCCGAGGAAGAGAGAGCTGCTGTGTTTGAAAGCTCCATAAATCTCACAATCTTAAAATGTAATCGTTACTTTTAAGACGACCCTTAAAATCGTGGGTCTGCTTTATGTACTTCCTGGTCCGTGCTCTGTGTTGACCGTCTGACATAAATCCATCTCTCAGGCCGCATCGTGGACACTGGCTCTGGGTTTTATCTTCAGTGATCATTCAGCTCACACTCGGCTTCAGTCTGGCTCCATGTGAAAGTGGCACGAGCTCTTGTTTGGCCTCCCTCAACACAGCGTCCCTCTGCTCTTACTTAGCCTGGGGATTACTGAGGCAACTTGAGCAGGATTAACGGAGGAGGAGAAGGAATTCCCTTTGTACAGTGAGAGGCGGAAATGAACTCGGGACTGTGCAGCTGTAATGTATCTGACATTTCAAATTGCCTTTGAGCTTTTTCTCTTTAACCTCACAATGCATTGGTTTTTAAAATCTCAAGCAGTTGAGTTGGAGGGTTTAAAGAAACAAATCTTTGGGAGCATGGCCTCTCGTAGCTTTGTGCAGAACCTCGTGTAATTGTCGAGCAGCGATTAATTGGCCTCCCACTTGGTTTTGCATGGCACTACGTTTCTCTCAGGAGAGGGCAGCCCGGTCTTTTGCTCCAACCATTTCTTCTGTACGATGCAGGACGGGTGCTATAGCCTGCTCATGTGCTTGTGTGTGAAACAGCACGACCCATTTCTGCTAAACCACAAACACCACACATGAAATACAGATTCTGATCAACAGTTTGCACAAGATACACAAACAGACACTCTCTGTACTTTGAAGCAAATACATAAGCCTTTTGCATATTCAACCTTTATCCCATACGTCCCCATTCTGCATGCCGAAGTGTCCTTGGAGTAAGATACTGAACTTCTTCTCATTGAAAAAGGGCTGCCATAGACACACTGTATGAATGTGTGTGTGAATAGGTGAATTGCTAAAAGATTAGAAAAAAGCTGTATAAATACAGACCATTTCAAACCATTTCAATGTGATGAAAGCATGTAAACCTTTTTAAGCAGTAACCCAAATTAAAACTATAAACCTGAATATGTGCGTAACTTTACAAATGTACTGTGAAGGTTGTGTGATGCATCTGTGGTTCGATTAACATCCGGAAACGGTCGAACCTCGTGGACGGACGCCCGCTCTCCCAGTCTTTTCACTTGGTCTCTAAACATATTAGAGGGAGACAAAAACGCTGGAGCCCAGCTTTGTTATTGAATTGCATCTGACATGCTCCCCTGAGAGTATAATTCACAGGATACTAAAAGGCTCAGGCGAACTACAACATGAACAAATTAGTTTGTTTTGTACTTATCTCATAACAGGACTGCAGGAGGGGAAATGGGATTTAGAGGCCGTTTGGAAAAGTAGTGTACAAAGATTAGACCCGCGGCTGTGCTTGTGTATTGTCCTTCACGGAGATTTTATGTGCTTAACTTTTTTTTTGTTAAATCCTGTCGGGAACAAACATGAAGTATGACCCAGTACAGTCCAGGCACAGTTGTCTTTTTATATTTGACCTGAGAGCAAAGGTCTCACAGTCAGAGTTAGTTATTTGCAATTAGATTAGGAGGAAGCACAGAGGTTGATGGGAAAGAGAAGTTTATAATCAAAGTAACCAATATGTCAATGTATACAAGCCCAGGGGAATCCTCCTCATGAAGCAGACCCCTCAGCTCAGATTTATGCTCACATATAATTGATCTCTGCTCAGCCCCTGCACACACAAGTCTGTTTATACATAGAAGAACACATATATACATATATATTTATATATAACATAAAATAATCAAATCTAGAGCTCATCCTATATGGATTTTTGGGTCGAAGCCAATACCAATAGTAAAGAGAGAAACATTTCTAAAGGCAATAAATACAATTTTACACAAAATATAAACATAAATGCCCAGGTTGGCTGCATTGCTTATTTACTAATAAAGAAAGTAAAATTAAAGTTTTCATATCAGCTCATCTTAATAAACATAAACGCTGATACGTGTCTGTGACAGGCTCATATCGGCCCGATAAAACTGGCCAACAGATTAAACGGTCAAACTGAGAACAGGGACAAAAACTAAAGCTGATTAACATATTAACTGTGAAAATAATAATTCGCAACATCACACAGGTAATGTCCCAATGCAACTATACAGTCCCATACAGGTTATGAACTGGGCCAAGTATGGACAAAAGATTTTGAGTTTGAGGTTTGGGAAGGGTTCTGTGGCAAAGGCTGGCTCGGTTAGTTCTCAATTTTAGCTTAGCTTAGCTTAGCATGAAACACCTAAAACCTTGAAGGTCAAACCAGATGGTTAAACAGAGAAAGTGAGAGAAACCAAGCAGGAGCAGTGTTGGACGAGACATTTCGCTTGTGTTTTGACAACAAGATCATATCATGCTCATGCTAACTTAATCCTGTTATAAAAGCTTGAGCTTTGCTGTATACTTTTCTTCTGCTGCCTTTGACCTCAAGACAATAACAATCACCAACTTCAAAAACAGCACACCCTCCTTTCTTGTTCACGCGATGCAGATTGATAAGGAACGCGTGGTCTTTCTTAGATTATTATCTTTTCCTCACGCGGGAATCGTTCCGTGGCACAATGTTATCATCAAGGAGACAGCCTTTCCTTCACAATCGGGGAACAGGCACAGAATCTCAGTGGAAAACATTTATCCCCCTCCGTGGTCGTCGGGAGTCGTGGGCTTCGGCTGAGCCGCCATCTCCCTGAAGGTGATTTCACGAACTGAACTTCCTCTCTGAGGTTTCCTGTGGTTAGAGCAGTTGTGATGTTGTTGCTACGAGGAGACAACACTTGGTTTCTAAGGAAACACTCGATGCCGACAGCGCACACGCCTCATTTGCTGCACCGCAGGCAAATTCGCTGTCGTCACACAGCGGCTGCAGCTCTCTGGCTGCTGGATGTGGTTAAAGGCTGTTGTTTCACCTGGTTGTTTTAAAGTGTAGTTTCAGATATGGCTGCATTAGGACTGTCAGCAGAGAGGAAGTTAGCCTTTTCCTGCTACCGGCCTTCTTTACATATTGCAAAGACGCCAGCAGGGGGAAACCTGTCATGCTCTCATCTCCGATGGACACACATCTGTATCTGACTGTGCACCTCAAAATAAGTTTCAGTTGTGTGGAAAAAGAAGAAATATGCTCCCACTCAATATGAAAACCGCTTTTCTTTAGTTTCACCTCTCGCTTTGCCTAAATTAACCTGTTTTTACTACTTTATGTCACCATGGCCGCACCGAACAAATCTCTGAGCCATTTCCTTCATTTGAAAAATATTTGAATGAGGCTACAGCTATGTGAAATGGGTCGACTCCCTTCCTATGTGGGTGGTCAAGGCAGGAAGCAGGCCGTGGACTCTCTCACTCTCTCGCTCGCTCTCACAAAGCTTAGTCACAGTTTCCATGCATGTGCGTTAAGTGGCTGCTTCTGGCACTTGAGCAAAAATCGTTTACTTGAGCGACTGCGATGGCGGCGATGCTCGGAGCAAACAGGAGGCGGAGAACGGGACGTTGCTCCCGCTGCAAAAGAAGCAGGAGGAGGAGGAAGCGGCGTTAGCAGTGATAATATCATTTGAAGCTCTGGCATTGCCGTTGTTGTGAAACGTTTTGATCGGTCCAACACAACATACGACAATCGAGTTATACACACAGATCACAGGACAAACGCACAGGCAGAGATTCTTCTCCCAAACTGAACTTGTCTGAGTCACAGCATCACACTCTCACCCTGCTGACAGCACTCTAATGAGGATTTGGGATCAGGCTCCATATTCTCATCTCCAGCTGCCCACCAGAGCAAACTGGGGCAACGCAAAACAACTGGTCCATACGTGTTTTTTTGTTACTGTCTGTTCAGTGTGTTACCCAGCGAGGGTGAGTGGTTTTGGCGTGTGTGATTGTAATGAGCACAGTCGCCATGCGAGCTGCCACCGCTCACCTCGTGGATTTAAGTGGCTGGATTTGATCTTTCACGGCTGCTTAATGTTTTGTGCTCTCAAGCTTCAACCCTCCACCTTCTGAAAAAGCCACATAAAAACAAACAAGACTTGTAAGGTGGAGTCGGTGGAGACCCACATTAAACCTAAAACATCACAGGGGGGGTCTTTCCTTGATGTTGATCGGGTGTAAAATGGCTTTCATGATAAAATTACATTTGTCTTTCTCTCACCTTTTTAAAACAATGAACACAACAAAACCACGAACTTTAAGTGCACAGTCCCATATATATACAGAAAATATCTGGGGTCAAAGTTCATCAAAGTTGAACTCCATTTGATTTGCAGGGCCACAGGAAGCAAATGTTTTATTTGCCAAGTTCGCCTCTGAAACATGACCGTGCCTTCAGGGTCGGGGCTAGAACTAATCCTAGCTTACATTAGGCGATGCGGGGTACGACCTGCACAGGTTGCCAGTGTATCACAGCACTGACGTACATAGACAAACAACAAATCACACTCATGTTCACACCTACAGTAACATTTTAAGTTTCCAAGTAACCTCAACACATTATCCCTCATCTAAAAGGCATTAACCTTATTATACAGAGTGTCTAAGGATTTTTGTTGGTGGGTTGACTTTACAATGTTCCCTTTGGTTTAAACAAAGCCGTCTTACTTTCTTTTGTAACCATAAACACATTCTTTAAAGTCCCACATGAGTGAGAGCAAACATTTAAGTTGTTCTTTGTGTGTAATTTTTCTGTGCAGGAATCCTCTTCTCAACGCTGGTGTTCGGTCCGGCCTGTGGCTTCATCCTCGGCTCCCTCTGCACTAAGTACTATGTGGATGCCATCTTCATTGACACCGGTGAGTTTTTATTATCTCTCCGGCTTTGTATCCTTGTGTTTCCCTGTGCGTGCGCTCCACTGACTCCTGCTGTGCCTCTCCGACAGATCTGCTGGGCATCACTCCAGAGGACCCGCGGTGGATCGGGGCCTGGTGGGCAGGCTTCCTCCTGTGCGGTGCCTTACTCTTTAGCTCGGCTCTCTTCATGTTTGGCTTCCCACAGTCGCTGCCCAGGGAGGAGGGGGCAGACAACGAGCAGGTTATGCTTCCTCCCTCTCACACAGACTACACAGAGACTCCAAAGCCAAGCAACGGGGTCGTATGCAACCAAGAGCCGGTGAACAGCCCCACCTGCTGTCAGCAACTCAGGGGTGAGCCTGCACAGCACTACAGTGGTTTCAGTGTTGGGTTATTTCAATATTGTGTAGTATTTTATAGTTCCGTGGTTAATAAGAAAATGATAATTTAAAAAAGCCTTCAATATTTTATTGACTTGTAACAGGTTGAATGTGTAAAAACTAATTCCAACAACTTTTAAAAGCAGAATAAGGACTAAAGCAAAGTTCCTCAATAGTTTGTTCCACTTCTACAGCAGCTTACATGTTTTAAATGTAGAAGAAATCCACAAAATTAAAATGTGTTTTTACATACTTCCTGAAACTAAAGCAGAAAATGTTTGATTCATTGAAATTTCCTCGGTGTATAATATATGTTATTTAATTTATTTTAAATTAATCAACATCAACCAAGAGAATCCCGTCTGTCCTGCTAACCCTTGTGCACTTGGATATTAATTGTGATCTTTCCTTCTTTCTGTTTGTCCAGTGATCCCCAAGGTGACCAAGCACCTCCTGTCGAACCCGGTGTTCACCTGCATCGTCCTGGCTGCCTGCATGGAGATCGCCGTGGTGGCCGGCTTCGCAGCCTTCCTGGGGAAGTACCTGGAGCAGCAGTTCAACCTCACCACCACATCAGCCAACCAGCTGTTAGGTCTGTGCTCAGATCCAACCTGTGCACAATCTCACTGTGCATGTTGGTATTAAATTCTAACAGATGGTGTAATAAACTTTTTTTTTAAAGGTATGACAGCTATTCCGTGTGCGTGTCTGGGGATCTTCATGGGCGGTCTGCTGGTGAAGAAGCTGAACCTGTCGGCACTGGGAGCCATTCGAATGGCCATGCTGGTCAACCTGATCTCCACCGCCTGCTACGTCTCCTTCCTGTTCCTGGGCTGCGACACGGGTCCCGTTGCTGGGGTGACGGTCCCATATGGCAACGAGTAAGAGAATAACTCAATAACCGAGCAGCACCTGTATTTAAAGCCCAATACAGTAAATAGTTAAAATGACTATATCAATCAATCATGTTTAATTTGTATTGTATTTTTCATAGAAATAGTGTCACACATGATATGTTAAATATATTAACATGAGATTTTTAGAAAGTACAATGTAATTAATTAGAACAAGACAAAAAAATCAGAACAGTTCACACATTATAAGCCTAAGCTATATGAAGGAGGGGGAATTTTTGTTTGTCTTTTACGCAGTAATGATTTTATGACACACACCAAACCTTAGTGAATGTTGTGTACAATCACTTGTGTTGTGTGTGTTTGATATAAATGTCAGGTCCTTCAGTCCATATTCGATCATCAGAAGCTGTAATTGATCCATAAAGCTGTTGTCATCGCCTTTTATTTCGGTGCAGAAAAACAAACATTTCTCTGGACCCCTGTGTTTGGAGGTTTTTATTGGATCCACATAAATATATAGATTATTTTTTACCCTGCAGGTTCGATCTGCAAACGCTCAGAGTTTCTTCTTTAGCTCCAGTAAAAACTAAAATACTTGTCTGGTTGTTTTTGTGCTAGAGACACATGTTAAATTGTTGGTGTCCCGGCTTATTGCTGTGACAGTAGGATTTGTCTGTCCATATGGGGACCATGTGGAAATAGAGACGTCAGGATTTTACTGGTTTTCAATCAGCCAGACCCCCAACTGCTCCCGAGCAGGTGCAGCGACGGTGCAGTTTCCATGGAGATGTTAAAAGTACACCGGGGAGCAGTGGTATTACCGATAAAGGGTCACGAGTGCTTCTTTGATTCTGTCTTTCACAGACCTCTTCGGGTCTTTCAGTGCAAAAAGGACACTCAGTTTCATTTATTTCTCTCTCTCCGTTCAGAACTCTGCGGGTGGGCGAGAAACCAGAGGCTCAGTGCATCAGTCACTGCAACTGCTTCACCTCCTCCATCAGCCCCGTGTGCGGCTCCAATGGGATCACGTATCTGTCCTCCTGCTTCGCCGGCTGCACCCGACGAGGAAACAGTCAAACAGCATCTAACGGCACTAAGGTCTTTAGTCTGCTACACGTGCGCTCTGTGATCCTCTGTCCTCTCCTGTCAAATCACATGCACATTTCTGTCAGCTCAGTATCTAAAGTCGCACCATTACTGAGAGTATAGTCTCACCACAGAGGTTTCATCAGTAATGTTTGTCTTTTTCTAAGTGCAGATCATTTAGTTCCAGTGCACTGACACCTGTTCTCTTCTTCTTAATCTTAAAAGCAGTGCAAAACAGATATAACACGTTTTTTTCTCGTGATCCATTCTCAGAATCTGACGGGATGCGGCTGCATATCAACCGAGAGCGAATACGCCACGGCGGTTCCCGGGAAGTGTCCGATGCCGGGCTGCCAGGAGTCGTTCCTCATCTTCCTGTGTGTGATCTGTGCCTGCAGCCTGGTGGGAGCCATGGCCCAGACGCCCTCCGTCATCATCCTTATCAGGTAGTGGATTGTGGATATGAACGAACAGGAGGGCCCTGCACGCTGTGTAGGAAATTGTGAATGGGATTGAACAATGACAGAATCCAATTTGAAGATGAAAACATCTCAATCTCTTGTTTTCTATCTGCTTCTCCTGAAGGACTGTGAGCCCTGAGCTGAAATCATACGCACTCGGGGTGTTGTTTCTTCTGCTGCGGCTCCTCGGTAAGAAAACAGCCTCAATGTGTGTGTGTGTGTGTGTGTGTGTGTGCGTGTGAGTGCGTGTGAGTGCGTGTGAGTGCGTGCGAACCTCACTCACATGATCTCATCACTCACATAAACGCATGACTCAATGAGCCTCAGCTGCTTTATTGGTTTTGTTTATTTCCACACAGAGAATAAATAAATAAAGTGGATTAAAACACGACATTAGAGTTGATGACAGTGGAAAAACAGATGGAGGTGGGAGGAGTAATGGAACTAAGAAAATCTAAATTAGATTATGGAGATGCACGGAGGCAAACTGGACATGAAGGACACACTATGTGGTTTTATTTTGAAGATTTTCCCTGTTTGTTTTTTCTTGGGTTAAGGGAAAGAACAACTTATTTCAAATGTATTTAGTATTATTCTCTGTTTGGTAAAGAAGAAGCCAGTTGCCAGTTATAGACCGGGGCCCGATAGAGACCTACACTGGTCAGCAACACCATTAAAACCAGCTACCTGCTTTAATGTGGTGCCTGATCCGTAGAAAACTCTGTCTGTGTCTACTTCCTGAGCCACAGCCATCCACTGAACAGAAGGTCAGGGTTCAATTCCCAGCTCCGGGCTCCCTCCAGTCTGCAAGTCAAAGTGTCCTTGGGCAAGACTTTGAATACTAAAACTGCCCTGATGTTTGTGCCCCGGCATGAGAATGGGATGTGCGAGGGATAGAATAAATATATAGCGTGTGCTGCATTAATGTGTGTGTGTGTGAATCTGCAAAGTTAAGCCCTTTGAGTGTTCATGAAGATTATAAAACTTTATGTAAATGCAGTCTATTGACTTAGAGCCAGGCTAGCTGTATCACTCTGTTTCCAGTCTTAATACTAAGCTAACCGCTGCCAGGTGAAGCCTCACAGACAAGAGACTTTTATAATGTAACTCCTGCAAAGAAAACAAATCAGCAGATCTCACAAAATGTCCCTGAACTGTTCCTTCAAGAAAGATTCAATCATAACAGCTCGAAACAGGATGTGCTTGTCAGTTCTACACTTGTTTATAGTATTCTAGTATTGTATTTGACTTTTTATGCCTCCGTGCTGCGACAGCCTTTTTACTTTATTTTATTTCAATTTAATAATTGCTCTTATTGCATTGCTGAGCCGACCTGTCCCTTCATCCAGCACTTGTCACATATGACAAATAAAACATGAAGTCATTTTTATAGAAACTGATTCAGCTTCCTCTCTCTCTCTATTCCAGGTTTCATCCCTCCTCCACTGATCTTCGGTGCTGGGATCGACTCCACTTGCCTTTTCTGGAGCTCGGACTGCGGCAAGAAGGGCGCCTGCCTGCTGTACGACAACGTGGCTTACCGGCATCTGTACGTGAGCCTGGCCATCATCTTGAAAGGCGTCGCCTTCCTCCTCTACGCCACCACATGGTATTGCCTACGCAGGAACTACAAGAAGTACATCAAGACTCACGAGGGCTACATGACCCCCACCGAGTTTTACCCCTCCCTCACGGACGGCCCTAAACCAGTGGACCGGACAAAGTTCATATATAACCTAGAGGACCACGAGCTTTGTGAAAATATGGAGTCAGTTTTATAGTTTGTGTAAAAGCAGGAAAGAAGGACAATGTGGACGTTCATATTCTCTCAAAGGAATATTCAAGGATTTTATTCGTCTTTTCTTGAAAAGGTGAAATAAAATGTTTTTTTTCAAAGCAATCTATTTAAGGCCGTAGGAGACACGTCCTCTGTAACGTTTGAAAGGGTCCATTTTAGTTGTTTACGATCAGCGAGGTGTCGTCTTGTTGCCGGTGAATTCCTGTGTTAACTTGGTGGTAGCAAACCTCTACAGTACTGTCAGGCTCGGTCCTAGTTGATTATTAGTGAGCGGGCCAGATGCTGCGACAAATATAGTTGCCATATTTTTTTAGGTCATGATCCCAGTGATCTGTGTGGAGGCAATAATTAGCCTCCTTTCAGTCAGTGCACTGTGTGTTCTGTCTGTCGCTCTCAGAAGCAAGATGTGTTTGAAATCAAACGTTTGGGTGGTTCTTTACCAGTTATTCATATTTAAAAGTTGCCAAGTGTTTACAAAGGAATAGTTGAGATCAGTCAATGCATTTTACTTTGAAGCAGGAAGTTTTGTTATTGTAAAAAGAGAACAGAAACACTGACGGGTTTATTATAGTGGCCTATTAGATGTTTTAACCGTCAGAAAGTCGAGAGGAATAACTTCATAGTGTGTCGATGTCATCATGCACTGTTCAGTTTCTTGTTCTCTTGCTGGATCACGGCACCGGCACACTAGTGCAAATGTGCAATTCCTCTTTAAAATGTCCATGTTTGTTTCTCGTCTCGTGTCAGACTGCAGGTTTGTTTCATTTCCATGTTTGTTTTTTACATCTGCAGAGTTTATTCAGCCTATTATGTCTTAATAAGGGATTATTCAATTAAGAATTAAGAATGTTTATTTTCTTTTTCTTATGACTTTTGCACCTAGTGGGAGAGCTAAGATTTTAAAAAAATCTAAAGAAATATCTTTTATGTTTTGACATTAAAAGATTAGGAGTAATATATTTTGGTTTCATTAGGCCCAGAATGTTTCATTAGGCTGTGTTTGAAAGGATAAATTATATATATATATATATAATAATCTTGGGATGTGTGTCTAAAGGTTTTGGACAATTTATATTATGTTGCATTAGTGGGGATAAAAAGACACACACAGAATCTGTGTCTTCAAGCTAGGTCGTGATATTTGGGGTAAAGGATGCTACAGGAAGCTGCGTGTGCAAACGAAGCCAACAACACTGAATATGTTCCCGGACGTCTCTTTGACGCATCGGGACAAATACGACCTGCTCCTCTACTGATCTCTCTGCAGTTACAGTTTTGAATTAGTCCGTTTTCTTACACTTTTTGTATGGCAACATATCATTTATTTTACTCTGGAAATAAATAATTTTTCAGAAAATGTACTGAAGTGTGAAGGTTTTTTTGATGTGTCCATTTCTAACCTTTAGATTTGGTTTGGTTTTAATCTTTTTAAACAACCTTCAGAAAACACATGAATGTATTTAAAAATTTAAAAAACTTGAAAACAGAAGACAAACTAAATGAGATGTAAAAAAAAGAAATAAAACAAACATAATTTATTAAAATGAAGCGTGATACGATAACTACACTCAAATCTAAGATAACACTTCTTTAGTTATACTCGCCAACACCAGGTCAACACACACCATGACGATAACGAAACAAATTTTGACATACCTATGTTACTAAGGCAGATATTACCAACTGTAAATAATAATACGAGTATTTCTGATCTGAGTAAGGATTAGATATACTGAATATAATCTGTTTTTTTCGATCCAATACTCTTTCTTACCTTGTGTAACCCTCACTCTAAGTGTAAAAGCACCATTAAGGGACGAGTGTGAAACCGTCTATCTCTGTTCACGGCTCATAATACAAAGGTGATCGATATAGTGCTAAGTGCTCACTCAGTAAGATGTGAGGTATTGACCTGAGAAAGACTTCCTTATTCTAGCTTTTAGTCTGTTCACAAGTAGAAGGAGCCATTGAGTTTTTAAGAAGCTGTTAATGGGATTCTAGACATTGAATAATTCAATAAACCCATTCTCAACTAAATCAAGAAATTGGCCAAGAAAAATGTGCAGCGTGGACTCGTTTCATCCATTTGTCTAGATTTTATTATGCATGCAGAATTTTCAAAGATCAGAATGAGGGAGGGAGGACAAAACTGGAAAATGAATCCTAAATTTACAGTGTTGATTTCTATTTACACACATATTCATAAAATGTATATCAGATCTTGAGGAAAGAGGAAAATCTTTAGGTCAGGGGAGCGTGATTGTCTGCACCAGCGTAAGGTCGGACAGTCGCTCTGAGGATTTCATCCCGGTATCTAACAGCAGTCATCATGTTCTGCGTGACCCTCCAAGGATATGCCTCCTTAGATCATCATTGACCCTCTGCCAAACTGGTCATGCTGGAAGATGTCACATGCAGCAGAATGTGACTCGTTCACACCTGTTACATGTCCTCGGTGTTAACCTGCTCTCATCTGTGAAGAGGACAGAGCGCCAGTGACAGACCTGCCAATTCTGGTGGTTGGTCAAAAACGCTCTCACAATCAGGCCCAGGATCAGTTAAAAAGTTATTCAAAACAAGAGTTTATCTCCATTATTCATTGACGAGACTTTTAAAATGTGAGGAAAATAGAGTTTGGTGTATTTGTTACAGCAGCAAGAAGCAAGAAGCTGTGAGTCATGGGTAATATCCACAGATTAGTTAGGTTGTAGTCCAGTGAGTGGGACTGCGTCAGAGATTGACACACTGTTTTTCCACTACATAAAAAACACTTAATTGCTTGGAAACAGAGCCCAACAGAGTTAATGATCACATGTGGTTACAGAGGAAGCTGCTGCTCAGTAAAAGTTACAGTGTTGTGTTAAGTTTGAGTGAACGGACAGAAATAATGTCTGACATCCCTTTGTAGCCGGCAGTCACGTCCCTGAGACATTTCAAAGGGTCATTCCTCAGGTCTCCACAGGGAGAGGGTCGCACCTGCTCACAGCCAGTTAGTGACTCAGCTCAGACTGTGGTGGCAGCTAAAGGTCAAAGTTCAGGTGGTTTGGCTTCCTGCCTGCAAACATGTTACTTTTTAGACAGGGCACCTTGAGGACGGAGCTGAGAAGCTTCTCAATGAACCAGAACGATGAACAACCTGCACTGAAGCTGATGTCACTCCTGCAGTTCCACACAGCTGAGGCTCAAATAAGACAGGGGGGAATCTCCCATTTCCATCAAACAACATATCTCACTGGGCTAAAATAAATAATTGATCATGTTGACAATAAATAATAAATTAAGACTTTATTCAAAACGTTTGGCCCGACAACTGAAGCGGCCCCTGAAACAGGGAAACATGATTACTACCGTATCTAAGCTCATATTGATGAGTTTATCATGCTTTGAAAAATGATAGCATGTAAGAGTGTGTGTGTCAGTGTGTGTGTCAGTCTGTGTGCCAGTGCGTCAGGTGGTTGTAACGTCTATTAATAGCACAATGACATTCTTCAGCTTGTGGATGAAGACAGCTACAGTATCAACAGCATCTGCCCCAGTTAATAAAAAAAATTCTGATTGTCAAAAAAGTCACACACGCACACGCATTAACATGCACACAATCTGTGTGTTACTTTGGGGGATTTTACATGTAAATCAGGAAAAACTTCTAGCGAAACATTTGAATTAGTAAATCTAATTTATTGGGCACAGAGGAACAGACTTTGATGCTCAGACCCCAGCGGGAAGTGGAAGGTCCACGGTGTGGCACCGTGCTGAAGTGCCCTCAGGCCAGATACTGAGCCGTAAGCTGCCCTGGTGGCTGTGCCCTCAGTGTGTGAGTGATGTGCGATAGAGAAAGAGCTGCACACAGATGCACCATGAATGTGTGTGTGAGTATAAAACTGGACTTTAAAGCGCTTTCAGATTAGAAAGCTGCGACATAAATACAAACAATTTACCCTTTACTTCCCCCCGGACACTGATGGGCAACAGAGCATGGAGTTGAGACTTCTCATGAAGGCTTCTGATTGGATGGTCAAAGGAAGATGACCCGGTATCCAGAGTTCAGGGCAGTCACTCATACCCCCTTTCCATCAAAGTGAAATGTGCTGGGCTGGTGTTAGTACTGGTTCAGAGCTGGTTCCTTTTGCGAACATTATGGGAACATTTCGATTCCTAGTCACGCAGAATGTAACATGTTACTCTCTGCCCTCAGCATCGTGGTTAAGTCATTGTACGTTTAGTCCCTTAAGTCCTGTAAGGTGATAGTGTTTATCCTATGTGGACATATTGTGCGCAAACATGTCTCGCACAAATGGAAATGGAGACAACAAAGTCATGTTACTGAACTGACAACTGAGTGACAGCTCACAGGTGATTGGCTCAAGGTCAGCGTGTCAGGTTGTCATTGGATGAAAAGAGAGAATGAGCTCAGCCATTCAAAAGACGTCAGTCGCTTCCATAGCTTCATTTCATGGAGATTTACCATAACCCTACCTGTCCGGCCTCTTTTAACAACTTTAGTGTTCGGGTATGACTTTTATATTATGCCTGACCAAGAGTGGACTCCTCCACAGGAATGTTTTAGATGAGGATGTTTCATGTTTTGTTGGGATTGGCCATCCTGTCCCCGGTATTGAGATAAGGTGGATTTCAGTGTCCTCTCTCCAGAAGATAATAAACAACCCTGACAAGACTTACACTCACCTACACTTGTTATCTGCTCCCTTTGTAAGGACAGAGGATAAAGAATACTGAAAGGCTTCCATTGTACTTCAAGGGTTTTGGTTTGAACCAAGATCTTTTGACTGATCTGTGGAGTTATAAATTCAAGTAAAGAAGTTCTTCCATGTAGCCTAAGAACAGAAACACACACACAGTGAAAAAGCCAACAACCTAAAAATAGAAGCTGCTGCAGGCGAGAATCTTTTCTTTTAATCAAGAGTCGTCAATTAGCCTAATGGCTGCCTCGGTAAAATGAACTGTTGAACACCAATTATAGTAGAAGTTTGAAAGTATTACATCCTCAGTGGCAGACTTATGTTCAGAGCCACACAGAGACACGTGTAGGTTTTAAAGGTTTTAATGTGAATTGATCAGGAGCAGGAATCTAAGACTGAGGATTTGTTTCATAGATCCACAGTGGAGCAGGCAGTACTGGAAGCTGGCTGAATATTATATTGCTTGAGCCACAGACTGTAAATTAGATGGACGACGTAAGGGCTCGCTAAAATAAAAACCGAAATGGCTTGATCGCCCCCTAGTGGCTGGCTGCATTATAGGTCATAAACCCCACCTCCTGGACAAAAAGGAAAAGGTCAAAATACATTGGGTTTAAAAACGGGCTGAAACTTCATGATTCCTCACTATTTGAGATTTAAGAAAGTACATCAAGTGCTAATTCAAATTTTTGCATAATTCATTTTTCCATTTCAAATGTTAAACACAGACGGACGAGAATGAACTGACAGCGAATAAATTTATATGTATCCAATGGGAAGTGTACAACATGCAGTTCAGATAATGAATAATCATTAGATATGAGATATTATTACAGTTACATTATCTGTCACCATTATGTGCACTCTCAAGGCTCCAGCTGCACTGTTCACTTCATGCAAATTAGCTCTTTCTCCGTGTCTGTGCGATCCTGTTGTGCAGCTAATGTTTGCATGAGATTAAAAGACCCATTTGTAATGGACCCATTTATACCTCATTTGCAATTAAACGACAATAAACGTGTGTTATGGATGCCGTTGACATCACGTATGCTTCGGTTACAGGCAGCAGAGAGATAATGATACGACCACAAGAAGGACTGAGGGAAAGTCCCTGAAAGATGATGGTGCCAACCATGTAATAATTTATGATATATAACATAATAATGTAAACTGTAGATGCTTTAAGTAACATATGGATTTATGTTTTAGTTATCGATGAAGAAATGAATGAAATAACCATTTAAATGTGGCTGCCCCCACATACTGGGCAACCATGAAACCTGTAGCTTCCAGTTCATCTGATATAGTGACAATGGCCACTGGACAAACATTTATACATAATTAAAAATTGGAACACGTGTTTACTAAGGGCTTCATCAGTAGGTAATTAAACAGCAGTTAGTGCACTGTAATGTAAATTGTTGCTGCATTTGCAGATATAAAATGTGAAAGTGAAATTGCTTAAGATGTGGCAAACAACTCAGAGGCCAAATTCATCAAAATGCAAACATCGCCAGCTTTTTTCTCAGATAAACAAAAGATTTAAAAGATATGAAAAAGGTCCAGACACAGCAGAGCCAGCGGCAGTTGAAGTAACACAGAAATAAATGGGCTGGTGCCTTTTCCTTTTTCTCAAGATCAGCAGCCCTGCCATTTTATACTTGAAAAAAAAGATTAAATTCCCTGAGCAGTGGAACAGAACTGAGAAATGTTACTTCAAAACCATTTTTTGAAACAATAGCTAGATCCAGCATTTGTCACTATGTGGGAATGTTTCAGAACAAAACAGGGGAGGAAGTAAAATTACTTCCATCTCTGATTTCCTCCCAATAAAGGAGGTTTAACAGGACATGATTAAACAGCTGTAGAAAATGTGAGCAAGAAATTAAATCTCTCCTCAGACCTGCTGCTGCAGTTCAACCGGTTTGTATCTCCATCAGATATTATTTAAGTGTTGAAATAACTAACAAGGTAAAATACCTACAACTGAATATAAATATATATAAATAAGAACAAAATGTATTTAATGTTTTGCATCGAGTGCAATAAAACTGATATATTTGACCAAACACAACATTATTATGTTCTTGAGTCTGAAGCATCACAGTATTTTCCAGTCAGAGGATTAGATTGTAAATAAAGATGGATGACATCTTCCTAAGATTTAAGGCAAACCAGCCGACTCTGCTGTGTGTTGAGCTGCATCCTAAACAACGTTGTCATTTGTTTTGTCGTGTGAAATTTAAATCTCCAAAGAAACATACAAATACATACATAATACTGTTGCACTCTGAAATATATCCACCATCCTCTTCCTGTGACGCTTATCCTTTTGAGGGTACTGGGGAGAGCATATCCCAGTTGATGTCTGACGAGAGGCTGAGTTCACCCTGGACAGCTCAACCCACTGAGACAAACATATACCTGACTCCACTTATGGTAAATGGTCTATACTTATTTAAAACTTGCCTTAATGTGCAGCACTTTCACACACCATGCATACACTGCCTGGGCAATTGTGGGGGAAGTAGCTTGTCCAAGAACACTAAGGGATGTGGAATGTGGGAGATGGAGGTCGAGTCGCCGAGCTCCTGGCTCCACCGCTCCGCTCCACCTCCTGAGCCACAGCTGCCTCAGTTACCTTTACCTGAATGTGTACGACTTTGGACTGTGAGAGGAGGAAGGGGCCTAAAGAAAGCCAACACAGACTGATGGAAAACAAGCAAATACAACTCATAGAGCCAGGATTCAAACCAGGAACCATCTTGCCCCCACAATGCACCGCCCCCTTGTAAAGTACATATATGTTACTTCCCTCCACAGGGGATGGAAAGTATAAATAGTCATCATCAGTGTCTGATTCATTCAAGTGTTGACCTGTATTGTAGCACCTCCCCCGGTGCTAAAGCTCCCAGGTGGGGGAGTGCTCCCTCACTCCCTCACCTGACTCCAGCATCACCTGGAGAGGGACTTGTGTCTGTACAAGGTTCGAGAGCCGCCCCTGCGCCTTTAAGACTCCATGTGGTCAGCTCCACATCCCACTGTCCCCCCTGGCAGCTCCGTGTGGGAGCACGCTTCCAAAGTTTGACTGGGGAATACGAGGGAACAGTGGAGAGGGGCGGCTGCAGCGAAACACACCGCGATCCTCATCTTCTTCATCATCTGAGGAGGAGGAGGAGGGAAGGACCGTAGCTCGTCTGTGCGGGAGGGTCCCACTCCTCATCGGGCGATAAGAACAAAGAGATGGCCGAGCGGATCCTCGGTTTATGAAACCCAACAAAGGTGAAGGTAGCGCGGTGTGTGTGTGTCTGTGTGTGTGTGTGTGTGCGTATAGCTGGAGGAAGGGTCCCCCGGCTGAAGCCTCCTCTTCCTCCTCCCTCAGCCATGCCGCTTCTGCTCCGCTCGCTGATGTTCGGCTTGCTCACGCTGCTGGTGGTGGTCCTGATCATTGACGATATCGCAGAAGTGGAAGAAGAAACTGCGTAAGTCTCCCACCTTCATTTTACGCGTGCATGCACAGTGCAACACAGAAAAAGAGAGAGTGTGTGTGTGTGTCTGCGTGCGTTTGTGTGCGTGTGTGTGTGTATGTGAGAGAGAGAGTAGAGTCTATATTGTGTTCTTGTCCTATAGGTTATTTTGTTTCCTGCAGGTTTTCCCCAGATGTAATCTATGAAGTAGAAGGGATGGGGGTGAGGAGTGTAATAAATGAGAGCATTTTTATGTTGAAGTTTTGCATTGAATGTGGAGTGTATTTATATATATATATATATAAATATATGAATGTGTGTGTGGTTTGTTACTTCATTTGTAACACTCGGGTGCAGCAGTAGCAGCTGTTCAGACAGCAGCCTGCCTGGGTCTCCAAGGATTAGGCTATTTGTCTTGCAGCAGCCGGCATGCGGGATAGGATACATTTACACTGAGAGAGAGAGAGAGAGAGAGAGAGAGAGAGAGAGAGAGAGAGAGAGAGAGAGAGAAAGAGAAAGAGAGAGTGTGTGTGTGTGTGTGAGACAACAAAAGAGAACAAAAGAGGCTCTCCTCTTCTTTTATTTCTCTTTTTTCACACTTTGAAATCTGGAGCAGTGCAGCAAAAAGCTTTCCAGTCACACACTCGTGTCCCGCCTGCATTTGACCTGCAAGAAAAATACTGTGTATTCCTAATTTTAGCTTT
Organism: Pseudopleuronectes americanus; assembly: GCA_038501795.1. Taxonomy (NCBI): domain Eukaryota; kingdom Metazoa; phylum Chordata; class Actinopteri; order Pleuronectiformes; family Pleuronectidae; genus Pseudopleuronectes; species Pseudopleuronectes americanus. Next base: position 11,122,095 of record CM076720.1, on the reverse strand, counting down.
TAATACCACATGTCCTGACATCAACATCCTACGCTTCTTTTCATTTATTTGTCTCTCTGTGTGCGTGTGTGTGTTTTTGTGTGTGTATGTGTTTGTCATTAGTACATTTCTCTTTCAGCAAAAACATTTTGTTTGGAATGCAATCACCCAGACTGTGGTGTCACTTTATAATGGGGTCATATCGGTTTTGTGATTTCGCCGTGGGAAGAAGAAGCAGAACCAAGTGTGTGTCTGCATAAACGCAGCCTAACACATCACTAATAAATAGATCTGTCCGAGCGGCATGTCTCTCAGTTTCAGCTCCGCTCTGCTGTGTTGTTTCACCACATGTGGTCAAGGTCATGATGTGCAAAACTTGCCTAATCTGAATGTTGGGAGAATACGCAGTGCTTACTGTAACTGCGTCTAGGCCGGCGTATTCAAACAGCATCCTGAAGAGACTGCTCACCTCCCTGTGAAAAGAAAAACCTCCTGACAGTATAATGTGGCTCCATTTAGACCACATTTCTCCTCATTACATCAGCGGATGGGCCCATGGTGGGTTGCTCTAAAAATACCTTGATACGTGCCTCTCACCTTCACTGTATCTTAAGAGAAGGATGTGGAGTGCGCCTGTTAGTGAGTGGCCGACAGTGGGTTTCATTTACTGTTACACAATGTGATTACAGGAAGGATCGGTCCATTATCAAGCGAGAATTCTGGCTGCAGCGTGTGATTCATAATTCAATCTAAAGCCTTCTTTCGCTTCTAGGAACACTGGACGTTCAAAGAAGACGAACTCGCAGAGGCTTGTGCCTAAACCACACACAAGGTAGGAAATCTAATTATCTCCACACACACACACACACACACACACACACACACACACACACACACACACACACACACACTCACACAAATACATACAGTAAGTACAGACCACCAGTGGGGGGCTTACTCCATATGATTATCTGATGTCATTACTTTGGATCCTATGCAGCCTTGTTAACACAGTGAGTCATTCACAGTCAGGGTATAGAGGGCAGCTGCTATAAATATCCATCAAAGTGATGGTGGGATCAATGGAAGTAAAAAATGCTGTATTTCAAATAATAAACCTTTATTGCTTGTTCGTAACTTCCATGTGCAGGGAGGTTTTGTTTATGCACAGTGGAGAAACAATTCAGATAAACACCTCTGTGCAGAAATGCTCCAGTACGAAGAAAAGTCCTGCATCTAATATTGTACTTAAAGGTTCAGTGTGAAGGATTTAGTGACAACTAGTGGTGAAGTTGCATGTTGCAGCTGAATTCCCCTCACCTCACCCTCCCCATCCAAACATTGAAGAGAACCTTTGGTAGTCTTCAGTTGTCAAAAAACTCAAAAGGTGTTTTAATTTGTCCAGTCTGGGCTACTGTAATAAACGTGGCAGCCTCCGTAGAGAGGAACTGCTCCCGATGTTAGAATATAAAGTATTTAAATATAAAAGCTCATTCGAGGGTAAAGGAAACAACAATTCATCCAATTTAGATGAAAGGCTCTAGTGAAAACATCTCTAGGATTATTTTATATTCAATTTCTGGGCTTTTAATTAACAGTACATAAGAGATGTAGCCAAAAGTACCTCAGAAGTAATTTAACTGTTGCTGGAGCTAATTTAAACTACTTTATAATATTGATCTGTAACTGGTATCAAAAGGAGCAAAATAGGTTTAGTGCAATGAAAAGTAGTATATTTCCTTCTAATACATACCAAAGTAAAAATATATATTAAATGTTAATGCGTAGTATGAAATGTTAATGCTAAATTAAGTTGCACTTACAATTGTCTCAAAATGCGCTTTGAAGGTCTAAATTCTATCATCTGAATTTAGGTCTGAAAGTCTAGAATACATTAAAATGTCATGTAATAGGTCTTCAATATAATTAGGTTGGTCTTTTTATGTTAAATTTATTGCTACTTCTTCTTCACTTTTAAATGAGATTCATTTTCCTTTTAAGAGAAGTGTTTCGGCAGCATGCCCCGTTTGTAAGGTCTCTGTGTTTTGTAATTCTTTCTCAAGGATACAATTCTGGGGCTCCCAGATTCCTTTATATCTGTGGTACTTGACATTGGTCTTACATTTCTTTGATTATGTTGTTAAAGTCTTAATTTGAACTTGTTGAATCCTGTGGAAACTGACTCATGTACTAGCAGCACTAAATGTTACATTTCCCAAATAGCAGATTTATCTCAGAATGCTCTCAAATATGACATCATGTCACATAAAACCCTTTAATCAGGGGGAAGGAATGGAAAGTTACACAAATAATGATGAGAATTGTAAAGATCATCATCGTGTATCTATAACATGACTGTTTGCTGTCTCATAGAAAGACTCCAGTACACGTGGATCCGACCTCTCTGACAAGATTGAGCACAGAAACAAATCATCATCATGGTCCGAGCTCCAATACGACCACCAACTGGACCTTCAACAAGACGCTCTCCAACCTCATCAGGCAGATTCCTCCACAGTTATCTCTTCTGATTATCTGTTTTACGCTCGACCAAACTCAAGTCTTTCAACTCGTTTTCATCTTCTCTTCTCGCAGGAAGAACGTCCTGAGATTCCTCGATCCAGAGAGAGACATCTCCATTCTGAAGGGCACTCTGAAACCTGGAGACATCATCCACTATGTGTTCGACCGCCACAGCACGACCAACATCTCTGAGAACCTCTACCGACTTTTGCCGACTGTTTCCCCCATGAAGAACCAGCATCACAGGCGCTGCGCCATCGTGGGCAATTCAGGGGTCCTGCTGAACAGCAGCTGCGGACAGGAGATCGACTCTCACGACTTCGTTATCAGGTTGGTGTTTTTTTTGTGATGAAAATGTGAGGATTTGTGATTCAGGGTTGGAAATGTCCCTCTTGACTTAATAAAACCCGCAGGTTAAAGTGAAATGTAATTGAATTGGATTAGCAAATTAGTTTCAGTCTTGCTTTATCTCACTTTTACCGAGACTATAATTCTCATTGAAGTGATAATCACTCTCTGGAGTTCTTAGTTTAATTCAGGTTTGAAGTCGGTGGTCGCACAGCTGGAATTATATTAATTGCACTTTCCTAGTTAGAACCCGCTGTCGCAGCTTTTGAACGATTTAAAGTTGGAAACAAAACTGGCAGAACGACAGCAATTAAATGCATGATTATACGTGAAGTTGGTCTTTTTGAAAAGCTCTGGGATCCAGCAGCAACGCGCTGAGCGTTTTTTTTCACACACCGGTACTCTCAGGGGTCCTGCTCTCATTTTACCCAGAGAACTGTGTTTGTGGAGCCAGCAGCCAGCTCTGCTTTGTGTTTGAGTTGCACGCAATAGCAGTCACTGAGCGGGTTATTTGTCACTATTCATACCCCAAAAGTAAATGTTGTCAATTAAAATGGAAAAGTATCGTGTGCATAGCCTCACAAAACATGCAGAGGTAGTGTATCTCTAATGTAAAAGCATCCTCTCATTAATCATCGCTGTGTAAAGGGAGCAGGAAAGTAGCCGTCAGTGGTAGCACCTCATCGAGCTGATTGATTGATCGCTTTATTGGCCTCAAAGCGTCTAAATGTCCCTTTTTAAAATTCGTTATTATATTTGTTGTCTTTTTGTCTTGTCCTTTCTAAGTGCTCATGCTGATGAGGGGAGGTCATGATTTATGGACTGGGGCTGTATGATGATAATGCCGGGTCACGGCGCTAATGGTTGGCTGAAGGCAGACGACAGCGGATGTGGCATTTTGAGAAGCTCAGGAATTTTCTCTGGCATTCACGAACGACATGGAGAGATAATATCTTGGCTAAATATAGTCCTCTGCCCCACGCTTGGTTTCCACTAAGTAGGTTGACAGTGTTTTGGGGTGAGAGATATAGATGATTGTAGCTCAGTGTGACAGTAACGTCAAGGAAAGACTCGCTACTCAGCAAATTATTAGAATTTTAAAAAATGTGGGTCGTCTCTTGTCTCTCTCCAGTGAAAGGAGGCAGATTGATCGTCAAAGTCTTTTCTTCAGCATTGATACTAACGTCGTTAATATTGATTCCAAAACAATGGATCCATCTCAAGTTATCTGCTTCTCTGCTGCTGCCTGTGATCCTCGTATGAAGTCCATAGAAATCCAGAAGTGGATGTGAGAACACAGCAGGGGATCCCCCGCTGCTTTCACTGTGAGCGAGTGCAACAGATGCAAGAATGAAAAACATTTACTTTATACATTTTTCGCTAAGATAATCTATGTTTTGTTAAGTAGTTCTTATAACAATGATGTTTGTTCAAGTGCTCTTTTGTGTGGTGAGTTTGGTTTCATTTAGTTATTTGATGCTATAATAATTGGGTGAAATGTCATGATTGACAGCGGAGCCTGGACTCATGATTGGTCAAGCGTGTGAATAGATGGTCCCTCGTTACCGCGGCTGCATCCCCTGATCACGGCTGCACAGACTCTGGCTCCAGGTGTTCGTATCCAGGATATCTTTGCTCTATTTCTGGATAGTGGGAGGAAGTGGAGACACATGCGCACAGGGATCGTCTGTTTAATTCAGAGAATTCTCACAGGACATATTTATTCACAGTTAGAAACACTTTTTATGTTTAAACAGGCATGTGATTAAATATTTAAGAGATGATAGTTAAATGAAACATCTCTGTCTGCTAATTATTTGGAGTTAATTAAGATAAATGAAGCACGAGACCCACACTACAGTAATTAAATTAACTTTAAATGATAAAAAATGTTTTGTATCATTATTTGTGATTCTTGGCCTGTTTAAAAACCTCTATAATTGTCCTAGTTTAAACAAAACAAAGGAAGGAACAGGCTCCCCTACCCGCCTTTGTACAGAATCTCTTAAAATTCATTAGGGTGCTACAGGAGCCGTCAGGAGCAGCAGTCCACTGAAATCACACACTCATATTCCTCTTAATTGTTTTAAATGAACTCATTATTAGAGTCAACGACACCCTGAGACGTCTCAGGCTTTGCCTTTCCAAGTGTGTGGTTTAATAAAAAGAAAAATGTGTGAATACTCATTATAAATGGATCATAGCTTTTATCAGTTACCAAATGTAGAGATTAGAGTTGTTATCAATAGGATGAGCCCGTCTCCTCCAATGAAACACCTGTAGCAAGCTGGTTTGAAGCTGTTTTTAGTCTAAATGAGATAGACTGTATATTAAGATGAACGACACATTTCCACATCCTCGCAGAAATGAAGCCAAAATATCCCAGATATGAAAGCTGCCATCTTGCACCGTAGAGATCTGCAGCACTATCGAGATCTGGCTGATAAACCTGTCCGACCAATCCCGAGTCAGCCTCAGCTGTCAATCATTGCATTTCAACCTGTTTTCACAGCATCAAATAAGTAATTTAAGCCAAGCTTATCAAGAAAATTTGCTCTTTAATACCTTCAAACTGTTCTGACTTTTGAGTTTGGTCCACTAACATACTGTTAATGAGCTGCAGGTTAAGAACTATACTGCATCTATCCACCAGGGGGTGATCAAGACACTTTGGCTTCACTTAGGGAGGTCCTCCATCTTTATAGCCTATTGTTCCTGTATGATAAGAATCAACACATTTGATGTCACTGATCTTGAGTGACCAATGCTTTCTTTTCCCAAGGTGTAACCTGGCCCCATTGGAGGAGTACTCCTGGGACGTGGGGACGCGAACCAGCCTGGTGACCATGAACCCGTCGGTGGTGCAGCGGGCCTTCCAGGACCTGGTCAGTGACGAGTGGAGGGATCGCTTCCTGCAGCGGCTACAGAGCCTCAGCGGTAGCGTGCTCTGGATCCCAGCGTTCATGGCCAAGGGGGGAGAGGAGCGCGTGGAGTGGGCGCTCCGTCTCATCCTGCTTCACACTGTGGACGTACGCACCGCCTTCCCCTCCCTGCGCCTCCTCCACGCTGTCAGAGGGTAAGATCACAGCTCAGGCCCACCTGACAGAGCAGTAATGAAGGGGTGGGCAAACTCTAATCTGCAGCCCAGGTGGCTATTTTTAAAAAGGGGAATTAAAGCTAATCAGCCAGAGGGAGGAAGCCTCTCGTCTCCTCACTCGAGTTGTCTCACCACATCTGTCTTAATCAAGTGTGAAATGTGTTTGATCCTGAAACGAAAGGCATAGTTTGAGTTTTATTTGCAGACAAGGATCATTTGTCTCTCCCGAAGGAACACTCTGACATTTTAGAATATACACTCAGGGAATCAGAAGAACAGGAAGTACCTCTCTTATGAACAGTGGAAACAGGGGGGAGTTTGCTCGACTCTGTTCAAAGTTGAAAAGCTCCTTTGCTATATACTATGCAATATGCTATAGCTACATTACTCCTTAGGAAAGGCTAACAGCCGATCTCCCCAACTTAAAGAAAGTGGAAAAAATGTCCTGGATCCTGGTTGATTCGAATCTGCCACAAAATATCATGAAAATCGGTTCTGTCGTTTTTGAGGTAATCGGCCAACTAACCAACAACCGGAAATTAAAACATAACCTCCTTGGTGGATGTTCTTACACCTACCAACAACCAGCATGTTCATCGTCTTTGTTTAGCTTATTAGCATGCTATCGTATTCTGTGGATGAGGCTGAATATGATGACTAGCTGTTGAGACGTTTCACTCAAACCACTCGTGAACCTCATGATGGCGCTAGAGTTAATTGTTTGTTGAATTAATAATTTAGGAACCATGTATTTATTTATGACAAACTTAATATAAAGATGGACGACATTACTTCCTACAAAACCTTTTCCATGTTATTTGGTGGGACACAGAGCAAACAAAAATGCCAAATTACCTGTCAAATTATGTTATTGAAAAAATATGGCAGCATTCGTATCTTGGATAGTCTGATGAAGTGTAGATGCTTCGTTCATCAAAATTTGCAGTCAGTAATAAAATTCTATTCATCCAGTGGTTCTCACAGTGGAGACTGACACGTAGGCTAAGATTTCCTTTACCAAAGCCATTTGTGCTTTCACTGGGCGTTTCCCTGCTTTATTTCTCAGGCGGGCACAGTTAATTCAATGTGAGGTTGCAAGGCAACCTATTGATTCCTAATGTAACTCTAATTGAGAAAGCAAATGAGCATTTCCCCCAAACTATTCATTTAATTGAGGTTTATTTTCCCACAGTTTGACCAGATGTTCATTGTCGACCTTTCACACTGATTCACGGTCTGCATTTATGAAAAAGATTCTAATGTCACATTTAATTTGTGAAGAGATCAGTTTGTGTTCATGTAAAAGCTCATTTGTTGACTCCAAATTTAGACTCTGTTGCTCCCAGGCGTCTGCATGAAGCTCGGGAGCAGAACACATGAACATAACAGGACTCGTTTAGTTTGTACATTCTGCTGATCCTTATTATTTGTGATGATTTGTTTTGGAGCTGGTCAAGGATCTTCTTTGAGCATTTGTGTGCATGGTTTTTTTTTCTGCCTTCAGGTCTGTTATAAAATGCCTCTCTGCTTCTTTTTTTTGCTTTCCTTTACTTGCTCTCTCTCTCTCGCTCTCTCTCTCTCCCACTCTCTCTCTCTCTCTCTCTCTCTCTCTCTCTCTCTCTCTCTCTCTCCCACTCTCTCTCTCTCTCTGTCTCTCTCTCTCTCTCGCTCTCTCTCTCTGTCCCTCTCTTGTTACAAACACACATTGCTCCGGAGCTTTCCTGCCTCGTTAAAAACCTCTGCTGGTCAGTGACCACATTATGTGATTCTGTATGCCCCATCTAACACTCGGTATTGCAAAAGGGGAAGAATTGGGCCATGATTTTGTAAGTCAAACGTCTGAGAGATCACTTACCAGAGAGATAATTTCCCTGAGTTCTTGTTTCAGGTGAAATTCATTCCTCTGTCCTTTTTGTTCGTGGTGTCTGATGAACGCTGCCTCTGACCTTGTCCTTTTCTCCATAAGGCTGAACCACAGCCAAAAGGCTCTGCTCATTTGCCACATCACATGATCGTCTCTCTCTCTCTGGTTGTTTGGGATGCTCATCACCTGCCGTAGTGTTTGGCTGAATTTTAAACCTGCCCACTGTTCGCCCTTCACGCCGCGTGAACCGCTCTAAATAGCACAACCTCTGCATCCCCACACAACCTTCCACACTAACCACAGACAGTGTGAGGAGAGCCAGGAGAGGCTGTAATAGCAGAGTGGCTGAAAAAATTAGCTTGTGAGGGGAAAGGAAAATTGTGTTGGGCAGTCGACATTTGACCCCCTGATCCTGAGGCTGCTCCTGAGGCCAGGAGGGGATCGCACTGGAACAAGAGTTTAGAGGTCATGAGGGGTGAGATGATTCCAAATACAAATCTGAAATAGCAAAGCAAACGTACACAGTCTCGTATCGGGACACAGGATGACAGAAACGTGAACTTGCTGCCGGTTCATCCTGTTCAGCTCTCATTACTTCATTCTGTAGAAATCAATCAAATTTTATTTATATAGCATCTTTTATACAGATTAAAATAGTAATTAAAAGCTAAAATAAAAATAAAAACTAGTTAATCAAAGAATACATACCTATAATAGTAACATAATTACTTTGTATTAATTAACATTAAATTATTTGTAAAAATTAAATAATACACCATATTTAATCAAACCCCAGGCTAAAGAGATGTTCTAAAGCTTTGGTAGCAAGATTTTGAAACTTCCTGTCCTTAGCTAAATGAATCTTACCAGAAGACCTGTGGAGCCGTACTGGTTCATACCCTGTGAGCATATGTGACATTTATTCTGGAATCTTACTGACAACCGTTCTAGGGAACCTAGTACAAAAGTAATGTGGCCAGTGTTTAGCACTGAGTCTGCAGAGTTCTGAATCACCTGCAGCAGATTTGGTGAGACCAGACAGGAGCTGTGGCTGGTCATGATGAAAGCCTACAACAGTTTTTCTCTGTCACTCACACTAATGTTTTTAAAAGCTCCATATTGAGAAAAGACCCACTTGAGCCTTCAGTTTAAATCTGAGTCAAAATCCACACCAAGGTTTCCTGCTCATTGGCTCATCTCAAACTCATCTCAAATTCAGCCTTCAGGAGTTTTTTTTGCTTACAGTTTGAAGCTGTGCTGATGTGGTGAGACGAATCAGTCCTTCGCTGCACCACTCCTATTATTTCTACTGTGACTTTGACTTGAGACTCGAGCTACAGAAATTATTTGTTTCCTGTGCAGATGACTGCGCAGGTATCCAGGAAGTGGCCATGGATTAAATACTCCCTATTTAGTAGGTTTTGAATTTTGAAATGTGTGGAAGGACCATGTTTTAACGTGTCGTAATTGAGGCTGCAATTAATGAAAAATAAAAATGAAAATAGTAAAAAATGCAGCAAATCTTCATATTTGAGAAGCTTTTAATCTATCAGCTGCTTGAGTGAGAAGATAGGGTTTGATGGTTTTCGGAGGATTAGACTTGTTGATATTTTTTGGGAATTAATCCACAAAGAAAAAGAGCATGAAAATGAAAGTTCACTTATCGATTATCTGTGAATAGACTTGTGTAAAGTTCTTTAAGGGGCAGTTAATCGGTCAATAACAGAAAAACATCCCTGGCAACCTCTCAATTTCTACATGTGTGGCTTGTTAGGATTCAGCTCCAGCCGACTGTATTATAATTTATTTCCAAACCCAGAGGGAGAAACTGAAGAAGAGGAGTGTACTGCTTCCTCATGAATACTGACTTCCCTTTGCTTACTGAAAAAGAGCTGTGGACACCTCGAACAGATTCTGCCTCAGACGTGAAGCTGTGAATTTGTTCCTGCTGCATTCTGACATGGGCTCACGTGGACATTTTACCAGGGAACATGCAGGAGAAGTTGTGCAGAATGTCTGGAGCAACTGACTCTGATATTTGCGTTCTCACATGCAGACCCTCTGGAAGATTTCATGTCCGCAGTTCCGTGCAGTTGTGAAAGCAGCTTTTCACTTTTTTCTAGTTAATGTCCTGTCTGTCTTTGTCAACAGGTATTGGCTGACCAACAACGTCCACATCAAGCGTCCGACCACCGGCCTCCTCATGTACACGATGGCCACTCGCTTCTGTGATGAGATCCATCTCTACGGCTTCTGGCCGTTCGCGCTCGACCCGCAGGGCAAACCGGTCAAATACCACTACTACGACACTCTGAAGTACGAGTACACATCCAGGTCCAGTCCACACACCATGCCTCTGGAGTTCAGGACCCTCAACGCATTGCACAGACAGGGGGCGCTCCGGCTCCACACTGGGACCTGCGACGCTGAGACAAAACCACAGAAGGAGCTGCAGAGCCAGTAGCCTGATGGAAGATTGTCATGGAAACCATCATCTTTACTGAGTATACTTTGTACAAACAGTTTTCTTCTTACTGTACTTTTATGAAACTTGAATAACTTATTTTCAGTAATTCAAACAAATTACTAGTTTTTCTATTACAAGCTCTTTTAGTGACTAATTTATCTGGTGCATTTTACCTTTTAATGAGATTTCTATGACAAAATTTGAATAATGAAACCCTTTTTTGTCCAGCTCATTTTAACCTAGGTTCCCAGTGTGATTAGTGTCTACCATTTAATAATTCAAAACACATTTGTGTATTTAACTTAGCTATAACATGCCATAAATGAAAAGTCCCCATTTAAAATAGGATAGGGCTTCATTAGGAAGTTTGTTGTGTCAGAATGGGAACAATGGGAACAGCACGTGGAGGTGACAAAATGAATGTTGTGAGTCTCCGGTTGGGCCACAAGATGGAAGCACTTAACGTTGAGAGGGAATGATGACGATGAAAGGAAAGTGGGTCAACTCTTCAAACACTTGTTTTTAAAATATAACAAACCCTTTTCATTAGGCTCTTTGATAAAACAGTTATTCGATATTTATATATTCCCCTCTAATTGAGGACATTTGACATGTATGCCTTTGTAGCTTGAAGTACCTTTTAGAATGTTCATATTAAACCAGTTAATTCATAAGCATCAATTTAAATAGTGAACATGTTGGGTTACCTTGGGAGCCAGTGAACGGATAGAGGCATGTTGGATCTGGCTCGGCTACTGTGAGATTGTCACGGCTGTTCACATAAGTATATTTACACAGGCGTAGTAAACCCCCTTTGTAAACTTCTCTTTAAGAACACCAGCCCTGTTTCCACACTGACTGTCAGACTGTAGCTCTGTGGTGGTTGAAACAGTTAATGAATGTAGTGGTGATGTTCTTACACTGTAAGAAATGAGCCCTGTAATGTGCTTTAAATTAATTCCTGAGCAGATGTAGCGATGCTCTCAGTGCAACAACACTGAGAAGAGGAGGAGCTGAGGAGTTGTTCGTCTCAATTCAATTGAAATGTTCTATAATGTGTTTAGCTTAGTATTCAACCAATATAGGTTGAGAGAGATATGTGTGGATTTGATGACACTGCCAGTATTTGTGCCTATGATATAATTAAATTTGCCCATTTCGAATCGGACCAATCACATGAACATGACTTTTTGCTTCTAAAGCCAAGACGTGTTCATCAAAACTTTAATAAAACTAACAGAATGTGCAAAAAAGTGTATTTTAATGCAAGTCTGTCGACTTGTAGTTCTTGCCAGGGATGAAACTCCATTTCAGCGCCAGACTGAACTTTCCAAACTATTTAATTCTTGGTTTATATTTTTGTACTTCTAAGCTCCTACTCAGTAAAAGTCGGGTTTTTAGGGAGTTTTTCAGGAGTCGTCATGACACTGGGCGTTTTTGCCGTAAAACTCTTTTATGGGTATTTTTCTGGAACAGTTAATATAAATAATTAACCGAAGTATTTGAAATATTCCAAAAGCTCCTGCAGAAAAACAAGTAGCCTCTCATGCGCTCCCGCCTCATGTGATTTGTCCATAAAAGTGTTGTTTTGACAGGATGTGCCTGTTGACATTGATGTTGGCCTTATTTCTTTGCCAGTTAAGTTAAGAATAGACATCAAAGTGGTACTAGAGACGTCAGCAGCGTGAAACAATGAAGGGTTTATTTGTGAAGGCTTTTTTGCGCTAGGCAAAAAACAGACACACTCTGTGACCAGCACTTAAGTTAATTAACCCAGAGTCTGGTTTGTAAAAACCTTGGCCTGACATTCTGCTGTGAGACTGTGGGGATTGTGTTGTGTTGTTCACTATAGGCTACTTTCTCATGTATATTGTATGTTGTATCTCATTTGTTTACTGTCTTACAAGACCAATATTACCTTTTGCATGTTTGTCCTGTCTTAATGCATACAACTTAAGTATATTTCAATTTTGGGGGTTCTTTTAAATATTCTGAATTTCTCAAGGACATGTGAAGTGTATATTTATGACAACGTGAATGTACTTTTCTGTAGCAGAAAATACACAAAGGAGGAGACTGGAAAAAACACAAAACTTCAAGCCTCTTCTTTAAAAACACTTGTAAAGAAGTGGGTTTTATTTCATCAGTGTTTCAAAGAGATGGAAACTGAGGAAATAACTGTGGCGTGCGCGACCAGTCAGGGGCTTTGTTTTCAATAAACTCCCGAAACAGTCTTTTTGTTGCCTTTTAATGTTTTTGGCCTCAATGTGGGATTGAGGAAATTAGCTACAGTCTTCAAATAGCTACCACACTGACGCTGATTCATTTTACGAGAGGAATTTTTCGTCAGCAAATGATTCGGTTACTATAAAAGTCCAGATTTAGCATTTTAACAGAAGACGGGTTTTTCCACGATTTCACACACAACTTGAAATGACATTTAAAAATATTTTACGAGGAGGGGAACAGCACAGGACGACATACAAGGAATAATTTAGCAGAGGAACAAAAATTGATTCTTAAGTTAAATTGAAATAAACATATTCCGATTGAAAAAGCATATAACAACCAACGGTAAAAGGTACAGCGAAGAACATTTATATCAAAAACATGGTTGACGGTTTGTTTAACATCATTATCACTTATATTTGAAACAATGATAATACATGTATCTAATTATCTGTGAATGTCAACACAGGAGAAAAACACAATGTTCTTTCTCAAGTAAAGAAAGAGACTGAAAAGGCTGCACAAGGGCGATGCAGGTTCCTTTTCTCTTATTCAACCAGGGATGGAAGTCATTTGAAAACAGCTGCACCTGTGGGCCACCGTGCACTATCAAATAACACTTTGGATTTAAACTGAAGGTCACCTACAACCCCCACACTATGTGCTGTGCAAACCCAATCTAGGTGCACTCTGCAGTGTTAGGCCACTGAGATTACAGTCAGGGTGCACAGAGGAGAGGGAGCTTTGGGGACTTTCATTTATTTTGAATCTCTCCATTGCATTTGGTATACGATTAAAAATGTAGGACATATGACAAACCAGCTTCTGTTATTTCATCATTCGCAAGAGTGGCTTCGAACAGAAATTGGCAGAAATTGAATATAAGATAATCCTAGTGATGTTTTCACTAATGAGTAATCATCTAATGGGCCCTTTGTATTTAAATACTTTATGTATACATCTGGAGTAGGTCCCCTCTATGGAGGACGCCATGTTTTTTTACATTCGTCCAAACTGGACAAACAAAACAACTTTTGAGTTTTTAATCACAACTAAAAGCTGCCACAGCTTGGAAGGGGAGGGTGAGGCTTTGAGCTGCAACATGGAACTTCACCACTAAATTCTACACACTGAACCTTTAATGGGGAAAATGTATGACTTATTCATCTGGATTTGGTAGAACCTCATTTTTCTTAAAACCAATATCAAACTATTACCATTAAAGCCAGTGTCTGTAAACTGCAAAATAATCCCATTAATGTTGCTTTGAATTTTGTACTGAAACATGTGTTTTAATGAGTTGTCTCGCCCAGCTCCCTCTGAATCTAAACAGATACATCACAAATACATGATAAATCCTCTAACATGCTGTGACTGGTTTATGAAAAACTTTCCAGATATTTCACCCAAATTTAGAAATACTAAAAATCTTCACCAACATCCGTGTGGCACAGAGAAGCAAATCTTCAGGAAAACAAGGCCCTTTTCAAGTTAAACATTACAAAGGTCAGTGAGCCATTAATGGAAATGATTGGGGAGGATGATATGTAACACAGCACTGGCTGCTCAAACACAAAATCTGGTCTCACGACAAGCCAGATTAGAGGATCATTTCTAATGGAGCAACTAGACATGATATTTTCTGACTTTACGTAAGACACTGTCTGCACATTGTGCATGTTATACTTCACTACAGTCTTTAAACCTGTTGATGATATTGTTTAGTGGTTTTTTAATCACATGATCAAACTATAGACTGTATATAAAGATGGACGACATGGACGCTTGCCCATTGGTGGCTGTCTGTAGAAATGGTAGTAAACCCCACCTACTCCATTTTAATGGATGGGACATGGACCAAAATAAAAAGTCCAAATAAACATTTATAAAAAATCGAATCAAAAACGGTTCATTTCTTTTTAATTAGTTCTTATCACACTGATGTTTGTCTAGGTGTTGATTCCTCTCGTATGTTTGGTTTCAGATATTTTGGCGTCATTTTTGTCGAGTGGGATGAGTAGGAGAGGCGTCGTCCATCTTTCTATACAGACTAAGGATCGAACACGCCTGATCACAACAGGTTGCAGCATTCACATTCACAGCATATGGATGTCTTCCATAAATACAAATATATACTGACAGTATTGAAGATTTTCATAAAATTTCGAAAAAACATAAAACTTCAGCTGAGATAGCAGCAAACTAGGAATGTCTTCAAACAACACACCGTAAAAAAAATATACGCTTACTCCATAAAGACAGAGCGTCTTCGACAGTATATATGCACAATACAGTGGTTAGTAGATATATTTGGTATTAAAGTTTTGTTTAAAAAAAATTACTGTGTATAGAACTAGATTTTTCTATCTCTGCAGATTCTACATTAGAATTTAGTATTTTCTGCACGAGATTTGTTGCATGTTAAAGATTTTTCTGCATCAACTGACTTTAGAGGCCACCTGGTATTTATTTAAAGATTACAAACTAGATCACAAAAAGCCTTGATTAACCCTGCATTCTTATAAAGATTCTACACAAACTCTGCAGCTTAACAGACTTCACACTGAAGCTAAAGCACAAACAAAATGATGTAAATGACATTTGGGGCAATGTAAAACTAAAATGCTTAACTCGCATGAGCCATTTTGTTTTGGAGACGACTGACCTCCATGCTCCCTACAGCCAAATCAAAGTAACTAGAGGAAACATCCTGATCTGGGCAAAGTGACTGAGGCCTCAGTCAAGCAGCAAACAATGGTATCCAGGGGGCTCCAGTCTTTTAAACACAGATTAAAGCCACGCACAAGTAGCATATAAAGAATGATTTGGTTAGACTTGACCACAGAAAATAATTAAATAATGGAACCACTTGAGTTGTCCTGCGCCGAACGGGAGGTATCAGATATGCACGTCCACGCTGGGATTCACCTGAAAAGAAAGTGAAAACTCAGAGTTACTCTACATGGATTATTCTGCGGTTCCTGTCTGCATGGCGACCAGGAAACATGCGGACTAATAACTTGCAAGTCAAGAAAGTCCGGCCAAACAGGGCACCATGCCTTCCATTGAGGAAGTGCCTGTGTGTCAAAGAACAATCGAAAAGACGGAAGGGTTAAACCTAAAGTCAACACTGGCTTTCATCACGTTCAAAATGTGTAACTTAAAAATACAAGTTCAAATGCGATTGTTTCATTTCTGTCTGTGTGGTATTTTGTATTTGGTGCCAACCTGGAAAGTTTCATAATCAAAACAGAGTTCCAAGTTGACCTACCTTTAGGCAAGTCAAGATTAAAGGCGTGTTATGACTACAATTGTGTGAAGAGAGATAAGCAGAGGCATTGACAAAAAGGGCAAAACTGTGACACAAGTAGTGCGAGGCAATTTTAAAGTGTTGCAAAAGTTGTTTATAACCTTCAACAGTGTTTTGGTGGATTGAGTCAAAACCCTACTTTATTGTATTTCCTCACGGGCTAAAATAGATAGCATTTCTGTGGAAATAAAGCTACCGTACATTGTGCATTTCAGACGACTTCCTGATCACACACAATGATCAGTATCTCCTCTGTCAACGGCCTAACTTCTTAAATATGTTTAGAACGTTCTCGATGGGTTCATGATCGATCTTCTTCGGGCTGTAGGATCAATAGAAATTAAGAAAGTTAAAATAAAACAACAAACCTGTATTTGACATCAAAGAGCGTTGAGTCGTCGTCGTCGTCGTTCTCCTCATTAAGCGGGGCCATCTCCACACGTTCTGCAGGCGTCGTTATGATATCATATTTTCTCGTTTTTCTGATCCGTCTCCCTGATCTGTGGCAAATTAAAACAGAGCCAAAGATGAGACGGGATGTAACACATACTTTAACACCGAATAAAAGATATTCTCAATTCAATATCATCTACAGCTTTTTTCATGCCAATTTTATTGTAGCTACTTTGGTACTAGAACATTGGTATAATCTGGCAAGTATAGACGTAGGAAGCATTATTTCTCAGCAGTATCCAGCGATAATTGGTATGAAATAATTCATTCAGGAATTTTCCAGTGTATTTGGATAACTGGCTGTAACAATAGCCCCATGTTCTCTGGTTATACCTTCTTAAAAGTGAAGATTTGTGTTTTACTCTTCTTATACAGCTTTCTGATGAGCACATTTGGGCATTGGGCATTTTGTAGTGGACCTTTTCACTCTGAAATTACATTTTTTATCAAATTAATGAATTAACAATGAATAAAGTCATTAGTTGCGCCCCGATATAAAAATATGTCGTCTTCAAACCCTCAAACAATAGGCGCATGAAAATAACCTTTGAAAGAGATATATATTTATTTATTTACTTGTTGTTCTCTTTCTTTGGATGTGCACTATACTTGTATATGTGTTTGTATCTTTTCTCTACATTTTAGACAGTTGCTTACTTAATTTCCTCATTATTCCAGGTCTATTTCAAAAACCTCTGTGGCTAACCACTTGTGAAGCTTTTGACTGTTAAAATAAAGCCTAAGGTTATGATTATCAACGTAAAAATATACCTTCCTTAACATAGTCACTGATTAGACTCACATAGGTCACGTCATTGGCCAGATGAAGCACGGCCAGGTTAAGGGACATTATTATTAATACGCACAGACCTTCCAATGTCACATGGTGCCTGACACGACCACAGGTTCCTAATCGATTGATCGATCAGATACACCTCATTCATCATTCAGCATCACATGGCTGCATTAGATCCGGTCCTTCCTACCTGATCACTTTGATGACCAGACACGTGATGAGAACAGCTGTCAACACGCAGACGAAAATAACAATGTTTTTCAGAGTTGGCAGATGCGTCATCAGAGAGGACATGCGGGATCCCACCGCATCGTCCGTCACGTTGGTCACTTCGTGTTCGCTGAGGAGGGCTGATGAAGATGAGGAGGAAGAGGATGTCGCGTTTAACTGCATCGCGGGAGAGGAGAGAGTTTGAGGTTCGCCGCTGACCCGCCACAGAGCCGCGAGGAGCAGAGTCAAAACCAGCTTGTAATTCATCGTGATGCTGGATGATGATGATGATGATGACGATGATGATGAATTACAATGCAAAACAAACAGGCTGGATGAGTTTCTCCTCAATAGATGAAATTCAACAACAGCTGTCACATTATAGAAGATCCGCTTCTCACAATCAGATTATACACAGCGGGGGAAAAGGTGCAAAGCAAATATCCATGTCTCCTCTGGTCCGATGGGTTCTTCCTATTCCCGGTGTCCTCCGGTGAGTCGCGTCCAGACGCAGTTTTCCTTGAGGTGAGTGTGATTCCTTCCTGATTGCATTAGGACTCGGTGAGGAGATGAAGATTATCCTCTAGAGGCGGAGCTCTGTCTGCAGCCTGGCCCCCTGCTCCTGCTGCTGGAGACCAGCGGCATTGTGTGGGCTGGTGCTGCATTCAGGCCACATTCGTATTTCCCAACTCCCCACTGACTGGCATCAAAGAGAAGATTGTTGGCAGTTCGTGCTGTGTGTTTGTGAGATAGAGAATGATGTAAATGCATTGAGCAGCTCAAAAGTAGAAGAAAAGCTATTCATTTAGATACAGAACTGATTCTATGGTTATTTTCGAATCCAAAAAGATAAAACACAAAAGATGAAAAACAAAAAACTGTCATTAAAAACCATGTGCCAGACAAAGTCTTCTTCTGTTGTGTATATATATATATATATATTGTACAAATCTATATACTGTATTTTTATATATTCTTATCTGACTTTGTTTTTACTTCCCAGATGACATATGGATGCGGGTCACTTCAGGCGATGTTGTGGCGCTTCTGGTCTTCTTGTGGCCCAGACCAAATGGATGTGAATCTGGTACAGCTGGGTTGACATGCGGTATTGCTGTGGGTTACCTGTGGCCCAGACCTGACAAACAGGAACGGACAGCCAAAGTGCAGTGTGGAAGTGTGTGACAAGTCTGGGCCAAAAACAATTTTGCTCTGTGGGATTGTAACCTTTTTTTTTCATATACTCTTGCATATATTTTGTATTGCTGTTTTTATAGTCTGAATGTGTTTCTATTATTAGTTGGAGCAACTGTAACACAGTTCCATTTCCGCCTGTGGTTAAATAAAATACTTCTGATCCTGACCTACATGGTGCAGCATTGAGATGGTAGTTTGGTAATTGCAGGCAAATTGTAATTGTGTTTTAATGATAAATGATATAAATGTCGCCGGGGAAAAAGTCAAATGTATCACTTTTAGCTGTGAAAACACATCAGGTTTCTCACAAAAAGAAAGAGGACAAAAACCCTGGTGTCCTCACTGGTAAGTCAAGACAAGTTTAATGAAGAGATGATCGAAGTGATGTGCAATAAAAACTATAAGAGAGGGACAGAAATAAAATAATTCAAAATCAAATAATAGGCAACAAAAATATCTAAGGGACTTAAAAGCCTGAGAAAACATGTGAGTTAACCCATAAATACGTCTGTGAAAAGGGAACGCTCGATCACCTTTACCCCGGGGTGTTGACCAAGAGACACCTTAGAGCAGCTGATTAGAGCATTGTGATAGAGGGCCTCTCATTATTGGATTTCAATCATTGTTCCCTTTGACACCAGCAAATGGATTAGTAATAGATTATCTGTCGCATTCTTAGCTATTAGACCCTCTGGTCTATTCTGTTTTAAAAACACAAGAAAGTCTAAAGGAGAAAACATGCTACAGGTTCTACATGTTCTACATAAAACAAAGACGTCTAAAGACAACAACAATGATAATATCACTAACTGTAGTCTACTACTACTGGCACTGTGCATGCTGAACAGGAAGGGGTAACATCTTGGTGTCACATTTGTTAATGTCTGTTATCTCTTTACTGCACATTTGGGGGAGAACTGACAGTTAAGACATTTCCAACGGCATATGAAGGCAGCATTTCTCTCATTTAACCCATGGGCCTCAGAACACAAGACTTTTTGAAGGGCAGAAGACTTAGGGGCAAAATCTTGATGAGACATAACAGTAATAAGCAGTCGACTGATCAGTGACGGTGATGAACATCCAGCAAATCCACAGGAAAACACTAAATCAACCTCCCACAGGAACACAATTTATGATTTATCTCCAGTTCTATTTTCTATAGTCTTTGGGTTTACAGTCTGCAGAGTAGATGATGAAACAGTCGACAATTAACCATCTAATGGCTCGTAGGCAGGGAAACCTGCAATAAAACTACTTTAAAACAACATCAGTCATGATTTATTACACTGTGCAGACCTGTGGGAGCTGACATTTATCTTGAAACAAAGACAGAAGAAAGCCTGTTAAATTTAGCCTGTTTTTTTATGTCTCTTTTCATTTGCACACACCCACCACTGGGAGTGTTGGCCTTCTACTATGCTCATGAGGAGCTATTTAATTTGATCACAGTCCACTAGATGGCAGCAGCAAATAACAACGGAGCCTGGGTGTTCCTCCAGGCAAAGATGGAAATTCAGCTCAGACTGAGTTGAGTCAGACTCTGTGACATTTCTCACTTAATAAAACAAAAGCTGAAATGATTTGTTAGGCTGTGGGATTGTCTTCTAAGTGAGGAGCGTACTGTGGGCTAACATGCATTCGAACCCACAGTCAGAGTCCCACGTGAAGTACCTGAGCATGAACTGTATCTTGATTTGGTTTCTCTTTGAAGGAGATTTGAATCTGTGAAGCATGATTTTCTTGTCACAGCAAATCTTTAGCTGAAAGGGGCCATCACTTCCTGAGAGGACGGTATGAACTTTGCACAGAGAAGCAGCTCTGACTGCGACTGCAGTGATCAGGTTACATAGTTTTACACCGGCACTGGAGATATGATTCGCCCATGGACTCCACACCCTTAAACTCCACACTCAAAATGTGTTTGCCGAAGATAACCACGTCAGCATACAGAATTATTTGTCTTGCTAAGTTTAGGTAAACATAAGAACACAGCCTACCTGTTCTTATGTCTACAGCCGTGGGTTATCTGCTGTCAAATGTGACTTTTGGTGTATGATTTTATTTGGAATTCAACACCCAGGAACGTAATCCTGTTGTTGGTGCTGAGTTTGCTGTATGTTCAGGCACACCCTTAGACAACTGTGCGCTGTGTGCTTTTCTCTTTACAGAGCAAGCTGCTGCATTTCCGCCTTCCTCTTCTGACAGAGACAGTGCTAGTATAAGTATTTGAACATCGTTGCAGGTTAGGGTGAGTTCATAGTAAACTTATCAGTCATAGTAAGTGATAACATAAAATTGTAAACATGAAACACACACACACTGTAAAAGTTGTCCTGGCCCCATGCCTACTAAACACGACCTGTAATTATATATTAAATGGCAAACTGTAATGTCATATTTGTTTACATTGACTGCAAGTTCTTGAGTATCAACAGTGTGTTGATCACAGGGAAATAAACTCTGTGAAATACCCTTTAACGTTTGCTGTTTTTCTTTCATTTTCAATTATTTTCTCAACACCATTAACAATCTGCCTTAGCTGAACTAATATAGTTGCTCTTAAACAGATCTTTACTGGGATTTTTGCTGTTTCACGTGTGACAAGTACATTTCCCACTGTAATGTACATCTCACAGTTTCCTGTAGCAATATTTAGTTGACTTGTGGACATATGGAGAATGAAGCTGTACTTAGACTTTTTGGGATGTCACAGTTAGGGAAGTAAGGCTATGCTCACTTCCCTTGTAAAGCCTGAATTCATGATGCAGTGGAAGGACACTCCTGTTGCTAGGCTCAGGATCTTTTTAAAGAAACCTTCCCCTTCAGAGAGCATGCGCTGCTGAGGCCTACACCTCATTGGTCAGTGATGGGGGGTGGAGCACATTCCACAGAGACTCCACAGACTGACTGACAACAGCTGGGGGTGTTGAATAGCCCACATGTTGGCAACTTTGGTCAGACTTTCTTTTTATCCATTTACATACAAAGATTAAAGGATACATTTAATTGATTTGGTCATATTTGCCACTTGCCTTCATGTTGTACTGCTCTTTTTCAGGCTAACATTAGATGTGCTCTACACAAAGTGTTCCTGAGAGGGAAGGCTGGAAGCAAGCATGCTGCTGTACACATACAGTATCACTTAGGGCTGCACAATGAACAATATCAATAATACGGGCAATATTATTTTTAGCAATAGCAATAAGACTGAAATTTAATATATAAATCTATATAATGCTTATGCATTGTGCAAGAACAGTCAGGAGGTATAATTGATCAAATGTAACTGATCTACCTCAAGTTATGTTGTTTGCTATCATTGCCCATAATAAAATATTTACCAACACAATCTTCACTCAGGAGCAAAACATGAGAAACTTTAACTTAAAGAAATTACTATTTGAAATGTATTGTGATAATTATCGATGTTGACTGATATGTTGATATAATTTTTGCAATACGACCCATCTATACAAACTGTTTTTCTTAGTCTCCATAAAATATAATAAACATTTCATCAAATTGAAAGGTTACATGTGTTACATGTTTATAATAATGCTAAAGTTCACTAAAGGCCAATTTTATCTTCACTTGTTGTGACCTGACATGGGCTTAGAATAACTTAATAATAGTTAGAATAAACTACTCTAAACACGTTCTGTTAACGCAACTTATTAGGTTGAATATTTTAAATGTGCTGCCGTGAGTTTGTATGATTGTGATGTACAGATGTCTGCTTACATTACAAAAAGACAGTTTGTGTTATTGTGATGTACAGATGGATGCTAACATTATAAATATACAGGTTGTATGATAGTTATATAAACGTGCTTGCTAACATTAGAAAAAGAGAGTTTGTGTTATTGTGATGTACAGATGGATGCTAACATTATAAATATACAGGTTGTATGATAGTTATATAAACGTGCTTGCTAACATTAGAAAAAGAGAGTTTGTGTTATTGTGATGTACAGATTGATGCTAACA
Organism: Pseudopleuronectes americanus; assembly: GCA_038501795.1. NCBI lineage: Eukaryota > Metazoa > Chordata > Actinopteri > Pleuronectiformes > Pleuronectidae > Pseudopleuronectes > Pseudopleuronectes americanus. The sequence goes on along the minus strand of CM076720.1, from coordinate 11,099,632 downwards.
TTAGAATAAGACAGTTCGCATGACAGTCATATAAAGATGGCTGCTAACATTAGAATAAGACAGGTTGTATGATAGTTATATAAACGTGCTTGCTAACATTAGAAAAAGAGAGTTTGTGTTATTCTGATGTACAGATTGATGCTAACATTAGAATAAGACAGTTCGCATGACAGTCATATAAAGATGGCTGCTAACATTACAATAAGACAGGTTGTATGATAGTTATATAAACGTGCTTGCTAACATTGGAAACAGACAGTTTTTGTTATTGTGATGTACAGATTGATGCTAACATTAGAATAAGACAGTTCGCATGACAGTCATGTTAAGATGGCTGCTAACGTTAGCTGGTGTAAGAGGAAGTCTGTGTTACGTTGAGAGGAAAGTGGGCAGAGCCGCTGGAGGATATCAACTCAGAGGCGGGGAGCGGGACTCACACAACAGAGGAGCGAGGCGCGGGGAGCGGACGGAGACAGAGCAGCGCCACGATGCCGCCCAAACACCCAGCGAAACGACGAAAAACGCCCCAAAATGCGACCCCGGCCACGACAGACGACGGGGGATAGACACGGCCTCGACAATGGGTAAGAACTCTGAGGAATCAGACTTTAATAGCTGCTAAAGACGAGTCTGGGGTGGATGGCAATATGGTGGAAGGAACGACAGATAGGCGCAGTGTTGTAGAAAATGGCCATGGTGTGTAGTCAGCGAAAAGCTGAAAAGCCTCTCCAGCCTTTTAAAAGCCTGTATTTGTGTTTAACTCGACGGGGTTGTCATGTTTGACAGCAGTTCTTCAAGTTAACATACTTCATATTTGGATTAGCACATTTGTTCTCGAGTTATTTGGAGTTATTTCGACCTACGCATTTAAAATGTGCTTTGTCCTTGACCTTGTGTGGCTTTACTCGACAAAACAACAAAAATAAGCAAATGTTTCGTCTTCTAAATGTCGTGTAGAGACAGATTGACGTCCCTACATCTTGTTTGAGCATATTTTGGTTTATTTTCAGTAAATTCGTTTTTTGTGCTTTTTCATCGAAATGTCAACTCAAAAATATATTAAAATAATTAAAATTTTTCACTTTATCTTACCACGGGGTGACCAAATGTAGTTTCTGACAAGATTTAGGTTAGTGGGGCTTAAAACTTATTATTTTAAAAAACACCTTAATGAAATGTCACAAGTTGTCAAAATTCACCAAATATTACCATTATGAATTATTCTTATACAGCAAACACTACACTTAAACTAATCTTGGTTAGTTTGTCAATTACGTTTTATATATGTTATAGAAGCTTGTCTATACCTCGAAAAACACATTAGGGTGTTGGCTTTTAACCCTTTAAGGTACTGAACAGGGAATACATTTAAATATGAACATTTATGTTGTCTATCCATGTTACTTTACATCTGGAAGACATATTAAGAAAGATTTAATGTAAGAGACATTCATTGCAAGTATTTATTTGAGAAAACTCTAAATACTAATTCTAAATGAAATAAGGACATCTTAATACCTCAGCCTTGCTGACAAGGTTGTTGATTTATATAGATTTGAAAACAAATACTACACTCATTGAAATAGACGATGTACAATCTTTATGATAGATATTTGTATCTTAAACCACATTGTTAAATCTCAAGGATTAGTACCACCCTGCACGCAACAAATTGTCCTCTTTAAGCTATGCTCGATGGGATGTTACCTTTGAAAACAAGCTATGTTGCATTTTGAAGCTCCAACACATTCAAACATAAAACATTTTCCGTCTAGAGCTCGTTGACTTATTTCTGCATTTTCGCAATATGTTAACGAGTTCCGAATATAATCGAAGAATAATCTCAAAATGACTTCCAAATCTAAAATCTTATACTTAGCAGTTTGCTGTATTTAAGAGAGTTGTGATTTTGTTAAATATGTCTACAAAATAATTACATACTGACATTTCGTACTTTGCAGGAATTACCTTTGATGTTTCGCAAGTTGCTTCCAAGAAGTCGGGAGATCTTCTTACCCACGCTAAATGGTACGTTTTTATTAACCATTCCAGGGTTTCCGACCTTTTTGCAGTCTCAAGCGCTTCTTTGTCTGTACTGCCACATACACATTGCCAATAGGGTGTGCTGTTGTCACATTTCCACTCTGAACCTTTATTTTTTCTTCGTTAAAGGGCTGACGTATAGTCACTGTGGAGTCATGAATTTAAGGATTCGGGGGACTCGCACTGCAATGGCGATTTGTAAGTATCATTCTTGAGACATAGTTATTTAGAAGATGCTTTGCATGTAATCATTGCATTGAATTCGTATAATGTCTCGGATCAAATGTACTGTTTTTACTGACCAAACAAACGTAACTGAACAAGCAGCTAAGTCAACTTCTTTTAATCATGTTGGTGTTGTTAGCCGTAAGGAATGCAAAACAAAATGTGGTATGTCGTTTTCATTAGTTTTAGCAGTTTGTTATGACTATAGACCATTGTCTGATTTCTGAAGCTAAGGTAGTCTGCCCCCTAGAGTATGAGGTGGCATTTATATACTTAAATTAGAAAATAACTTGAATAGCCGACTAGAGATGCTCTGCGCTCAATTAGAAAACAAATATCACCTTGACCGAAATAGATTAATAGATTAGTTAGCATACTGCTGAAAAATTATAGTATGTGCCCATATGTTTATGTTGACGTCTTTGATCGGTATTTTTCATCGGCATTACTGATGAGGTTATAGTTAACCAACTTAAACATTAAAAAACAGATTTTTTGTATCACAGTAATTTCAAAACTCAGCTTTAAACTAACATTCAAATTTTTTATAAGTGCACTTCTAACTAGCTAGCTTACCTTTGGAGCAGTAAACCCGTGTATAAAGATAATGGTCACATGACAATCACACAACTTCAGTCATGGCAATCATACTTAATACAGGTACGTCTCAAAACAAACAAATTATGTCTAGATTTCAGGGGGGTGATTAGAAAATGGCTGTGAAAGTTATGTACAGCTTCATTCATTTCTGTTTTTAGCAAAGGCAGATGATGTAGATAGTTTTCAATATATAAACCGCAAGTCACATTGTATGCTGTTTTGCTTGTTTTTTCTAAATCGTCAGTCTCCCAAACTGACTCAACTTCACATTTCAAAACACAATTTTTACTTAAATGTTGCATATTAGTTTTTTTTCTTCCTCTTTTTATAAAGGTGACTAGCTATACACAAACTATTCGCTAATTTAGCCACCCCGTAGCATTCCTAAAATTAAATTCCAATCACGTCAGGTGTGGCCTAGGGGCTAATGTGGTTGCTCGCTCTCCAACAAGAAGGTTGCCGGTTCAAGCCCCACTCTTCCCCATCTGTATGCCGAAGTGTCCTTGGCATGATACTGAACCCCTAAATGGCCCCTCATAAATGTTGAGTGTACTAATTGTAAGTTGCTTTGGACAACATCGTCAGCCAAAATGACATGTAATGTAATGTCCAATAGAGGGCATCTAGGAGAGCCATTTCAAATCAATTTTATTAATATAAATTTATGTCACCCAAGTTTAACGTTGGGTATTGTCTTCTTCGTGCTACTGCGCTAGCTCTTGGTTCATACCTCCTGGCCAAAATATTTTTAGATGGCGCATGAACAAAAACTATTTTTTGTTCGTGTGTGGGGGTTCCAGTTGCCCTCTGTAAATGAACTTTAACCCCTTTCACTTTGTTTCTCTACAGTGGAAGGTAGAATTCTGTGAAATAGCATTGAACGGCATAGCGGTATAAATTCCCAGATTTTACTCAAAACATTTGGTAGATTTGTACAATAATGTAAAAAGACTATTGACAACTCTATGCACAAATCTGCCAAGAGCAGGTATATGTATCATAGAACTTTGTCTTTTTTAGATACTAATTCTTCACCCTAAAAGGATTGGTCGCAGGAATAGTCATCACCTTCAGCGTGATTCTGCATTTATAATCAGAAAATTGAAATGCTTTAAACCACTAAAACTAGCAAAGATGTATGGTCCAATTGTTTGCCTTTTTTTGTGTTGGTCTGAGGTATGTAATACATGTTGTGTTCCTTATCTTTCTACAGTTGGGGCTTGTACCAGTGTCAAGACTCTCCGATCTTTGGAGAAAAAGAAGACAGCACTGTAAGTTTTTTATCTTTTGATCAGTGTTTCTTCACCTCCTTTCTGATCTCATGAAAAATGCATTTCCCAAGAGACTATATTTTCTCTGTATCCCATTCGGGTTTCTCTAGAGTTGTGGGGTTTCTGCAACCTTTTTTAAGATGCTGCTACATTGCTGCTATTCACTGTTAATTGAAAAAAAAAGAAACCATGTTGATATAGGCAAGTCACATAGATTTAAGGTAAGTTTGTAAAAGTAACACTAAGGTTGTGCAAGCACAACCATTTTCATAATGTGGCTACGTTCATTATTACCTAAAATATAACAATTATATGGGTTTATGAGGACGTTTGCTTTGATGCAACCTGCTTTCAAGAAGTAGCCACGTTTCTCCAAGAGTTTAAATACTTTTCATTTATAGTATTTGTGACTGTAAAACATCTTATCAAACATGAGCAATTATGCAACAATTATATTTTAATACTTTGAGAGCTATGGGGGACATAATTGGATGCAAGGAAATTACAATTGTTTTGAATGGTTGCTTTTAATAGTAGTTGCTATTGATTGTCCTTCCGTGGGTCGTGTCTTTGTTTAGTTGACTGGTAATCACTGTCAATACAGGCAATGCAATTTTTTGTATATAGCATTGTTTGCTCACATGCTAGGGTTTTCTTCCTTTGATTTAAATTTTTGCGTGTCACAGCCTTACAGCTGTTGCGTAAATGACTTTTCATGCATAGCATATGACGGGAATTTGGCTATCTCTAGACTCGTCACACCCCTAGTGGTCAGCTAGGAAGTATTTTGCAATTTGTTGGAACGTTGTTCAACTCAAGATTCAAATTATAATTCGACAATGTAACAATTCCGAGTCCTTCAAAAAAATTTGGAATTTCATCATTATTATAGCCTGTTAGCCTCAGTTAGTATTTTTTGTCCAACAAATTCCTAATTTGGGGATGTTCTGTTGAATTGAGTTATTTACGTCCCTGTTATGCATAACAGGTTGTGTTGTGTTTCTTATCGGAATTAAGTAAATCAAACTTAAGACAATATTTAAACTGTTTTGATAAAGAAGTGAAAAACTTATGAAGATGGATTACAATCTGAAGTCTGCGTTTTATAGATTATGACTAATGAATGATTCTTGAATAGCAACTTTTTTTTAAATTTTACTTTTTTGATGAACTCTACTCTTATAAATGTTCGCATCTCAGCTTATCACGTGCGCTTACACAATGCTAGCTAACGCATCTAAAGCTAGCCAAGTATGCTACAAAACTGTGTTCATATTAACCTATTTACGCATGCCTTCCTAAATTGCTGGAAAGTCAATCATTACTCATTTCAGTTTCACTGTGGCCTTACAACTTTTCCTTCTTTTTTTATCCTATCAAGACCCCATTCAACTGGATTTTGCTCAAGTGGAGACAGCGCTGTTTAACGTGAAGATGGCAAACGATTTGGCAGATAGCCAAATTGACAAGATTAAACCAATTTTTTGTGACTGGACTCCGAATTTTTGTATTTTTATTTTTTACAACAACATGGACACTGGAACACCGTCGCTGGCCGTTAGTGGACTTGTTGAAAATGACTGTTGTTTTTGGGAAACAAAAAAAAACGCCTTTGTACATTTGATATTCAAATGTTGTTTTTAAATAAAGTGTATATCCTCATATATTTTTTTTCCCTGGCTTTGTTTCATTAGCTATTTAACCGGAGAGTATTTTGCGTAATGTTTGAGCGTGCTTTCTTTACGTCGACAGTTGTTTGTAATACTTGACGCAATCAATACAACAAAGGTTTATGACTGTGTCATTAATAATCCATGTTTGCCCGTGTAATAAGGTGCTAGCATAAGTGCTTACGCTTTCCATTGGTTTGGTTAATTGCCTGAAGTGATCTTAATTTGTCTGGAATTGCTCTAAAAAGGGAATTATTCCTCCGATTGTCGAGATTTTAAGGGAAATTAGTTTTTGAAATGCACCTTTTGTGCGTTTAATCAGTCCCCATGGGAAAATCTAAATTTAATCATTCAAAATCGGATTCCGAATTCACCCACACACGCGATATATATATATAAAAGCTTTTTGGCTTGACAGAAATGGTTTCCAAAGGGTTTCTAAAATGGCTTCTGGTTGTCCTTCTTCCTGTCCAAGCAGGAAGTGATGCAATTGCTACACAAAATATAGTCCCTTAACTCTCCTGTGTTTTAACACTCTTATGAAGTGTGGGAATTAGGCTTTCAGTGTCAGACGTGTGTCCTGGTGCTTTAGTGTGTGTATGTTTGTATAAAATCATAATCTAAACCTAATAAAAAAGGGGTGGGACCTATCATCACCTGAGTGTAGGGTAAATGGAAATAACGTCCATCAAAGGCGAAGCTTTCAGAGCTGGGAAGGAGCTCTAGATGGCGGCTGAGCCTCGGGAAGGTTGTTACGGGCTCGCGTCGGATCGTCTGTCTTGCGTGTTTTTCGGTCGATCTGCGCTTGATTTTGACGCTTAGTCGTCGGATAAGGTCGCTCAGTCGTTGTTTTAGCGTGATTTTGGTGCGTTTGCTGTGTTTTTTCGGGCTGTTTTGTCGAGGAGAGCGCAGCCGTTTGTGCTGGGCTTGTGCTCGTCGTTGTTTTCCACACAGGGCACTGGCGGCCATGGCGCGCCTCCATTTTTAGTGCTGCTTCGCCTCTGTGCCTCTGACAGCAGATCAGACTGTACAGGCCTGAGAGGGTTTTCAAACAAACCACCCTTTTTTATCATTTATCCTTAAAGCTGTTATTGTTATTTTTCTAATTTAGTCACTATCAGCGGAGTTAATTATTTAAAACCTTTTGACAGCGAAACTTATGTTTCATTTATAGGCTGCCACCTTTCTTCAATCCGGCTTGTTTACATTCTGTCGTTGATCATTTTTGATCATTTTCTCATTTTCAAATCGCATTTTTTCTTCTTCCTCCGTCCGATGACGCAGTTAGAATTAAATGATCAATGGTCCCTCACGAGAGCCGAGCCTCGGCTATTTAACTCCTTCTAACAGCACCTGTCTTTATTATTATTTACTATTTTCACTCGAAATTGGACTTAGCGATGCTATCAGCGATAATCGGACTTTTTCATTTTAATGCCTTCTTCCTCTCGACTCGTGTCGCACCGCCGGGGTTCTAACAGCCGGCCGAGCACGGTCCTGCCGGAGCTGTGCGGTACACAGCTCGTGCTTCCTGCAACTTTTCCTGTCAGTAAAACCCCAGGACTCCAGAGATCAGCCCTGCTCTCAGCCACTTTCAGGATAATACCATGATGAAGAACAAGAGTGAGAAGCACGAGGATCAAGGATCCACTCGGAGCAATGCGTCAAGGTACGATCCTTAAACTTTTTTTTTAACCTCCCCCCCACCCCCCCTCACATGTCTTTGGATTGTTTACCCTGTGGAGCATGCTCGATCACCTGTGTGTACATTAGTGATATTGGGTTTTGATGGCTGTGCCCCAGTGTCTTGAATGACCTTGCTTTTGTTTAATAGCCACACCCTGATTTGTTTCTTTCCGACACTTTCTCAACTCTTAGCTGAGGTGTCAGGCCCCTGTTACTACATCAGATGTTTGTGTTCGACCCCCAGCGAAACCCATTTGTTCTGTATTATGCTGCAAAGGATTTGTCGTCAATGTTTGCAATCCTGTCGCTACAGTGTAAAATGTGTTACTAGTTGCTACTGCATTGCACCATTTATCAACATTGTTCTTTCGTTTTTCTCATTTATCTGAAACAATTATTTGCTTTACCCATGTTTACCTCCTGCTCAGTTATAGGGCTATATCAAATATTTTGATATAACGCACTTAACCCCTTACATCATTTTGCAGGTGGCTGCAACTTTATTTATTTTTATACTGATCTACACTTTTTATATTTCAAACTGTACAAACTTTTTTATAAGAAATGCAAGTTTTCTTATCCCTGGTTATTTCTGCTTATTGAAACAGTTGAATTGAGATGCTTGTGAATGAATTGGTTTGACTTAATACGGTTAATAAATACCATTTAAAAACTTTTGTGTATTATGAAGTTATGTCAGTGCTCTCCCACTTGTGTAATATAACTTATTTTTTCAGGGAAGGTTACTTTTACTTTTGGTTTAAGGGCCTTGTTCTCAATGGACAGTTTAAATTTACATATTTCCTGGAAATAGAGTTGTTGTTGTTGCTTTTAAAACATTGTATCTACAATTGACACCTGTCTTATAATGGTATTGTCATTTTTAGGTATCAGATGTTTAAAAAAAACACTTTCAATGAGTTTTATGTTATCAGCTTTGTTATCATGTTTGTTAATTGAATTAATCGTTTTTTGATCATGTCTTAAGTGAGTTTTACAATCAAACTGTTCTTTTATTTTAACTTGGCTATATTTGTGTCAGCTTCAGGGGATTCCAAAGCCCCTGTGGCCAACAATCTGAACACTTAATGTGCTGACATATTTTACAATATTGTCTGTTTTCCTTCATTATAAAATGTGAATATTTTTGTTTTCAGTCATCCTCCCAATCTTTATACATCAGTTAGTTACTGTGATGTATAAAGAATTACATTTTCATCAATAAAGATGATTTAAAAGCTATTATCAGATCATGTGCATTGTGTCAGGACAATGCAGAAACAAGTTAGTAACCACTTAAAGAAAATGTTTGTGTTTATTTAACCAATGCTGCAGCCCTCTTTAAATTTGTAGAGTTGCTGTCATGTTTTGACAAGAAATAATGCAGCTCCATCTCAAAAGGCTGTTGTGATTTGCAATAAAGACGCAGACATTTGGATAGAACATGCACATTATCCCCCTCATTCTGCATTTTACTGACTGTTCACTGCAGCAGGTTACATCACACTTGTAGTTTTTGTGGGTGTCAGATCCTATGGCAGCCATTTTAGTATTTTTAACTTTGGGTTCAACATGTCCTCTGCCACTCATGACAGCCTAACTTTACTTCAGCCGGTTGGATGAACAGTGTGGACATGCAGGTCAGGACAAGCAACAGAAGATCTGGTGACTCTATGGAACATCATGTCCTAGAACAGGACTTCACAGTAGCTCTCCTGAGTCACAAAATGGCCCTTGCTTTGTGTGCCCAGCTTGCTCACTTATCTGTATTAAAACTCAAGCTCAGAACTACATGGAGGAGGACCAGGAAGAGTTCAGACCATGGGAAGCCTGCACACTGCGCCCCTATTGGCTGCATTTCCACCTAGCAACATGTCAACCAATGGTAATTCGAGATCGTGTCTCGTCCCGCCCACGTTTGACCTCTTTTAAAGGGGAATGAACCATGCACTCCCGAGTTTGGTCATTGAAGCCGTAACATTTAGTGACATTGTTACTTAAAGTCAAACTTAATCTTAATATTAATCTTAACTTGCCCTTTTTTAATTCATGTACTTGTATAAATGGCAGCATGAAGATATTAATGTTTTAACATTAGGGAAGAAAATAATATTCCTTTTAAATTTAAAAAGTAAGATACTTACAAACATCTAAATAAATGAAATAATGAATAAACGTCATCATTAATTCTTTTTTTTTAAAGACACCGACCTGTATGTGTGTGTAATAGAATCCAGGTTGAAAAGTGAGATCTGGAGGTTTATTCTTAGTGAGTGTGTAGCGCCCCCATGTGTCAGACATGACGACTCAGACAGGAGAGGGTCAGTATTCAAGATATTTTATTAAGCTTTAACCCACCTAAAGAAAGAAAACTCATTGATTTACCGTTTTAAATTGCTTGTAAAGGTTTATAGTGTTAGTTTCATACAAAAATGTATAAATCATATCTATATTTCATCCTATCAGGAGACTGACTGAAATGTTGAAAAAGTGTGACGCTCTTAATGCACATGTTTACATATCATCAATTTCAAATCAATGATTTGTGCTAGAGGTTAAAAACCAGGGGATCTGGTCATAGGGATAAATATCAGAGGGCAACAAAAGGGTTGTTTTTTTATTTATTTAATAAATATAATCACAGTTACTTTTCTGATATTCTCTTTTGTTTTATGTTCTGTTTTGTAAGTATTGAATATGTTCACCTTTTCAGGCCTTGAACAACCTTCAGATGAAAATCTGAGGAGAGACGATCAACTATGAAAAACTATGCACAGCTCATGTTCAACTATGATCATAAACTGCGATGAGGGGTCACAATAGACTGTTTTCATTTTGCTTATAAACGTAAGAAACAGTCTAAAGTACTGGACTCATTGATCAATGTTTGTATATGTTGACTTAAAGGTCATTCGGTGTGGCAGGTCCAGCCCCCTGAACACTTACAAAACTTTAAAACTTCTGTCCTCTGCTTTTTATTCTTATTTTAGTATTCCCAGTTCTGTTCAGCAGCCTTGGGCCTTGAAAGGCACAATATAAATCTTGAGTTATCATAATTTAACTTGATGATTATTTTTCCTTCAAAAATATCTTTTTAAGAATACAGATTCGGCTTCCAAGTCAAATAATATAAAAATATTTAATTATGCTTCCTTGTTCCTCTCTGATTATTTTTGTAGATAGTAGTTATGATTAAAGCCATTTTGTTATCGCAGGTTGTTGGTCAGTAGAGATGTTCAGTGGGTGTAGCCACTCAGAAAACTGATGCCTTTTGTAAATTTCAGCTGTCTCAGTTTAACTTGTTATTTTGGTATTGTAAGCAGGTCTGTAAACTTTGAGTTTAAGTAGATTAGTGTGGCTTAGAAAGAATGAGCTCATTATAAGACTGTTGGCTGAGGGAGGAGGAATGATTTAATTAGGTTTCTCATACTTCAAACTCCCCAGTTGCTGCCTAGGCTAGTGAAACTGTGCTCTTTGAATTTAAAGAAAACTTTTGTCGCTGAAACTATCCGCTCACATTCTCTCCATGTTGTAGACGTGTTCACTTTATTATATGAATCAAAAGAATGATCATTTTCTTCCCCCTTTAGCAATTCAGCTTCAGAGGAGTCCAACCACTCTGCGTCAGAGTCCGGAAGTCGCTCAGAGAGCGAGCACGGCAGTGAGAGGAGGAGGTCCCACCACTCCGAGTCCAACAGCTCCTCGGAGTCTGAGAGTCGCTCGGAGTCAGGGAGCGAATCAGCTGAGTCCAAATCCCAGCAAAACTCAGCGGAAGTCAAAGACAAGCCAGTCAGGAAGAAGGAGCGTCTGGCTGATGTGAAGAAGGTAAAGGTCACTGAACTTTAGAGACGCACCCGGGTCCTCTGTGCTGACTAAACTGTTCCCAAAGAGGATTATGGTTCTTGTCCTCTAATAGCAGTTAACTTTGTTTGTCTAATCAGGCTCTTGATAGGATTATGACCGGTTGACGTGTGGGACGGTTGCAGTTTCATCCTCAATTATGCAAGTTTTACAGCTGCCATATCTTTTAATCTGTGTTGGACTGTAGCTGTGTCCCACTTCCAAACCACATCCAAATGCTATGAATGGACAAATATTTAGTGTGTTCACTTTAGGAATGTGTTTGCTAAAAATAGTGAGGCTGCATAATAAGTCTGTTGACTTTTAATTGGGCGGTTGCTGCAGACAATTTTACTTCAGTTTTTGCGATTTTCATCACAGAAACATCCAGGAAACCAAATAAATGAGCGTTAAATCTTTCAAAATAAATGTGAAGCTACAGCTTTGTTTTGAAGTACGTTGCACGAATGTTATAAGGTTTCCTACAGTCTGAACGTTTGTTACTGCACCAACTGAAAAACCTTTACTTTTAGTATATAAAAGAGATATAATTTAAGTAATAGCCAATATTTGAAGCCCAATATCATGTACAAATTAGGGTAGTATTGGGATATACGTGCAAAATAAGTCTTTGTCTCTGATAACGGCTTCTCTTTGATTCCAGATGTGGGAGGAACATCCTGATGTGTACGGGGTCAGGAGGTCAAACCGCAGTAGACAGGAGCCGGCTCGTTTAAACGTCGGAGCTGGGGTAAGCTCACGAAAGCGAACGAGTGAAGAGGATTGACAAAGACAAACGATTTGCACAGTTATCTCTCACCAGCTGGTTTAACATAGCCACTTGTGCCATCTAGTGGACGCCATGTGGAAGTACTAGTACATTTCCCAGCGCTTGATGAAACATGCCTGCTGTCTGCTGTATTTACAGGGGAGCAGTGACTCTGAAGGTGAGAGTCCCAAGAGAAAGACGTCAAGGGCGAAGAAGAAAGAGTAAGTGTGAAGTGTGGAAGCATGTTTCTGTTATTTGTATTATGACTATTGATATCATGATTATTATTTTATTTATTTCAAATTGATTTGGCATTCTTCAAAATCTTTTTTAATTCTTCCGTGTTGTGACACTTTTAAGGAACTTTTTTGTTGACGAGATTTTTGTAATTTGACACTTGATCTATGCAGTAGCTATTGACAGTTCACTTCTGTGTCATTCTGTCGTTTTCCATGTTGTTATTCATCCTTTAAAGCTTATTATTTTTAAATGGGTATCTGTTTGGCTCAGACTGGGCTCAGTTAGCTTCATCCTCCCATGTGATATATAAACAACAGCATCAAATTTGATTGGTACGATCGGCGGCTTATCGCTGATTAAATCAGAGAACCCATGGCCAGGATTTAATGAAATAATTGGTTGTAAAAAGTGATGGGCCTTGGAAGTGAACTTGTGGTATTTCTTTGTTGTAAGAAATATCTGGAAAGATGATGACTCAAATGATGAAGAGGAGGAGGAGGAGGAGGAGGAGGAGGAGGCGGCTTCCGACAGTTCAGGCAGTGAGCAGGAAGAGAAAAAAGTTAGATCCAGACGACTTCCTGCTAGAAGGTAAGAGTATAGCTAAGCCTGGCCATCAGACAGCTACCCACTGGTCATCTCCAAATCATTTCATATTGTGTGAGCATTTGTTTAAATTTGTTTTAAATGACTCTACTGAGACACCTGAATCTTTCAGCCTGATGTTGTAAACATTTGAATTATAATATCTAAAATATGAAATTCATAAAATGTGTTGGAAATATTTTTCAAATTTTAAAATATCTGACTACAGTTTTACAATTGGCCAGTGGAGAGCCAGAGAGCAGAATACATTTTGCCAGTGATCTGGGAAATTGTTTCCTCATCTTAAGGTGAATTGAATGTTTGTGTGTTTTACAGACCTCAGACCAAATCATCATCCGTCAAAAAGCAGATCGCTCAGAAGGGAAAAAAGTCCAGGAAAGCGGAGTCATCGGGTGAAGAAGATGATGACGATGATGAAGACGATGATGATGATGACGATGAGGATGACACTCCAAAGAGGCAGACCCGAGGAAGAGGCGCAACAAAAGTCAAAAGGTGGATTTCTAAACTCAAAATAATATTTCCACCTACAGATGGTTACTCCTCCGGCCTGGCGGCAGCGAGTGGCCCGATGCAGTTTGTTTTCTTATCCTGTGAAAAAGATATGTTGAAAAGGACTCGAGGGAATCTCATACATACATCTCATCACCTGTACATCAACAGTTCCCCTTGTGTTTCTGTTTATTTACAGTTACAAAGAGGATCAACATGACATTGAAACAGACTCTGATGACCTGATAGAAATGACAGGGGAAGCAGGCGAGGAGCTGCAGGACGATGACAGTGAGACAATTGAGAAGGTTATGGACACCAGGATCAGCAAAAAAGGAGGTGAGACATTTTCTGTTGCCTCTCTTTATTTTGAAACCATGTTGTGTCTTATCAAAATCATTCTGGCACAGTCTAAGTATTCTTCTTGCTCCTACAGCCTCCGGAGCTTCCACGACCTTGTACGCCGTCACGGAAAATGGGGACCCGAGTGCGGGCTTTGACCCAGAGAAGGATGAGGGGGAGACTCAGCATCTGATCAAGTGGAAGGGCTGGTCCTACATCCACAACACATGGGAGAGCATGGACTCACTGATCCAGCAGAAAGTCAAGGGACTCAAGAAACTGGACAACTACATAAAGAAAAGCGAGGAGCTCAATTCATGGTGAAAATCTTTGACTGGTTCAAACCTTTTTATTTGTTCACATTTGACATCTTTTCTGGAAGTTTCACGGTTTCTCCTGACTCTGTGGGCAGGTTGAGGAGGGCTTCCCCAGAGGACGTCGAATTCCATAACTGCCAACAGGAGCTCACTTGTGACTTGAAGAAGCAATTTCAGATTGTGGAGCGTGTCATCGGTAAGAAGTTATACAGAAATGTGTTTGTTGTTGTGTCTTAGTGCTGCAGACAGTATTTCTTAAATGTACAACTGCAAGAAGTGAACTAAATATGTATTTGTTTTTAATAGCAACAAAAACAGGGAAGACACCTGGAACCATAGAATTTCCCTGTAAGTTGACTTTATTATTTTCCTTTTTTTTTAAATAATCTCCTGTGCATTAACTCTTTGTCATAATCACGTGTCTAATAATCGGTCTGCTCTTTAAACAGCTCATAGCCACAAGATGCCATCGTCCAATGAGCCGGAATACCTCTGCAAGTGGATGGGGTTACCTTATTCAGATTGCAGCTGGGAAGACGGAGCCTTGGTCAGAAGTTTGAAGTTTGGCCACTGCATAGACAGCTTCATCAACCGCGAATCCACCAAAACCGTCCCGTCCAAAGAATGCAAGGTAGGACGCAAAACCTCTCTTCACTTTGAAATCGGAGTAACTAAAAGCCGAACCTGACATGGTGAGACCATCCTGCTCAAATGTTAAGAATAGACTTTCTAACTTTTATTCCAGGTGTTAAAACAAAGGCCGAGGTTTGCTCCTCTGAAGAAACAACCTTCGTACATTGGAAGTGAGACCCTGGAGCTGAGAGATTATCAGCTGGATGGCTTGAACTGGCTCGCTCACTCCTGGTGCAGGTACTGTGCAAGTAAATGGTTAACATGTTTGAAAAAAACAATGAGAAGGAAAACAATACTTTCATCATCTTCTTCCACCTCAGGTGCAATAGTGTTATCCTTGCCGATGAGATGGGACTGGGAAAGACCATCCAGACCATCTCCTTCCTGTCCTACATGTTCCACCACTACCAGCTCTATGGACCCTTCTTACTGGTGGTGCCTCTGTCCACACTCAGCTCCTGGCAGAGGGAGTTTGAGACCTGGGCCCCGGATATGAACGTGGTGGTCTACCTCGGTGACGTCATGAGCAGGAAAACGGTCTGTTGGATTAGTCAGTTTATTATATTCATTTTATTTTATCGCCGTGTTATCTCCAGAGTCCGTTACAGCAACTTGTGTCTGTCTCATGCAGATCCGTGACTATGAGTGGGTGAACCATCAAACGAAAAGAATCCGGTTCAATGCACTATTAACCACTTATGAGATTGTACTTAAAGACAAGGTGAGCATAATGATAATTGTTTCTTCATGATTGTTAATTACAGGAGCAACAGAATAAATAACTTGCACTGCCTCAACATTTGTCTCCAGGGTGTGCTCGGGAACATAAACTGGGCTTTCATGGGTGTGGATGAGGCTCACAGGCTGAAGAACGACGACTCCCTGCTGTACAAATCATTAATGGAGTTCCGGTCCAACCACAGGCTCCTCATTACCGGCACTCCGCTGCAGAACTCCCTCAAAGAGCTCTGGTCCCTGCTGCACTTCCTCATGCCTGACAAGTACGCCCCAGTTTAGAGTCTGAACATGAAACTGAACAAAAGCATCGGTTTGATTTCCTGCCAGAGATGAGTGACACCTCTGTTGTGCACCGCAGGTTCCACTCCTGGGAGAATTTTGAGGACGAACACGGGAAGGGAAGAGACAACGGTTATCAGAGTCTTCACAAAGTCCTCGAGCCTTTCCTCCTCCGACGCGTCAAGAAAGATGTGGAGAAATCCCTGCCTGCCAAGGTGGAGCAGATCCTTCGAGTCGACATGTCGGCACAGCAGAAACAATTTTACAAGTAGGATTCCGTTCCCGTTTTTAATTTCATCTCACGTATCAAAGCTGAATTTCTTCTCTCCATTAACTACATTTTAATATATTTCCAGGTGGATTTTAACAAGGAATTACAGAGCTCTTTCCAAAGGCAACCGAGGCAGCTCCTCCGGCTTCCTGAACATCGTCATGGAGCTGAAAAAGTGCTGCAACCATAGTTTCCTCATCAGACAGCCCGAGGACGGAGACACTGAGACACAACAGGAACACCTGCAGGTAAGTCTCCTTCCTGCTGCTCGGGCACTAATCCTGTAGCTCCGAGCTGTACCTCAGGATAACTCTGCTCTGTACAGGAAACAAGCTTTGACTCAACTCTGAAAGAAATTCAGTCATCCCGGCAGATTTACTGTCTTAACACTGTAACTTTGTGTGTCACAGAATTTAGTGAAAGGCAGCGGGAAGCTGGTGCTGCTGGACAAGCTCCTGACCCGACTCAGACAGCGAGGCAACCGGGTCTTGATCTTCTCGCAGATGGTCAGGATGTTGGACATTCTGGCTGAATACCTCGCCAAGAACCGATACCCATTCCAGGTAGGATTTGTACAGGTGTTCGGTTGAAGATTAGATTTCACTTAGCAATTATTATATAACTAATGCTGTGATGTGCGTCAACACCCAAAAAACCAACCTGGTATTAATATCCGTCCTGAGAGATCTAATCACAAGTGGACAGCGGTTAAGTACATGTGTTAACACTTTTATTAAAGGCTTTAAAATCTGTTGTGAATGCGTCTCCTGTGAACGGATCTCACTTCCCCACTCTGTATGCAAGTCAACATGTGCGTTATTTGTGTTTGCGAATTCTAAGGAATGTTGTTGTAACAAGTCAGTTTACAGTTGTGTCTGTTGTCTATGTGTTTGTCTCTGTGTTGGCTCGAGCTCGTGGTAGAGAGAGGAGTCAGGAGGGGCTGATTAAATAATGCTGAATAATGATATGAAGAAAAATTTGACCAGTTATAAGAAAGGTAAAAATCATTATGTGGCGATCAGTGTTGATATCTTGGTGGTGGACAAATGAAGCCTTCATTGTCAAACGGAATCAGGTCAGATGATATCAGATGAGTAGGCAGTCCTGTGTATGTGGGCCGTCGTGCCTTTGAGGTCACACACCTAAAAGAATAAAGACAAGTGCGTCCCAGACCACCTCCGAATGTCGTCTGACTGATCAGATCTAATTTTGGTGTATACAGAGCTGAACTGATCTCTGACCACTTGTGATGGGATCACTCAGGATGGATGATAACACCAGGTCTGAGCTGAGTTCAGTACCACCTGATGGCACAGCAGAGCAGCGATGTACCTTCATGAGACTTCCACCATTTCCTGCTTATTAATTTATCTCAGATCAAAAGTTCAACGGTTTTCAGGAAGCGTGTGATGGAGCAAATAATGTTGCATCGTATTTGGACTCTGACACAACAGCCTTCCCATATACATACAGAATTTTTCTATCATGTTATTAATGATAGTCACGCTTCCATCGGCTTCCACTAACATTCAGCTGCACCTTCCCTGGTGTTTACAGAGAAGGGGCTTTTGAGGGTGGTTGTGTTGGGCGGGTTGGACTCTGGTGAGGATCGGATATCGGTGTCACATACTTGGCCAGGCTGAGAGTTCATGTTGTTATTTATATCCACTATTTATTTTCTACTGAAGACCAGCTGGACTCCTGCAAGTCCTTGTCCCTGCATTATCGTGGTCTGAGCGTATAGACGACCTACGATGACATTTAAAGCAGGGTGATGTCAAGGTTACAGGATAAAACTCCTCAGGAAATCTTAGAGGCTTAAATCTCTTTGTTCTTTCTTCTCTGCAGCGACTGGACGGATCCATAAAGGGAGAAATTCGAAAGCAAGCACTTGACCACTTTAATGCAGAAGGATCAGAGGTGAGTAATCTGACAACTTAATGTTAATGATAATGCACGACTAGAGATTTGAGTCAGCTGCAAACATTTGTTCTGCAGTAAACTAAATATTTTCATAAAACATATTCTAGAATTTCCTACAATTATTTGGTTCTTGAACTGTTTCAAAAAGCATCTTAAGTAAAGAGATGATACTAATTATAAAGGCTGCGATAAAACTCTTTAAACAAACTTTTCAATGAAATCAATAGCAGGTATTTACTGATGTAATAAGTGTCAAATAACTTGATCCGTGGTAACAGTTTCCTCCATTTTGCAGGACTTCTGCTTCCTGCTGTCCACCAGAGCTGGAGGTTTGGGGATTAACTTGGCCTCCGCAGACACTGTGGTCATCTTCGACTCTGACTGGAACCCTCAAAACGACCTGCAGGCACAGGCCCGGGCTCACAGGATCGGCCAGAAGAAACAAGTAAATCCAAAACTCAAATCCATCACTGCCATCACAGATTTGCTGCGTAATTATCAAGATTCTCATAATCAATCTCTGTGCCCTCTGTGTAGGTGAACATTTACCGGCTGGTGACCAAAAGGAACCGTGGAGGAGGACATCATTGAGAGGGCCAAAAAGAAGATGGTGTTGGACCATCTCGTCATTCAGAGAATGGACACCACTGGTCGGACTGTACTGGACAGCAACTCGGGAAACACTAAGTAAGATGTCAGAAACGACTTAACTGTATTTAACTCGCTGATGTCGTTAAATGTTGCGATACTCAAACTCTTTTCTAATCCACAGTTCAAACCCATTCAACAAAGAAGAACTGACCGCTATTCTCAAGTTCGGTGCAGAGGAACTTTTCAAAGAGGCCGAGGGAGAGGAGTCTGAACCACAGGTATCACAATCAGCAAGTAGTCTAGTATAAAAAATATATTTTTATATATTTTGAAAAGTAAACCATCTTAATGTCTTAATGTTTCTGTAGGAGATGGATATCGAAGAGATCCTGAGGTTGGCTGAAACAAGAGAAAGTGACCAGGGCTCAAGTGCTACAGATGAACTTCTCTCTCAGTTCAAGGTATGAACAAGCCTGTTCTGTTAAATTATATCTCGGTATCTACAGACCTGATTTCAGAGCCTGATCTAAAACCCAGCGTCTCCTCTCTGTTGTTGCAGGTGGCTAATTTCTCCAGCGTGGAGGAGAGCACTCCGGAGCTTGATGACAAAACGATAAGCGAGTGGGACAACATCATCCCCGCGGAGCAGCGACGCAAAATCGAGGAGGAGGAGAAGCAGCGGGAGATGGACGACATCTTCATGCTGCCCAGGAGCAGGAGCTCCAACAAGAGGGTGAGAGGGGAATTCACAGTTTGATTTGGAATAGTCCAAATGTTGTTTGCCTATTTTTTAGCACTGATAAATTGACACAATTAAAGGTGATTTATCACTAGTCTCAGCTCAGATTAGCGGGATTTGACTTTGTGTCTTGACTCTTCCAGGCTCGAGCCAATGACAGCGACAGTGATGTGGGCTCCAAGCTGAAGAACCGCTCTTCGGGCTCTGAAAGCGAGACGGACGACAGTGACGATGACAAGAAGCCAAAGAAGAGAGGAAGACCCAGGGCCCGCAAAAACAACGTGGAGGGTTTTACTGATGCTGAGATTCGCAGGTTAATATTTGTAGCAATTTTTTTTGTGTTTCATTGAAGCTTGATGCATTTGTCCGTGTCTTTTCATGATCACAATTAATAATGTATTAATAATAATATAATTACAGGTTCATCAAGGCATACAAGAAATTTGGGTCTCCCCTTGAAAGGTAAGCATATTGTTAAATGGTATTGGTAATATGGATCTCTGAATCACTTAATATATATAAGACCAATATAGTTGTCAGAAGAATGTTAGAGTCAAGTCTTTTCCTGTTTTCAGATTGGAGGCGATCGCCCGAGACTCTGAGCTGGTGGACAAATCCATCGCAGACCTGAAGAGGCTCGGTGAACTGATCCACAGCAGCTGTGTGACTGCAGTGCAGGAGCACGAGGAGCACCTCAAAGAGAACCCTGTTGAAGGTGTGTTGACTAAACCACTCGGCTTATGGTTTATTTCAGATCATATTATTCTCCAAGCCCAACATGATGCATGTCATTATTCCAGCCAAAGGTCCTGGGAAACGGCGAGGGATTAATATCAAGATCTCAGGAGTGCAGGTCAACGCCAAGACCATCATCCAGCACGAGGAAGAGTTTGAGCCGCTGCACAAAGTTGTGCCCTCCAACCCTGCGGAGAGAAATAAGTACGATAACACTTCAGCTATGAAGGAGAGCGTCGGCTTTGTATAGATATCATGTTCAGAGGAAACGTGTGCTGCAGATCAGATCTAACGACCATGTCTCCCACAGGTTCCAGCTGACCTGTCGGGTGAAGGTGGCTCACTTTGATGTGGACTGGGATCTGCAGGACGACACTCAGCTCCTGCTCGGCACCTATGAGCACGGCTTCGGCAACTGGGATCTGATAAAGACAGATCCCGACCTGAAACTGGCTGATAAAGTAAATATCACAAATCTGCCTTAAACACGGGCATAGTTTCAATTGGAGATTTTTATTTTGTTATTTCTTTTAATTATTTGAACAAGACCTAGCTTGTTGAGGTATCATAAAAGTTGAAAAAACCTGAGCTGAGCAAAACTGTGAATGCAGGTAGATTTTTTATTTTATTATTCTTTATTAGCATTTTGATAACCAGAGTTTGACCAATTTATTAGTTTCAGAAAAAAAGATCAATACAAGCTTTTCATAGACGTATCGCTTAGGGTTAGGGTTCTGATTTGAAAACTTGTAGAAACAATGTGGAAGAGATGGGCCTCAATGTTTATATTGTATATAAAAGAATCATGTTTATTTTCTTCAAGAATTATTATTTATTCTAGGATAAACCTCAATGACATGTCATGAATGTTTAATCTTAATCTTATAAATCATTGCAAATTTAAAAAATATATTGACATGCATATATATATAGTTTTTTACTCAATATCAGCCCCCCCCAATATCCATATCCGTCTGGCTCTAATCATGAAAAGCTCTTTCAATCTGGTGCATCAAAGACGAATGAATGAGTCTAACATTCACTTCCCTCTGCACAGATTCTCCCTGACGACCCGAGCAAGAAGCCTCAGGGCAAACAGTTGCAGGCGAGAGCTGAGTATCTGCTCAAGCTGCTGAAGAAAGAACAAGACAATGCAGACGCGTCTAAAACAGGGGAGGAGGTACGTGGCTGTTAATGACAGGGTCACTCATCCGCACTGGTTTCACCACATGGTGTTTATCTTTGATCTACACACGCAGTCCCCACCTCCCTCGTCGCTCACACTGTCTTTTCTTCCTCTGAAGGTCAAAGTGAAGAAGAGGAAGCCCCGGGTGAAAAAGGAGAACAAGATTCTCAAGGATGAGCAGGGCAACGACATCTCCTCCCCCCGCCTGTCTGACAACCCGTCAGAGGAGGGGGAAGTCAAGGTCAGACATGTGACAGTGTCACTTCCTTATTACTGTGTTATACCTCTGTGTCCAGGTCTCTTGGTGACTACAGGGGCTGTGTGGAAACTGCTTTTTTATTTTCCATGCTTACTTTAGGTTTGGGAAATAAAAAAGCCTATTTCTTCTGGTATATTAAATCCACTACATGGCTTTAAAGGGCATCCCCTTTCCCATGTAGTGTTGCAGTGATGCTACATAAGTGAGTAAGTAGTGAATTAGACACAAAACTATGAATCAAACCCTTCCACATGGGAAAGTAACCACTGCGACACCTTAACGGAGAAGTATAATTCAGCTTTATTTTTATATTAGCAGAGTAATACATTTATTATATTATTTAATATGCATTGTCTTCTCTCGTGTTTGAGCAGGATGATGGAACGGAGAAGTCCCCGAACAAGAAGAGACAGAAGAAAAAGGATAACAAAGAGAACAAAGAAAAACAGGGAACTTCGAAGAAGGAGAAGGATGGGGACAAAGAAAAGAAGGGCACCAAGCTCAGGAAAGAAAAGGTATTTGAGAAAAAGTTTTCACGACCTTAACCTCAAAGAGTTTCAGATTCACACTGATGTGAGGTTATTCATGTATATTTTAATAGATCGGTATGCTACACATTATTAAAGCATTAAAATTCAACATGCAGCGAAAAGCTCGGTCAAGGTCTTCTGCCTTTTGTATCGTCACCATGTGAATCATGGATTAGGATTGTGAAGGAGAATAACACTCAGAGCTCGTACCGCCACCAAGGAGCAACCAGCCCCTCATCAAACCATATTTAAATCCGCTAGTGCAGATTTTTATTTGGAGCCGCACCAAAGTGCACACACTCGTACAGATCACTCCCCTAAATGTGTCTGATTGATTCATCAAGAGCCATGAATTATTCAGAAGGAAAGAAAAATGTCAAAAAATGGTAATGGCAACTAAAGTGAAAATTTATATTCCTGCATCGGCCCTTCTGTCCAGATCCGACCCAAAATTGAGAAGGTTCTCTCTCGGCCCATGTTTCATCTGTCCACCATGTTTTGTGGAAATCTCTTGTGTAGTTTCTGCGTAACCCTGCTGACAGAGAAACAAATCAATGACACGGACGAAATAAATATGTGAATAATAGACGGACCTATATTGATGGTATATTTGTCTCTCAGGCTAAAGGAGCCAAAGGGAAGAAGACCCAAGGTCCAGTTCACATCACAGCTGGTTCTGACCCTGTTCCCATCGAAGGAAAGGAGGATGATGAACTCGACCAGGAAACTTTCAGTATTGTGAGTTTCTCTATTCTCTTCTTCTCAAATTCAAAGTGGAATTCAATCAGTAATGTGTAAAGAAAAAACTACAAAAGCATTGCATTTCAATAATCCAGTCAATGTGTGTGTTTCCTCTAGTGTAAGGAGCGCATGAGGCCGGTGAAGAAGGCCCTGAAGCAGCTGGATAAACCAGACGAGGGTCTCTCTGACCAGGAGCAGCTCCAGCACACACGCACATGCCTGCTGAAGATTGGAGACCGCATCACAGAGTGCCTTAAAGTCTACAACGACCCCGAACATCTCAAAATATGGCGACGGTAAGATGATGGGATTCGATCATTTGTGAAACGAGTAACGATGACAAATCTGTTCTAACTCAGCTAATGACGTTTTTTTTCTCTTTGGGCAGAAATCTCTGGATCTTTGTGTCCAAGTTTACAGAGTTTGGTGCAAGGAAGCTTCACAAGCTCTACAAAATGGCCCAGAAGAAGCGATCACACGAGGAAGAGGCAAGTTAACACAGTTGATTATTAAGACCCTGAAGTGAAAAATGATCTGTTGTATGTGATTGAGGCTGAAATTATCCTTTGACGTTTCCAGAAGGAGCAGAAGAAGAAGGACGATTCTTCAGGGAGGCAGAAATCCTTCAGGCCAGAACCTTCTGGTTCCAGTCGAGAGTCCATGGGAACCAAATCTGCATCGCAGCCCGGTTCCCACGGGCACCAAAGAGAACCGTACAATGCAGGCAATAAGCGGAACTTTGGAAATGATGGTATGTGCAAATATGTTTCTGTTGCTTAAGATGCAGGCGTCATTTACTGAACATTTAAAGTCTTGATCATGAGGTATTAAACATAGAATTGTATTAGCAGCGCTCTGAAACTTTTTCAATGAGGAAAACAACTAAAACTTGACATTTAATAAGAACTTTTTCTCATTTTCTTATAGATCGAGGAGACTGGCAGCGGGACCGGGACCGCAAATACAATTACCCCGGTAACAGCAACCAGTCGTGGCAGGGGGAGCGGCATCATCAATACGACCAGCACCGCTACAAAGATCACTACGACGACCGGCGTCCACATGGAGACACGTATCGCAGCTCCGGCGGTTACCGCAGCAACAGCTCCCCTCGAAAACGTCCGTACGAGCAGTACAGCAACGACCGGGACCACAGGGGTCACAGGCCCTATTACGACAGGTGAGGCTCATTTACACCTGGTGATGGGGGTGTGGATGTTAACCTATTATACCGTGCATTTGTCCCACCCCATACTTGTGAACACAATATCGCAAGAACACCTTGAGGGAGTTTCTTCAAATTTGGTTCAAACATTAATTTGGAATCGAGGATGAACTGATTAGACTTTGGTGGTCACAGGTCATGGTTTTCTTACAAAACATGATTTGGCATCTTGAACAATAAATCTAAAGTCTGCCTCTAGGGAAGTTCCTCCAAATTTGACCAGTTGTCACTTGGACTCAAAGATGAACTGATTATATTCCAGTGTTGAAAGGTCACAGTGACCTCATTAGTCGGGGGAAAAAACTGCACTGGTTGACGAAGGTATACAACCACAGGGCGGTAATTCTAGTTTTTAAAAGATTTAATTCTGTGATTAATATTTCAGAAATCCGGACCCCAAGAGAAGACGCCCTGAAGAGTTCCGTCCCAACTACCACCAGGGACGAGAGGTTCCCCCTCAGGACCTCAGGAGGATGCCGGAGCACAGGCCGGCAGGTCCTCCGGGGCAGGATCACTACAGCCGACCCCTTCACCCTGACAAACCTCCTCCGCCCTCGGACCCTCGCTCCCCTCAGGCTCAGAAGTCTCCCCAGGATTCCCGCTCGCCACTGGAGCGACCTGTGGAGCTGAACGCAGCGGCTGACCCCAACTGGAACAACAGGAACAAAACATAAGGTCTGCCAATGCTGGCTGAGAAACTGGTGTGGGTGTTGTTGTTGTCCAGGGTCAAAGACCAGTACTGCTTCTGATGGACAAGTCTGGACTCGCCAATCATAAGCTCACTGTTGGAAAGGGAATCAACGCGAACCCTCTTTTACCAGCAAAACCAAACTATTCAGCTCTCCACCTTCACACCTCTCATGACTGTGGCTGTGAAGGATTTGTGCCCTGGAGGAAGACGTTTGTTTCCTCCTGTCGTCTTAACGATGGAAAAACTCAAACAAGCATCTTTATTTGAATGAAATGACTCGATCAGTCAGTCCTGGTCACACTGAGTGGAACACGTAAGGATGCTTAGTCCCATGGACTATTATCTAAGGAGAATTTAGGATAAACAAACTGACTGATCTTAATCCTAAAAGTGCCTGAAGGTTTTGGCCTTTTTGAATGGTTGATGTATGGGATCACTCCCAAAAGAACCATGACGTGGACATTATTATTATTATCATTATTTTTTGTGTTTGGCTTTATGTCTTGCAAATGATCTCATAAGAAGATTTCTGTACAAAAAACGAATGTGTAACACGTTAAAATCATCTGCACCTTTTGAAATGTTTGTCTCGAACATGTAGCTGAACCGAATCATGGCGTTCTCACCATGTGGGTTAAAACGTGTATCGCGAAGGGTCGGCCTGAGTTCTTTTTGAAATTTGAATGATCAGCGGAGCCAGTATGTTTCCTCCAAGCACTCAGCGGGGGGTCTGAAAAAATAATAAGGTTTTAAGCTCATTTCTGTCTTATGTGTACAAATGATCATTATTTCTTTTAAGTGTGTGCCGATATCAATCACTGCAGTCTCCCTTGCTTCGTTCACTTTAATGACTTTCCTCTGATCAAATGGAAGATCTGTCGGCAGTATTTATTCCAACAGCACGTGGAAAGGTTCATAACACTATGAATCAGGCAGAGTACATTGTTCTCTCAGTATTATGATGGTTAAGAATAGTGTTTCAGCATAGTTTCATTATATCACCGATCTCTCCACCCGTGTAAGTACTATATAGTGTCTGAAAATGCAACATGATGAAAACGTTTATCTTCCTGTTCTAAGGTATAATCATATCTTTGATTAACAGACAGTCGTGCTGTTGCTGGAAGGTTGTTAAGGGGTTATCAGGAAGTCGCTGATGACATGTCACTTTGTTTTCTTGTGCCAAACCTGCACCTGCTCTGGCCCTCATATTCTTTTAGTTGCTTTTCCATTCGTGCCTTATTTATGTGTTTTGGTTCATGGACGGCACTGGGCTCTAGGACAGGCAGGCTGTAGTATTACAACACTCCGCTTTTAAGGAAAATGTTATGAAAGGTTTAAATCAGGATTCGGTGGTGAAGGGACCACGTCTGGGATTTCTTAAAGACTTGGCGATATGAAGGGAAAATCTAAAAAATATTAATAAAAATAACCATGTGTTTCGTCTTGGGGCCCTCAGCCGACCTGTTACGGTGATCAGCCAGCACATCTTCTCATCATGTTAAAGTAAGCTACGGTTCCTGTATCAAATGTTCTTTGAGAGTCTAAATAATTTATATTTGTGACAAAAAACACTCATGAGAAATGTTCTGAGGCATATGTTTGGACATATGTAATAAACCTTCTTACACAATCAAGGTCTGCTTTCTTTGCCTTGTTACCTCTGCTTAGGAGGGGGATGTGTTTTCACTTCTGTTTGTCAGCAGGATTATGGAAAATCTACTGAACTGATTTCCATGAAACTTGGTGGAACGACAGGACTCCAGACTCCAGACAAAGTGGTGGGTCCAGGACCTTTCTTAAACATTGTGAGATTTCATAAGGTCTTCACATTTTCACTGATTTAACGGAATGATTCATGGGTTAAAAACGTTTTATGGGACACTGCACTGTGGTGGGGAACAAATAATCTGCATCTAGCAAATTTAATGTGGTTTCACATGGGGGCTGTTGGGACGTAGAGGTTTGCATTGGACTGAATTGCTGATATGATTCAAATCTATCTGCAAATATCTTAATGTGCTAAGACACAATTTTAGTCTTTGAATGTAAAATTATAAGTGATGTAGTGTGGACTTGGTCTCAACCTGCTCGTTATTATAGATTTTTCTCCTAAATGTGATGAGTGACCAGAACTTAGGTTGTATGTGCTTAAAACAAAGATGAGCTGTTCCAAAGGAAGCACAGTGATGCAATGTCCAGCACAGTTTCCTCCACAGCAGGAAGAGACGTTTAGTTTCAAACTTACAAGTTTCTTTCAAATTACTCCTACAAAGCTCTTTAATACTAGTTTAAGTTGTTTGCCTTCTATATCAAACCCATTTGTTAAATATTTTCCTATCTGCGTCTCAGCATCTCTACAGCAGGGGGCAGTCACACACTGTTCATTATCCCAAAACAGCACGTGGGGATTTTTCAAAAAATGCTCCCACTGACAGTAACTGAGACCATGTAGCACATTAACAAGACATTTTCTTTTATTCAATAAATAATTTACATTATAAACAGCTGGCGTGTGGCACCAAATCGCTTTACATACAAACAGTTTGATCTTTCTGGCATTTCCCATTTAGCTATGTTCTTTTCCCCATATATATCTATTACAAATCTTACGGACAAAATAAGAGCTAAATGAAAGAGAAAACATAAAGTGCTTCAAACTCAAAAACATGAACAACCCAGAGCATGTCCGATCTTCCTTTTTCCAGATGAGCTGGCCTGCATCAGCGTGTTTTACTTCATTGATAACCAAGTGAGCAAAAAGTGATGGCAGCCGAGCGAGTGTGTGTGTGCCACTTTTTGAATATCCTGATCTGTGGAGTTCATGTTTTTGCAAAAATAAAAATCCCTTTTCAAATAAAAATAAAAAAAAAGGTTCACATTCAACAAATCATCTGATGTACAAAAACTGTGATAAAGTCAAAACACAACTGGCAATATACAAATTTGAAACTCACAAAACATATGTACAATCTCACATTACACATGTAGAACCGTATACTGTAGAACTCACAATACAAATTACATCTATTAACACAAGATTCAACTTTACAATCACTTGTATGTATGTTGTTTTTTTTTAGTTTCTATCAAACTGCCAGTACATGACATATTCCAAATAGCAGTAGTAAGGACTGCCAAATACTTCAGTGTAAAATGTTAAATGACCGCCTGACTGGGCCCGAGCAGTCACAGCATCTACAGGGACGACTTTACACGTTAGCAGGCGCCGGCATCGGGAGCCAAAGTTCGAATGAACGAGCGTTATCGCAAATCGCAAGAAAAGCAAAAAAGGTGAGACCGAAAAAACAGAGGTTCTGCTTTTACAGCACATTAGTCATTTTTGTGTGCACCACAAATTCACCCGCAAACACATGGTTATTTAGAACGGAGAATCTCTTCCCTTAACGTGAGCTGATTGAGACTGAAAAGCCAGTTTCTGAGGAGGTGTTGGCACAAGGGCTTGTTCTTTGGCAATGGTTTAAGCCACGAAATCACGTCTACAGACATATGCTTATCATTTACTCCATAAGCCGCAGTCAGGTCAGTGCGCTGGAAGTCAGTAAAATGCTAAACTGACTGGCGGTGACGTTTTTACAGCTAGTACGATCAGTATCTACATCACTGGTACTTGAAGTGGAGAGTTGTCTTCACGGAACGCTCACGAAAAGGTGTCATGGGTTCGAGTTGTTGATCTGCGCTGTGTAAACGCTCTTAGTGCCGTTAACTAAGTTTGTTCTTTTGCTTTTTTTTTGTTTTGTTGCTACATTCACATTACAGACTCAAAAACACAAACACTGTCTGATCAACACATCAGGAGGGAGAAGCTGTATGACACTGGGAGTGATGTACACTTGAAGAGAGATTATTTTTAACAGTTCCCCTTTGGGATTTGCCTCTCGGCTGTCAGAGTCTGTCTGAGGCTGTGGCTCCTCTGAGATTCTGGGGGCAACACAAACAGACGTGGGACTCGTTTCTCCTACTGGAGGTTTGTTATCTAACTTCTTGCAGATCCTGCACCCGCAAACACACAAAATTAACCACAGACGCTGAATTCTGCACAAACACGCACGCACAAATCTAACAATATGACCCATTAATCTCCGCAGCAGACAACTAGAGACGCTGCTCTGACATCCTTTTGGCTTGAGTGCTTCCTCCACAAGGCTCAGGCTTTTCCAAAGCTGGAAACTAATCAAACATAGAGCTGCTTCTGGCCTTAGGTTAACAAAAGCCCCTGTCAGGTCCTCCTGCTTCGCCACATGAGCCACAGAGAGCTTCACTGGCCTGGCACCAACGAGGGGGATCAGGGGGGGGGGAGGGGAGGGGAGGATCAGCAAACTCCTCTTTCTGCAAAAGATCATCTTGTCTGGCTTCTCATAGGCATGCAGCCCCGGTGAGAATGTGGGGATTTAATCCCAGATGGATATCCTGAGCTCTGGGGGTAGCTGGGCTCTCTTCAAAGACCCGGTCCCGCGAAGCAGTTAAACACACGTGATGATGGACGGACTCCCTCTCGTCACAAGACTGAAGCCGAGACATGACGAGACAACTACGACGAGACTGAGGGGAGCGACGATCCGACCGGCGAGTCCCGGGTCACCTCACAGGATCCAGAGCAGGAGAGAGGAGCCGATGTACAACACAGCGATGGTACTAACACTCACTGACAAATACACCTTGAGGATATTGTTGTAACGGAACTATAGCTGAACTGTGCAACACTCAATCCACAAGCAGACGGCGAGGAGGTTGACGAGGAGGAGAGGGAGTAAATCTTTGCCCCTCTCAGCTGCACTCCTCGTGAAAGCATGGTTTTCATAGATGTGGTATCTGTTGCTGTTTGAATGGAGCATTTTTACATCCTCGAAGGCGTAGTAGGCTGCCATGGTGAAGTTAATGTCCCCGGAGGAGAGGAGGTCAAACACGCACGACTGAAAATACAGATCCTCCACTGGGAGGCGCTCTTTGCACTTGGCCTTTGCAGATTGGTAGGTGAAGCCGCCCCTGGTCCTGGCCGCGCTGTGGGCCTCCGCCGCCCGGAATTTCCTGAAGTCAATGCGCTGGTTGGCGGGGCAGCCGTGAAGACACAGGTACAAGTCCTGGTTGTCGCCTTCCTCCACCGAGTTCACCACTTCCTCCGGCATCCGCACAGCAAAGGTCAGGTAGCGGCCCACTTGACGCACCACTATCGTCGTCCCGATGTACCTGGCCTGAATCTCCACGTGCTGCCCGGGAACCTTCTCCACCACGCGCAGGGTGTTGGCTCCGTGCCGATCCCCCCCGTTCTTGGAGCCGTCAGCGAATGCAGCCGGCAGCTCGTCGGTCTCCGCGTGGTACATCTTCTGGTCCACACATTCCTGGAAGTTCTTGAAGATGATCGTCAGCTGCAGGAAGAAAGACACCAGAGATATACGTCATTGAAATGTTACAAACACCAGAGGAGCGTACGCAGCCAGTAGCTTCTGCGTTTTCTCCCACAAAGAATCCCAGCAAACCGATTAAAAAGAGTTCTTAAAGCTCTTGCATTAACAAGCCTGTGCAGTGTGTGCCATCCAACCCACTTAAGTGTCACATTTCAGCGTTGGCTCAACACGGGGGGAAGCCAAGGTAAACGCCCTCAGAAAACACGAGTCCCGGGCCATGTAAAATCAGGCCTCAGTTTGCAGACACAAAGACGATCTATTCATAGCGCTGCTGAACCTGCCTGTGAACCCCAGAACTATGCTCCAGGGAGTGGCGTGGGGCCAGGACAGAGCCACATACTCTGCAGCTAATTAAGTCGGACTGGTCAGGACTCTGCAAGCTTGGTTTCATCAGGACACCAATGGGCCATTGTCAGAGGAGCAGCACCAGGACGGCGTGGAGACTCTGATGTCTGCTCGCTCGGGGACAGAGGACGGGGGGTCAGTCTGCAGAACACCCGACTGGTCCCACTGCTGCTCCGCTGCACCGACTGGTTCCCTTTACCCTCGACTAACATTCCCCCGCCTACATCAACTTCTGTTTTTGTTCCCGGTTCTTTTAAGCTTTTAATGAAAACAAACAAGAGAAATTCCACCGTTATCCCTCCGTAGATAGAAATAAGCAGACAGTTTGATTTGCTGCAGCGAGAGCAGTTTACCAACACAGAGCCGCTCTGCACGGGCAGATCTTTTACCAGAAGGGCCGTGTTTGCACAGGTGGCACCGGCTGCTGCTTTGTTTTCCCTTTGTCCAGAATCAAGATCTTAAAATAAAATAAAAAAAGAGAGACTCATTTGCTTCCAAGAATAGCAGCATAAAAATCCCATCGCTTTAAAAAGGCAAAAAAAGCTAAACATGAATGCCTAATAGTGTCATTAAGAAACCTTGATTACAGATAATTATACGTTCTACGAATGCGATTAGGGACAAAGTCCTCTTATATCTCAGACTAAATACTTTTAGTTAAGATACTTTGCAAAGTGACTGAGGGCCACAATCACTGCTGTCAAACTTTGCCAAAACTGGACCAGGTCTAACTTAATTTTCCTAAAACAAATTATCCCATTTCTTTGTTTTTGACCTATGGTTCTAATTAAAGCTTTTTTTTTAAAGGAACAGCCATCCAAATAGCCAGCGTACCATTAAACAAAAATTAAATTACGAGGCCTGCATTGCTGAAAACCCTATGCAAAAAAAAGAGAGTCTACAGACATTTCCCAGTGTTGGATGTGGATACACTGCTAAGTAGGCCAAACATCAGCCTGAGCTGTCCACAGTGAGAGAAAAGGAGCCGCAGCAGTTTGATGCAGCACCGCGGTTCTTACACCAGCGTTTGGTTTATAAAGCCTTCAAGATCTTCACAATTGTGCCGGGGCTGGGCTTCTTCATCTGTCACGATGGAACTCATCCAAACACTAACCAGAGTCCCCGGCCTGACAGAACACCAGCCCCGCAGCAGCTCTCACAGTCCGACCACATGAAAAGAACACACATGACACACACACTTATATTTCTGCTGCAGCACCGACAGAACCTACAAATTTACAGAAAACTGTGAGATCATCTGAATCACTGACAGACGATCTAGAAATCCGAGCAGCTTGGAGATGATTTTCATGACAGGTCGAGTTTAGCCTAGAAAATGTCAGAAAGTCTGAAACATTTTCTCAATTTCCCCAACCACAAGCCTTTCCAAAAGCTTCTCTGTGTCTCGTCAACAGTGAATATTCAACATATTCAAGAGACAGTGATAGAAACCTGGGATAAACTTCACATTTCACAAGCTGGAACCAACAAACAGGCCTTTTTTTCTTTAATAAACAACCACAATGGTTAATCAATCATCGTGATGGTTGCAGAATCCTTTTCCCCCGACTGCAGAGCTGAAAAGATGAATCAAGCAGCTGATCGATAAATGGCAGAACTGCTGTGTTGCTTCTCAAATGTCAAAATCTGCTGCTTTTCAATTATTCACATGATGATTAACTAAATATTTTTGCTCAGTATGTTTATGCAAAAAAACAACTGATCAGCAGATAGCTCTCGTTGATTGAAAATACTATTAAACGGTTGAAAGGACAATTCATAGATCTATAGTTTCTGACCTAAAAGCAACACACATGCAAAGAGGATGAACAGAGAAGGATCCTCACCTTGCTCGTGGCTGTGGCCAAAGACCCGGGCACCACAGGAGTGTTGGTCACCTGGACAGACAGGTACTTGTTGTGAATGAGCGGCCAGGCTCCTTCCACCTTACACGTCTGGAAGTCGTCCCCGAAGGTGCGGAGGTGCGGGTCTCCGAAGAAGCCGCAGTGGGTGTAGTTGGGCGGAGACGTGTTCCGAGGGAGGCTGCGCTCGTAGTGGCACATCTCGGGGCCGTCGGAGCGCTCCTGGCTGTCGGGCAGGAGCGGAGGCGCCAGGGGAGGAAGCGGGGTCCGGGCCCGTGGTTGGGACGTGGGCCCCTCCTTGGAGCAGTTGTGCTGGCTCATTAGATCCTCTATGCCATGCTGGGCGGAGTGGTAGGCCAGGTCGCCCCTGCAGGTGCGTGCTGTGCGGCGGACGCAGCTGTTGTACGCTCGCAGCGCCGTGCAGAACTCCTCCTCCGGGCCCGAGCTGGAGGTCGAGGCCCAGAACTCAGAGTTACACTTGAGGATCTTGCACTGCAGACTCACTGTCGGGGGGGGAACAAGACACTCAGAGTTAATGATGAAGGTTTGAAACAACACATTTACATGATAGTGACTCAAATAGAATAACTTCTCCAACCAAGTACGAATGTTATCATTGTTGTTTCTCATACAAGCTGCAGTGACAAATTTCATTTACTTGCATGGCATGAATCAAACTATAGACATTATGGTATAATAATAACTCTACCTCTTTAGGGGGAATTTTGTATTCTCCTTCAGATAATATCATGTATTGTTATGCGATTGTCTGGCGATATATCGATTACTGCAGAATAGCTGTATAATAATATTATCCCATCGTGGGTCAAGTATTGCGTATCGTATTTAGATTGATTATTGATTTAAGCCTCGGAAAATGGAATAAGACCCTCATTTACAATGGTGCCGAGGGTACAATGAAGAGTTAATACATTGAAAGAAAAATAAATAAATAAGAATGAAATAAATATGCATATATATATATATATATATATATATATATATCTCGCTGGATAATACAGTAATATTACCAGTATTGCGATTTAGCCTGTGATTCCCACTCCTGTTGTTTAAGCACTACGAAAATGTTCTAATAAAGTCTATTTTTCAGGCAGATCCACATATTGTACATAAAGTAACGCTGTCTTTTAGTCTTAAGTAAACAGGTCTGAACCTCCCTGTGGGCGACCTGCATTGAAGGTAACTTATTGCTGGGAATGCTGCTTCCCTTTCACTCTCAGTCACTCTCGGTTCATGCACCAGTAACAACACCACCTGGGATCCTAATCTACTTCTTTTAGTGATAATAAACTCAGCTTGACTGTTGTTTCCACTTTTTAAAAACGCCGCATCCGGGCCAATACCTTTGCACACAAACGCTCTTCAAATATTTCCCAGGATGCCTCGTTGCGCCACCGTGTTTGACCATAGTGTTTGACTAGCATTACCTTCGACTAATAAGGCTTTTATTTGAACGGGGCAGTAAGAAGTTTCTCCCACTGGGACTGGAGGGGAGGGGGGAGGGGGGGGTGGAAGCCAAATCAACACTTTGAAGTCACACTTTAAACAATATCCCTCCTCAAAGCTTCACCGCAGCTCTCTCTCTCTCTCTCTCTCCAAAACCTCACACCGCCTTTTTCTTTTAACCCCCCATCTGATAGAAGGCAATAAACCAATCTCCATCTGGGCTATCAGTGTATTATCTGGTTGTTGTTTGACGGTAGGTGACTTGAGAGGGAAACTGATAAGGCTTTGCCAAACGTGCGAGGAGGTGTCTCCGCTGCAGAAAGTGACTCAGTGTGGGGGACAAGTGAGGAGGACATGGAGCCGATTCAAACTCAACACTGTGGGTTTTCTAATGACACAGCAGTGCTTCATTCTAATGGGAACACTGCGCTTCTTTCCATGTGATATTTTAAAAGATCTTCTCATTTATAAGGTATTTTTTTAAAAACCACCACACTCTCCACAGTGCACGTTTCTTTAGGTTCCACTGGCCACAGCTCAGAGACCTAAACGTGCAATTCCACGCTTCACCAAACTGCAGCATGGAACAAAAGTTACTTTCAAGGAGCTGATGTGAAATACTGAGGCATGTCCCCTCCCCCCCCAAACAAAACAAGAGCAGGAGAGCTGCAGCAGCTTTAAGAAAGGCCCCTCAGTCCCTGCAGTCGGCCTCCAGAATATACAAAAATAAATAAAACAACATCAGTAAATGATTCAAACTACTTTTAAATCAGTCACACTTTTGCTCTACAGTGACCAACACGTTCACTTTTTAAACCCATTTGTCACATTTTCCCAAAAAAACCTCCAGCCCTTTCCACACCAGTGCACCTACAAGCACTGCATTTCAGTGATCTAATACATTTCACTCTTTTTTGGCATCGAGTCTGGTGGGATTCAAACAGATCACTGCGGGGAAACTAGACATATTTTGCAGAATTTATAGAACTTTCAGGGCTTCAGCAAACACTTTGCAATTTGAAGTGCAAGTAACTCCAGTTGAATTGGGACACCACTAGAATAATTCGGCTTATAAATTGTGATGGGAAAATGCAAAAAGTGGAACAAATCTTTGTAGTTTACAAGTTGTTGGTTTAAACGCATGTTGCCTCCTTTAAATATTTACAATGTTTAAAGTGTAACACACAAACAGTATCGATGTTTAAAAAATATATGCATTTAAGATTTAAGGATTTTATCTTTCATAAAAAGTTGTTTCTTACCGGAGGGGAAGAGCGAGAGGAACACGGCGAGGACTCTGCACACTTCAAGCGCCGAGGGTCTTCCTCTTTTCCCCATAACCATCCATCCAGCTCGGGGTCGCGCTTCACTCCTCTCCCTGGTCGGACCGCATGAAGGACGGACAGAGGAGAAGAGTTAGAGCCGCCAAAGTCCCGGTCGAGGGAACTCACACACAGAACAGGTCCATAAAAGATGTCCTCCCCGTGCTCTCATCACTGCCCGGGTAAGAAGTGGTTTTATTTCGCTGGGTGAGAGTTTCTAAAGTTAGCAGCTACAGCCCGGGTAAGCTAGCCGAGGCTCGGTGTGGAGGCACCCGGGGAGCCGAGCTTCCTTTTACGGAGTGACGAGAAGGTGCAGCCTCCGTGGGGCCAGCGGACACACTGAGCCAATCACGGCGGCTCCTCCTGCCCTCGAACCCCCCCTCCACCAGTTTCAAATTACACCTCAATGTGGAGACTTGTTCCACGAGCGGCCGAGTCTCCGCGACCCACAAGTGGCGGACCACAGCGCCGCGAAAGAAAGGGTTCCTCAGCCGCTAAAGATCACAACGACAACCGCAGCGTGGAGGGCCCCAGCCCGGGGAGGAGAACCAAGTGTCCTCCCGCCACATGTGTGAGGAAACAAGGGGGGAAACCAAAGGGATAAAGAACAAAATACCCCTCTACTCTCAGATACTTGTCAAATGCAAACTTTACTTCTTTATATTAGCGGCTCACTTTGCAGGTTTAAACCAGATTTAACACATTTACAAGGACCTAAAATGGTGGACACAAGCCAAGGTAACCTCCAACCACACAGAGCCAGCACTGGCCCCATACATTGTTCAAATCCACAGAGTTTCATTTAATAATACAAATCTAGGACCTAAAGTTTCCAACGATACCAAACATGTCAGCCTGGATGTCAGATCAGACGTGACAGGCTCGGGTTTGAATGTTTCAGTGGCACAATCGAATAAAAACAGGCCACAACCGACTATTACTGTCACTGTCCATCAATTTGTCTGGATTTTCTCATTTAACCGTTTTGTCTGTGACATGTCTGGAAGCCGGGCCTGCGTCAGTGTCTTCAAATTAGTTGTAGCATCTGGGTA
The DNA here is from genome assembly GCA_038501795.1 of Pseudopleuronectes americanus. Lineage (NCBI taxonomy): Eukaryota > Metazoa > Chordata > Actinopteri > Pleuronectiformes > Pleuronectidae > Pseudopleuronectes > Pseudopleuronectes americanus. The sequence continues at coordinate 11,063,519 of CM076720.1, read as the reverse complement.
AACGTCCCAAACCCCAAAATATGAAGTTCTGTACCAAACATTGCACTTCTGTCCGTCCTGGGAGAGGGATCCCTCACATGTGGCTCTCTCTGAGGTTTCTACTTATTTTTTACCCTGTTAAAAGGGTTTGTAGTATTTTTTCCTCACTCTTGCTGAGGGTTAAGGACAGAGGATGCCACACCTTGTTAAAGCCCTATGAGATGAATTTTAATTTGTGAATATGGGCTATACAAATAAAATTTGATTGATTTGATTGAAAGAGAAGCATCAACTCCTCACATGTAAGACAAGCACATGGCCATCAGGCTGTTTAAAGTGACTGAAATGATCCATTATTATATCTGTTTTGAATTGAGTATTCAGCAAAATATCTGTTCAATGTATGATACTGTTCTTACAGTATTATATGGAATTTAACCTCTTAAACAGGACCTGTCAAACTGGAACGACCGTTTAATTATATACAGACTTTGTGATTATGATTTTAAAAGTAAGCTCATCCAATCTAACGTTTGTGAAGTACTTTTTGCCCACTGTGTGTCAGACAGAAACAGAGCTGTGAGAATACATTCATTAAAATACTGGCAATCATATTCCCCCAGAGAAAAGAAAACTGCATTATACAGTGTGTATTCATTTAAATGTTCAGTTATATTTTCTCTAAAAGATAATCTGAATAAAAATGTAGGTATAGTGTGCCTTTAATGTGAATGCCTGTCAGATTGTTGAATAAGCAACATCCCCTGACAAATCACAAAGCACGATGACCTGCTGTACTTTAAACCACCCAACTGTACATGTCAGTACATCAGAAGCAAGGCACCGGACATGTTTACAGGGAGAAAGGAGCCACAGGGAGGGGGGTGCTCAGGCAGTTTGAGTCATGAGTACGTTTTCCTGAAGATACAGTTTTTTTTGGCAGATTGCTTTACGATTTGAATTCATTCCCTCCTCTTTCAGAAAAGCGGGGGCGGCCATCCCCTCCTCCAAAAGCAATGGCAGCCCCTCTTTTTGATCAACCTTTCACTTGTACAAACGGCACATTACTGGTGTCTTTTCCTGCCAGTTGAAGCCAAACCCCAGCAGACAGATGGCTGCGTGTAGGTCAGGTTGTGGCTGGTTCTGTACAGTATTTTTCCACGGAGCGGTGGATGTCTTTGTGAATGCTGTCCCTCTCCTGGATGATGGATATGGTCGTGCACAATGAGGTCTGAGTCTACGCATGTTCTCGACAGGGGTGGCCTCTGCGCAGACGGATTTCCACCTCCAATATGTACCAGCCACTCACATAATGAAACGAATGACTGCAGCTGAAAGGTGTAAAGCTGCTGTGATGTGTCCTGATGGACTGCAGGATGTGTTTGGGCTTTAAGCTGCAGGCAGTGTGGACCTAGAAGCAAAGTGAGGAATTAAAATGTCGTGAAGGTTTTTAATGGAGTGTGGCCGATACAGGCATTGGCAGGAAAACCTCAGAGTGGATGTATCGGTTCGTCGTGGGGGAGAATAGATGGCGTGGATCGGTGTAGACCAACCGGGTTCACCTGTTGAGGGGACTTCACACACAATGGTGTAATTTGTAAACATTAAGACAATTAGTCGACTAATCGGTTGCTAAGCATTCGGTCGGCTAAGGAATGTGTTTAGTCTTTAAGTCTTTTTTATGTTTGAGGAATAAGCCAATACATATTCGTCATTTCTACTGTGATAGTATTTCAAAAGCTTTGGCAAGCACAAGATATTTAGAGATATATGACTTGTTTCATCTAGAAAATAAGAGTAAGACCTGTGAAAATAATTGTTTGCGATTATTTGGTGTCTTATTTATTATTTTCAAATCCACCATCCATTTATTTAGTCTATAGACAGCCCTCTTCATTCCTTACTCGCCCCACAGATATCAGATTGTTCTAATTAGTGTTTACCATCAAGATTAAATTAATCAGCAGCTATTTGGATAATGAATTTAATCAGCTCAGTCATTTATATCGAGCATACAAACGCCAAATAGTGTCTGGTTCCAGCTTCTTGACTGCAAGGATTAAATATTTCTTCTCTCACTGCAAAAATAAATGAGTTTGGATTCAGGCAGTTTGTCGGAGAAAGGGAGCAAATTTCACACGTCACCTCGGAGCTATGATAAATTGTATTATTACTCCTTTCAGACATTTTATGAACTTTGGATATTAAAACCTGCAGCCATGTTGGTCTAATCAGAAGATCTGTATATTGCGGTTAATATTAATATCACCAGTCTGATTAAATTTCCAATCCAAAGGAGGTTGTTAGGCCCTTTTCTCATCAGGCCTTCTCTGTGGCCTATATGTCTTGGCTCTGTACAGTATTAGAATCTGATGTGTCAATACATTGTGTGATGGCTTTCAACTGAATGAGTTTTACCAATGAGATTTAAAATACAAACCATTTATACCTGACAACATGAACTACTTATATTTACATATAGACTTCTGCCAGAGCATGTGTCTCACGTGTCTTAACTGGTGAATGTAATCTGACAACAATGGAACAGTCCAATCACGTTTTATGGTTTGTTGCTTTAACTCTCTTTACCATCACTTGCCAAACCTGTTGTTAGAACATTTTGACGTGTACTACCATCTACAGTACAACACAATATGCCTGCTGCGTGTCTCCTGCGCAGTGTTAAACTCCGAGCACCACCTCTCCCTGCGCATCTGCCTCCGACAGCCACCGCACGCTCGTTTCCTCGCCTCCAACAGATGGCGCTTGATGTGAGCTCCGATAGGAAAACCTCCGATCGTGTCACAGGCGCACATGGCATTACGAGGACAACCAAACCTGTCATTAGATGGGAACTCTACATGGACACCTACACGGCCCGCTTACAGCCGCCAGAGCCATTAGTGGGCTCATTAAACTGGGAAGCGGTGCAGGCGTGAGGAGGCGTGCTGCTCCTGATCTGCTGAGATCCAGATGATCCTCTTTTAGTCCATGACAGATAAGATCAGCAGTGTTTAACAGGGGGAATAGATCCACTATGCATAAGATCAATACCATAACGCTGCATGAGTCTAACTCTTTTTTTTATTTTAATATTTATGTCAAGTGATTTTGTTTGTTTTTGTAGCTTTCTCTGCAAATAGATCAAGTTCTTATTAACAAAGCAGATGGAGGATCACATTGACATATTCAAGCAGCTGACATGAACTAACACCGAGTTGGTGGAATGGAATAAGTGTGAAATAAACCCACCTTGTTGACTGCATGGGCTCTGCGCGACTCTGGAGTCCTGCAGGAACCAGGGGCAAGCAGAGAAGGAAAACGATCCCCCCCTCCTCCCCCCCACACCTCTTTAAAAAACGCGTCCTGTGCGTCCCAGTAATCCCAATTCAAACGCAACCTGCGTCTTCCTGGGCGTCAAATCCGTCGATGTGTACATGTTGTCCAGCGAACAGCTTCTCCAAGGCTGGGAAATGAAAGAGTCCCTTCTCTCTTCTTTCTTTTTTAGTTCATCCGAGCAGCCACTTCTTCTTCTGTGGCTGCGTGCACCCGGCGGACTGCTAGATCTCCTCCGCCGCTGCCCCAACTCCTGTGACTGATCAGTCGATCGGATAAAACCGAGACATTATGATAGATTAAGTCCGCTAATTGCTCTCCTCCGCGCGGCGAATCCAAATTGTTAGTTATGGTCGACGTCGGGGAGAGAGAGAGAGAGGAGGAGGAGGAGGAGGAAAAGAAGAGCCCCGAGGGCGAAGCTGCTGCTGCTGCTGCTGCTGCGATCCGCTGTCTGGATGTTGTGAAACGGCTTGTTAGAAAGTGTGAGACAGACAATGATCGGCTCTGCGTGACGCCACTGGGAGCCCCCAAATCCCAGCTGAGAACCCCATCAAGTCCACTGGGCTTCCTCTCACGCCTTGAGAAAACAGGATCCTGCCGATACTGCAGTTGCAGCCAGACGAAAATGACTTTAACACTCTTATTTTTCATATAAAAGCAATTGGAACTATAAAGTATGCATGCTAATCAATACTTGTGCTTGAATCGCATATTACTTTCTTATAAACCTAGTGCCATTGCAATTTACTCAAGTAGATTTCCATACAAATTATATTTCATCTGCAGTTTCATCCTATTACGTAGGACAGATTCTATGCATTTTTATTTGATTGGATTTAAAACAAAAATTATTCTCAGGTCTACCTCATTCTACTGCTGTAACAAGGTCATTTCTATATGTTGGATCAATACAGTCTTTTTTATCTTATCTTATCTCTATTTATCTTATCTTATAGCCTGTCTTTGACTCTCAGCCTAATTTCAACCCTTGATTTACTTGTTTATTATTATTTTTTGCTACATATATAGTTTTGATAGGTGTTTGCGTCTCCTCATACGATTTTAAATGCTTGGTTTTACTTCTGTTATTCATGCGTTGAATAGGTGTCCTTGGGTGTCTGGTAAGAATAGAAGTAACATAGAATAGAATGCCTTTATTGTAATTGCACGTTGTACAATGAAATCTGCTGAGCATCTCCAAAACGTTTAAAAGATAAGTGATAACAACAAAGTAGTAAGCTACACATATACAAGTAATAAGATGACATATATAAACATAGTAAAAACGGGTAAAAGGGTGCATGGTGATTACGTATTGCACAATAAAAGAGGTAAAGTATTGTGCATTTAATAGCTGGCCTTTATCACTCTGTAGCGCCTTCCATTCCCAAGGCGCCATTTAATTACATTAATTCTTGTTTTTATTATTATCTATCTTTTTTTCTGCATTATTTCAGGATAGTATTATTTCCATCTTCATATTTTACCAGAGAAACAAGATAATAATGTCATGTGCACGTTGCGTTATTCATTTCTGACAAGGATCGGCAGCTAATACCTCCATGGTCAGGCTGACATGATCCCCGGCTGTCCCTCATCTTTGCAAATCACAGGTTTGGGGAGGAAAAAAAAAGACAAATCCAAAATAATCAGGATTTAATGGAGGATCAGATGGACAAACACTTTGTAGCAGGGAGGAGGAAGGAGGTGGAGGGATGGGGGTGGGGTAATGTTGAAAAGCTGCATGCAAGGCTGCACCTGTGTTTTAGGATCAGACTGTACATATGCAGGAAAACACCACCGCCGCAACCGCCGCCCCCACCCCCTCTTCCTCTCCAGCTTTTTCAAGCCTCCACTCCTTTGCAACGTGTAACTGGTTCTCTCTGCTCCAGTTTCTCGCTGATCAGGAAAATCCATCACGCCAGGGGAGGGAGAGCTACAGTGTGAGAGGGAAGCAGCACGGCTTTGGTGTTCGGACACTGTCTGGGAGGACTGCAACAGAAATGCAGAGCTGTCAGTCAGACATTTCGCCTTCTATTTATGCCAGTGCCTCTGTATAGATATTTATCTTCAGGCAGCTACTGGTCAGAGATGTCACGTTACATCCCCCCCCTCCTGTGCATCCAGCAAGAAGCTGACCCCTGTAATCCACTCGTTTACTATCACAGCTCCGACCTGCCCTCTCCAGATGGCCACTGAGAGGCAGCATATTTTACATCCATGTAACGGAGGAACATGAAAGAGAGACACCCCGGTGTGAAAAGAATGGGTTTTCCGAGGTGCCGGATGCAGGCCCCATCTCAAACACAGCTGGTGTGGACGCTGCCTTGCTGAGGTATTATGGCGAGTTAACACAACAGATCCACTTTACATAACACTGGATTAATACAACGCTTTCAGTTTTTTGGTGTGCCACGGTGGTGCAGTTGTATTCCTGCTTCATTTTACTGAACAAATCAGTGAGAGTCGGCCATTTAGCTGTTTCAGCAACAAAAGAAAGAAGCCTTCAGTTATGCTAGCCCCTCAGGCGCTCCGTGATTTCCTCTATAGTAGCCTCTGATTTACTCCATTATAAAAAATCTGTTAAACTCAGCAAATGAAACATATCGAGACAGAAAAAAAAACATTCAGAAAAAAATATTTTTCCAACTTTTCTCGTTGCATAGTTACAGTAAATTGCAAGATTTTTGCATCATGGTGAATCATAAGCCACCTACATCACACGCTGTACTTCACCTCTATAGGGTCAACAGTTCACAAGGACAATCATGATTCTAGATGTTCAGACTCAGTTTCAATACCTTTCTGTTTTTTATCCTCATAAATTCAGTTTTGTCTGAACAGGAAATAATGAAGTGGCATTTTTTTCTTAATCAATAAATGATACCAGTAGTCAGTAGGAAGTCGTTAGTGATGCAATATTTCGGAGTCAGAAACAGAGCCGTAAACATCCTAAGCTCTCGTTGACCTTTCGGTTGAACTTTGAACTTTGGAAGCATCACAATTAGCTTGTCACGGGGTCGTGCCACCTGGTGTCGCACTGCATTGTGTTTGGACGCCTCACATAGATTTGACAGCGCAGTTACTCTAGTGATCCAGAGATCTTCTGTCACCTGAGATTGAAATGTTAATTCTGATCTCTAAATTTGTCAACATTTTTCATTGTAATTTACTCCTATTAGCAAGTTTTTGTGTCCCTTTGCCTTGTCAATTTTACTCCCATGGAATACTTTTTTACGCCAAAATACGTAATACTCCCTGTTGGACTTTTCAGTCTTTAATCTGATAATAACCAGAGCATCTTTGGACTTTGGTCGGACAAAACCAGACTCCTCATGACATCACCGTTGGCTTTTTTTGCAGTATTTCCTGACAGTTATTGATCAAACACTGAATGGATTAATCAATAAAACAGTTAATTTGGTTCATATCTACAATAATAACACATAATAAAAGGAGCAATGTTGTTAATTTTTTTTTCTCAGCAAGACAAGACAAATAACCTAATGAGTCATCAAGCAATATTTCATATTTGCTTGTTGTGTCTGGTTTGATTTGATAAATTGAAAGATTTAACACAGATTAATAGGGATAATGACAGTATATTCTCAGCTTTGTATCCACTTTCATTACTGTTAGAAAATGAATTATTCTTTGTTAACTTGAAACCGGATGACAGATTACAGACAGACTCATAGATGTCAGTCCCTTAAACCTGACGAGTTAACACGTGATGTTAAAGAAAGTGAAACAAATTCCTGGATCTACCCCCTGATCTCGAACCAAAATAAAATGGGTTCTTCCCGGACCCACAATGCATCTTTCCACCATGTTTCGTTGTATTCCTTAATGTAATTTTTTGCGTTATCTTGCTAAATAACAGACAAATAAATATCTGTGTTGAATAAGGAGTTATATCAATTCAAGTATACATAAGCCTATCCCTCAGTGTGGACTATTGTTTCACTGATAGGTTATTTGACCCATAAAGACATCCATCACACTTCAGCTGCATCAAACATGACTGAAGATCACAGTATTAAAACTGACCGTCCGTTCCTACCGCAGGTTTCTCTCCTGCACGAGGCTGTTAAATGAGACAAATGTGGCCCAGTTAAACAGTGAGAGTCCCTTGATATTCAGTGAAGTACAAATAGACTCCGATTTGTGTGTTTTCATGTACATGACAGGCATTTAAAAAGAAGGGGGAGGTGCCATCCAGCAGCAGCATCTTTGCTTTGTGAGGTGTGAGCATGAATTCACAAAATTCTATTAAGAGGTGATATGTGGGGCTGAGACACTGCGTGGAATTACTGCCACAGTCAGTAACAATATGAATGCAGGAACGCTTGCAAATTGGCCTGTATGTGCTCACAGAGGACTGGGCTTGAATGTGTAAACCCTCATTACAGATTCTCCTTTCCACGATTTAAACAGAGAAGGTGAGTTCTCTGCTCTCCCCCTCTTTCTTTTTTCTTTTTTTTTCATTTTTTCAAACGCCAGACTGTAGTCCAGTGAGAATTATGCACACTGTTTAATTCCAGACATGGACCGAACTAGACAGAGTGTGTACAGACTGCGAGACAAATAATTAGCTCGGCTGCTAAGCAGAAGCGATCTCAATGAAGGACGCCACGCATCAAGCCAAATTTCAGGGAGAAACGTTAGCGGGTGAGTAAGTGTTTCAGACCATGAATGATCTTCACAATTTGCACCTGACAGGGTTTAAGAAAACATGTTGGTGAGCAGCCATGACTCCATTAGCATTCAACATGCTATATAAATGCATAAAAAAACAAACTGAGGCTTATCTCAATAAAACAGCTGCCTTTTTTAATTTCCTGCCTCTGAAATTCCCTGCGAAAAAAGTCGAGGACGATCTAAGTGATCAGTTTAGGAATATAAAATTAGACAGTGTTCTACTCTGCAATGTGTGAAATGTATTTTCGGCGATTCATTTATAGTAAGTCACAACTAATCAGTGACTGAAATAATGAAAACATTGGCTTTATGCCTATATTTGTCATCACTGTCAGCTATTGCATTTTTTTTGTTTTGCAGTCAACACAAACAATAATAAAAGGTACTCCAATTAAACTGGAATTAAAATGACATAATCCCATTTCTTCTATAGGACAATGTGGATTAAAGACTTGTATATTAGGAGACCCATTACATTGTTCCCTGTCAGAGCTTTACTGTTTAGTTTGCTTTTGGCTGAAATACTGAATCCCTGTGCTGCAGAGATACAACACAACAAAACGCTGTGTCTTGGAACAGCCTCCTATCTCCACCAGTGTTTCCCCCTCCATCAAAACTCTGTTTATCCATCCTTGGCCTGTGTAAATGCAGAGTGATGATAGCACAGGCACAGCAAGAATGCAGACTTTATCAGAACAAGGTGATTCACAGTATTTGCATTATGCACATTCAGAGGTGAATGCTCCCAGTGTCTGGCTGCTGCAAAATAAGCAGAAAGCCTGGATTCCTCACAGGCTCTTTTATGCTTCGGCTTCTCTCTGCCTCGGTTGTTGAACTTTACTAGTGTCCTGCAGTGTTGTCCTGTATGCACAGCTGCATGGGGCTACATCCTGCCCAGCTCCCTTTGTCCCTGTCTTGTCACAATAGCTGCTGCAGTTTTTGCAGGTGCGGGCGATTTATTGGCAGCCGAAAAATCTCTCTGCAGCATTCTTGCAGCAGTGGGAAACAGGAATAGGTAATTTATCCTCAAGCTGCACAGGGAATCTGATGCATGCGGTTTGGGCTGTTGCCTCCAACAAGAATATATTTAAAGCTTTATTACCTCCGCCAAGGAGGCAATGTTTTCATGGGCATCTGTTTGTTACTGGTCAGATTATCACAAAGCATGGTGGAGGGATGTGGTATGAGTCAGGGATGCAGACATTTTCCACTTTTTTAACATTGCAATACATTTTTCTTTTTTATTAATAATCATTTCACCAACAATTCATTGATATCTGTGAAAATATAGATATATTTAGTGAACTGATAGATATGAGTATTTGAAATTTGGTGCAGTTTAATTGTATTTAAGGGGACTGTTGGCCTGGGTGGAGCTATTTGCCCGACTGAGTGTCATTCTAGTTACTTCTGTTATTGCCTTTCTTTTACACCTTTTTGGTTATAATAGATTCACACCTATACAACCTGGGCTTCCATAATGTTAAGATAACCTGACAACCTGTACAAAATGAAAATAAATGTTATACTTTAAGTCCACTTGTCAGTGATAGAATAAATCCTATCAAAGGACTCAAGGAGACCCATTCAATGGAATGGACATAATTACATATATATATTTTTTTTTAGAAAATATTCTACCATTCTACTTATTACTTTTCTATTGTGAATTAAAAGAGTGATAAATAATTGTGTTGAGTTAAGTTTATTGTTGGTTTAGTATCAATCCATAATCTGGTCATTTTTTTATCTCCTATCCTTGGTAGTCTTTTTACACTAAAATGGTCCTGCGGTCCACTACAGTGAACATGTTGTAGAATAAAAATTAAATATGGTTGTAAGATGTTAAGATGCTTTTTAACTGGATTTATAAATAGGAAATCACAAAAGTTTAATATGGACAACCCTTTTGTCCTTGGTTCCAAAGAGGACATGAGTAAACTCACATTTAAGGCTAAAACCAAACAATTGGTTTCTAATCAGGAGCGTTTTTCCACTAGCTCTTCAAATGGGAATATTGGCTCACAAGTTTTTGACTGGTCACCTTTAGCCCCAGTTGCTTGTAGCTCTTTCTCTTCGACCACACATGTTACATTTGAAGTTCCTCAGCCAAGCTAGCTGTTCCTTCAAATTCCACCACTCGCCCCATTTAACGTTTTCATACACAAATTATTTTTCTTCATTTTCGTTCTTTCAAACAGGTCTTCCAAAATCTGTGCAGTGAAGATAGATTGTATTTGCAGTGTGAACTGGCAGTAAAATCTAGGTTATAAACCATTACCATTAATTAGTTGCTGGATAAAATTTTAGGACAGTCCATCCAAGAGCATAATTTCATCCTCACCCAGCGGAGGAGAACGAATTTGCAATTCCGTGGCCGAGAAAAAGTGATAATTTCCCTGCTGAAATATTTATAGTCTCTTTAAAACTGTTGAAGAGTGGAATTTAGTGGTTGCTGAAAGAGCTCATTAATCTGAGACTCATTAAGATGTATGCTATCTCTTTGTCAGGCCAGAGAAGGAACCGTTTCCCATTAGATGCTGCCAAACATTTGGAAATGTTTCTTGTATTGTTACGACGACAGCAGGGCCACAGCGCTGAGTGTCATCCATGTTCATATCCCTGCTCAGCCGTCTAGTCCGCTCCATCTATGTAAAGTGGTTTGTTAATGAGCGGTGGAAATGTCAGTGCTTTGGGTTCAGATTAATAGAGGAGCCCACGGATGTCTAATTACAGGAAAAAGACGTGCGGATATCCCCAACCCTCTGAGACGGACATTTCCCCCCACAGGCTAAACGATGCCGGTATTGATCGTTATATGTAAAATGATACTGTAATTCCTCCGTCTCGACTGTTGCAACAGAAGCAGGTTAATTGGATCAGACCCTGAAAAGGAAAAGAGGAGAAAACATTGGTGCTGAACAAGCTGTAAATGTTTGATTTGTAATGTAGATGTCATAGCTCGAGGATTGTGCTCAATATGCAATGGGGTTAATTACCAGTAAAGTTGAGCGGGTGTGGGGTGCCACACATGCTGTCGTCGTCGTCCCCGCAGCCGCGGAGCCGGTCTTTGGTGTTTGGTCAGGTGTTTGCTGAACAGTGGAACGATGACGGAGGCTGTTGATGTTTTACTGACAGGCTCTTTGTGGCAAACACCTCACACAGCATGGCGCTCGTGAAAAGTCGTGAAACAGGAGGAGACTCAAGCCCACCCCCAACTCAGGAATCCCAATGCCAGAGCCAGAATAACATCAGTGAGTCATATTTGCCTTCAGGCCACGTTGACTTTATCTCCTGTGTCTCAACACGCAGGCCGGTCCTCTCACTTTAATTAAAACGAGAGTAGGAGTCACCGCATATTTAACCTCATTGTAATAATGCACCACTGTGAAGTTTTTAATTTGAAAATAAACCTTCTGTCTTTGACTCACTTTGTCTTGTGTGCCAAGAGTGCGTGTCAAGGTTTACATTTGTGACTGCTAAATTCAGTCGAGGTGTCGCCCTTTATGTGATCCAACTCAAATTGTATAGGCAAATGATTTACAACCTCTTCTTGTCGAATGGCCTTTAGCTTGTGTTTTGTGGTGGAAAGAGGGAAAGTGAATAGTACAGTCTTTCATGTTGTAATGAAGGAAAACTCTGGTTCACGGTGTGTGCCTCTACTTGCCCACGTATTGTCTACATTTCCCCTCATTTGTGCCAATCAAAGCAAACTGAGGTGGAAGCACAAATTCATAGATATGACAAATGGCATATTAGGGGAAATATGCCATTTCCTTTCATAAAGCGCTATCACATGTCCTGACATACACTTACTGTAACTGTCAAGGCATGTAAATCATCTCCACCTTTGGCTCAGAAAGAAAGTAAAAATAAGTAGGTGTATCTCAACAAAAGAGCACTTAATATCCGCTTAATTCAACTGTTCACAATGGTGTCATATACTGCAACTGCAACACCAGTATAGATACTAATATCCTGTCCTGCTATTGAACAGCATGCACTATTCTTGACCTGTGCAACCAGTGACACATTGAGTTGCCAAATTAGCCCTGGGGTAGAAAAAGAGTCCAAAAAGGCATGTACAGGCACAGTAACCGAGAATATCTATGAGAGGAAAATGTGATATCACAGAGCATGCATCGTCAGATTAAAGAAATAAAGCAGCACAAGCACATTAAACAGACTTTTTATCAAGCAGGAAAATACATTAATACATTACTGTTTGAATATATCTTTTTTAAATATCAAGTACACAGATTTCAAAGTCCTGCACAATCAAGAAAAACTGAATATCCCCTAAAGCCTTTGCCAGTTGGAGAGCTCAAGGCTGTCTGCTGCCGCTTGTTAGTTGATGGGAAGCAGCACTGCAGCCCATACAGCACAGGGCTATTATGTCCAGCAACCTGACAAGACCCGAAGCTGCCACTTCCACTTTACTGAGGGTGTAAGGAGCCAGAGAGAATGTGGAAGAAGCTCCTTGTACATCTGAGGTTCACTTTCAGGCTACATCCACACTGCTATATTTTAGTTTAGAAATGCATCACTGGTGCTACGTCTACGCCTGATATCCAGACGTCTATAGAGTTTTTCGAGCACATAAAACCGAGAAGTTTTGAAATGCTGCTGTCCGCATTTGCCTTTGAAAACTCCAGTGCTGCATTGAAGTATGGGTGGGCAACAATGGAGACAATTGTGATGGATGTCTCAGTCACCCGCAATCGCTCAGTGATTGGTTCCTGGCCATATAAAGATGGGCAACGTGTCTCCACCAGTGTACGTGAATATGTGTTTTCAGCTGTTTGAGTATGGATGGGAATTCCCACTGATATTGAGTTCTAAAACTTGTGTGGACGGAGATTGTTTTTGTTTTAAAATGACATTAGCATGTATTCTAGCAAGTGGTTTTCCGTGCACTTGTCAGTACGAAGACCGGGCAGGGGAGAAGATATGGTTCTCAATTTGCAATAGCTGATCAATACCAGCCGAGAGATGAAGAGACCCAAAGGCCCTTATTAAGAGACAGATTATGCCATAATGCTGCGAAGGAGGAAAATTCACTGCCATCCCTTGAATATCAAAGGACACCTGGATGAGCCTAAGGCCCAGTCAGTCCAAGTATAACTGGTTTCCACAGCCTCAGGGCACTTTTCACTTTGCAGTTAAAGAAAAGTCTTCCTCATTCGTTTTAATGAGACTACTGCGTCGGCTTAACTGGGGTTCATGTCGAGGACGCCTCAGGCTACAAACACAAGATGGCTCAGCTAAAGCATCTGGCTCTTGGTTTTATTTCGTGGAGCATTGTGTTGTCACTATGCAACACACTGAACTACAATGAAACTCTGCAAGATCAAATACGAGGTAGAAAATCTGGAAGTGTGTTCCTTGTAGCTTTTAGGTGTTGATGCAAGTGATTACTACTCTGATTAACTTTTATGAGTTACACAATTTGTCCTCAAAAGAGTTTGAACTGATGCGCAATGTCGCAGCATTCGATCAAACCCAACAGTGTGTGACTTTTTACAAACAGGCAGTGACTCACCAACTCCAGTGCAGCACCTTCACGTCAATTGTCTCCTTACTAAAAGAAACATCAACAGTCCACACACCCTATCTGGATCTGAGTTTAACACTGTGTAGTTCTCTGAATTATGGACTAATAAAAGCAAGAGAGATTGAGAAGCTGTACCTAGTATGGCTTGGAACATTGACTGTGCTCGATGAACTCATCAAGCGTCCGACAACTCCTTCCTTGACCAGACAGTAAAAAATTACAGATTTCAGCTCTTTCTTAACCAGGGAAGTCGAGAAAGAGAGGTCATAATGTTCAGCAATGGCAAATCGGGTTCACTAACGACACTGCTCAAACTAAGTTATAGTCGGACCCACTACAAAGTCATTTAGGTAGGTACTAGGCAAGGCTAACCCCACAGCTGCGTGATATACTGAAACTGATGACAAGTGACCAACAGTTATTAAAAGTACATTCTTACAAGAAAACAAAAACTACCCAGATCTTACCTAAAACAAATTTTGACCAAGCTAACGACTCGAGGCAAATTCAAAAACTAAACTTAAGAGGCTAAAGCCCTGAACAGCCTTCCCCCACTAGGGACTGTTCGCTGTTGTCATCTCTTTAAATACAGTCTATGATTTAGACAAACACACTTGAGCATTTGTGTTTGTTTACATCCGCAACTTTTCTATCTAAGCTAACCATAAAAGCTTTTTGCACCTTGTTACATAATAATTCAGCTTATTTTTAAATCCACATACTGCAAAAAATAGGTGAATGCAAATGCACTTCATGACACCGACCATTGTTGTGTGTACGGCTATGAGCTAGGCTGTTTCAATCCTAGCTTGAAATCTGTATTCAACCCAAGTTTTCTCCTCTGGCCATGAATATTTGTCTTTCATGGTTGGGCTAAGAGCTAAACAACCGGCCTAGCTGTTCTTATAAAGTTCTTATGAAGCTGCCAAATTCTTGCTTTTAGCTAACAGCTTTCGACAGCAGCAGGTGCAGCTCACTTGGAGCATTTGTACTAATCAAAAGTTTAGAAGAGTCTGTAGACAAGTTGGAGCCACAGGAGCCAATACATGGAGCCTTGATGGGAGATTTGAGGAAAACTACAGGAATAACTAGTGCCCAAATTTGTTGCATTGATTACAGTTTTTTTTATGTAACTGACTAAAAGAAACTTCAGTTTTCTGCTGCATCTGCGGTGGAAAAGAAGGGGGACCAAGTATTTTCATAAAGTAAAATGAGTCCTTTGTCTCAGCACAGAGGATGCATAGAGTTTTAGCCGACTTTTCCAGATGGCTGACACATGTGCTCTTGCTTTCCAGCTGCTATCAGCCTCTTTTTTCACAGTAAGGTGATCTGCGCTTGTGATCCCAGCTGTATCTTTGCAGCAAATTCCAGGGTATCAGCAGTCAAATGCTCAGCGTCTCTCGCCTGAGACCCATCTTTACCCCATTTGGAAAACACTACCACACCCAACACGAGAGAATAAAACCAGAGTGCAGAGTACAAAGAAAGTGGATGAGTCAAAAATACACACCATGACACAAAATGCAAAGATAGATTGAGGGGTTCCATTGATTTGACCTATTGTAGATTTTGAGAAACGTGTACTTTTCTGAAAAACTGGCACGACCATATTTGTCGAACTGGAGATGAAGCGTGAACTCTCTGTCTGTCGGTGCAGCTCAGGGAGAGGAAATCTGAAATCACTGCCATTTTAGATAAGAAACTCAATTTCTGGTGGATCCGTAAGCCAAAAACTCACCTGTGCAAAACCTGGAGAATCTGCCCCTGCTTGTCGTCTGATGCATTTTAACAGTATTCATTGACAATATTGAATTTTCCAAAGCAAAGAGAAGCTGCGCAGCAAAATACCCAAATGCATTCTTTAAATCTTCTCCTATGACCCACACACATCCAATAAAACACCCACATGGCTCATTTATATTATTTTTAAAACCCCATGAGCGTCTGAGGATTTGGGGTCCTGCTTCTTTCTTTCTTTTGTGTGTTCAGTCAGCCACATATCTTTTCCCCCACAATATTTGTCTCATTCATTTTAAATTTCTTTCCTTCATTTTGCACCTGCGACCTCTCTTGTCACAGTGCAGCAGTCTGACAAAGGGCTGAAGCCCTGGTCTCACAGAGGCAACTGTCAGCCAATATGGTTTTTGCACAATGGCAGGGTTGAGAAAATAAATCGTCTAAGGCACCCATTTGGAACCACACTGGTGAACGGTTTAAATACAAACCAGGCAGGGAAGACTTAGACAGATACAGAAAGCATGGAGGACGTATGAAAGGGAGCTGGAACGTCCATAGATGAGCACAGACGGGCCTCCCAGCGATCTATTAGCTGCTGACGTCCATGCAGCTGGATGGTTGCTTTTATCAACGCAACAGAAAGCAAAGCAAATCTGTCGAGAGAAAGGTTTATTTGGGGAAGACATTAAATATCATCCATTACATTGACAGCCGTGCATGTAGTGACAACATCACTCTTTAATCTTGCTTAATCACTGGTGCCATGGTGTGGCTCTCCTTTGAAAGTCCTTTTTTGTCAAGCTTCTCTCGCGACCACACATCAGAGATTGATACACGATCAAACGGAGAATAATGCACGTTTCATAAAACTGTGAGAACAATTGCAAACCGTTTATTTAGCAAACAAGTAGAAGCTCAGAGAAAGCCAAGAGAGATTCAAATACCAGAGAGTTCAAAAGGATGATTGGATCCTGGACAAAGAGGGTTTAGTTGAACAGTGTTACTCATTTCTACTACTTCAACCACCAGTCCTCTCCTGCTGCTCTCAGTCACACACTCTGAAACTTTTGGTTGTTACACACGTGTGCACCGCTGGTTGGACCTGATGGCTCCTGCTGTTCTTTTGGTGCAGAACCAGTTAGAAAATACTGGACACCCTTTGTGCCGCGCTGGGAGCTCAGTGATAAAATCCCTTAACTTGTCAGGCTAGCTACACAATTTTCAATCAGTCTACTATTTGCATATAACACGAACAGTTTCCCCTCTTGTTGACCTGCTAATTACATCTACCGTACTGTTGCTAGATTTCACTCTTTAGTCTCCCTGACATCATCGGCTTTCCCTGCCGGCACTTTCACTGCTCCACGTGGGACAATCCTGTGTCATCCTCCCAGGAATTCACCAGACGTTTTGTCAGATGCGAGGGTATGTGAGAGAACGGAAGCAGCGATTTTGAATGTGTCTCTCTGTGGCTGCGGAGCATATCTGCTCCGTTAATCCTCGACACAAAGCCTGGATGAGCAGCACCTTTGTGTGTGTCAGAATCTGAGGCTCAAGGAACAGGCCCCGGCACGCATGGCTCCTCGCACAGCAGCAGCACTGTGGAAACTTAGCTGACACTGAGAACATCTGCAGTGATATGGAGGAATTGCACTGGCAGGGAGGAGAGCACATCCATACGTACACATAGACGCATGCCCACAGGACACATTTGTTCTGTCTGTTTACCATAGGGATGGTTTCTTTGTGTCTCATAGATGTCTGGTGACTTCATCTGACCGTTGAAATTAGCACTGACACGACTCTTGGAATGGTTGGGTTTGGAGAAGACAACAGAAAAAAAAGAAAAATGTTTTTCATTCATGCATTAAATAGCTGTAGTTAAGATTTTACACAAAGTACGTACAATAATTAAAGATGAACAAAGCTTTGCATTACGTCACAAAAATAGTTTTCAGTCATGAACCATGTCAGATTTATTTTTAGATTATGCTGCATCCAGTCAGACCCCATGTTGAAAATCACAGGGAATATCAACTGTTTATTAAGGTGTTAAAACGAGCTACAACATGACCACCTATGATAGTAAACGTTCTGCTTACATATTGAAGCATCAATATTAACAATTTAATAAGACAGAAAAACATATCACAGTGTAACCAGCACTTTTATTGAGTAGTACTCAATTAGTTAATATCTCAATTTGTGTTTTTTCTGCAAATTCTTCTGTTTAGAATGAAAGCCTTACATTTAATGCAGTATATTTCACCTATAGTACTCGGACACAATGATTTTAATACCTGAGGGCCAGGGAGCATGGTTTTGATAATGTTTTTGTTGGTGGTTGCTTCTTTGAATGTGTGAAAGAGTTCCATTCAAGACAATGTTTTTTTTTACGCTTGCAGACACCTGAAGCCTTTGCAAAGATTCTTATTGTGTTTCTGTGCTTGCATGTGTCAGTCTTGTATTGATGCACCTTTGTCTGTCTGTCTGTTCTTACTTCCTGGAAGCTACGAGGGGCCCATGGAGAATCAGGTTTTTGTAGAAAATGTGAGCGCAGGAACCATTCTGACTTGACTGAAAAGTGTGTTCAGGAAAAGTCAAGTTAAAAATGAAACCACAGGTCAACCGGAGATTTTTCCTTCCTTTCTTTTCTATTTCAGTTCATTTGAATCCATTTTCCTAACCTTGGGATCTGCTGTTGAGGGGGGGGAGGGGGCGCGACACATTTAAACGCTGCCATTTTCATTAACACTGTCATGTTTCTCCAACACTCCCTAAGGCAAAACCCATTTTGGCAGTCTGGCGTTGGATCAGTCCAACCACCTGTCATCTTATTTCTGCACATGGCCTCTTCTGTCAAACACTCCCTCACATTCCTCCCCGTGCCCCACGCAGCACCTGTGATTGGCTCGCCCATTGCCACCACAGCTGTCAGCCTCACCCTCACTGTTAATTAAAGGGATAGACCTCCCAAAAAGCTCTTTATTCCAACAGCTTGGTGTTATTTAGCCACACACACGACAGCGAGAATGTGAAGTGTGGAGAAAACCAAATATTTGGGGTTTAGATGAGCTGGATGGTGCTCCAGTTAACGACCCATGCAGATCACCCAGTAAACAGCAATGCACTGAAATGAACCAAGTTGTGAAGATAACATGTAGTTGGCGAGTTCAGAGCTGAAACAACGGCCTCAGTGAAAAGGAATCTTCAACTATTTTGATAATACATCAATTGTTTGAACCATTTATTGAGCTCAAAAGCTAAATATTCAGTTATTCTATTTATTCTTTGAGACTTGATAAAAAAACACATTGTTCATATCTTTTTATAGACAAGGCTTTTGATTATAATTTCCTCCTCAAAGAGAATGCTTTTAAATCCATTTCAAAAGACCAGGGAATGGAGTCGCTGGGATTTGTTGGATGTTTGGTTCCTTTTGCAACTTACTTCTTGTTTCTATATCGTCTTCTTTTTACCATTTACCATGTCTTTTGTATGTTTGGGGGTCTTGGCCAGGATTCCCTTGAAAAATTGATTTTTCTATCTTAATGAGTCTTTTCCTGGTTGAGTAAATAAAAATAAAGAATGTATTATATATTTGTATGAACAAGACATTTCCATATTGGAGCATTTTAACCATTTAAAACTAATCAAATATTAATAATTTATTTGAAAACAGAATCGGTAGTGAATTGTTTTACACTCGTATCCTTTCTACGCGTACTAGATGTGATTCCAGGTGATGTGCAGCTCCAGACACAAACAAGCCCCAGCAGACTGAATGAAACACGATGTGCCCGGCACAGTCTGCTTTGTGTCAGCTTCATCTCCAGGGACTTTTATTCCAAGTAAGTCGTAACGTTCAGTACAGTGAGACAACAGCAGTTAGAACACACTGATCCAATCCATACAGGCTCTATAAAGTGCACTGTTCAATAGGCAAGACGTAACATATAAAGTCCGCTGCTGAAATCACTTGTTCACACATCAGCAGAGTGTCGATCCTTATTACCAAAAGCTCTCAAATCCCATTGTCTTTCTAAGGTAAAAAATTCTTTTGCATCTTCTCCATGTATCTTGAGATATTTATTATCCTTCAGTTTCACGTCTGTCACATGTTAGAAGCATCATCAACACTTCGACTTGCTCACTGTAACTATGCCAGACATTTTCCTTCTGTATTCTCACATGGACTCACTCGTAAAATGTACAGGGAAACTGACTCGGACATTTCTGTTCTCACATACAGCCCCTCTGGTCATTTTCAGGGAAATGTTTGGACTTCAGTGCATGTCTGAAAGCAGCTTAAAAGAAATCTGGGCAAGCAGCAAAATCAAGGATTATAATGTTAAATTCTCAAAATATGTTTTTAAATGAGGGAGAATTACTGTCTTGCGGTGAACAGAACTAGCTGCAACACACATGTAAAGTCTGTGGGTGTTTGTGCAACAGGCTGACGGAAAGCCTCCTTACAATCGCTGGATGAGGCTGAATGGTGCCATTAGAAGTCTCTACAATTGGGTGCAGAGGAAAAATTGAACAAAAGCCAAAGAATCTGGCAACAGCCAAGACAAAGTTTGAATTCAAAGCCACTCTGAGTTCCAGCAATCAGTAGATTTTGACATGGCAGAAAGAGTTCTGGACCAAAAAAGATCCCATAAATGATTAAGTCTTTAAATTAAAATAACAAATTGACTCAATACCCCTCACATGTTCTGCATCATTTATGCCCACCACATTAGGGCTGATTCCTATGAAAACCAATTTAAAGTTGAGTTTAGGAGCATTTATTTCTTCTCTGTGTGACTTTTTCTGTGATGGGACTCTGACAGGCAGCGACTTTGATGCTTTGTGGAAAGTGTAAATGGGAGCAGAGTTGAATAAAGCGGCTGGGCATCACTGTGTGACTGACTTTTCTTTTCACTTCTCAGCACCAGTAGCTAAGCAGAGCTCCGGATGGGATAAAGCATCCTGTTCTGTTCCCTCAAACGTTTGTCAGTCCTCTAACACATCACTGCAAGATATGGCTGCTTCAATTCTCATCCTGTTATGACTGAACAGAAACAACAGAGCGAGGAAAAAACTAAAATGAGGCAAATCTTTTATCACAATGACTCTCAGTCAAATTAGCCAGTAATGAAGCTTTTTCCCCCTCCCTGAGTGGCAGCAGGGTTTTGTTCAGCTGACAGAGGACGGGGCCTGTTGCTGAAGGAGTTCCTGAAAAAAACAAAACGTCCGGTTTTTGAAATGCTCCTATTCAGGGCCAAGGGAAAGGATTTTTTTTTCCCAAGCCCAGTGTTCTCACACTTGTGCCTGCATCTCAAACAAACCTCCTATGGATTCCCCAACTTCACAGAATGGCAGTGGGAGGAGGGGAAGTCGGGGTGAGGCGGGGGATAGAGGGGAGGGGGTGGTGGTTGAGTGAGTGCCAAAAAGAGCATTTTATAGAGATGCTGATTTCTTATTCACTGGTCCGCTGTAAGGACAGAAACCCAGTGGAATGCACATTGAAATCTACGGTGCTCATTCAGAGGCCATCGCATATGAACTGAGGGACGAGTTCCCCCGGTGGGAAAATAGTGACCCCCGAACCCGGTGAAAAGATAGCTGCTGTGCAGGGAGGCGTGGGGGGCTCCCTGGCCTCGGAGGTGCATTGTGGAGCCGGAGCTGCCTCTCACCTGCATAGAGAGAGGAGTGAAAGCCCTCTGTAGGTGTTTACACCCAGCCCTCCTCTGGCTTTCCAGTGGAGCGAAGGAATAACAACATAAATCCCGGCTGAAAATGCAGAAACGCACTGTTGCTAGATCTTAATCGAGCCCTGCACAATAGGCAGGGAGGACATATTCTCTGTTCCCACTTATTTTTTGCAGATACGTCCCTTTTATCTGTTTTTTTGGGGGGGCCTGCGGTAGATTATATTGAGGACATTATGAAGCATGAAGATCATCACGGCAACGAGCTGTCACACCTGATAAGCATCATGGAAACACCAACTAAACCCATGAAGTCAGATGGAGTATACAGGCTGAGCAAACACAATGAGCAGATAAGAGTTTTTAGATGTGTTGAGCGATTCCAACAGCCATTTCCACAACATCTGAAGTAACTGGCAGCCCTGTGGCTTTAAAAAACAAAATATTGTCCAAACCTAAAAAATTACATCTCAGCCAAATAAATTAATTCTGAATGTCACTATATTTTGGACGACTGGAGGCACTGATATTGTAAAATTCAGATAGAAATGCATAAATAAGAACCAGTCGCAGCTAATCTGTCTCCCCACAGACCTGCTTGGATCTGCATTTATTTTCTTATATTCGCTGACTTGAAGCCAGCGTTATGCACAACCCGTGCCACATTTGGAAGAATGAGAGATTATACAGTGTTCCAGCTGACGGGACTGTTAAACAGATGTTGAACTGAGAGATGTGAGACTCAGCCTCGGCGGAGCGGAGCCAAGAATAACGACTGGATTTACAAACTGCACTGATGGACACATGACATTTGGGATTTGGGTGTGTATGTATGCATGTGTGTGTGTGTGTGTGTGTGTGTGTGTGCGTGTGACAAAGAGAGAAAACACAGAGCACATGTTTTACATATGAACAAAGCACCTAAACAACATGGCCGTGAATGCAGCCGACTCATCCTGCAGCCTCGCTGGAGAGTAATGACATCTCATTGGCAGTTGCACAGAGAACTGGTTTCCTGGGTGATATTAGTATTTGCGGTGAGTTGTGTGTGGCGGTCACATTAGAGATGCTCTTTATATAAAACCTCTGAAGATGCTCAGTTCAATGGGTCCACAGTCTGGGGAATGCTTTGTAGACAGCCAAAGGTCAGGGCCTCTCTCCCACCCCCCTCCCCTCTGACTGGGTGGTTTTGTTGCTGGGGCCATATGGTACATTTGCACTTAGAGGACCTCCGCATTGTCAATGTGAGAAATGCTATTAATACACACTTACATGCATTTTAACGAGTTAATTCTACATTCATTTGCATATCATTATATTTTAATCAATATTACAGAGAGGTTAAATCAATACAGACATTAAAAGCAATGTTTTTCTCTACAGTTAATGCATAGACTGTGCACATTATATTTCAAATAACGATCATCATCATTAGGATCTTCATTATAACACTACTGTCTTCATCACCAACATCATGCGTGACTATCTGCATGAATATTTTTCCCGGTTGCACGAGTCAATTAGGAAGACATCCAATAGAGCGCATACCTCCGCCAAGGTCCAGCAGTCCCCTGAAGAAAGCACAATTAATCGGCTAGATGCCAGATGAAAACGTAGCCTCCTTGGCAGAGGTAATAACAAACTGCCAAGAAACTGCATTTTTTAATAATCTTTCTGTTCACTTATAAATACCAACCTCATAAATATGCATGTATTATATTCCTCTCATGATCCATCAATTATTCTCTGACAAATCAAAGAAAAATTCAAAACATTTCCCCAAACTCGCTGTTTTAAAGAAAGGGATAACATGTTCCTGGATCCACCCGCTTGTCCAGATCCACGCCAGAATCTAATGAGTTCTTCTTGGCCCATTCCTCATCCTACCAAGTTTCATCAAATCAGTTCAGTAGTTTTTGTATTTTTGCTAAAAGGCAAACGACAATGAAAACAGAACGTCCTTGGTGGAGGTATCAAAACTATGAGCAATGACAATTGAATCTCTGGGACTCTGAGCTGATTAATCCAACCAATGGACAATAAGTGAGTACCATCATTTTCACTGCAACGGTACCACACGTTTAATAACTTACTTTATTGAACAATTATTCTACATGAATTCATTTGGGAGACCATTATTCACATTGATTGAGTTTACTTGAGTCTCATTTGGCAGCATTTCTTTATTAATATGACTAAACTATTCTGGCATTAAACAAAATATAAAGTAGACAGTGTTAACGATGTAGATTGTTGCATTAGGGAATAGGCTACAATCTGCAAGTACTTTTACTCCCAATACTGTAAGTATACGTTAAAGCTAGTACTTTCTTACTTTTACTCGTGTATAAAGGTTAATGTGTTGCTTTGGCTATTACTTGAGTAAAATGTTTGAAAACTTCCTTCACCATTGCTGTAAAAGCAATTTTTCTGCTCCAGTTAAACAATCGCAGACTTTTGGATTTCTTTGCTTGGGCAACATAAAAACTGTCCTCAAGAGCCAAAATCTTCAGATCAATAAGAAACTCAGCTCTGGTCTGAAATGGTAAAATGTCAAAAGTGTGTTGCAAAGCTTCATGCACAGTAACTTGTAGCAGCTGAAGCTGCACAGGTGGACGTTTTCAGTATTTTTAGTTTGGAGCAATAAAAACAAATTGTGATTTTGTCAGAGTTGAGCATGTGGGTGGTCCTGCACGATGAGCACTTGTTGCTGGAGACCACAAGTGTGTTGAGACTGTTTTGAACTCTCCAGCTGTCTCCTGCTCATCGCTGACGTAACAATCCGTCACTTCAGTCAATGGCCCTTTATTTTTGGTTGTTTCCATTGCTGTTATTATGACTTTATTTTAGTACGTGCTTGAGTTATTTATTATACCATCTGAGTTAGATTTGGTTCTGGTGTTTGTGCCAAATGAATGAAAATACATTTCAAAAAACGTCTCTTTAACTTTTCAGTTGCCAGCAGGTTTGACAATGATTACAGTAGAGTGGAACCTGGTATTGATTTGATATTGATTTAACATTTATTTCCACATAGCACGTCAACATTTCAAACTGTAATCGCATCTAGTGAAGGTTCTGTTCCAGGTTTCAACAGAAAAAGATATTAAACATCAAGTCGTGAATAAATTCAATGGTTTTGCCAATTAAACCTGGAGAAGTTAAGTTTTGATGTGACAGCAACGTAAACAGTAAAACACACTGGATGTCTATTCACACAGAAAAGCCTCTGTTAATTGTGACGACCAACTCTTCATTTCAACGACAACCATAGAGAATTAAAGTATTCGTGGTGCCCGAGTGACGTGCCAGAGCGTTGCTAATTATTTCAGTGCACATGGCAGTGCTTGGCAACTGGCTTCCCAAAACACGGCAGAAAACCAGCGCTCCGGGTGGTCTCAGACCTCTAATTGGGCTCTCACCAGTGACGGCCTTGGCTAATACAGAACACTGGTCAGATAGAAATAAAGAAAAAAAGAGGGGGAATCAAGTTTATACTTCCCAGCGGCCTCCTCTGGGGGGGGGGTACCTCGGTGGGATTCGTGCCAAACTGGAGCAATGCATCCGTTCCCAGCTGAGACGCACGGCTGACGTTCAAACTGACAACAGCTCTCATTGTTGGGACATTCCTGTGCTGTTGGCTCCATTGTTTTCTCAGACTCGCTGCTTTGTTCTCTAATAAATTTAGATCCAGATGATGATCGAACCAATGTGTTGTTCTTAGACAAATGAAAGACTAAACAATAAAATCAGATATTGGCACTGTGCCTTCAGCTCTTGGAATCATTTAGTTATTGTGGAGATTTGATTTTCTTTTCACACGATGAGCATCAAACAAAGATGATGTTAAATCATGTCAATGCTTCCAAGGAGCATTAATAGAATTTAACAAGAGACGCTTTAGATTACAGGTTCCAGAATAATGTGTGAGCTAATCATCCACAAAACAGAAAATGATTATGTGCTGATATTATCCCTTCAATTATGTAAAAAAGGTTTCCTAGAATAAACAGAGCATATAAACCAATGGTTGTCCAGCTCCTGTATTAAACTAAAACATCTGCTTAGACTTTAAGCTATTCCACACATAAAACGTTATTATTTTGTGCAGGTTTTGTTTAAAACGTTATCTACAAACTGAATTTCTCTCAAGATAAGAAGATGAGATGTGTTTACAGCCTCAGCTGAACAGTTTCCTCGTGCTGGGAAACCATGAAATCCTCATAACCTCTGCCAAGACGGGTGGGGGGGGTTCCTCCACTATCTCCTACATTTGTTTGATCGTGTGTTTGTCAGCATGATTACGCAAAAACTACTGAATAGTTTTATACTAAACTTGGTGGAAGGAAGGTACAAGGGGCCAAGAAAGAAACAATTAAAATGTAGCATGGATCTGGACATAGGGGCTAATCAAGATTCTGTAATAAAACGTTTTTTTTAATTTAAATTTTCCATGTATTGTGTACAAAAGCTTGATTGTATTTATTGCTGGACTGTTTGTCCCTAGCAGAGGTATAAGCTCTTCTGAGTGCCATTATAGTTTAGTTACTGTATTGTTGAGATTAAACAATACTATTTAATAAAACAGATCTGTGCACAATTTCATCTCTTTAATCAACTATACAACCATGCATGTAATCTAGCTGCATTTTGTGTACAGTACATTATGAGCACATTTCATAAAGCAGTGATATACTACCTTTTGTGTTTTGCATCAATAAGGGATAGTGGACTCATTCTTTATAAAGCAAAGTGAGAGAAAAACGCTATCTTTAGGAAACTCTTAATTCATCCCTGTGAGTCGTTTTAGTTCAAAGCCAAAAGCCGGATCGAGAAAATGGAGCAAAGGGATATTTATTACTCCACCTTCAGCAACTTAGATCAAATGTAAAAAACCACACTAATGAAGACTTTCAACCAGGAGATGCATCAGTCTTTGAGAATGTGTTCAAAGAAATATAGAAAATCCAAATTCAGGCAAACTATGTCATATTTCACCATGATGAGGCAGATTTTATGTTAAGAAATGTTGAACATTACAGGTTGAAACTGGGTTAGGGTTAGGGTTACAATTCTGTCAACTCAGACCTCCCAGATTAGTATCGAGTGGTCACATCATCAGCAAAGAGGCTTTGTGCTGTTTGTTATTTGTAAAGTGAATTAAGCGCAGTTTGTTCTACTGATTCATTTCAGCCATTGTTTTATCCCCCGAGAAACCTGTGAGAAGCTGCTTGAGCAACACAGACACACAAACACACAAACAGGTGAGGTGTCTCATGCTCTCATGTGACCTCTGATGTCACCTGTTTGTGGGAAGCTGTTGATCTGAGTCACTTCGGTTCAACAAAATGAAAGCACAGAGGTAGTTTTTTCACATCAGCTGCCAGACAATACTTTTTAGTTTCAACATTGTCTTGAATCCGTCACATAAAGATATGTATTGATTAAAAAAACATGTAGCAGTCTGTTTATAAAAATTTATTGCATAATAGAACATATGAATTCAATTCAAGTAAAAATTCTCAGGTTCTTTGAGTACATACGACTTGTGTACACGTCTGCATTTGAAATTAATGAGCAAAGATATATAGAGTGTTTCTACAAGTGTGCATCTTATTTATGCCAAAATCAAACCCACTCCGAGCTGCTGTCTGACAACACAAACAGAGAAAGCTTTTTTTGGATTTGGTCCTTATTAAAATATTGTGTTGGCAGAATGCACAGATCGTGGGACAGAACAAATGTCAGAGTGAAAATACCACAGTCTTCAAGTAGGTCCTCAATTTGTGCACATTGACCTCACATTGTGTATGAGGTTTAGATCATGATGCACATGAACATGCTGACTTGTTTCTCATGAGGCACATCTGTTTCTCTCTGGCTGGAGGAGGGTGGGGCTGTGTCGGAAAATACCCCGGCGATGCCAGGTAGTTTTCCGTAACCCAACATAAACAATGTAAAAGTGTAAATCAACGACTGATGACAGTTAGACTATTTGTTGAAGTTGGCAGGGAGAGGCTGCTGTCAATCAAAGTTAATCAACCCTCTGTGACGCAGTCTTGATGAAGCTGATTTGTCGGGTTTAGGTTGTGAGTTTGTTTCGAACTTAGACATCGATTATTTCTGATATCTTGATGAAAGGTGATTAGACAATATATCCCCCAAATTGAGACAAACTAAACAATTCAGGCATTTTAAAGGGTTTATGTAAAAATCCATGTATTTTTTGATGTTGGCAATATCTTGGCGTCAAAGACCATTGAGATTTTGTCCAATCCCGGTTACAAGGCTCAAATATACACTCAAATATTATATCATTTCTAATAATGACAGTTTAGTGTCATTACGAGCCAGTAATAACATGAGATTGGAAGGAGACACATTATTCCAGTGGCCACAGTGAAAGTTGGCACAAGTCAATCAAAAATCAACTCAACCTTTCTCACTCGACACAGAACCCAGGGCTTCGGCTCCGGCTCTTCCTCCTCAGAGAACCTGCTCTCATATCTTTACCGCCCTCAATAAAATAACCAACAGCACATAAATTCCGATCAGTCGTGTGATAAAGAACATACAGCTGCACAATGTCACACAACACCTGCTGCTCTGCCTGTGAAACGTATTGACAGTAATGATACAGCGTTGTCTGTCCTGATCTCCTCTCCAGGCCAGAGAGCGAGTCAACCACTCGACTGGAATCCCTCCTGCCGACCGGCTGTGGTAGGTGTTGGCTGAACTGGCCGGGTGAGATTACACAGAGATGTGTGAAAAAAAAGCACAAATATCTCATATAATGTTGGGCTCAGCTCCCACTGACACCACATACCTGACATCATTCTGATGATAGCCCTGACACCTTTTCCCTTTCCTGTGTGTTTTCTTTTTTAGCCCCCCCTCGCTCGGCTTGTGTCAGTTTCACGAGCTGATGGATGAAACAAAGGCGGGTGAGGAGGTGGCGGACCAGAGGCAGAGGCCTCAGGTGTGAACAGGTGTGTGGGTTCACTGCCATGCTGGAATGGGAGCAGTTCCAGGTGCACAGCTGCGGGGTGTGGCTCTCACACACACACACACACACACACACACACACACACACACCCAGCCTCCCGGCCTGTGTTGAAATACTGAGTCCTTGAGAAGGAGGGAGAGGCGGGCTGGGTGGGGTTTCAGCGTGAACTTAATCTCGCTTTGCCATAACTCTGAAACAAGGAAGGCCGGGGAGGAAAAGGGAGTATAGATGAGTGTAGAGCATGAAAAAACGGGTAAACTTGAAAGGTTTTTGACTTTTTCACTCAAGTTCAAGGCTTTATGGGTGTGTGTGTGTGTGTGTGTGTGTGTTTTCTGTGTGTGTAGGTGTGATTGATGTGTGTATATTTAAGAAGACTGTAGGGCCATAAGCAAACACAATGACAAAGGGTGACGTTACATGTCTGGGAACCAAATGCTCGGTCGTCTGGTCTCCTGGGAAACTATTGTTCTTATCAATCCGTGATTAAACAACTTTGGTAATTTGCAATCTTGCCGTAACATATCCTGGAACATGTCTGCATTGAACTCCTCTAAGCCCTGCACGGCCCGACATCAGGCTCAGATTATGTTGGAGACTAGCTCTGTGTCTGCCGGGTATATGTTCTCTAAGACTCTATCAAAGGTCAGAGCAGCCGAGTGCAGAGGAGCACCGGGGCGTTGAATGGCTGGTCATTTTGAAAAGAGTAATGGGTCAGTGGCTGCTGCTTGTGCCACAGATGTGTCAGGGGACAGATATATGTGTACACACTATGTGGACAGTGATGCAGTGAAGCCACCACAGATGGATTTGGAGTTTTCCATTCTGCAGCGTTAATCCCCAATTTTTCTCTTGTGCGATGTGGTCCCAGCCGTCCCATTGACTGCTGCTCCACACTGCGCCAGACGAGCTGTCTGACCTTTCCTGTCCTTGGAGCACGGCAGCGCTGTGTAATGTATTCTGCAGTTGATTCCTTTTTTTTAGTCCTATGAATTTTAACAACTTCTCCCCCACATCTCTGCGGTATCACAGAGTCTCTCTCTCCGTGTCTCTGCACTACTGGATATTATTCTTCCTATTACCTTTCAGATGTCCAATCACCACATGTCCCGTGGAGAGACAAAGCTGCGAGACACAGGCAAAGACGGAAACTGCTTGAGGGAATGTCAATTTCCTCCAATCAGCTCAGAGGACATGTGTTTTTTTTTGTCCTGCGGGGGAAGATTAGGTTGAGCTAAAAATGTGCTGAGTGACAATGGCAGAGGCAGGAGCGAGTGTGAGAATCTGCTGAACTCACGAGCAGACAGCTGTTTTCAAATCTATATCAGACCATTTTAACGCGGCTACAATCCCATCCTACGAATACATTTCCCAGTCGCAGCTGCCAACGATACTGGTCTTAGTTCAAAATCAGCCGACGAGAAGCCAGAAGATGCCAAGAGTGTCCATCAGAATCCATTAGTCGTCTGTAACTAATTACAAGTGACTCTGGGGTTGATTAAAAGAAATCACCAGGCAGCAGCACACACCATTATGCTAATGAGAACTCATTTGGAGAGGCAGAGTCGGGGGCGCCGGCAAAGTATTTGGCCGACTTCAGCGTGCAGCCGGGCTGGCTGGAGTAAATGGCTTCTTGGACAGCATATCATTACAGGCCTGGAGGAGGAGGAAGCCCTGTGATGATGATGATGATGATGATGATGATGATGATGATGATGATGATGGGCGAATTTTAATCATGTTTAAAGTATTGACCGATGGATTTACTCACAGACTCCTTTTTGTTTCTCTTGCTCCTCATTAGCATATATATATATATTTTCCCCTGCACTTGCCCCGTGGCACAAACTAACAAATATCTCTCTGGTAAATTGGAGATAAGACGTGTTTGGTGTGTTGTCGTCATAATTGATTTTCCTATCTAATTAGAACCGAGGGAAACAACAAGGCACCGCAACAAGCTGCTAATCACCACTTTGGGTGCCAAAGTTTTGATAGAAAGACGTCGGATGTGCTGCAACGACAACACGTTACACGCTTAGAGACATTGATCGCTCATTACGCAGGCAATGCAAAGGTCAATACTCCATCAGTGAGCTCTGTAACACCAGTGAATCCACCAGCAGCTCTGTGTGAGCCTCACGGAGCAGAACATTTGGTCAAACCAACTAGAATACTTACTGTAGCTTGACAATCAGAATTAATGAATCAAAGAAATTTACAATGGCTCATTGTTCAGTGATGTTTCTCTCAATTAGGTTCTAGTTGCAGTGTTCTGATTATTTGACAAGGGAAATTTCTGTCTTTTAGTCTGTGTGTCTTTTCTTTCATTCGTTTGTGGGGATGAACTCAACCATTAGAAGGTTGATTGCTTACGTTGCAAGAAATAGAGTTTACATGAACACCAATAATTAACCTGATACAGACAATAGTCCATACAAGATGCTGTCATAGAAACAGTCTTTTCTGATTACCTTTACCTGGATAAGGTCATATTTTGAATAAGCAATAATAAAATGAAGACGTGGAGCATTCAGACCATAGTTGCATTATGTTGACATGTATACACCTTAGTCCCAATGAAATGTTGTTTGGAATTTTCACAGCATCATGTGTCATGCTGTACATATAACATTATGAACTGTCATACAGCCAAGATCCACACTTAAACATTTTAGTGTAAAATGCATCACTGTTTCTACATTTACACCTGGTGTCCACTACTCAGGATTATTTTGGGAAACACTCCTCCAGGGTTGAGCTTCTGTCCTAGCAACAGAAACTGTGTCTATTGAAATGA
Organism: Pseudopleuronectes americanus; assembly: GCA_038501795.1. Taxonomy (NCBI): domain Eukaryota; kingdom Metazoa; phylum Chordata; class Actinopteri; order Pleuronectiformes; family Pleuronectidae; genus Pseudopleuronectes; species Pseudopleuronectes americanus. The sequence goes on along the minus strand of CM076720.1, from coordinate 11,032,713 downwards.
TTGAGTGTATAATACAGCATCAAATCTAAATCCTCAATTTAAATACATAGAACATGTTCTTTATTTTCAATCTCTTTGTTTTACCATGTGACTGGCAAAAACTGAATTAATCTTTCATTCCTTCATCCAAAAACAGTATACATGTTATTATCACTGACATCCACGAAGAAATCCAGTGGATTTTACAGGAACCGTCCTGATCCCCTGCTTCCTTTGTGTAATGAAAAATAGCCTGGGGCTTTCCAGGGGTTCATCCTCATGCGGTCCGGCTCGGCCTCCACCATCCAGCCCCTGAGCACCTGTTATAAGGCTGCTTCTCCTCGTCATCTAATATTCAGCTCCGACGCTTGATCCTCTCGCTTGGTGTCGAGGCCACTTTTCATCCCCCACATCTGTGATTCCCCCGAACGGTTTCCAAAAATCCCCTTGGCAGTTCAGTGATCTTTCTCAGCTGTTTGCGTGCCCTCGGGCCAGGCCAGCCTTGCTTTGTGCTCCAGCTGCAGGCTTCACTATGGTCATGGGGCCCAACTGAAGGGCACTATTGTCCATTCATGGGGTTCACTGTGTGAGAGGTCAGAAGAGAGAGAGCCCGCACTGGGGCCTGGCAGGAAATGAAGGTGGAGCGGCAGTTTTGGGAGATAGAGGAGAGTTGGAGACTGAATAAATCAAAAAAGTCCAAATAAGGAGAGAAGAAGTTGAGTTATTATTTTTATCGCGCAAGTGTGTATGCAAATAGAAGCATCAATCTGTGGCTTCTTCATGAGTATATAACAATGTTTCAAAATATCACAGCTTGTGATACATCTACTTTATATGGTTACAATACTAAGGCTGATAATCAAAATCTCTATTCAGAAAATGAATTGGGTTTTACGACAGTGCTGAGCTCTATTAAAGTGTAAGTAAATCTTGGACTTACATTTCTTCACATCTGCCATACTTGACATAGGTTTTAAATTTCATTCATTGTGGTCTTAAAATGTCTTAGGTTTAACTTGTTGAAACCTGCCGAAGCCCTGGTGATAGCTAATGGATTTATCAAGTTGATTGTGCTTTGTAATTGGTCCTTGTGTTGGTGTAGCCTGCCCTCCACCGCTTATACTTAGAGGTCAAGATGGACTGTGTGATGGAGGAGCCGGGCCGCCTCACAGATGTGCAGATAAATCTTCATTTCTCTCCCAGTTGAGCCGTTCAGAGGCAGAGCTGCTTCACGCCAAAGGCACCTTTCAGGATTCCAAGAAACCGCAGAACAAATCGGAGAACAAACAGTCCCACTGGGTCATTCACATCGTCTGAAGGGTCGAGGACCTCAAGAGGTGGACTCGCCGCACCGAACAATGAGCGATAACACACACGTTGGAATCTCTTCACTGGCAATTTTTGAAAGTGGCATTTCTCACATAAATCTTGTATAAGCCCCTCCCCTTATTTGGAGTTTCTCATCCAGAGTCGAGGCAGCCGACGTGGTTTAAAAGAAGGAAACTAATAGTAAAGATAACTTAAGAGAATTTGTTATGAGAGTACAGATATTAAATCAACCCTGAGAGAAGAGAGGAGACTTTACTAATTAACTGTGATGCAAAAAAACAGAGGTTTTTTCCTGTGCAGTCAGCATGTTCATTATAAATTAAACCGACTGATTATTTTCTTGATTAATTGGTAATTGTTTGGTTTATAAATATTACAGAAAGCAAATAATAATTATAATAATAATAATAACTTGAATTTATTTAGCACCTTTCAAGAGACCAAAGGAAGCTTTAAATGTTTCACTAAATAGAAAAAGAAAAGAAAACCGAAGAATCCACACAAAGGAGGACAGAAATAAGTTTATCACCTTTGGCAGAGTGGAGCATTAACTGAGTCCAAAGGCCTTAGTGAACAGGTGGTGTTTAAGGAGTTTTGTGAAGATGTCCATGCAGCATTGTGCATTTCAGTGTGGAGAGAGTTGGAGGGTGTGGCCTGTGACACCGAAGGATCTGTCTCGAAAAGTTTGCAGTTTGGTGAAAGGGATGGACAGCAAACCTGTGTCTGAGGTCCACAGTTTTCAGAACAAAAATACAGAAATCCATTTCGGCTACATATACAAAGTAAATAAGAAAACATTATATAGAAATTGTACTGAAAGCTTGTATTCAATAACAGGTTCAGGAATAATATTGGAGGCGTCCCTGTCTAGTTATGTGTTAAGATAGAGATAGAGTGAGGGTAAAATCACAGATATAGATATATAAGAGAAACATTTAGAGAAACATGTAGGCCGCAATATGACAGAACACTGAGAAAATCTGTGTAAATGCTCACAACTGAGAGGATGATCAGGTAGGTATTCTCTCAAATATATATATATATATATATTTTAAAAAGACAATAATTTATTTGATTAAGCAAGTAATCATTCCAGCTCTAAATAATTTACAATGGACTAAAGAGCATCAAACCATTGTATAATCTAATGTATGTATTTATTTCTCTTCAAAAACACAACTTGTAATTTTTAACTTCAACCTGTCTTCCAGAGGAGTTCTCTGGTTTGAGGTTCATCAGACAAGTTGAGGGTGAAATCCTCTGCCACAGTTCAGCTTTTTAATGAGAATAAACAAGATGTATCAATTTCATATAAAACCGACTGAAGGAGAGATAGAGAAGACATGTTTATATTTCAAGTTTAGTAAGCTCACTGCATGTCAACACAGATCCAGACGCTACATATTCTAAATATCTCAAGCAAAGCCAATGAAAATATTATCTGCAGTTTTCGTCGTGTTTTTACTGAATTTACCCTCTGGGGAGTAAAACCATCTGTGCTGACAAGCTCAAGTCTAAAGATGTGTTGGACTTTCAGCGAGTCAGTTGAATAGGAGGATTTTCACCTCAGAGGGGAGATGCCTATATCACTACCCATAATACAGCCAATTATTTCTGTACAAGCGGCTCCTTTTCAGAAGCAAACAAAAGCTGGAATTAAAGAACGTGAGGAATCCCTCTCTCAGGGGAAAAAACACTGAGCCGGCTTGAGGGAATATTTCTTTAAGCCCTTACGAAGCTTAACAAGAGGCAAGAGCGAGAAAGAGGAAAGAAGCAATTGCTTTCAGACAATGAGTGGCTGCCACCTCTATTTTTCTTGCGGTTCCAAACAAGGTCACGTATTTCCAGCTATGGATAATGAGCGACCCTCAGCTTTACTCTGTGAAAAGAGAAACACGGACCACATGGAGGCAACGCTTCAACACAAACTGCAGCATTTCTTTGTTTGCTGTTGTCTACCCACTGAACAGCGAAAGGGAAAAGAAGCAATAACGAAGATACAGATAATAAGAGACACCGGTAATAATCCAGATCCCTGTCTGTGCTCTGAGGTGAGGAGCGGGGGGGAGAGGGGGCGACACAGACATGGGGTGTCGAGGGCTTACGGGCCAGACGGGTGTCTGAACGGCAGACCAGCTGACCTTTCTCTACACTGAACTGGCAACTTGTAATCAGGGGCAATTAGAAAGGCCTTTTGGCCACGAATCATCTAATCCTGTTGTGGAAATGGAAGCCAAATGTAATTATGGCAGTCTGCTATGCTGACACTGCGCCTAGCGGAACTAAGCCCAGAAGCCAACCAACCACAGCGCTCCAAACTTCAGATCAGTCCAGGGCAGACGACCAACGTGTTCCCATTGGGTAGAAACAGAGACAGAGCCACCTGTTTCCTGAAGCTGCAGCTTGAAACTTCTTGGGCTACGACTTCATTCCCCTGACATCAAGCTATCAGTGTTAATGTGTAATGTGAGGACATTTACTCTGGGATTTTGATGATGCTTTTTGATGATCCACATCTAGATCAGGATATTGTAAATGAGGTTTTGTTTTTGCCCCTGCCCCGTCCGTTTGTTTGTCAGTAGGATTTGACAAAAACTGCTGAATGGATTTCCACATAAGAAAGAAGCCATTACATTTTGTCAGGGATTCGGAGAGAGGGGCAGATCCAGGAATATACATCACTTTTCAATTTGTGATATTTAGGGAGCTAATGTCTATGAGTGTGTGTAATTTGATTGAATTTAACTGTTGGGCCTCAGTTAATATTGATAGTTTTTTTCTGCTACCTCAGTGTTGTTTCCTCAGGACGTGGTCACACCCGCCTGGTGACATTTCAGATTAAAACTATTTAATTGTACTGACATACAGTGGATTTGGGCACAGGTGAATTCGTTTTTGTGTGCAGAGTGAATCTGTGATGTTAACCGACTGCAGGGCGTCCTGACAGCACTGACCTTTCAGAGAACAGAGAGTCGGAGTATATGTTGGAGAATAAACTGACCAACACAAGACATAATTTGCAGTCCGTTATAAGACAGGAGTTGATTGTAATACACAGTGATTTAATCGTGCTTTATTGGTCCAACAAAATCTATATTATGAGTCATAACCTGTGCAAATCCCTTGCTGCTACCACACCAGAGCCAGGGCTAAACAGAGCTCTCAAACATGAAAGCTTTTCATCACAGGAACAAATGCACTCGGGACTCAGAAGTGTGAGTAACAAAAACATCTGCAGATGTATCTTTGACAGCTGTAACTGTAACAGTACATCATTACTTTAGCTTGACGGGCTATTGTGGTTGGTTAATATGAGCATGTTAGAGTTTATCATACCTACAGTATAAATCTTTCATAAGTTCTAGAATGTTTCCTCCTTATTCCCTAACTGTACGTTTTGTTCCCTTGTATTTGTATTGGTACACATTGTAATAATTTGTACACTATTAGCACAACCAACACTATACAGTATATTAGGAGGAAGAATTACTACAAGATACAAAATCAGTAAAGCAGCTACTAAAGACAACAAGCTAAACAAATAAAGCAGTATCCCATCAATATGTGGGTCAGGCTTCACAGTCAGTATCAGTGAGAGATGGCCAACTCCATTACCCACCTCCCACCAGCGCAGCGCCAACAACAGACTGATTGCTAAGGAGAACTTTGCCAAGTAATAATGTCCGCAGTCTTTATTTCCTCACCAGCTTCCTCCCACATTTTCAACCGCACACAGGAGTGAAACCAAACAGACCATTTCTTCACACTGAAGTTTATTGCGTTTACATTTTTCTGTTTGCTGATAATCCGTTTCACCAGCATGTTCCAGCACTTCTTAAATTCCACAAAGAACCTTCACGACTGATGTAATGGTTTCTAGATTAAAAATAGGTCTTACATTTATTTTCCCAAGTGCAATTAAAAGTTTAGAGCAACCGCAGAGGCACCGTGTCAGATTAGATTAGAACAAATTTCAACATCACACTTAGCAACATGTGTTTAATGCACCTTCGGCTTAACAACGTCATTTATTTTAACACTTCATTGATTTAACCTCATATCATAATCGTTTGATGGATTTCTTTGGCATTCCACCTGGAATAACCTGAAATCACTGCCTACAGTGATAAATCAATCATCGGATATTCTTTTGTAATATGCAAAACAACTCTCTGGCTTTTTTCTACAGGTTGTCAGAGGATGTTTTCCGTCTGTGACACTGAAGAGACAAATACAAATACATAACTGAAATAGAAATGCTTGAAAAAAAAAGATGCCAGAGTAATATTCATCTTGCAGGAATATAGACATCAATTTCTATTTTCTTGTTTATCAGGCATGTGTTGTTGTCATATTCTGCAGAATCAAACTGAGCCGAGCTGCCGGGGAGTGACACCACAATAATTATGGTCTGTCAGTTCAAATAATATCAGGGTATTAAATGTCAGTCAAACGGTCATTTTAATACACCCCTCGCAAAAGAATAGAGGCACCCACCCACAATTCATTTACCTGTTCTTCAACCTGACTCCTAAATGAAATAGAAATGGCAATCAATCATTATATAGCAGGGCTGGAAGCCTCTGGGGACAGGCAGGCCGAGTCTTTGAATAGAGGAACAAATCAGGCTGTAAAGTCAGAGGGGAAACCATCAGCAGGGCTATTGACTTTGGGCTGTTAGCAGAGCAATAAGACAGATTTATCTCAGCAGATGTAAGAAAAGCAAATTCTACTGCGTCTGCTATCGATTTCTTTTAAAGCTTTTAAGAGTTTACTGTGGTCACACAAGATCTTTTCAGTCACGTACTGAAGTTTGGACATTTCCCTGTAGTTTTCTAGAACATGTGAGAACATAAATGTCCGTGTCAGTTCTCTCAGATGTTTTCTGGAACTTGTCTTACCAGCCCCCTGGTAAAACGTCCAGGAAATTCCCAGTGAGCGAGTTGGCGAGTTGATGACTTTTCTAACATGAGATGGATGTGAAACCTTAAAGATTACAAGTATCTCAAGATGAAAAAGTGGAGCCATACATGAAGATGGCGCCAATCAAAGAGGTCAACTTGGAAAAAGGACCTGATTTGAGAGCTTTAGGTGATAAGGGCTGAGGCTGGCGTCAATGTGTTGTAAACAAAACATATGATTTTCACAGTGGACCTCATACTTCATGTCCTGCCTCGTGCTTTACTCCAGTGTCACCCCTCGCTTGAATACTCTGGACATTTTCCTTTTTGCAAATGCATCTGAAAAATGATCTCCTGTTAGTTTCTTCATATGTTAAACTCCGGAATTCCTGTTTGAAAGTAGCTAGACTAATCATAAATTAAATATTCACATAAAAGACAACTACCCCTTTGATATACAACATTTTAAATTAAGTAAACATTTGCCCTATATCAAAAGTTTCTGTCAGCTGAGTTCATTGAAGCACATCTTCCCATGGTCGGACACCACAGCTCACAGTGTGACACAACAAAGAGTTAAACATTTCCTTCAGATTGCAGCATCTCTTGTTTCCAGCCAAAAGGTCTTTGAGGGGTAAAATAATGAGGGATGAAGATGCAGTGGCTGCATCTAGTGTTACAGGGAAGTGCTCCCATGAGTGAGCAGGGCGAGAGGAGGGGGACCAGGAGAAGTACAAGTGCAGGCAGAGGGCAAACTGCCTCTGAACGCAGACTGATGACTACAGGAAAAACCTGATGAGGCTTCAAGATGCAGCTTCACATTTATCAGACACTTACAAAGACATCAGAGTCAAAAACCTACTCAACTATCTGACACTGTTTACAGTTAATTAAATACCGACGTGACTTATCTGAAGTAAAAAGTGTCAGTCATCACTTGCCCCTTTAGATTTCTCACTGTGTTGAAGAAAGTCACCTGAATGTCACAAAACATACAACACTGCCATAAATCAGAAAGTGTATTTTGTGTGGGACTTACAATATAATCAGTTATACTAATATCATTACACCTCAGGGAAATCAGCGGCTTTTTGTTCTTGTTGTCTTTGTAAGAGGATTTCAAATGAACTCCTCTGAAAGGGAACGCGGGGGTTATCAGATGACTGCAGCGATTCTCCTGCGAGAGTTTCCATTCAACTGACTCCTAATGAGTTTTTCTGCAGAAACAATTAGATATCAGCCATGCAAGACAGAAGAGAACCGGGCGTCATGCCACAGTGAGTCCCTGCAACAATTCCTCAATTGTCACTACATTTCTGATAAGACTCACTCCGTTGTCTCGGTCGGGACAAATAATGGGACAGTTTATCGGACATCAGGTTAAATTTTTGTAACTGTGACACCGAGCTTGTTAAGGTGTTAAAACTTTAGAGTTCATATAAAAATGGACGTTGCATCTCCACTTCCTCCCGCTATCCAGGAAATGAAAAATATGCTGCACACGAAAGATGTCTTCTTGCAACAGTAACATCTTTTTGAGCCCGACTCTGATGAGTAGGGATTTGAGGCTCTAGCCGCTGCACCAAATCCTGTTGATGCATTTGCTTGTCCAAACGTCAGACTCAGCTGTCAATCATGATGTTTTATTCCATTTCTATATCATCAAATAACTTAGTAGAATGACATTTGGCAGCACAGCCCACCGCCAAACCAAACACTGACCTTAAATTCAATTAAGCTACACCAAACTGCACACCGAGACAGAAATCAGTCCCATAAACATCCCCGATTTTTTAGGTTAAAATCAATGAATCCCTTCCTGTAAATCAGAGAAAATGTAAAATAAGAAAAAAATCACTCTTGCTTAATGTTTAAAACAGTGATACAACTTCCAACAAGTTATGTTGAAATCTGTTCAGTCGTTTTTGCGTAATCTTGCTTAAAAATAAACCATCCCCAACTCCTTAGTGGAGGCAAATAAATGAATTAATCTGTATTTTTACTTTTACATTGTGTCTCATCCATTAACAAGGAGGTGGCTGGTTTTATGACTTGTACTCCAAGCAACCACCAGGAGGCAATCTTTTGAGGAGCAGTTGTCCATCTTCATATGTGTCGTTCAAACAGTCATTTGTGAACTAGCTAATTTACATCCAGCAGTTTGGCGGCAAAATGTGTCAGAAATCTCGAGGAAGTGAGAGCTTGAACCATGTGTGTTTCTTAAAAGGACACTTGTTGTCCTGTTGTTGTCGTCACTCCTCCTGTCCTGCTTGTCTGTGGCGTTCCTCTCTTGCTCCTTTGAAGTTGACATCAGTCAGAAAACGGAGCAGCTGTCTTCCTCTCCCCTTGCTGTGTTTCTATCACTCCTGCTAAGAAGCTAAAAGGCTGTGTGTGTTTGTGCTGCTTCAGAAGCTTGTTTCTAAAAGGCCCGGCCTGCTCTTCAGAAAGTTTTAGCGTTTATTATTGCTCACAACCTGTCGGTGTGTTTGTAATTACTGTTCCACTGGAGCCTTTCAACTTGCAGTGGATATATATACTTCTAGAAATCGTCCCCTGAAGAGAAATTCAGCAGGAAGTCACTCCGAGATGAAATATTGATGGTGTCTGGCCACAGCTTGGATGAAGGTCAGGTCCCTTTTCTTTATTGCCGCGGTACAAAGGCAGCTATCTCAGTGAAGACTTTGTCACTGTGAGCCAAATCAATATTCCCTGACATTTGTAGTACGGTGCGAGGCAGCAGGGTTAAGACTGCAGCAGCTCGTGTACAAAGGACGGGCTTTGGAGAAGGCTTACGGGCCCCGGTGTGACCATTAGCCCTGTGAGAGACCCCGCAGTGCTGGAAGAGTGGGGGGGTGGCCAGGCGCTGCAGGCTTCTTATTTAGCAGACACGACAGGAGACCCAGATGAATAACTCAGCCGGGGAACGGAGGATAATGGCAGGTTTTTTAGACTTCAATGCAGAATTCAACAGGCATAAACACAACAAGGCTTAGCGATGCAGTTGAATTGAGGGCAAATAACCATATTTTTCACGCCGCATTCCCCTGGCACGGATCTCCCAGAGAGAACCCGGCGCGCACACTGTCAAATATACATGTGGTTTGCGCTGTGATGTATATGCACCCGGGATAATAAATTAATTCTTTGTTTTGACTCCAAATTCATCAGTCACGCAAACAATGATATGATTCTGAGTGACATAATTAATGGACCCGTAACAGTAAATGTCAGGTTGATGCTGAAAGCCCGTCAGATGAATACAGTGAGGACAAAACGAGCCACCGTGCTGCCTCCTGCACGATGTATGTGATGTTTTTAGTTCTAACTTTTGTGTGAATTGATTGATTTTTTCACCCTTTTCTTTGCGATACAATGGCCACAGAGCTTTTGTGTTTATCGGTCCCTCCCAGAGGAGTCACAGAGAATTGAGAGGTTCACGTTTACAATTAATTAAAGACAATCAACTGTAGCAACAATGAGGGAAACTGATGTCGTCAGCAATGAGAGCTGCACAATTAGATGGCTCAATACAACCTGACGACTGGGAGGCAACTGCATCATATGGCCCAAAATGATATCAAGATTAAAATGTAAATATAAACCTCTACTTATTATTAACTATTAATTATCACAATACTTGTCCCAGTATCCTCACTGTGCTAAAACAATCCATAACCATTATATTGATATATAAATTGAACCTTTGTTATATTGCAATAACTATATTGCAATAATTATTGATATTGCTTTATTGCCCAGCCCTACTGTCGCCTTTCATTTTCTTATAAGGGAGGTGAGAGTTATACGATCTAACCAATATCGTTTATTAAAATTGACAGATATGAGACTTTCAGAGACATGTTGACGATTGTGTTTGCAGCTAAGCATCTTCCAGAAGAATATGCACGTTCTCGTTTATATTTCCCGTAAAAATATTTTTATTTTCTAAATTCAAGTTCGCCCCCCTATTTGGTTGTATTTGTGTTTTCCTTTCATTTAATGGAAAATATATAATTAAATCTATAATATCGAGCCTCAACTTAATTCTTTGGGGTTTTATAACCACATCTAAGGAATCATTGCTTATTAAAAATGTTGTTACGTGAATATAATAATTTGATTTTTCCCTACACTTATCACTTCCTAATTCCTATCCAAAATCCCCATGGAACCCAAAATCAATATAGTTCCAGCTCTTTCTGTTTTGTCTTCAGATCTGCATTCATGAGAACGGTCAGGTTCATCACATTCGCTGACATGATGCAACAGCACGACATTTGGCAAAACCTTTGTTCTATGTGAAACGGATTGGACCTCGGTACCTGCTGTGTCTATTTCAAGAGAGAGAGAACAGCAGCAAAAGTGACTCATGGATCAGAATATTGATTTTAGCCGAACAGGGGGTTTCATCATCGTTATCATGCACGGTGCGTTTTCGAGGATGTAAAGCCAGTCTACTGTGAAGACCGCCACCGGCTCCTCTGGGACTCCCCTTCTAACAGGTACTATAAAAATAATGAGGGATTTGAGCCATAAGGATCAATAGTTGAACAATTGTTTTCTTCTGTGCTGTCATCGTCTGGCGTGTTGCAGTGATGCTACAGTCAGTTTGTCTCACCAGGGGAGAGCAACACATGGGAGCACTGCATCGCCAGTCACCTGTAAACCTAGTATTATACTCTGATTCATGTTCTGCCACCTTCATGTGCTGTCTATTCACCAGCACAGCACAGAGTAACAGATTAAACACAAACAGATATTTTGTATCACTTTTCAAAGTTATTTCTTTTCAAATGGATCCAGTTCATTTGTGTGCACGAGCGTCGAGGCTACAATATTTCACTCGCTGCAGTGAAACCCAGGAGATAATCAATAGGACATGCCAAACAATAGAACACAATGATTTGAGTTTAATACCCTTGGCTCAAGAATCACTAATGTTCCTGTTGGGAAGAATCGATCCGCTCCACACCCGAGTGGCTCAAACTGAAACGCACCGAGAGACGAGGGATGTACATCAAACACATAGGGTGCTGCACACACACACACACACACACACACACACACACACACACACACACACACACACACACACACACACACACACAGTTAATAGTAGCTACACCGAAAATCTGAGATTGGTTTTCTTTTTGTCTTCAACATTTGAAAACAATTCTTTAACCAACTAAAGTCTGGAACAATTGTACAGAAGTTCATGGTTTCCAGAGGATGGGTCCTACTGACCTTTCATCTGTCATTAGTAGATCAAAGGCTTCACTGACCCAGTAGAATAACTGAGATGGTCATGGATCAGTCTGCCTTTGATAATCCTCTTCTTCTTGTTTCATCAGCAGGTCAAAGGCTTCACTTACCCAGTGAAATAATTCACATTGTACACAGACATCATTCCAGATCTTGTCTCCTAATGAACGTGATGCTCCCCAGCTCTCGAGACGCTGCAGTGTTGATAATTTTTACTTAGAATTTCCGAACATCTCGATTACTGCGTAGGTTGTAATGAAATTTGTGTTGACATTTACAAGCCCCTCAGCATGAGTGGTAATTACTCGGGTTATCTTCTGACTGCTGCTTGTCTCTGTTCTCTTATGCCAGATCTGATTTCCCCTCATTTGTATCGTTGTTTTATCCTGAATTTTAAAGCTTAATTAAGGACAAAATACACAACATGCGTAACTGTCTCATCCGTTCTATAAGATTAGGATTGCATTAAATGAGGAAACTGCAGTTGATTCGTGCAATCTGCTGTTATTGACTCGCTACAATCACAGGACTCACGTCACTCCGAACACTTTGTGGAATCCCAGTGTTTGCACTGTGAATTCTCCAGCGTCTGACTGGTTTATTTACATGAATAATGCTGCAGAGACAGCTACCGTGCTTGTCAGTGGAAATGTTCCGGCTGCTCCGGATTCTGGCTGCATTTCACATTCTCTCAGATGACCACGTACAGTACTGTATCGCAGCCGAGTGCCAGTGCAGAGTCAGGATAAAACTCCTGGAATAACACGAGGTTTGCTTCGCACAGTTAAAGTGTAGAGGCCAACGTGTAATTAATTAACCATGTCCCAGGGGCAGAAAATGACAGCCACATTTTAGGGCTTCTATTACAGGGTGTTGAGTTTCAGGCCCCTCGGGGGGGGGGATGGGAGGCTGCCTCATCCCAGGAATCTCTGCCGCTCAAATCAGATACATGATAAATATTCAATGACACATGGGCTTCTGGGTAACAACGGTCTCTGTTTCCCTGAACTTGATGGAAAGCTTGACGGAGCAACGTAATACAGATCCTCAAAACCAAAGCGCGAGTCTGCATCAACACCCCCCCGGGATTCACCCTCTGATCTCCAAAACCGTAGACGCCAGTGTCAGCAAACGATCCCTGCAGCACACTCCTCTCCTCTTACAGGTGAGAGCACGCTGCAGGACCAGCCCGGGTTCACAGGAGAGAGAGGGGTGCAATGCTATATGAAAGCAAACAGTTAAATACGTTACAAAATGCACCAGCCTTTCATGTTCATGCTCTCCCCCTCGACTCCTTTGTCCCTCCCGGCGAAGGGGTTAACGTTCGCTGTGTTTGCTTTTGCAGTTGCTGAAGTCACTCCCTGACAGCATGATCAATAGAGCCGATTACTTCACACTGTCAGCTATCACCTTCCTCTCAGTGCTGTGTAAATGAGCTCGGCACAGTGATGGAGAGTAAGAGGTGTTAGGGAGTGTCCGGCTAAAATGTTATTGATGGTGTTTGGGGGAAACGAGTCACGTCGGGAACATGTCTGCCATCGACACACAAAAAGATTCAGTCAAATCTCACCGGAGCCTTTTTTCTCAATACTGGACTCAGAGGTGTAACGTGCGAGGCCGATTCACTGTAAGTCTTTGCTCAACATCAACATATTGAACAAAGAGATATGTTAATGAGGCAGAGGACGGGCAAACCGTGCTCCCAGCCGGTGACCTTAATTAAGTCATCACACAGAGCTACTTGACCGGCGGTCAGGACGCTCAGTCACAGACCTGCAGCTCCGACAGGACACGAGAAAAACAGCTTCTACTGCAGACCATCACAGGGCTCTGTCAATTCACAGTATAATATGTGAAAGTGCCGTTAATTTACACTTAACAATTGGATGAAAGCATGAGATTACTATTACTATTATACCCTATAGTTAGACAAGAACATCAGAACAACATCAACACAACACACGCTCACAGCGTGTGTTGTGTTGATGTTGTTGGTTTATCGATAACACGATTCAAAGCCATTATGTTGGCATGAGGCAAATGTTTATTATAGACGTTCTTACACAGTATATCATGGTTATTGTAAATGAAAAGGTAAATGTCACATCCAGGTTTATTAAAAGAGTAAAAATCTGACCTTACTACACGTCCATCTACTCACCCGAAGACCAAACCCTCAAATTCACACTGAATGTTGGTATTCATGAACATAAATCTTGAGGTGTAGGTTTGCTTGAGATACTGAAATGAATACCATCAATACTGACCTGATACATTTTTAATGCATTTTTAAAGGTTTATTTGTCCTAAAGAATATGTCACAGGTTGAAACCACAGACACACGCACCTCATGCACAGGTAGCTTGTGTTTTTTTCTGGAAAATTTTCATCCGCTGACGGCTGAGGTCCATTACGCACAAACTCAATTTAGTTTTCAATCTTGCAGAGACTGATTGCTGAGACACGGCCAGAGAGATATGATGAAAGGAAACAGCATTTGTAATGAAATAACTCTGCATAGTCTCCAAAGCTAATTAGCGGCGTATGATTTGATTGCTGTGTGGCGGTGCCGCTGTGCACTTTTCAAACCCGGGTAATCGCAGCGTGGGCATCCCGTGAGCCGAAGACACTCAGCGGACACACTGTTACTCACACATTAAGAGTCATGGTGCTCATACAGCGATGCCTTAATCCTATTAAAATAGATCGCTTACATACTGTGTAACACCAAGTCAATAGAGATACATGTAATCTCATTGGCTCTGAAAAAGAAAGATTGCCCTGAAGATACTTAAAGTGGTATTAATTTCACTGTATTGATGGAGGCCGGAGAAGGCAGTGAGGCTGATACCGGGTCTCTGGTGAGACATTTGACAGAGGGAAACGGGCAGCATGAATACTTCATGGGCTCTGGGTGCAGATTACCACACATCCACAACCTGTTTGTCCTGCTGGAAACTGTGTGTCCTGTGTCACAGCAGTGAAAGAGAAAGGTGATATTGAAAATGTGCCAAAAGGAACGAGTTTGACTCACGTTGTTTTGAGTGTGTTATTGTGTTAAAATAACAATAAATTTCACCTGTCACCCGCGATGCTCCCACCTGCAGCGGTGTTGACGAATCTCCGGCCATCTCCACGGCAACCAGTGTCTGCCTGTGGAGACCTGGTTGCAGACAGTCGTCGGGAGAGGACGGGCTGAGCATCAATAAGTGAATTGTGGAAATGAACAAACAGGGAGATGGGATTTGAATTCATCACACTCACATTCAAACGGAGGCCGAATCTCAGAGCAGAGGATTACACACAGAGACTGAAGCGTCACTCATCAGCCCTCGTGTTACTGCGGTGAGAATATAAACGAACTCGGTTGCAGTGGAGCTTGTCAGTTCAGCTGTGACCTAATTAACAGCACAGAGCAGCGACTTGAAGAGAAACGCCCGATGATCACGGTGATCACGTTCCGCCTCTGAACTCACTGGAGCGTCACTTTTTGATTTGAGGAGATTATTACGGTTTAAAGAGTTAACATCTGCATCAGCAGTCATCACTTCTGACAATTTAATGATAAGGACGATGTGAAACTGTGAATGAAATTGAAATTTCCTGCAGTCTAAGGTAGATAAACATTTGACGTGTCATTCAGTCTGTGTTTCGAATGCTGAGACGTGAGTCTGAATCCTGACAGGAAGTCGTGCTCCAGCTGACGGCAGGTGGACCAAGTTGATTTGACTCTTTACAGGCCAATAATAGATTGAATCAAGTGACTGGGTGTAGAACCTCGCTGTAAAACTGATTGTGCTGTGTACCCCTTATGAAACCACATTTAAATTCATATTTGGGTCTGCTACAAATTGCACACACTCATTGATATCAGTTCACTAAACATGTTTTTTTCCATCAAGATCCATGAATTATTCTCTGAGAAATCAAGCAAAATTTTGTAAAAACATTTTTAGCTCTTAACGTCAAAGAAGTGAAGAAAAACTCCCAGATCCAGACGCCTCCACCAGGTTTGTTGGAAACCAGTTGAGGTAGATTTTTGCTTAATTCTGACCAATAAACCAACAAAAAAAGAGAAAACAGACCCAGGAGAAGCTTCGTCTTTGGCAGAAGTAATAAAAGGTTCTGTTCCCAGTGATGTGAAACGTGAAGTGGCTGTTGGACAGGGGAGAGCTGAGTGAGGATGCAGTAAAAGCATCAAAATATAATGACTGCCTTACAAAGATCTATAAAACAGTTGAAAGCTCTATATAAAAGGTGAGTCAGTGACCGCAGGATGGTAGACTGCATGATTCCATTTGCTACCAACAAAACCGAAGTGAACTGAAAATAATTGTCATTGGTGATAATGAAAATTTGAAAATAGCCTCAGTTATGGTTTCTCCGGAAACATGACCAGCGTGTTGATGTGTAGATGAGCAGAATGATGGATCCACCCTGGAAGACCTTTCCCTCCCATTACACCCGGAGAAGCATCAAATGGATCCAGTGCAATGTGCGACGGAATGATGCCTCGGTGGGTGTGAATGTAGATTAGCTTCAACAAATCAGCAGTGTTTTTCATCAGCGTGATTTTCTGTGGAGGCACAAACAACACAGCAGCTCTTTTAATCTATCTGAAGTGCCCTCCAAACCACGCTTGACTTTAAAGAGCCCCGTCCAGCAGTCAGGAATCACAGGGCCCGACTATTATGTGCCGCTCTGCTCCAGCAGGCAGAGAGATGCAGCCACTCACAGGGAGAAAAACAATCGGATGTATGTCTGAGTATATAGATGGCTGCTGCTGTTTGAAATTTGAAGCACATAGGAGTCCAAGTGCGACACAAAATGACAGAAAATAGCTTGTTTCCCTTCCACTTTGAAGCAGAGGAAGAGGACGGACAGGCTCCAGCTTTCATCTGCCGCTGGGCGTATGCTTTTGTTAAATCATTTTTTAATCCACCCTACAGCGCCGCAGTTTTGTGTTGCGCCGTGACAGGCAGGCAGGGAAAAGTGGGAGGACAAGCTGCTAACATCGGTGACAGAAATAGATTAAGCGATCCAAAGTGTTTACTGGTGATTGTTGGAGCATTTCCAATGACAGCCGAATCACAGAGGCATTATATAATTAATGAGTCGCGCTGGAGGACGGAGAGAGATTCTTTAAAGTGTGTTTCCACCATGTGAGGGAGGGTCTCCTGGATTGTTCTCACAAATGACTCATAATATCACTCTCTAACAGCTAGCATGCATGTACTGTAAGTCAGTTGTGTGGGGCTAGATAATAGATCTGCTCATTCAAAATATTACCTGCACTTATCTGAAATTAACTTTAATTTCAAACCGTCTCATCATCTCCATCATTGCCGGCAATTTTTCTGTGGCTTCTGAAACGGGCAGTTGGGATCAGTTGTACAAAATTGTTCAGGTAATTGCTTTCTTCTTTTACTTTTTTTGTATCACAAAACCATTGGAAAAGCAAAACATAATGAGATATTGCACTGGAGCTGACTGAACGCCAAAAAACAATTACTTATAAAATATAACTTATGAGTTATACTGTACATAGCTTACATTCTGAGAGACCTCCTCTCGGCTTGTGACTTTTCCCAGGAACCCTGAATGAAACAGAAGATTTATTATTCTACTGACAATCCTCCTGACTGGCATTTCTCGCTATACTCCTTATAAGGCTTTTTTAAATGTAAATGACTGTTTAACACACTTCGACCTACTGGGGGAGTTTAATGGCATGAAACAAAACTGCCTTATTTCCATACAGCAGCGGAACACATTACCACGCTGACTGATGTCTGGAAATTGCTTTCCACCTCTTTATGCAAACCTGAGTCACGACAACATGCAAAGTACAAAGCTGACGTCGTCGGACTGCGTAAGAAAAGCAGAATACCACTTGGTATCATGTAATTCTGCTGTGTGTTGTACACCATGAGGCAAAACAGCAGAATACACATTTGTTTTGCCTGAGAACATGATGTTTAAAGACGTTACAAAGTGCTTTTTAATGGAGTTAACTTATTCATTCATAGTCATTATGCCCTTGAGTCTGTTCGGGGTTGATGAGACAGCTCGACAAAGTGTTTGTTGTAACATGGTGCAGAACAAAAGCTGAATCCCCTGAGTTATTGCACAAAGGCATTTCTTTAAATAACAAAGCTTTGTCGTGAAGAGAAATTAATCCTGCGGGTTTTGTCACTGTCAGGTTTCTGAGTGTACTGAACAGAACGCTGTGAAGTCTTCAACACCCACTACAGCTCTACATGTATACAAATACTGTATTTAAACTATTTAGCTCCAAAGCTACCAGATGTACACACACATGAACAAAGGATATTCACCGTTGAGTACTATATTCTTAAATATATACATATACTGTAAGATATACTATAAACAATATACTTTATGTTAACAAATATTGGATTGATTTCCTGATACACATAATTATGTTCCCTACAGGATAAACCATAATATACCATAGGATCAGATTAAAATTAAATGTCACTGTCTGTATTCAATATTTTTCCTAAAGACCAAAAAACCTGATATAATAAATTGCTTTCCAAATGAGCCATGGTTGTAAATGAGAGCCTGCTAATAGTCTAAACTCATATGGGGAACATGGTAAACGTTGGCATATTGGTTCCCAACATCTCATGTCAATGCAAACAAAAATATGTTAGATTCTCTCCGAACCTTCTGACCTACCTCCCCCCAAGCCAATTGGTTCCCACCCAAAAGTAAATACTTCAAAGCTATTCACAAGCATACGCTGTATCTATAAAGATGGACGACGGGTCTCCACCTCCTCCCATCAGCCTGAAATGAATCCAAAATATCCCCATACGAAAGCTGCCATCTTGAGCCAAAGATGTAATCTGGAGCCAGAGTCTGTGCCGTAGTGATTGTTGTGTGGAGCCTCTGTATCTAAGCTGTCAATCATGATGTGTCACCTTGTTTTTAAAGCATGAAAAAACGTATTAAAACCAAAGTTTCTGCAGATGTGTATTATGGAGACGCTTTGGCTTCACCTCGGGGGAGCTGTCCTGTCATCCATCTCTGGTTGTTTAAAAAGACAAAATATTTTCCTACAACAGCTGGAAAATCTCGTTTATATAGCTTTACTCAAACAGGGGTAACTAGAGCATTTGATGGGAAATATTTCCTGCTACAGATTTGGTGCTCTTGCATGTTATTTACAAAAGCAGGGCCATTTCTACAGCATGGTCCTGATAGAATACAGAGCATTTATTCATTGTAATGAGGGAGAAATGACATCTTTTTAAACATTGGATAAAATGTGTTTTGCAATGGAGCTTCATACCACAGAAAAGTAAGCTATATTATCCTTTGACTACAGAAAATACTTGTTAGAAGGAAAAACTCAATTTGGTTTTAACATTATTATTTTCTTCTAACATTTCTGTTCCTATATATACAGGCATATAGTCTTTATTTTACCTGTAGAGCCCAGTACATATAACCCACATTTCCACATTGTACAGGATGTCCTGTCTTGTTCAGCTCCATTCTACTTCAGCATGTAGCGTAGCACAAGTGATATTGAGTCAGGCTCCTTATGCATGAAGTGAATGTGCTGTGAATAAAGCTGATTCTCATTCTGAACTGTGTCCACCATGGCTTGAATATCAATTAACCTGCCTCTTGCATGATTAAAAGTAGACAGCGAGAAAGAGAGCAAGTGATCCTCTGGTCTGAAAAACCACTGGAAATACTCAAAGTCTATTCTGATGTGGAAAAAACCTCACCGCATCCGAAACGCCAGGCAGCGGCACCAGATTGGGTCCTTATCTCTCAGAGAAAAAAAGATTCGATGAGGGTATTTATCTCTGAGAGGATGCTTTGCTTTGATGCTCCCTTGCAATGAATCAGTCTTCAAAGAGACAATACACTCTGGGCTGAACATATTCTGTCCATTTAAAGCCTCAAAACCTCCACAAAGGCTTTTCTCTGATTCACTGACTTAGTGTTGGTAATTATTTCTCCAACCTTTGTGTGATAATGTAATTGAGATTCTTACGGCTGAAAATCCTTTAGCTTTAGCCACCGCCCTTGTTGTCATGTCATGTTCATGGTATTTTAGTGACGTCAGGAACACAGAAGAAGCTGGATCCCAAATCAAACATTTTATTTCTACCTATCTGGAGAACAAAGAAGAGAAGAACCTACCGCAGGTGTGTTGCACACACGGTGATAAAGGGCCGATATTCCCAAAACATGCTCTGGCGTTAGGTTAGCTAATTACTTTTTAAATTGACCCATTTATCTTAATCTGGGAGGCTTCGAGATAAGATGACTGTATTACTTAGCAGTGTTAAGGATCCTTTGTTATTGGAGGACAATAAATGGATCCTCCCACACCCTCATTGTACGAGGTTAAAGCGCGAAGAGAAATAGATTTTTAGAAGTCTCTGTAAGTCAGTGTAATCGGGGAAGTCATAGATCTTTGGACGTTTTGTTCAGTAGCTGACCATCGACTGGTCAGGATACTATACACTATATACTGTTCACTACATTTAACTAGTAGGACACTCGGATCAGTAGTGTGCATTCTTCTGATCGAGACCAAACAGTCCTACACATGATGAGCTAGTTCTCATGCAGGAATGCTAAAAAGGGGGAAGTGTTCTAATATCCTAAATGATTTGTTTGCCATAAAACATAGTTCAAGAACGTTTTATTTGTATTTTTTATTATGGAACGGCCCCGTAATCCACGGCTACACCAACATTTGGAGGGTCCTTCCCATGCCCCTGCCCCATCACTCCAACAAGTCTAATGGAAATCCGTTGAGATTATTGAGTAATCCTGCTAACAAATTAACCAAATCATAAACCAACAAACCACAGAGGAAAAACAGCTAGGGCTAAATATGCTCCCGAGGCTACGTGTATCGTCATCATGTTAATCTTTTAAACACAAGCTCTGCAACTTTTTACATACTTTGTGTGGGACTTTACTTAAAATGTGCTTTAAAAATAGTTTTTTTTTCTCTTTTAACTTGGTTTGAATCTTTTATTATCCTCTAGCTACATATGCTAACTCTTTCAATATTGTAACTGACCATGTGTTCTTGAGAGGATAAGCAGTGAATTAGCTGTGAGCTGTGTTCCTGACATGAACTCAGTTCTTAATGTATTCATCAGCAGCCAGTTCACACAAAGTTGAACCTGTTCAGGCGTGACAACTCAGAGAACATTCTGTATGTTCAGACAGCTGGTGTGATCACAAAGTGCTGATCAACTGGTTCAACCAGCACCTGCTCTGCTCAATTGCCTCTGAACATTTTACCCAAACCCATCTATCACCAGGGACGCTGCTCTGTGAGCGACGCACCTCTACCTGCAGCGTATCTTTAGGGATAAAGGCATTAACACATTCAGTGCAAAAGTAATGAGACAATATTTCATTTATTGCACTAAAGCTTTGACACATGCAGAACACGTTTGGGAGCTGATGTTTTTCTTAGAATGGCTTTGACACGGGCCGTGCCAAATGGTGGAGACAGGCTCATTAAAGGCTGCCTCCTCCCGCTTGACAGCGGCCATTTGTTTAAGAGCCTATCTCCTCTCCAGCCAATCCAGATGCGATAAGTCAAAGCATGAGAGTGCTTGCAGAGACACTGGACAAATGACAGCGTCTACCTGCTGCGGATCGGAGCAGCATCTCTTTGGATGAATAATGTCCAGGAGGAATCAATTTCCTGAGCTGAATCTCAGCTAAGGCAAAAGATCTGCCAGATGTTTATGAGCATATGTGGACACTTATCATCTAAGAAGTCAACCTTATATGGAGAGAGAATGTAATATGTGCAACAACAGATGTGGTTCTGATTATGTCATTCAATAAAATATATCAAGGGCAACATCACTATAAGATTTTTATTAAAGTAAAAAGCAGCTTCGTATTTGTTTGGGGGGGTGGGGAACCTTTTTACTATCAAGGTCCATTTAAGTTCTTATAACTTTGTGTATTGGAGACAGCATATTATTAAACTTACCCATACAATACATTAAATTTTGTTTTCATTTGTTTACTGTTGATGATTTTAACCAATGCTAATTGTTTTCATTAGTTTCTTTCTTATTGATGCAAAGGACTAAATGTTAAAGCTGCTACTATCTATTACTTCATGTCACTCTTGCATCTCTAATGCGGTTGATTGAACCGCGGTGTCTGATGTCAGATGATGATGATGATGATGATGATGATCCTTCTCACATCTGGTATCAGCAAAAACAACTCGCTCAAACAAATAGTCATTTGCAAGTGCTTTGTACAGCTTGAAACAGTAATACCTCACTCAAATAAAAGTAGGCAGTAATCCCACAGACAGAACTGGCTAGTTTTGTAGTATTTATTATGTCTGTATATATCGTAAATATTCAAATATGAAACATGTTGCAGGAGCTGTGAAGGGTTAAGCTGCTGGAGCTGTGTGCCGTCTGTATTTTACTTCCATTACAGCAGTGTCCCTCTGGCTTTATCGAGTGTCTGCTGCTCAGGATGTGGTGCAACAATTAATCCTCAGATTGATTTGCTTCCTATTGAATTGCCCCCAAACTCAAGCTGTAATTCAACCTGTCCTTGTTAATCCTAGACCCTACTTCACACACAACTTTAAAAAGGAGGCGAGACATGTAGCAAGTGTTTCTTCATCAATTTCAACTCTATTGAGATAATATTTGTGTAACAGCTTAGACTCACTGGAGTGATAGTAGCTCTTAAACATTTTCTATTTGAAAGTTTTTAATCGATTACACTGCGAATTTTAGTTACTGGGCGGTTGGAAATGGAATAAATTGCAATGTGACTTTAAACCTCCCTGAATATAATAGTTTTTTTATATTATTGTATTATTTTCGTCACTTAAAGGTGAATGTTTGCAACTTGACTCTGCAATGCAAAATATGGGTATAATGTGATATCCAACATGTTGAGATGGAAAGAAATTTCTTGATTTTTCAATATATAGTAAAAAGATAAGAGATTATATAGTCTGTTAATTCACGAGTTTAATATGTGCAGATAGGATAGCAGATAGGCTAGGAGTTTCTCCCGGTTTACAGTATTTATGCTGATACAGAGATTTGTGCAGCTTCAATTTAGATATTCAACATTTAATTCTCTGTATCAAAGGGAATAAGTGTTTATCGTTCTATTTCTTTAAAGACCCTAATCTTCAACATCTGCAATGCATTGAAACAACCAGGCTAAAACTCTCTTTTTTCAAAAAAAATTAAAAAAAAATCCCAAAAAGAAGAAGAAGAAGAAATAATTTTCATTGGTCCCAAACACATGCACAGCGATGCAAAGTCACACTCATGCAGGTAGGGACATTTAATCTCTGCTTTTGACCCATCTGTGTGCGGGACACACAGAGCAGTGAGCGACTATGTACAGCGCTCGGGGAGCAGATGTTGGGGGAGTAAGGTGCCTTGCTGTTTTAACTCAAATATTTGAGTCAAATGAACTTAAATATTTGAGTTAAATTAACTCAATTTTTTTTTGAAAAATGTAGTTACATTTTTTTAAAAAAAAATAGTAATTTTTTGGAAATATTTGCTTTAAATTTATTTAAAAAATTGAGTTAAATTAAATCAAATATTATTTTAAAAATATGGTAATTTTTTAAATAGTTCATTTTTGGAAAATATAATGTAAAATTGTAAGAAAATAATTTGGAAAAAATAGTAATTTTTTTTGGAAAAAATAGTCTATTTTTTGGGAAAAAATAGTCTATTTTTTGGAAAATAAAGTAAAATTTTATCAAAATAATTTGAAAAATATAGTTAATTTTTGGAAAAATGTAGTTACATTTTTTGAAAAATGTTAAAAAAAATTAATGAAATAAACTTAAATATTTGAGTTGAATTAACGCAAATATTTGAGTTAGATTTATTTGAAAAATTGAGTTAAATTAACTCAAATATTTGAGTCAAATAAACTTAAATAAATGAGTTTAATTAACTCAAATATTTGAGTTAGATTTATTTGAAAAATTGAGTTAAATTAACTCAAATATTTGAGTCAAATAAACTTAAATATTTGAGTTTAATTAACTCAAATATTTGAGTCAAATAAACTTAAATATTTGAGTTGAATTAACTCAAATATTTGAGTCAAATAAACTTAAATATTTGAGTTGAATTAACTCAAATATTTGAGTCAAATTAAATTAAATATTTGAGTTGAATTAACTAAATTTTTTTTTAATTTTTATCTGGGGATTTTTTTTTGAATTTTTTGGGAAAATGTATTGAATTTTTTTGAATTTTTTTTTAAATGTTTTTGAATTTTTTTACATTTTTTGGAAAAATTTTTTAAATTTTTGGGGAAAAAAAGTTAAATTTTTTGGAATTTTTTTTAAAATTTCTTGGAATTTTTTTTAAAATTTTTTGGAAAAATTTTTTAAATTTTTTTGAAAAAAAAAGTTAAATTTTTTTGAAAAAAAAAGTTAAATTTTTTAATATTTTTTTTTAATTTTTTTAATTTTTTGGAAAAAAAAGTATTATTTTTTTTATTTTTTTTTTATTTTTTTGAAAAAAAAGTTAAATTTTTCGAATTTTTTTTTGATTTTGTTGAAAAAAAAGTATAATTTTTTTTTATTTTTTTTTAATTTTTTTTTGGGGAATTTTTTTTGAATTTTTTGGGAAATTTTTTTGAATTTTTTTGAATTTTTTTTTAAATGTTTTTGAATTTTTTTTACATTTTTTGGAAATTTATTATAATTTTTTTTTAAATTTTTCGTTTTTTTTTAAAATTTTTTTGAAAAAAAGTTAAATTTTTTTATATTTTTTTTAAAATTTTTTGAAAAAAAAGTTAAATTTTTTTATATTTTTTTTAAAATTTTTTGAAAAAAAAGTTTAATTTTTTGGAAAAAAAAGTAAGATTTTTTGGAATTTTTTTTTAAATTTTGTGGAATTTTTTTTTAAATTTTTTGAATTTTTTTAAAAAAATTTTGGAAAAAAAAGTTAAATTTTTTGAAAAAAATAGTAAGTTTTTTGGAAAAAAAAGTTAAATTTTTTGAAAAAAATAGTAAGTTTTTTTGAAAAAAATGGTCAATTTTTTTGAAAAAAAATGGTCAATTTTTTTGAAAAAAAATGGTCAATTTTTTTGAAAAATAAAGTTAATTTTTTGGGAAAATAAAGTCAATTTTTTTGAAAAATTATTTGAAAAATATAGCAAAATCTTTTGGAAAATATAGCATTTTTTTTGGAAAATATAGCAATTTTTTTGAAAAATATTGTTAATTTTTTTGGGGGGAAAAAAGTAAAATTTTATCAAAATAATTGGAAAAATAAATAGAAGAAGAAAGTGTGACATGATTAAGATTTTGAGATAGTTTTTTCATAAATCTTGTTCACTCTCTGGTTGAGTGTTTTTGGATTAGCTGCAGAAAGAGAGAACGTAGTGTCACATCATTAGAAGTCCTGCAGTGAAGGATGAACCATCTTTCACTACTTTCCTTGTTTTAATCCAGCGAACAGAAGAAAATAGTGCGATGACAATATTCCACGTGAAAGACAGGTTTACATTTATTTTCTTCCATCAAGACTAAAACACACACTGAGCCACTTACCAAGCATGAAGTGAAGCTGCAGAACAAAAATGTGCTGCAGGCTTGGATTTGCCTCTGATCACATTTCTACTGATAAAGTATTAGAGCCGCAGTTTTCCGGGAGGTTTCATATCACTTTTGGGAGATAATAAATTTGTATTAAAAGGCTTTTAGTGCAATCCATCTTTCCTCTGGGACATGAAAAAGACGCTTAATAAGTTTTATCGGCAGCAGCTCTTTTTGGGGGCCTCACTGTCCTGTTCATTATGATCACAGTGCACCACTATAGGGCTCAAGGGGCTACTTTGAAATTGTGAGAACAAATATTTCACAACTGGGAATTTTTTTCGCGTGGGAGATAGTTTCAACCGCTGAGTTCTCGGGCTAGAATGCCGCGAACATCATTGTGCAACTTGAGACGGCAACAATACTAATCTGCTTCAAAGGCAATGTGCTTGTCACAAGTCCTTTAAAAGCTCGTTTTCCCAGTCGGAAAGTGCCAGAGGGAAAACCACGACGCTGCACTTTGATCTCTCCAGGTCGATCACTTTTGATAAGAGCCTCTGAAGCAAATGAGGAAAAACATTGTCATTCAAGAAGCCAGCTCTGGCTGTATGGCACGTTAATTAATGTTGTGCAAGTGGTTCAGACGGAGTATTTTTTTTCCTTTTTGGCAAAGACTGAATCCTTTGAAAATACATGTTAGCACCTTCTCACAGCTCTTTTGGGATGACGTGAATCTGAACTCTATGAACTGCACAGCACATACGCTTCTTAGAGAGTCTGTGAAAAGAAACGCAGCCTCCTAATGATCTAAAATGAAAAGATCAGAACAAAGATCTGTGCAATACATCATCACAGTGTAGAATTATGACATCAGAGAAAGAGATATTTAATGCACTGTTTACATATCCCTTACCACACCCGCCTAAGTAAAATAGCAATTTGAATTTACTAAACGGCTGGAGTTCCTGTTTCAGGTCACTTCACTACTTGAAGACTGACAACTAGTTGACAGCTGACAACCATGAATGCTTGGCCCCTTGCGTAGCTAGAGCTTATCGACGTAGAAGCATGAATTGGGCTTCACCACCGCTGCTGCACAAGGAGCTGTTCAACTAGATATGTGTGTGTTGCAGGCTCTTTATATTCAGTCTATGGTTGAAGGGCATGCCATATGTTCACTTCCCACTGCCACATCCTTGATGCACCCGAGACACATCTGCTAAGCTAACTACCCACCTGCTGCAGTGTAAACGTCCTGCTCCTTCCCTTCAGTCTCTGCCAGGTTGTTACTCAGATGGAATATAAGGTTGGTGTGTCTCTGCTTATCTGTTTGCCTCTGTAACTGTCATATACTCTATAAATACCACACACTTGCTGTAAAGATACACTCACATTCCTGAAAGAAGAGGCCTCAGACATGGTGTTTTGTTGCTGTGGTCATTTCAGGTTTCCGTAAAGGGAAATGTCAAAGGTGACTATAGACTCTTTCCAGGGTTTAGCAGTTCTCTATTGGGTCTTATATGAGCAACACCGGCCTCCGTCTGAGAGATATATATCGCTCTGACTTCTGACCCCTGCGAGGCGCTATCTCCTCATGGTACTAGATATTTTTTTCCTTTTCAGTCCATCAGTGTATTTTCGTGTCATTTTATTTTTTTAGATTACGTTCAACTTTATTGTCATTGCACAGTAGAAGTATTTATACAACTAAATGCAGTTTAGCATCTGACCAGAAGTGCAAAAAAAGGCACTTCAAGGCGTTCACTGTTTCACAGCAGTTTCCAGCACGGCACCATGCTAAATAAAGCTGCATGTTCTTACCTCAAGTATTACAGTCATACAATTTGTACCACTTAATGTATGAAGTGAACAAATTACATCTTTAGCCTTTGTTTAATATGTCAATTCAACAGATGATTACCCTTCTGATTTTGAAAACTGAGAAGTGCTTATTTCTTCATCACTTGGTGTCACGTAAATATGTTAAACTGGATGAGCAGTTAATCCTCAGCAGAGGAAGTTGTTCTTGTTCTTGAAATACCATCTTCTGCTCCACTCTGGAGCTGAGAGGAGGTCTCTTTCCATCGATTCCTGTTTGAAGCAAGATGAGAAAACATTTTTCTGAGCTCTTTGATGCGTGAAACCTATTAGCTTCAAACCTCTTCAGCTCCTTCACTGCTTCTGACATCGTTGGGCGTTATGGTATCATCCTTTAAGATCGCAGCCCGGAGACAAACAGAATAAAGCCACTGTTGTCTCCGGGCAACAGTGGCCCGGAGACAACTGTCTCCGGGCCTCACATCCTGTGAGGTGTCATGTATTTTAAAGGAATGGAGAGGGAAGTGTATACTATAGAGCTGCAGCTTTGAAGAGCTCACAAGTTTTTTGACTCACTGTACCAACAAAGAGGTTTTAGGATCATTCTTGTGGGAAAACTAGACAAAGTCGCAATTTTTTTTTAGAAAACCTCGGTTTAAGAGAAAAAGCCCAACTTGTATTGCAGTGACATTCCCCAACCACAACGTAACCTGAGAATAAACAGGAGAAAGACTGAGAACATTTCAGCTCATTCTCCCTGTGATAATGAGAGCCCGCTGAGTCAATCAGCGGAAAACCAACCTGCCTGGGGGCGCGTCCTGCGGAGTCACCCCCTGTGTGCACTGAGCCCGAAATATAAATACGCCGGAGTTGTTGACTTATTGAAATGAGATGAATGTTCCCTTCATGCTACACAGAAGCCCTCACACATTTGCAGGATGACTTGAGAAGGTCGTTCGGGGCATTTTGTTCAAATACTCGCTTTTCTGGCTCCAGTTTGTACAGTGAAGAGCTTCAGGCTGCGTCTGGAAGGTTGTGTTGGAAAAGCTCATTGTATATCCATTCTATTGAGGGGGGGGGGAGAGAGAGAGAGATGGGTAACATTACTGCATCAACTTTCACTTCAAATATTAAACGTTCAGTCACTGACAGGTCCACATATTCTTGAGGGGAGTGGGGTACAGCTTTAAAGGATGGGCCTGTACCTGGTCAGCTCATTCAGTTCTTCATATATCATTCTAACTACTTATGTCCTCTATTGCTCCACTTAAACAGGGCTGGAAAGACTACTCAAAAAATATATTTATGTTATAGTACTCTTGTAAGTGAAATTACCTCTGTGAAGATTTATTGCAGTGATTTATTGCAGTTGAAATCATACCCCGATAGGAAGATGTCTCACTTCCTCCCATTGATCCATAGTCTTATAGACACCAGAACACATTTTGTTTACACTGTAGCCATATTGACTTTAAATGTGGAGATGTAAAAATGTTCATTATTATTATTTTACTAATATTTTAGTCACTGATTTAAAAATAATTCAAAATAAACTCGTCACTTCTACCCTTCATGACTGAATGACCTGTTCTTCTCTACAGATCTGATGTCACGCATGTAACCCTGCAAAGCTCATATAAGAGTGATGAGGAAACGGCAGGAGACAAGTAACTGTGAACATGAGACGCATCAGTCTGATCAATAATGAGCTTATGACAGTGATGGACGGCAGGAATGCAGAGAAATTGGAGAGACAAACTGTCCACAGCTCAGAATACACAGCTCCACCTTGGTTCAAGGTCACTGCTCTGTGGCTAAATGTGAAATGACTGCTGTCAGGCATGACAACACCTCAAAACCTCCTTTCACTGTAATGAGAGAAGGAAGATATTCATCGTAGTACTATGGTCTTCTGCATGAATAGTTCATTGTTTTGCTGTTTGTTGTGCAGACTTAAAATGCAATGTTTTTTATCCAGAGGTTTTTAATTGGATTGGGGTTAACAGACAGGAAGAGAGAGGCTGGACGTCGCAGGAGACAGACAGAGGCAGGAGGGATGAAGGTGCTTGAGGATTTTAATGAGGCAAACAAACTTACTGCATTAAACATAACTGATTTATAAGTTATGCCATAGCACGTTGAGTGACTGTACGACCTGGCACAGACGGGAGGGAAGGAACAGGATGTTTACACTGTAGCCGACGGACAGTTTATCAGCAGATGCTCCTTGGGTGCATCAAGAATGTGGCAGTGATGGGAGGTAATGGGAGGCCATGCCCTGAAACATACATTCAGAAACACTCAACAGAACCCACATGGAAAAGCACAACGTAGACAGATGCTGCTAAGTCCTGGGATTTTGCCCAAAAGCCAGAGGTCTGTTTCCAAGTGTGGTTTCCGACCATAAAAGCCTCAAGTTTAAGATTGTGTGGTATTTGAAGAATACCAGCTCTTTTTCTGCAGAGGATTATCTGCTCATCCTGTTTCACATACTTACCTGACACTTTGTCTCGGCGGTGATGAAGAAATAAGCAGCTCTCAGTTTCAAAGTTCTGTGCTCAGCTATTTTAAGAAGCCGTTCAGTCAGACGAGCCGCTGACTGTTTCATACTAATTTTAGGTTTGCTATTTTCTTCTCAAGCTGTGAACTCTGACGTCTTTCAAGAACGAGTTTTGCATTGCTTGGCTGATGACACTTCTTTTCATATATGTTGCTTGAAGTAATATTTATAATATATGCATTGTACATTATATTTAAAAGCATCTGGGGCGGCGTGGCCTAGGGGGTTAAGTGGGTGTTCTCCAACAAGAAGGTTGCTGGTTCAAATCCCACTCTTCCCCATCTGCATGTCGAAGTGTCCTTGGCAAGATACTGAACCCCTACAATTGCCCCTCATATATGTTGAGTGTAATAAAAATGTAAGTTGCTTTGGACAAAAGCGTCAGCTAAATGACATGTAATAGTAATAATGTAATCTAAACCTAAGCCATTAAGCTTTTTTGGGTCATGACAAACAGGTTCTGGATTTCACCTTTCACATATTAAAAGGAGGTTGTCCAGGTCCGACGGATGTTCACAATAAACATCTTCTTGTTCACGGGGAATTTTACTCGGGGGCTGGCGGGAAGAGTTCAAAGCTACATCGGACATTGGGCACGCTCACAACCAGCCCCTCCATTTCAGTGCATGACTGAAAGCAGCTTTATTTTCTCATAGATTCTGTTCTTCTAAATTATTCTCTGTTGCTTCAGTTAAGGAGATAAACACTATACTTGTATTGGCATCTATTTTGCTCCATCTGCCATTGTGAAACAATCTGAATGCTTCATTCAAGCTCTTCTTGCTACATTCAAGCAGGTGGCACAGGAAGTGAAACACCGAGCAGCGGCTGCCATACGTGTTTGTTTGTTTTATTGATGCAACGATTCTGCAAGTAGAGTCAAGCACCGACAAAAAGCACTTGACATTTTAAGATACTGCAGACAGTGCATCATCCTGATAAAATACTGAACAGAGACCGTAAGTAACGTAGAGCCACTGATTTCTAAGCAGCCCTCACAACTTCCTTGTTTGGTCTGGACCTTCTGACCTTTCAGCTCTTAACCAAATCATTGGGTGTGAAAGGCACGTCTGACCCTGGTCCAGACCAACGGACCAATATTTTAACCAAAGGCGATGGATCAAAGTGAACCATGACTCGGCTCGTTTTGCAGTGTGACATTTTTGGGGCTGGTCGGTCCAGACGATTGGATCAATTCCAGGAAGTTCAGACGGAATTAAACACTAGAAGAAGAAAAAAGAAAATTAAAACAATGTATAAGACATGAATCTTAGTTCAGTCTTTCTGGTGTATGAACCTTCCCCCCCACACTCATTACACTTCCACGGCTAAGGACACCCCAGATTGCTTGTAAGTGGATTGTTGTCCCTATCAGGCGCAGAAGCACAGAAAACAATGATTTGGCTTCAGACTGAACAGGTTTAAAAACACCACAGCCAGCAACACAAAGCAATAAATCAATACCCGAGCCCAGTCCCACTGCCAATTTCTATCTGATGCTGTTCCTTAAGTGGACTTAACCTGGAGTTACACAAATAAAAGCATGATTGATTTTCCACCGAGCACCGAGGGACACAGGCAATACAAACATGTGCTGCTGGACCAAAGTGGCTTTCTGAACGCCGCCCAAAGTGGGGCTGTAATCTCACTGCAAACCTGTAACTGAAACCTATAGAATATATTAATCCCATGCAGAAAATTGAATTTAAACACACTCATACACGCACTCACTCACTCACAGAGAACATTTCATTCCCCTGTCTCTATTCCCCAGCTACAATGACAGGCTTCAAATAAATAGTTTTTACCTCTGGCAGAAAAAGCAAGTTGACTACAGTATGTGACAAAGACAGATAGCGAGCGCCCAGAATAGCAGACTATTGGCCGGATGAGAGGGATAGTGATGATAGTGATGATGACTGTCTTACACCTCTGGGTCGTTTTTCACATATTTGAATTTAGGTTAGTCGTGAGTGGATGGGACCGATTCCAGTCCAATCAAGCAAAGCAGAAGTTGTAGCTGAAGTTTTATCTTCCAGAAGATTGCACCAGGCAGACAACAACAGATTGAGGTGACACAATCAATTCATTTGGTTCTTTTTCTACCCTCTCCGCGCGGCTTGGTGGGTGATCTAATGCTGCAGGCATCTCATATGCTGCCGTAGTTGGTGGGAGATACTAAAGGGCGTCAGCCACACTCCAGTGAGCCATTAATTCACATCACACAATCGAATCTGAGTGTAGGCCTCTGCCACACACGGAGAGCCCCTTCACGTATACGTGATATATTCCAGCGCGGCTGCACACAGCCACATTTCTGGCAGAGCGGGGGTGCTGGAGGTGGAAAAAAGAGAGAGAGAGAGAGAGAGAAAGAGAGAGAGAGAGGGAAAAAAAGTTGGACATACTTGAAAACACTCTCTGTCACAGTTTTAAATAATGCATGGTGTAAGTCAAACCATCATAGTGTCTGCCACATCTGAACTGCAGACAGCAGCACTGGATCAGTTGACAGTGGTTCAACCCACACACACACACTGCACACTGTCAAGCCTCTGCTCACTCTACCTTTCATTGCAATCTTTCTTATAGTGTATTGATCTCTATAGGTTAGCGTAGCTTAGCCTAGCATAAAGTCTGTTAGGAGAAGCTAGAACCAAAACATTTTGATCGGCCCCCTGGGGGATGGCTAAAGTATAAGTCATAAACCCTACGTATTCCATGTCAGTGGATGGGATATGGACCAAACAAAATTGAATAAACCATCAAATACATTTTTCTTTTAGGTATTTTCTGTCGATTAAGGTTGTTTTTAGTTATTTTTCCTAGTAGGTCTGGTTTTCATTTGTTATTTAATCCTTCAAAAAACAGGGGAAACCTCATTATTGACAATTGCGACTGGCCGAGTGTGTGTATCATCGGGAACTTGATACCACAGCTCCATCCCCTGATCGCTACAGCGCAGATTCCAGCTCCAGATAAGCAGTGTTCATTTCCAGGATATTGTGGCTTCAATACTGAATAGTGGGAGATAGTGAAGACACCTCGTCCATCTTTATATACAGTCTATGTTCTCATCTAATTTTCTGCAAATCTCCAAAGAGAATTGAATGTTTCTTCGCATATTTGAATAATTAAGTGTAAATCCTCTTAAGGGAAGACTCATCTGAATATTGACTTTGCCACCATCTTAAAGTCCTCGTCCTTAGCACAGCTTGTTTCCTTGGAAACATGCCCCGCTCTGTCTGTCTCCTGGCCTCTGCTTTAATCTCCCGGAGTCTCACTCCTGTGTGGAGCTGCTGATGCTCCAGTACACAATACTCAGAAGTGATAAATTGATGTGTTTGTTTTTGTATTCTTCTTTTCAGTTGCTTTCTTTTTCACTTATCTTCGTTCAGTGGGTCTGCAAGAAAAATGAATATATCCACACTTTGCACAACACTTGCTTACTTAATATTCTTGTCATGTATTAGGCTGCATCAGTGTATGGGAGGGTTGTCACGCATACACAAGAATAAAATGTCATCCCGCCCTCCATGGAGAACAAAGATTACTGCCAATTAATCAGGTTTACTGCTCTGAGATGACGACTGTATCATTAATGATATACCTTACAAGGAAGCATATTGCTGCTGCTTACTTTGGAGAGGGATGAACATAGTATCTCTGTGTGTTCAACATCTATTTCAGTGGGATATGAAATCGAGGCTTCAGGTTGTGGACGGTTGTGTGAAATCAGTGAAACTCAAATGTCGGGATGAAAGAAGGAACTCTCTGATTCGATAAGAAAAGATCAACCCTGTGAGTCTACACATCGAAAATGTTACGCTTCAACACTTTCATGCCTTCACAACAGGGACAGCCAACAAATCATGTTCCTGGGTTTTTGTTTGTCCCATTCTACTGAATCTCAGGAACACCTTAGGGGAATTTCTTCAAATTCTGTGACACATGTCCACTTGGAATCAAGAATGAACCGATTTGATTGTGGTGGTTGAAAGTCAATGCTTTGTTATGGCTGCTGCAAATCCTCCAATCATGTCCTCATAGTGGGTTCATTAATCACAGGGGATAAGCAACGTCAAGACATTTAATTATTTTTATAAAAACTAAATCCAAAACCCATTTTTCCAAATCAAATATAATCTATGCATTCTGAATGACACATTTGTCACAAAATAAGCTTGATATTAAAAAAGCGCAAAGTCTCCTCGGTAACAAGGTCGTGTAGATTTCTGAAAGAGAGTCTGACAGCTCCAGATTAGTCCACAGCTCCAAACAGGCTGTTGACTCTGACAGAAATAAGCAGCCTAAGTCTGTTCTGACCCAAACAGCGCACTCTGATAAACAAGCAAGCAGTGCACACACACAATGACAGGCAGGCTGAACACACAGAGTAAACACGGAACAACACACACACACATACACATGCAAACATTATCTGTCATACAACAACATAAAGGGAGAGGAAATGAGGGACACAGAAAGGGCAGAAATAAATGGTGCAACATGAATTCACCCACAGAGAGTAAAATAATGATCATAGGAGATGTTGTGTAGGTAATGTGTGATGTGAAAAAGGAAAATATTTATTATTTGTCTGTTGGTGTGAACAAACATCCATCCGTCATCTGTTTTACAAAATGACTGAAATTACGAATTAGTAGAAAACAAAAATATTGTTATGTTAATTTAGAAGTTACAAGTATTTTATCTTTGTTTCTTCGTCACACCAAAATCTATCTGGCATGAGGCATCGTCATGCCAGATAGATTTGAAGCATAGTCACATTAAGTCACAACAGAGGTAAAAATTGTAAATAAACTATTTATGCAGCGCTTCTCTCGTCTTATTGGCAACACACAAAGCACATTCGTCCGTTTAACAAAGCGTTTCTATACACACAACATTCATACACTGCAAGCACAGCTGTCAGGGGCAATTTAGGGGTTCAGCATCTTGCCCAAGGACACTTTGGGATTGGAGGCGTTCTGGTTAGTCGACGATCCGCTCTACCCCCCGAGCCACTTGGCTTGTGATCCATTGAAATGAAGTAAGGTTAAAAAAAAACCTAAATTTTTCATAACATACTTTTATATTATACTGCTATATTAAATACTTTATGATTCAGAGACACATATTTTCCCTCAAGTAGAAGTATACAGATTTAGAAACATGTGTAGTCTCTAACAACAACACACACACACACAAACAGAAGGAGGAAGACGGTGTGAGAGAGAGGGAGAGTGTGTGTTATTGATTCGACAGCCAGTTAATTCAAGTCTTTTGTTACCTAATACAGTCTGATCTATCGCCGATCACATCCTACAGCAGTGCACTGAATGTTGATCCTCTTTCAAAAAGACACCTGGGAAAAGAAGGAGGCAAATATAAAGAGAGGATTTCTGTAAAACACTGACTCACTCTCATACGCCGATAAGTTAACAGCAGAAACATACCTGATACAGTGTCAGGTACCAGAAGACACCTGTTTGTTTTACTTATAAAAAAACACATGAAGAGACATGCATCAAGAACATGAGATCAAATTACAGCATACTGCATTAATCCTGTAGCTGTCTAGAGCATGTAGACATGTAGTCCTCAGAGGTATGCCGCCATCATCATTATCATCATCCTCGTCATCATCACCACCATCTTCTTCTTCTCGGTTTCCGTCTGGTAGTCTTGCGGCACATTGCTGCTTCCCTCCCTCTAAGAGTGGAGTTATTCTTCATCCACAGGTATAATCCTGACACAGGGAGGAATTCAAGGACTCCTCAGAATCCTTTACTGGGTTCTCGATGGGATTCAGCATTCAGAGTGTGTGTGTTTGTGCGTGCATTGTTGTTTGCGTGAATGTGCTATCTCCAGTTTATTCACTTTTGTAGCTGAACGTTCAAGGTCAACAAACATATGATCTGAAAAACACAGTTTACAGGACGTCTCCTCATATAACAGGACCAGAGGGAGAGAAGCTCGCATTGATCACAATATTATTCCCCCCTGAATGATATCATGTGACAAGGGACGTCATGAAGAAGTCACAATGAAGTCAGACACTCATGTGTAGTTGAACAATACAGGTGCAGCCTATAGAATGTGGCTCAGTGTGTTGAGTGGGTCGTCCAGAAGGTCGGTTCCTCCAGACTTCATGCTGCAGTACAAAGTGCTGGAGTGTCTCTTGTGCCTCAACTATCATTCATGCCTGATCTTTAACAGAAGAAATGTTCTTCAAAAATATGTAATTTTACTGTAGACATGATATTGATATATTGACAAATAATGAATGATCATGTGGCGGCACATTGACGTCCTTATGACGTTAGTATGAAATGTCATTATTACTAAACAAAAACATCAGTATTGCTGGATCGGGTTACAACACCCCCCTCTGATGATTTTCAGTGTAATTGTCTGCATGTTGATACCAGAGCAGATCTTTCTTCCTTTACCATGAGCAAGTAGTTCACAGTTTCTTTGTTTTCTTCACAGTTTCTCCATCTTTACCTAGTTTCCATACAGGCCCAAAGTGCCACGGTGTCCGTGTTGTTATAACATCTGTGTTCTGTCTCTCTCCCTAAATAACAATCTGCTTTCTTCACACTATTCTCTATTATGAAGCAGTGACGCACCCTCCTTGAATTTTCCCATTCTTTCTGCCACACATCTGTTATGATTCTGTTGATAATGAATCTGTACTGTACGGACTTAAGCAGTGCTGGGTAAAGATGAGTCCTGATGAGTGCTCGCACCTCTTCCTCATGTCCTTCCACGTGGACTGACACCCTAAGGAGCCCCACTGTGCCTCCAGCCTATTTAATATTATAAACAGCTCCACCACAGGGTCTGACTGGGCCTCATGTGTCATCAGAACTGGGTTATGGTAGCACCCCCAGATAGTAATTCGTATTTTATATATAACAAATCTGAAGCGAATCATTATTTTCCAGTTTTATTGTCTTGGTCGTCTGCATAAACCTAGAGATACTGTTGCAAGTTGCTGCCATCATGTTTGGTCATTTTTGAAGTTAGAGTTCTCTCTAGATGTTAATAAAGGCAGCGTTTTCATTTTGTTTACAGTGTAAACAGTATGCAGCAGCTGTCTGTATCACAGACCTCACCAGGTCACAACAGCTTTATACTGCAGCATTTTTCTGTGGAACATTACAATGTATCCACAGAATAACAAGGGATAAGGGAAAAATAAAAAACAATAAAAAAAATATACATAAATGAAAATATTAAAAAAAAGCATAAGGGATACAGAAATAAAAAGAATAATATAAAAGAAAAGGAAAGAAGTTCCTCAGTGCTCAGCCAACCAACTCCTCAGGTACCATATCAACAGAGTCTATACTGGCCAACACAGGGGTTTCAGACTTTGTCAAATATCTTCAGGGAGGCATTCGTTTTTTAACATATCAGAATAACGTCTCCATCAGCCATTTACTGGTTGTATTAACATAGATGCTACAAAATGTACAAAAATTAAGCCTAAATATCCCTGGTACCTGTGACGCCATCTTGTTCTTTTGCAACTGTGCAGTGGTGATGGTGGAGTGGAGCTATGTTGTCAAGATCCCATAGATACACGTGCTTGACCAATCGTGATTAAGTTCACTGCACTTTTACAGCACCATATCCGTAATTAAAACCAACTTGCCAATAACTTAACACTTGAACTTACATCAGTGGTAAAGGAAGTAACATGAGTTACGTAATCATAGAAAGTATTATTAAAACTAACATCTTCAACATTCATGACCAACAACATCCCTCTCAACTGAGAAAAAGACGGCACATGTTGTCTGTCTAACTTTTGTCTCCTATAGATTCCCTTCAGTAAACAGACTGTAGTTATTGTGAACTATGTTATGTCTTGAATATGTGGAATATACTGACGCACTGTATTATTCTGTGTTCGCAGCTAATGAGAAACATGCTTACAGTGACTGCTTTCGATTTATGAAAGCTGCTAACGGGTTCAGTTGTATACAAGCTGCATCTTAGAGCAGTGTTGTCATAACATAAACCAGATGTGTTTCTGTGCTGCATTTTTTTTTGCAGACAGAGAAACACCTCTTTGGCGTCTAGTGTTTAGCTCAGTGTGCAGCAGCATAGATGGAGTATTTAAAATTGTCCAGTATAACCAGGGTAGAAAAACAAGGGGGGCTGATGTCAGTTAAATAATATATTACACGCTGTATAAAGGAATAACACTGGTTCCAATGATACAAGTGGCTCTGCTCTGTCTGTAACCTACGCACAGTGTGTCTGGATTGCGAGAGAATTACTTACACCCTGTTGTGGTGCTTCCCCTGGCTGTTTGGGTTTGGACGTGTCCCAGACAAAAGCCTGTCCAAATGAGATCAATGTGTTCGTGCTTCTCTCCTCGGAGCGGGCACTCTCCTGCAGCCCGGGAGCTGGGCAGACTGAGAGCGAGGATAAATGAGCACTTTGGAAGCTTAGATTAGATGGCAAATATCACACGTTCGCAATATTCGCAGGGCGGTTGTGGCTCTGGAGGTAGAGTGGGTCGCCCACTGACCAGAAAGTCTCCAGTTTGAGCCCAGTCTCCACCCATTTTGTGTGCCCAAGTGTCCTCGTGCAAGATACTGAAGCACAAATTGCCCTTGGCTTTGTCGACAGAACTGTACCTTAAAGCTTTTTTAATTTTCATCAAGGTTAGCTTTATAAATACAGACCTTTCACAGTATGAAGGATACAACTCAGGTGCATCTTTGCATCACTTTTATATAAATAAATAATCCCAATTTAAGATGAAAGAGTTTCCATTGATCGGTGCAGAATTCAGTATTTCCAACAGGCACGTTATGGGGATTTGCATGATTGAGTCAGTTCCACATTAAAATGGCAAAATCCAGGTCATCCTTTGGTACCTGCTCCCTCCACAGCTCAGTTACCGCATCTTGCCAAATTGTAACACAGCTACTTAGCGCATGGCAAAAGCTGCGTAATAAGAAATGGGGATAATGATCATCAGGACTTTCTAGCACCTAGTGGGCTCACTCAGTGCTGTGGTTGTAAACATATAATGGCTTAATGGCGGGACAATTTGGAAGCAGCTGGAGGCAAAGCGGCCGAGGCAGCTGTTTCACTTCAAACCAGCAGGGGAGGGTTGGGGGTGGGGGGGGGTGGGGGGGGGGCAAACTGCAGCTCTGCATTAGCATGGCAGCACACACATGTCCATGCACACACAAGCAAATATCAAACTCAGTGAGGTAATTAAATAAAAAAGAAATGAAGCAGA
The DNA here is from genome assembly GCA_038501795.1 of Pseudopleuronectes americanus. Classification (NCBI taxonomy): domain Eukaryota; kingdom Metazoa; phylum Chordata; class Actinopteri; order Pleuronectiformes; family Pleuronectidae; genus Pseudopleuronectes; species Pseudopleuronectes americanus. The sequence continues at coordinate 10,994,008 of CM076720.1, read as the reverse complement.
GGAAGTCAAAGATGTGAACCTGTGTTTAATTCAGGGGATGAATGTGGAGAGGATGAGTTTCTGCAGAGACCTGGACACACAAGAAGTCGATGTCTAACACAGTCAAATCCAGAAAACACCATAAAGTTCTGAAACAGGACCATCATATTGTCTATTAAACCACTGTGGCTCTTCACTCATAACAAGAATCATGCAGATGTTGTATAACTACAGATGTCTCATCCAAACGCAGCAGCACACTGCAGGTAGAGCACTTTCTCACTCTCTCATCCAATCTGATCATAAAAAAAAACTGTATTTTGAAGAACCTGGAATCCAGAGACATTAGGAGCTGCAGCGCCCTCTACTGGCGGCTGCTGCCTTTTGGGTTTGTGGTTCCTGAAAACATACCCGAGGTCCACAAGAAAAACCATCAGTCACATTCCCTCAGCCACAAGCTTCAAAACTATAATTTCGTGGCTTGAGCACGACGATGCACTTTGGACAAGCTGCCTGAGGTTTAGTGATCCGGCTGATCTCAGCTCCTCAGCGTGAGGCCGTCCTGTTTGTTGTTGCCCCTTTGAGGCGTTCAAATATAAATTAGCACTCCATGTGTGAAACAAAGCAAATAAGTGTTTATGTTGTGTTTTTTTAAATCCATGTTGTAAAAGGCCGACATGTGCTACCCTGAGAGGGTGAGCTGTCGTGCTGGCGTCTGCACGATCCACACTTTGTCACAGAGCGTGATTATAAACAATGAAGCCGACTGTGGTGCCTGTTCTCAAGTGGAGAGCCACTCGCGTTCGCTCTCTGCACAAGCACATATTGTACACAGAGCTGAATATTTCTGGCACCTGTGCAAACACACACACACACACACACACACACACACACACACACACACACACACACACACACACACACACACACACACACACACACACACACACACACACACACTTGCATACACACAGACAATCATAACATCTATTTTTAATCGTAGAGCTCTGGAGTATTCCAAACAGAGGGAGGACTGAAACTTGAAAAGACAATTCGTGATCCTCCCTTTTTTATTCCCTGCCACAAATATTAATACTAACACACCTAAATACGCCTCGCCATAACAGTGAGCTTACTGCATGGTGTGTCATAAGGATTCAATGAGCAGTCGTTTTCAAAAGTCGTATTCCACCCACACACTCTCCCTATTCAAAACAAGCTGAAGAGGGTGAGACAGCTTTCACTCAAAGACATCAAGCTGTGAAGCAGCCACACGAAAAAACACTTGACCACTTCTTCTTTACAGCCCTGTGCTAAAACAGATAAATGGCAAGTTCGTCATCGCAATAACAAAAGCACAGAGGGCGAAGCAGCCCAGTCGCTGGAAGACTGAACAGCCGCGCCGCTTCACCTTCTGCAGTAAGTGTACACAAACAGACTTCTCCTCCTCGAGCTTCACTTCTATTTGGCCAGTGATTATGAAGAATATGGTAGCGCTTGACCCGTGAATGTGACAAATGGGAAACAGACTGTCCTTACAGCTGTGAACGATTACAAACACCGGGTGGAATGTTTCTCTGCCGCTGATCCCAGGAATGTGCATCATTGCCCTTTGTCCTCTCGACAAATTGGGGGGAAAGTCAGTTTAAGCCGGTGTAATTCCAACATTAGAGGTGTTTGAAAGTGGTGGATTCTTTTAACTTGAACTGATCTCGGCACCTGTGAAAAACAAAACAGTTTTCGATTATCCAGTTTGGACAGGAATTTGAAGTGTCGTTAAAGTTTTTGCTACCTTAAGAAAAGATTAAACTTTAAATTGAGTTTAGAAAAGATTACATTTTCTGAAGATAATCTATGTTTTCTGCGGAAAATTCGCAGTTTAAAAATATGAAATATATGGAATGATGAAAGGGTGTAAATTGAAGTAGCAGTCAAAATGTGAGGAAGTTAAATCTGCCGGTAAAATTGAAGCAATGAAGTGTCAGATTAAATTTAAGGACTGACTGAAGTTGAAGTATGAAGTATAAGATGGCAGCGGACGTGTCGGCACTGAATGAATTTTGAATAAATGTTTATGTCAGCAGTTGAGCCTGTGAGAGAGAGAGGAGCTGAGGGGTTTTTGTTTGTGGCTTCAGACGTGAGAGCTGAAAAGGTTTAAAGTGTCAGTTTATGTACAGAAAATAGATAGGGTGTTGTGCTGTACTGTACTGTACTGTACACACCATGCAAACAAAGTAACTGTATTGATATGAAGTGTTTTGAGACACAAATAATACGGTGAATAGATATTAATGGAATACACCAACTAGTTTACAAACTGAATCACATAACTAGATATTATTACATAAAACTTCTGATAGCTCCTATTTCACTGTAACACAGAAACAGAAATGAGCATATGATCTTAGAAACTTAAAAGTTTAAATGAAGTTAACAACATTTTAATTCTTGACAACTCTTCTAAAATAAAGGTACATTATCTCATAAAATCACAGATGCCTTAAGTGATAAAAATGTGTCTTTCTCCAACCAACAGTGAGACACAAAAACCCACTTATAACAGTTTGAGCTGTAAATCTCTGCGCTGTGCCTCAACTATGCAAATGAGGACAGATCCTTCTCAAAAAATCTCCATTCCAGCCTGACAAGTTTAAACAAAGCAATTTCAGGCCCAACTGCACCTGCAGTATTGACATGCCTTACCAGGCATGTCTCACAGGAAGACAACAATTTGTCTAGTAACACGAGTGAAATGAGCTCAGGGTCTGGACGCTGTTGGCTCGGGGCAGACTGACACTGAGCAGCGTTAGAAAGGACATCTCACATTAGGACGAGTCATTCACAATCAACACACTCCCTTCTCTTTATATTTATTAACCTGCACATATTTCCACCCCAGTTATGTGAATAATGCAGTTTTGTTATTTGATATTTCCCTTTTATTAATCAGATATTACTTTAACATAGAAAATCGATCAGCCATTTTTTAAATCATTATAGGTTTGGATTAGTCTAATGAAATTTTATATTTTAGATATTGTTAACAAATCCCAAGACAAAGCTAAAACCAAGATGCAGCGATGTCTATAACTTTTCAACATCCCATATCATTTCCATAGGGTAATTTAGTTTTTAGCAAATGTTACTTAAACTGGAGTAAACAGTATATTCAAATTCTATAACAGAAAAATGTTTGTGGTGTGGATACAAAAGACCATATCACATATAAAAAACAACATGTCATCCATCCTGTGTCTTGCTACACAGACAATAACAGTTAATTGGACAAATTCCCTGTTGTTTTTTTGTCTTGTCTTGGTATTGGTTTACAATAAGAAGAATATAGAATATCACCAGACCTATATCCTTTAAAGACATCAAAACAAAGGCGGAAATATTAACTACATTTCAGGTTTTTGTCTGTGTGAAAAGATCCATTATTAGTACTATTTTTTTTAAAGAGGATCAGCTTTCGCTTTGCACTTCCCTCAGTGGGCCCGAGGTTGCTAGGCGATAGTGGCTATCTCCGTGGTGACGTGATCCCCCTTGGGCCGGGTTCTCACTCATCACCTCCACAGAAAGATACAGGGACGTACGCGCTTTCACACACACACACACACACACACGCACACACACGCACACACACACTGGTGGACCAGTGCCGTCCCTCTCTCTTGCTCTCTCTCCTCTTATCTCTGGGAGGCTGTTGTCACTCACTCATGGCCGTGCTGAGAGGGGCTTCGATGGTCTGACCTGATGAGGCTTAGAGAACACCTCTCAAACCTCTCGGGTGTCAAGGAGATCCAGATGGTGACAATGAGGAGGCCCGGGGAGCAGGAGCAGCTCAGCACCTCCTCTGTCCACCGCTCAAACCGAGTCATGAACACAATGCTCGGTTTATTCTTCAAGACAGGATGAGTGCGGAGATTTTGTCTTGAAACATTTAAATATCCTTAAAATACAGCTACTTGTGAGGTGTGGCTCACATTCCTGAGGTAAATATATTCTTGAGGTATGCTTTAGTTTGAATTTGATTGATGGCAGTAGTTCAGGTTTTGTTGTCAGGTTTGATGAAAACGCTGTTGGTTTATTCAGTATTTGGAAATAGGTACAATATATGAGTTTGAAGGAACGTCAAAGACAAATGACATCCTGTCATCACAAGTAAGTCCCACTAAACATGATGAATTATTGAGCCTGTGACACATTTTGTTGACATCATATTTATTATATATTTACAACAAGAATCTAAAGCTACACTATTGCCTTTGTGCGGCTGCATTTTCTCACAATGTTAACATATTGATGTCTATTGGGTGTAAAATATTCCATGTCCGCCATGTTAGCATAGTGTGTTGTCATGCTAATCTATGCTAATTAGCACTAAACACAACAAACAGTACTGAGACTGCTGGGGAGGTCATATGGTTTGTTGGGAAACCACTGGACAAAGCTCAAATTTGAGCTGATGATGATGTGAAGGGAAAAGTCCGGGGACTGAATCACTCTGACTCATCTTTACGAAGATGTGAATCACCGACTCAAATATATGATACTGCCTCCAGTAGTTGTGGAGACATTTCGTTAAAAAACACAATGTGAACTTCATAGTAACTCAAGAGGAAAAGTCAAGAGATTATGTTCATGGAGACTAATGTCTGTACAAAGTTAAGTGGAAATCCATCCAGGTGTCTGCTGAGATATCTCAAAAAGGACAAAGGTGGTGGCCCAACCATCATTTATCACAAGTCACTCATAGTTTGACCAAACACAAGGAGGTATCCTACAAGTTCCAAGTTTAAGTCCCAATACTCGACCCAGGTATTTCTCTTCAAGTCTCAAGTAAAGTCAAACTAAGAAGGAAGATTCATTGGCAATTAATATATTACATTATAAAGAAACTGTCATATGAGTCTACAATGACACCAAGTAGAGCAGATACCTCTGCCGAGGCCCCGATCAAGCTGCACCATATTCAATACACTCATAGATATCAGGTCACCAATTATTTTTATTAAAATATAATTCTTCATCAAGATCCATGATTCAGTCACAGGGGAAATGGTGAAAATATATATCTATATATATATTTTAAATCTCACAATGTTCACCCTGAGGGGTCCTCAGCTATTTTGGCTGCTTTTGAAAGATTTAGATTTTACCTTGTACATCACTTAAATAAATGTCTGTTTAGAAAAATATTGCCTTATGAACATATAAACATTTTTTTACTTTTGTTTTTAAGCTCTAACATTTGAACCAGTCACATGATCTGATTACGCCGGTGCGATTGATGAATCGAGTAGAATAAAGTCATAACAAAATGTAATAGGTTCAAACCTTCCACTAAGTTTCATGGAAACATTTGTGCAGTTCTTCCAGGATCCTGCTGCCAAACAAACTGCCAGGGGTGAACATATAACCTCCTTGCCCGATGATAGAGAATAAGAGTCAGCTGTTCCATCTTTGGCAGCAAACCAGCTCCTCACCTCTTGTCAGGTCAGTCAGAGTTTTACTAACTGACAGATTCAATGACTCCTTGATCGACTGGAATATAAAAGTACTACAGAGTGGCAGTCACAGCTAAAAACTTGATCTGAGTGGCTCACAGATTTTTCAAGTGTAGAACAAAGTCTGACCTTATGCATCAGGTTACAGCATGTTGGAAGTCTTCATTGTCATCACTCTGACACACACACACACACACGCACACACACAAATGTGTGTATGACAAAGCAAAGAGTGGAATCATGTTTTCCATTGCCCTACTCTTCCTCTCCAGCAGCTGTATCCATGGGAGCACAAATCAGGTCAGAAAAACATATCAACATGGAGGAGATGATTTCATATCAGCTCCAGAGTGAGGAGAGAATGTGTTAGTGTGATTTTAATAGATCATTCATAGAGCAAGTCATCAGAGTATAATTAAATCAAAACAGTTGGGACAAGAGGCAGGCGGAAAAAAACGTTTCTCCATGCAACACATTTCAGGTCGAGCAAATGATGGCTATAAATAGACTGTAATAAACAGACCATAAAAATACTTCAGTGGTGCAGTTTGACTGTCGTCCACATTCAGACTTAATAAAAAAGTTTGTACGTCATCAGCATTACATTTTCTTTATCACACTTTATATCTTCTTTACTTAATATTCCAAAAAAAGGAAGAGGGCCCACTTTGACAGGTGTTTAACCCATAACATAAAAGTGTCTGTGTGTGTGTGTGTGTGTGTGTGTGTGTGTGTGTGTGTGTGTGTGCTTTGTGAGGACTATTTGAATGTAGACTTGATGGAGTGATGACACTTTGGCTGATCCTCACTTTTTCCAAGAGCTTTTTGAGGGTTATGACATGATTTAATATTGTTAGGGTTAGAATTAGAATTAGTCTGGGTGAGGCAATAGAGACGTACGGATTTCTCCCAAATTCTATCAAATATCACCCTGGAAAAAATAAAACATATATAAACATGGGTTAGGGTTGGGGTTTATTTGACTACACCTTTTGAATACTTGCACTAGAAAGCCAGTGCTTGCTTGAATCCCCATGAATATTTAGCAGCATCTACAGTGACAGAACACAACAACTCTGAAGCTCCGCAGCCTATTTTGAATTTTCTCAGGCTGCTTGTGTCTTTATCCCAGAGCTGAGAAGCACTGAGAGAAGAGTGTGCTCACATTTCTCAAGGGGTGTATTCCACTAATCCTGATTGCTATCTCGGTTCTCTTGATTTGGAGAGTGGTTGCAGATACAGTTGGAAACTGTTGATGAGTTCAGTTTCAAAGTAAATTCACTGATGTGTCTGTTTGCCGGCTTTCCAAGCAGTTACAACTCTCTCACTTTGCAAACTGTGTCTTTGTACCATTGATTACAAAGGGAGATATTTGCATCCCACAATTACTGGCTCCAGAAATGTTTGACACACATTAGTGACCTACTTAATATTTTGGTAGCTTAGTACTGTAGTTTACTCAGATTCTCCTGGCAGAACTTTTTTCAAATGGGCTGAAATATATCAACAACTACAGGATGGATGGATGGCCACAAAATAGAATCAATATATTTCACTTTTGGGGAGTTGTCATGTCGTCCATCTTTATGTTCAGTTTATGAACTAAACATTCATGTCTTCCAAAGGATGAATCCTCTTGATTTTGAGGATTCCTCTGACTTTTCCTCTAGCGCCACCATCAGACTGACGGTGATGGTTTTAGTCAAATGCCTCAACATTTGTTTGATGCTATGCCCCATCATTTCCGACAGATATTTAGGGTATATTCAACCACACTGCACATCCTACTTTGACATATACTTTACTCCTGGTTTTCATGTTGTTGTTCTTCACTATTGATTTTAAATTTATCATGGAAAATGACCAATAAAATGTTCCCTGGTACACTGGTGAAGTTCTTACTGTTGAAATCTGCTGATCGATCTGCTTCCTCCTGGAGACTGCAGGGTGAATAAATGAACATCTACACTCGTGTGAACACACACAAATCTGTTTGGATCTCTCACGTCTGCACATTCAGGCCATACCATGCAACATCTTTGAATGAGGCCCACCACCTTTGTTTTGAATTGAAAAGGTTTCACATGAATTCTCCAACAGACAGATTTTGTCCCCAACGCCTGATAATCCTCAAGGTTACGTTCCCGTCTCGAGGTATAAAGACGCTATAAGTGCGTCTTTATCTGACCTCGGATCAGGAGCTGCTCGCCAAAGAGGACGGGCTGATAAGAACTCCCCGATGTATGGCAGCTTTGTGAGTCCTGTGATGAGAGATAGACGCTTGTACCCAGTGTCCGTCCTCCATTGTTGGACAGGTCCTCGATCATGTTTTCATCGACCTTGTTTTACCTTAACATTCATCCGATTTCACTTGATCTGCCACTTGATTGTCAAGCAGGAAATAATGTTATGTTTAGAGGTCGATATTGCAGATTACACATAAAACATTAAAATAATCAACATTGTTTTTAATTCATCTAAATCTATATTCAACCATCTTAATTGTTTTATTTAAATACAAAATGGAAGCTGTGAAAGTCTGCCCATGTTTCATTTCAATATGGCCTTTGGGCCGTGTCTAATCTTTGGTGTGTTTCCGACTTTTGAACGCTTAAAGATTTGCAAACGCCAACTTTACAGCTGACGTGTGAGCAACGGCAAACACCAGCACAGCTTTCTCAAGCAAATAAATTCTCCTTTGAAAGAGAACATCTGCCGGGGAACATCTGGGAATGGCAGGAAATTCACCATCTCCCAGCGTGAAGCGCAATGAATGTTTTTCGAGCACATCACAGGGATGAGGAAGAGCAGTGAGCCCCGCAACCTCCAAACCCCGACAGGATTTATGGAGTCCGGCAGGAACGGGCTCTTGTTGCCCATGTCATCCTCCAAACAGATGAATGTACTGGGCTCTAAGCTGAGCTGCTGCGGTGATTTTGTCTCCTGGCATAATTACTGTTATTGTGTTTGTACAATATATCCACAACATTGTTCCAGCTGTTGTTAACAACACACATGTGTGATATGACTTGGACGCGGGCGACAGGAGGATTTTCAACTCATTAACACTCACTACTCATACGTACTCTGCCTTTTCTTTTAAAAATCCCCAGGAGTCTTTGTGGGGAATGAAACCACAGACTAAAGAATATCTGCTTATAACAAGAATGCCTCACCAGTGTGAGGGGAAATTACGGTTCCAGTTTAAAAGCCATCCACTTTTAATGGTCCTCATCTGGCGAGCTACGAATTATCCGCCAAGAGTTATGGTGTAAATTGTGCCTACGACTGGATAGCTGAGCAGACTGCACCTGGGCTGAAACAGCTGTTTCACACACACACACACACACACACACACACACACACACACACACACACACACACACACACACACACACACACACACACACACACACACACACACACACACACACACACACACACACACACAGTTCTGCTGATCACATCAAGAGCCCTGCTTTTGTGTTGAGGCCTTGAAAATGTCTCAGGGGCAGAAAAGAGAAAACTGCAAGGTCTCTTTCGTCGGTTATTTCAAAACCAACAGGTTAGTGTGTAATTTAGCATTGACACGCTGATGGACGAGAGGAATATGAAAAAGTCCCATCAATTTAGTTTCAGTAACAATTTACACCTTATTATCTCTCATGATAAGTTTTGATTTATCAAAGGTTTATTGCCTGAGTGTGTCAGTGTTTTCAGGGGATATCTGATGTGTGTAAGGTCCCTTGTATTATTAAAAACAAAATGTGTTTGATTTCGTCAGCCCTGCAGGTGTAATAATGCAGTATAACAGAGAACCCATATGGAGCCTCTTGTTTCTGTCTTCACGTTCTCGTTCAGGCCAAGCAGGTGCTCAGTTGAGTTGCATCCAGTGATTTGGAGATGCATGTCCAACCCATTATCCTCTCTTCAGCCATGCCTGTCTCAGTGAATTCTTTCTTCCTGCCAGCGTTTCACATTGTTCTGTGAGGACACAATGGAGCTCAGCAGCTTCTATGAGTGTGTGAGTATATGAACCGAGAAGCTCCACTTCAGATTGGATATAGTTAGACCTCTTAAACGGTTTTCTGAATTGTGAAATTGCAGCGTTTTTATTAAATCGTTTTTTAGTATAAGGTTTTTTTATCCTCTCTTCGTATAAAAGAAAAATTCTAAAAACTGTTCTACACCTGTAATGACTCCGTATAACAATTGTCTTTTTGTCACATGATAAACCAAATGACCGAGTAGACAAATGCTCTTCCTATATTTACAAACATTCAATTTCTAAATTGTTCAGTCACAAATCAGGGCAAAGGGCCAAAGATAAGGCCCCCATTGAAATGAAGGCTGAGAGGAGGAGGAAGAGGAGAAGGAAGTAGAGCAATTTGTCCTCTGACCTAGAATCATCAAGGAAGAATATATCTGATTATGTTACAGGACTGAGACTCTGTGTGAAACCAACACATTGAAAAATCTGAATTTTTTTTTATCTATGTTGTTGTGAAGTATAGTGTAACTGGAGCTGAATCAGTCTCTGAAATGTAATTCAAACTGAAACTGCAGTTTTTGCTTTATATTATGCCTCCTATGACGTATGGTTTTATAGATTTAGATTTATGTAATGTAATGTATCATTGAAGATAATACATTTTGTAGATATGCAATTTTCTGTGGAGTCAGTGTCTGTATGGTCGAGGCAGTGGGGAAATACAATAGGAGACTACAACAGATCTATAGGCACAATAACAGTAACGGTAGCATAGTCGAGTTAAATTACAGAATGCTGTGTATTTCAACACATAATCGGTTTTATGCTGAAGACCATAACTGCTGATTGCACAGTTATTACAAAAGACATGACATCCCACCTCTGTCAGGACTCCCACCCTCTGGAATACTCCTCATCCTCCTTTCACATTGGCCTTGGGATTTGGATTCACTCTTAACTTTTTATATAAATATTTATTTACTTTTAATCTGTCTCTTATCTTACAAACTACATATTCACTCTACAGTGTTTTATATATATTTATACTTTTCTCATCTGTAACATTTACATGTTTATATTTGTGCTCTTATATTAATATACATATAATTTGTGCGACCTTTGAATTTCCCTATTGTTTCCCTCCAACTCCTCATTTTTGACTAGTACCTTGTAGTTTGTTTTGAAAGGTTAAGGTACAGTTAATCCACCTCAGGCACTGGGAACACGCCCAACCAATCTGTCGTGAGGATTACAGAGACAACCTCACCACTCAGGGACTAACCACTGACGACTGAGAGCGAGGTGTCACAAACTGAAATCAAACACTATATAACTCCTGCATTCTTCATATACTCTGTGGGTTCAGTTTGACTATAGAACCGTCCCTCGGGTGGAGACCCCCTCAAACCTCGACTGGAATGTAAAACAGGTGCTGCACCATTGGTTCCTTCGCAGCGGGGGCGAAAGGAAAAACAGCCGCCCCTGCAGGAACATGACTGACAGAACATCGCATTCTCCGGCCAGCTGCACCCCCAGATGATCCCTCACTTACAAAGTCAGACTTCAGCGATAACATACAGCGTGCACACACTGCGTTATGTATTCTGACTGGGCTGCATTGAGAAAGAAATTGCACTCCTGTGGTCGATTCGTTTTAACAGTGCAGATAGTGTTTGTGTTTTTCACAGGACTGAATAGATGCTGCTAAAAACACATGCAACCTTCTCAGCTCTCTGCCTGACACCTTGTGTGTTCTTGAAGTGGTGCTGGAACATCTGGCCTGGATTTATACATTGAAATTCTGGCCGTGGATTCAAAGAGATCTTTTTTTTTATAATTGAATCCACTCTGAAGCTTGTCAGACTGAAATGTCTCTTGGCAAGAAGCTTCAAATACATACTCATGTTGCTTTGTCATGTGACCTCTTTCACACACTTAGATATTTTCTTCTGTTTTCGACTCTCGTGTCAAACGGATTCGGATCTTCTCGTGTTGATCCATGAAATGTGAGTTCCTTTTGGAGAATGGATCATCTTGGGGAGACATTTCATCCTTTCTGTCTAAAAAGGAGGATAAATTTAAGGTGTATCTTTATCAAAATAGTTTTCATCAAATTCCCTTGTTGTGATTTTGTCCACAGGCGTCTACACTGCTGCTGCCTCCCTTCCAGCAGTCCGGCCCTGAGCATCGCACACACCGGCACAACACCAAACCTACTGCTTTGCAACAATACACACATTCACAGGCCACAGACAGCAAATTGCTTCTCTCATTCCCCCGCCACACCCTGCCTTCGACCTTAGCCACCTGCAAAACAAACTGTGCTGGAAATTTCACTACAAATTACCCTGTGTCTGCCAAATCCCCCCGGGAGTGGAGGAAATCCAAACCTCGGATCTCCCTGCCCCCACCAGAAAGAAGAAGAGAAAAAAAAACTGCCTAACTCACTCAACAAATCATGATTCTGTATTTTGTATTTAAATATGAATAATCATGATTGATTAAATCTACTTTGTCATATTAGTTTTTTTGAATTTCAGGGTTATAATTTCTACTAGTGAAAGTGGAGACATGTCAGAAGAAACTACAGAGAAACTTTCACCAAAAAGTAGGTAGGAATAATAAAACTGTCTGTGGGGGAACAGGAGAAACCACATGAAAGAACTGGGTCGACTGTTGTTGATGCAGGTTTTACAAACAACCTGTACTTCTGTGGGTCAACGTGACATCGTGAAACCGAGGCTTCATTCCCACTAAGAAAGAGTGAAAACTGAGATCTGCTTTGCTTCAGGGGAAAATCAAAGGAAGGCACATACCTTAGCAGTGAATAATGATCAACAGCACGAACCCCCCAGCGTTTGCATAGCCAGGGCCGCAGCGCCTCCTGGTGGCGCATCTGCAGAACTCCACCCAGGCAGGAATGTCAGAGAGAGGGAAAGAGAGCGAGAGGGAGTCAGTGGCCGATGTGCCAGAGAGATGAGTGTTGAAAGCTCCTTGGAAAAAGGATTAGGGCTGTTTATGTTGGCCAAGTGGCTCGCTGCCAGCTGCTCAAGTGTGCAAACTTCTTAAAGCTGCAGAGCTTCGGTCTGTTCATGAATCTTTTCACTCCGTTTGCCCTTCGCCCAGACTGTGTGGATGGCTGTGCTTTGTTCAGGGGGGAAAGCCCCTTTGGCTTCAGCCCCCCACCTCCCTAAAAGCACACTCTGCTCCAAGAAAAATATATGCTGGATTCAAATTCTGCTTCTCTTTCCGACACCACCCCTGAAAATGCGCCCATACACAGTGTGTATAGGTGGAAAAAGTCCCTGTAAATCTACAAGTCCACAATCTACAAGCAGAAATGTTTGCATTGTACACTTGTTTTTGTATTTCAGTGTAATCACAGTCACATGTCAGTAAACCCCTTCTGCTCATTGACATGTTCTGTGTATTACCAACCACACGCGGCATATTGCATTTGGATCGCCGAGGGTAAAGAATCTGGTTATAGTGAGTAAATCTAACTACAGGAGCAGACTTGATATGGATTTCATCAAATAAAAGACAGGCAGGGGAGTAGATGTGTCCAGGTTGGAGGTAAAGGGAGAAAAGAAAGAGGGGAGACGGGGGGCGGCTGGCGGGGGGAGGCCCACCTATCAACAGTAGGATGAGACCCAGCCTGGGAGATGGCTGCATGCCAGAGCTCTGCGGCCTGGAGCTAGATCAGAGCAGGGTGCGTGAGCTGTACTTATGAGGCAAGGTTCTTGGGTCATGGAATAATAAAAGATGCAGAGCCTCCGCAGCAATACAGCTGAACTACTGTTTTGTTCTGGAGTCTTAGACAATGGCAGTAGAGATGTGTAGGACTGATGCTCACAAACAGACTTACACACACATATTAATAGGTTTTACATATTACAAATTCTAAATCTATTTAGCTGTTCCTGTACTTTTGAATCCCCACAGGAGATAAATGTGTCTGTATAGCGTCTCTGTGTTTTGTCTGGACGGCAGTGTTTGGGTAAACTATCGTTCAACCAGACGCTCCAGGTATAGACTCCATTAAAGCGAGCCACCATGGGCCAGACACTGGATTTCCTTTTAGTTTCAGCGCTGCTGCTCCACTGCTGACCTTGCTCTTGGACTTTTGGTCTTTAAAATCCAGCTTATTGTGTTGCAGAGTAAAATCCTATTTCATTACCTCGACCAGTAAGGTTATTCATACATATTCAAAGGACTTTGGTGCCCAAGAAAATACAAATGACTTCCTGATATAGGGCTCCCCCTTCAAATTAGTCAATATAAAGATCACAAATACACAGTTGGAGTGAAATTCTTTTTTTTAACTGAGTACAGTCCAAAAACATTTGTTAAACGAACTGATGACTGGGCAGAAGTTCAGACGTCTACTCATTGTTAACTGGAAAATCATTTAATAACTATTAGGACAATCATTTACAAATCTGCATATCACGAATCTACATACAAAAGTCCCCTTAGATGCAGCCTGACTTCATTCCTTTAAAAACAAACACTACAGTGACACTGTTTTTCCCTGTTGTGCCAATATCTTCTGATAACCACAGGCACTCCAAAAATAATCAGAAATTGCATTGGTATGATACAGGTTTATTTAGTTATTTATTTTCTGTAGCGAGTGATTTTATCGCATTCGTTGTGCATCTATAATCTCATTGTACAAAAGCAAGCGTGCTAAAATAATCTTATCTTTCACAAAAGACAACATGTTAGAAAATACTTTAAAAACACAATACACACACACTATGTTATCGCATACAATGACTAGTTTATTAGGAACAACCTAACTAAAACTAATGCAATCTCATTCAACAGTCCTGCAATAAATTTCCCTTCATAACTTCTAGAGTTCATAGACCTGCTGATTTTACTGTGATCAGTTTGAAAGATGGTTGCTGTAAACCAACTCCAAGTTTCTATTAAAAATAAAACACATTGCATTTTAAAAGTTGATGTGAATGAACACAGTCAAAACCAAATAATTACTGCTGTAAACACACATTTGGCATCATCAGACCCAGAGATAAGGCACAGGGTGCTTTATTATAACTAAACAGTAAAAACTTTGACACATTGAAAATAAGTTAGACCAAAAAAGGCACACACACAGGACGCTCGAACCCAAGTCAAATACAACATAACCTCACACAGTTATGGCAACAGGGGAACACCGTCATAAAATATAAAATAAATCTCCCATTTTATCAGTTTAAAAATATATTACTCTGCCACGACAGATATCATATTTTCGCCTGATATCTGACGCCGATATGACATTTAACACACAGTGGTGGAAAGGCAGCTTGTGATAACGCAGAAAGAGATAAAACTACAGGGTGGATTTATTCTCTCGAGATGTTTTCCTTACAATGTTTAGATTGAGACATGTGGAGGAGCTTCAAGACATTTAATAATTCAAATTTAGCAAAACACCTGAGAAAACTGAGCTCCCAACCAAAATGAAGAGTTTTTGAAGGCAAAGGATCAGAAAACAGTTCTTTATAGAAGCTGTGTGATGAAATGCTGCTGCCCTGCACTGTCACAAAAACGAGGCTGTTAGAATAATGCCGCGTTCTATTACACCTCAGAGATCGGAATTACAATCCCTGACTTGGAAGTCGCAACTGGTACGACCCCACAAGTCGAAGTTTCGACTCGGAAGGTCGGAGAAAACTCACCTCCCCGACTTCGAAATCCGCTTTGTGTATTAACATTAGTGAAATTTAGTTTATCAGCACTGTTTATCTTAATGTGTTATTATGAAATTCTTGATGGCTAGCTGGCAAACGTAAACACTGAGCCTTTGCAACTGGATCGATTTTGGGTTATTCGGATATGACGTCCTTCTGAGGGCGGAGCTCCGAGGTATAAGTAACGCTGCATATTAGCTTTTCTGTTAGTCGAGGTTAATTCCGGTGGTTTCCTCCGGAAGGGGGTCATGTGATGGGAGCCAAACAAATCAACAAAAGCTATGTTATGACCATAGACAGCCAATCGGCAGGCGGTCATGAGTGTCTACGACTTTGTTTCCAAACATCTACGTTTCTGTTAGTCCAGACTAAAACGCAGCCCCTGAGTTTTCATACAAAAACGGGACAAACATTTTCCCGATCTAAACGTATCTGTAGCAGAGTTAATGCGTTTTCAAATGAAAATGTAGTTGTGTGGATGTAGGATGAAAACCACTTGGAGAAACTTCACTAATGTAACAATTCCATGGTCTTCATCCATCTTCACAGTTACACAATAATAAAAGGGTAAAATTCACTCTTTTTAATGTGATAAAGCTGATATTTCACTGCGCTAAATCAATGATAGATTGGGCTTTATCTTGATCGTCACCAACAGTCTTAAAATGTTTCTGGTTGTCTGAGACTCTAGTCTTCACTATCCTGGTTCTTGAAAATGCTTAATTCCTTTTGTGCTGAGGCCCCGTCCCTGAATTGTTTGAAGAGGTGATGGACGGCTCTAAAGTGCCATTGTCATTTGTGGGCGGAGCAACTCCATTATCTTTCGTCTTGAAATAAATGACATAAAATAATGGCAGGATGATGCCTATCAGGAGCATGGCAACCACAGCGTTCCACCATTGGATTCCCCAGTCGGCTCCGTGACTAGTCAGGCCCCGTCCTCTGAAACCAAACCGTTGCTCTTTCTCTGAGCTATACAACATGTCCTCATCTTGATTGTTTGAAGTCTGAATGAGTTTCTCAATGTCATTATCCACCTCCATGAGAAAGTCTGTGACCTCCTGTGCAGGTGGTTGGTTTCTGGCTCTGTCTAGAGACTTCACTGGTGAATCAGATGACTTTGGCATCTCTCCTTCATTTGTGTCGGTGTAAGTCTCTGTTAAAACGCTGTGTTTCTGTACCGGTATTTTGATCGATGTAAGTGCAAATAAATCTTGTTCCTGCATAAGGTTGTTCACCCGCTTAATATCTGCCACCTGTTGGCAGAAACAAAAATGTAATTACATTGATGTCAATAAAGTACAATTGTAGGGGCACTGAGGTACGATTTAGAGTATAAAGTCGTTCTTGAGAAGAAAGTCATGATAATGCAAGAATAAAACAACCAATATGAAACCAATATGAAATTTGAAACCGTTATGAATTTTGCAGTGGAGCACATTTCCTCATCAACAAAATTAGGAAGCATCCTCCTTTGTTTCTTCTTTAGAACAGACTCAGTTTCTTAAAAAATGTATTCAATGTCCTGATGATGTGGTGCTGATGTGTAAAATGATAAAGTATTTCTATTCATGAAACCTATGAACTTAAGTATCTTAATTTGGTCTTTTATCAAATTTACGACTTGTAGATTTAAAACTTATTTTCTCATATTATGAATGTATTCTGCCACTATTGGGACAAAAATTCTTAAAATCTGTTTATTTTCCTAATGGCCCTAATACTCTGTCGTACTTCAGAATCAGAATCAGAAGTATTTTATTGCCAAGTAGGTTTACACCTACAAGGAATTTGATCTTGTAATTGGTGCATACAATGAACATAGAAACATAAAAACGCAATAAATACAACAAACATAGGAAAAGCAATAAAAAATAGAAAACCAGTATATATAGATCAACAACAGAAAACTTTAAGCTAATGTGTCTTTTACCTTGCAGCCGTATTGCAGTGCGAGCTTGTTGAGATTGTCGCCATCCTCCACCTTCCGCTCCAGCAGCTGGACATTCCTCAGTCTGTCTCGCCCCTGCTCTCGAGAAACCAACGGCCTCATCTCCATGATGTTGAACTCCTCGTCGTCTGAGGATACAGAGGAGTCATTCTGTCTCCCGTTGAACATATACACCTGACCGTCTGCGCTGGCATGGACGTCCACCGGGGCTTGGAAAGCCTGTGGAGCGTGCTCCCCTCGCCGCATTATGAATCACACACCTGTAGAAAACAGTTTTCTCTTTATAATTGAACAATTAACATAGGCGTACATGTTTATACTTACTCATACAGTACATCAGGCAAGTTTATAAAAAGGATCTATGTAATATATACTTTATTGTGTTAAATATAATGGTCTGACAGTCTGACACAACTCTTGAACACCACTGTCTATGTTTTGTGAGACATATTCGTATAGACCGTATAGAGAATAACTGGAGTTTGTAACCTACATTTTTTTGGTGGAGACTAACATGTGATGTGAGGTGTTCAAGGCAGAGGCCATAACATATAATTCATGTTCATACTCATATCAAAACATTCACTGTGCTTTAAAGATGGGCTGTCCCCTGTTCCTTCACTAACTTTTCACTTCATTCTTTAAACTGTCACTGGTCTGTATAAGTTTCAACTGCAGCTTCCTGTTTGAAGAGTCCGATTATTTACTTCCCGATTCTAAATTAAGTAGATGCAGATGCATTTTATTTATCCCACACACATGCACAGACATGCAAACGCACACTCATGCAGGTAGGGAAATGTAACCTCTGCTTTTGACCCATCTGTGTGCGGGACACACAGAGCAGTGAGCGACTATGTACAGCGGGGGCAGATGTTGGAGGAGTAAGGTGCCTTGCTCAGGGGCACTAGACAGGGTCTAGAGAGACTCTTGGATTTTTGGGCAGATCAATCCAGGTTCGTCTTTTTGTTGTCTTTCCGTGGAATCGAACCAGAGACCTTCTCTGCCCATAGTCCAAGTTTCTGCCACTAGACCACCGCATTAATAAATAGCAGACAAAACATTAATAAATTAATACCACACCTTGTAGTGACAGCAGCCTATGTACACACATGACTTACACGTGCTAACTAGTGTTGGTGTTTATTTGACTTGGTCCCAAACTAAAATAGTCAAGTTGTCGGAAGGTCGGAGCTCACAGGGAGCACCTGAAGGCACCATTAGCGTTGGCTAGCAGCCTGATGCTAACGCTAGCAGGTTAGCTTTAGCTCCAACATGTGTCGGCACCGTGGCCAAGTCAGCAAACCGCTCCCCCCCCCAACCCGGCTACAGCTTTAGTTCGCTCCGGTGTCTGCACGAACACGATTAACAGGAAGTACGGGTTAACACACTTTTTAAAACTCGGACTGAGCAGTTTCCAGTCAGTTACCTTCACAAATGTTTTCACAACAGTAACACAAGCCGCCGCCTTCACCGGCAGTCCGTCCCTGCGCTGCTCCCTGCCCACAGCCCGCTGCCTAGTCGGCTCTCTGCGAGGGAAGTGGAGGCGCCTCCCTCTGGTCTGGAGTGGGACAACATCCTAAATGTTTTTATTTTATTTCTAAAGAACTGAAAAGATAGAATAAAAAAAATGCAGATTATGGAGATTTTTGTTTTGTTTAGATCCGTAATGCACTTTATTTATTACATATAACCAAGAGCAATACTGTCCATTACAGCAATTAACCAAACTTTAATTCAAATTACAATGTTTACAATAGTATTTAAGAGAGATGTTGATTTTACTGTATGATCATGTCGGAGGCTGCCTGTTAATGGTGCTTTGTGACTGTGCTGCTTTACACACACACACACAAACACACACACACACAACACACACACACACACACACACACACACACACACACACAATTTACTAAAAATAAACACAACCATGAAATAAAAAATACAGATACAGCACATGAGTAATTAACCAATGAGGACAAAATAGATTTATTTGATGTGTGAATGTTTTGCCATATATGTGACCATGTGAAAACCATCCACTTCCAAACCAAACCCTCTCTTCAGTGCTCACCGAACACATCAAAATGAACAACTTGAATTTATCTAAGAGTTATGAAGAAAAGCAGGACATTAAACTTACTTTTATTTATATATATATTTTTTTTATTTAAATATGAATGATTATAAATATTTAGTACCCAAGAGCTGCTTTCCTCGTGACAGCTGTTGGAAGATAATGTTATTGTTACATCAAATCCAAACCATTGAAGCGTAGGGGCTGCACATTTATATAAGATTCCCAGTATGAGAATAGTGGTGGCGAGTAAAGCAACATCAGACAGCTTGGACAGAGAGGGTGTCACAAAGTGAGTACTGGTTCCTCAAGGGAACGATCCATAGAGGTTTAAAGGTCGTGGTAGTGACGGTGCCTTGTTGGACCACTAGATGGAGCTATTGATCTTTCATATCTCTTGTCACCGTCACTGCTTATCAGAAGAAACTGATGCAGAGACAATCTTTGCAATATGGTTAATGAAATATTTTAATCCTATTTTGTCATATATTGCTTCCGTAAATAGATTGAATTATCAGTTTAATCATTCATCTGAAACAAAAACAGCAATTAGCACCTGGTTGAAGTTCCTACGTTGAACCATATATGAACAAGCAAGGCTCAAAATATATAGTCTGTCCCTCATCAGCCAAAAAGGAATGAGCTGCACAGCAGATACCTAGTTAGGAAATAATGTTTACAGTATAGTCATTAACACAAGGATAAACTGAAACCATTGTTAGAAAGATCTCGTTGTATTTAGCTGTCAAAGTTTTCCACAAATTGTACTTGTCAGTGGACACAAGGCTGTTGTTATTACACTGTGAAGAACTATGAACAATGCAGTTCCCCCCACAAAACACTAAAGTTTATTTTAAGTGAAAGTTTATGTTTTTCTCCAGTTCATGAAAAATGTCATATTTAACACTTTACTCTATTTGAGGGATTATCTCTGTTATAAGTAATGACTGACTGTTTCTTAGAGAATCCCCTCCTTTCCCTAATGAATACATGTTCTTTGTATTGGTAAAAATTACATAATAAACCATCAGTACAAGACATAACGGTACATATATGGTATCCAGCTTATAGCAAACAGTAAGAATGTTAACCTGTACAAGAAACACGAGAAATAGCTACCAAAGAGACAATGGAAAAGTTGTATGAGAACTTTTATGGTTGTAGGGTTTTTTGTGTGTTGGATCTGAAACAATAATCTTAAACAGTCAATATTCTAGATGTTGGTTACAAGTAAATGACAAGAATCTGAAAAAAGTTGACTCTATCAAATCCGTTACCATTCTGAAATGAATCTCTTTTCAACATTATGTTATTAAAAAACAAATACAAAAATAACCTTGAAGCATAATAATATAATTTTAGGCATTACTTTCTCCAACGTGTCATTGGTACATGAGGTTAATGTACTTGGACAAATTATTATCCTAACGATAATCAAAGGATAAATGAAACACTATAAATAATACATCATCTTAAAAAACACAATGAAAATAATAATAACTGAAACGGAATTCCAGTTAAATGTGTTGTATTGAGACGAAATAAACTGCTAAAAGAAGAGAGGGTAATACAGAAACACACAGCACGAAAATCACTGTGTATTCACAGTATGTCATGGCTTTATGTTTATATACAGGTTTGTATGTACGTCTGTATATATGTATAGATATGTATATATTTGTATATATATTTATATTTCTATATATATATAAAAAATATGTATGTATGTTTATATGTATATGTGTCTGTCTGTCTGTCAGTCTGTCAGAAGGCTGTGTTGCCATGATGCTCCTCAGTCAGTGGCACGTGCTTTGGAGCGTGACAAACGTTACACCTGATTGGTCAGTCCGGAACAGCGCGCGCTCGTTTGAAGGACAATGGCCGCTCATCCGTCCAGGAGAAGTTGAACCAGGAAGCTGACTCTGGGTTTGTTATCAAAGGGAAAGTTGCCCACAAGCTGCAGTGAATGTGACGCAGGTGTGTGAGACGAGTGAAACATGGAGGAGTCTCCTCAGGCTCAAGGCGGTGTCTTGGCAGGATGACTAATGGTAAGTAAGTACTGATTTATAGTGTTAAAATGTCACCTACAAACATGACATGGATTCATATTAAAGCTGCTCACCTAATTAGAAACTAGAAATATACCGTCACTAACGGTGTTGAATGGGATGTTAGTCAAGTTAAGCTAACTAGCTTAAAAACTCAATTAAAAAACATTAGTCTAGATACAAGCTAACACTAAAGCTAAGTATCACACTGCAAACACCTTTCACATTGTAGGGATCATGTAATGTGGGAAACAAATCAATAAAGCATAAAGACTTTATTTCGTCGTCAACCAGACTGAATGTATGTATGTATATAATCCCATATAACATTATTTTGTATTAATGTGTGTGTCTTAATGGACTTACGGAAACTCTTATGAAGCAACATGTATGCGTTTTGAAGCCGAACTCCGCCAAGTTTTTTATCATGATCAGTTTCATGCCTACATTCATTAGATTAAGCCTACACTGCACCCACATTAAAGTTATTTAAATGTTTGCCATCCACTATAAGAAAATATGACTTGAACTTTCTGACCCTGATAGTTTGTCTTTAATTCCTTCACTTGTACGGCACCTTATAACTATATTTTTAAAGCTTCTATATAAATATGGTTAACTATTATAGAATTGATCCCAAAAAGATGCCTGGATTGGCCTTGATCCCAGTCTCACGCAGCCTGTCAGTGGACATTTTGTTCCCAAGTAGCCTCACTCTCCAAATATTCCCCCGGTTCCCACACACTGGCCAACGTGAAGCCCTTCAGTTTTATTTGAAAGGTATATACCATCGCTCTGACCTCAGAACTGAGTTTAATTTCCTAGTCATACTGTAGGTGTTTAGCTATTTTGTGGAATTAGTTTTTCTTCCAGTCTGTATTGAGGGGGTATGATTTAAGAGCAACCTTTATAATTTTCAAGGTTTGTGTCAAAGAGGGAAGATGATACTATTTTGGAGCATTTGCTACTTTAAAGTCTTTACAGTACATTGTAGTCCTGCTGGTCAGTCTGCAGTGGTAGTGCAACTTACTTTAGAGTGAAAGTACTGCACCAGAAACATACCACAGTATATATATTTTATTCAGACTAACTTGACCTAATCGTAAATAAATTATAGAAAGTTTATGCTGATGGATATGGATGACATTAATATTGATACTCCTCTCCAGTCACACATGCAGCCTCACAGGAAAAGAGATAAAGAGGAGTCCAAGAGAAGAATGAACAGGTGAGAATTTAAACCGAAATGTATCGTTATCTAATGTGACAACTACTTGTGATTTGTTTATTCACTGCAGTTTGTGGGTTTTGGTAATTTCTATGAAAAGCAGGAAGAACATGTTTAAGTTGTCAAAACAGACATCCGAGTATAACATACTTGTTGTCAAAACAGGCGTCAGCGTTTCAGATTGAGAAAGAGAAAAGCCACCAGAGGCAAAAAGACAGAAGTGATGGGTAAGTTGTTCTGTTATAGGTTCAGTGGTGGGTGTTGTTGTGTGGACCACTTTTCACACGGCTAATTGACTCGTGCTGTAACAAGTCTGCAAACACTGCAGAAAGTACTTTAGCTGTTGTATCTGTTGGTGCTAGAGACAGGGATGTGGGATGTGACACAAACTGGAAGAGAAAGGTTGGACCCTAAGTGGAATACTTACCGGTACAACAGTGACCAGATGTCCTGTTTCAATAGTACTTGTCCTTACTGTTATACAATTCTCTCTTTTAAGACATGTTTGCTTATTTGTGTGTGTGTGGATATAAAATTTGATATTTTACCTGCAAAACACCAAGGTGGTATATTCAGTATATCTGTGACTCAATAGAGTTGTCTCTGTGTGTGTTTATATGCAGGACCTGTTGATTGGTCAGAATGGGGGGGGTAGTGCTGTTTCTTGTTCAGTTGGGCTCTCATGATGGTCAGCTATAATTGGTTGATGTGATACCTCTTTTATCTCTCATCCCCTCCTAATATAATTTGTATAACAGTTAAATTAAGTGTAGTGTCGCCTGTGTGTATCGATGGTGTTGTGTTTTAGTGATGGCTGTTTCCATAGAAACAGTTGACCAATTTTGTAGGATGAAGACTATGGACGACCTCTTCATACTCGCTTAGCTCCATACAAAATGCTGATAAGCTTGGACGAGATAGCATAAGCTTTTGTAACAACTTTTAACATCTCTGAAATTGTTAAATATCTAATATTTCAATGAACAATGTCACGATAACTGCTCTTTACTATAGAAGCCTGTTGTAAAATCACTTTGGGGAGGAAACATCACATGCAACACAACACAGAATAAAATAACCTTACCGGGTGAACACAAACCCAATCTCATGTTGAATCTAGAGACTTGATTATCAGGCTTAAATATTGGAGGCAAGTAGGATTAGAGAAAGGTCAATCGAAATAATACACATAAGGGAAACAGGCATCAGAAGCTGCTTTCAGAAATCCAGACGTTTTCCAGAAATTTTCCAGTGGGGTGTAAGTGAGAAGTAGTCAGGTGCTCTGGATATTTTCAGTAACTTTTTCTGGCAGCCCCCTTGTACAATGTCCGTAAAAATGTTTGAGTGAGTCCATGTGAAAATACAGCAAGAAGATTGAAAATTGGCGACGAGAGAGTGACACTACAAATATCTCAGGATAATGAAAAAGAGATGCAATACAAATATAAGATGTTTGTTAGGAAAAACAAGTCTAGAGCTGTTGGTAAAGGCCAACTCTGGTGATGGTGTGTTGAGAACCAAAGCTTGTGATTTTATTCGCAGGTGGAATTTATACGTCATGTCTTGCCTCCTGCATCCTCTGACCAGGCGCCAGCCCTCGCCTGGATGTTCTAGAAATATTCCTGTTGTTGTGAGCTTGAGTGATACAGACATTATCCTGAACCGATTTCTGTCACGTTACAGCAGCAGTGAACAAATGTTGAACAGCAATATGTGCAATGTTGAATGGCATCTGTAATTGACATATTAGCATAGTGTGTTGCTAAATGAAGAGATTAGTGAAAGCTCTGTACCCCTGTAGCAGGCAAATGCTTTGACTGAAGGAACTTGTGTTCCTTTGGGTTGTGGCTTGAACAATTAATTTGTCAAGGATACTTGTTATGTCAGTTATATGTTAGTTATCGTACTGTTCTCTGTGAAGGACAGTGTGCTATTTTAAAGCACATTTGATGCAGGGCTAAGCTACAAGCAAGGCTGGTTAAACATAGAGTTAATAGCAGTCATGCATATTCTAGTGTTTCTTCTACATATGCATACCCACTCAGCCAGAAACCATGCATGACCTCCAGTTGACTCCTTTAACTAGACAGCATTACTCACAGTGACTGTTATAGAATATAAACCAACCACCAATCTCCTAATTAATAGTATCACAGTCACATGATCTCATGTGTTCGTACCTTGTTCCCCTTTAAACCAGAGTTGCTCAGATATTATTTTTTTATTTTTAGTTAGTTGTATGTTCATGTTCATCTGTCAACGCAGCCTGCACATGAAGTTAAAGTGAACCCTACTGTTTGTACTGTTTGACTTCATTGTCTCATGGAATCGACCTTTGCACTTGAGAAAGCTGAATGATAGTAAAGTTAATGTTGCCTTAGAGGGAATCATATCATTTACATTGCATTCAGATTCAGGGTGTAACGCTGAACGATGAGCAGCAGAGCGGCATAATGTGCCATATTTCAGGGCCAGTGAGCAGCTTGTCCAACTGACAGAGAGAGGGGAGGGGGAGGGAGGGAGAGAGAGACAGAGGGAGACAGAGGGAAAGAGGGAGAGAGAGAGAGGAAAAAGGAGGGATGGAGTGGGGATAAAACTGTGTACACTGCATGCACAAGTTGTCCGGAGAACAACAGAGAGGGCTTTGGTTTAAATGATTCAGAACAAAGATTAAATATTTATTGAGGTGAAAGATTCATGTATGCCACATCTATGAACTCATTGCTGTGTGGCGACATTTACAGAATATCCTTTTCCAGTAGCTCAAGTTAAACACTAGAAATGCTTTTTTACTCATTAGATCTATTTCAAACATGTTTTCCCTTCACAAACGTTTCTAGAGCTAAAATACTGAACTGCTTTTCCTAAAAAATTCTATTTTGATGTTGCATCATATTTGCAAAACAGCTCCAGCTTATTCACACCCTTTTTACACGTTATTCACGTTTTTATAAAACTAGATTTATTTATGTTATAAGTGCAGTTTTTGTAGATCAGTATAACAGCTATGTGATGGATCTATTGAGAACTGCTCCATTAGGGGAAATATTTAAATATTGCTCCTGATTATTCCTTAAATTTAGCCTGAAGCCAGTTCAGGGACCTCCAACTTTAATCATAATTACCATCTGCAAAGGGAGTCTCTTGTTTTCTTTCTTTTTTCTAAAGGTGGTATTGAGGGCAAGTGAATTTAAAATCCAAGTGCACAGAGGGTAAATCTTTCATGTCAACATTGGTAATTCTTTTCGTTGTTACTGAAGTGTTGACACAGGCCTGATTACATCCCTATTGCCATACACTGTGAGAGAAATTTGATTATTTGCCTGGCGAAAAATAGAGCATCATTTTTTTTTCATCTGCTGGTTGGATGTTGAGATAAACCGCAGGTGACTGGGGGTCTGTCTCGGAAATCCGCAGGGGTTCTGCAGTTGTTGGTACGGGCAAACCAAATTGAATCCTTATGTCTCAGGGTCATGGCAACAGTTCAGATCTTTATTGATTAAACGTCAACAGCCTAGGTGAACGTGATTCACAACTCACAGGGGCCAAATTCAACAATCTATCACCAGAAGCGAACACCAAAACCAACACATCATCATCACTGCACGTTTAGATCTCAGGTTATACTTTAATTCTACTACATTTTATGAGGGGTTACGGGTGTAGTTGGTTGTTCTACATCGACCTTACAATATAAGATATGTATTCCCCAATTTGATATTTTGGGAAAACGGCAAGAGACAATATGAATTTTGGCGAATGTGCTTTTGCCCATTTAGATTTTAGAAGTCTTCATAAATTAATGGTCATTATTTAAAGCTGCAAAGAAAAGTTGATTGTGTCGTTGCAGTCGTTTGACAAATGGCATTATTTGATTATGGATGACTCGATGAGGTCAATAATCTCAAAGTCTGAAGGCTACAGCAATAGGACAGTTCCTGCCTCCAGTCTGAAACACACGCTGCTCATTGTTACGAATGTGTTAGAGTGATTTCAAAATAAAAGCAACCTTCCTGCAAATGGGACATCATATTTATTCAGTCTGTAAATCAATAAATGAATTCATGAGGTAACAAATTAATTTATTAAATAAATTTATCAAAATACACAACATTTATTGAACTGAATAAAGTCATGATTAATAGTAAAAAAGATCAATGATAAAATATTATGACGAGTGCGAAAGTACATTAGAAAAAATGGAGTATACTCAGTATATTTGGTATTTTGGACAACGGAGTAAAGCATTTTAGCAAAGCTTCTGTGAGGACACCAATTAAGGGCAAACATGGTGGCTACGAAACAATCATCCTTAAATATTATGCTTGGGTGTCAATGACGGTGTATTTCAGGTTGGTATGGATGTAATTTCCGGCAAGCAGGGACTTCAGCCAGGGGACTGGGGGGAGAATGTTGCTGATAGGTGCAGCATAAATGTAGTGGGGTATATTAATTTGGATCCCAAACCCTAAGGGTAACCCCTCACGCAAGACAAAGCCCTGGCAGTCCTGGTCTTCATGCAGGCCATGAGCGTACAGTGACACATAACCTTGCCCTGTCACCACCCTCACCAGTGTGTCAGCTAACATTACTGTGATTGACGTTGAACCAGCACTCAAGCCCTATGAGATCGGAGGCTCTGCATAACCTCGCCCTAGCTGTGTACCAGGGCTAGGGCATTTGGGGCAATGCACTGGAACATGATGCCATCTGCATTTGTAGCCTGTACCCCTGTTAAACAAGGGCACAAGCCTTTGTAACCTTGTATAAAGAGTTTATCTTTTGTTTTGACGAGGCGGCTGACACTGAGTTGTTTAGTAGAGTAGAAAAAAGACAGGTGAGGCCAAAGGTCATGCTACAAAATCATTTGGGAAGTCTAAAACCTTTGATTGCTTAAGTGAGAGATTTTGTTTGTAGCAAGGCAAAAGTAATGTGCTACTTTTAACTAGAATTATAGAATCCTTAGATAACTCTAGCCATACCTTCTGTTGCTATAGCTCCTTACAGTCTCCGTAGAGAAACACTGACTTTAAGCTTCGTGTAAGGGGCTGTGTTGGAGAAGTACTCCCCCTCTGAGCAGGGACTGTGTTGTAACGCTCGGTATCCTCAGAGCGAGTTCAAACTGCAGTCACAGGCGTCAGTACCTTTGCCATGATGTGAGCTTCCTTCTGACCGTGGGATTTCAATAATGCATGTCAGTCGTGTTCAGGCACTGCAGTGTGGTTTCAAGCCTTAGCTGAACCGCTACATGACCTCAGCCTTCCTGCCATTAAATCATCGCTGACGATGGAGAGAATGAGATGCATTGAAATATTGATTATTGTATAAAAGACTATGCTCTTCATACACTTATGCACACTACTCTATAGAGTGGAAAGAATCTGTAAAAATGCCACCATGGACACGATGAATACTCCTGAGAGTGAGCAATGACAATGATGCAAAATGCAGGTAAAAGAAATGTAGAATTAACATTTCATCCGATGAGTGTCTCAACTGACTCATATATATTGCTGTGCAGAGTATTTTATCTTTTCTTACTTATTATAAAAATCATAAAAAAATCAGCTTCATCCACAAATACAAAAAATAACAAAACAAATGAAAACATGAAAATGCTTGATGCTGATTCCTATCAAAAAATAAATTGCTTTTGTTAATTCTCAGCCACAGCTGGGGGTGAGCATTGGTACTGTGGTAAAATGCTTGTTGACAATGACGGGAGAATAATTCAATGATGAAAACTGAAACATGCTATCATTTTAATCTTTGTTGACTGTGTATGCAACGCCACATACACAGCACCGCATTACAGAAACCTCTACTGAGAAAACTGCTTTCTTCTCATTGGCATACATTTCTCTTGGTTTATGAGCTGGCAGGCGGCTGGTCACAAGTGCAAGTAGCTGGAACAATAATAACTGCCCTCTGGGCAGCAAAGCCTGGCATCCTACTGCACCATAACTAGATCAGTAACAGTATCATAATTATCATTGGGATAAAGGGAAAACTTCTGTTTGTACAAATAGTCATTCCAAAATTAAATCAACGGTTATTTTCTGGTGTCACATTTATTTTGTTTAGAATACTCTTCGACATGCAGTTTTTTGACGGCTTCAAATTTCAAGTTAATTAGGAACCATAAACTGAGTACTTGACCAAGTACTTGATTTCAATGACAATATATAAAAATGGTAGATGACAATGTGATTGTGGTACGGATTAAATTAGTATCAAAAAGCCTAACCGGCGGAGATATGATTTGATGACACGGCTTAGAAACATCAGTCTTTTCGAGTAACTGTTTTTCTGTGTAATCATCTCCCTGTGATTGTGTGTGTGTGTGTGTGTGTGTGTGTGTGTGTGTGTGTGTGTGTGTGTGTGTGTGTGTGTGTGTGTGTGTGTGTGTGTGTGTGTGTGTGTGTGTGTGTGTGTGTGTGTGTGTGTGTGTGTGTGTGTGTGTGTGTGTGTGTGTGTGTGTGTGTGTGTGTGTGTGTGTGTGTGGTGTGTGTGTGTGTGTGTGTGTGTGTGTGTGTGTGTGTGTGTGTGTGTGTGTGTGTGTGTGTGTGTGTGTGTGTGTGTGTGTGTGTGTGTGTGTGTGTGTGTGTGTGTGTGTGTGTGTGTGTGTGACTTGCTCCTCTTCTGTTAGCTAGCTATGTCCACACCCACATTCCAAATTTAAACCCTGCACTTCCCTTAAAAAATCCCACACGCTAAGAAATGTCAGACTCTATATCGTGTTCACAGTCTGCAGAAGGTGCCACAGTATCTGTTATGTGCACTTAGGGCATGACAAATTTCACATCTGATTTATTCGGTTGAAACATGATCTGATGGTAGCAGCAGTGAGTGTGACGTTGGCAATGCGAATGCTAATTGCAGCCAACACGACAAACAGTAATCCAGTCACACTGAATGGCCGATGAACTGAATCACAGTAAGTTATATTGTTACAATCATATTATGACATTATGTGTTTAATTTTTCACATGTATATTGAGTTGCACATACTTCTGTGTTTTGAGTGCTAGTAATTTTTATATTGTCTCACTCGGGACACACAACATAGTCGGGTTCTGCGCTAGCTTGTCATGATATCTGTCTGTTTAATGCTAAAGGGAAGTGTACAGTAATACAACTCCAGATGAACACATACCTGGTTCATTAACCTCTGACACCTCTCTCCAGGGCAAATGTTGACGTTTCATGTCAGTCAGGTGCCTGCGCTGGAATACTAGCATATTTATAATTTGATTAGCTCGGTCGAGCTTTTCTCAACTTCCACTGAACTCAATGTCAAAATACTTTCACAACACAGTTAACTGAATATGTTGTTAATGTTACTTATAAAGTGCATTTCTCTTTTTTTACATTGTAGTCTAGAAAACTGAACCCCACACGCAATGTGCATGTTTTTCTTATCTAGGAAGATAAAAACTGCAATCCGTGTCTGACTGTGGAGGTGATGAAGGATATGTAAACGGTTAGATTGTATTTTTAAATCCTGCATTACACAGTATGTGACCTCTGAATGAACCACTGTAAAACATATAAAAAAGGGATATGGGGGAGGGGTGCTCTCGAGCAAAATACATGATTGTAATTGCTGTAATCCAGTGACTGACGTGTATGAGCACAACAAATATAGCTCGAGATAAAATAAAATTCCTTGTGATCTATAGAGATAACAAAGGATTCAAATAATTGAAGAATGAAAAAACAAGAAACAATTCTCAACAAGGGGAATACGTGATCACTGTTTATATTACTGCACAGTGTTATACATAACTGATTGTTTTACATGGAATAAAACATAGTGACACTCACGTTTCATTTCAATGGGTTTTTTATACAATACAATACAGAGCAGTACCGTGTTAACCTTCTGCAGAAAATGCCATGACCTACTGATGGAGTACACCATCTCTCCATTTGGTGGTCATCCACAGGGAAGGAGACCAATTAGGCCAAAAAATGGAAATGGTCAACATCAGGAAACAATGCTTCTCATTCCGACCATGCTTACGCTTCCCCACTTTTTCAAGAAGACAATAAAAGAGGACAGGAAAAACTGAGAGTCAAATCGAAGGTTAATTGCAGCCAGGAAAATGTCAACCAATTTTACCGATCACCCACGAGGGGTATTTAGCCCTTGGTGAAAAAGATGCTGGAATATCTGTTGAGTATATTAGCTTCCTATCCATAATGGCCTCCTGAAGAGAGTGATGATGACATCTTTCCAGCACTCTGTTCCCCCTCAAAGCATTTGTGTGGGCACACAAAACACAAAGCCTGTGTGTGTGTGTGTGTGTGTTAGTGTGTGTGTGTGTGTGTGTGTATTCCACTTTGTGTATATGTATGGATGTGTTATATGCTTTATGTCATAGTCAATATTGTTATTGGAGATGCAAGCTTCCTGGGAACCGACAGGTGTTGGCACCAGATCTCTGACACCTCTGTCGTCATGACATATACACCCCCCCCAGTTAGTTTTAGCATAACACACGGTGGCTTGACAATAACCTTTTCACTGAAGTATATAAACAGTGTTTTTGGCCTGATATGCCATGTATTAGAAATATGTCCTGATGGATAGTATATATTAATAAGCCATTTAACAGAAATATTAGAGGTAATATGAAAGCTTATTTTATATAATCAACAATACAATTTTCATAATTCCATATTTGTTTGTATTTGTGCGTTCTTTTAATTTATGGTTTATTATAATAATGAAGTTTACTTTAAAACTGTATAATATCAAGCCTCACTTACATTTCTTTGTCATAAAGTTTGATAAGGACATCGTAGAAATCATTCCTAAATAATAATAATAAAATGTAGTTTTAGATATAGATATAGATATATAACTCTGTATTGCGAATTTGTACTTCCTTATATATGTATCACCCTCGGCCTCAAATAAATCCATATCAGTTGGGCGCTATTATGAATTTGGGAATAAATATTAGTGAACGCAAAATATGCTTTATTGTGCTTCTCAAGACTTTGAAAAGCTTTCAACTACATAGTTTACAAAAAAAATTCTGAGGTAAGAATTCAAATGCTGATGTATGAGTGTTTTCAAATGATCATTACAGCATCCCTCACTGTAATTGAAAATTCAATGAAGAGATTAATAAGAAACGTAAAATGCTATAATAATAATAAAGATTTCTATTTGAAGGTTAATCTTTGCCAAAATATCACATTTGTTAAGCAGTTTAAAGAGGAAATAGACCTGAACTTTAGTTGAGAAATCTAAATTGTCATTTTAAAGTGTTTTTACACACACCTGGTTATTATATTTTTAATGGCTCCACACTTCCTGAGACCTTGAATGGTGTACAGCAGTTGTCCCCAACCCCCGGGCCGTGGGTCATTTGGTACCGGGCCGCACAGAAGAATAAATAATTTACATTTTTTCTGTTTTATCTATTATCCGGTCATTTTTCAAAATAAAACGGTGTTTTATTTTGAAAAACTACCGGATCCTCTCGTTTATGACTCATGCTTTACGCATTTCAAGACGCTTGTCTCGGTCACGTCACTTTTTCGCTGAACACAAACCAACACGGTATTTGTCGGACCCATTTATCAACAAACCAGGTGAATCCAGCATGTCTGTTTAAGAAGAAGATCAGCTGCTGGAGATCGCAAATGACGGCGGCCTTAAAAGTATGTTTGAGAAAACAACTCCGGTGTCCTGGAATAAAGTCACGGCAGAATACCCTGAGATCGCCACAACAGCACTAAAAACTCTGATGCCATTTCCAACATCCTATCTGTAGTGACCTCGTGGATTTTTTTTTAATTAACGAATTAATTTTTTATTTTAAATAACCAAAAAAAACCTCTCCAAATTCCATTAAATAAAAAAAAATCTACCGCTCTCACCAGAGGTACCAGAGGAACTCCGTAATGAGGTTCCGTAGACACACCTTAACGGCCGGTCCGTGAAAATATTGTCTGACATCCAACCGGTCCGTAGCGCAAAAAAGGTTGGGGACCACTGGTGTACAGTATAAAACATGGCTGTAGTCCCCTAAAGATTTCATAGAAGTCATATCTCTCCTCATGTTTGTTTAAAGTAGTTGAGAATAGTGAAATCAAACAGGGAAAAAAAATTACAACCCACTGCACTGACATTTACTACTGATTAAGACCATGGCCACTCCGGTGTTGTTAATTAAATTGATTAGCTCATGCAGATGCATGTTTATTGAAACCTTATTGAGGTGACACCAGCTCTGCTGCACTTGCAGTGACCTAATGCTATCAAGAACATTATATCATGCTGTCACACCCTATAGTCTATTTTGTGTCTCTGACAAAGGGCAGCTTAGCCTTGATCTTCCTCACAACACTACAGAGACTAATGATAATAAAAAGGATTACTCTGGGTATAAGAAGGTGCTGTAGTCTGGTCTTAATTGGTGAGTTCCCTTGCTAAGTTGATCGAGTCTTCAGGCTGGCAGTTAGTGAACTGGTCAATTAATCTTTCCTCTCTCGTAATGAAGTGGGGGATTTCAGATGGCTGGTCTCACACACAGAGACAGACAATGTGCCCAAAGGATCTTCTGTCCCTGCATCAAGTGACCTGACAATTAAAAAATGTACCTCCCGACTTCCCTCTCCTCACCAGGTGGCAAATTAGTCTGACCCAGCCTCATATCAAAAGGACTAACCGTGACTTCAAATCAACTTCACAGGCACAAAAAGGGGGGAAGGGGCGGTATCCTCCATGAAATAAGATTATTGTATTAAGACTTTTGGCCCCATATCATTCATATTGAGTTAAATGAAAAGGGACTTGTTGGATCCTCCCTGCTGTGTGTCACAAAGGTTTACCCTCTCAGAGGAAAAAAAATCTGTTGTAGCTTGACATTCATTTGATGATGCGGATGTGGCAGTGGAAAAAGCTAAATGTTTAGGGTTAAATGTGCTGACCTTGCATTTCAGCAGGCTTATTCCTCTATCTATTCAGTAAGAAGGGGGATAAAAGAGGTGCCAGTCCTAATCATAGTCAAAATACGGATCTGACAATTGATCTTCTTTTGCTCTGATAATGTTCCAAAACAAAATACTGCAAACCAATTAGCCATACTGCACTTGGTACACTGCTGACTCTTGCGACCAAATCTATGGGGTGGGTGAAAAAATACAGCAGTTGGAGGGTGTAGGGGGTGCACAAACTGGAGTGACCTTGTATTTTATCTTTAAAAAAAGATGAAAGAATCTGAGGATATTTTGGATTTAATATTATTGAAATATACTTGTACATGTTTAAGTTTTGCCAGTATTTTGCCAAGACTTGTAGCACCAGTGCTTCCCACTGAATTCGATTCAATCTATGATGGTAATTTATTGCCATATGTGTCAAAAAGACCCAGCGCTCTTCCCTTGTCACTCCTTTCATCCTCTGCAAGTCCTCCGGCCGGCTTCACTGCAATCAGCTGGTGCCTACTGTAAACTCAAAGACCATTGAGTTGCCGCACAATAGTTGTGCAGCTTAATGATAACATTTAATAAGCTAGCAGAATTAAAGAACCAATTACACATAGAAAACTAGAAATATCTCCTTGTTGTTGTACACCTCTGCTAACCAGTCTGGAACTACCATCACAATCTCCTCTTTTGTTCTTGACTAAGGACATGGAATCAGTGTTGTGCAAGTTCACACCTCTCATGAACTAGTTCAAAGTTGTTCATACAAGTAAAAATGAATAGTTCACGTTCATAGTTCACCATTTAAATTCTGAACTAGTTCATAGTTCAGTTCATTTCATAGTTTTAAGGTGAAAGTGAGAATGAAAGACTTAACTTGTTAAAGAAAACCTTATCCATCACTACCCCTTGCCTTTACTGTCGGTAACTTTATCAGACAGTGTGTACAAATCCCTCAGATAATAATAAGGTGCATCGGATGTAGTTGTGAGTCTGCGTCTCTGCTGTTCTCTTGCCATCTGTATATGAGACCGAGAGCTGTTGTGTTGCAGGTGTGGCCTGCCCCTTTAAGGAAAGTTTGTAGTGTGTGACGTGGTGCACCTGGGTATTGTGGGAAAAGACGCTAAAAGTGTGTGTATAACGAGAAGTGACGGAGCACCTAGAGGTGATGCGAGTGTCGCTCCTGCTGTTTATCCCAGAAATAAAGTGGACGCGTTCCAAGTAAAGAAACATCTCCTCGTCCTTCTTCACGGAGCGGTCCCGACGGCTGGTTACCGGCCAGACAGCAAGCCAAGATAACCCGTGAGCTGAGACAGTGGCCAGAGGCGAAAACACCTGGAATACGTTACTCGCATAGTCTATATATGATGGCGATGAGTGATGGGTAACGTAGTATGAAGTCGAGTTAGTTGGTTTAGGTTCGGCTACATCGCAGACATTTTACGGGCACTGAGCAACGACGTGGTGCAAGCATTCGGTTTAGACAGCGTCTCTCCTGAGGAGAAAGTATTGAAATGTCCTGAGGGTCAGTGAACAGGTAGGGGTGGGGCACGTGACAGTTCTAGGCCAATGGCTGTAGGGTTTTGTGGTATTGGCAGGCTCTCATTGGCTGATGAGTTGGCGTATCAAGGGTCAATGAGGAAGGGGAGTGAAGAATACAGCGGTGGATGACAGGAGTGTCGGAGTTACAAACAAGAAGTGTGTCGTGTTCGCTGGACTTTAATAAAGTTACACATAAAGAGAGAAGTGTCCTGTCGTCTATAAGCGAGGACGCTGAAATATGAACGTGTTCACCGTTCAAATTCATTATTTATCATTGAGTTGCGTTCAGTTCATCGTTCTCATAAAAGTGAACGTGTTCAATGAACGCGTTCATTTGCGTTCGTTCATGCACAACACTGCATGGAATAATGGAGAAGTGTTTCTGTAGAACATGATGTCACAATGAAGGTAATCTAGAAACCTGTTGATATTTTAATATGAAATAGCAAATCATCATCATTTGTCCTACAAGACATTTGTGTGAAAATGTGTGTCATAGTCA
Source organism: Pseudopleuronectes americanus (assembly GCA_038501795.1). Classification (NCBI taxonomy): domain Eukaryota; kingdom Metazoa; phylum Chordata; class Actinopteri; order Pleuronectiformes; family Pleuronectidae; genus Pseudopleuronectes; species Pseudopleuronectes americanus. Next base: position 10,958,522 of record CM076720.1, on the reverse strand, counting down.
CGTATGACCACCTATTCCTAATCAGTTCATTCTAGAGTAAAAGTAAACGTTTCTTCAAAATCTTAAGGGATTTGCTGGAGACGCTCCTGAGATGTTGAGTGTACGAGGCTACAAATATGTTTAGCAAGGTCAGAGTGAACGTGACTTTTGACCACCAAATTCTAATCAGTTCATTTTCCCAGTCCAAGTAAATGTTTGTGCAAGATGCAATAAAAGTTCCTCCAGGCGTTCTTGAAATACTCCATTCACAAGAGCTTGAGATCACTGTGACCTTGACCTTTGACCAAAAATCTAATCAGTTCATCTTTGAGTCCACATGAACGTTTTTGCAAAATCTGAAGAAATTCCCTCAAGGCAATCTTGAGATATCCCATTCAAGAGGTCAAAAACGCATTTTGGGAGGTCAACCTTTGACCTGTGACCAGCATACGTTAACCAGCTTATCCTTGTATGGATGAACTGGTTAAAAGCGCTGTTTATGTAGGGGAAAGGTTTACATGAATCTTGACGCCAATGGTATATGGACAAAATAATAGAGAAAGAAAAATATGATTTGTATTGCATGGGTTAATACATAGAACTAGATGATAAAACAATATCAAAGTTATCAATCAGTTCCTCTAGGATGTCATCTGGTTGTGATTGTAATGATCAACACAAATTATACCTCTCTGTGTACAACCTTGAAATCTTGTCCAATTATCTTTTCTACAAATTTAGCCATTTACCCCAACGCAAATTGTTGGTTTGGAACAAACCACACAAGCTAGAATAAAGTGTTAATCAGAGCGATAAGTCAAAGTTTTTTCCGGGAAAAAGTTCTGAGAATTTGAAATAGAAAGAAATGAAAAAGCTTAAACATGGTGTGGAAGCTTTATACCAAGAATTGCAACTGCTTTTGCAATCTTTACTTGCTCCCGCAATTGAATTCAGATAAATTGGCTTACTGTATAAATATTTGTTTTGGTTTTATGGAAACAAGACATTTTAGTACAGATTAGGGATGGGACTTTACAGGAGTTTTCATGTTCGAATATTCATAACGTTATTGAACAATTAATTGAATATTCGCTAAGGCATGACCTTAGCGAACCCCCCCCCCTCTATGACCCCATGACCTTATGGAGCCCCAGCCCATGACTGACCGACTTAGACCAATGGGAAGAGACAACACGTATGGAGAGCGTTGGGGGGGACCTCGAGCAGAGCGAGGTTGCAGAGAGGAGATGGCAGTGCAGTGTGGGAGCCAGTGAGAAGTTTAAAAAACAAACTGAAAAGCTGTAAGTCGCGAAGAACCGGAGGACGGCTGGCGAGTCTTAATGAGAAGACGGCGTCGGAATCCATAGTGAACGGTGATTCGCACAGCAGATTCAAGTGTGTTGCGCTCACTGGGCTTGAAGTTAGCTCCTGCTACAGCTCCTGCTACGGCTACAATGAAACATCTCCCCTACCGGGTGCCCGATAAGTGAATTGGACACTGTTGACTGACTTTACAGAGCGAAGTGCACGGCACAAACTCTATGGACAATTCCATTGCGATATCTGTACTTCATGCCCACCGTGGTGCAGTGCACTAAGTGACGTGTGGAAGTAATATTTGGTTAGTCTCTGTTCGCTGATACTAAATACGAATATATACTGAAGTTCGATTTTGTTGCTTGAATTGAATTGTGTTAAATAGGCTCACTGTGAAAATATATGTTCCATTATCTGAATGATTAATAAATAGACATATATACAATAAATAAATGTGTTTATTTTTCAGTTTAGGAACCCTGGACTGTGAGTTTACGGGAAAGGATGGGGCGGTTAGAGTGAATACATATTTTCTTTAGATGTACACATCACTGACCTGAACTAATAGTCCGTTAAGATATCTTACGGGGATTTTGCACCGTTAAACTCATCTGCTGTAAGAAGTCGCGCTCGCGCAAGATACCAGGAGATGTTGTTCTCATAATGCGTGGGACTAGAACGATATTCATTAGGCTTGGATTTTTATTCGAATAATTCTTAATGAACGAATATTCGAATAACGATTATTCATTACCAACCCTAGTACAGATACACCAAACTACATTTGGAGAAATTTTGAAGTTGTATTTTGTTACATATTTTGTCAGTTTGTTAACATAAAAAAAAACAATAGGCAATGTATTGTCAGATTTCTTTCAAGCTACTAACATTGAGATATATATAGCGTCAGAAGTTGTGTTCAGTAAAGTTTGTTTCTCAATCAGTAGACGGGCGTCTTATTACATTGATATTTATTCATACAAGGTCACAAACATCTATGAAGGAATTGTCGTCTTACTCTACTGCTCTCATTAAAGTCTGCATGTGGAGATACACAGATAATACCTCATATCGCCTATAGTTTAAACATTTGCTCCAATAGGAGCACATTTTATCTTACCTTTCTCGAAAAACACACAGTTTTCAGTAAAAAGCTGAATTGCAATTTTCCTGTTAATGTTATAGCCCATTACTTATATTTCGAAGAGAATATGTCTAATCATGAACTTGACCTTATTCATTTTCAATTTGTAGTGACTGAATTGTTCAAATATTAAAACCCTGTGAGGGATGATTTAATAGCAAGAGGACCCTAAGTATGGGTCAAGATCAGAGTCAAGTTTTTTTGGCTTTGTCTTGTGGAGTGCAGACTCCATCGAGAGTAATTATTTGTGGAGGGTTTAGGGCCCTCAGGGTGACGGAGTTGGCGGGAGGGGCAGAGGGTGCGCTGAAATGGAAAGCACGCCAGTCCCACTCATGGTTGATGATCAGTGAATCTGAAAGGTCATGTCATGTTTTCTGGCAATTGACTCGATTGGTTTGGATTCTGCAGCATAAGGCTGGGACAGTGGTGTGTGTGTGTGTGTGTGTGTGTGTGTGTGTGTGTGTTTGTGTTTATTTGTGTGTGTGTGCCTGCACATTTGCTGGGAAATATGCCCCTGGGTTATTTTTTGCAATGACCTTATTACCCTGCACAGTGACGACGTGCCACATCACTTGCTCCCTGTCTCTTTAACACACAAACACATCTAGATGCAGATACTTGTTAATTATTAATATAATCCTTTAATGCATCACCTACAGCTACTATTTAAAATAACTGTAAAGCAAGTCTTAAATGATTCTTTATTGATGATAATACATTATTATTAAACAAATAGATTTTGATAAATGTATTTAGAAAATCCTGGTATATGGCTGTGTGAAAAGACAAGGAGTGGCTGATGGGTTTTGTGTTGTGCTTGTCGCAGTCTCCAGCTCCATAAATGATCTGTGACAAAGATGGTATTAGCATTTTTAATTAAAGTTGATCACAATCATCAAACACAGACCGCTTACAACCACGAGCTAGCTCCGACATATTGTACATTCTCTGCTTTGGTCTGTGAAGATGTATCCAGTGATATGGCTTCTGCCCCGCAACCATTCTGTGCAAGTAATTTACCAGAACAATGCAATCTTAACCTCTTGCCTTTACTCATCATCTGGGAGGCTCAACTATCGAGCTATAAATATAAAAACACCATCGGCATTGGAAAGATTTCTAAATAAGGTGTGAAATGCAGCATTCAAAGCTTTACAACCCAATTTGAAAGTAAAAGATTCTCAGTTTCATAATTTACTGGTATTCATTAGAATGTTTGACATATGTTTGGGGTATTACTTATTGACACCAGGATGCAAATAATTTATACATCTGATTAGAATATGTCCTAGTTTTTGCAAAAACATGCATGAAACCACCAGAAGGAATCAGTCTGTCCTCTAGGCGATAACACACTACATGCAGTTTTACCAGCAAATCCTTTGCCAGCCTTCACTCTGCCATGCCTACGCGGTTGACTCCTGCACTCCAGCGGATCGGTGGCAGAGGTCCAGAATCACTTAGATCATTTTACCCGGGGCACAAGGGGGGCAGAGAGGAGCCACTGACCCTGTGCTCGTCAGACAGGGCTTTACGCCTCGCTGCCTTCCCTCGTGTGGCATTTCTCCTGTATTTGCCCCCTCCCAACGCCTCCCTGTGTAACCGCCACTGCAGTGCAGAAAAAGATCATTGTCTGTAGCAATATCAATCAAGTGAACAGCATCTGGGGTCAATCTGCTGACAGTGCTCCCTCTTTGCTGTCCCAGCTCTCATGTAAACTGACAATAATGACAGAATGTCAGAAATGTTACCAAAAGTAGTCGGTTAACACAAGACGACACTTAGAATCCCTGTGTACTTAAACAGAGACATTGCACCTGTCTCCCCCCCATCACCCAACACCAGACCCTAACACACTTCCCTTGCCTCTCTCAACATGATGCGTTCATGTGTGCGTCTCTGTGTCCGTGCGTGCACATTCAAGCACCTCCCCCACCCACATCTACAATAAACCCCCCTACGTACACCTCCACAATGAACACACCCCCTGCTATGGGTCATACAATGGTCATGACATTATTAAAGGATCAATTGTGCCTTAAAACACTGCCTCTCATCCATGGGGGCATGTAAGAGAACAGATGGGGCTTATGCAGAGCGGATTCAATATCTATTTAAAGTGCTGTTGAGACAATGATCTAATGAGACATTTACATTTTGTTCAGCTGAGTTGAGGATGCGTAGAACGAAGCAACTTTCATCTGATAAACCAGCAGTAATGTCCTTAAATATAGTTGTTACACACGCATCTTACGAGGGAAAATTATGCATTTTTTTTCCACAGAAAATACAAAAATCTATAAATGTAAAAATATTGCATGTGGGAATTTTAAATCCCCACATGCACAAATATTATCTTCTAGTTAGTAAAGACTAAATAAATGCTTAAACAGTATTGACACTGATGTTTGTATTGTTGGAATCCCGGTTCAGTAAATTTTTTGCAATTTCTTAAATTTTATAAATTGATTACTAGGACACATTGCATGGATAGTATACAGATGCATGTTGTCTGGTTTACACATGAATAGACATCCTCTCTCCATGTGATGATGAAATGCTGCAGTATAGTTTAAAAGAGTGGGACATTCTTTCCGTCCATAAGCTGCTGCCAAGGGAGTTGTGAAGATGGGGCTGGGGAGGTAAAAGTGAGGACATGCTGTGCTGGGATCAACACGTGTCTGCAAAAGCCTGGAGGTTCCACAACAATCTGTTCCAGTTGGTTCACTCTTGTGCTGTGACCTCAATTTTTGACTGCTGTTGGAGCTTCCTTGCACTCTGGTTTGACACAAGAACGGGGCAGGCAGCACTACACCCGCTCTGCCAGGCAGAGGGAGGCAGAGTGGAAGAGCCGTTGGAATATCAAACAATGCAGCTGAGGAGGAACATTGAATTAACATCCCCGCATCCATGGGCTGCAAGAGCAACTCCAACTTGGCAATCCTATGAAATGACACTTTCAATTGGGGTCAATTGGACCCCTGCTTCTGGATTTCAGGCTGCTTCTCTGCCTAGGGGTAATCAAGGGCTAGAGATATAATTAGAGTAACAGGCTTTCATGCTGTAGTTCAAGCGGTGAAGTCGAACATTTGAGCAACACTAGGGGTCAGTGGCAGTCTATGCAATCATGCAGTGAAGAGACCCTCTCTGCCATGTATGTCATCACGTTTAGCTTTGATCAGAGGACGGAATGTTTAATATGTGCACAAAGGTGACAGTTGAGACGTTTACGCACAACACTTAAGCAACAATCGAGACCTTGCTGCAATTTTATTCGTGGCTTTTCAATTATTTTTACTTGCAAAAGGTTAATCAGCACGCCACTATATTTCTGTATTTCTGTTTACGCCATTTATTTTTGAAACATCATCTGTTCTTCTCTGTCTCTGTGTGATTGTGGGCACTCAGCGGTGTGCGATATTTCCCTCACTCCCTCTCAGTGGCACGGCAAAACATCTCAGCAGTGGTGACACGGTGGTCGAGTAATTATCTAATTGTTTGAGCTATGTCTGTCTTTGATTTATGGTCTTGTATCAGTTGCTGACCTGATTTATAATGAGGTTCCCCCACTTGTGAAAATATGAACTTGAATTATGTGGCACTCGTCCAATTATTTCTTTGTTCGGCGGAGGCTCCTGTCTACGTTGACGGTGTGCATCACAAATAGCTGCCATTGAGGCTTTCACCTAATAACAGTAATATGATCCATCATTTTAGATTGGCCCAATCATACCTCCCTCCATGTTACCTACTTCATCTATCATGGTGTAGATGTACATTTATCCCAAAAGATTGTGATCAGACATTTCTCTCTAATGGATTATTGGTAGTTCATCAGATTAGAGTTTTTATCACATGCTTTATCTATCTCTCTCCTGCCATACAGTATGTAATGGTCACTCTTGTTATACTGTGTGGGGACAGTCACAAGAGGAGTAGCAGTGAAAAAACATGACTGCACCTTCCATTAATCGAGTCGGCCTCCCATTACCAAGTTCAAGCCACAAAGTCAAAAAACTGGGCCCTAAGTGGAGCAAGTTGCTTGGCACAAGGACAAAGTTGACAGAAAACATAAGGCCCCCACACACTGTCTGGACAGCAGGAGGCCGTGAGTACTCGGGTTGAAGAATAAACCCAGCCGCAAACCCATCCACTATACAGATGAGCCGCTCCCTTCAAATTAGCACAGAGCACGGAGACTGCTGCTGGTGTCTGATGAAAAGATGCACGGCTGCCACTATTTGTGCCGCTAAGGCATTCATCAAATTAATTACTGGTGGATCCTAGCACCTCTCTGATACCTCTTTATTTTGAGTCCAGTAAATGGGGACTCAGACTAGCGCTGACAGAGAGGCCTAATACTCCCAGTCTTTCGCTGCACATAATTAATTGAAATCTTTGCTAGCTTGACAAATTGGAATGATGAATCTATCTTCTATGAATAGCTTAAGAAAAATGCATAATCAGTCAGAACTGTACAGGAGAAGCAACATCCTGCTCCCTCGGTCTCACTCAGTCTTTTGCTCTCTGCAGTGTCGTATGATCCATTAGACTGAGGTAGCATGGCTTGTTGAGAAGACTTGCCTTCCTTTCACCACCTCGATTGATAACTTTGGCTTCTTACTTTAATAGAGCGGTCAAGGTGGTGAGTTCCTTTGTATAGTTCAATAGAATAGGGGAGCACATAAATCAAACTCTGCTGTTCTTTGCCACAGGAAACACATGTTTTTTAGTGTCTAATCTCTCATGTCATACAATAACACAATGCCTAATCGTCTATCTATGTCTGTTATTGTTTTTATAATACAAATCTATCAAATGGTTCTGCAATGTTTGTAAAAGTCAAATTATCACTCTGAAGTTGCCCTCAACAGAGCTTTATGGTGTATTTTTAGCCTTTTGTTTTCTTGCTACAACTTTACTGATTTAGCTCACATTCGACACTCTGACTGTGTATTTTTAAGCTGCAGCATGCAGACATTTTCAGTGATTAAATTCTCAAAAACCCACTGTACGCTCATCTACACTTTGGCCAGCAAAAGCTAAAGAATGAGATATTTCCTTCACTGTTCAATTTCACAGTAAGAAAGAGTGATTTTGTACTTAAATTCACCATGTGGACAAAAACTCGACTCCAAGTTATTGCAGGTTTCAAGTCTGAGATTATTTTTAATTTGCTTGGTCATTGACGTACACATCATATGACTCATGCCTATCTTTTGAATATACCAATATTTCCAACACTATTAATGTACACCATTGATTGTACATTTATTTGAGCACTTTTTTATTTATTAATTTTTGTTTATCCGTTCAAGAGAAAATGCCATCTACAATCAAGTAACTAGTGGACAATCTCCCATTGGTCTACCCATCCCATAGCCAGTTATTTTTCAGAATTTATGCTGCCACATTTGAATAACCTAAAATATATCTGATCTTTGACCCATGATTTTCTGCTGTTGCCTAATTGTAGATGGTAGTCATCTGCGAAACAGCATCAAGTGTTGTATTGGCTAATGGCTGCTTGCCGCCCATAGCTGCATAGACGCTGATTTGGACCTGTCATGCCCAGTTACATATTCACACCCACATAGTTGTCATGCATGGATTGACAACATAAATACACTTTCAGCTGATTGGATCACAATCCATCCTCAGTGCATCCTGAGCACATTTTCACCTGAACCTTTATGTGGTAAAGCCCTATCCCATTGCAATCCCGTCATCATAAATGCATTTTAATGCTGGTGTAAATGGGTTAACAGTTGAGTTGGCCAATCCGGAGCACTGGGTTAAAACCCACCTCATCTCTAAGCCAGTGGATGGTTATAAAGTCCATAAACTCTTTACCATCCCTGTTAGTGCCTGATGTAGAAGATTGTCTAGAGGATTGAAATAATTAAGTTTGATTTTATAAAAAAAGGTCTAAGATTGGCATCATTTAGGATTCTGTAACTTCTATTTACACTTATAGTTGGAATGCAGCATTTGCAGAATATTGTCCTGACCTTGCTACATTTTCACTGTCATTAGAAAATACTGGTCCAGGTACAGTATGTGATTTAAAGTATTTCAAGGGTATGGCAAGGGTGTTTGTAGGGAGGACAACACCACGGATGAAATATAACACTAAAAATATGCACAGTAATTTGTGAGTGCACACATGCAGTGTACATTTATGTGTCTGTGTGGGTGTGCGCAGATTGAAAACACACTGAATGTGAAGGTTGCTGCTGTGAAGGACATATCTTGTCTATGGTAAGTAGTCATCCTTAATAGGTTTGGTTTGGATGTGAAATATTGGTGTGCCAAGTTAGTATGTGACATTAGTGTTGTCTCTAGGGAAAACTGCAGACTGATCTCAAGTCAGCATGTACCCAGACAGGATAGGGGTCTAAATAAAGGCTCAGATAGATGAAACCAAGCATAAACCTTACACCCCCAAGACAGTCATTCCCCTCCACCTTCTATGATGACCACATTCAACATATATATCATACTGAAAATACTCCTTGTGTTTGAGCGTAGATGCTAACTCTATTTCATTTGGAAAATACTCTATAGTGTCCTTGCTAATTTCAAAGTAGTTTATCACCAGAATTATGTGTGTTTCATATGTTTTCTGTATTATCATGTATAATTGGTTTTATCCTGATAAATTAAGAAATGAAGATACAAAATGAAATGCTAAATTAATGAAAACAACCCCCTAAATACTAGTCGACTTAACTTTTGTTTGATATATTAATTGGCTTGTTCAACATCATTATGCCATTTTATTGCCGTAATTACCGTAACAATAATCCGATTTAAAGGAGGAAATAATCTATGGAGCAACCTGAATGGAGCAGCTAGTGTCTCACTGGTTTTACTATGAACATTCAAAGATTGCAGTATTTTCATTTCTTTACAGAAAATAAGTTTGTCTAAAATGTACAACCAATTAGAAAGGAGTTGTGGGAAAGCTGAGGTTTATATTTGTTTTAAAAAGTCTCGGCTCTCTGAATGAAGTTGTCCTTTGATTGAAATCCTTGCCACGGAGCGTGACATGAGCATTTCCTCTCCGTTCTATTATCAGCTGAGCCTGTGGTGCACAACCTAATCCCTCTTCATCAAAGCCGTGTGGGCAGCAGTCAGCGAGATGTGACCATCAATTAATCACCCACTACCCCCCTGACCACACTCGGTCCCTGCACAGATGTGAGGCCTCATTGGTTTTAAACACTCACTGGGAGATCCGCTGTGGACGTCCGACTGCCACGAACTGGCTCTATCAAAGGGCTTCTGTGCACCGTGAAGCTGTCCCCCACAAAAAGAGTCTGGCTGCTCTGAGGGGAGGTCAGTGTGACGGAGCACCATCAGATTAACCTTTGAGCTGAGCCTTAACTACTTCCCCCTTACAGTCCTGCTTTAGTATCTTAACTTCATTTTTAATTGAAAGGAATGCTCTATATTTTCTGTTTCGTGGTCAGAATGCCTTTGCAGAGAGATAAGACCAGCTTGTGAGCTCATTAACTCAGTTTCACTCTCAGGGTTTCACTGCTCCCCAGCTAAGCTGCTTTCTGAGAAGTCCATTGTCTTATTGGAAATCTCTTGAATATTGGATAAACCAATTTCCCCAAAGCCCCCAGCACTAGCCTCCTCTGCTCTAGATGCCCAAATCCCAACTCACAAGGCAGATAAAACATTGGAATGCTCACCTTACTTTTCATGAAAACGCAGGTAAATGTCATTTCAAATGTCATTTTCGTTCAGCCCTATGTACTTTAAACTCTAAATGCACTATACTTTTTGCAACCTAGCCATATAATATTCCATGTAAATTTAAGCATCTCAAGACCAGTAGCTTAGAGCGCTGCAGAATAGAAGGGTTGTAGAGTTCATAAATGAGTAAGAATCTCCAAATGAGTTTGGTGACCTCTTAAACTCCATGAAATTAATATAAGCAGACATGCTGCACGCTGCGGGCTACTGCAGAGCTGGGGAAGATCACTTAAGCTCTCAGAGTTCCATAAAACTTTTATAAGTTGACTTTCAAGACACATTGTAGCTGCTTACTGGTGACGACAGGGAGCAATATGGGAGGAAACAAACCTTTACTACCTTCACTTAACCCCTTAGTCAAGTACAGGGGAAATGCTGGGATCAAAACATGGAGCGTTATCCCCGGGCTTCACACAGGAAACTCATCCCAAAAGATATGTGATTAGATTTCTACAGATGTGAGGCTGTGACCGCTGAACACAGTTAACGGGTGCCTCAGCAGAAATCCAGATTCATCAGACGAGGCTATGTATTTCCAGTCTCCAACTGCTTTGGTGAGTCTGTGCTTGCTGCAGCCTTAGAGTTCTGTTCTTGGCTGACAGGAGTGGAACTTGCTGTGGTCTTCTGCTGTTGTAGCCTCAAGCTTCGACATTATTTCTCTGAGAATCTTCTCTGCTCGCCACAGTTATGACTTTATCTGAGTTACTGTAGCCTTTCTGTCAGCTCCGGTCTAGACATACTTCTCTGACCTCTCTTATCAACAAGCCCTTTCTGGCTGCTGAACTGACTCTCAGTGAATGTTTTTCATATTGAATAAATGTAGAGATCGGAGTGTGTGAAGATTCCAGGAGATCAGAGATTTCGTAAACACCCAGACCCACCTGCATGGCCCCAACAACCATGTCACACTGTGTCACTGAGATCACCTTTTTATCCTTGTTTTTATGTTTGATCTGATCATTAAATGAAGCGCTGACCTTTATCTGCATGATCTCATGTGTTATACTGCTGCCACATGATTGGCTGACTGGATGCTTTTATGAATAATCAGGAGTACAGGTGTTCGTATTAGGGCCTGACTGATTTATCTGTTTGTCGCCAAAAATTGGGCTATATAAATCTTTCAGACATATGCAGTATCTGCATTTATTTTAGCCGATATGTGGCAATGTGAAAACTTTTATTACACCTGTATTATTATTTTAAGTAAATAAAAATTTTATGATAAATGTAAAAGTCTAAAATACCAACGCTTAGTTAAATTTATTTGTCATCAGAAATGTAAAAAAGTACTATATATGTATATATACACATATATATATATATTATTTTTTATTATTTATTTTTTATCTGCAATGATTCTTTATTTTAACCACTGATATTGGTATTGGCCCCCAGAGATCCATATTGGTCTGATTCTAATACTAATAAAGTGCTAAGTACACATGCATTGAAGTAAGATACTTTAAATGGAAGAATTTCTGTAATTTAGATTTGTCACCTGTCCAACATCGCTCAGAAATTCCCAGAAAGAACCAATATGCAGTACATGTATAGTTTTCAACGGGATGTTGCTAAATATATAATTCAACTTGGCTGGTGGTTAGTATCAACATGGTTCCAAGTAGTTTAAAATGAAAATATTAAACACTCAACACGTTCAACTCTTTCTGTGACCTTTTTCTTCAAGCATCATTCCGAGAATCAAACATACCTTTTTCCCTAAGGACACTTCAGGAAGTTCTTTTAATTACTTTCTTTAGCCTTGGAGGTTATATGTGAACTCTGTCTCTGTTAAACTGCTGTCGCCTGCTCCACCCTCATGAATCTTAATGCCACTCTTATAAAAGGTGCTGAATCAAATCTCGACTGTCCCAGAGTGCGACTTTAAGTAGATGGTGGGATACTAATCTGAACACGCCTCTGGAAATTAGGTTAGAGAGAAGTGGCTTTTTAAATATGATCAAGCACAGTGATGCTGTGGGTGTATGCTTGAGGTTATCTGGAGGTGTGCAGAAGCTGGTCCAGGTTAAGCAGCGTGTTTTTGTGGAAAATGGGCCAGCAAGATAAATGGGGACACTGAAATGTATTTAATGAGGATGGAACTGACTGTGAGTTTTAGCCCCAACTTTTAAAGGGGATTCAAAGGAATAATCTTGCCGAGTTGTGATTAATACTTATATTTAGGACAGTTTAATGTTTCTGTTTTATTATGAAGTTTAAGTTTTGAGGTGAATGACAACAATAAGTCAATAAAAAATATATAGTTAAAGGGGTCAGGGTCAACTTTAAGAATAGGTCCCTTTTCTCCTTTAATAAGCATCAACTTTACACCTGAATAAAATACTTGTTTGTTAGCTATTGTTTCCCAATGACATCCTTTTGAATCTCACAGTGATAAAGAACAACTCTGCATGATGATCATCAAAAGAGACGGGGGCAGGAAAAGGCTAAATATAACTCCATTTCAGATCTGTTATTAACACCTGTTATACATCAGGTCCCCTTTAACATTGCTTCTCCATGATATGAGAGAGTCTCCAATCTCAAGCACATGAAAGATCTGAGTGAAGTCTTCAACATTTACATATCAGTCGAGTGCTGTTTAGTAAAGAGGAACAAAATCTACTAAAGAACTGTGTGTTTGGGATGAAGAGGAACAACGAGTACAGCAAAGGTTAATTTTGAATATCATAGCCTTGAGTTTGTCATTTTGTCCAGCACCATCTTGTTTTTTTTGCCTTTTTTTAAACCAGATGTAACCAAATTAGGAGGAGTGAGCCTGACGGACAGCTGAAAGACGCTGGACACCCAACTGCAGCTGTGAACCTGAACCAATAACAAAGTATCATTGCCACAATGCATGTGATACTTTATCTTCTATCTAGCTCTAAATGGGAGAATTATTTATAAAATTAACATCATGATGAATTGAAGAAGACTTAAAATTAGCGATTGAGACCATAAACTTCTCTCTGCTGGTCATATGAGAGAATACAGGCACCTCTCCAATGGCTTCGCTTTCTGGACCGAGTCTACGTCCATTTTAATGTTTGCTGTTGCACAGGGCTCTTTGGACAAGAGCTGGGAAAGAAAGAAATAATGATCTGTAAACTTATTTTTTTAAGCAACACTGACTGTGTTTTCCAGTAAGAAAATGTTAAACTGTGTCTAATCTCTGCTCTCAGCGCCTCATGATATCAAGTGACAGCAGATAAGAATCTGTCATGTGTAAAGTTGACTGGGAGGTGACTAAATCAGATGTGTAGTGGCCCATAAACACGACTGTCACACTCGAGTGAGCTCCATGTGATTGAAATGAGCTAATAGTTATTTAATGCGATGGTTAGTTAATGTGCTAATAGCTTTTAGTACAATATTTAAAACAATTAATAGACAAAAATAATGTTGACATTATTTGTTGTATGTAACTATGATTTAGACTCGACAGCTTAAACCACCGTCACACAAATGGCTTCATATCTGCAGTGCTGATGTTCGGTGAGACCTTTAACACTGAACATTGTTTTTCATCTAAAACATTAATGAAGCAACATGGAGCTGTTGAGTTCACAAGCTTTCGATGCCGTTATCGCTAAGATCTCACCTGCAGGACATTTGGGATACTAATGACAAGTGTTATGTAATTTATTTATTCTTATCTCTCAACATCTTACATATGACTAGGTCATATTTTTTATGTATTTTTGCAACAGTACATTTCACAATATAGAATGACACCATATAGATGCAAAAACATGAGAAACCACAATGTCATGATTGTTAGTAATGGTGTCTGCATACATGTACCTATGTTACTCATGAGTTTCTGTCTACCATTTACCTATAACATAATAGCGTTAAAACTAATATTGATAACAGTAATCCTAGATCTTTAGAAAATAGCAAAGCCTTTCTTGATGCAGAGTATAGAAAAAACTAAAAAAGCTTTGAAAAGTCTTCAATACGTTAAAACAAGAAGTCTAAAAGACTTTCAAGTTGGTCCTGGTCTTATTTCAATGCAAAATTAACCCTACTTCAGTCGTACTCTCTGGATTTATTATGAGTAATTATATAGCAGTATCAATAGATTGGAATGTCTCTGTATCTTGTAGTTCTTTCTTAGCAATCCAGATATTCCCACGATGTAATAAAATAAAAAACACCCCTGCAGCATTTATCTTTAATAATGGATGTGTAAGTTATTCTGGGACCCTGATATATCGTGCACACAACATCAAGTGTATGTCAGGAAGAATTTCTCTTTTTTATTTTTTTATTTATGGAATAAGGCAACGTTAAGAAATTCAACAATTAACTTCATCTTCTCTGTTCCGTTTCCTCAGCTCCAGTGTGTTAGCTTGGCAGAGCACTGTGGTAGAGTGCTGTAGTGCATGCTATGATGAGATTATTAGGGATGAGTGAAAAGGCGAGGTCAGAAGCAGGGCATTGTATGCAATAATCTCAGTTACATGCACCATCAGTATGGGAAATATGTGGGTTAGAAGCTCACCTAGTATGTGTGATAATGTGTGCGCTCGCAAGTGCGTGTGCGCATGTCTATGCTCGAGAGAGGGAGAGCGAGAGCGAGCGAGAGTGGGAGAGAGAGGCACACAGAATGCTGGATGCTGCAAACTCCCCTGTGGGCTAATAGATTCGAGATGACATGCTCTCTGCTTCCGTGCTGAATGTTCACTGAACTTTCTGGCAAAAGAGGCTGCCACTAAAGAGGGTTCAACCAGAGGTTAATATAAACAAACAGCAGAAAATGGAGAGCTGGGGATTATTAAACACAGCGATGACTGACAAATCCCTCATTGCTATTAACCCCTGGCCTCCACCTATGCCCCTTGCCAAAAATACAGTGTCTTCATATTGTTGTCTTGATGACCCTTCGTATGGAGCATCGGCTTTGCAGGTCAAATTTTCCTCGTTCTGAGCTGTGAAGTGACACAATTATAGTTTGGAAAATTACCAATTATCTTCACAGTAATCGTAGCTGCGTCTTGTCTAAATTACACCTATTTTTGTTGTATAGCTCAAAGGATTCTGTATAGTGGAGTTTGTTGTCTCACTTAAGTGTCAATGTCGTTAATATCCTAGAAAACCAATATGATGGCAGTTAATATGTTTTTCTGATACCCACAACTTTTTTCTTAAATCATCCCTCCTGATCCTTTGTATTATTTTACTTTGAGTAAAATACACATGTGCATGGTGTTTAAAAAGTGTGCTGCCCTCCAGTGGTTGTTTTCATACCTTGCTCATGTTGTCAGATTGCATGGCTGAGTATCATGGCAGGTGTACCTGGATAAACTCTGTCTCATGTCATGACGTCAATTTTCAGGTTTGCAGCACAGAAGTAAAACATGCATGGAAAAAATATGTAGCCGTGAGTATTGGGATTTTTATGTCTCATCTTTTGTTATGAAGTCATTAAACAACAGTATACCGTAAAGACTGGATTGAGAGTGCATGTTGTCCCTGCTGGGCCACAGAAATGTATCACTGCCAGCTCTAATGTGCCAATTTTGTGATGTCGGCCGTGCACTTGTTAACAGTGATTGTCATCTAATTAAGTTGTGGTTCGTCACGAGATAAGCGCGGGGAGTCCACTGAAGCATTCCCAAGATCAATAAAGATATTACAGTTTGGAGTAGAAATTGTCTTAGGGTCGCACAGGGCAGTTGAATTAATTAGTGTTGCATTCTACTATTCCCACTCGAACTTCCTGACCAAGCTGCACTGGGTTGGTTGCTTGCTACATCTCTAACTCTTATTTTATTAGCTTTTACTTGGCTTCATAAAAGGAATTCATCTACCATGCTTTTGTTTTTACACACAAACACACTCATTCTGCTAAAAATCAGACATATATTTTTCAGGGTTTCCCCACAGTATTCTGGGGGGGCTATGTTCTTTTGTCAAGTTTGGCCTACTTGTTTTTTCTTTCTTGCAACCGCTTTATAAATGTCCATCAACCAGTTCTGGAAAAAGCTTTTCTATCACTGCAGGGGGCCACACGGACAGACTGATGTCTGCCCTATTTGTTACAGTGATTTCAATCAGCAGACCTTGGTCAGGTAAAGAAAATGCCTTATTTTTTACTTTTCTTGGCTCAAAGAACATTTGTTGGGCTTAATACTCAAAATAAATTGTGTTCGTAGTTGCTGGCAGACTCATATTTGGTCTGAGAGGAGGCTTGTCAGGCTGGACTCTTTCTTATTGTACAGTGAATTTACAAAGACCAGAAAAACACTATTTATCCCAACAAATATCAGAAACTATAGATTATGCACAAAGGACGATGTCTAAGTTTAGTTTATTTGTTTAATTTAAAGGGGCCATGGACAACAACCGTTGAAACAGAGTTAGCTTCTAATTTCCATCTTTGATTACTGCAAGGACAGGATGATATAAAAGCCAATACAGTACAACAATATTACGATTATGAAAAAAATGTTTCATCACGTATAAATCATCACACAAAATTAACATGACATAGGCTCACTGATAAAACATGGCTCAAGACCAATCAATCATGTTATTGACTTTGGAACCATCTGCCATATTGAGCTGAATATGAACACATAATTACTCTGATTAACGCAAATATGTAACTTAACAATAAATGCATACATAATATCAGACATTGATTCTGTTCTTGGAGTCATATCTTCTTCAACATGACAACAACTCAAAAAGTTATTTTTGAGTTGTTGTCAACATGCCTGCATGTGATATAAGTCAAGGACAGAACTATGTTTGAAAAGTTTCTACACTTGAATGAAATGTATTAGTTAATGTGAGATGGGGAGAAGCTGAGGAGTTGTGATGTCAGTCCCTCCATACTACAGCCGTGTCCTGCAGAAGACATGTGACTGTGGGAACCCCGGGGTTCCTCACAGACTGCGCCTTGTGTCAGGGGAGCGGGCCAGGGGCTGAACTCAGGGGCTGAGCTCAGGCCACCTAACTGGGAGTCAAATCAGAGGCGCTCAGTTGGCACCTCATGCCTGACTGGCCCATGACCCTGAGGGGCGAGACCCATGTCTGGGTCACGTACAGTCCTGTGACCCACTTACCAACTGATGGGAGTGTGACATTAATGTTCTTATGAAGCAGCATCAACTCACCTTCAAATAACCGTTCTGCTGTTGGCTGTTTAACCTCTCGTCCCGTCAGAGGAGAGTCACAGAGGTGTCATAGGTTGGCTCCATAATTGCTGAGTGCTGCCTCTGAGTCCACTTCAGGATCATAAAGGTTGTCAAGAGCTTTCTCAAAATGTTAATTTGTTTTTCTAAAATGACAATAAACAACCTATAATAGTTTTTCAGGACATATTTCTCACGTCGATATTTCTTTTACGTTTAAAACCCCCCCTACGTCATATAACATGTAAATTGTCACCCTTCTGCATGTGATTGAATTTATGCTGGTAGAGTTAAACTGGACCCCATTTTAAGTGGAATTACATTTGTGTTGTGATCTGAGGCATATTCATCAGATCTGACATGCCATCTCTTACGGGTATCAAGAAGCAGACCGCGGGCTGCGGAGTGGTGGAGGGTCACTTGGAGCACATCACCTGCTTCCCTCGTCGTCATCCTCTTCCTTGCAGCTGCGAGGCACCACGGGGCCTGGTCTCTGCTCCGAGTGCCAACGCACACCATCCCCCCCTCTTTGCCCTCTTAATGGCCTTCACACTTGGCCGTCACTCCTCGGCTCACCTACAACACTTGATTGGATAACTGAATTTCCCAGTGCCGTGTTCACACGCTCCTGTTTTTCAAACCGATTACAGCAGCATTTTGTATTATTAGTCTAATAGGATTTAATGAAATTCATTTAATCTTTTAGTTTAATTTAGCATTTAGTTTTAATGTACACCTACTCATGGATGCCCAGTCGTATTAGTTTTGAAGTATAAGGTGGTACACGGGGATAACGTCGCTTATGGCTGAAAAAAATAGTGCACCTCTTAAGCTTAATTTGAGAAGACAGAATGAAACTGTGGTCTTTCCTTGTGAGATGGGGTCTATTAGATCACCGACATGCCGCACAGTATGTCATTGAGTCTGTTACAGTGGCAAACTGCCTCGTTACCCCTGTGTCTTGTTGTGCAGCCTGACCAATTACTTCTGATCTTAAGAGGACATGACATTTGTAGGTTTGCACTCTGAAACGACTGCACATGTTAAAAGATGCATCATGCCTTTTCCCTTGCAAATAATTTATAGCATTCGCCCCCCAGGGTTTACACTTTGAACTTCAAGGTACAAGCTTTAAATAAAGTCGTTATTGCTGTGCTTCTTAAAATGTCACCTTTTGGAATTTGTTACAACAAACCAAAACATTTGTGTATTCTTGGGGGAGAAATCCAACACGTTTAAACTCACATCATATGTTTTGATGTTTGTAGATTTCCACACAGACCATTTTGTTTTTCTCTTTTATCTGCAATCTGCCCTAAATATAGTCTTAGAATATTGCTGCCGTGAAACCTCGAACACATACTGTTACAACAGAAGCTCACAGGACTGAATAGAAAACACCACAGGGTAATGCAAATACCTTTTCTGATCTGTCAACAGCCCGCATATTTTCATCTTGTTTTATGCGGCTAACTGGTAATGGGTGATATGATATATTACATGTCATGCTTGTGTTATTAGGTGTACTGAAAGCCTCAGGTTTAGACATATTTTATGCTTATTCAGCCATTTGGATTGTTGCCTTTCGTATCCAAATTTGCTGTGATAGATTGTGAAAATGTGAAAAACAAGCGTCTATGCAGATCTGCTGCTCAATGATGTTTCCTTTCAGAAAAACGGCTGCATTCATTATGAAATCTCTAGAAAACATTCTTTATTTATATTTAAATTTTAGGCTATTTTATATATATTTCTTTAAATAACATGTATGTGCAATCATTTTAAATTAAAGAATAAGTACATTACAACTATATCCTATATTCTGTTCGGGCATTCACAACACTGAGTTAAACAGTCATAAGGTCATTGAATGTGTCAATTGGTTGTCATTTTACCAACGTTTAGCAGTGAAGTAAAACATTGTTCTAAATTGTTTGTATTACATATTTATAAAATAAACATTTATGATTTTACTCTTGATATTAACTTATTATTTACATTGCATTGATGTCATTTTTAGGGAGAGAGTGTTGCTCCCCTGCTCAATCACTAATTATTACTTGTGTGAACCAGGCATATAACTGTCCAACCTCCTCTGCAGCCTGCACGACAGATTATACACATAGAAAATCAGTGGTGGGTGAATTGGTGGGAGGCTGGTTGTAAACCCAGTCCTATTCCCTAATTCCCTTGCTGAATACACATGTTACCTCAATGGCAATTTGTCAAACACAACACTGAATGCTTGAAGAATCAAGTGCCCCCTGGTGGTGATGTAATGGACCAGAAAAATAGATTTTGATTGTTCAAATTGGATGTACTATTAGCCAAGGGCACTCTAAGTCCATTTGAGCATTAATTTGTGCAGGAGGAAACAACTTGTAATGTCATTTGTACAAGCCTCAAACAGCGTTTTATTTTGATAAATTATTTTATATCAGCCAGATGGAGAACAGGAAAATATTTTTATATGCAGTATTATTATTGAATTTGCTGAGACATGGCACAGAGGTTTGTTTAGGCAGCTATGCTTTTTTTATCGCAATGATTCAGCCCCTCCACTGTCTTAGATTCAAACTGTCAAGTCTTATCATGGGTGAGTAACCCACTGCCTCTCGCGCACACAAACAAACACATGAGCGACATCAACAAATAAACAAGGGACACGAGTGTCCGGCCAGATGGTTTTTAGGCTTTGTTTTTCTGTGGGGAGGTCACTGAATGAAAGAGAGCCAGAGCAGGGCATTTAATCCCATCAGCAGAACTGCATTCCCATAATGAGAAATTAATAACATGAGCATGCTTTCAGATTAAACAGAGCAGTTAGGACCATTAGATCGTTTTCATTGCTGGCATTAGGGCAGCAGATCAGTTTTTTTCTTGTATAATCCAACAAAGTAGGTCAGTGTCTATTGAGTATTAGTGCTGTGGCTGTGATCCTGTTGTTTCAGCTCCAGGACATGGAATTAACCCCAGAGACGGCTAAACTGCACAGGGCAGAGGTTGTTGGAAGGGTAGGTTGGGTTGGGACATCAGGCACCCCTGGACATGGGTGTAAACTGTGGGTAGTGATTCTAAACCTCTAACAGGTCCTGACACTCAGCTCCTCCTTATTCTAGGAGCATGAAAATGTGTGTGTGTTTGTCCACGCAGCATCAAATAACTGACTTGATACTGTGCTCTACACATACTGACCCTCACTTACCCACTAAATCTGCATTATAGTAAGCTCCACTAAATTACATTACACTTTCGCTTTGGTGCTTTGTTTAGTTCGGCAAAAATAGAATAAAACTTAAGGCAAATCACCACATTTTACTATAATATAAAATTACTATTATTATTATTTTGTATTATTTCTTAGAAAATATATGTTCTTGGTGTCTAAACACAGTCATCTGCAATTTAAAGACAGTTTAGCAATCCTTTATTTAGCCTTGTTGTCTTGACAACTTTCTCCTGAGTGAATGTTGTAATTTTACATCAATCTTAACACTACAAATCTGAGCTACAGCAATTATGAGTTATACCTCCTAACTGTGCTTACACAATGCATAAGCAACACATCAACATATATTGTACTTTTGTTATATTGCTATTGATGAAAATTATATTGCGATAACTATTGATATTGTTTTATCGCCCAGTCTAAAGTTGTCAGATGAAAAACAGTAGTTCCGGTAACCAGCATATGTGCACAGTTTTTCTTTTTTGCTGCATGCACCCGCATCGCTCGAATAGGGTCCAACAAATCAGTGATCCCATCCCACAGCTGCCCGGCGAGTAATAATCTGTGAACAAACAGAAGGCCCGTTTAAGATCAGTGTCCTTAATAACCACACCCAAGACCTCACACCCAATGAGATGATGAGGGGGAGTCACAGATCACGCCAGATTAGTGCAACTTGTTTTGCTTTGGCAGTTGAAGCCCCCCCCATCCAATGGCCCCCACCAAACCCACCCACATACACACACACACACACGCACAACACACCACACACAGAGCCAGCCTGTCACAGCTGCCCCCCTCTTAATGTGGCAGCAAGAATATTTTGACAGATAAAGAATGAGTGGCAGGAGAACACAGCATAACTCCTGTCATATAGTGTAGTGATGAGTGTTGGATATGGCAGCTGGACCATGGAGAAGCAGCCCCGTTTTTTTATTGAAGGCAAAACTGGTACAGTCTAAAGAGGAAATGACAAATTAGTCGTGTGTGTGTGTGTGTGTGTGTGTGAGAGAGTGTGTGTGGCATCAGATATGTGACTGATGTGCCATAGCTCAGGCTTCAGTCGCTACACAAATGCTAAAAATACATACATAACATACATGGGATTTGACTTGTTTAAAAAGTGCTGGGAATTTGTTCTCGGAAATTCAGATAATAAGAAAAGATAGCGTTTTCATTAAAGTCCCCCAAAAAAATCTGTGTTTACAGTTTACTGCAGAAATGTTGCTACATGTAAGTGTTTCCCACCGTGAGACACATTTTCAAAGATTCATGAAACAACATCATATCCCTGACAATGGTTGACAACCATTTGGGCACAGAACGCAATGAAGCAGTGAGGCTTGGCTTCTTCCTCTCTCTTGCTCGTACAATCACAGAAGAACCTATAGCCAATGGTGGCGCTTGTGAAACAATCTATGATGCCATTAAAAGTGACAGCAGCTGCTCTGTCTGTCCTTGTGCACGGTATCAGTAATTCCCTGTGCCACTTCTTAAAGAGCCAGGTCACTTTTTTACCTCCCTTGACCCCGGTGCCCCCTTTGGGTGACATGATCACCTGACATTACGAATGCTTCTGGGAATCCCGAAAATAGACAGCAGCAGAGCAAATCCCTCAGATTATTATTTTTTTTCTGCCTTGCTGTTAGCACATCCATGTTTCGTGCCGCCAGCCCATTATATCTGGTGACGAACTCACTTAGGATGGCTTGACCTGAATTGCCCTATTGCCGTGAATTCCGGCTAAAGTTTTGCCGGGTTGAATCCCAAGTGAACTGCGCTGTGTTGTTAGTGTGACCTAAATAGGGCAGTTTGGCACATTTACCTCAGTTGCCCCACACAGAGACTGGAGAGAGTGCAGAGGAGACAAGGGGTTGAGACAGGAGGAGACGCAGTGAAAGGGAGAGAGTGGGCTCAACAGAGTGTGAGAGCACGCACATGCATACAGTAAGGGAAACGCTGTGGGGAGGTAATGTGAGGATACGTTTCACAATATTGTTTTGAAATTACATGTCACAAATACAGCAGCACTTGAAAGTTTTTGGTTTTGGGTAAAGATGCGTGTCACAGCTCATAACGTCAGAGCAAATTGTTCATTCAGACGCACGCCACGTATTTACGACTGTTGACTCTGCAGCTGATGGGTAATGGACTGTTGTCAAAGGTCTGGCTGTAATAACTCATTTGATAAAAGAGGTGCTATTGTGTGAGTGCAAAGTGCGGATCGATAACATGGTCGAAGAAATCACACGTGTGGTGGTTTCCTGTATAGATCTATTTATGTACATTATGGAGCTAATAAGTAAGATTAATTCTAAATGTTGTAGCAGACATAATTTATGCTGTACAACTTGTGAGACAAGAAGAGGTCACTGATGCTTTGACCTCAAAGGGCAGTTTGTAAGCACTAAATAAGGGTAAGAGTACAACCAAATATAAAATGTGTATAATTTTAAGGAAAACATAATTTTATCTTATATACTCTTAATATTAGTTAATAGTTTGAAAGATGGGAGGAAGAAATAATAAAGAGTGTGACAGATTTATTTATTTAATGAATGATTTGAAGGTAAAAAACTAACGTTTGAAACATGTTGTATGAGTGGCTTTTTGTGTGTGCTTGTGGGTAAATGGGATTAGGCACAGCTTGATATTAATAATCACACTCTTTATTATATTAGTTTTTATATTGGCTGGGACAGAACAAACAATAGCTACCGACGCAGGGCTGAAAATTTGTTTTGAAATCTGTTCTTCTTGACACATTGAAAAAAAAAGACCCAGCTGAGGCGAATCTTTTATTCACCATGATTGGGTGAAAATTATAAAGCCTATTCCAATAATTTTTTATAAAAAATTACCATAAATGTTTAGGAAAGTTTCAGGCTCATTTATGTTGAAGTTTATATATCATCACAGGGAAGATAAGTCATGGCATATCAGACTTGAAGTATTTAAAAAATGTCCTGCCACCCTAAGTTTGAAGAGGAGATTATTTGGACTCTGACAGATATGCAGACACACAAGGCCCTTTAGGATCAGCAGGTTTGTTTAGATTTCCTCAGAAAACTAGCTGTTTGGGATTTGTGTGTGAGTTAATTGCTCTGCTGGTTAAGCTCTCAGCCACTCAGGTCAGTGACCTTAGCTTCAGATTATCTTTTGCTGTGCTCTTTGAGAAATGTAGCAGGTGACAGACAATACAGCAACTTCCCTAAGACATAGGACAACAAGGATAACTCTTAAATCTGCGATAGCATGTTTACCTCTGAACTTCTGAAATGTTAAACTTTAAATTTATATTCATTTAATACTATTAAAGTTGATTATATTGATCCTGGTCACTTGAACATGTGTTTACAATGTAAAACACATGCTCTTTAGTTCTGCAAGGTGCTGGTTGTAAAAATTATATTTTTATAAAGGGGGGTGGATCCAAAACATAGCATGGATCACATGGTTCGCTTCATCCTGTAGAGGGCAGTGACGACACATGGCACAGTGTAACCCGGGGTTCTATCCTTTCCTTTCAAAGCTGCAAGTGTTGTGTTCTCCAGGCATTTCATCCTAACAGAAACATAGCACGTACAGTACATACAATTATAGTGATATGTAATAAACAAAACCTATATATAGCCAATGATTGGCAGCATAAAACTGACCATGTCAATCCTGTTAAATGCCTGAAAAAATATATATTACAGGATTATAGAGTTTGTTATTTTATAAAACTACAGTTTTACAATCTAGTAATGTATTTAAGATATATTAGCAGTACTGCTCTAGACCCCAGATATTCAGGAAGTAGTTTATTTTAATTCAGCTGTCCAGTTCCTACAAGTTTAAAGATAAATCACAAGGCCAGGGTTTTTAGTTTCACAAGAAATCGTATATGTTTACCCAACTTTTAAAGTAGTACCCCAGTGATTTAGTATTTCACGTCAATAAACATGCAGAGGCCCAAATCCTGACTTTTGGTTTTATTAGACCACACGTGTCTGGTTAAATCTTCATGTGCTATAAATCCACTGCTTTGTGGGGCTTTAACCTTAATTTAAAGTTTGAAGCTAACTTTGAAATAACCCAGATGGTGATACTCCCTACTTGTGATGAGTAAACTGATCTTTATATGTTCAGTTCATTGGTCCTTTAGAGCTAAAATAACTCCTTATTGTCTGATCTAGAAAATACCCCGTGGTCGTTTTTGATTTGAAATCTAGAGAATCTCTGTGTAAACATATTGAAGTTTCACACTCTTCACCAGACATTTGTTTGCTTCAGCTCTGCCTTGGTTTTTGTTGGAGTTGGTGTGTGCTGTTAAAACCCGTTCATAAGGGGTCCAAAAGTCATTCAGACTCCGTACTATCAGTCTTTCTCAAAACGTAATAATTGGTGTACCTCTCTGGAGAAAATGTGATTAATTATTTAAAATTATTAGAACTGATAACTGGAGTTTTCCCACCTTTCCTTTTTCTAGGAGTCATTTGTTGTTACTTTATGATCTTTGTTGTCTTCTTATTTCTTCTAGATCTCAGCTCCATGCACACGTTTTGATGAACAAATCCTGCTTCAGGAAAATATATTCATGTCATCACTGGTACCATATAAATTCTTATTACATTGAGCTGTCACATACTTTATTAGTCTTAGGAAATTCCTTTTATCTTAATAATTCCCCCATAATTAATAATGGGTAGTGTATGAAGAACCATCAAGGGGAAAAAAAGGGTTGAGATGTGATGTTAGCCTGAGTCCAAGACACTTTTTCCATCAATAGTCTTTTCCCCTCCATCTTCCAAACCACGGTCCACATCCTCCAAACTCACACTATATTTAGTCCTCCTACAGTCGCTGTATAAATATCTGGCCTCAGTAGGCACTGCACATATGAAGGCGAACACACTATCGTACTTATCAGTGCACTGCGCTTGGCACTTATGTCATGTGATTATTACATGCCACTCTGAGACAGAAGGCCCCGGGATCAAATCCTCCTTGGTGCTTTAGACCGTCCGTGTGCAGATTCTCATCCAGCATAATGTGGGGGATTAGGGGAGTAATGCCTGTGATGGCACATCAGTGGCACATGGTCCATATTGCTTCCTGACCTGCCTGTGTTTTGAAGAGGTAATTGAGGCAGATGAATCAACTGAAAAACATGAGACAGAAGTTGCACAAGTACAGGGTTTACAGTATTCCATGGTAAACTTGCTGCTATTCTGTTAGCCAGTTTGTTTAATCTACCGTGGAAGATTACTTTGCCATTTACTTCATCATATATTGATCCACCCTATTCCTTTTGCTTCTGTTGGTTCATGTGTTTAATTTAGAGCCAGACATATTTATCTGGCGGTTGAGAATAAAAGCCATTGATAGACATATCTATGTTTATGTTTTTCTATATACACTGATACGAAAACTTTTATATTAAAGAATAAACAATGAAGTAAAATAAGTGCATTATGTTTAAATTTGACAGGAAATAAATATTTTTAGTCTTTCTTTTAATTTATAGTGATGTATAAATGTAAATATCAAGGCTTTGTTAGATTTTTTAGTCATGAGGATTTGATAACAACATTTTAGGAATAATTGCCAATTATTTAAATATATATTTCAACCGATATATCGGTATTGGACATGTTTTAATCTTTAGTTCCTTCATCGACATCGGCCGCTTTAAAAACCACATCGTTTAGACTGTAGTTCAAATCTTTCAGTTCTGATTCATTTTCTTACAAAATTGCATTCTGTTCATCACGTCTTCCTCCATTAACCTGGATATCATCGCTGTGGAAAGGGAGCATGTCTTATGTCACATTATAAGAAGTTGAGAGTAAAAGATATAGGAGACACGGCTGGGTCATCACGGCAATCTTCCAAACAGCTTATAAACACTGTTTTACAATTGATAAACAACCGCGCCTGTAATTAATATTGTACATTCATGGTAAAAGGCATTCTGCATAATTACTCCACTGTCTCTTCCAGAAATATGCACATTCAGTGTTATTATAAAGCACACCAGTATATCATATTAAGTCATAAATAATGTGCCAGTAGAATTAATTAATTTTATACACACCCCCTCTCCCTTGTGTGGTACTTTACATTTAACTATGTCAGCAGTTATTGATGCACTCTTTTAAACCATGACATTTAACATGCTTTTTTTTAAAAGGAGCTGTTTGGTGAGGTGCTGATGGTGTTTGTGAAATTTTCTTGGAGATAACTAAAGGAGATAGGGTTAAGTAGATTTAAACTGTATTTTCCGCAGTTATGGCCCAGAAAACCTTCATAGTTTCTGTTCACAATCATATCAGATAACTATGACTTATATGTGTCTAGCTGCTCAAAGAAGGGATGTTTGTATTTGCCGCCTCCAAACCTCAATCAGCTAATTAGCCAATTAACCCAACCAAAGAAATGAAATTGTTAATGATGGCTGATGTATAAGATGGGAACAAATCCATAGTCCTGATGTGAATATAAGGCTTCAACATTGTGAAATTGCCTAATCACAAGGCTATTTTCAACAGTTATGTGTCCTTAGCACAATGCTAGTTTTGTGTTCGCCCTGGCTCTTTACACATTGTGGCAGCAATATGTGACCATCACGATGAGGATAAACACTTGTCATGGTTAAGCATTTTACCTTGAAACCAGAACTCTGCATTTTTTTGTCCCCTATTTGTCACATTGAAGTAATTCCACAGAAATATTGCACCTCCAGTGATTGTCAAAGTGTCCTTGAGCAAGACACTGAACCTTTAACTCCTCCTGCTGTTGCGTCATCATTGTGTGATTGTGTGAATGAGACATTCAAAGCATTTTGAGTGGTCGACAGACAAGAATAGCTCAATATAACTGCAGTCCATTTACCACTTACTGCCAGTGTGGACAGGAGCAACGATGACTGCCACCAATAACTCCCAACGTTCCCATTGTGTGGACATGGACGAGAAAGATCCAAACCTATCTCTGACACCTTAATTAGTTACAGCGCAAATCTGCTAGGAGGAAAAATTGCAACGGCAAAAACTAATTTTACCATTGTTATTAGATATAAAATAGCAAAACAGTGTTGAGTTATGTTTATGCTGTTGTACTATGAAAAAATAACACTGTAGTCATTTGCATTATGCTGACTTTAGTACGATAATACAAGAGTTTAAAATGTGTACCCTTCCCATATAATAGACTGGATCCAATTATATGGGATTTGGTGTTTTTTTTTAAATCCTGGTTTTAATTCTGCTACAGCATAAAGCACCCTGAATCATATTATAATCCATCCTTGCATCCATCCGTCCATGAATCTATCCATTCATCCATGCATGTATGCCATTGGCTGAATATAAGAATGGAAGACATGGCAACTCTCCAACAGTGAAGCGCCTCAATCTCCCCCCTGGTGGTTGGCCGCAGAATACCATACAGTAAATACTCAATCTCCTCCTTGTTAGTGGGCGAGACATTGAACAACTTAAAGACAGTAACTCATGATAACTTGGATGCATGTATCAACTGGACCTCAATTCCGCTGATCCATCCCCCAGTTGTAACTGTGCAGACTCTGGCTCCAAAATCTTAAAGTGGCAGATCATATCTGGGATATTTAAGCGTAATTTCTTTATAGGAGGAGGTTGTGGAGATGCATATTTTTATACAGATCCATCCATTATCCATACCGCTAATGGTTTGAGTGTCGTGGGGGAGCTTTGAGCCAATCCCGGCTGAAATAAGGATAGAGGTGGGGTAAACCCTGGACACGAGCATATGGCATATATACACAGACACACAACCATTCACACTCAGTTTTACACCAACGGTCAATTTTAGTCCAGTAAACCTGAGCTGCATGCCTTCAGACTGTCGGAGGAAGCTTGAGTTCCCAGAGAAATGAGGAATGCTCATACAAACACAACATAAACAACATGAAATAGACCTTGATTAATATCCATTTACATTTTTACTCAGCAAACTTACATAAACCCATATAAGAAAAACAAACTAGTATGTGCAGCAGAATGTATTCCAGCATTTCTTGGTGCAGTTGGCAATGTTTGACATTTGATTTTATTTTATACATAAGTCAACTGTGATTTAACTGCCACAATCTAAACCAGAACGCCTGACACAAAATGTGACCTGTTCAGTGGGGATCACATCCACAATACATGCAAAATATATTCATTTATTTCATCCTCTTTTGATCTGAAAGTGCACCACGTATGTGTCTGTCTAACCAGATTGTAAACACATTAATGAACTCGTGTTTTTCTGGGGTTATAGTTGGATACACTCTAACAGCATGTCCTTGGATTTCTTACATATTGTTTCAGATTAATATGTCTGAATATGAGGGCAGTGCAGAACATATGACAGCACTTTTGTAGTTCCTCTCCTCTTGTCAGGTTTCCTTTTTTTTGATAAATACGAGATGTTGTCTTTGATGGCTGCTCAACAAAGAGAGAGCTGTCTTCAGCTGTAACCTCTCTGCACCAGAATCTGGAACATGACACATGTCAGGCTGTGATAAATGGTGCAGAGTCTCAGTAATTTCACCAGGAATGCCCTTGAGATGCCCAAAACCCCAATCGCAAACGCTATTGTTGAATTAAACCATAAAAAGAAATCCTTCCCCCTTGACATGATAGGAAGCTTGCAGAAAATGGAGAATTTGTACACCTGCCTGCATTTAAGAGAACATCGAAGTGCAAGGCATTATATGTAAGCTATTATTATACAGGCTTGTAATGTTAAAGCTATAAAGATAATGGATTTATTATATTCTTAAATAATGTAAAATGTGATGTACTTTACATAAATACTTTGTAAATAGAGCTAAATATATATCTCATGGAAGCATTTTATGTTCAGTGCCTACTCGAGAGTAAAATGAGAATTTACTTATATATTAACTTTACAATAATTACTGTAAGCCAATAAGAGCTTTGCTTATTTATTTGCATCTCTCCACACATGTCAGATATGAACGGTGATTCAATTCAGGTAATCTAACCACTGATAGAGGTAGATGTGAAACACAAGCCAATCTTGGTGGATACTTTCTGTTTCATTTCACTTATCAAAATTAGAATACATGCATCATATGTTTTTACAGTTAGATATCAAAACAGGAAGCTGCAAATATGATCCCAAATACAAGTAATCAAATCATAGCAGGGGGACCTGTGCCTGTTTGTGTAGCAGCTTCCCACTTGACCTATCTGCTTCGGGCCAGAGAGTTTAATATTATTATATAGGTTATTGCTACCTTAGGAAATTATGCAATAACCACAACATTCATCACATCAGGCACATATAGATTCATTTTAGACCCCCTGACAACACTGGACACCTCAAGGGCATATTTGGCTGACTTGTCATGTGACTTTAAAGTTAAAGGTAACACACTACACTCTTGTGACTGATTGACCTCGCCAACAGCAATAACTGGATATCTGTTGTTTTTTTGATTTCATAACATTTCAATTAATGTTGGAAATATAATGTTGAGCCTGGTTGTTGGGGACCAATGCAGATATCAATGTTATGGCGTAAATAGTTATTCCAATATTTCGGACATATGTTTAAACAATGGTAATGATTCCTAACATGACATTTTCCCACCCTTTTGAGAAAGAAATGTTTATGTTACTTGATATCTAACAGTTTGATCATAATCATTATGATTAATAACACAAATGTAACCGAATATAGATCTTAGAAAATATAATGTAAACAGATATACACATGTTTTCTGCATTGTAAGCATCTTTGTAAACATTTTATTGATCAAACAAATAAGTAATAGTAACAATAACAAACTACAATTTGCTATGGAAAAACTACACAATGACATAGTCAAAGCATTTTTATGCAGATGTAATATACAAATATAACATTTCATATAATTTATACATAGATGCAGCAGCCATACAGTGTTTGAATAAACTAAACTGTATCTGTTCAACTACATCCTCTTCTATGAACAACCGTCCTTGAAATAAAGACTACAATTTCTGTAAACTACTTAGCATTAATAATGTACATGAAAAATAGGCCATGACAAATAGTTTCTAGACCCTATTCCCTGCGGAGGCTTATCTGTAAAAGTGATACAAAGAAGCAGAGCAGACTTACTGTCAGTGGAATTCTCTCTCGGTCTAACTGAGTGTGAGTGTGCGGTGATTTACCCGGCGATTAATCCAAAAACTGTGGCTAAACTACCCTCTGTGATATCCTCTCCATCCTATGACAAATAGAGCAGTAGAATCTTAATTAGGAGCCAACGCGCTGCAGATGTATTAGAGTAGCGATGGGAAAACAGATGAGGCCATCGCACCACGCAGCGGGGCGCTGAGGAGTCTGGTCCCCCATCGCTGTAACCTATCCATAATGCCACGAGTGTGCCACATGCCTCTGCTGTCATCTGCACAGTGCCACCGGGCCCCCAGGGGCCAGGGAGGTCCTCACTATCCCGCACCAGACTTCAGCCTGTCACTGCTGCACGTTGGCTCATTGACTCATTTAGAAAACCTTCACTGTCATATTGACCCTAAAATCCAATTTTCTATGTCCTGTTAGATAATAAAGATCGTCAACTAATGTTTATAAGATGATCAAAAATTTAGTTAGGATTTACTGGTTTAGCAAATTTCTTTACAGTAAAGTTAACTGGATCTTTAGAGTAAGTAGATGTGAACTGGATGTAATAAATCATGCAGCCATATCTGCACCGCTTTGCCCTGTGTCTTGGCCCCGGGACTGCTTGTTTTTTAATTTATTTTATCTATTCCTTAGCCTCCATGTTGGTCATAGAGGTTCCCTTTGGAGAAATAGCCATAGTATGTCAGTGTCTGTTCAGCTGGCTGCCTTCAATTTTATACCTGCGAAGTTTCAATCTAGGCCTCCCTGCGTCCTTTAACATTCGGTGCCCGCGCTAGCACCCTCCCCCAACTTCTTCTCCCCCCTTTTCCAGGATTACTGGTAGAGACTGCACTTGTGCTGTTATTTTCAACCTTGGTGGACAGGGGCTCGGGTATGTATTCTGAAAATACTTCAAAGAAAAGCAAAAAGAGAGCAATTTTCTGCTTGAATATCCCTCTGACTAAATCCATTGATCATCCTTGGGGTTCCTGAGAGAGAGGGAGTGAGATGGAGAGGCGTGTTTTATCCTCTAATAACTCCTACCTTCACCCCTTCCTGCCTCTCTGTTGTTGTGTTGTTGTTTGTCGCACTTCTGCACTATTCCTTGGAGAGCTGCTGAGATTGAAGTTATTTTATGCTTCGGCTCCCCGGGCCCCAATTTGAAAACTCTTGTGTGTCAGTTTTCACACACTCCTGTCATATGGCAAGGAGCACTGCGGAATTTTGCCATTTACTTTTTTTCTGTGAAAGCATCTTGTGCGTGATTCTGCGTTTAGTTACAAATAAGTCAAGGAAGGAAGACTAGTTAAAGTCCATTGAGATTTTTTTTGTAAGACTTTCCATTTTCTGAGTGTATCATCCAAATAGGAGGCATTTTGATTTCCTCTGTCTGTTAGCCAGTGCACACCAAGAAGCAGTTCAATAAAGCCAAATTCTCAGTCTGAGCTGTTGACCATCGAGAAGCTATGGCTGTAGCAGTTTGAGATTAAGTACAACGCTCAAGAAAGATTCAGGGGCGGTGATGAGGGAATGTGACCACTGCTGCGCTCGTACTTTCTCCACCCAGGTTCATCCAGCTGATCGAACAGGATACTTTCTGATCACAAGCCTGCTCGTTTAACCTTTCAGCTGAAAATTGTATGTTTAGTATCAGCATAGCCACAACGGTCTGGGAGAATTTATTAGGACTCAATTTAGTCAACCGCTTACATCTGCATGTCTTCTTTTTCTAAAATGTATTTATTTCTATGCAGCTTTTTGTTATACCTGTACTTTGTGGACCATACTGACTGCCCTAATATTCTAACACACACAGACGCTGTCTCTAAGTTAAGCTGCATCAGCCTGCAATCTGTTCTTTATTCAGATATTAGTGTGTCGCAATTATTTAACCACCATCTGACTGCTGACGTTTTTTAATCATTGAGTTTTGATTAAAGATACTTTGATAAATTCATAATGATTGTGAAAATCTAATAGCATTTCTAAATGGCTTGATATGTATTTATAGCTGTATGAGCATGGCTGCCAATTCAAAAAAGGAGATCACTTTTGTTGATGTAAAAAGTATTTTTCATGTTTTAATAGATATTTTCATGTCATTCAAATGTTAAACATCAAGACGTTTATCTTCATAGGCTAGATAACCATTCAAGATATAATGTGCAATAATTTCAAGACGAATGCTATATTGTTTAAACAGATTTTTGTTATACAGGAAAAGGCTGTAGTTCTAATAAACTTTTCACATGATTAAATTTCACAGATCATTTTTTTCTTGTTCTGGCACGGCAGCAATACATTGCTGAATATTTCCTATTAAAGATCAAACTTTTGTAAGCCGTTGCGTCCGGGGTTATTGAAATAACTTGTTTTGTCCAGCTGTGCTAAATGGATTTGGCCGGTCTTGAGTTGAAAAAGAGCTATCTTCTAAACATCTGAATATATAACAAAAAGACGCTTCTGATCCTTATCTTTCCCCACTTGTTTTGTTTCTTGGTATGTGATTATATGTATGCACTCTGTGTTGTCTGTAAGGTCTTGCGGTCAAGGTGGCGGTGGATGCCTGGGTCACAGGCGGGCTATATCTAATATTGTTGCGGCGGCAGAGGCATCTTTCAGACACCTCTCCTCACCTGCCAGCGTCCTCCATCTCAAGCAGACTCAATAAACTGCGGCTAATTGGCGGCTGATGACAGACAAGCCAGGACCAATTTACTGCAGTTTGAAGACAACCCATTCACAACCTCTGTGGCCTGGGTGAGTCCTGATGTTAGAGCACTGCTTTCACTCACCCCTATGCAGACATTTGGCTTGTTGTGTCTCTGCGGTGTGATGGAACGTTGAAACGACCCATAACTGATTCATTATTGTTTTTAAAGACAAGTAGATTAGTCCTACTACTGGTCATATCTGTCTGGGCAATTTGGGACATTTAGCTCAAATCAAAGAGAATAACAGAATATGAATTTAAAATACAGTTACACATTTATATAAACAGTATGTTTGTCAGTGGATGTAGGATTGTAGGTGCCATGGATCAGAGCATTTGAGCTGTAGACCTAATGTCAAATTGCATAATAGGCATATTGAACCACAAATCGACCATTATCATTTATGCTGTGGCATAAACTTAAGTTTTCTACTGCTCGATTGCTAAAGCCCAAGTCTTGACATTTGTGATGTACTCTGCCAAGAACATTAAGTATCCGAAAGTGATAAAGCTTCAATTTGCTAGACCATTAGACTAATTACTGCAATAATTAAGTAACTACTTGATTAGAACTAATGGGTACCTAATTATCCAGGAAGAAAGGATCAGGTGGTAATTAATAGAGTCAAGCTGATGTCTTCTGACTTACCAACGCCGATTACCAAACATGAGGGACTGAGACTGGTGAGAACAAAAAAAAAGGAAATGAAAATAGGAAATGCCATTTGTGTGTTTACCTAGCCCCCCATAGCTAAGGCAAACAGTTTGTTAGTATAACATCACATGGGTGGATTGTTAATGATTGTTAATGGAACAGGAAAATTACACATCAATACATTATACAGGATGATTAGCCTGCATCTACTTTCTTATTCATCCTCGAGCAGAGGTTGATCTCAATAGTATTGATAGTGATTACGGAGATAAGGAAGTATTACACAGTACTTGACATAAGTTCTTTGGATGGATGGATGGGCATTTTAGTTATTTACAAGCATAATTTTGTGTGTCTGTGTGCGTGTGGGTGTGTGTATGCGTGTGCATGTGTGTAGCGCCAGGACTACACATCTTGAGCTACACATGACAGAAAAAATAAGTAATGGTTTAAACTTGATTTTTAATCACATTTCACAATGGACTCTCTCACAGACACATAAAGATGAATTGAGACAAATCTAAAATTTATAGAATTCTACGATTTGCATAAAGTGTATTATCTAAACATATAAGTGGAAAGTAGGAGTATTGAAAAGGTCATTAAAATGTAAGAATATAGAATGCAGAATATGGACATGATCAATCCATCAATCTGATACTTAATGTATAATTGTTGTAAGATGGGCAGCAGTCAAGCCTAGTCTACATATAATATGCATGACTGTGAATGGAAGTTAAGGTGAAGGCTGACACTTCCTGATGTATAGTTCTTTTTTATATTAATGTTTGAATAATATGTGCCTGGAGGGTGGGCTATAAATTAAAATGTAGAATTGAGATATACATTTTTATGAGTCATCCTCATCTATTTCCATTATGTATTTAAAAATGAAAGAATCACAGTTATTTAGATTTAACAGATAATCCCACTCTGCATTCCTTTAAGCAAACTGATCCTAGGGTAAAGGTGCATTCATGGAAACTTCAATTGAAATGGTGTGAATGAAAACAATCTATATATTATTTAGAGCCGAAACTATTATTGAATTAATTGATTAGTCGATAAACTATGGAATATAATTTTTAATCTTGTCCTCAAAGGAGAGATTTTTATGTATTTTATTGTGAAATGATTATCTCCGGTTTTTAGACTTTTGGTTTCGGGGTGTTGGAAGATGCAACTTGGACTCTGCTAAGTTGTGATGGGCATTTTAATAAGTAAACCAAACCAATAATAGATGAATCAAAGAACTTGAATAACTGAATTGTTGATAGCTCCAGACCTTCATTCTTTACTTCACGTGTGAAAGCTCTGCAACCAGGTTACTACAGTTTTTTTTAGATCAGATAATGACATAGAGCTTTGTGTGGATGTCCCACAACCTGTCTGTTGAGGAAAACTCTATTTTAAAACCTTCTGTCACTGCAGTGTGGGAATCACCCAGAGAGCTAGTGTGAGTGCGATTACAAATACAAGGACAGAGAAGGATAAGGTGGGGGGTCTCCAGCTGACGGCTCCTGTGAGAGGGTTTTTTAACAAGATGAGCAGGGAGGCCAGAGTTACTGTACCTGAGTTTGCTTCCTCTTCATATTCCTGTGAGAAGATGCTGTTTTATCTGGACGCAGGGTAAAAATAGCATATGTTTTGTGTGTGCTTCTGTCACGGTGTTGTATTTGGAAAGCAGGGGCTCATATAACCGGAAACAGTGGTGTCAATTAATCAGGTGTTTATAGGCCGTGCTCCATACAAGACATCAAAGTTTACTACTCTCAGCAGAGTTGGCTATTTGAAACCAGGGCTCTCTGTAGATTTGTGTTTTTATTCAAGTGTCTTACATACTGAAACTTTATTTCCTTTATCTACACACCACAAATGCATAATACATTGACTTGTCCGTGAGTATGTGAGATCATATCAGACTACATGTAATAAAAGAACACTAACACTATAACTCTATCTCATCCACTCCTCTCCCTGTGCTCCAAGGCTGCACTGAATTGATAGGCAGTCTAATCATCTGCTTGGAGCTGATGTGATGTAAATGAAAGTAATTAGGGAAGTGTCAAACATAATTAATAAAACAGGTTTAAGTTGTGAAAACACTTGTCAGCGGAATGAATGAAGATTTCGCCTCTTGTCTCCCTAACGCTGCCCTCCCTTTTTGCTGCTGTTCAATTAGGTCACAGATTGCTCCTAAGTTACCGCTCCCCTCTCACTTTCCCTGAAACCCTCCATCTCTTGTTCTCACAGCCTCTCCAATTCTGTGCATGGAGACCTGGGAGGAAGGAGGGGGGAGCCACCATCCTGTGGAAGGGAAATAAATTTGCCTGTCCATCCACCGCCTGGATGAAATTAATTGCAGACTCCTCATGCTGTCTGGGTACAACTGGGGCATTAACATAAGCAATTTGCGTCCAACTTCTTCTGCCGGCTGTTTAATAGAGCATCGGACCTGGCCGATAAGGCTTAAGGTCCCTGACGCATTAGCATTTTCATAATATCAAAATATTATAGCACCATGATTTTCTAAAGCCCATTCATTATTGATAAGAACAAAAGGTTTTATAAATTACAAAAAGGGAGCATGACCTATAATTACGGCAAGCAAATTAGGGTGTGCAGTAAAGTCAGTTACATTTTGAAGAAAAATAATGATGCTGGAGACCTTTTTCCTTCCCCCAGGATTGAAAATATAATAGATTCCTTCACAGCCTCACATGGGGTTGAGGAGCATGCTCGAAGGTTCATGAGGGACAATGTCGGCACAAGAAAGAGAGCAAGTGTTCCTGGCCCATACACGACTGCTGCATGCATAAAATGGGCCATTGGGCGAGTTAGTTTTACCTAGTGAATATACTCAAACCAGAACAGTTGTTTATGTAAATACATATAAAATACAACTCACAGCAGTTTTACTGAACAGCAGTCTCAAAATGAGATTTTTCATGCTGTCCGTTGGCCTTGTTTGCTGTTATCTGATTGAGAGACTGCAAACGGAGTGAGTAGGGGATGACACACAGTCTGACTGGCCAGCAGTTGAACCTGGGATCTGCTACTCAATGTCACCTGTGGTATGCACCTCAACCATTCTGCTGTTGAAAAGCACTAACCTTCAGGTGGTGCAGGTTGATCAAAGCTCGACCTATAGAACATCTGTCAGTGACAGATGTGATATTTCCATCATTTAAATGCAAAAATAATAACAATATCACCTCTAACATGTATGTAAAGTTCATGATGTGCTCAAGAAATAATGTTTTAAGATGTTCGAAATAAAACTACTGGGAAATAAAGAAATAAAGAGGGCTATGTTCTCCCCGATAAAGAACGGAACCTAGGTCTCCCCTATGCTAATATGTATCCTACATAGGAATAGTTTAAATTACCGCAGAAATTAAAGAAAATAATATGATGATAATTTCAGCTTTTTACACAGTTTTTGGTAATTTATTGAATGTTATTCTAGATAATTAACTGTTGATCGGTGCTGAGGACTGTAAAGCCTTGATGGATGTTTTAACGGGCCACTGACGTAGGTAGGATTTTTCCCAGTGTTGCCGATGGTAAGTCTGACTGTGACAGACAGAGCAAGTGAGGGACCGC
Source organism: Pseudopleuronectes americanus (assembly GCA_038501795.1). NCBI lineage: Eukaryota > Metazoa > Chordata > Actinopteri > Pleuronectiformes > Pleuronectidae > Pseudopleuronectes > Pseudopleuronectes americanus. Next base: position 10,920,809 of record CM076720.1, on the reverse strand, counting down.
AAAGCGAAGTGCGATGGCTTTTTAACGAAGACCTGTCTAGGGATGTAAATGCATATGATCCATCTTCTATACATTAAACTGCATATTTATCCAGTGATCACATCAACAAATTAAACCATGAAAGGCAAACGTCTACAGAGAACTCCACGCTGATGTAGTGGTGCCACATTTATCTGTAGGTGTGTATCAGGTAGGTACCCTGAGTACTTGCATTATATTGTAACCAGTGGGAATTACCTCTCTATCTCACTTATCCTTGTAAAGTGGACTCAAAGTTTGATAAAGTCCTTTCGGGCCTGTCTAATCACAGCTACACTATGTCCCAGAGTGCTGCAGGCTCCTTATCATTCATTAACCTTGAGCTAAGAAGTCGCTCTCCCCTCCCCATTCAGTCATACAGCATTTCAAGTCATAGATACATTTCGCTAAAGAAACAATGGCCGTGTACGCAACAGATATTGTGAATTCAGGGCTTTGTTAAAGGTGACTTAGTCTCCACTCTTTCTCCTTTTGCCCCTCTCAATTTCTCTCCATCTAATCTCCCTGTGTCTATAACAATAAGAATTAATTAGCCCACTTATTTTTCTCTGGTTGTAGAGAGGCTCCCCATCTGGATGGAAGACAGTCCTCTGTGTGCCTGATTAATGATGTGTAGAGACAGTTGCCAGTACTGAAGCCTTGCTGTCTGGCCCAGGTCAGAACATCCAGAAGGCAACCCTAATGTTAGTCCAAGACAAAAAAAACTCATGGACTTTTTAAACAAGGAAGTCCGCTGTACACTCCTAATCATTTAAAAAATATCAATGCAAAGTTATTTAGACATAAAACTTAATTACCATACCTTTGACAGTGGGTTACATGATGTAATGGTTAGCACTCTGGACTCGAATCAAATAAAATTGAAGTCAATCGCAACCTCCTCTTCAGATGTAATAAAACATGCCTCCATACTTTTCATGTGGTGTCATTCAAGTTAACGGAAGCCTTTACATTTATATTTGAATCAAAACAATGTCATTTACATCATTTTTATAACCTAAATATCCGCTGATATCTTCCTATGAAGCCCATTCACGGACCCTTGGGCATCATGTGGCTACGTCAGCTAGCTTCACTACTTCCTGTAGCAGATATAAGGCCTAAAATACGGTGTAAATGACTTGTTTCGAGTCGAATATGAATGTCAGGGCTTGCGGACACTTGGATGATGCAACACAAGCAGTATGGAGGCATCTTATTACTTTTCTGGTGTTTTATGACTTCTGAAGAATAGGTCGCCTGGGCAAAACACTGTTAACCTCTGAAACTCCTTAAGTGTTATGTGGACTCAAACCCTTCACCCACCCCCCCCATCAACTTAGTGGTGAGTAGATAATGAGTGAATTTTTCATTTTTCGGTGAACTATCCCTTTAACACTGTAGTTTACATCCATCAGTTCTTCCCTACGTCAGATATTAAAAATGAATTATCACCTAAATTTACGCCACCTATAGGAAATACATTTTAGAATTCATCTGATATAGGTTTTTATACAGCTTTGCAAGACATCAAAAAACCAGCCAAGATGTAATAGACAGACCACAATATGTAACACTGTAGTAAATATATTCATAGTGCTAAGAGTCAGTTAATCTTGACTTTACTGGTAGAATCAAATGTATTATTTCTTTGAAACCCTCACTGTTGTGCTACAGTGATCTGAGGCGCTGTGTCTGGGATTTCAGCCAGCTATATTTGCTTGAACCAGAGAGAGGAAGGGCAAAGCATCTCTCTTGCCACTGGAGCCTTGACTCATTTGTCACTAATGTGTCAAAGAGAAGATGACATTTACAGCCTGGTGAAGTGACTTCCTTCCAGCCCATCTGGCACCCCCGAAGTAATAAATGTTTACCTTTAAGAAAGAGGTCTATGGGTTCAGTTTTTATTTTTTATTTTGTTAGAGGGTTCCTTCTCACATAACTGGCCTCTCTTTCTCTTTCACATGCAGTATCTTGTCGGATACAGTATTTTTACTACTGTTACAGTATAATCTGAAATTTACACTGAAATTTGAATTGCTGTATTACATATTAGTATTCAAAAGTACGTTGTAGTTAAATACGATTTAAGCTGTACAACATTTACCCACCTTTGTAAAATAATCTGCAGAGAAGTAATACAGCAGATGGATATAAAGACTTTACAACTTACTTGTGTTTAATACTTTGTATTGGGGGATCCATTGGTGATATCAATAAGCAACCTTATCTTTGTTTTGTTGTTTGTATTTTCCCCAAAAACTAAATGTAATGTATCATTCACCTAATGCCACAACATTTTATTACAGTAAACATATATAAAGACAATAATAGTCCATAAATATATAACAAAAACATTATGTAATCGATTGTGATGCTTTGGACTGTGTAGACATTGTTTAAGGCTCTTAAATCCCGATACATCTCATATGTGAGGTTGAAAACAGGTTGTGCGGAAACACTGACCCACACTGATCAAATTTGGACTCATCCTCAATGGTTGTATCCTGAGCTCTCTGTAAACAGGCAATAACTACACTTGCTTGAGCAGCCCATGAATTGAGCTAGTAAATCAATGGAAAAGCTGCGAAAATGTGAAAACGAGATGAAGAGAAAACCAATGTCTAGGCCTTGAGGGCCAAGATGGGCAACATCACACCAGACTCTTATCTCTCGACGCCTCTTTCCCCTGAGAGGATTCTACACTCCTGCAACGAGCGGGATTCAAAGGTATATCAGGTGCATGACCTTAGGGTTAGTGAAATCTGCAGCCAATCAGGATCCGCTGAAAACGTCAGATGCAGAACTAGACATGTGTCCAGCTTACAATTACACTACAATGTACAAACACACACATACAACTTGTCTTTCTTTTACATGCTCACTCATACAGTATATACTCTCAGATATACAGTACCAGATTTTACTTAGATAAATAGAAAGATAGATAGAAAATTTGTTTTAATTTATGCATGTTTTTACTTACTAATTTCCTGAAGTGATATAATTAGAAAAATGAATTTGATTTTATACTGACTGACTCTGCATTTTGCTGAGGCCTAATGAGTTATATGCTATATCTTTGAAAAACTAGATCCATTATGATTCAATCTTCCTCCCATTAACCTTTAGTTTATTGCCGACAGTGTCACAGGCCAAAGGCCATTGTAATCTCCCTCAATGGACACACTGTTCTTGATCAATATGCTTCTTGCTCAGCAACTTGCATTGTTTTATTTTCCTGCCTCTGTTCCAGAGTAAGGTGTGAAAGGATCATTCAAAGTCTCAAAGGAGAGGCTTCTTTCAATATCCTCAAAGTATCGTATCCCACCCACTCAATTGTTCTCGACATAATCATATAAAAAGATTCAGGAAGAGTTGTTTTTTTATTGTTGCTGTGTTTTTCCTCTCCTGAACAATGCCCTTCCGCCACAGGGTCCCATAACAGCCTACCCGTCTGTGCTCTGCACACCTCCACCCCTCATCCCACCCTTGCTATCTCGTTTTCCTCATCTGGCCCAGGCCCACTTCCACATTTACATCCCATTGTCTGAGTGGAGGCAGCACGCGCAGGGCTGGGGCCAGTCCAAACATATTCATCTCTTTCTCTGGATGTCTGCCAGCATTCTTTGAAAAATATAACTTTGTTACTTTCAAAATCAATTCAACAGTTGTGTGAATCTATACAAAAATTTAAGTTGTGTACATTTATTCACTGGTTTCTTATGTGTTTGTACGTATATGTATGTGTCATGTTGTGTTTTAGCATTCATGCATGCGTGTGTGTCGGAGAAACCAAGTCCCAATCCATCATGCATTCCCCAAGGTGGGCGAGCCGGTGTGTGTGTTTGTCACTGTCCCCTGTCAGGAAAGAGGGTTGGAGCGTGTTCTCCGGACGAACCCCCTTTGGCTGAGGAAGTGGTCCTCTATATTGGCCTCTTTGTGGCTCGCTAATCGAGCTTTCCTGTCAGCGGGCTGCACGGTCCCAGTGCATGGTGCACTACGTGATACAGAGCGACTCCGGTGCTCCAAGGGAAGTTCTGGGATCAGCAGATAACAGCACAGCTCCCTCGCCTAACACGCAGAATGGTGTTGCCTCTCTCTGTCTCTCTGTCCTTGCATGAATAAGGGAAAACACCAATTTTAACCATTAAAAAAAATCCATTATTCAAAGCTTCGACCTGCCCATCTCCTTTGGAAAACCCCATAGTTCCCTTTGAAACTTTTGAGGAGTGTGTATAAAAATACAATTTCCCAAATTGGTCATGAATAAGACTAGGGTTGCAAAATTCCGGGAATATTCAAAGCTGGAAACTTTCCATGGGAATTATCGGGAATATACGGGAATATACGGGAATTAACGGGAATTAACAGGAATAAACTGGAAATTATGTGGGTAATTTATACTAACTGTATTTACCTTGTCATATACAGACTCTGAGGAAGCTTTGGGCACTTGACTATATGCTTCTGGATCTTTATGTCACACGTGGCATCTATTGCACTTCTGTCCGTCCTGGGAGAGGGATCCCTCACATGTGTCTCTCTGAAGTTTCTACTTATTTTTACCCTGTTAAAAGGGTTTTTAGTAGTTTGTCCTCACTCTTGCTGAGGGTTAAGGACAGAGGATGCCACACCCTGTTAAAGCCCTATGAGATGAATGTAATTTGTGAATATGGGCTATACAAATAAAATTTGATTGATTGATTGATTGATCTTAACATAGGTCTTTGCACAGTATTTGCAAATGAACAAAGTCTTTCCTTCTACATTGGCTGGGGTGAAATGTCTCCACACATGAGATAGTGCACGTAGCATTGCTCTGTAGAATAAGATGAGAAAAAATCTTGTAAAAAAACACTAAAGCAATGCCAGAGATATAAATAGTTGGCCAATTGGAATCATCCTTAAAAATATTTTACAATTGATGGATAAATGAATAGAAATAGGCTAGATGGACAGATGAACAATCCTCAATCAGCATGCTAACATATTTTCCCCAGTAATATCATCGAAACTTACCTGACTAGTCCTGCACACTACAGCAGGCCTCAATAGCCCTGCTGTAGTGTGCAGGATGCTGGCAATTATCTGTGCATGTGATGGAGAAATGCACAGTGCAGGGTTGAAATTCAACGTGCAGCTTGTGCTGCATTCCATACGTCTTTAAAATAGAGTTTTGAATGATTTTTTTAGTGCTCAGCGTTTAATTTGTGTATAATTTTTTTTCAAAATTCCCGAGCTGAATATTCCCATGGAAACTTTCCGGAAACTTTCTGGAAATTTTCCGGAAATTTTCCGCCCCTTTGCAACCCTAAATAAGACAACCTTTTACACACAGAGCTTGGCCGGAAAAAACTACCCAATAAACATGTCCGTTGCTTTCCATTTTGCATTACACTGTCAGATCTGGTTTGCCAATTTTGTAATTAAAACAGACCGTTATCCCTCCCACCTGAATTTTGTTCTCCACAGTGGGTCATTATGGAAACTGTGGACCTCTTTTCAAATGTAAGCGGATTTTATTGCTATCAGAGAAGAGTGGTCACAAAGGACCCATGTTCTGGTATTCAAAACCAATTATAGAATCATAATCTGTAGGTGTCACTTTTATTTAAAATATGCGGTTATTCAAGCATTTACAGATATGACAAGAGGATTTTTCAAGGACACCGTAGAATATGCTATCGAACTTCTGACTTTAAAATCAGATTTTCTTGCATCATTGGCCGTCCACCTCTATTTACATGGCATTAGACAGCAGAGGAAATGATTCTGTAGTAATGGTGTCACTACCAAACAAGTGTAGTGTATCACTTTTAACTTAAAGCAGCTCCAGATAAACATCAACCAAAGTTAGAGTTTATATTTTACTAAGAAAGTTGGAACAATGTGAATTGATAGACATTTGAAAATTGACCACGGCCGAATGTGAGTCTTGCAATTCTAGCCTTTGGTGAAGAAGAGTATCTAAAAGGGATTTCTATTAATTTATTGATTTTTTTTAAACCGTGTTTATGGGAGCTAAGCAAGATAATGCACATATATACATATTTACATCAGTTGATAAACAAGAGAAAGTGATGAAAAAGCTTACATTCAGATATAATCATGTGATGTAATCCAGTGCCATTTGATGGTTCATCAGAAGTGGAAATGCTATCATGCTGTAGAGTCTGTGCTAATCGTGGCAACCAAACGTTTACCTGCTGTGACAGGAGTCAGACATGAAGTCCAACACGGAACACACATGCAGTAAACCCCCCTATCTCCTGCAGCCTGGAGACAAATAACCCAGTTCATGCAAGACAAAGGTTTGCAACTTGATGTAATTGTTATTGATTCGACAAGACTTAACAATTCTGTGCAAAATAGGGCTGGTTTGAAATAAGCAGTTTCTGCACTGTTGCTTTACCTTTAATACAAAATCTCATTACTGTCGGAGCTAGACTCGGGTCAGATGATCCATGTCAATCCGAGAAAACAGGTGAAGTAGCTTGGACACACCAATACCGCTGCTGGCTGTGAAGGCCAATGATTACAGTCGTCCTGTGTTCGCAGCTGGACACGATATAACTCCAACGTGCGGGCTGCTGGCCCAAACATCTGAAAAACTGGAATATCAAATGCTGTTCTGAAACCAGTGAATTACTACGACTTTTACTGGTGACATTTTCCAGTGGCATATGGCAGGAAGCTCATGGGAGAGCACAGCTTTTTGATGAATTCTTTGAGTCAGAGGGACCAAAGGACAGTGCTAGGCATATGTTGCCTTCTGTCTCAGCCCTGTGAAATGATAATGTGGCCTCACTTCAACAAGAGTCTGCAGCCGCTGAGCTGCCGATTTTAGCAGCAAGAAATATCATAGGACAAACATATAGGAACCAGGTCTGTGTGTGTGTGTGTATATGTGTTTCATGTCTGTTGTTTCACTGTGTTTTTATGTTGACTCTCAGCTTGACTGTTAAAAACATGTCGTATATGATGTGTTTTGAATTTAACTACATTTATTTACTCTATCTTACAAAAGTATTTTTGAAAATCAGTGTCCAGTGTTTATATTTCAGCAGAGGGACACATCCCAGTCCATCATCACCATCAACAAACTTTAACATTAGACAGACCTTCTCAAAATTTCTATAAATGATGTAATGATGTAAAAACATTAACAGGTGCAGCTTTAACTTTATCAAAATCAGTATTTTATATTAGCAGAAGGACCCACATTTCCCAGTAGCTGTGGAAGCACACAACTCTATTGTTCCTGGTGAAACATGCGGCTGCAGCTCTTGCGTTCATCATTCTGATAAAAGCATCGTTGCCACTTTACCATCTGTTTGGCCATGACCCTCTTGATTCCCTACTTCCAGTTCTGTGTGAAAATGTATAAACAGTTAAAGAAGCAACTGTCACATTCTGGTGTGACTCTGATAAATCTGTGAAAAAAATAGAAAACACACACACAGGCACAAACATTTGCATTCTGTCGTTTCCATAAACAAAATCAAATTGAAAAGGGTAAAGCCAGAAATTAATTATCCATCTAAAGTAAATGTACTGGAAAATATAATTTATGGAACAATTATGAAAATGGTGCACTTAAGTGAAAACCCCACAATAATTTAATTAATATTTCATTGGATTACTCTTTTAATTCTTATCCACGGTGAGTGTGATGGAACGTACAAGGCTGTTGAGTGGAGTGCTGTTTTAGGTTTTAGGTAGAATAAAAAAAAAGGCATGCACAGCTCTCAGTGAGATTGGAGTTTAAAAGCTGACTGTCATGATAGTAGATCTGAAGGGTGAATGTTCTGCAGGTGATTAAAACATTTATTAGATGAGACCTTGACTCTTGGTGCTGAGATATGTAATATGATACAGCATATTATTTCCTGTTGGATATTTTGCATAAAGACCAGGTTTCGGTTTGTGTTTGGAGGTTCACTATCTGCATATTTGTGTCAGTGACTGTTTGCATGTGTATCACCTCCAATGGTTACTCGGCTCAATGTCTCCCCTGTGCACTGGGCCTCTTTATACCAAGGAAGGACTTGCCCTTCTTCCTGTCACCGGTCCACTGGGAGCACAGCTCTCTGTGCAGTCTCTTTGGCATGCTAAAGAGCCCTGATATTTTTGTCTTACATTTAAAGAGGGAATTACGCTGAGCTATTGAGGGCTTATGTCCAGGGCATTTTAACTTTTTTTCCCATGATTCTTGGATCTCGTCCAGGCAGACTGAAAAGATGGGAAGGTTAGAGAATGGATAGAAAGGTTATTGACAGCGCTGAGGTTACTACTTTGAGGGACAAGCGGAAACAATGTGCTGACTGTTAGTCAAGGACTGGCTCTGCTGTATTGCAATGGAACATAAGTGTCCTGAGTGGGTTGTGTTTTTTTCCCCCAAATGTTTCTTCCCTTCTCCCGAGAAGGCCATCACAATGAAACCAAGTCTAAAGCAGCAATTTGTAAGTCAAGAGTCTGGCAAAATGGGTAGTGTTTGGGAAAAAGGGAGTTGAAAGTGTATGGTGTGTAAAGTGAGAGCCTCAGGTCTGTTTAGGGCAAGTGGAGCTTTAGTCAGCTTTGCATGCCACTTAAGTGGCTTCCTGTAGCTTGCTTTATAGACACCACCAACACTGTTTGAGCCTTTAAAAATAAATAGATGTATCACTTACTTTATTTTTGGACAGTCAGACAGACAAATACACTTTCTAAAACAATTGCTGTTATCCCTTCGTGGTTATATACTTTTTGGATGTAGATGTTTTCAGTAAAGAAGAAAATAACCTTCAAATACCAAAAAAACACTAAACACTATTTGCAATTTCAATATTTTCTCACATTCCTATTATACCTTGGATTTGAAAAATTCTCCAAAATCAGGAGAATGGCAACTTGACTTGAAGTTGAGCATATCTGTGTTAAAAAAAGGGTTGCAACAGTAAGACATTTTCACAGTGTTATAACCTTCTCACAACAGACTTTAGTATCATGATGTGTCAAACTTATTATCATATTTAATGGCAGAATCAAATGGTTGTTTCATTCAGGATTATTCTGCTGATGGTTTTCTCTATTGATTGAATATTCTTTGGTTTGTGAAAATTCAGAAACTATTGAGTTTGGTTAGATTCTCAGAATAGTTGCTAATTAACTTCAGGTGTGTGACAGCGCAGCAACACCGATCCTTTAACCTTTAACTCACTCACTCACTTCTGTTAGCCCCCCCGAGCTGAGAAAGTTTATGTTTCTCTATGGGGTCAGATCAGGGTCAGTGTATCTGTTAGTAAATCAGAGGTTACACACTGAAGAGACAACGGAGATGTAGCTCGTATCTGTGATGTGGAAAATATTTTTGATGGAAGCATTTAATGGATGAGTTCTCAAAGACAGGCAAACATTCTGTTAGGTTTCCTACATCCATGATGGTGACACATCTCTGAAAAAAAACCAGTGCATTTCATGAGTCACCCATCAGTCTGTATTCTGCCTCAGTCTATTTATAGCTGTATGAAACTGCACGAGACGGATATTGTTGTTCATTTACTTAATAACCTTTCCGTGCGGTTTAACCTAACCAGGTTGTCTTTGTGCCTAATCCTAATCAAACTATAATGCTTCCATAACATTAACTGTGTGTTTATTATCGCTACCATGACGACAAAATTTGGTATGCCTGTCATTGGTATATGCAAGGTGGCCGCAATAGCCTTAGACATACCAAGTTAAAGCTTTTTGCCACTAGGGCTGCAAGCAAAAAATTATATTTTAGCATTCGTTTGGCAATGTGCTGGTGAATTTAAGTACAGTATCCTTTCTACTTCAACCTTTGTTTTGGTCTCCACCAACTCCAAAACAATGAGGGTAATCACAGAATGAGGGTACTAAACTGCAGTTTGTCACTATTGGTGACATCATTTCACGTTACCCAGTTGTTAATGGTAACAGTATAAAAGTTGCAGATATTAAAATATTGATCTAAAAAAATGTGTTTTGTATTTTTCTCCGAGCAACCATCTTTAACCGTACAATAACATTTTCCATAACACATTCATAGTTTGGCACTGTTGTGCAAAGCGCTGAAGACATGTTACATACTATGTACCTAAAATATGCCGTTCTCACTCACAGTAAAAACACAGACCTCCTGGGCAAAAAAAAATCCTGCTCGACTTTGTGGGAAATCTATATAATGACAGGTTAACTGTATCCTCTTAGGCAAGCATTCTTGATGGAGTCCCTGAAGTATCAAAACGATTATGAGAGCCATGGGCTGCCACTGGAAACAAATTCACTGACACGCTGATAAAATCCCTGCCCCGTGTTTATATGCCATTTTGCAAAGAAATCAGAAAAGGTAATCATGTATGGAAGCCGAGGTTAAGAATCAATGTAACAGTCTATTAAGTTTAATGTAGATATGTAGAATAAGCATATGCAGAGAGACATTAGCATAAATCTTGGTTACACACGAATGGTGCAGTGCACTCTATTCTCTCCCTGCAGTCAAGTCTAATGACAAATACTGTGAATGACCCATGCCAGCCTGCCGACGACTCACTTGAGCTCTCAATTAGACCCCTTACCAGTACAGCTCCTCTACCAGTCCATTCAGAACTGTTGTATTATCGCATTTGCTAAAACCAAAAGTGACAAAAAAGGATCCAGAAACCCATTTGATAATAAGTAAATCCCAAATTCTCTCGCCACAGTAGTGTTCTGGTCGAGTTTCCCAAACTACTTCAGCACAAATATATGTATCAAGAGATTTTTCATCCATTTGGATCAATTTACATTTAAAGGTTTTTATTTACAACTCATTGTCTTATTCAAATATACTATAGTTGCTCACGGAACAGAATTGAATGGAAACTGCATTTGGCATTTTGCAATTGACAATTGAGTTTAAATGCTCTTTCGTCGTAAAAATACAACAATTATTTGCCATTTATTCCATAAATGCGGTTTATCCCATCTGAGATGACGCTCATTTGATTGTACAATGTAAATCAAAGTATATTTAGTTGTTTTTTTATACAATTATTATATTCATGTAAAATCACAATTAGTAATTCTCTTTACACATATAAAAATGTAAAATAAACCATTAACCAGCTAAGGCAAACTTTAGAAAACTGGATAAAAGTGTATTTATAGATTAAGTGTGTCACACTCTAATTTAGTAAATAACACATAAAAGCCTTAGGAAAGGAACACTTGAACATAAATCAGGGTGATAAATGCTAGTTTTCGGTCGGTCTCTGCTAACATGAAGGGGGAGGGGTTTACAACCCATAATGCTGCTAACCTCAAGGGGGTCATGAAGATGTTTTGGCTTCAATTTTGAGGATCTGTCATGTTGTCTATATTTACTGTACAGTCATTGGTCAACACTGACAATTACCAGCACACTGCTATTAACATTATTATAAAAGTGATATATCACATGATAGCAAACCCACACTAAATTGAGTGGGTGCTCCGTGTAGTGCCTCAGGGGCTAATTGGATTGGTGTTTAGCAATGACCTGCAGATGAGGCAAAGATTACCTCCATGCATAAAATTGTCTTTGTTTTCTCTGTTGTCTTGGCTGTCCCTTCCTTCCTTGGTCAATCTTGCCTCCTCCTCCCCCAGCTGCACAGGCCATCGAAGGAGTCATGCAAGCGTACCTTTGTCCCTGCATGGGAGGAAGAAGAAATGATCTGGTATTAAATTTCAATAACACGTTTTCCCAGGTCCTCCAGAGTACAAGCAATCAAGGGTTAAATTGGATCTGTAACGTATGCTCGGTGACCCACAAATCGCTTACCCATCAAACAGACTCATTACGAGCCGGCAAGCAGATGAGTGTTTGTGAGCCTTGCCTCTGAGCGGTGGGGATTGTGTGTATTACCGCTAACACGACTGAGGTATTTAAATTTTGATTTTTTCGTAATGGGTTTTGACATGTTTCATTTCCTCTGGGGGAAGCGCTCGAGACCTCCGAAAGTAAATGTTGCTAAAAAGTCATCAAGGCAGAATATTAAAATGCCATCAAATAAGAATTTCACTAATGCGATGGGGCTTGGGCTTCAGGTACGCAGGGCCGGGGTCAGAGGGGCTTGGTTCTGGGAGAAACACTATTTGTTCCCCTTGGCTGCCTTCTTTCCCTCTTAAATAAATTATTAAACTACTTCAATTCCCCCCCTCCTCCTGCCTCTCAGCCTGTCCACCTCATGTGCCGCACATAGCTTAGCCTTATCTTTTGAACTGAAAGGCCAGCAAGGAGAGGAAGTGGTAGAGCACTCAAGGCTGTCACCCTGTGTGTTTTGCCTCATAATAACACAGTGCATTTAAAAACCACAAGTGATTGGATTCACTGACATAGTTCTGAACAATTTTAGACGTAAAAATTGAGACCGGTGAACGTGAGTTCTCACACTTTCCGCTCTCTGTTTTGACTTTTATCGCCAAGGTTTAAACCATTGCATCGCTGCTGGTTTTTGTATTCCATGGGTACTCCTTTTGAGGCCATTACCAAGCTGACAACCCACCAGCTGTCACTAATTGCCCACTAATGGGGTTTGGTGGTCTGATGGTTTGTCTGTGAGGGGCGTTCCAATTCCACACCGGAGGTCCTTCTGCCTTGCCAAATCAAAGGGGACACATTTAAAAAAGCATGTCATGTTATTCTGTTATATTATCTCTAGCTGCACCTCTACGATAAGGACTAATTTACGGGGCAATATAGCCGGTGACAGAGATTTCTTGCGTGTGCAATTAATCCCAGATTATTTAATATTCACCTGACATTACCTAGCATTGTTTTAAAAAAGACGGCAACAATTGCTTTGTTGGTGGCAACAGCCATTATCATGCATGAATTTTCTAAACCTTGTCATTGAAATCTTTGCAGGAGACAAGAGGGGCTTGTGTCTGCCCTCTGCGTCAGCCAGCCCGCTAATAGATGTGAGAAGGTCATCTGGCATTAGTGGCAAAAGTACGTTAGCATTTGTGCTGAGCGTCTCTTGCCAGACTGTGTGCATGTTTGAAGGCGCTTGGACAAGCAGGCCCTTTCATGGTGATGAATGGTTTTTTTCAAGCGTTCTGCTCCCTAGTTATGAGAAGGGTGACCTGGTCATTGGATGACTTTATGAAGCTATAAAAAATGTATGTCAGTCTGCAGTCTCTAATGCCATCCATAAATGGGGGAAGGGGGGCAGGAGTAGCTTGAATGGTAAAAAGGCCATTTACCGTCACTCTGAATAGCTCTTTGACTGCCCTTCTCCACTTATCCACAATGTCCTTGTCATCAAGACATTTTTTAATTCTTATTTTTACCATTTCTCTGGGTTACATTTGGTTTAAGGCTACAAGCCAGTATTTCTACAGAGTATTTTGCAATTCAGTACAACCTAGTAAGTTGTCATTTGAGTGTTGATACAGTCATCTCAGGTAACGTGTCATTTAGAGTTGGTCTCAACTTACAGGTCGAGCTTGATTCAATTTTCTCATCCATATATACATTAATCAGTTTACAATGTCTGCATTGTGTAATGCTGCATAATTGCACAACTTGTGTAACAATGTGTATTATGCTACATAACCAGTCATTCATAGGCTGTTTGCTTGATAACATTGTCAGAACACCAGTGTACTGATCCATGATTTTCTCCTCATCCACATGTGACATGGCTGGATGCCATTAATCACAAATGTCTCCTTTTTAATAAATATGCAAATTCATATTAGCCAAATGGTGTTAGAGCTTTTGTGTCATTAATAAATAATGAGCTGCTTTGTTGGATATCTAAGGTATGTAGATACAAACTCTTCACACCAGCAAACGATGCACAGCTAGCAAGAACGTCTGATTGGGTTTTAGATGTTTATGTTTTACACATTCTGGCGTCGCTGAAGTTACATAAAAGTAATCACTGAAATAACCACTGTTCATAGACATGTTGAAACTAAACAAATCTATGGGCAAAGCTGTTAGTTCTGGTTGAGCCTAAAATGGAACAGTAAATATTTCAGCTGACATACAGTATCTAAGACGTAAAGATAATATGAAACCAATAATTGTTTCTGTAGCATGCAAAACATTATAAGACATTTTCTTTAATAAAAAAGATTTAATTATTGAGTGCATTTTATTTTCTTGCCGTAAATAGATTCACAGTCTTTTTAATATTTATTTTTGTATCTATTGTTATATTACAAGGACTGTTAATTCAGATCCAGTCTAAGAGCTCACAGGTGTTAACTCGACTGCGTAGGAAAGAATAAACCTCTAATCTCTTACTTCCCTATCCAATATTTTTTCTTCTGTATATTGTGGCTGTCAAGGGAAGAGCAATAGTGACAGAAGGTTATACCAGGGAGGCTAAATATGCAGCAGACAGAAGGTACCAGTGAATCTCATTACAGGCTGTTTGCTGTTTGGCGCTGTTATGCATCTGATTGGTATTTTGGTTTGCTCAATCTTGCCTTTGATATGCTATAACAGCTTTTAGTGTTAGCATTTCAGAGTTAAGCTAACATCTTAGAAAACATTTTTAAAAATGTTTTTTATTTACATGGAATTTTTTTTATAACTATATAATTTATTTATAAGCTACTGTCGCAATAACCTAACATTTTGTGACTCTCATAGCTCTTACACAAAGTGCAAGCTATTACCTTTTCCAATGAATAGAAGATTTTTGTCCTAATATTTACTAAAAATGTACTCATAAACAAAAGTATTAAAAAGGGATGTACCTGTCAAAGCCTTTAAGTTTTTAAATACCTGTGTGGTGAGCGACCTGGTGTTTAAAATATAACAGGATTACCAGGAAGATTAGAAATAAAGGAATTTTTCCATTATCAGAGTGGAGAGGCAAAAGTGAGGTGTGGGGGGCTGAACTGCCTGACTCTGTCTCTCGGTGAGCAATCAATCATGGGCCTCTCTGCAGTGTCTCTGATCTGAAAACAGCTGTAATCTGTGGTCATTGTTGCTCGAGTAGATTGTTTGCCAAACTATTACCATAACTGTCAGCCCAAATCAGAGAAATAATCTCATGGCGCTGGACAGATGCGGTTCCTCTGCATTATTGATACGGTCATCTGAGAGAGAGGGGGAATTATAAAACATAGTTCTATTTACAAAGGGAGATTGGCTTGGTCCTTGAGAGTGAGCGAGCGGGACAGGCACCTCTAGAAAGTGAGATATAGCCAAGTTCAGCAGGAAAAAAACAAATTTCCTGGCTCTTTTAGGGTCAACTCACCCCATGGGTCCACTTCCTCTCGGAAAATGAGTCGCCAGAATACACAATGGACTGATTTCTGTGAAGTGCCTCCGCATGCACCTGTTTAAGGGCTTAAGAGAAAAAATATATACGTTTTTTTATATTGTTACATGACTCACAATGTATGTGTGTACTCCAGTATTCATAGTTTACCTACATTTGATGTCTTTTATGCCTAAATAAATTAAATTCAAGAGTGTGACAGAAAAAAAAAGAGCCTTTATGAACGTTTTTCATTAGAGAAACATGCTTGTGCTTTGTGGAAAGGTTGTGAACCTAAGCAACAAATGCATGTTTATTTAGCAGCCCTGCCAAGTCAGTGTGACTGGCTAAGTTTAAGTCTGTTAGTGTGGCCAATGGAAAAAGTCCCACATCTTGAAATTGCAATGCCTTTCGAGTGTAAGTAGAGCAACGTACAAGGTTGTTGGTGTCAGCGTTTAGACGCACAATCCCCTAAGGTTGGTGAAAGAAAGAAAGAAAGAAAGAAAGAAAGAAAGAAAGAAAGAAATAAGAGGGAAGGAAGAAATAAAGTGTATGTATTTTATGTACATATACTCTTTGTTTCATATTGGAACATTGTTTTCCATTGTTTAGATAGTGGCCATTAACACTATAAATCATTTTATTTACAAGTTTAATTTCTGTCTGAAAAAAGACACAAAACAATATTAGGATTCTACTGACTGACTTGGGTTACCAGAATTGTTTCCTACCAAAGCTCATCATCAACCATTTGCCAACCTTCCCTTTGTGGAAACATGTGGCCCTTGTTGGCAAAGGGCAGAAATTGGCAGGATCCTGAGAAAGCGATTACAAGTACTGGCATATGGAAGAACAAATAGTTCCTCATTCGGTGCATCAGGTCTGTGCCATCTTCATGGACTAAAAAAGAGACATGATGGATGTGTGGAAGTGCTGACTGGGCTGGTGCCAGACACAGCTGATGTGCAGCACACTGCATGACCCTTCTGTCTGTAGTGAATATCCTTCTAACAATATCATTAGTAGTTTTTGTGTGTCTGATAATTTTAGCTTTACACACCACATTCCCACATTCAGGATTGCAGTGATTTGAACAGGGGTTGCATGGTTTTCCTTTTTAAATGATTGTTAGATATTGCACCTATTCCATGATGTTGAGTTCAGTTGTGCCTTTCATTTTATAGTGCAACCACATTTTAAATCTTTTTACTTTATAATCATTTTATAAACAAAAATATAACAGCGCAATTGCAATTTTGCCCAGGTCAACTCCTGAAATACAAATACATTAATACTAACAGAGCTCACTGTTTGGTTAGTAGTTGCCTGGCTATGAACAGCATTTCATCCAGAATCATCAGGTTTCTGCACAATTGTGAGACTCATGTGAACTCATAACTTCTTGTGCAGGCTTAAGACATCATTGCGCTGACAATGTTCGCAAGATTAGCTGATAAAGTATTTGATAAAGTCAAAAAGTTTCAGAACATTGTTATCATATTCCGGCAAATCTAACGAAATGGAGATTAGCTTCATCTTATCCTGTCTTTACCTGTTCTGTGGATGTACAAAGAAAAAGACACCTCATTTAGGTCATCATGATTACTTTGCCAAAAACCTAGATATTACTATAATAATGAGCGATCATTCAACAACGTAACAGACACTGCAAGTTTCTAGATTTGGGAAATTACAATCAGAAATAGCCTCAGTCAACCTGGTTGCTTTGTTTATATTTTATTTTCAAATTTTGCATTAATTATCTGTGAAAGGCCACTACAGTATGATTACAATGTGTTATTCAGTTAGTCAACACAAACTGGGTTAGGTTTTCTCAGCAAAATGAAGTTATGGTACAGATTGGGAGACTATAAAGGCTTAGCTCAGCTTTGCAAAAGACTTCACTGAAGAAAGCAAACATTATTTTATTAGTGTGTGCCTGGTAGCAAAATAAAGACTAACTAGTTCTAGGAATCATACGAGCAAACTAAAGGCCCTGACCTCCGCATACTAGGTTTTCACCTTTAGCAAACTACTTTCCTTAGTCTACACTGAATATGTAAAATCTTTATGACTTATTGGCCTTACAGGAATTTACTGTAGGGATACTATACATGACATTCAGTCAGTCTAAGAAAATAGTTTCCCTTCACTTTCTGACATTTAGAATTTGCATGAAACTGTGCGTATACTGCAGATTAATAATGTATAGGATATGTATGTAAACATGTGTCACAGCTGGTCGTAGTTTGAAGACAAAAACTCAATCCGCAGTGCATAGTAAAATTGTTCTCACTGTCTTCATCGATGTTTAACTTTCTTCACGGCTGTCACCATATAGATGACAGTCGGTGACAGAGGGAGTTCGACCTCCTTCGATCCATAATTTACACCTGTTAGTTGACTCTCCCGTCATTTGTGAGTATACTCGGGCTTAAAGGTTAACAAAAGAGAAACAGGGCAAGCTCTGTTGCCGCTACAACAGATCAATGTCAAGTAAATAACCTTTTCTACCTTATTTCCTGACTCGTATTGATCCGTCTCTCCCTCCCATGTCCGCCTCCTGCACTCTGTTCTTTCACATGACACCTCGCTCTCCCCTCCTCGCCTCCTCCCCCCTGCCATATTTGTAATACTTTTGAGAGACGATTATCAGCGTAGAGAAGTTTTTTTTCCTAACAATTATCAGGTCTGAAGATTAGTTCCTGTTAAAATTGTCAACACGCCGGCGGTTAGTGTTTAAACAGTGCAGCAGTGAACAGGCCTACTGAAACATCTAGTTGAAAAATGATATATTCAAAATTAAACCCAAAATAGATTATGCCTGTTTGAGTGATTAAGCAATGATGGTTGCTCAAGGCTCCTCACACAAGTGCCCATGTAAAACAAAGGTGCAATTTGAATACTATTACATTTTTGTTTTTATTGTTGTGAACAAGGGCAATCAGACCTGGTAACGATTTTATTTTCTTTGGTTCTCTATTCTTTATTTACTAAACAATAAATCAATAATCTCAAAACAAAAACAACTGGAAATATTGCTGTTCAGTTTATACACTTCAGTCAGATTCCTCCTCACATTTGCCTTTTCCGACCACAAAGCTAATAGGGGGCAGGGTCTTTGTACTGGAGCTCCACGGGCTCCATTGGCACCATTACTGCCATTAGTAAAACACCCATTCTTATTAAAGGGAGCAGCAGTGGAGTCAGTGGTGGTGTGTGTGGTTTAGGGATTAACAACACGAGAAGTATAAAACCTCTCAGGCAGCCTGCAGTGTTCATTACTCCATGCAACACAAAGGCATTGGACTGAACAAACAATATACCAGCATTTGGCTGTTTTGAGAGCTTTACCATTGTAGGAGGCATGTAGGTGCTCAGAAAACGTCTGATCTGACAGGACCAGTTCAGAAGTTACCAAAGGCATGACTCATCTTCTTGGGACCCTGAATATCCAGATTAAAGAGAGATTTGGACAAAACTTCTTTATGTCTAATGTGCTGGCCAAGAGAACCTTTTACCAACATCCATTTGGAATTTCTTTGCAATTCTCCTGGTGCATAGTCGTAAAAATACATCTTCACTGAATTAATGAATTATCATAAACATGGGGCAATCGTCGGCTAAATGTGAAGTATGGTTACAATTTGACCATAGATCTGTCTTATGCTTTCGTTTATTTTTTTTCTAACATTCATTTATACAAATTCATTTATACAAATAATAATTACTCATGTACGGGATAGGTCTTTCCATATTTTCTTTCAAATTTATGAATACACTAGCTGGAAATCCTTGCTCCTGCTCATTTATGGGTTAATCCTCTGTGGCATTATGCCCTCAGATGAACTTGTTAACACAGTTGTGTACATCTGTGCCCCATTGATCTTTTTCCACAAGCAACAACAGGGGACAGAGAAAGCGGTGAGGCAGGGGTTGAACAACAGTACGTATGTTGTTGCCCTTGTGCTACAGAAGCTCAAGATTGCCCTTTGGGAACAAATACTCATAACCTCTGTGAATGAGTTGGTACTTTACATCATCAAAGTCTAGTTATAGATGTACAGACAATCACACTGTCCACCGTATCATTTAAGTTGGGAATGATAAGAAGATTTAGATTCAGTCTTTACAAAACACGATCTCTGCATTTGTGTGAATAAGACAATATTGGCTGGCAGCAACTTATAAGGTAATTAAATTAAAACCATGAAAGAAAAACCATCAGTAGTTCAACTTGTTGGATAGAGTGTGGAAGGTCTAGTGATAAAGATCCCCTGCTGATGTCAACCAAGACGGCACAACGTTTATAGATTTGACGAAACTTTGTTCTTACGTCAAACCCTCATGATCTAATATTACAATATATTTGAATGTGACTTAATCAATTGTCTTGTTTTCTTGAAGTGTTATTTCAAGTATCATGGTTGTTGTTTTTTCTTGCCTTTTTCCTGAAAACAAATAAGATTAAAGAGCAATCAATTCACCTGGGGTTAAGTGTGCAAGTAAGTTACAACGGTTTGTTATTGTCTATTGAATAAAAAAAACAAAAACACTCTCTAATCTTTTCTCCTGGGTTTGCTTCGCAACAAGTTCTCTGTCTTACGTCTGAGTGTGGGCAGAAAGAACACCAAATTAAAAATCAATAAGCACTTAATTTATGCAGACGGTTTTCTCTGAATCAGCAAATGTAACACTGCAAGCACCATATTTGCATGCAAGCCACAGATCTGATCAAATACGACTCTGTAATTTGTCACACCTTTGAACTCTTGTCAAAAAACCTGACAAGCTAACATCTGATTGAGCACTAGATTTTTTCTCAAATTGAAATCTACCACTGCACAGCTGATTAAAAAGGTCCTGTAATGTTAAATGGATTATTTTTAAACTGTCCAACTTCAAAGTTCACCGCAGTTATCACAGTGTGGTTTATCCAAATGGAAGGAAGATTTGCATATCTACCTGAACTATCTTTACATCAGACTTTATCGCACTGTACATGCATACTGAACCTTATAATTCAATTAATTCAATATACCTTTAGTAATTTAGGCAAAGGAAACCTATGATAAACACAGATTTGGCCTAATTTCACCTAAACGTTGAATTACCTTCGCTAAGGAGGCTATGTTTTCAGTTTTATTTGTTGCTTAGATGTTCTTACAATCTATAAAATCTATAACTTGGTGTGGCTTCATTATATTGAATGTGACTGTCAGGTCTTGGCAGAGGTATGCGTTCTATGACTGCCATTCTAGTTCATCTTTAAATTACAGATGTTTTGATTGATGGTTTATCTTTCTGTTCATCTTCAGACAACAATATTTCCAAAGTTATGTTGGTTTAACTTTCCTTTTAAAATACGGACCTCCAACGTTCGCCTTTTGAAAAATACTTGACAAAGTAGCTATCATGATGTGTTTTAGTAATTGGGACTTCATTTTGCAGTGTTTTCTCTTCTTGGTGAAGTAGTTCTGCTGTTCACCAGTTACAGCTGCAGAACCTTTCTGCTAAGTGAAACCAGGCCCTGGGGTTTAAAGAAAAAAAAAGAAAGAAAGAAAAAGAAGTTCTCTGTGGTCCAAGGTCAGTGACCTCCTCTGTAGCAGTCTCTATTCCACCTCGGGGCACCTGCTAATGTCAGCCGTCTTTTAGATTCCCCAAATCGTGGCTTGCCACTGGTTATTTTCAGCCGCGATAAGTGATCCCAGTGACCTCAGAGGTCTGACACACTGCTTTTTTTTAACTAGAAGTCAAATGCCATTGCATCGCCTCCTGATCAAAGCCTTTAAAGTCAAACTCTACTTAGGTTTCCGCTGAAATAAGAGCTCCAAGCCCGGTTAAGTGTGAATCGCCAGACCAGGCTCACGGCTTTACTTTCACTCACACCATAACCAAGTGGCGGGCCAGCATATTCACATGTGAAAGAAGCACTAGTACGCAATAAATCCTGAACCTGCTCACGATGGGGTCAGTCAGTTTGACTCCCGTTAGAAGTCCAACACTGAAACTCTACCAAACCATCTTTTTCAGTTTTGAAAATATGAAACTGTTGTTTACAAATTTTTGAAGGGAAAGGGGGGGATAGATATTGTATTCTGTTCCTTCTATTCTCTCACCTAATCCTGGTTGTGTCCACTTCCTTTTCCTGTTCCCGACATTGCTGTACAGCCCCTCCCCCTCCAGAGAGGATGCACAGTCTGGCCTCTCAGCAGATAATGTGACACACACGTGTGCTAGCGGAAGACAGGGCCATGAGCCACAAAGGTCCAGTCCGGGTCCCGGATTATGATAACATCAGGAAGCGTCGAGAGGAAGAGGTGTCTGCAGGAAGTTGGCCGGCCTCTGAAGGCCTCGGAGAGAGTCACACTCGAGACGCCTGGGTGTCACCCTGACTCTGTGATGTTCATGGAGAATAGGTGACACGCACGTTTTATTGGCTGTCATTACAATAGTGTGTAGTACATTGTTACGTTACTGCACGATAGCCCTCATTTTTCCCCCCCCACCTTTGAACATCAGTACCGCCTCGCCTCTGGTCCCCGCAGTTACATTGTTCTGTGTTTTTTTGATGATCCGAAACACAACCATTCTTCACTGAGAGGGAATGGACCTTGAGTAGACAACATAAAGTGAGCCTTCTTTAGTGTAGCAGCACTGAAGAAATCCCTGCTCTTAAAAGCTTATTCCCAAAGGAGGCATCTCAAAATAAATGTTGAGGTTGGAAAGTCCAGATGGTCTTTAAGACCGTATTCCCCCGCCATAAGCACTCTTGATTTATGAGATTCTCTAATCGTATCTCTGTTCTGATCTGGCTTTCTTTCACCCTGCTCTCCTCTGAAGCTTTAAACTCATCAGGTTCCCTCAGCCCTGTCGTTAATCCTGCAGTACAAAGGAAGGTATGGCTGTAGAAAATTAGGGATTTTTTCCTCCTCCCTTTTTCCCCCCTCTGCTGAAACTCCCAGCGTCTGATGAATGATAAACTGATGAGCAGACTTAATCCAGGAGAACTGCCCCCTGCCGCTTCACTTTACAGTCTCCAAACAGATGTAGTTCTCGGTGGAAATTTGCCATGAAATTGGGAGCTGGTCGGTTTAGAATTCCTCACATGACACTGCAGTGACTGAGCTTGACCCCCAAGTGACATTCCTAGTTTTTCTTATAGACTGAGAGTGGGTGGGCCCGGAGCTCATATGTCAACTTCACTAAAGCCATGGAACTCTGTGTATAATTGTAAAGCATATAGATTTGTGATGCCACCACACAATACGGTCACCATACTATACACATACATGCACACAAACATAAATATAGTGGAGCAGTAGTTCCAATGACTTAAAAGTTTTAACTGGTACCGGAACATTGCAGATGCCCATACTGATAATTCGGGGAAAAGATTCAGAGACCATTATATTGGGTGATATAGTAAGAAAATAAATTTGTCAATGATTCCTATGGTGTTATTATCAAACCTCTATTAAAAATAAGTTTTAAGGCTTCATATTTTACAGTTGAACTATAAACATAATAAATAACAAGAAATTACAACCAAAATACGAAGCTTGACCTAAGAAAATGTAACATAATTTTTTCTACGTACATTGTAAACATATCTTTAGTTGCAGGGTTTATTCTGTAGTACAAAATTCTTGATATTGGCTCTTTGGCATGTAAAGCTGATACTAATACATCCCAAAAAAATTCATGACAGGACATGACGTGGGTCATCCTAAGTGAGTTGCTGGAATGACCCATATTTACACACACATCTGTACCATGAGTTTACAACATGAATGCATAGGACACAGGTGCAGTGATATACAGTACTGAGCAGCAAGTGAACTCTCATTTCTCCAAGTCGATGTGTTGAAGGCCAGACAAATGGGCAAGAGTGAGGATATGAGTGACTTTGACATGGGCCAAATTGTGATGGGTCGTCCAAAATGGCAGGTGTGCTGTGGTTATTACCTACCTAAGGTCCAAGTCCAAGGACGGACACCGTTGAACTGGTGACAGGGTCATGGAAACCCGGGACTCATTGATGCGTGTGGGGAGCAAAGAGTGACTTTAGTTCCATTCCACATAAGCACAAATTGCAGAAATAGTTCATGATGGCTATGTTATAGAACAGTCGGAATCCCAGCTTGTTCTACTGGTCCAGTGAGTTCCTGTAGTATCACCTGTCCACAGACAAAAACACCTACACTGGTCACAGACTGGTCAGATCTTGACTATGGAAAAAAAAAGAATGCGGCTTGGTCTGATCATGTTAGTTTTTTTTTGGTTTTTTTTAACATGTAGACTGCTAGGTGCCTGTGCGTCATTAACCTGGGGCAGAGATGGCACAAGGAGGCACTATGGGAAGAGGGCAAGTTGGCGGAGGCAGCACAGTGGACATACAGGACAGCTTCACTTACCTGGGTATCTTAAGGGCCAGTGAGAGACACGATGTGGATGAACAGAGGTCAACCACAGCCACATATCGCTTGAGGGTAAGACAGGTGCTGAGGAGCCTACTTGATGATAGGAATAAGACCCAAGACACCAACATGTGCTCTACCAGTAATCACATACCTGGCTGGAACAGTAAGGCAACCACAAGAGTCAAGAAACAATGCATTGAGGGTTGGGTTCTACTCAAAATCCATCACCAGCAATGAAAAGAGGAGGGAGGGCATGGATTGGAGTCTTTCCCTGTTATGTACTGCATATTTGTGTATGTATATAAATAGTATATAATATAATTTTATTACGTGCTAAGCCCATGTGCATTTAAAGAACTGAAAGCATGGCATCAGTTGGTGTTTCAGTCTTGTGTGGTCTCAGCACCAACATTTACCCCTGGCTATACTGATGGCAGTTTATTATGATCTCTCTGACAGTGTGTGCACCCTGGGGGACTAGGACCGCCTACTCACATTAACACACACACACACACACACAGACCCAGACTCTGCCACCACTGCACCGGCTGCCATTCATGCATGCTTCTCTCTTTCAAGTTTCCTTGTTCACTCTTCATTTGATTTTTAAAACTCCCTGTTCTTTTTTGGTCCTCTCTCTCTCCCTTGATGTTATCTCTAAAAATACACAAAGACAAAAGGCAAATGTTATAATATAATTTAGAGTTTGATGGGAATAAATCTGATATGTTTGTGTATTTGGTCATGTACCAAACTCAACACAACAATTCAAAATAAACTCAAGGTAAACAAAGAAGTAGCAGGGTTACAATTAATACATTGACTATGTATTGTGGGTATGGGGAATATTACTACCTTTGTATATCTTATTTTTGTAAATTTGCTGCCTTATCTGGAGCATTTTTCATATATTATATAAGTCATTTTACAGCAAACCATGTTTAGTATGACATCATACTCAAATCCTTGTTGTGATCTTTAGGAACCTGTGACGCCACAAATGAGGATGACCACTGTTTATTAAAACTGCTGAAAAAAGATTTAAATAGTCAAAGTCGTGCTGTATACATTTTTTATTCCCAATGTTCAGTATTTCTTACATACTTGATATACCCATATTATCCATAATGTTTTAAACCAGAATTTATTGCGTTATAGATTGGATGATTTTACTATACTGTCTCTAGTACAGTTTGTAGTGTCCATGCTCTGCATGACTGAATCACATCAGCCTTTACTGACCATGCTGTCACATTGTGTTACTCACCAAAAGATTTTGAAATGCAGTCAACTGGGCATACATTGCTTAGTGCTGCATTACACACTATATATATATATATAAAGTATATAATATAACTCAAAACTTTGTGTGTATATATATATAATTTTGAGTTATATCTGGCCATTTACAGAAAACAAAATGGTGTTTCACATGTTTTATATGTCACAGCTCACAGATTTAACACTGAACAGCTGAAGAGCAGTGGTATAAAACTGCTTTTGTACAGTTAAGATCTACAGCTCTGTGAAAAATGTTTTTATTTCTTTTGTAGACCCACGTTAACGGGTCGACATCAAAAAATGTTCCACACTGCACCTATTAGTTCTACCTCACAGATGCAGTGTGCAAGACAAAGAACCCATAAAGGTGCTAAATTGCACTTTCATTTAGAGAGTATATTCTGGGGCTCTGTCACCTTTGGCTCCCCCCTCTCTCTAACATCCTTTGGGGTTTTGTTCACCTCTCATACTTTGCTGTCATTGTCTTGATGTTTTGTCAGCTTGAGCCTGGAGGGCATCAGAGCAGCAGGTTCGTCCTGAGCCTCTCAGCTCTGTGCTTTTCATTACGGCGATATCTGACTTACTATTTCAGGCAGGGAGACGCACAGACTCGTGCAGAGGCAGGAACGGCTGTAAAAGTCAGCAATGGTAACCTTGTCCGCCCATGTTCACGGGTCACTTGACAAGTGCATGCTGGAATTCGCCTCACTAGGAAACCCTTCTTCAAGCCTTGTAGAGTGAATGAGAGGAGCTGGGCAGGGAGAGACGCACAGAGGTGAAAGAGAGAGACAAAGCAGACAGTGAACACAGGGTTACAAAGGAAACCTCTGTCTGAGAGGCGTGTATGTTTTTATCATTTTCATGGTGCCGTTATCGATCTCCATGTTGACAGAACTACATGAGTTGTTACATCGTCTGTGCTGTAATGGGTCTAATTCCATATTGTTCCATACTGTTTTTATCTGGAGCAGAGATCTAAAGTTACTTGAAACGGATGTCGACAAAATAAAATAAAATTAGACAATGTTTTTTAAGGAGAGATGCCAAAAATATTCCTCTCACATTTTAGAACAAACTTATTATAATTTATAAAAAAATAATGTGCAGATTAATAGAAAACAGTAAATTTTGGAGTTATTTTGTTATTTGTATATAACCTTGCTCTCGCCCTGTTCCACTTGCCTTTTAATTCATGATGTGCTGATTCTATAGCAGGAATCTACACAAAGAAAGGATTTTCATTTATTAAAGCATGATACTATGAGTACATGTTGTCTGAACAATGCTGCTTGGTTACCTCGTTTATCACCATCATGACATCATCCCTTTGACCCACTCTCTGATCCTTCACGTCTCCTTAACCACAGCTAAAACTGCAATATACAGACAAGATATTGAAAAGTTATGTAACATCTTTAGCTGAACCCGTGGCTTAAGGGAAGACAATGGCTTTTTGTATTTACTCTCATTTCCTTCCCTAATTGAGTCACCGACTAAAGTGAAGCACTACAAAGGCTTTTTTTGTGAGCTACAAGAAACACCTATCCAAACACAATGTGCGAGGGCATGCTGAAGCAATTAATAACCCTATGAGGCCAGCCAGTCGTTGCAGACTTGTTCGAGTGTGCTCAATTTCAGCCTGCGCAGGTCCCACCAGGCTGGAATGCCTAATAAATACTGGAATAATCAGGGCTATAATTACAGGGGTATTTTGTTATTTTAGATTTTCAGAATGTACGCAAAAAATTCATCATGTTTATGTCTGGAAATGTTCCACTAAAGAGCTATGTGTCTATGATACTACTTAAATCAGCAATTTCTCAATTTGAGCAATTAGACATGAACCGAAACAAACGCAGGTATCCTTTATGGCAGGAAATAAGCTCCAAATATTAGAAGCTTACATTATGTTACATTAACCTTGTCACCGCAAAATATAATGTTCCCAATTCCCCAGTGTCAACATCTAATGTAAGTGAAAGAAGAATCCCACTCAGTTATTCACTCCCGTATGAGCACACTTAAACACTTCTCCTCTGACATGCTCCTGAGATATGGCCGTCCTCTTGGCAGGTAGCTTGATTAACCGCCGCGGTCCTGAATGTGTTATGAAATGATACAGCTTTCCGTTCTGCAGAGATGATCTGTTGGTTCTGTAGGTGTTAGTTATTTCCCTATGTTTTCCACAGCTTCCACCCATTATCACGTAACACTTAGGAGATCGCCGGGTAAATGATCGACTCACATGACAGTTATGGGTCTCTGGCTGCAGATGACGGGCGGCTTTAAAGGCGCAGTAAATTATTTTGAAAGTAAAAGCAAAGCCGAGCGGGCGCAGGGAGTAAGCATGCCATTAACATTCTCCCTATTAGGATATACACACTACACATTTCATTTAGTTGACATTTGCGTGGGCTTCTACAATTAAGGAAATACGAGGCTTTTCAACGCACACCGCAAAACCATGCTCCTACACTGCAGGAGCCATTTGCGGGCTCGGAAAAACAAGGTTTAAAACGGTTAATTGGAGCAGTGAGGGTTTTATTGAGGAGCTGTCTTTTGTTGCATGCCTGCCCAACTCTTTGACCCACAGGCATACACCTGGTATTGGGTCAGGTTACAGCCAGGCTCCGAGGCTTGCAGGTCAAGACCTAGTGCTTCACAGACCTCTAATCCCTTGCATGGCAACATATTTGACTGAAGGGCGAGATCTACACACTCCCAGACTTCATACTTGAAAAAGTACAGCACTATCTCTTTTGCTCGCACGGCCCTCTTCCTGTCTTTTCTCCCACTCCCTCCACAAAGTGATGATTTAACACTTAAAGGATGTTGAAGGGTTTTTTGTGGAGCATTAACCTGCTGTGATTTATGAGGGTACTGAATTATGAGGGGTACATTTTCTCTTTACATGAGTTTGTGTATGTGTGAGCTTGTGTAGGGTGTGTGTCTGTGTGTGTGTGTGTGTGTGTGTGTGTGGAGGATGGCGAGGGAAAGAGAGGGAAAAAAGTCAGTCCCTCCATGTAGCTTTGTTCCATTTAGGGAAGCTTGACGGAGATATAAATCTTAGTTCTTAACATCAAGGTCTAACACTCAGGACTTATAAATTAGCTCAAGAAACAACACTGTGACATTTTGACTGTGATATCAAATGTTTTAATTGAGCGGTGGACGCTTTTTTTTATATATTCTCTTCTCATTTTTATTCAAAGATGTTCTGGAGTACGGTGCAGTGACTGCGGCTGCCAGGAGAGGTGAACGAGAGGCTACTGAGCCGGAGCTTTATGTGCAAACGCACTCCCACCAAGTCAGTACTTTGACCTCAGGGTGCATACTAATTACACTCCAGATTATTCTCCCAGGCAATACAGTGATAAGCACACCAGGGGGAGCAGTTATACTGTTATTTTGATCCCGAATCAGGGGGGAAAAGAGGAGCTTGGGGTTCCCATCACAAGCACTGGAACTGATATTTCTTGCATGATTACATAAATAAGCAGATTTCTACCGGGGACCTGCTTCACAGTCTGCCCAATTGCCCTGCCTCAAGTGGCCCCTGCTGCTCCTGTTTCAGAGGATTTCAGAGTATAATCCCGCCTGACTCCTGAACAACATGCCCATTCACACACCCTCCCTGCCTGTGCTGCTACTGACATTTTGATCCATGTCTGTGGCTTCAAGCAAAAATAATAAAAGAGAAGAGAGTGTTGCTAGGATGTAGGTACAGTGCTGCCTTGTACATAATAATTATCGAGCTGCCACTGATGATCCACCACAGATTTAGCGTTGGCTGATAACAGCAGCGGCCGCTTTGATACATTTTTTATTTTTTATTCCACTTCTCAGCAATCTGTGATTTGCTGTACTGTACATCTCTGTGTTTACTGTTTACTGTGGGCAGATTACTCAGCACTTCCATGCTGTCTGTCAAAAAAACCACAAAAGCAAAATGGGCTAAATGTTGAATCAGAAATCTTTAACAGTTTTAATAACACAAGTCAGTGAACAGAGCCGACGGGCATTTGTGTGTGACAAGAGCCGACGCACAACAAACCATATCGACAACACACAATTATTCACACACTGTTAATAGGTCATTACAAGCCGTTACCCCAGTGGCTGGAGATACATCGTCTTTACTGTAGACACACTGTTATCTATAGTACACACATGAAATTGTTTATTTTACTGTGGTGCCTGTCAAGCAGGAGCGTGACCTTTGATTATGTCATCAGTGACATCGTTTAAGGGTTGTGTCATGGTAACACGGTTACCGTGGTAACAGCACATGCGGTTTACCGGTTGAAAGAGATGTTGGAATCTCTAAATCTGTCAGTTGTGTCGAGAGCTGCTCATCTGAGTCGACGCTGCACTTCCACGTGTCCTCAGCGACGAACCCGCC
Organism: Pseudopleuronectes americanus; assembly: GCA_038501795.1. Taxonomy (NCBI): domain Eukaryota; kingdom Metazoa; phylum Chordata; class Actinopteri; order Pleuronectiformes; family Pleuronectidae; genus Pseudopleuronectes; species Pseudopleuronectes americanus. Next base: position 10,891,437 of record CM076720.1, on the reverse strand, counting down.
AAGTTTAAAGTCGATCAGATTGAGCGGATGTAGGGAAATCAAAGGACAGACAGGGAAAATAAACAATTTATAATCAAATTAAAACAACAAGAGCAAAGTAGCGTCAAGTAATGTGAAGAAAATTCAACTAGCTCTATATCTGGTGAATATTTTATGTTTTATGTTTAGGTCTACTAACTTGTGGTTCTTTACATTTTATATGTTTTATTAACAGACCATTATTTCTAAATTTTGCCTCATGTACACATTGTGAGTGTCAACTTCAAAACAAGTGAAAAACATGAAATCATACAAAAGAAAGTTTGAATTTTCACACATTTTCTGCACAAGCTGTGGAAAACTTTCAGTGTTGGACTTTCCTCAAGTGTGAACACGAAGCAACAACATAATATAAACCGAAGCCACAAGCAGCAGCCACAAGCTCCAAACAGGAGTCAAATAACAACCACTGTAAAATAACTGGCAACAAAAACATCCATGAAAAAGCCGTACCGGTAAACAATTTACTTTTTGTCATTGTATGTCTGTTAGATTTTTAATTCCCTTCTTTTATCTGGATTTCTTTTGTATTTATCTCAGTTAAGGGTTGTTCTTTTGTAAAGGGAATTAAAGTGAAAAAAATCTATAAAAACTTTAAGCCTGTTTATGCTTGTGCAGCTCTTTGTGTGTGTGTGTGTCTGTGTGTGTTCGGGGTGGGAGCGTGTCCTCTCTCCCCATTTTTCAGGATCAGGTAAATGGCTCTATTACCACACTTCTTTAAGTTGGTTATTGCTCCATATAACTGACATACGGCGCGGGCTCCATTTTGGTCCCAGACAGTTATGGGGCTGTGGTGATCATGTGAGGAATTTCTCCGGTGCCCTTGGTTTAATAGCATGTGTGTCTTACATCTCTGATAAATACTGCTATTCTGGTGAAGTAGCTGAGGATGCTAGCAGCCCATTCGCCGTCTTTATCCTGTTCCCTTTAGTGTGCAATATAACAGCCACTTAGAGATCTCAATTCAAGTGTTTTAGGACATGACAACAAAACATGTATTCTGCCTCTCACACAGGCTTTATCTGAGTAAGTTATCAGGGTAGAGATAGCAGTTTGTAACATCACGGTTCAGGCTGTTACAAGCCAGAGCCACCCGGCCCCTTTTCAGCAGTGATTGCTGACCTCTGACTCTCAGCTTCTCTCTCCTCACCCCTGTCTTCCTGTCCTCACACAGCAGAGGACTCTGCAGCGACTCTCATTGCCGTTCCTGTGCTCTTGGCCTTTCCCTTCCTGTGGGAATCACCCCAAGTCGAGCAGCGAGGCAACTGTTTATTAAGTTTCCACTCTGTTAATTTTCCACTTTGTTGTGCTTCTCTAAACCCGCGGACGTTCAGGCTTACTGTGTCAGTTTCCCCTACAGACTCAATGACATGAAATACGTTAGGGGCGTTAAGAGGGTTTATACAGTTGAAAGCTGTCTGATATAGCCCTGCATATGTTAATGTGATTAGGAATTAATATTTTTAGAATAACCTTTTAACTGTCCTGGTGGTTTTTCTCAAATGTAAATTAAGAGAATGCCTTGAACTTGGCTTTTTTTCTCATCTATGAATGTGTTTTTATTATTTCTGATAAAAATAGTTTCTTACAGTGTATTTAGCCTCAGAGCTTATCCAGTAAATGTCATTTACACAAACACTGGTTATGTAACATAAAGCGATGAACAACAGAGATCTCCGTCCACTGATAAGATCCTGCAGTGTGTGGTCCGAGCAGACGTCAGTGGAAATGCGGTGTATGATATTTTGATTTGTTCATGTACAAATCTGAATTGACAAACTTTGACTTAAATTTATTTCAGTTTTGCAGAAAATATAGAGAACTACTGTGATAGAGTGAAAAGAGTAATATGACCCATAATTCTACAATTATTTAGTTGTTAAATACTTTCTCTTTTGGTTGGTTTATTTCTCCTTTCAAGATTATTGTTAGCACACATGCAGCGTCCACACATACAAACATAGCAAAAAATCCCTCTGATTAAAAAAAAAGAGCCTGTGAACATTTCTAAAGATGGAGGTGGGGCGCAGAGCCATTTACACTTCTAATTTAAGGCTCCTTTATTCCCAAATGTTAAATACTAATGATTGTCCCCCATTTTGAGCTCAACCCCCACTGGAGGTCTGTTCAGGATCTCCACTGAGGCATTTTGTGTGTGTCTGCCCTGCTCCTTTCTTCTACTCTTAGCCACACAGGCTCAACTTCACAGGACGGTCGACAGCCCGTGGACAGCAGATGAAAAACTAAGGCAGCATATCCTGCGCCTGTTAAGTCCTCGACTAATTAGCAAAAATGGTGTCCTTTCTCTTCTTTTTAAGCATTTAGTCTTGGGGGGTGGCACGGAGAGAATAAGACGGAGAGTAGGAGATGGAGAAAGGGGGAAGACGGTGAGTGAGGGAGAAAGGAGAGCTGGGGCAACCGCGGAGTGAGTGAGGGAGTGACTAAGAGGGAGGAGAGGCATCTGAGCTCTCAGTCGGGCTGTTTTGAAAACACGCTGTTGAAAGCCTCTCGGTTAATTCATGGCTTTTGTTTTTAGACCTTTTGTGTTTGCCAGTCTGACCATATAACATCATACATCTGGTCTATAGATTTTTGGGGGGTGCCTCGCTCAGGGACCCATAGAGTTCCCCTGGGCTCAGATTCAAGTGTGTGTAACATAAAAGCAGCTCGAATGAGGACTGAGGCCAAGACGCAAAGAGCCAGAAATGGGGATAGATGCGTTTGGAAAGTACAAAATCATTTCACTCTCTGCTGCTAGAGCTTCAGTCATCTCGCCAGGGGAGATACTGTTTATGCCTGTTTATGAAGGTGAACACAAAAAACACTTAATATTTCATATAGTATATAAATAAATCATTTTAAGCTAATACAATACGTCTTCAATTTTTTATAAATTATATTTTAATTATTTTAAGCATTTCCATAAAAACTTTCAACAAAAATATAAAAGTGATAAAAACAAAACATTGGAGTTACTGGTAAAGCAAATAGGTGGTTTTCGTCAGTGGTTGCGAATGAGTCTTAAACCAATTGTTCCACCTTTGCCTTCGTTGAGTTCCCTCTTCTTTTATTTTGAAGCGGATAAATTTGCCAAGTTAATATTTTGGACTTGATTTCTCAGCAGCTCTTGCACTTGAAAGAGGATCTTGCAAAAACATCTGGCCACTTGGCACGTGGTCGCACGGTCCATCCAGACACCACTGTTTTTTGGCTGTCAGAAATTGAGATGTGATTGATGCAGCTTTACGGCTTCTTTGAAGGCTGAGCTCAAAGATGAGCTAATTCAAAGCTAATCGTGTCCCTCAACCGTATCGCTGTAAAGACACAATGAACGTCTTCAACGATGAATCCACGTTTTACTAAGGAACTTTCTGAGCTTCTCATGTGCTCTGCATTGTGCAGCTCAAATAGACAAAAACAAGTCATCAGGTCTCTGACACAGTGTGGTCATAAATTCAAAACACACACACACACACTTTTTATGTGTCAAGTAAGCATTGAGTTATGGTGACATTCAGAATGACATCTGGGCTTTTTACGTTTTTAACTTTTTGCTGCCGAGCCCCTGACCACAGCTGTGTCATACTTGCCATGCAGCGACCGCTTCTCACTTGGAACCAGTGACGTCCTGGACTCTTGACATTGCTGTGGCAGTGGCTGAGACTCTGGGAAATCTGAGTGGGAGACTTGTCCTTGTTGAACTCATTTCACCACTTCTTCACACTTGAATATAGAGTAAACTAACATAATATAACACATTGATTAGTGAGCTATAGGTGATGTAAGGAGATTGATTTACAGCTGGAGAGATCCAACTGTTTCCTTTTATTTTTTCTCAGTACACCTCACTTACAAATATGAAAGTATATTATTCACTCCGCTGCCCAGTTTTAGTGAATTCAGCTCAACTGCAGAGAAGCTGCATCCCACTCAACCCCTGTTCACGAGTCTCATGTTTTACCTATGAGACCGATGTTTTAAAGTTTTTGTCCAGTATATGTCATGTGAAAACATCAGATTTCCACACAGTCATAGAAAGTGAAAGTAGTTTGGTGACATTGAGATAAGAATCCCATGTTTAAAGTCTACAGTTTGACGAGTCTTCAGTGATTTGACAAATCAAGGGTGAGCTTACTCAATTGACTGATGCAGCTTGAATTTGATTCTTAACATTTTTTCACTATTTTGTTGCTCATCAGGAAAAATGTATATACTTTTGGTTGAAATACCAAAATGAGAAGCCTTTGTTAGTGTTCATATGGGATAATATTCTAAAGAGCTTTGTTTGCTATTTGTTTTAATATGCTGAAGTGACCTGTTCCCGAGTAACAACATCGTTTGAGATTAAAATTTGGATGATTATGGCTGGTTTGTTGTTACAGGTACCACAGTGAAGATGGAATGTGATCAAGACAGCCTAGTTTACACAATACATTCATGAATTTGTTCTCTGTAGAGTTTATAGGTTCATGTTACATAATCTAGCAGGAATCTACTGATTAGTCAATGCAGTGCGCTGCTGCAGCCCCTTGCTTTCCCACCCCCTGCTGTGCTAATCGCTGGTGTTTTAAGACATTAACTCCAGTGTAGCAGTAGTTAATCTTAATGTGTTTTGTCTATATACAAATAAAGGGACATTTTAACATGCGCTACATGTGTGATGGAGGGTAGTGACACAACCAAGATGAATCTGTACAGTTTGTGTGCGTTCATGTTTTTAGGCTGATGGAAGTGGATGTTTGCAGAGTTAAAACTTATTTCCATCATCAATTGATGCTCTTTTCATCTAATTGAGCCACAGATTCTGGCTGAATAAAGGCGACCAAGCTTATTGGCATTTTCAGGCACTTATATATTTTTTTGTGAAAAATCTAAAACATCACAGCTTTCAGAAAAATGTCCACAGTCATGATTATGACTTGGATGTGACCGATATCTACAAATAGCAAATGCAGCATCTTCCATCTGACCAGAGCATCGGTGTAAAGACGAGATGAGATAAGATAATCTTTTATTAGTGTCATAATGCAAACATCCCATGTTACATCAGCAAAAGGTAAGTGATAAATATGTAAACCTACAATGTAAATAAAAGGAAACATAAACTGAATATTAATACATTTTAGAAGGAACCAATAATAAGGAAAATGTACATTCAATTCTTAATGTACATTGTGAACCTGCTCTGCTGATTTGAATGGTTACATACTGTGTATTGTACATCACAGTGTGTTGCAGTACCATGCTGCTATTTCAGCAGGACCATATTCTGTCTCTTTATATATTTGAATATTCACTCTGATATCTTTGGTAAGAAGGGCTGGGTCCTGTTCATATTCAAGCTGATTAATTACTGGTCCCTGGAATTAAGCACTTCCAGGGCTGCTTAACCCTCTTTCTGCATGTAACGCTTGCAGTTTCTGTTATGCTATTGATGTCACCATCATCAATACTTTTCCATGAATTATATCCAATTAATGTAACTACTGATGTGAGATGTACTTAAACTATATCATACTAATTTAGCATAGTAAATACCATGTTGATGAAGAAATGTGGATTGTGCCAGTAGCTGAGTGTTGCTCGTGAGCATGCTAAGCTAATGTCAACCAAGTCGTGTTTGTCTGCTCTTCATAAGATTGCTGCCTATTATTTTTGTCTATTCTATCTAGCCCCCAGATGTAACATTTTGAAACTTGATTCAGTAAATGTGACCATATGATTTTGTGCTGTACGATAATACTGCAGTTCCTTGACCTGGCTTGACTGCTACTCTATTAATATATCACTGACCAATAATTATAGTTGATTAAAGAATCTGTTTACACTGATGTGGTTTCTCACTATTGGTGAGTATTTACTCAGAGTGAGCGGGAACCTCACATGATATGGTTTAGTCTTCTTATTGCCTGGAGCGGAGTATATAAGGGTCAAGGGAATATACCTCTATAAATCAATATGAGATATAATAATAAGAATACAGGCATTTGAAAAGTGGTGTGTGCATTTGTATGGTATATATACCTCATAGGCATGCACACATGAGCCGTGCAAGCACACACAATGTGCACACATGAGGAGATGCACACACACAAAGATAAACAAAGATCACTACCCCCACCCCAACAATGAGAGGATAGGATAGAAGAAACCCCAAACATGTAGTTGGGTTATAAATTAGGGGCTGTCAGTATTACAATGTATATTAATAGTCACACCTCTTTTTAATGAGTTTGGCATTGGCAGCTGAGAGGAAATACAAGTCATCATAGCACAGCTCATGCACACCCCGATGAAAGAACCTATAATAAATCTTGTGAGAGCAGGGCTCACCATAAATATGTATCGCACAAGGCATCTGTTTTACATTCTGCATATAAATCAGCCAGAGTGCTGAATAGCAATGAATCAGACGCTCGACGCTTGATTTGATAACAAATCGACTCTGAACTTGGGAGGGGAGAATTTAAAGCCTTCAAAAAAAGAAGTGGGGAGTGGTGGGGTCCGTTAAGACCTGTGAGACTCTCACGTGCTTCTCTTCTCACACATAATGCCACAGATGTTTTGATCCTGTGTCAGGTGTGGGACTTATCTTTCCATAGACTGTCTTCTCTTTGAGACGTCGCATACGGTGACACCGCCTGCACCTGAACTGGTCCCACTGCGAGGCCAAGGTGCAGCTACTGCTAGAGGGACATAGACACACACTCGCAATGATTCTGCAGCCAAATCAAACTAAGAATTTCATCCTTTTCTTTAATACACTCTCATTCACTTTTATCTGACAGTACAGTACGTTTAAAAAGTAATTCCAGCACAGATTGCCATTTTAATCACCATTCATTCTGTAGATACTGTCAAGAGAAACATTACATTCACATTTCACTGTATAATTACCTCAAGCAAGGAGGTTATGTTTTCACGTGTGTCTGTGGGTTTGCTTGTTTATTTGTCAGCAGGATTACACACATCAGGCATATTTATATAGTGTTTAGATCTATGAGTTTGTACAATTGGGTGCAGATGCACATAATAATTTGGTAATGATTTATAGTATAATCTTTTAACCTTTACTGATTTCTAAATCTGACAAGATCAATGCTTTTTAGTAAAATTCAGGGCTTGTTGATTTAGATTGCTGTTGGAGTATTTTTAGATCCCAGTTCTGTCGTTTCCACCCAACCACTAGTCGATTGCACAAATACCTATATACAAAATAAACACATATAAATAGTTTTACCTTCAGCGTCCAAGAATACCAATGATGGATATTTTTATACCCATGAAATTATTTTTAAAATTATTTTTACGAGGACTTCTTAAAGGTGCCGTATATAAGTATTTGCTATTACATAGCCTACATAGCCAACACTAGTACTAACAGCTGTTTACTCAATGGTCTGGAAAAAATGTTTGGCCCTTAACCTTGTTTCTCCACGTGACTCAAATGTTCATCCGTAACTTGTTTTGCGTCTAATTCTGAACTTCTTTTCTTTGTCGCCAATTGTAGTTTTATATCCGATGGGGCAGCGTCACATCTTCTTCCTTGAGGCAGACTGGATGCTACAGTGACTCGCTATCGCCCCATAAGATACAAAGTGGTATTGCAGAATGGGCTGGTTAGCATACTAATTTAGATACATGTATCTCTACAGCACATACTTGTTTACATATTTGTTTTTTTTCAAAAAGCTTAAACTGAAAAGAAAACTAAAACCCATATAGAGCTTTAATTAAATTGGCTATGTTATCTAATGAACTACGCGGTGCACACACTTTCTAAATGATCCCAACAATAGATATTGGCTGATGTATCAGGTCATTTAATTTATCAGTCTTGCTCTTTTTAAATTATATTAGAATATAAAATATGGATAAACTGCACCTACAGTATAGGCTGTGCATATACAGTACAGCATTTGTATACAGGAGGAACATTTATCACTTGATCTCGAGTCTGATCAAATATTTAAAAGTGCAATGGCGGAGTCATACAGTCAGGGGCATAGAGGGCATCAGGGTGGTGGGGGAGACTGATTCACACACAGAAGACATCACCATCAACAGAACAGCCAAATGGGAGCTCTCTCCACAAACATACAAATTATCTTGTGATAGCAGCTGGGGTCTAACATCTGCCTGGGAAATCAAATACCCAGGGAGCAGATGTTCATACAGCCAACAGTGTTATTTTCTGTACTTCAAATTGCCCTTGGCTGTAGGGGCAGCACCTAAATAAAGGTGTGTCATTTGTCTAACCTGGTCCGGACTAAACTGTGTTGGACACATTCTCCAGTATAATAAAAGATTTTAATAATCAACCAAAGAGCTGTTTTTGTGCAAAATATATGATTAATTTAATATTCTACACCACGGTTTAGATGACACGTTCAACTCACACACAAATTGAGGACAGTTTATAGATCAACTCATCAACATGTCGAACTTTCCAGACGCTGAGAATCTGCTATCACCAAAGACGCGGTGCCAGAAGGAACGTTAAAGGCAAAAAGAATCAGAAGCCAATACAAGCTATCTGGAGAGCTTACTCCTCAGCATGCTCTCATCCCCTGTTGTTCAGAACAAGCAGATGGTTTTCAGCAAAATTCAACAATCTTTCCTTGCTCCAGGGGTTTGAAAACGATCGGGAGTCAGTGTCTCTGCCGATATAAAATAAGACAACCTACTATCTGATATGCCGGAAAGAACACTTACAACCTTCACACCCATTTACATCTTTTGCCTTCTTAATTTTACTGTGTGATTACCAGTGTAACTCTCACGGTAAATGGAGATAGTCATAGAACAGCCACTGTATGCAATGATTGCTGAAGTGGTGCTGTATTGATTTTCTAATGCACAATGGTAAGATGTAATGTTTCTCTTTCATTTGAACCTTTAATCCTGGAGTTATAATACAAGCAGAGGTAAAAGAACACATTGCAAATATAGAAAAAGCGGATCTTTAGAGCCAGTTTTAAAAGAGTTAAATCAATCTTTTCATTTTGACAATGTACTACTATGGGTAATGTAAAGACGTTGTAGGTAAGAGTCCCCCATTTTCATCGGCATTAAATGGCCATTTTCAGGAGACGAGCTCTGATGAACCCAGTGGTGCAGCACCAAGCAAACAGACCAACAGACAAACCAGGTAATTAGCTCATGAAATTCTAACAAAGCTAGCAAGCTAATGTGCTAAACCTTTTTTCAGCTACCTACCAATTTTGCTCCATTTCTGCTCAATTTAAAAAAGACGATTGTTTGCTAACCCTTTTAGCGTCATAACATTTTACGATGATAGTATATATTATTTTTTATTTTGACCCCTTGTGGCATAAAAGTAATGTGAGTAAAAAAAAACATAAACAATTTTATAGAGAAAAACAGATTCATTGTTTGATAAAACATAGTGTATGTACAAAGGTTCTTATTCAACCTTTATAATAAAGAGAAAATGTTAGAAAGCATGAAACAAGCAAATCAAATCGTCACTTAAAACCCTTATAAATGGATTTACACTCGAAGCATTAAATATCCAGATATAGTCAGTGGTTACATTTGCTACATAGCAAAGAAATCAGATGATCAACCTGATGTAGATTATTCTTTCTAAGAAAAAAAACATCACTTTGCAACAAAGCAGATATATTTTTGCAGGGATTTTCAAAATAATTCAAATTGATCTAACACAAAAAAATATCTTCCACTCACAAAAGGGACAAGATGTATTATTTCTGTTGAATATAGAGATAGTCATAACAAACCAGGAAGATTGAGGAAGAGAGCAGCTCTGAGAATTTTTCTTGCAGCTTGACTCACACCTGCACAGCCTCTGTGGCAGCATGTTCTGTAAGGGTCGTCTGTTGCACGGCGGGAGTATTTGGGGATGATTAATTGCTCTGTCTTGTCAATGGTGTGCTCAAAACAGCGGGATCCTCTGCATATGTAAATACAAGCAGTCTCAGCACAGCAATCTAGAGCAGGATTAACACATGTATGCCTCAAAATTCAGACCCATTCACCAATCTTTTCTATTATCTCTGACATCCAACCTATGTCGGAGAGAGAAAAAAAACATCCATTTTCTCTCTGCTGATCCAAATACATACATCTTGTCGTAACACGCTCTTTATGAACGTGAACAAGATGAAAGATACAACAGATTTATCTCACATTTTGTTAACAAACATGGAGCTGTTGTTAGCTGTTACTGCTGGGAGATATTAACACAGTAAATATCACATTTTTTACCCAATAGCGCAATATGAATGCATACTTAAAATATTTATTGTAAAACATTTGTGGAGGAATTTTTTTTCGTAATATTTATATAACTCAATCTGTTTTTATCACCATGCTACAATGGTGTAATAAAGTATTTACCAATATTTTTTTCTGACGTACCACCACAGACCAGACCAAACCTTTAAGCAGAGAAGAATCTATTTTATTGGTCATTGTGGCAATAAATATACTTATGGTGATATATTTTCTTTAACGTCCTTCCGTAATCTGTACCACGGGGGTCGAACAAATCCCAGCTGACATCACAATCGGTTTCTGGATAAAGGTTTCAGTCAAATCTCTGGCAGATATACTTAATTCATTTGCAAAATTGTGCTTTGTATTATAATGGTAATTTCTAGTTACAAATTGGTTCAAAGCACATGCTGGCATAATTCAATTCCAGGTAAAGATAATGGCACACATGGCTTCACAGTTACAGGACCTCTGGTGACGTGCAGATTACGTCATTAAAGACAGTAAAAAAAGAAGAATCACCTAAAAACAAGCCATTGATGAAATATTTCAGATTACATTTTTTTTATAAATTAATATTTTAAGTCCTCGGCCCCGAGCAAGACGACCATTTTCCTTGAAATGTTTCATCTCTTAATGCCATTGGCTATTACGTGGGAACTCGCTGCTTCGTGGCAGGTAAGGAATTTATTGGTGCTCCATTATTACGGGATGGCAGAGGGAGAAGTGCAAATTGCTACGGTTTTCTGAGGATGTTACGACCTCCTCCTAGATTATGCCCTCTGACAGGTTTGTCATCCCTGTGCACTGATGTGCTCTATAGAGTGCTCTGATATCATTAGCTTCATTGCCCCTAATGTGTCTGCTCCCCTCGGCTGCTGGACAGGTCATATATTGCGCACATCAGTGGACAAAAGCCAGAGATTATTGGATAAACGCTCTCTCACCAGGAAAAAAGAGAAATGCGTTTCATCAGGATTAAACAAACAGTTGTGAGAAAAGCAAGACACCGCTTGGTTGAGATGATGAAATATTAAGCACAGTACTGTGGAATAGTCTTGAGTTTTTATTGCAGGTTATGCAGGAGCAGATGGGCGAGCTCATCGCTCGCTTAAAGGATTAACAGCAGTCCTGAAAAGAGAAGTGTCTCTTTTGGAAAGGCCATCCAGGTCAGGCAGCAACAATAACAGGAGTGCTGGGATGTGAAGGACACTGGTGACTTTTACATTATGAATCCTTGGAGCATGGAATACTATTTCTGTATGCGAGAGACCCATAGTGCAGGACACAGCATTGCACCAGTAATTTTACTGTAGTAGTACTGGAAGAGTCCCTGGCACTGATGATGGTGGTTTTTGCCTGGAAGCCAACTGCTTAAACTACTGTATATCCAAACTATGAACTGTTTGTGTTGTGTTTCATGCTCAGTTAAAGGGTCATTGTGGTCTTTTTCTCTGCTGGTGATGACACACTCCACATCATCTGGTTTACAATTACAATTTAGTGCCTGTATATTTCTAATTTATATCAAATTGGGCTGAAGAGGCCGTAAAAACCCTGAAACCCAACTGCTAATTTAGACCATATGTACATAAACAACTTGATGACTATATTCAAATTTGGAATAAGAGTTTTATAGGTGCTTGACAAAAAAATCTACTTTTTCACTGACTTGACAAGTTGGTGCCAATTTTCTGCAGCCTTCTGATGAACTGCAACTGAAGTCACCCCAGTCTCGGTGTCACTCCGGCTTGTGGCTTCTTCTTGGTGTCGGTACATATTTAATTCCATCACTGAGAATATTTTCATTTTTACACAATGCAATGAACCGAAAAAAAGTTACTATTCACATTGGTATTCTTAAGTTAAGGAACATGATGGGTGACGACCTGATTGGAATTTTGCTCATCATTGCACAGCACATTACACTACATAATAGGAACTGTACTTCCTGTTTTATTATAATAATAACACACTCATTGACTTTGAACTTGAGGGTAAGGGTTAGCTTAAGCTTCATTTGCATTCGGGCTAAGCTCTATGAAAATCTTCTTCACACTGATATTTTCAATAATCCATGATCAGAAATGTATAGATTTTCTTAGTCAGAGGACAGTGAGGTAGCGAGAGTGATGTAAGCTTGTGGCTTTCAGGCTGATGGCATATGGGTCACAATTAGAAAAGACCTTAGTGTGGGAGGGAAGCTGCCAGCTGCGAAGGCATGCCACTATCTTTACAAGCTAAATTGTGGATGTATTTTTAAATCTATCTATTATTCAAAAATATCCAGACTTTTGTGGAGGGCCAGAAAACAAACACCATTATTGTTGTAAACAATTCAGTTGATGATTGTAAAGGAGCCAATAATACACAAATTAACCCCTTAGTATTCTTTATTTATTAATGGTGGTGTTTTCAACATTGCCGTTATTTGGTTGGCAGCTACTTTGTTTGTCTCTTTTCTCATCTTGTCAACATTCTGCAGGGAGCCTCTTTGTACAGTTGAGGGAAAGAGAAATTCGCTGAAGCCAGGAAAAAAAAATTGCTGAAATCTGGTGTGTGCAGAATCACACCAATTGAGGAAATTCCTATTTTCCTACGACCGCCAAGAGTTATAGGGCAAAGAAAGGTTGTATATTTTACTTCGGATGGAGAGGGGAGTTGAAATAAGTGAATATTGCTGAAAGAGCGTCGCTCGCATTCAGCCGCAGACAAAAGGTGGAAATGAAATAACTTCCTTTCATCAGGAAAACACAGCAACTCTTGACAGAATAATAGCAGCTGAGTAGATGGAGAAGGTCTGCTGCTGCTTGCTCAAAAACACAGGAAGCTGTTGAGCCGCCCGCTCGCCTTTTTAAAGAGAACAGACACACTCCCCAAAACAAACGCAAGGTCCTGTACAAATGAGTGTTGTCAGCAAGACGGCTCAATAGTAAATCACTGGGGAAAAGGTTGAAAATTTCAAGGGAGCTTATCTTCAATCAATGTTTACTTTTCGAAGCTCAAAGTTTCAAGGATGTAACTTTTTTAATTGAATCAAATGCAAAATCATCTGAAAGCTTATATATATTTTTTCATATAATTGATTTAAATATGTTACATATTAACATTCTGATATGTTTGTATCACTTCAAACGCTACATAAACTAACATTTAAAATCAGTCCCCCTATGCTACTGCTATTGTGAAGACGTTTGGATCCTTGCTGGTTCGAGGTGAAATTAAAACCTTTTATAGACTGTTCTGTTTGTCTGTGCTTTCAGTTTATATTGTCTCACTTGCAGTAGACCTTTACAGGTGTTTGCTTTCACGTGAACTTGACACTTTTGGTAGGAGACATGTTGTGAATCTTTCACAGATACTCATTTGTTGGTTGTTCATGATGGAGGATTAAAAGACCTCTGCTGGGCTCCTGGACCTCGTCAGTATTTAAAAGCTGAGTCCAATCAAGCAAGTGATTCCTCTCATGCAATATGGTAATACCGTGTCTGTGTGTGTGTAAGTGCATGCATGTATGTATGAGAGGGGTTAATACATTATATCTCCGTTGTAAAAGTTAATTACCTTATGTTAGTGAGTCCCGTAAGCTGATGTACTTGATGTTTATAACTTGAATTATGAAAATGTCTCCAGTCAATTACTTGAGACTGTGCTCTCTGTGCAGATCAGGACTTGACCTACTGTTTCACTTTTTCACGTCGCACTCGCATGTCCTACCTGTGTCCGACTGAGCTTCATCCAGTAAGGGAAAATAACAGGCGGGTGGAAAACATAAGCAATATTAGCCACATAATTATTTTTAAATGTTCTGTCTTTCTTAAATACGTATGTCTGCAATATTTATTTTTTTGCATAGCGCGCAGAAATTGGCCTCTTTATTTTTCTCCATATTTCCCGAAGCATTCTCCAGTGACTTAACCTCAGGAAGTTGGGAACCACTGATCTAGACAATGTTATCACTCCGCATGAAGAAGTGTTTAGTTAAAAAGCCAAAGAGCACATATATGTAATCATTTGTGTTGCTTTGTAATTGTTTCAGTCTCCAACACTTTGTCTAAACACAATACTTGCTCATTCTCTTGTACTTGGCATACAATTGCAATTACAGATAATCGCATCGTCATTGATGTTGATGCTTGACCTGCGCAGGTTATCATGTCTGTATACCTGGTTTCCCTCTTCCCGTGAATCAATTGTCTGTTAATCTCTTGCTCTAGCTTTCAATTGTGAGAAAATGTAGCCACTGCAGGGGAGTCCTTTAACGGCTTGACCCCGAGTGGCTTTTTCTCATGCAAACAAAAGGCGGTTCAGGAAATCAAAGAGCGCGACAGTGAATGTTGAGAACTTTCTGGTGCCGTAGCAACAATAAAATAATATCACTGCCCTATTTGTTTTTTACATGAAATGCAAAAGTCAGAGGCAACATTCAACTCTTACCATTGGGGTCAAGCCTTGAATCAGGGCCTCAACATTGACTTTAAATTTGCTAGTATAATGTGAGTCATCCTTCAGTTGCAGAAAGTCAAAGGCAGACTCTTTCATTGATTTTGTAAGACAATATCTTTCCCTACCTTGTTTGATCCGGACCTTTGGCCCAATGGACCAAAATGTAGCTGAAGTGTCTGATGCTGGTAGTAATACTAAAATTACATTTACATGGCAACAAATATAACCAATCGAACCCTTTCTTTCATGCTGAGCATAAGCGTATGTACATAAGTTACAAAGAACAGTAAGTTATTTCATACCGAAACAGATGTCAACGGTTAGTTCATTTTATTGTTATGTAATTTTCCCGATATTATTACAACTTTATTTAAAGGAAACAAAGAGTTTCTTATTCAACTTAATTAAGATGATGATCCTTAATTTGATGTTGTGGATAGAGGCACCACAGTGCACCACTAGCTGGGCTGAAAACTGTGACTGTTCTGGTTGTAAGTTTCCTCTAAATTATCCTCTGATAAAAAGACCACGTGGATGAAGAGTGATAACGACTACAAACAGGACTGGGTTCTGTAAGACTATAACAGGAACTCTGCATTTCAAACTGGGAATATGGGGATTGACAAATGTGGGCACTTTCCAGTAAGGGAAGGTCTCATTAAAGATGCTATTGATTCTGGGAAATGTAGAAGCCAGTGTGCATGGAGTGAGACCCCCTCGGGACTAAATAGTCAGGAGACGCTTGTATCATAGTCTTTTTTTAATCTGTCTCCCAACTTTAGAGAAGTAGAATACTAAGTTGATCGTTTTACTAGTCACATTAAAAATATTGTTGTTTTGAGGATTTATTTTACTGTTTACAATTATGTGATTGGGGAAGGTTCATTATAATATCTTATTGTTGCTGGAGTCATGGAAAAATCCTTATAATCAATTATTGACATTTCCCTTCTCCTTTATTTGTTTATGCAGTCGTTTCCACCGTTGTTTTTATTAGTAATATCTTTTTCTAAATGTAAATATATGAGTACTGATTTCTCTAAAAGCCTTGAATTGTGGCTTACCCTTTCTCATCTGTCCTCAACATCCTCCATCAATAATAATTATCAACAATATAGATTCAAGATTTACTTAACTATTGGCTTATTTCACTATTTGAACTGCCTTGAAAATCTGTGTTTCAGATTAGATAATGAGATAGCATTCATGGGCGGTTATTGCATTCATAAGGGTAATGGGGAGACATTAAATGGCAAGAAATCATGGACATTGACGTAAGCATTAGTAATGAACCTCGACGTGAAACTGCAACATTTTATCAGCCTCGACTTGACATGCTATTTTTGCTCTGCGGTTCGTATTGAAGCCTTGATACGCTGGACTTTCAATTATTCCTCAGAGCCACAGAATTAGTCTGCACGGAGATGTTTAGCTCAACAAACCACTGCCACTTTACCTTCATACAGCCTATCTTGGTTGTCTATTTCTTTTTCACCTGAGGGTGAATACAGAAGTAGTGGTGCTCTTCTCTTACCTTGATTTGAATGAAATGGACATTTTCTCTTCTCTGTTCATCCTAAACATGCAGAAATCGGAGTTAATTAAATGTTTAGATGTTCGTGAAGGACAAATTATGCATTGGTTGACATGATTCACCCTGAGGGGAGGCACTCTTCATCACTTAGTTACTGCTCACAGTCATGCCATTGGTTACTTGTTGTTAATGATGTATCCGCTATCACTCTGGCCTGGAGGAATTTGACGAGACGTCATCTTGTTTGCGACCGGACATGTTTGTGACAATCAGGCCGTAGCCTTTCAACTTAACATGAACTACCTTTTCAGTGTCATCAAAACGATATAAACATGTTTGATTTGAAAATTAAAATAAATATATACATACATTTAAAGAAAAAAGGAATGGGATTTTTGTAAATGTGAAGGAGATTGTGGAGTTGTAAAATGGATGGACAAACTGCCGTGGTTATCAGACTGAAAGTTGAGTGTTTAGCATCTGGACTCACCCTTCCCCACTCATCGCTATTTTTTTTTGTCCGCTCTCACTGAGACAAACCCCCATGCCTGGCCCTCTGCTTTTATTAAATTCGCCTCAATAAAAAAGCTCAGACAGGATTTATTAGGTACTCAGCACGGACGTTTAGTATTTCCCCCTGTTATTAACTGAAAATCAATAGAAAGCAAGGAAAATGGAAGTCATACAAGTGTTGTCGCCTTTATATCATGTCGGCTGTCGGGTTAGATTCATGACGCGGCTCCGGCGTCTGCAAGGTGGATTTTCTGCTTACATTGCAAGACCTAAAGTGGAAGTTATTCATTAGAGTAAGCCAGCGGTCAGATACATTTCCAGGCCCTTTCGCACATCTGTCTTGGTAATACTCGAACAGAGTGAGAAAGGATGCTGATGTACCCTGATAGAGATGTCAGACCCAACACACAGCTTGCTGGATTTATGATTATTTTGTTCTGAAGACCTTTTTTAACACCATCATGGAGCCTGTACCCTTGGAATGTAAACTGGGATAGCATTACGCTTAACCTTGTTCCCACTGCAATACATTTCATTCATTATTTAAGCGCACTATCTATTTTCGTAACTTCTGCAGTTGGCAGTCGCAACCTGCCACCTAGCACATTGACAACGATTCCATCTCCTGCCTTCTAATTTGAGGTTTAACAGATGAGTGTTACGTGCTAATTTGCTAACATTCTCTGACAAAACCAAAATATCACAAATCAAAATGTTGCACACAACAATACCCAACCTTGGTAATATCTTCAGGGAAACCTTGGTAGGTGCACTGAAGCTTATTCTGCACTGTCAAAGGTTTGGAGTACTGCATACGCTCAAGTTCAAAAGGCTAAAGGTGACCTACACTTAATATGCTATAAAATAACAGTCATTCACTAAGCCTGGATGCTGTGGCTCGACTGCAAAGCAATTCCATCATGAGGAAAAGTGGCTTTGTCCACATATTAGTCTTTTCTTTCGGAAAAAGGTTCGAAAAATGTGGGAATAAAGAGCTTACCCACCTCACTAATTTAATTACTCTCAGGACCTCCATGACAGTAATGTAAATATTCCATCATGAGGACCCAAGATACACAGAGTAATTACTTAAGGCTTTCCTTCACATCTCTCAAGACTTTTTTTTATTACCCAAAAGCTTTTTAACATTAGCACTCTCTTCCTGACAAATTAAATGAAATTTCATTACTCTAGCCATCCTAATGGCATGAAACTATCAGCTATTGTATGCCTGCTCTTTCTTCCCTGGCTGCCCCGGCAGATTAATCAAATAGTCAGCTTCAGAGTCAAACGGAGGGGAGCATCGATCTGCAAGTCTCTGTTTGTCTACAGTTCGTTCATGTTGCTGGTCTGAACCTTGAGTGAAAGTCTTATATATTGATCTCTATTGTTAAACATGTGCAGTCCATCACAAAACAATTATTCAGAGCAGAGGCAAATGTCTCATTGTGGCTACTAGGCAGCATGTATAAGATTCAGCAAGAGCATAGTTAATGCAGCTAATATCAATTTGATCTATTTTAATTCCTGTTTTCAAAGAAGTTAATTTTATAAAAATTATAAATGGGTATATTATTTTTTAATATCCTACTTAATGTATAAAGATACATAATGAAATATGCTCTACGTCCACCCATAATATGAAGGGTGCATGCAACAATAAATGGTTTCCATAGATTTGTTATAACCAGCCATTACCTATGATATTTAACACCTTTGGTTTTGTAAGGGTTAAGCTGCTTGGCCTCTGATCTCTGGGGGGTTAGGTCTTGGCAATGTGCCCCTCCACCACCCGCGGCCCTTAAGGGACTTTCAATCCAATTGCTGGCTACAGAGTGGATGCAGATCTCAAGGTTACACCTGAGTGTTCAAGGGCAGGTCCAAGTGTAATCGGCACTTAGATCATAGATTAATCTTATTTGCTATCTATTAGGCTTGATTCTTGCTTCCTTCTCTCCCCTCCCAAAGCCAGGATTACCGCGATAGTTTAAGATAATGGATTCTTATGGAAGACGAGGTCAAGAACCATTCTTGTTTCAGAACCTGCAGATAATATGATTAATCTAAAAGCCTCTTTCAAAGAAGGTCCCACCTTCAACGCCCTAATTGGCAAAAAGGTATAGAATAAATCTGAGATGCTGGCTGTTTGCTGTTTTTATTAATTACAATTTTATTCTATCACAAACTGGAGGTGATAGAAAATAGAATTTGTATCTACTTCATTTACTGGAGATGGATCCTTTGTCTTTTTTCATCAAGCAAATCGTCAGGGATATATACAATATGCATTTATTAAATATGATGCTGTTGATCTCATATTCTTCAGCCTCCAACCTTTTGGTCCTTGTATGTATTTCATTGATATATTCTACAATATATTGATGTTGATGACACTATAAGTATAATTGACATTTCTTTAGTATAAATAAACCAGACGTTTTAGAGAGATGAACACTGATAACTTCTTTAAGCCATTTACAAAATGCTCTATTAACATTTAAAAGCAGCAAGTAAATGTAGCATCATTGTCCATGCATTGCACTAAAGGTTATGTAGAGAGATATATTGATTTCACTAAGTACAATCTCATTTTGATTCAAAATCTCCCCCTGTTGTGATGCTTGCGGTAGCCACTAGCTAAATAGATAACAGATAAACTCTGATAAAATATATCCAAATGTGGCAGCTTCCCTGATAACCTCTGAAGACACATTGGTTATCTCGTCCAGTCATCAGCAACTGAATATTTATCGCAGCGAGCAGACTCGTGTTCCCGCCTGCATGTTTACCAATTTATACACAAGTTCGAGGTCTTTTTTCACAAGAAACATCGGCTGAGATTAGGACCTCAGGCATGTAAACCCCTCACCTACTAATAGATTCACACTATAGACGGGAAAACAGTTTGACCAGCAGAATATTTTTTCAATGCTTAAATCTGCATAGATTGTTCCTTTTTACACATTGTTCCTTCGTTGCTTTGCATTCCCGTCAGGTGATAGACAAAGGTTTTTACTGTTTCTATTTCTGAGCATATTGACGTCGTCTCCTACAACTTGGAGCAGCAGTTCAACATTATACATCTATATATCTCAGAGTTTAACTGCACAGGTCAATTAATTTATGGTTTTCCAATGGGGGACACGCTGCATTACCTTATCAATACACTCAATTTAATTATGAATCATTGAGTAATCATAGGTTCTTCAGTCGGGTGAAAAGTAAAATATTCCTCAATCATCAAGCTTCCTCTATTGTGTTTGTCAAATGTGTTGAAATGCAATTTTTTTGTTCTGACTTGAAAAATTTAAACTGAAAAGCCGAAAGGAGCTGATTTGCCACATCTGTGTCCATTTACTGCCACAAGAATAGGAAATCAATTATATTGCAAAAGACTGTCTGGTCCTATGTTCTTATGAAATGGGGACATAACCTTTGCAAAGATAGATTGAGCCCTCATTTCCATTCTCACCTGATATCACGCCGCAGTGCTCATTAAAACCTGTCTGTCAGCCGTCCCTCTCGCAAACAGCCCTGCCTTGTTTTCACCATTTATCATCGTCAGAGTTGTCATGACGATCAGAATCGCTCACATCTGTAAATGACTCAGTCCTTGTAGCCACTGCAATTAACAGTCAGATGGAATCTCCATAATTGTTCATGATTTGCGAGGAGGAATCAATAACGGTATTGATTGATGACACAAAGTCAATTCAAGCAAAATTGACAAAGAATGCAATGGAGTGAATTTCAAGATAACATTGCATTGTCCATGCAAGTTCCATCAAATACTGTTGCACTGGGACATAGGGGTGGTAGGATTATATTAAAATATAAATAATTATCTCAATATAATTTTCATTAATAGCAATATAACAATAACGCCCCAATATATATAAAGACAAAGCTCATACATTGTGTATAACACGGTGTTATAAGTTATGATGTCAAATGTTTGGTTGTTTGGAATCTTGAAAGTTAAAGTGATATTTAGCATGATATAAATATTGACTGATATCAATGTTTTTATCGTGATATGATTTTTGGCAAGCTCTTCTGTTACATGTAATGTATTCAATATTGTATCCCTCTATAATTTTAATTGGTGAATACAGTAGTTTGGTAGATTATCAAGATGTGTCTAATCACCACAACAGAACGGTGTGAGCTTATATTTCGACTAGAAGGTTGCAACAACCCACCTCGTAACCACCTGTGGACAGTTAGTATTTTTTTGTTGCCTGTGGTCATACTGAAAATTGCATTGTGGTATTTAACTACCCCCTGGGCAAATACATTTGATGTCATGATTTATTAAGTGTTTATACAAAGTAATAGAACAACGTGCATGCGTGCAGCACTATCTCTTGTCCTCTGTGCAGTAAATGGTGACCTCAGCTGTTTTCCGCCGTTCCTTCAAGGTTTAGTGATACTGAAGTGCTAATAGAGACCCAGTGATAACTAAGCCATATTTTTTATTGCTTAATGTCCACACTCGAAAAGAAACCTTTTGTCATTCTGCTGACCGTAAAATAAATCCCATTTCTGAACCACGTGTGCGTAGAGAAAGCATCGCGAATATGTGGTTTCAACATTTCCCTTGTTCACTTCATTGACATACACCTATTTTTAAAGGGCAACAGTAAAAGAAAGGAATGAACTTTGTGGCGGTTCAGTCGTAATTATTCTGGTTAAGTTACTTCATCATTTTATTCATATTCATTCTCAATGATAGATACTTTTTGTTGCAGATTAGAGGAATAACTTTTTAAAAATCACAAGGTGTTATTACTCATACAAGGACTTCTGAAACACAATTCCTTTGCCACGGTAACATTTACACTTGTCAGTCATAGACAGACTTTCACAGCATTTCTCAGCCTTAAAATGTTTGTTTTTCAGATTAACTTTTATTATCGCAGGTAAGGATCGCGTTATTGCTCCAGCTTTTTCCCAATTTCCTCAAAAGACCTGCTAATTTTTCTCTGTAATTTTCCTCCATGTAAGGTTTATATTTTGTGCAACATAATCATTGCATCAAAATGAAGTAGAATATGCTAATTACTCTAATTGGACTACTAATAGAGACTGTTTCCCCAGCTTTAAGCTTTTGGGGGGTCTGTGTAATCAGTGTAGACAGTCGTTAAGGGAATGGAGAGGCAACTAGCAATGTCAGGAGAGGGCCCAGGCGGTTCCGGCTGACACTACCCCAATCTTCTAGGACCCATTAAATGGCAGTTTCAACACATTACCAACCATAACATCCTTGAATATCACTGATTTTATTTGCAGTATCAAACATTTCATTTCACGCACCATTAATGGAAAAGTGCTGAGGTTCTAATGCTGCCAAACATTTAGTAACTACCTGGACTCAGAGAACCAATTAACTCCAGCGACAACATGGCCAATTAAACACACAAATAGGTGAGTCCAGTGTTGGTTACTGCCCTAGTAATTTACTTTTGAATAAACCCCAGCAAAAATAGAAAGTCGGTCATGGATTGACCAGTTGAAGTGCAAGGAAGAGTAGCGATTTAGAAGCCGAAACGAAACGATAATGTACTGTGCCAGCAGTTTTATAGATATCCAAGGAAATGTGATGTCATGATGCATTGCTGTTATGAAAATAAGACTAGATCAATGGAAAAATGAGTGAAAATAGGGTTAGAATTTGTTCATAATTCAATTTGACATGAGTAAATAAGTTCCTGTTTACGGGAACCAGCTTTGAAAGAACTGTCACAGTGATGGAACAACAGTATAAATACAAGAAAGATGATTATTTGTAGTATCATGAACAGGCTCTGTTTCAATGCAATTTTTTATTATTCATTTAGCGATATATTGTGAGGAATATCTTGTGTGCGTTTCCCCATGATTCCCTCTTTCTTTACCATTTCTTCATCCCAGACCCAGTGGCAGATGTGAGCCTAGATGTCTTGCTTGTTGTTCTGTGAGCTCACCACAGTAACCTTACAACCTCATCTAAACTAGGTAATATTTTCTCTATTGATTTTTCCTCCATTCTTGCAACGATGCTGTCATTGGAAGCTAAATCATATCAATACACAGCTGATGAACCCTCGTGGCAGAGGGAAGCAGAGAAAAACACAAGTTGTAGTTGTTATTTATGTGAGTCAGGGGGGTGTGAACACAACCTTAACACTTAATTACCTCTGGGGTTCAGCTGACTGACCAGCAGTGTCACAAAGTTGTTGTTAGACCCATGTCCATTGAAAATTTGGTAAACTCCTGGTCCTATTCAAGAATGGTTTCATTTTATTTCACGATTTTAGTTCTACAAATTATATACAAATCAACAGCATATTGTGAACAAGTTAGCACTTCAAGTCAGATCTTATTTTTTTAGGCACATTTTTGGTCTCCACCACGTCCTCTGGGAGACATGTGGCTCTTAAGCGACTAATGTTTTTTAAAACATTTTTTAGTGCTTACCACATAGCATACAGTAGCTTTATTTTGAACTGAAAACAGACAACTGCTTGAAACGATGACAGCAGCGGCAGTAAACCAAAACTAAAATATGAGCCGAATGACACTAAAATGTAGAGCTGAGGGAACTGTGTAGTTCGGGGATAAATGAGGGACTCCTCTCCCAAAATACAATGTTATTTTACTCATTCTTTATAATCATCAATAATTTCAATTTTAAAGCTAAGCACTTTGTTTATTATTATCTTGTTCAGCAAATTGAAATCTTCGGGGGTAGTCTCAAAATGCCTTGGGTTGCATTGCCTTAGTCATTACCACTTTGTTTCTTGTAACGCACCTCATTGCGTTATTGTTATGGAAAACAAAACAGAAACATGAGAGTATCAATCAATCAAATCAATCACCAGGGTATTTTGATGGAGCCAGAGTTAATAACGGGTGCAATCACCTCACTAGTCAATCGAAACAATCCAATAACCCTGGAGATCAAGGTCTGCACAATTCTCTGCCACTAGAAAATGCAGTCATGCAGAGCTGATGAACCTGTCAGCAGAATTATCCATAAAACCATAAATGCCCACTTCAGACCCCATGTTGCTCAACAGTTCATTAAGTTTCCATTAGATAATTGGCAACTACAAAGAAAGGAAAAAAAACATGGTTTCATGTTTCATAGACATCAGCCAAGACCACGATCCTTCCCTGAACTTCACCACCTTTGAGTTACCCGAACTAATGGTGCTTGTTGTGGTCAGATCTAGGGAGAGCAAATTATATATTTTTGGCAAATATTCAGTCTGTACATTCCGAGGCTCTATATATGTTAATTACCAATGTTAACAAAAAAACAATCCAGGCTGCATTACCTTTCTTTCATATCAGGTTTCCCCTGTGATGATTAGAAGCTAAACAGACCTTTAAGATGCCCAATAGATATTATATGGAAGTATTTTTTTATCAAAAATATTTGTGACGGAAAGAGGAAGTGGAATCAGGGTCCAGGAATCACCAAACCAATAACAAAAGCCATGTGTGTGTTTATTATTCATACAGTTAAATCTGTCTGGTGACTTCTAGACATAATATTATACAAACCCTGCAAGGTGATACCACCCGATTCCTCTCCATCCCTTTAATTACTTCTCAATACATTCAATGGCAGTATTTAAAATGTTTCTTGCTGTTTCAGGGGGTGTGAGACTTGCACATGTGTTAAGGTCAATATTGTACTGAACGGTATCTGATCACTGTATCTGATAATGATGATGGAACAGGACGAGTAAAATGTTTAGCTGCATAATTCAGGGCAATTCTTACAAGGAGCTTACGTTCTGAAGCTAAATCACTCATCACCAAGCCTGGCTTAGATTTGCATTGGGTTTAAAGACAAAATGATATCTTAGCCTTCATCGTTTTTTATTTGTGTGATGGACATGATTATAGAGGGGAAAAGATGTACAGTGGGTTTTTGTTAGGTCATTTTTGCCATAAATATTTAAAAATAACAATAAAACAGAGGGATGCATAACTCTTTTAAGCTGACTCAGCAAGTATGTAATGGCAAATATAAGTATATATGTATGTATATTATAACACTGATCTAAATTAGTACAATGGTAGAACACTCCAGTGATTACAATGATCGATGATTTAAGAGCTCAAGGTGATGGCAGCATTGCAGTTTAACATTAATATTCTTTCCAGAGCACATCAGCGTGAAAATCAGTATCTCAGGGTTTTTTATTTACATTTAGGTTTTTATTCATCTAAATAATTGAATTATTTTTATTATTCATTAAAAGTGCAGCAGTTGCTGACATTTTAGATTTCGGCCGAAAAACGTGTTTGTAAAAAAAACTGCTGAAAAATGTCCGATATACTGAATTTGACATTTCAGGATCTGTTTCTCCTTGTTTCACTTCCAGATGCAGGATCTGTACATTTATTATGTTCACTGATGTTGTGAACACTTCTAATATTTCCCAGTGTTCAAACTGAAATCTGCATTGATTGCAATGACAATAGTCAGCCATCAACCATTTTTTCATACTTAATGTAAAACTCTCCTTGGTAGCTTTCCAATTACTTGTAATCATACGTCTTCTAACCCTCTTTCTGCCCCCACACTCACGTTTATTCCCCTACTTTCCTCCACCTCTGGGTTGGACATCTCTTCGTATCCTAGCTTATTGTTCAGGAGCACAGGGGTAGCCAAAGGCCAGGTAACTTGGATTTGACTGGTGTATTCTCTTGTCCCACAGGACACAAGATACAAATCAAGTAGCTTTGACCCCATTGTCCTCTCCATACTCTAGTCCCCTAAAGGCAGAACGGTGGTATGGGTTCCTTTCTTCCCTTTATTTTTTTTCCCCCTTTTATAGCTGCAGCTAAAGGCATAAGGTACATACATTTCCTTGGGTAAACCATTTGGCATTCAGGCCCAGAGACGGCTCACTTTTTGATTTTAAATGGTGTTTACCTATCCCGATAGCTTTATAATCAGCCGGACAGGTTCTGTGGTCCAGTTTCCATATTAATGAACACCTTGTTTTGATTCATAATCCGACACAACCTTTTGTTCTGAGACTTTTTCCCCCTTTCGTCTAACTCTAATTCTAGCGGCTTAACAGTCCTCACATTGTGTACAGTATACCCATAAGCGCTTCATAATGAGAATTATGACCTTATGTAAACCACCACACCTATATTCCCAGCATCCTCGGGCGCGGCTGTTCACTCACTGCTGTGTAGGTTGATCTCACCACTGAGGCTGGATCTCTTTTTCATGTCATGCTGACCTTTCCAGTCTTAATGAAATCAGCCTTGACTTAAAAACAAATAAGCACATCTCACCCCCTGTTAGCCTGCAGATCATGCCGCTGACCTATGAACTTAATTTTCTATCCAAACATATATTCATAGGTGGCACCTTTCCTTTCTGTGATGGAAAGTGTCACAGGTGTTGAAGTCTGATTAAAATATGATAATGTGAGTGTCCTTGTTCAAAAAGTCCTTTGGCAAAGCTCTGAGATGAAGACTGGAATCCAAACAGAAGAAAACATATTCCAGGACCAGTTTCTGTCCAATCCAATAGGGATTGTTTTTACCCTTTTCGGTGAAATTAAACTGTATAGAGTTGTAAAAACAAAACAAAGATGAAATCCCAGTTATTTTAATTCTAATGTTTAATATTACACTACTCTATTTTGATACATCCACATTTAACTCACATTTACAATTGATCTGGCACATTTGTGGACTTGTACTCATATGTTTACATTTTTAATGACAAAACCTACAGAAAAAGATGTAATTGGATCATATGGCTCCTGCTAAATATTAAATGCAGTCGCCCTGCGAAGTCATCCTGTTTAGGAAGTAAGATTCAGGCGTGGCACCTGTTCCGTGTCAGACCAGGCAAACATTACAGCCCTTTAACCCACCTTCCACCACAATCCTTATCAGCACGTTTCCTACAAAGGGTTAATTCAATCATGTCAAGGTTCCCTGCTCTGTTGCTTGCCTCTACCATCATACTTTAGGCGCAGTGGAGCGTCTCCTCATTGATGGCACCTTTGGCTTCACAATAGAAGCTAATTTGTTAGAATCTTTCACAGGTCAGGGGCTGCTTAAAGGCGAGGAGGGCGCCTCGGCCACTGGAAAAATAAAGCCGTCCACCGACTTGGAGGGGGGCAAATTAAATGCCCACTCGTTTTACGACTGTGGACATACAAAACATAAATATCCATTTTCTCTCACTTCAGTACAGTCCTCAAGATCTTGCCAGGCGTCCCAGTTAACACAGGTTAATAGATTGATTCCAGTGACATGGCTCATAATGAACAGTAAATTGTTTTATCTCTTAAGTCTTATTTGGTCAGCCAGGAAAACATATGAGGTAATATGGCTGCGGCTAAATGGAGCGTATAATAGATCTCTCACTAAGGCATAAGGATAGGTTGATGGCAGGGCTATGATTAATGAAAATAATAATGCTTTTGAAATTGAAATTCTTCTCTCTCTTTTTTTGGTCCTTTCAACCCTTTCCTGCCGTGGTCATTCTGAATGTTCATGCACTGTGTGATGGATGTATGATTGCTGGCATCTTTATTTATGTCTGTTGGGGGACTTTTCCAGGAAGCTCTGCTCTTGCCAAGAAGGAGACTCCAGCTCACAGTGAACTCTTACCTACTCCACAGTGAGAGGCACGTACCATAGACCAATATAAAGCTGTAATTTTATAGGTCCCAATATGTTTTTATCTGTTTTACACTCATTAACCTCTAAATGAAGATGGACGACATGACGAGGTCATAAACCCTGCGTCATCCATGTTAGTGGATGGGACATGGTTGAAACAAAAAAATCTAAATAGCCTATATTTTAAATATGTTTTCCTCAAAGATGGTTTCTGTCATTAAAGGTTTATTCAAATATTCTTTCTACTGGTAAGTTTGTTTGTAATTAGTTATTTGATGCTGGAAACACTTGGTGAAACGCAGCTGCTCAGACTGTATCCTGGATTCTCTAGCTTCATTTCTGGATAGTGGGCACAAGTGGAGACATGTCGTCCACCTTTTATATACAGTTAAATTATTACAAGCTGACTTTGCACTTGATTTAAACCCAAAGAGCAACAGAATTTCCTTCTTCTCATCGAGCCTTCACTAATGTTAAGACATCAGTCCACTGTTTAAGCTCCAACTCTTTTATCCAATGAAGGGAGGGAGGAAAAAACTTGCATCAATGACTTTTAATTCCGCACTATTGATATGCTTAGATAATGCAGCAATTAAACTGTGCTTCTGCCAAGGGTGATGAGGAGCAGTAGATGAAGAGTAATTGGGCCCTGACCCTCGTGCTCCTCAGCCACCATATCACGCAGGCTTCCCCTACACATTCCCTCCTACAAGCAGGAGGGCTCATTTTGCAAACCCTCAGTTGTGGCAAGGTGATAAATTACAGTTCTTAACTATCATTGATTACTCTCTGTTTCTCCACTGTCTGTGACAACTGTTCAGTCACTCTGAATGGCTTTTAATGGCACATTAGAGAGAAGAAAGCATACAGTTTCCCCAGCATTGATTAAACTTGCTTGTTGCTAAATAAAGACAAACTGACACACACTACTCTTGGGTAGCCTGGTGACCGAGTAGACACTAGAGACCCACAGCATGTAAAATAATAGGAAGGCACTGATTCTCTGATGGTTTGGATTAAATTAAATCCAATGTAGCTTTAAATGCAGTGTTATTTCATTATTTCAGTGATACACTAAAAAGGAGATAATTTAATCTCAAATTGTATTTTAGCTTTTATACACTGAATACTTTGTGGGTAAGTCACGGATTAAGTCACAAACAAAACTGAATAAATTGAATAACTGAATAATTTTATTTAAAAGAATTTCCTGAGCAGGCAAATATGAAACCGCAAGAGAGATTACATGTTCTTCACCATGATGTTGTCCTTTTTTCTTAAGTGACATAACCTCTTATTTTATGAATCACCATTATATTTGGTACAGATATCTCTCCATCCCTGCATGAGGTTGACTTTTATGGTTTCATGTGAATTTGCTGAAGACAAGTACGATGGGTTGTCATTGAATTTCGGTTTAAGAATTTCCTCACCATGACTTAAATTTTGTACTTTTCACATTGCACCAATATTATGTCAAGAAACTATCTTGAACTACTTTGGCTTAACACCAATAATCAAATACTACTAGTTTTTACCCGTGTTTAGTGCAATCTATCAAATGTGTTATGATGAGGATATTGCACTACTGTGCCAGGTACAGATGCACTAACAGAACATCCAACATGGTTACAGACTTAACGCTCTTGATACTGCACTGAGAACGTGTGTTTCTTCCCGTTACTGTTTCAGCGTGGTGGCAGTGGAATTAGTTGTCCATGCACTAAGCACTGCTGTGGCTTCACTATGCTTCAAGGCGAGCCTCCAGTTGTTCCTTTGCTAGGATCTTAGCTTTGACTGATTCGAGAATGGGCCTGATCACTGGGATCTTTAGTATTGTAAAGTTATTCCAGTCGGTTTCTTAGTTAATGACGTATCTATCAGTTAGCAGAAGCACTGTAATGATTGGGAGGCATTACTTTGTAATGAGTCTTTTTAAGGGGAGATTTTGTCTCGCCCACATGCTTCATCTGACGTCACAGTCAATGTAGTTCTTGTCTTGATTTGAAGCTGTCGACTCAATGTTATGAAATAACAGATTTTTAAATAACATGACACTATAGGGGCACTTGCCTTCAGCTTGAAGGTAGATCTGGCACAAGGTTATGATAGAACAGGATGATTGATTGAGGCTGTGTGTTCCTCCAACTTGTAGAAATCTGGGACACAGACAATGTGGTGATCGAGTGGTGACGTGTCCATGTTTGTACCTCAGGGAACAAGGTTTTTGGACAGAAGAGATGCTGTTTACTTTAACAGCGTTGGTCCTGCCGGGGAGATGTGACACTAACATCTCATCTACGTCATTCACCATATTCAAAAGCTCAACAAGCTAAAGATAAACAAAAACAACTCCTTCTTCCCAGCAAAGCCCCAATGAAAACTCTCCCAATTGGCACGGAAGACGTTGATGAATCAAATCATAAAATAAGACTGAGGATACCAGAAATAAAGGGACTAATCGTGTTTTCATTAAGTAAATATATCTACAGCTGAGACATAGGGGCCTCCTCTGATGCACGAATGCTTATTGACTTAACGGGTGTGACGGTGGCGACTTCCTGTTCGGCTTGTGAAGTTTCTAGATCCCCCGGGACGAACATGTCCTGGACTGAGTGAAAGAAAACAAGATAGTAATCCTTAACATGGACTATTAGTCGTAAGGGAAGAACTAAAATTGCATTGGAATGACCTTGTCTTTTATTTTATTTAGTTTAACAATGACACTCATATATATGCTTTAGGACAGCATATAAATATACAGAATATGGTAAGAAATATACATGAATAAATGTGCTTCATGTGTCCTTCAATTTAATTTTTGCATGTAATGTATGTTTCATCAGTTGTGTTAAGATGTAACGAGAGTGTGGCCAATATGATGCTGATAATAGAGGTTAAAAAACTCTGATACTGATATATCATGTTGATCAAACCTTTTTGACAAATTAATGTCATTGAGGCTTAATTTCTTTACAATTTAACAATAAATTATAACTATAAATAAAAAGAAAACAAACTAACTAA
The DNA here is from genome assembly GCA_038501795.1 of Pseudopleuronectes americanus. NCBI lineage: Eukaryota > Metazoa > Chordata > Actinopteri > Pleuronectiformes > Pleuronectidae > Pseudopleuronectes > Pseudopleuronectes americanus. The sequence continues at coordinate 10,860,962 of CM076720.1, read as the reverse complement.
ATATTTTCAACTTGAATTCAGAAAATAACTTAATTGCACATCCTTTCAAAATTGTTTATACTGTTAAATAAAAGTTTTTACATTGGCACTGTTATGTTGTAATATGATATGCTCATATTAACAGCTTTGCCAAAATATGAAGCGTTCTAGCTCTTATAGGACTGATTACTGAGGAATAAAGCCATATAAATTAATAGTTCTCTATTTTAGCTGTGTGTCTGTACCAGTCACTCATCTGTCTTTGCTGTCGTTTCGAGAGATAGAGCTAACAGGCATTGTGTGTTTGCATGTGTGCTTTAAAAAGCCAAGGAAACCAGTTTTGACATTTGTGGCAGCTTGTGACCCACTACTCACCAGACTGACCCAGTCCATCAACAAAATGTCACCTAAGACAAATCAAAAAACAAAAGAAATGAACCCTCATTTGAATAAGGATAATGTCATAATAGTGGCAGGTTGAGAAGTCTATAAGATGCTGTTGGAGAAATTCCTATTGTCTCTGAACCTGATGTCAAAATGCCATGAGAGGTGTGCCCCTGCCAGGTCAGCATGCCTCGGAGGTCGGGGCTTTTGCCCTGGCCTGGGCTCCAGGCCACACTGTCTCTAGAGTGGGCCTGGCACTGCTGTCAGCCACACATCATGTGAAACTACAGAGCTGAACCACTATAACAGGGTTAAACTGATTAGCAATGCACTTGTGTTGAGTGGGTCACAGTCTGAAGAACAAAAGTGATATTAAAGGATCTATATTTCTCCTTTGATTCCTTAATGCCATCGCTTCTTTCGACACACAAAAGTCAGCCTGAGATCCCTGACAGATAGGTGCCATTTTTTTCTTTTGACTTTATCCTTTTCTTTTCCTTTCTCTGTGGATAGCACAAATCCCCTGCACCCTGAGCCCGGTCGTCAAATTCTTAACCCCATGTCTCCCCCCTGTCAATACATGAACTCCTCTTTTCACTTTTAATTCTCGCTTTTTTGGCTTGTGCTCAAACTTCTGCTCGGCCCTGCAGCTTCCTTCTCACTTTCACCCACACTCATCCCTGGGAAATGTAGATCTTTTCCTGACAAGTTCCTCATGAAGCAAAGCCTCTGGAGATCATCAGCAGAGCTCTGCCAAAAAATGCGTGGGAATAGTCTGGATGGGAAGAGGAAGGGACTTTTAATTGTTTTTCTTTTTCTTTTTTTCTTCTTCACTGGAATTAGTCAGTGGAAAAAAAAATCTTGTGATTTTTCCTTTATTTATATTACAGTGAGTGAGGGCTTGAACTGTGGGTGGCAGGGACTGCTTATATAGGAGCCCCCCGTAGCACAATGCAGCTTGAGCGCTAATGTTTGGAAATGTTCTCCATGTGATGCAAATTGTGCATATTAATTCTGTTTTGTATGATATAAATCAAACTACTTTGAAGAGTGAAAATTATGTACTCCCTGTGTTTATCCATCCAGTAACCTGCCTGGATCAACAGCTGGAATAACAAGTGCTGTATTTAGCCCTTTATGAGGAGCTCGCTCAGATGGTTTCCCGACTGGAGGGACTCGGCCAGAGTTCAGAGAAGTTCAGCTCTGAGGTTGAGGGTTGGAAAGTGCAGGAGGAAAAAAGCAAGTATAACTATTAACCAACTGGAAATGTTATTGGAATTTGATAAAATATCCTGATTTTCAACATTATATTCAGGGAACTGTCATCAAACAATACAATGATATAGATGAACGGAAGACATTCAACAGATATTAAGTTTCAAATGAGGTTATGGTCAGTACATGAGGTGTTATCTTAGTCTCTTTTGGTCTTCCCCTGCTGCCCTCGTGTTTTTATTTCAGTTTTGGTTCATTTTTAAAACACATACACCATATCCAATGTATATTTAGAGGTTAAGAACTGACCTATGAAATATGTATTTTGCTTTTACAAATGGTCATGTTTCAAAGTAAAACTCTGAACTCTATCCAGCCAGAAAATGTAATTTCATATTTGTGGGAGAAAGGCTTTTCTGAAATAGTCTATTTATTTATGACTGTCTCTGTTTGGCCAATTGTGCGTCTTTTACTTTTCCTTCCGTCAGTTACTTTTTTTACATTCACTTTTTATTATATTATTTTTCTGATATTATGAAAAAAATACATCCCAGATGTGGTTGATGCCAGATGTGTGCACAAAACAAGAGGATAAGCTGGAACATGGTTACTACAAAATAAGATTTGGTCTTATATTGGTAAGGATGAGAGTCTTTTTTTTATCTTCCTACAAAGCAATAGTGTAAAAATATGTGTTTTGAAAAAATAATTTAAATCTAATTTATCAGTGGAATTGCAATAAGATGTTTTACTTTAGTTGCATCACTGAGACACAAAAATATTAAACCATTTTTGTCACATGACATGCAAATATTTTAATGAACACAGAAATCAGAAATGTTGTTTAACTCTAGAGAGAAAATGTCACGCTAGTTTGAAAAGTTCTCTGTGTTGTTGCACAATGTCAGTTTCCATCTTTGTTCAGTGATGGACATAAAAAGGCTTCCATTGTTCGGACACAATAAGCCTCCATTCTTAAAGCAGATAAGCATAACAAAGTAAAAGTAGGGGGCCGTCAAACATCCAAAACTAGAAGTGTCCAAGCACCACTATTAACATATTAACCATCGTCATGGAGGGAAAAGCTGAATATAGTTGTATTGATTATAAACGTCTTCTGACAGACACTCACATTTACCCTTTTGTGACTTGATGTTATTCCCAGTTAAAATGATAATTCCAATAATGTTCATTATAAAAGTGCGAAGGCACATTTTAACTAAAAGGTTAATTTACATACTATGGTATGATATGAAAATATGACTGAATAAACATTACTGGCTTTGCTAATTGTTCATAAACATCTCTCTAGTTCCAACTGGACTATTAATGTTTCAATAAATCACAAGCAAATTAAGGAGAACGCATTTACCTCATTTAGTAACTCACTTTATTGTCTTTACATTGCAAGTAGACTTGATTGGTATCTCTATTACTGGATCGCTACAGGGGCCTGATTACTTAACAGTACTTTAAAGCTAACAACGGGATAATGCAAACTAAGTTAGGTGATGACGACAAGATGGGATTTGAAAGTATAATCGTAGTTTCTATCTTCTCTATCTCATATCTGACTATCCATATCATAACTAGTACTAATTATGATATGGGGGAGCAGGAGAAGAGGTGAGTGGTCGACGTGTGCACCGATGGTGGCATGCTGCAGGCTGCGGAGGTCTGAACCAGTGCCTGGGATTTGAATTTGCTGCTCCACAGGAAGCTGGCCGGCTGGCTTGTTTAGCTGGATGTGATTTCGAGTGGCAGGAGGGGTGTTGCCTGGTCGTATGAAACACAATGGGTCATACTTTTTTAACACGACTATTAGGCAATAATGACGTTGATCAAGTCCAAACCATTTGCCGTCCTTGTCTGCAGATTAAGATATGCCCCTCCTTGTATTAATCAAACAGTGGCCTTTGTCTGGGGGCAGTATGTGAGTTCATGCCTCTTAAGTGTCCACTTACTCTTCCAGCCACAGAAGTTTTTCTTTTTAAATCTTGTTTTCACCAGTGATAGGAAATACAAATATTATTTTGGATCACACAATTAAAAGGCAGAAGCTTTAGTTTTGTGTTGTTGTTGTTAATGTTTGCGGTGCTTTGGGAATTTGTCCGTAACAAAGTCCTGACTCGTTATTCCAGAAGTGACCACTGCCCTCCATAATAACATCCCTTGTGCACATTTGACTAAATGAACTATTAACATATTGAGCAAACAGACAAAAAAAAACAAAGAAACCCAGGAGTATCCTATTGCAGGAAATAACTAGTCTAATTTTCTCTGTAACTGATTCCAGGGAAGCAGCTACATGAGAGAAAGAAGTCAAGCAGTGGGATTTAGGACGCTGAACAAGATGGATTCTTCCAAATTCTAATTGGAGAACAGTTGATTTAATTGGTATCCATTTGGCTGACAAAAGAAAGCAAGAGTAGTGGGCAGGCAGGAATGCCTCTGGGGCCGATGTGAACATGAAGTGGCTCTGCTGAACGCTCGGGGACGGATCACTTCCAAAGACAAACCGTGGGAGCTGGCAGGACAGATTGGAGAGGGAGGGGGGGGGGAGAGAGAGAGAAGGAGGGAAGAGGGGGAGACCAAATTCATGGTGGAGTGAGGAGCTTTCAATAGAGAGGCATCTTTATTTGGAGAGGGAGGCCATTTTAGAGACGCAAAACTGAACTCCCACTCCAGAGAGTAATGTGTAATGTGACTCTGACCCTGAGATGAGAGCAGTGGACGCAGCTCACTGGGCCTTGTAAACCCCAGCTTTGGGTGACGGACACGTCTAAATAATCATGACCAAAACAAACTGTTTGATTCACCTCGTCTGGGGGCACACAATGATATTTGTCCCACTAATTCATTTGAGGCACAGTTGAAAAACGTGGATGATTTCCGAAAGTTGAGATTAAAGCTCCTCAGCCTTTTTAGTTCTCAAGTGGAAGCCATCAATGACATTATGTTTTAGGAATGTTTGAAGGTCAGTCGATAATAATCTCTTTACAGATGTTGTAATGGCCGTCATTATAACTTGGCCTTCACAATAACCTATCAGAGACCGGATTTTGTTTTTCATGTCCGGGCCTAATCACAAAGCACTCTTCTCTTCCCTTCTTTCTTTCTTCTTTCTTTCTTTCTTTCTGTGTGTGTGTGTGTGTGTGTGTGTGTGTGTGTGTGTGTGTGTGTGTGTGTGTGTGTGTGTGTGTGTGTGTGTGTGTGTGTGTGTGTGTGTGTGTGTGTGTGTGTGTGTGTGTGTGTGTGTGTGTGTGTGTGTGTGTGTGTGTGTGTGTGTGTGTGTGTGTGTGTGTGTGTGTGTGTGTGTGTGTGTGTGTGTGTGTGTGTGTGTGTGTGTGTGTGTGTGTGTGTGTGTGTGTGTGCGTGTGCGCGAGTGTGTGCGTGTGCGCGAGTGTGTGTGCGCGAGTGTGTGCGAGCTTGTATTGTCTGCAGTCAGAGGTGTGTTGCACTGTAGCTCGTGCGCAGCAGAGGGGGAACCCAGGTGTTGGAGTGTTTTTACTGCGTCTGTGGAGAGGAAGGGTGGGAGAGCGGGGGCAGATGACCTGGAGGGGGTTCAGAGGCAGGCGCCGTGCTTGGGAGACCTTCGCAGTCCGCCTCAGGGGGATACAGCCACTGCTTATCTCTTCCTACACTTTTACTTCTTTTTTATCCTCTTCCACAGTACTGCTTTCATTTCCCTTTCCCCTCGGTTTAGGAGGACGAGCACTGCGGCGTTATTTCCTACCAGCGCTGCCCATTGTATTATCTGCTGACACGCATGTTCCGAGAAGTGGAAATGCTCCATTCTTCTCTTTTACAGCAAATATTTGAACCTGGCTGGATTATAAATCTTGGTGGTGAAGGACTCTTGGATTAGGATGTCTTTAATCATTTAATGAGCGCCCAATTTGGAGCACAACACACACATACACACAGAAGACAACCCCACAAAGACATAGTATTATCATGATGACATTAATGGTTCTTTTCTTGTATTCAGTTTGAGAAACCCGGTGACAGTGGCTCTTTTCTCGCGGTGACTACAGTGGGTCTTAATCCCCCCACAGTGTATGACAGGCTTGCCCTCACCTTGCCCAGCACTTAAAGAAGCAATCTTTCAAAAAGTCCCCTTAAAGCCCGTGTGAATGTGCGTCCGCTCAGAGGAGAGTGCGGTGTGCTGATGGAGAATGGGCCCATTCCTGATGTAAATGAAGAGATGCATATCAGTGTTAATCCATTGCTTTGCAGTCACGGCCATACCCAAAGTCTGTCTAATTTTCCTCACACTCCCTTTTGCAGCCAGAAGTGTATCGATCAGCAGTAATTGAAGTGTACTTGATAATCCGTAAGGCAACAGGGGAGAGGGAGACCCTCAACTCTCACATCGATGCACAGAGAATGGGGCTGTGGGCTTGTGTGTATTTGAGTGTGTGGTGCGGGGGGGGCGGGGAGGGGGGCGAGGGAGGGGGGGCTCTCTAATGTATGGGCGGGTAAGGCAACACCCCCCTCGCGGCTTCTTCTCAGCTGATTAAACTCATTGAGAGCCAGACAAGTGGAACAAATAGATATAAAGGTTTGCCTGGCAGCTTACAGCCATTCAGATTTCTTCATTGAAACGGCAAGCACCACATCTACACGGCCTGCTTTATGCTAACATTAAGCAACTGGAGTGCCTGTTTTTGAAATGAACCGTACATTATGCACCGAAGCTCGCTCAGATATCTCAGGTGGAAATTTTAAGATCACGAATAGATACGTTTCTCTATTTGGCCAATTAAATGTGCGCTACACAATCAGCTCTAATGTTAGTTCCCATCTTCTTTTTTTAAACACAACAACCGACTCGAAGCACAATGTGTTGTTTGTGGTGTTGGTTAGTGATGTGTTATTCATCACAGTGTTACTTTGTTACTGTTTTAATTTGGACCAAAGCTAAATATCAGATTTTCAAAACGTGTTAACTTTTATATCAGTCAATCAGCAGAAGATATTTGAATTTTAACAAGTGAGAAATTTGCATTTCTCTCCTCAGCCCTTCACACGATTTGTTGTCATCTTAACAGGTTGGCCTGTATCTCGTATGTGTGTGTGCGCGTTTGTTTGTGTGTGTGTGTATTATCCAGCCTGTGTGGTTCACATTTGTCACGTCCTCTAAAATGATAGCCTGGTGTTATTTGAAAGAGCAAGGAGCATGTAATAGTGTGTTTTATTTGTTATTAAGTACAAACCAATAAAGAACATTATGCACCACCTAGATAATTAAAAGCAGAGAGAAGCAATGTTTTCTTCCGCTGCAGCCTCCACAGGTTTGATGGGTAGTTTCAGGTTCTGTTTATAGTTTTGCAAATTGTTTGGCAGGACTCTTGGGCTGTAACTTGATTTGAACAAACTGCCGTGTTTGATAGAATACAATCAAAGTTTTGAATGAACACACAATGACGCACTATTCAGTTACAAAAAATAAAAAAAGTAGGCATGAAAATAATAATTGGTTTTATTCTGAGGAGTGTAATCCAATTGTTATAGAGGAGTTTTTTTTACTCTGGCATCAGGGGTTGAGTTCTCTCTCTGTCGACGTGGAAACTGTTACCAGGCGGCTGGTGGATTAATAAAGGACATGAAGATTAAAAGAGATTAAGGAAATGTTATCAATGTTATTAAGATACTGAAAATCATTATATCATACCAATGATGATTATGACTATATCCTGTTGAATAACATTATGGAATGATAATCTGTCTGTCCATCTATCTATATATCTGTCTATCTATATAGTTAGTTTGTTCAATAATTAATACCAAAGTAAGTTGTATCCCTTTTTAGGCGACAGCGACGCATTGATACATTGACCTCTGTAAGAGTTAGGGTTAGGGTAAGTAGTTGCATTATTAAAAAGGGCCCCTGTGATTTAATTGCTCTACTCTTGTTTTACAGCTTAACTCTGTAGCACCTACAACTCCGGAGCTTTTTATGTTTTATTTCAGTAATTCTGGGTTTTTAGGTTTTCTGCCCGTTTACTTCATTTTCAAAAGAGGTCGGTGGCTCGTAGTGTTTTCATCTTGTGGCCAAATCTGGTCCTGGACACACCTGGTTCAGCAGGAACTAGCACAGTATGTCTGTCTGTGGTCAGACGTCGACTCAGTGATGTCACAACAAACATTACAGGTGTGGTATAAAAGTTCAAAATGAAAACAGAGGGTGATGGGTGCCTGATTAACATTGCAACAACTCCTGAGTACTCGTGAGTGAACACATCACGTTGGTGAGCCCTGCTGCTGGTGTGATTCCATCACAGTATTGTGTAGTTTATTTCCAACATACTGAGAAATGTCACATAAAACATCCTGACACAGACATAAACAAAAACTAAGTGAACCAGTCTTTGGACACAAAACTATGAGATCATGTCAACAAATTATTTTTCAATACTTCACATGAGGAATAAGCCAAGCTGCTGACAAACCTACCCACAAATATCCAAAATAAGGAAACTTAACCAAATTCTTATGCGGTCATCAACTTTAAGTGTCGTCTTTGGTTTTACAGATTTTTGCTTTCGTTTGAACTTGAATGAATTATTGAAATAACATCTCCAGGCTACAACCTTTTTTGGCCTTTACACTCAAAGCTCTTCCAGTTTAAACTCTCTGCCGACTTTGTAACACAGACCCACAGCCCAACACAAACACAGACACAGACACACACACAAAGAGGGAGAGAGATGTTTCACAGAGTGTGTCACACCGCAGAGAAAATAAGGAATAACCATAACTCCTTCCACTGCCAGCCTGCCCTGCATGACCCCTGTTTTAAGTGGGTAGCAGGTAATTGCTGAGGCGGTGTTACCCATCAGCCTACAAGTCTATGTGTGCCTTATGTGTCATCTCTATTTATTATATTCTGCACGCTCCCTGGGCCTTGGTAATCAATTTCACAAGGATACAGGGCTGATATCAGCTGCCGTGCACATTATGAGGCGAGCCCTCCTCTTATCAAGTGCAGAATTGCCGGCTAGAGGTCATGAACAGATAAACAGGGATGTAACACAACTCCCCCGCTCACCTGCCCCCCAGTGAACACAAAGGTGGGAAGGTGATGTTGTGAGGGGGGGTACAAAGAACAAAACACCCGGCAAGGGAGAGGTTGCGACCCCTGTAAGGTGCCTCTTGTTACGCCCGACCTTCAGAATTTCATCATCAGTGCTTCTCTCTGCTTAATAATTCGGAAGCTCCCGTCTCGTCTCTCGAGTCGGCGCATGTGGGTGTGCGCTTGTTTGTGTGTGTTGGGGGGGTTATGAGGCCTGCAGACACCCTCTCCCTGATTATCTCCGAGCACTCTTTGCAGACCTTTATAGACCAACCACAACTCCATCAATCATTTGCCCTGCCGTCTTACTCCTCAGGCTGCCCAGTGTCCCACCTCACCACTGCTGGGAAGAGTGATTTCTTCCCCTGTAACTTTGGGGTTTTAAAATATACATATTCACGAATGTTTAGAGGGAGGAGAAGCAGCCGTAGTAAAAATCGACCTCAGTATTTATTTATTTTTCTACTAATTGTAATTTTTTTCCTCCACAGATCGAATGAGCAGCCAAGGTGTGATATTCGGCCGCCACAGTTGGAGGAATAATTAAGAATCTATGTTTAAACATGTTTGCGGCTCTAATGCAGATATGTCAGACTAAAAAAAAGTATTTATAGAGATCATTTGTGGTCAGTGGACAAGTCGTGCAGCAGTAGAAATGTCATGCAGTAGCATCAGCCTTTGTAAACATTAATTATGAGTCCATCTTTGTTTACTCATCCCTACACCCCAGACTGGCAGCTGTGCATATTTGCCAAGAGGATTGAATCTCCCTGTCACTATATTTTGGTGCCTATACTGTCGACCTCCTGTATTCGAGGAAATGTGTTGTTATTAATCGCTAAAGAGGTCAGCTCTGTGACGGCCATTTAAATACCGGAACGCCAGATAAAGAAAAACATTTTCAGGGTTATTTGAAAAGTGAGATGTTTTGTTTTGCACTCTTGTATTCTCCTTAAAACAAAGTTGAGCCGTGGTCACCTGCCTTTTGTTGTAGACATGTGTCTGGCTCGCTCACCCTGCCCCCGCCGCACAGCTGACCTTGCGCAGCCTTTCCAGGCCAAAGACTTGATGAGTGTTTTTTTAGCCCATCCCCCAACATCCCTCGGCATGTGCGCCGCACATCCGCTCTGTCATTAAACCCTCCTCCCGTGGCTTTAGGACCCAGCCATATGGTGCAGCTAGTGGAGTGTTGCAAGAAGGCTTGGCTTTGGTCATAATCTGATGAATCTTTCTCAGAAAAGAGGTTTTCTATGATGACATCAACAATCTGCACTGGTGTTTGTCTGTGTTTATGTGTGTGCACGCGCACATGCACTTCACATGTGTGCATCTTGCATGTATATGGCACTCGTAGCACATTAAAAGTGACAAATTAAGGAACATGACTTAAATCCTCAAGAGACACGCAAGTGACACCCTGCAAGAAAAAATTATGCATAATATTCCTTTAGAGAAATACCAACCCACTTGTTTAGAATATTCAGTTAAAAAAAAGAAAAACTTGTAACACTTTTTAAACATCTGTTTCTGTGCATTTCCATAATTGACAAGACTATCCAGCCACAAAGCAGAGTGTTATAATGTTAAATGCCTAAGAGAATACACTGAACAGTTTAAGAGCCCTGGTACCTTGTGTGAGATGAAAGGTTGCCCTTGGAGTCGTTGGAGGCATGTTCTATAGCGGCACGAACAATAGTTGCCAGTTTCACAGTTAAGACATGACCAGTTGTCTGGCAACATGTTTAGTATGCAGCAAGCAGAGCGTATCACACACAAAGATGGAAGAGATTTTCTGTGGGCTCACACAATCCAAAAGAAGCTATCAATTCCCTGACATAAGAGTGAATGGATATGGCTGATGTTCAGGCGATGTTATCGGCGTCCACACACTAAATCCATGAGGGGAGGCAAGACGGTGAGGTTCATGCTCGTACGGCCCGAAGAGAAAACAGTGTAAATGAAAAGCGTGAGCTTTGTCGAGTTATCACGGGTCATGGACATGTGTATATGTGTTTGTGTGTTTGATAAAGGTGTGGGCAGAGAGAAGGGGGGAGGTGCATGGAGTTTGTTATATAATGCTGAACCGTTTTTTGTCTGATTTTGCGTAGGTCACATTGTGGCAACTCAGTGGACTGACAGATGTGCTATTGAAAAAATAAATAAAAAGCCTGTTTAGATTTGGTAAATCCGATGTTTTATAGGCCGCAGTGAAGCATTAGCCAGCTGATGTCATGTTGGTTATTATCTGAGCAGTGTTTTTTCAATATTATTGCTCTGTTTATAGCGACCTACTGACCCACAAAGGCACAAAACCAAATGTGGTCACAAAACATAAGCTCATTTCCCCTTGAAAATGTGAATGGGTGTAATATCATAGGCAGCTTAAAGACAGAGAAATGTCCCCTTTTAATTTGAAATGTGTACAATTAATCCAGATCCTGTCGTGCCGAGCTGCTGACTGAAACGTTTAAGTTATACAAATATATTTGGTCTCCCTTTCCCGAAACACTATTAATGATTTTGTGAGTTGTAAGTTTCAAAGCCGACTCTCACAAAGTTCACAGAGTGCATCCACACACACACACAAGACACACACACATAAAAACACACTAGTATTTAGTCTAATAGGCCTAGAGGCCTCTTGACTTTCTCATTTGGCTCTTTTGTGTATGTCAGAGTAAGGGGCAAAAGGGGAGCAAGGGGCCTAAAGCAGTAATTTCACCAGAGTGAAGCGTATTGCAGATGGGAATTATTAATTTGTATCTGCTTTTCCTCAGTTCTACCACTTACTGAAGAGGGGAAAAGTGTCACTCTATTCAATTTTTGTGTTTCTGAAGTCTCTGGTCTCGAGCACAGCCTGGTGCAGGGTCGTGAGTGTTAAATGTCAAGCCTTGTAGTGAGCTGTCAAAGAACAGAATAGGCCTGGGATGATTGATGACTGGAGAGCCTGAAACCAAAACCTCCCAATTGCAAATGCTACCTTGCGTCAGTCTCTTTACCCCCCACTTTTCTTGCTCCCTGATAGTTGCTCACCACAGTTCCCGGGCGGCTCCCACACGCACAATCACACACAGTCACACACACTTTATGCCTCAGCGTCACTAAAGGTGTCCTCTCCGCACACAGCCAGGAGTTATTCTGTATTTATGCGGGTAGATCCTGTGTAAGGTCTCCGAGCATTTAATCCCAAGAAAAGTGAACAAGTGCTTTCATTCTGGCAGTTTTTTATTATTTTTGGGGCTTTGACGTTTTCAGTAATAGGGAGTTGTCTGTATCCAGAGATTTAAAAAATAACAATAAGTGAAACTCTGAGTCGTGAGCTGCGATGACAAGATTATTAATGGCTCTGGCTAGACCGTACTTACCCCCATGCATATTCAGTGGAACCATACAGATGGGCCTCTGGCTGTGAAAAGTTTTTTGCAGTCTGCTACAGCCTACAGTTCAACATCCTAATATGTGTCAGCTACACAGCAAACTACAAATTGCAGTGGGATCACATTAGTAATAAGATAACATGAACCTATAATGTTACTTTGATTAATTCCTATAATTAAATATCTTACAATATGTTCCATATACATTGAGATCATTCTCATATATGGACACGTCCATCAAATCTTCACGCACTTAATAAAACATACATTTAATTAAGTAGACGGGCAAATTATGGACTTTAATGTTGAAAATTCCCCGCGGGTGCTCATGTGCTCATGTGTTCAGTGTAATTATTGTATATTGACGGCCCCGTGGAATCTAATACAGTGCAAATGTTTACGTCTGCGAGTGTGAGACAGCTTTAACAAGGAGCACCTCTAATGAAGATATCTCCTTGGACGCAGAAAACGATCAAAGACTGTCATAGCACTACAATAGTTCCATTTGTCTGCCATGGCAGCGACAGACATCCTGCTTACCGGATGGTTAATCACAGGCTCCCTCTATCATCTTCATCAGGATTGCCTGTGGTTTCGGAGAATGTGTAAAAAAACCTCTTTCACATTTCTTTATCTTCTTCTGCCCTCCCACCCCCCCCACCCCTCTCAGCCCCCACCCAAAGATGCTATCTGCTCTCTAAAGCACTGCCTGTTTAGCAGATCAACGAATTTATCTTCCACCGTCCCTCAACGCACTAATTAAAATTCATTTATTTATGCTTTTGAGGGAGAAAAAGGCGCAGAGAGGATAAAGGAGTGAGAGCCCATGTTGTTGTTGTTGAAGCATACGATACTACTTCTATACACGGGTCCCCAATTAAAGCCTGGTAGCGTTTCACTCACCTGCAGCCGAGAGCAAAGAGGCTCGAGAGTGGCTCAACACCTGTCAATCTGACCCGCGGTGACAGGCCGCGCTGCTCTTGCCCGCATTAATAACACAGATAAACATAAAGCTAAATACCAGGCCATGCACTGTTAACTTTTATGTGGTTAAGAATGATTGGCTTTTTGCTTCACTACACCGGAGGGATCAAACTGCCCGGGAAGGATATCAGAGTGTCGGCCTCCCTGTAGAAATACTGCTCTGTTCCTTTACCTTTCATGCATATATGATTGTCAGTGTTCCCTCTCAGCGCAGTGACCATGCAACCTCTGTGGACATGTCACACACAATATTGTGTGATATGTACTTAGCCGGCTTGGCAAGGCGCTGCTGTGGGACTGTTTGACTAAGTGTGCAGCACGTTTGTGGTTTAATGAGATCTAGGTGGAGACGTCTTGAGGCTTTGTCATGACACTTTAGGACAAATACTGCGTTTACTATCATTAGCATTTATGGTCAGTTTTACAAGTACTGCGTTTAAAGCGTTATTGTATGGTTGTGCAGTTATTTTGTCATGTCTTAACTATTAATATAGTTTATTTATTATATTATAATATTATTATTTTAAGATTTGAAAATCAATAAAAGCTGAAACTTTTTATTAAAATAAGTATTAAACTTTGGTTAAAAGCAGGATTAACTAATAAATTAAATGCTGTAAATCTTAGCTTTAGATCATAACAGAGTGTTTGCTTTCTTTGCTAAATAATTTCCCTACCGAAGAGCCATATTTCACAGCTTGACATTTAAAAGGGTGGAACTGAAGGTCGTTAAGAGGCAGGGGATGCGGGCAGACGTCTGCAACTGTTTGTTTACCACACCGCTCATTGGTGTCAGACTTCCTGACATTCTTGTACCTTATCTTCACTATTCTGAAGTCTGCAAACTGGTGCCAGTGAATGAGGGGGATGTGTGTTTGTGTGTGTGTGTGTGTTTGTGTATGTGTGGGGCCGATTTCCATGGCACTGCATTGCGCTCGCACCGGGACTGAGTCCAAAAGAGCCAGGCTTGTGCTTTTGAGGAGTCGGGGGTCAGGAGAGATTAACCCATGTGATCCGGCAGCGCTGGGAGAAATTTGACTGAGCGCGGTGCAGAGGTGCTGCAGAGGGCAGTGCAGGCCGGAACAGGTTCAGCCCCTGCTCGCTTATCTCTGGGCCCCACCGCCGACAGAACTCCCTCGGTCAAAGAGTGCTGAGAGTGGTGTAAAAAGCCTGTTTACAATTCGCAGAGGTCAAGGACTTGAGGACAGATAACTATTAACAGAATAATGCTGCAGTCATTCAAAAGGGGGGACGACGGGGATGCAGCTTTCGAGTGGAGATTATCTCACACAGTCAATCACGACAATTCAATTTCCAAAAGTTAAAAGTGAAGCTTTAATAATAAGATAATTATTAATGAGCAACACAGTTTACCACAGCGCACATAAATCATGTCGGGGGGCGGTGACGGTACGCTCTCTTTAAAGTTATTGTATTGACACCCTCTGTACAGTGGGTTGGAGCTGCCTTGCCAATGTGTAATGGTTTGCTCGTCGACTCATTCTTCATCATTTTACTGTATTTAAATATAGACTCATACGCACATGTGAGCCAGCTGGCAGGAGTGATAATCTCCAGACCTTGATGTATTCTTTTTTTTCCCCCCACCAACACATGAAGGATCAGTTACACATGCCTGAGTAAATAGGTGACAAAAACACAGTGGAGTAGCTCGACGGGGCAGCTGCGAGGTTGTCAGTCACGACAATGAATGGTGTCACACTTCTTTGAGGTCCTCTCCCTTCTCTAAGGCCCGTGATCGGACCGACTCGGTTCCTCTGTATCCATGCAGAGTACCATTCGTGACAGGTGGTCCACTGCTGCAGTTCCAATTGCATCTCTCAGAAAAAAGAAAAGAAAAACTCACAGAGGAAATAACTGGATCCAATAATGGAGGAAAATTCAATTTCTTCTGTTTCAAATTCTTCTGATGTCACCCAACAGGACGAGAGGACAGGGAAAGTGCTGGAGGTGTCAGCCGACGAGGGCTGCTGGTGTCTCACTGTGTGCGTCTGACATCTCCCCTAAAGGTTTGGTGACCTCCATTCCTGCCTAAACCTGTCTTAACATAGCACTTTCGCATTGTTCCAGGGGGCTAGCAATGTGAAGCAGCTGTTTCTCCGCATAGGAGTTCAGTCTGAGCATCAACCACCACCTTCACCTCTCCCCTCCCCCCCGACCACCCGCCTCACCCTCACAGACACAAACACTGTCTCTCCCACTCTCTCTCTCCTCGAGATGGGAATGAACTGTCTCCCACTGTACTGCGACTACGTCCCCTCGAGACCAAGTTTAGCTGCAAGTCAAACATCATTATAATGGGATCAATGAAGTGGATGTAGATATGTGTAATAGAGAGATGCACAGATGTGGAATAGAGACCCGTCGGGACCCATTGGGCCAAGTACCGACAAATATTTTTAGATGTCTTCAGGTTTTTGTGTGTGGTGGTATCTACTTGATTTCTAACACTACACATGCCTGTTATCGGGGCAA
This sequence comes from Pseudopleuronectes americanus, assembly GCA_038501795.1. NCBI lineage: Eukaryota > Metazoa > Chordata > Actinopteri > Pleuronectiformes > Pleuronectidae > Pseudopleuronectes > Pseudopleuronectes americanus. The sequence goes on along the minus strand of CM076720.1, from coordinate 10,845,449 downwards.
ACATCAGGCTCAGGTACAAAACACTGAATCCCTGTCATCGGGCTCAGCTAATTTTCTCTCAGGCTCAGTTGTGTTGGGGCAGAAAAATTGCGAATGACAAACTCTTAATTCAGCCAAAATAAAGTATAGGAAATCACAAGTATTCCTCTGTTTCTGCCTTTGTATTTAGATTTATTTGACGAATTTTAAACTATTAATTTAATCCTGGAATACCTAGGGCATCGTAATAAAAGCTTATTTCATGACATAATTTTACATTCTATCATGATGTCCTTCACTGTCTGCAAATGTTTTATGGCAGCAACTGACTCATGTTATTTTCCAAGAAACGCTCTATATATATTTTTTTCTTTTTTCTAGGGCTAAACATGTTTAAATATTTGCTCTCCTTTGTTTATGTTTCATGCAGCGTGGCCCCTTAACTTTTTGTAGCGGTCCGGCATGAATTCATATTACATGCGACTGCATCCATCAGCACCTCCTTGGCAGCGCAGTTGTCTGGCTCTGGCTGTTTAATCTATTAAAGTGCACCCTTGCCTTTTTCCATGACATTGAGAATCTGAAACTGGCTTTGAGCTGACATCATGTTTGAGGATCAGACTTCCACTGACACGGGCATACTCCTATCTCCTTGTCTTATTGAGGCCGTGACTTTAAGGTTATTGAGCTTTTTTTTTCGGTTGCATAATCCCTCTCTGTTAAAATAATACTGGAAATGGTGGGAGATGTGTACACTACATGAGAGCATAAACTAATATAAACCAGTAGTGGGATCAGAAGGAATTAGACCTGCAAAAGTACGGATTGTATTTACACAGTTATTTCAACTGTTGTAGATAAGTGACACTTTTGAAATCGAGTTCTTTCAGGATATTGCGATCACTGGGATTGGGCTCATGCATGTAAATGACACAATGATGCAAATCAACAGATCAAAAGTAACAGGTTGTCTGTTTAATATTCTGCAGAGAAAAGAATGCAAAGCTCTGGTTCTCGATCCCTCTCGACATTATTTCACATTTTGACTCTTTGTGTTGACATCTGCAGGAAAAAAAAGAGAGGAACAAGTGCCAGTGACGTGATTAGCCTAAGCAATGCTGTAACAAGGAGGGAAAAGAAAGCGGCAGTAGCTGGTACTTTAAAGTGTCACAGGCTTTGTAGCAATGACTAGTTTATGATGCTGATGTCAAGCATCGCACTCAATGAGGCCTTTGTCCCGGGCTGAGACCAGGGCAGTGGGAAAACTGCCCACTCTTAGTCGGCAGGCCCATCCATCTTTCCATGAGGCCTGTGCCGTCCCCTTTGCACCAAAACTCTTGTGTATTAAAGATCTCTCGGGTTAATGCGCTGGAAAATTGGCTTGCATTTTGAGTGGTGGAGGCCAGCTCAAATGAGAGAAAAACAACTCAGGGAGGGGAGAGAAGGACGAGAAAAATATCTGGAGGAGCGATTGTTGAGAGGCCGGCCCTCGAGTCTTATTTCCTGCATCTTCGATAAAAAGAGAAGCCGCCATCTTGACACGCCGGCGATGATATTGTGCTCGAGTGTAGCTCCATCCATTCATCATTACCGTCATAACCAGCGGTTGTTACTGCTGAAGTATTGACCCGGTCATGATGTCTGTAATAGGACATTAGCGATCAATCCAAAGGGAACACCAGTGACGACAGAGACAGTCCAAGAATTATACTGTCTTCATCCCGCGTCACCTCGACAATCAAAGATTATATCTGTCGCTAAATTCATCAGAGCCATTTTCTTTTCTTCTCCTCTTTTGGAAGGTTGTAATCCATAAAACGACATCGCCAACCAATCCACCTACTGGCTCCGACAGGAAGTTTACCTCCGAGGGTCTTATTGACACGTGCAGGCTGCTCGTGTCACCGTTCGTTTTGATGAGGGAGCTTAAGTCAAACCTTAGCACGGACCACATCAGTGCGATCAATGAGTGTGGAGTGACTGACCTACTGGACACATTTATGGGTGTGGGAGGCTAATTAGGAGCCACTTCCCAGGCCTGGAAAGACAAGGCCTCGGAACAGCTGCTGATCAGCGCTGGACTCCTCTCCCTGGGTCAAATAGGTGGCAGCTCGTCATGGACAGTGACACAGCTATAGGTCTAGAGAGGCCAATTTACTTAATGGCCAGCCCTGGGGCTAGGAGACTCACAGTATTTCTTTTCTTGGACACTTGTAGATGACTGTGCAGGAGCCAAAACGATCCACTTCATCACAGGCAGTCGCACGGGGAGAGGCACGACCACAGCCATTTTACAGGAGAATCTTTTGTCTTTAAAAGTGGATTTAATGAAGTGGAATAATGGAAGTTGTGGCAGTGAGTCATTCAGGAATTGTTTACATTGATTTAAAGCTGCATTAACCATTATAATGTGTAAATGAAGTGCAATCGTTCGAGGAGAAGAGGATTTCTATCTTGTCACGAGCAGCTCCAGAGGGCTTCATGTCAAACATGGTCATTGACATCAGCCATCTTAACTCTAGGGTTTATTTTTTCTTTCACCATTATGCCCCTGAGGGTCAAACTGCTTTGGTCCCAGACGTCTATTAACACACAGATGTTACAGTAACACGGGCAGGAAATCATGCCCAAACATGACCTCTGACCCCCACCTGTCAGCTGATCCACCGTCACCTCTTTGGAAATAGACTCTTAACTTCTATAAATTACTGGATTTTCCTAGCGTGTCCCTCCATTCATTTGGTCTGGCTCCAGCTTTTCTCAACCACTGAGCCTGCGGTCAACTAATAGTGATTGCACAGTTGCTGAAAATCTGTCCCCTTGGGTTCAAAAAGGTCAAAGGGCTCACACCGGGGTCAGCGCCTGTCTTTATGTCTCTTCCCACCAAAGGCTTTGTGATGAAAAGAGAGCCCCAGGAAACAAAAGCTTTCAGCAAAGACAAGCAACTTTGCTCAATACATCAGCACCTCCACTCGCTGCCGCCCTCCCTGGTAAAAACACACTTTCTAACTGAGATAATATGAGATTACTATCACCCACAAAGACGTTTTAAAAGCGAGCAGAGATGTGAAGTGAAAACAGGAGAAATGGATCATTTGATATTCAGACCACATGTATAGTCAGTGGGAAGAGAAGTAGACCAAACACAGCAATGCAACAGCACGTCCGTGCACTAAAAGACAGTTTGCTGTCATCACCGAGACAATTTGCGACTTGCAGATGCACATGTATTCCTGTGAAACAACCATTTTATTCCACATTAATAAAACTGTCCGACCGCAGATGTTTTTCCTTTTATTGGGGGGAAAAAGTTGTGTCAACATGACAAAGTTGTCCACGGCTCTATTAGCAGCATCTGAAACATCTTTTCTTGCTAGGCCTGTTTTCCCTATCATTGCATTTGACCCTTGTAAAACTGTATCAGCAAACTAATAACTGGGCTGGCCTCTAATCTGCTGCCTTTGTTCCCCTTCTCCTCTTGTAATGTGTTGCAGATTCCAGAGGTTGAAAACTAGCAAGGAGATTTTAAGCAAATGGCATCTGGTTAAAGGTCAGAGTCGGGGGGCCCACTGGGTGAAAGGTTGAATAACTCTAAGGAAGGTAGTGACCGAGTCTTTGGGGAGACGTAGATGTTGTTTCATGCAGCTGCCAATCTTACAATCCATGTAATCCTTTATATATATTTAATAAAATCATTTTTTACGATTGATCATGAGAAACTTGCAGCCGAAAGGAGAAAAAAAAACACAAACTCCTTAAAGATACTGCAACTCTGATAAATCCCTTTACCAAACTTATTTAATCAGTTATTTAAAACTAGCTTATCAATCCAGATGTTCTGTTTTTAGATGTATAGATAATTTGACGTGGGTTTATTGCTTTCCCCGGCTCGTGAAACGTGCAGGGAAGCTTTGCTGCAGAAGGGATCGCATGTCTCGAGTTCAAACTGCAGGTGTGTAAAATGGAACATGCACTTTTCTTCTAAATTAGGCATTGAGGGCTCGGAGCGGGCAGCAGGGAAATTAGTGGAATAACTGGTTGATTCTAACCAGATGATTGCTTCAGTTGGACACCAGAGAGTTTTCATTAGGTCTCTAATTTACAAGCCTCCCCCTGCATTCCAGCTCACGGACCAAAGTGCCCCAGGTCTTAAAGAGCACCTTTGGCCTTTGCCCTTTTGCAGAAGTTGTTGCCAAAGCCACGCAGTTAGAATTTTGTAAATTACATTATGACTAGTGTGGAAGGAATGTATTTTTAACTTTGTCTTTTTGCAACTGTACCGGTTGTGATATGTATGCTGTTTTACAATGGTATAATTCCATAAATATCAGTATGAAAACAACTTCTTGTCATCACTACGCAGTTGCTCTAGTTTAGTGCAGATGTTTCCTTTAAATCCCTTTAACACATCTGCCCTTTTAATCCCTTGTTCCTCACTTAAAAATGTGTATTTGTTTATTTCAGAGGCAGTTGACATTCATCAACATTAAAATGCCAATGTGCAGACGTTTGCAAAGCCAAGAGCAACACAAGCCGGTGACCACAACATGTTTCAGCATGTTTCAGATGGATGCTCTCGTGAATGGCTGGAATAAGGGAGTGTTGATAAGGAGCTGTAAAGATTAAACAGGAGTTATAAAGCAAACATGTTCACATAAAAAGTTGGTACGCTGAGCGAACAGTAAAGTCCCGTCTTCCCTGTTACGATGTGTTGTATCTCTTATTGTGCATTTTACTTCAAAATATTTATAATACAAATGAAATTCACATATTATAAATAAACTAAAACATGAAAAGCCAGAAGTAGATTTATCCATAAATCAAATTAATTAACCACAATCCCAAATGGAATGGTTACAAATACACAACTGGATCTGGTCATAATGTAAAAACCAGCTCAATATTTTACATTGTTAAAAAAATCTTACATTTTGACAATTTATTGTTCAGAAGATGTACTTGATCTTTCCAAGCTATTTGCATATGTAATGATCACTAAATAAAATGAAAGATTTCAATTTTTATTTAAAGGAAAGAAACCAAACCAGAACTAAATATTCTTTGCTATAATTAAGATACAGTGGAAAATATAATAACAAAAACAATAAGAAAATTAAATTGAATAAACTTTCTAATACTGATATTTGAATAAAGGCGCTGTGGTGTGATGGTCATACCCAGCTCATTTCATAACAACACTTCCTTTCATAGACCTCTGTTATATATGTTATATTTATAGACTTGTATACTTGCAGCTTTGTCAAGGGCACCCAGACTTTTCCTCCAGCTCCAGCAGGACCCTGGGTTTGCTCTAATGGCTGATGACATATAAACCTTCAACCGCAGTTCACTTCATGTTTTTTTTTCTCCCTTAAAAGTTCACTTTGATAAATGAACTTGTGCGAGTGCTGCTCTAGAGCTGTGTTGAAGGAAAAATCCCTTCAAGAGACGAAAGTAAACACTTGATATTTCAGCTGTAGAGGCCTCGTGAAGGAGTACGTGTTAGATTAATATTATATAGAACAATATTGCATTTTGTCGGAACTGACTCACACTGGTATGATACAGCAGTAGTCACACTTTACACAGCATATTACAAAGGTTTAAATCCACAGCTTATCTTCCACTGGAATTCTAACACCAGATAGTTTAGTTTGCATTGTTCTGTACAGGCTCTCAAATTCACCAGGAATAAGTTTCTAAACCAAGCCGTGGTTTTCCGGGCACGGTGATGTTTGTAAACACTGGGATGGGATGCAGGCGGGCAGGCGGCCCATGTGCCTCCACTAATGATGTTGTAGGAGGGGAGGGAACACTGTGGGAGGCCCCATGCTGCTGCTTAACTCTCTCTTAGCTGCCAGGTCATGTGTGATTAAGAGGTTTGTGTTACCTGAAGCCCTGCTGAGGAACTTCCCCCCGGAGGGAAGTTTGTCCCATCCACCTAATCTGAAGAGGCTACGAATGGATACTGCAGCGTTTACCGCCGGTTTTATCACCGTGGTTTCACCCAGGGGAGCTCTCTCAGACTTCATATTAGATTTAGTAACCAGACAGCAGCTCAGCCACCAGTGTAGATTAAGTATTGGTGTCGCGCTGGATTTAATGTTATTGATAATTTATCCGTTAGAGGTACATTTCTGTAGGTTATACACATTTAAGGGAAAGAGTGTGACATTAAAAATACTATGCACAGTTTAACTAAAATTCTAATTGTAGTGATAATGTTTATTATTATTACTCTATGCATTAAAAAGGGGCAAAATAAATTACAAAAAAACGTAGGTACAGTACTTACAATCTCAGTGATCCATTTATTAACGTGTCAATCGGTTGCAAATGAACATCCACAAAAACGCTTGCCCTCCTTTTTTTCCTTATTGACCAAGGATAATAAATAGTCTTCAAATTGTCCCTGAAATTGTGTCCAACAGTGATTACAACTGGCGTCCTGCTGTGTTTGTGTGCAGTGGAGCAGGGGTGGAGATGAGCTGGGGGTTGGAGACAGGGCGGGCGGCGGTGGAGGGGGATAGAGACGAGACAGTTGTGGGTTAGGAAGGTGGCAGGCAGGACAAAGAAGAAGTATGAGAGAGAGAAGTATAAGCATGACCATGCTCCTGTCCTTGTTTGGAAAGTGATAAATGGGAGGAGGGGGCACCGCTGCCGGCGCTGTGGTATTTCAAAGTTGTCTTCAAAGGAACGAGCGGTGATCCGAGAGCGGAGCAACGGTCAACTCACCTCCAACAAGTACAGCACTGGAACCTGCTGTCACAAAAACGGCTTTCAGTGTTTTCAGATCATAAAAATGTTTGTAAATGTTATAAATGAACCACAATAAGGAGCATACGCTTCCGAAGATGGTCATTTGAGGAACACATTAAAATAAAAGACACATAATTCCTCAATAATGTGAGGACACTTAACTAGTGGAGTCCTCCAAAAATTGCATATTTGGCAGCTGAAATCCACAAACTCATTTAACTTTATCTGTAAAAGTAAATCAATAAATTCCAGATCATAAGGAGATGCCAAAGAAAATGTTTGTTAACATTAATTTCTGAATGTAGCAGGCAAGCACATGTTGCCAAAATATTTTTGGGGAGAAATAAAAAATGATGAAAGCTTTTCAGAAGTGAAAGCTAAACACTAATGTATGAAAATAAATCAGACATTTATGCAGACTTGTGCAGATTGACCCTTTTACATCTGTTGTCATGTCACCCTTAACTTATCAAATTCAAATGACAATTACATGCGATCGAATTCTAAGCAGATCACATACAAAATGTTTACAGCAGCTCATTTCATTTTATTTATTTTTTAAGGATTAATGTCGAACAATGAACTGGTTCAGTGTAACAATGTCAGGGGAATAACATTTAACGATTGCTGCGGCCCCTCAGCCAGAGGCCGCGTGTGCTGGTGCCAGAGTGGTCGTGGTTCAAACGGGGAGCAGCGAGGAGACGACTGATATTGTCAGTGCGTTGAGTTGTTGCAGAGTTGAGAGTGGGAGAACCGGGGCAGCCCCGAACAGGCCAGGGCCGCGAGTTCCGCCAGCTGCACCCTGTCTTTGAGGAGGGGATGGAGAGCGTCTCGTTGAGGTTGGCAAACGCTGGCTCATAAACTTTCCCCTGTCTCTCCCTTTGATTTTCCTTGGACATCTGCCTGGCCCTCCCATCAGGAATGTGCAGCAGCTGTTTGCTGCAAGTGTCTTCGCCGTGTGAACTCGAGCTTGTGCACGGGTCCTGGCTTAATGAATTGAGCCAATTCAAAGTGGGTCGCCTGGGACACTGGGCCCTGGTGCATAACTCTGCTCCGGGGATGACAAGCGAGCTCAGGGAAGGAGGCTGGGAAATGTATATTAGAGAGGTTAACCATTTGCCCCCATACTGTAATTGGCTTAGATTGTCTAGCAACCGGATTTGCAGGGGCAAAAACCTGCGCCATGCTGCAGTGCAAAAGTTCAGCTGCAGCCCACACGATTGTGTGATTTGAGGTGGGCATGAGAGAGAGTCAAACGTTTATAAAGATGCACAAGAACAACACAACAAGGTGTATTAGACATATTGTATGTGTTTGACCAATGAGTGTTTTGTGGAATTGGGTGAACAGGTTGTACAGCTGTGCCAGTCCCAGCTGTGAAAGCATCATGATGTAATTGTGATGCATGTTTGTTACAATACATTTAACGCTAAGTCAGGTTTTAATCCATTGACGAAACTTAAGTGAGTCACTTTGTGTCAAAAGATTTAATTTTACTTTCATCTCCGGCCATAATTCACAGCGATGCCCACATCTAATGCAAAGTGCGAGGAGTGGTCGTCATTCATCGTGCAAACAGGAATTCCTTTATTTTTTCTTGAGCCAAAGAAAGGGTCCAGACTTTACTCACAGAGCTCATCCAAACTTTAGACTCAGATAGACAAGAGGATTACTGATAATGTGGATGGTCTTCATTCAAGAAGAGCTGGCAAACAGTTCTGAGCTGAGTGACGGGGAGAATAATCTGATGCTGCTTGTTTGTTTGAGCGAGGAGATTAAGGGGAGTGAGAACATTGAATTCAGGAGAGTAATACCACCGAGAGATTGCCATCTTCGTCGAGCCAGTGAGGACCTGTCTTCAACGCTGTTGCTGAACTTGGTTTGTTGTAACCAGGAAAAAAGGGATTTCTTGAAATCTCAACTGCTAAAAATCATCAACAACCTTTTAGTTTATGATACGTTCTGAATGCACATGTCAGAATACTGATGAGCTGCTTGTGTTGATTTGCTTTTAGTGTTGCCATTGTGCTCCTTGTTCTCGTGTCTCCCTGTATGCCTGGCTACGCTGTGCAGTCAGGGGAACTCCATGAGCCATGATGAGTTGTTTAAAATCTAATCAGAAACTAACAAGTCCCTGGTTATTTGTTTCTGCCTCAATACTTGAGAGTTCCCAGATGTTGGGGAAGGTGGGGAGTCGATTGTTTATACAGTGGTGAATCTTTCCCAAACACACACGTTCTATCAGCCTTCATGGCTATCTATCAAGGGAGGCACAAGTTACAGTTTTTCTAAAGTCAGGCAGGCACAAAAGCCCTTCAGCAGCAAATTACAACTCCCACCCCACCTGCTGAAGCCAGCGTGCTGGCGGCGCAGTGTTCAGACGGTAACCTGCCTCCGATCGATCGGTTGTTGTTGCAGCTGTGCTCTGGTTGATGGTTTATTTAAGCGGCTCCACATGCTTGTTGAGGGGAAGGCAGCTGAATACATAAAACAGGCTCTCAGAACCACTTTGTGGTCCGGCTAAGACTAAATGGAATAATAAAAACCAAATGGTTTTATCCCATGTTCTAGGCTCATAAATCCAGGAAGTTGCTTCTTACCTTTATGATCTGATACATGTAGCATGTCAGATTTTGTGGGATGAGGATCAGGGTGGACTTTAAGACAGTATGTCTGTTGAAGTAGATGAGCACCTAATGTAGATTCAGTTGATCGTCACTGTTTCATTTGTATTAACCTACTGGTAATACAATCAGTTTAAAGGACTCCCCATAAACAGATAGTAAAGGGAAACCAGCCAATGTGCTTCAGTTGAAAAATTACTGTTTTTTTATTGCAGATTATATTGTTGCGGTTTTACAAGTGTCACATTTTAACAGTCTGTATTCGTATACCTCTTTCTATCGGCCTCCATAAATAATTATTATAAAAGCAGTATAAAAAGCAGGGATATCAGATCCTGACGGAGCCGTGCTGGTTATATCCATGTTCAGCCCTGAGTGATTCGAGTCCTGTGTTTAGTCAGCTCGGCTTCAAGGTCGAGCCTTGACTCTCCTCAGAGGGGTCAGTGACATCCTCTCTGCATTCACACTGTTTCCTTCCCTTCGGCCAGAGGGGAGGATGTATCTCTAACTTCCTGCTGCCTTACACACAGACAGGAAATTACTAATTTGTTGTGCTATGCCTGACATTTCGAATGTTTAAAGTTACACGCAGCAGAACAGTGAGGATGTGTCAGCTTCACTGCAGACGATCAGAGCAGATTTCTCTGTCTGTTACAGAAACACAAGGCCGTTTGATAAAAAGGAAATCAAACTAGTTCATTTCAATTGTGACTAAATAATTGATCCTTTTGTAGTACTCCTTTTTTATGAGTATTATAAATAAACACATCTGATAATATTTCATACTGTAGCAACAGTTGATATCTTCCCGCTGCTCTTAAGATTAGAGATTAAAGTTCTTTGTTATTGTGACAGATTTCCATCACTTCGATTCCAGAGAGTCTATGTATGAGATCAGTATTGATAAAGCCGGATTTTAACTGAGCAGACAAAACCCAGAACCGGCTTCTTAGCACATAATCAGTCTCTGTGAATTCACTTTGGACTGGAGCAAGTGGGGACATGAAGTTCTGGATCGTACAGCAAATAACTGCTGAAACAAATAGTTACATTAACCTTGTTTAAGGATTTATTAGTCATCATACCAACCTGTTGGTTGATTCCCATAAGTTACGTTTCTGTTTTGTTCATTGTGCTTCGAATCTTCTTCTAGTGTCTCACCCTGGCAGGTTTGTACAGAATGTCTTATCATAATATAGTGCACATTGAGTATCCAGGAGACATGTTGGCAGAATAAGCTATAAGCTCTATGCTTTGCTGATATTGAGCTAAGCTAAGCTCCGGGCCGGCTGTTCAGGGACTGAGATCACTGTCCACTCACAACACAGTTAGGTTTTTATGATTTAATCTATAATAATTCATCTTATTTACTTTTATTTATATTTATCGCAACTTTGAACTTGAACTCAAGTTGAGAAACAGTGTGGCCCCAAAAAAAGTCTTACACAAAGTAATGAAACAACAGGAAGTTAAGTTTCATGTTATAGGACTCTTCTAGCATTTTTAACACTTGGATAATCAAAATACTGCATTAGCTGAATCATCAATATAAATAGGGAGTAAACTGCATTAAAAAATGAAAAATACACAGGAACAACATAAGTCTTTTAGATACAAGTCCAAAAAATCACTGCAGTGAAAATACTAAAACTCTGAATGTGGTCTCAGTCGCAACTTGCTCATGAGGCTCATGGGTACTCCAGTATTTATTGCCTCTACCAAACTGACCTGAAATCTTAATTTGTCATTATTTTATACTGAAACATGAATAACCGATGGTCATAATTTTAGCCCTTTAGTCTTGTTAAGTTGTTCAGATGAATGCTGGGAAGCAAATGGACAAAGCAAGCTCTTGATCCATTTGGCCGTCAGTCAAAAATGTTTGGGAAACTAAGTGACATTCTTACATTTTTACATGAAATTTAATGGATAAGTGGAATTAGATCTATTTCATGGACCCTTAAATTAAATTAAATGTTTTCCTCTCATTCTAAAGTCACCGTCTATAATTCTGGTAAAGCAGCTGAATGTTTTGAAACAGATTATGTATCAAACCCCATAGAAAATCCCCTCGAGCGTTCATGTCGGATTACAATAATGACTTTGTGTAAATATGAAACTTTAATTTGATTTGACTGTAGATAGAGACTTTGTCTAGGGGGTGTTTATTTAGTGATGTTGAGCTACTTTTGCATGTACTAGATTTACAGTTACATGCGGTTTAGAAACATTGTGCGATTCGACTGTGACACTCCTCCAAATTAAAGCAAACACGCTGGGTTAAAAAACAAAAGCTGCAAAGTGAGGCCAATTCCAAACACCTGCAAATAATTGCGACTTTATAACCCTTTGTTGTCAGGTGTCGAGCAGCTCCAGTTGACATTTGTGGCCCTCACAAAGGTGAGCCGTGGAAAACGCCAGCCTCTCTGATATCGTGGATATTTCTGTCAACTCCCAGGGGTCTGAGCTTGCCCTAGAAATGGCTGAGGACTGAAAAATGTTGTTGGAGCAATACTGCTTATGCAGAGCACGGGCTCATTGTGAGCGGACAGGGAATATTCAGAACAGTTTGGCCCCTTTTTCACTCCAATATACTTTGGCCCACGCCTCCCTGAGAATGACCAGTAACCTAGATTGTTACGTCCAATTAAAGCAATTTCAGGAAAACAAGCCCAGAACCTATAATAGACGCCGTCATGTTTAAATGATGAATCGTGCTACACCACGTTCATTCTTATTTACTTTATGCATGATTAAAAACGTGGATTAGACTCAATCATGCACAAGGTGGAGTAAAGTACAATTTTTTATGAATTTAAGTTTGTTGAGTTTAAAGTGCATAAGGTCCACGGCGACATAAATCAGAGACTGGTCCATTTTTAGATTGTACACCAAGTTGACTTATATGGCAACAACAAAACTTCAAAAAGCAATTCAAAGAGGATGTGCTGCTCACACAGTCCTGTGTAAGACAACAACTTCCTTGTGCCATTTCTAAGGATTAGAAAGTATCATTATCCTGTTGTCTTATCCTGTTCCTGAAATGTCATTTTGTTGCTCTGCACTTCGGGATCAGATTTCTTGCGTGCATGTAGCCCGTACACTCATTTTGTAACTGTATCTTTTTTCTCTCCGTAGCTTAAAGACCAAGCCTGCAGTCCTCTGTAATAAATCTCAGGGCTAAGCTGCAGAAAACATGTACATTTTATGCATTTAACTTTAAATTTCTCCAACTGTTAAACTGCACGATAACACATCCACATCTGGCAGCGGGGTCCAATAACACATCTGGCGGTGGGAAACCTTCTGAAAACAGTAACTAACCAGTAATTACACTCAGAAAGACAATCTAATCATCTCTCCTGCACTTTGAGGAACTCGGTGTAACACCCTGGAGAAAACTTGGGCCATCGGTTATAAAATCGGTTGTGCTTTATTTTTTTTTCATACCTGAACCCGCTGCACATTTCTATTTTGACAGGCTCCCTAATTACATTTGCTATTTATGGTGCACTTACCATCTGCTACTGATTCCTTCATTATCTGCAACACGGCAAAATGATTAGGGCATCGTTGGGGAGTCACACCTTCAATGGATGGGCACTCGGCTTCACAAATTCTTTATCTAAAGTCAACATATGATCTTAAAAAATATAAATATATACATTGAAATCACTTTGTTGCTGAATTGACGACGTTAGCTCTGTTTGTAGTTACTGAATGACCCAGACGCTGTGAGAGTTATTGGCAAGAGGTTCCTAAACGACGGTATCCTGGATCTTTATCCTGCTTTTTCACAACAGTGTTAAAAATGCTACCTGCTGTTGAACACTAGTAAAATAAACGTATATTTGTGCAGGGGAATACTTGACTCAACCTTTCTTGGCTCACTTTTACATGGAGAGTTGTTTGTTATAATGTTGCAGGATGGTTATTACTGTACTCGACCCAATTAGATTCTTGAATTCCAGACACAGGTTAGTTTTAGGTTTCAGAGACTCATTAGCCAACGTAAGAATTGTGGAAAAGTAAAAAAAAATTCAACCCTAACCGAGCACTGGATCTCAACTGTCATCAAACACAATACATAATCAAATGGTCGTATTCTCCCACAGTAAATTAATTCCGGTTCATCAACACCAACATCATATTTAATTCAAGCATTCATTACAAAACACAGAATACAACTAATGTCTACATGGATTATTCCCTGGGATATTTGTGTGAATATATATTTTTTTTAAACAACTTATCCAGCAATGTTAAAGAAAGTGCAAAAATTATTCTACCATCCGCTGCTTTGTCGGGATCTTCCCTAAACTTAATGGGTGTTTTCTTGGCCCATGTTTCATACTTCCACTAAGCTTTGTGCAAATAACGACAAACAGACAAGGGTGAAAACACAATCTCCTTGGCAGAGGTAACAATCAACCTGTCGTGGCTGTGCAAATAGTGTTAGTGGAGGACAATTACAAAAAGACAAAGTTTAAGGATGTACTGTCAGAAAGGATCTCTGTGATTAAGTCGAAATGGATAAGTGCTACTACAAGGTATGTTATTTCCAATGGTAAATGCATTGGCTTCTAAAGCAATTTTCTAGCCTTCACACACATATTCATGCAACGCTACTATACGCTGAGCTTTTCCTGTCACACTTCCAGCGCAGCCATACGGGGAAATGTCGAGGTTTAGTATCTTGCAGTATCTTGCCCAGTGGAGGAGCTGGGGACCAAACCAATGACTCTGTGGTTAGTGGGCAAAATTGTCTGAATTGTGTTGATTTGTTATAATATTCCTGTAGAGTAGCAACAGAGCCAGGAATTCATTAGCATGTCTTTCTGGTCCACGAATAACACAGAACACTGACTTCATTCAAACGGGATCCACTCCATTATCTCGACGTGTTTAAGACCTGAAAACACTGGACAGCATCAAACACTGACATGAATATTCCTGCCTGTTCCAATTAATGTTTGAGTGTCGTGTGCTTTTCAAAAGCACGTCAGCTTTAAAAACTAATTGAATCTACAATGATGAATGGCTGACATTTGTTTTTGTAAGACTTACTGAACACAAACAGCGTGTATGGTCTTTATCCCAGCGAGGCTACTAGCCATAATTTCAAAGTCCTCTCTGGGTTAGTGTCAGTGTTCACGTTTGGTTAGGTCCCTGTGGTATAAGTGACCGGCGACATTGATTTGCCATCCTCCTCGTTGCATTGACTCGCCAAGCCACAAGAGGCTTTTTGAAGGCTGCTGATCCCCAATATATATTTGTAACACATTTGTTTTAATTAAGTGTTCACACAGCATGGAAATTGGATACTTGACTAAATGACTGGAACCAACAGTAATACGACTAATTGCGTTTACTATTGCAGCCATTGTGCCTCACAGATCAATATTTAGAGTAGCTGGTGGGTATAGATTTCTAAAAAGGAAAAAAAAAGGGGGGCTGATCAAATAACTCGGCGATGTTTGATGGCAGATTTTTTTCCTGCAGTAATCTGTTGAAACATCTTGAAAGAACTTTTGATTCAGCTTTATGCTGTGGGAAAATTTGGAAAACCGTAAAAGATTAAAAAAAAATCCATTTATCTTTCAATGAAACAATACATTTCCCTTTTTATATTTAAGTAATTTACAGTTGTTCTGAAAAATCCTGCCCTTCTGGATGTCTAGTATTTGAGTCAAAGCGTAGGCACGGTCCCAGGCAGCGTTTTTTAAACTACAAAACCGAATGAAATAAAACACTCAAAGGATTAGAACAATTTAGAAGGCAGACCCCCTTCGTTTCCATTGTGCCTCTACCATGCTGCGGCTATTTCTCTATGCCCAGCATGGGCTCCACTTTGTGGCTTTTAATAACCTACCCCTTCAAGCTTCTACCCCCTGAGACACATTTTTCCCTACTTTATTCGTGCCGCTCTGTTTCTACCTACCAGCAGCTGCAACCAGGAACAAGCAGTGCAGGCAGCGGCAGCAGCAAATTTCTTCCAGTTGCTCAACATGCTAATACTCCCCTTTTCTTTGCAGCTCAAGCATTATATTGCAGTTTCATTGACTGGGAGGTGTTGTGTTGCAGTGGAATCAATAGCTGAGGGGATCCCAGCCCGACGATTAGCTTGTCAGTCAGGCCTCTGTGGTTGAAAGGAGGGGAGGCAGCGTAAATCCCAGAATACCAGGGGCCACCAGCATGGAAAAGCTGGAATGCTGGGAGCCGCCGATCGTGCTGCACCACCTGTTGTAAGAGGCAACATGTGCTGAGTGTATTAACCTTTCTGCTACTGTGGTTTAACCGCTGACTGCTACCATGGGTCCCTTGCAGTGGTGAAGACTTTTACCAGGCCAGTAAGAAAAGTAACTGTTATCTTATTAAAATTAACTTAAACTGGTTTTCATACAAACTGTGAAGTCGTGCTTGTATATTATTTACACAGTGGGTAATATGGCTCTCTGGTTGGCTGATTTAGGATCAGGAAGAGGGAAATATATATATTTATTTATTTCAGACCAGTGCGGTGCCTGTTCTAAACATGCCTGTTTGGAATGGGCTGTTTGTTTGGCGGGTGGTAATTTTAGGTTGCAGCTTTCTTTATGGAACCGTAAACAGGACCTGCAGTAATATAGCTGCAGCAAGTAAAGACCAGCTGCAGACCCCTGAAGCTGCACCACCGCTGCTGCACAATGAGCTGTTCAATTCGATGTTCACTGAAGCTCAGTACGCCCCGAACTGGAGAATCAGTTGTTGTGAACATGCTGTTGCCGGGATCGATGTCCATGTTGATGTCAGCCGCCGCTATGACAGAGCGGTGGTCTCCTGGTTATTCAAAGTTTGTTACTACTGAATGTATCGTGTGTGCAAAATCACACCAGATCTGACACTTCCCTTCCTTGGGCCCTTTACATTGCACATGCCAACATTGAATCTGATACTATGAACTGTTTTTTAGAAATGCGTTCCACTTACAGACAGAGAGAAAGACTGAAGTTTCTGAAATGAAAAGATAGAGCCTGCTCCGAGGTCTTGAGGTTTTTTGAGAAATAGGAATTTGAGATTTCTATTTTTAAAGTATTTTCATACTCCACAAATTATAAATTTCTACTGAACTGAATAAAATAGTCCATTGAGGTTAAAGCACTTTCCAATGCTTTGTTGACATCATGGTTCATCAGTCCCACTTCTCACTTTGAACTCTGCTGGCCTCCAGTTAGATAAACCCAGTTCAAGCATTTGTCTCAATGCTGTAATACACAAGCAGTGCCACTACCAAAATAAAAAAAAATATTAATGTCATATTTGATTTCAATGTTTTGGCTTCAAATGTATTTTAACATTCCTCTTTAACCTATCTCTTGGTTTTAAAACTGTACCATCGTATTTGTAGCATTACAACAGCACCCTGTGGTAACTCGCCACTGACAGTTGGTGATGTTTCATTTCTTCAAGCGCAGAGACAGAGTGATTGTAAACAGTTTGTGCATGAGTCACATTTGGAGAAAATTGAGACAAAGTAAATCTTTGACGTTTTTAGAATTGTTTGGCTCTCATTGCGAAGTCGCCAGACAATTCACCCTGGATTGAAATCCATGTGATACTAACACAGGGCAGCATACTGCTCTGTGATGTTTCCCCATATGTTTCCTCATGACCTTTTCCAGCAGCTCACTCAAATAATGTGGGCTATCAAATCTCTAATCATCATTTCATGTGAAACCATGCTGATGAGCACCACTGTACTATTAGAGCTGAATTAGGGAAAGAAAAACAAACTACAGTATGTGGGATGCTGCAGTCAAATGTGGTCATTAACTTTATTCTACGACCAAGACGTGTTATTATTATAGTGTTGTTATTATAATATTGTGTGCGAACCAAAAGGACAGTAAATATTATGAAAACATTTTGTGAAGAGGGCACATCCTGTTCAGCTCAAATTTGAGCAAAGCAAGAATTCAACCCGTATGGAAAACCATTAGAGACCATAGCACAGACTTTGAACTGGTATTACACTGGTGAAAGTGTCATCTTTCACCTGGGTGCTCGACGGCAGACGCAGAGGGACATTTCTTCCTGTAGGCAATGGAGGATCACTAACAAGACTCCCGCTGGGGGGCGTGCTCTCATACGGAGATCGGTGATCACTTGATGCCCCTGTCCCCGGAGCAGGCTTAGCGAGAGGCAGCTTTACTTCGGCTCTCGGAGGGAACTGTCAGCCGAGGGTCACACTAAGAGAGAGCCGGGGCATGAAGCTGCTGCACCAGAGGAGGAGTCAAGGGCAGTCATGGACTGTTTGTCTTGAAAGAGGATGGAAGGGGGCAAGGGTCACTGCAGAAGGATTGAGACCCCATTAGCAGAGTTACACTTACTTCCACTAGCTTAGCTTCTGCTTAAAGAGCAATTTTCTGGTTGAAAATCTTCCAGCTTTTACTGTGTTCAGCTCTCTGCAAATTAAACTGGGGAAATCACTGGAAAAGAAAAAGACTGTATATTTGTCTTCTGTACTGGGTTTACACACTAAAGGTTACAGAGACACAGATTGTTGGCCTTTAGGGGCCACACCTCCGAAAGGCTGCTGTTATTGTCAATTGTGTAACAAGAGAGAGGGATAACATGAGCCTGCAACAAGTCACTGTGCACAAGGTGGTAAAAAGACTAGTCAGCAGCCAAACAACTCTTTCAGTTTAAATTGACAGTTTCTTATAAATAAGCTAAGTTGTTTTTCACAGAAACTCCATGAGGTCAGGACAGTGAGGGAACAAACAACAAAAGGAAAGAGGGAGGCGGATTCACAGATGTAAAATGTCTTTGTGTGCAGCACTAAAATGATGTTTCTGGCTGATATAGAGTATCAGGGCCATGTTCAGGGAAAAGTTGTAATTACAAAAACATGGCGTAATTGCAATATTAGGAGAAAACAGTCATGGTAAATAAGCAGCGATGAGAAACCAGTGCTCACCAGAGTTCAAATTCTTTGGACTTCAACTCTTGAACTAATCTCATTGTGAACTGAACCCATTTGTATATCACAAGGACGTCACCAACGATACAGTCGACCACTACCAAACATTTCCTCCTCCACAAAAGAGGCAGTTTACTTTCTTAAACAATCTTTAAGTTTGACATCAAAATATTAAGTATTACATTACGTTTGTGAAAATTACATGACGCCTAAGTGGAACTTAAGATGATTCATATTCCTCATTTTAAATGCTTTCCCCCTTATTAAATACATGCAGCCTAAAAAATATGCTTGTAAACTTTATCCTTGTAAAATAAAAAAAAATTGTAATTTTACGACTTTAAATTCGAGTTACTTTTTGCTTGTAATGATACAAATCTAGGGTTTATTTTTATTCAACATGGCCCTACTGCTGCGGCTCATGTTTCTAATTATTAAGTGAAATAGTCAAACGAAAGCCATTTTAATTGTATTATTTTCAGTAGTTCACAAGCACAGTTTATCCCAATGAAGAGTATTTGTTTACCACCGATACATATTTGTTTTACAGGGTTGTAAACATCAAATCACTACATCATTTTTAGACGGCATTTTTAATGAGTAGAAAAGGGGAGAAAGGGGGGGGCGTCGCCAATGGAGACACGTGGTGCTGAAGGATGTAAATAAAACAACTTCCACCACCATTTGAGCACAGTGAAGACACACAAGTCAAAACAGCTTTAACTTGATCCCCTGTTCAGTCACAGAACAAAAATAACTTTTGATGAATTATCAAAACAGAATATTTTTTAAAGGAGAAAGTCACTGTTTCCCAATTGGACCAAATTAAGTAACTAAAAAAATTGTTTTATTTTCCACTAAAAACATATTTAAAGGCTAAAAACTGTTTTCCGCCTTAATTAAAAAAGTAGCTTATAGATTCATATAGATAACTCCCTGATATTATTTAGTAGTTTATAATTATGTATTTATCTCTGCGGTTTGTATGTGTGTGTTGGGCGTGTGTTCATGCATGCATGTGTGTGTGTGTGTGTGTGTGTGTGAGCGAGAGACAGAGGCAGATAAAGAGAGGGAAAGTCTTTGTAAAGAATTTGGCAAGCTCAACAAAGTCCCTCAAGAGTCCTTACCAAAGGATCGGGGAGAATGTTCTAGGTTCCAAGGAGAAAGACCCCTCAAGAATGAAAACACACTAGCGTTAAGTTATTAGCTCCACTTTGAGCTGTGTATGTGAAACAAGCTCTCACAAGAGCTGGTGAGAATCCCTTAACTCACATTACTCCACCCACCGGCTTTGTCTCTTTTTCAGAATCAGACTAGGAGGGTTATTCTCTCCATGTGGATAGGTCCTCGGGCCCAATTATCTGGCTACAATGCTCAATTAGCCATAATCCCTCTTTTGAGGTGATAATGAAGGGGTTTTAAGTTTTTGCTTGTGGTTTCGGAGCCACCTTATGTGAGATGAAATAAGAAATGCATAATTCTTTTGAGGGAACGCAGAGAGGGAGAATTATTCTTTTTAGCCGGAGAGAAGTTAGCTCAGTTTTGTGCAAAGGACACAAAACACCGTGGGTTGTAGAGAAGTGTGCTGAAGGACTGTAACCGCTGCCAAGTTCTAACAAAGACGTGCACACGCAGGAGTGAAAATATCAGCATCGTAAACTGCGAAGGATGAAGCAGCAAATTCAAACCATGGTGCTTTATTTTTTTTATTTTGGCCCGAATAAACTCTGACCCTCGGTCGGACGGGGGTGTTCAGGTAGGTGTCAGCACGAGCAAGGTCATACTCTGTCACCAGGTGCTCAATTAAAAGGAGCGTTAACCTTGTTTACAAAATACAAGAGCAGTACGGAGCCGGGCTGTAAATTTATTGTCATTAAACAGTAGGAGGCCGCTCTCTCTTGGCCGCTTGCCTGCGAGCCACATGAGCCGGGCTGGTTAGTGTGCACACACTCGGCCGTCTAAGCCGACACAAGGACTACATCTGGAGCACCCCTCTGCCGCGGCCAACTAATGACAAATGTTTTCGCTTTACTTTGGCTCGCATTGCAACAAACGAGTTCAAGCATTCTTGAAGAGTATATTTTGGAGCGGGGGGGTGCCAGGAGTGAGGGGAAAATGTCTGCCTCAGCTTTATGATGTGGTAAACTGAAAGCGCTGAATAAGGTGACTGGCAAGTAAGCCTTGACATAGTATACTCTTGGCATCCAAAATGTCATTGTGCTGCCTCCTATGAGGCTATACCGTTCTCTCCTGCCCTGTTTATTTATGTGCCAAGAAGTGCACATGATAAAACCTCCCTGCGAGGTGAAATAAAACAGTCGTCACTCTTTGTTTTTACGAGTCGTTTCAGTCGGTATTTGGCAGACGGCGTAGCCTGTGTCGGGTTGGAGTGTTTCAGTAAAGTGGGATTTGGATTCCACGTGAATGTAGAAAAAGACCAGACTATCAGGGAGTTAGGAGGTTCAGCCAGGACCCCTTAACGTTCCCTCTCCTGCCTGGGGAAAGAGTTCTCACCTTACACCATTGCAGGGGTTAGCATACTTCAGTTGTGATCTGGATGTTCTGATGTCAGTGTGATTTCTGAAGGGGAAATCAAACATACACAAATACACTGAATATCCACAGGATCATCCCCCAATACCTGATCCTGAGCCAAATCTGACACCGAGCGTTGCTCCTAAGCCGTGTCGTAGGTTCCTGCAGATCTAGGTATTACCACTGTCTGTTATTCTTGGAGGAGTGGCTCTCAGTTAACCTCAAATCAAGGACTGTAATTTGTGGTTGATGGCACACTTTGAGATCTGTCTGATCTCTGTGCCTCAGGCGCTGAGGCACGGGACTTGATTAGAGACAGTTACATGTGGGAACTACTGTGCTAACCACAACTCGCATGTCAGCCGCATGCATGTCATGTATCTTTTCACTAAGATATATGGCTGTGAGAGCTGCAGGGTAGGAGCCCGATGTATCTTTGTAGTCGGAACTACAAAGGTAAGAGGTGCTGCCTCTTCACCAGGTGATCAGGAGCTACTTTAGACTTTCTCCTTCAAGTTCTGAGATCTGATTATACACTTTGTGGTACAAAAGTGTCGATCATTGTCGTCCATTTGTAGTTTTTATTCCACTTACAAAAGCTTTGTAAACAGTTCTTCCTTTAAAGTTTTGGTGTATAACTTGAAACTAATAGTCACACAGCTGCTTTCTAATACAAAAACCCAGAGTCTGAATTTAACTTAATCATCTTAAATTTAATCACATTTTCTGGAATTCTTACACTACATTAAAAACCAAAATCTAGATTTAAGCTCAAATAAAAAGAGTTGTCGGTGTGAAAATGTTTTATCACCTGCTCTGGTTGGTTGATTTGTTTGTCAGCAGGATTATTCTAAACTGCTGAAAAGATTTACACAAAATTTGGAAGAAGCTGGGACATGGGCAAAGAAAATTCCCAATAGATTGTACTCTGTCTTATTTATTTTGATATATAACCTCTGGCCAAGGAGGTATTGTTTTCACCCAATTTTTGATTGTAGCAAGATAACAAAAACAACTGAACAGATTTCCATGAAACTTGGTGGATTGATGCGATATGGATCAAGAAAGACTTGGTTCCAACACAGATCAGGGGGCGGATTCAAGAATAATGGTCTCTCTCTTTATTATAATGATATATGGCTTTTTCTTTTGCATTTTCACTGATTTCAGAGGGAACAATTCATGGATCTTGATGAAAGAAATCAGGCACATTTTGAGACCTGATATCTTTGAGTGTGTGAAACTGTTGGGCCCTTGTGGAAGTATGCGGTCTACTGCGCCATTCTAGTTGCATTTATAGTTATCAACAACATGCATTCAAATCCCTGATTCATCATTTCTTGAAAACAGAACAAAACCTTGTCCATCCTTGACCCTGTTGCTCTCCTTCTCACACACAAAATACAGATTTGAACAGCTTTATTTTGAGGGTTAAAGCCACAACCTTACACCCGACCACCCTGCCCCCACCCTCCACTCCACACTACAGGAATAGATGTTGAAAGGGCGAGAAGAAAGCGAGAGGCACACGGAGAATAAAACGCGGCCACACCTTTCAGCGCTTGTGCTCTTGAGGAATTTGACGAGTGACAAAGGCAGAAGATTTTGAAGCCTCATTCTGCCCAAGTAGCCGTGTGTATAGTGAACAACTATTTGCGCAGTATGGAGTTGCCTATGGATTCATTAGCCTCTTTTGGGCCTCCCCTCCCTCTTCAGTCCACACCAAGCCTCTCTCTCCCGCTAACGCCCTCAAACGCCTCACTCTCCCTCTTTCTCCTTTTCTTTCTCTGCTGTCTTTAAGAGGTTTTAAGCCTAGCCAGTGTTTGTAATTAGCTCCCAATGCTGGAATGGAACATGTTGAGGTGGGTGTTAATGGGCTGGCCAGGCCCTTACTCGCACAGCAGGCTGAGAGCAGAAACAGAAACCAATCTTTGTTCCTTGGATAGGGAGAAGACAAAAAAGTGGGCTTTAAGAGTGTGTTGGAGGACCTCTGGAAAATATTAACAGGCATTCATATTTTAAAAGAACACTTGGACTGAAGCTCAAGGCCAGTATGACAGTCACCTCTCTTTACGTGCTCAGCTGGAAACTCGGTGTACTCAGTTTAGGACACCCCAGAAAAATAACCGACCTTTCTGAAATATAAATTCAGTGTATAAATGCATTGTTAAAGATTTTGCACTGTTTTTCAATTTCTCATGTATCTCTCAAACACAGATCATCACTTATAAACACTGGCACAACCACACGTCACCGTTACTGTCGATGGGACAACCGCACATTGCCGCACAGTCGCTTTCAAAGCAGAAAGAGAAAGATTGTGGCTTTGAATGCTCGGTCTTGCAGGTCAGAGTTCAACCGCACTGGGAAAGCAGTGGGCGTTCTTCTGAAACCTTTCAAGATCTTCCCTTCTCCCTCTTTTATTTTTTTTCTGGGGTCTTCACATTAAGCTGTGCGGCTGCTGGAGCAATCCATTACTGTGTCAAAGTTCTTGTTCTGCTTTGGCCTGGAAGCATAGTGAAACAGCTTGTTTTCATTTGAGCAGGGGAGAGGCAGGACCGTGTTTCAAGTCCCCTGCCCCTCCAGATGTGCCTTGATCAAGGGAAGTTGACTATGAGCTTTGTGTTCTTTAAGACACTAATGTGATTATGTCACATATTTTCAGCTGATTCCCATTGCTATTAGTCGTGGTGTGGGGTCTGCGTTTCAATGGACTCTATCAGGATGGGAGTCGAAGGGATTTTTCTTTCAGCAAAGTCTGATTCCTAGCCAACCAGAGAACACTGAGGATTGTGTGTCTGTGTGTGGGTGGGTGTGTATGTGCGTGTGTGTGTGTGTGGAGGGAGAGTAATCTCTGAACAATATAGTATAATATCTAAGCTCTTTAAATCCACTCTAAATAATTTTTTGGGTGTTTTCTGTTTTTGTACGGTACGTTTTCCTTTGAGATATCTCGAGCAAAAAATTACAATATCACTGCTCTTCCTCTTTTGTGAAAATGGTTGTTTGTTGGTTTGTTCCATGTTTGCCTTCTGTGCTTAGTGTGACCACGTAACCTGTTATTCATTTCATTCACTTTAATCCAACATAAACCCAACATCTACATCTCCTTATCTCTGCCATATGTATTTACAAAGCCCGAATAAATTCTAAAATAAATCGTAAAATGTATAGAGAAATGAAATGACAGCAAATGTACGACCAAAGCAGTTAATGTCCCACTATCTTCACAGTCAGTGTATTTGATCCCACAGACAAAGTAAATTTGCAGGTTGCTTTTTGTGTACTTTTTAACTTCAGTGACCTTTGAGCAAACAAGTTGGTGCCACTGATCAGAGCAGATAACCATGACAGTGTTGGGAAAGAACTAGAGAGTCCAAAATAGAGGAGGATACCAAACAAGTGGTGTGGGGTAAATATCATGCCATATTCTGAAAGTGGAATCTGATATCTAATTATGTCGTTATATTTCATTGTCATTAACTGAATATGCACAAGCAACCCCTGCTACTGCATGACCTGCACGTAATCACCTAGCTTCCAGCTCGACCTATCTCTGGAGGATTCGTGATTCTCCATCTTACACAGCGACTTGTGACTGCCTCCTGTAAACTGTCACTGTTAACTGAATATCTGCAGGTTGCTGCTGGCAATGGGAGACGGCATCAGACACAGCCTTACATTGAGCAACCTGTCTTCAAACATGTACATTCATGTATGGCAGCATGACTGCACATTATGCGTTCTGTCGCCCGCCGCTAGATTAGACGCCAGCTGGGAAGACAGCTCCATCATCTGCGTATCCAAATGGTGGACCCCACTTTCCTTTAAGCTGCCAGTCTGGGTAAAGACAGGATTACGCCTCCTGCTCACTGGCTGGGCCTAAATTTGGTCCCTGATGGCTGCCAAACTATCTTGTGACAGGCCGCTGTCATCAGCAGCTCCTCACTCCAAACCCAAGACTAGGAAGTGGGCCTTCAACCACGAGTTGTATTCAGGCTCATCATAGGTGCTGAAACATAACTAGAACTCCCAAAGTCAGCTTAGTCACTCTCTCCACTCCAGCTACCAGAGCTCGGGGAAGGAAGAAGGAGATTTTGTCGTCTAAAGTAGCTTCGGATTTCAGAGAGCAGTGTTTATTTAATGTTGTGAGCAATGTTGTGGTTTGAGACAGCTACTTGGCCATCTTGTCGTCACAGTAAAGCTCCATCGACGGCCTAAATCTCAACAAACAGGCACTGCCATGGAAAGTCGACTGTCCCAAACAAGTCAGGGCCGGGGAAGCACAATTTTGAGCAGTCCCCTCATTTGCTAAGCTGTCGTTGTTGGTGGCAACTTTAGATGGGCTTAACATAATTGTCAGTCCAAATACATTAAAACTAGATGCCAAGCTCAGAGATCTTTGCAGCAGGAGCCTAAAATAAAAAATTGAAAAGGTGAACACACAGGAATGGACGGGTTTGTTTCTGTTTCTGTTTTATTATGAACATGCATTGTCATTGGTCGTTGTATAATAATTTGTGAGATTTCAAATGTCAGTATTCTGTGAGCGACTCTTCAATACTCTTTTATCTTGTTTTGATTGAAAAACTGATCTATATTTTGTATCAGAATAACATTGAATAATTTCCTTAGAAAAACTTAATTTGCTCTTTGTAAGGAATTGTACACAAATTGTAGCAGTGTTCATGGACACGTTGCGACATCAACAGATCTAATATCAAATCACAGCTTAAATATTTTTTCTATATACTGTAATGGTGAAAATTCATTTTCTAAATTGTATTCATGATCCTTTGGTTAATCTGAATAAATAATGATGTGTGCACGCATAGAACTACCTCCCACTGTGACCACTGAATTCCCCGTGTTTAAAAACAAAAATGCTGAGTGCTGATGCTGATGTAAGAATTTTTGTGGTTTCTGTTATAATACTTGCTATAAATTTAAACGCTTGAAAGAATAACAAATATTAATTCGGGCAATTATTTTTTACTTGGAATTTACTGTAACTGAAGCATGGAGAATAAACCCAACACTTTCTAGCTCTCAGATGAAGAACATTCCACTCCTGAAGAGCTGCGTCGTCTCTGACCGTGTTCGGCAGAAATACCAGAGGAAGAAAAACTATGTGACGACACGACAGACAACTGACGACTGCTTCTCCAAAGATTAGTACGCCTTTAATGAAGCCTGATACTGTTGACAGTTGTGGTCTTTAAGTCTATAAATCTCACAGTACATGTGTAATCACCCCACAGAGAATAAATGATCACACAAACGAGTGCGGCGCTGCAGTTAGACCTGTGTAATTTCCCACAAGATAAGTATATATTTGTTGAGTGTAGGGTTTGTTGAAAAGCAAAAAAAAGTTTGTATCATGAGAGACGTGCAGTTGCGTTGTGATTTTTGACGTTTGCGTTGCCCCAAACTGGATAATCCTGCTGTCAACAGTTTGTTAAATGCAAGAGCCACTTTCTGGGTTCATCACTGTTTGGAGCAGATTAGTAGAGGGTAGTGGATCTCATATGGCCTGGTCAGAGGCCATCATTGAAGGGCTTAAGGGATTAATGTTGTCTCGCGCTCTCACTCTGTCTCTCCAATATTCAATCAAACTCTGTGCTGTGAGAACACAGACAGCGCAATTTGTACAAATATGTCTTATCACTGTATAGCTCAACAATCGACGTCATCTGTTTGCTGAAGTCTGCACAAGAACCTATTATTTATTTCTGCCAGATGGTTTCGCTGAAGGATTTCCCTGACTCCTGTTTTTTTGTGCTCAGACAAGTGTAAGTGTAAGTGTGTTGCGCTGCAGTGTAAAGCTATCTATGGCAACTGAGTCATGATGTAGAAGTGTCCATAGGCTTGAGGGGGATAGGTCAAAGGCTAAATCCCTGCTTAAAAACATTGTAGTGAGCCTTTTCTATCAACAGACAGGCCATTTCAGTATGTGTTGGATAAGATGTAATTTCCCAACTGCTTTATGGCTATTTCTGATCCCTGGGCTCTTGTCAGCAAACTCCTCAGGACAGATATCATCAGTAATATAAGGAGGACTCTGGCAATACTTAGGTCCTTAAAAGGCCCTTCACTTCCCTCAGTCATGTGGATGGCTTACGGAGTCTGAGAGCACAGGTCACAAGTAAACGTTTCACAAACACTATCAAATAGCCCAGATTTAACTGGCTTAGGACAGCTTCCTCACACAATGTTGTTGTTGGTGTGTGTGTGTGTGCGTCCCCTGAATGCGTGTGTGTAGTTCAGGTATTACTCCTGGGGACCTAAATCTGTTTAGACAGTCACATTACGGGGACTTGTTTTCAAAAAAGAAATCAGGCACAAAAACTTTACAGTGAAGACTTGTTACTATCCACTGTGGGTTCGTTGGTTATAGAGATATTTCATTGGACTTACTCACCAACATTATTCAAATGTATTACATGCATAGCACTCATATTAGTTTGTACTATATAGACATGACTTCTAGAAGTAGCTGTTACATTAATGGCGTATTTTCCCACATAGGAGTAAGTAAAATCTGTTTTGCTGAGTAAGCGTGTGCTGTATGTGGGAGGTAATAAGTTAATGGAGATGCCATAAATATAGGGACAGTTTATTTTTTCTAGATCACATGGTCAAAAGGCCGGTAAAGCCTGGTCATAAATGAAATTTAGCAAAAATGCTCATTAGGAGGAAATTTGAGGGACTAACACCAGTTCACCGTTCAACTAAAGCACTGCTGTAAAAATGGAATTCCTTTTTTCTGCCTCATTATAGGCGAACTGAATCTTGGCGTGTGAAATGAGTTATGACACACTCTTGAGAGGAATACAAAACAGCATGAGCCTTCGTCTGGCCAGGAGTGCTGTAGTTATAATACAAAACATTAACTTGGCTCCATCATCCCAACACATGTTAGTGAAGCTGCCAAATGCCAAATCTGAGTTAAAATAATTGTCAGACAAGTTGATAACATATGCTTAAATCCCTTCTAATTTTCTTCTGGTAGAAAGAGGTGATTTAATTTGTCTCCAGACTCATTTATGTTCCTCATATTGTTCCCACGTAATACTTGTGAACTCTCTCTGACCCATCATTAACGATGGCATCTTTCTTGGAAATGGGCTGCTGCTGATTGTTGCACAAACACGTACAGCTTGTGATTTACAAAAGGAAACGTTTCAGCGCCTCTCATCCCTTTTCTTTTACCATCATCCTGCAGATAAGTTTCATTCCTTTCCTTTGCACTCACCTCCTAATCCCTCTATCCCTCATTTACGAGTCTTGGACTACCGTTTTATCCTCCACTCCCACCACCGTACTACAGAGATGTGCTTTTTTGACCCAACCGCCAACCACGCCGCTTTAAGATCCAGCTGTTTCCCTTCACCAGTTTAACTCCCTTTCTTTTTTTTCTTCTTCCTTCACGAGTATGTATCCTCCTCGCTTTGAGAGGAACTGTTTGTGGGCGGAGAGCGTTTAAAACAATGAATTGTTTTCTGAGTCACTCAATGCACAGGGCCCATATCCAGCTGTGCTTCCTCAAGCATGATACACTTCACTTGTTAAACATGGTCATTAGTTAGTCAACACTTCTCGGGCTGCCCTGGCGAGGAATTAGTGATGACAGTCTCTCCTTCATGCTCCCTCCCACACACCCACAGCCTCCCACAATGAGTTTTCTCAGTTCCCCCCGCCTGCTGCGTTCATGGGAAAGTCCCAGCGCTGGTAAAGTTATGACAAGGTTGAACGGTTGTGTAGGAACGGCAAAATTTTGTTTCAGTGTTTTGTATCCGCATAACACAGATGAGGACTGCATGCCTTCCAAACTCCAATCAGTAAATGGGCTTGCACAGTTCACCAATCAAGTTGCAAATAATCTCCTTATTCTTATGCTCTTTCAGATTGAATGTCCCCCTTTGTCAATCCTTCAAAACAACTGGCAATAGTAGTAGGAAGACCCTGATCAGAATTTGGAAATAAATCCGAGTGCACATTCCCCCTGTGGAGAACACTTTGGTCTCAGCTGTCTGCTCTGCGGACATGAAACTCAGATGTGGAGCACTGTGATCCCAGAGGGGGAGTGTCCTTCCCTGTGACACTGAGGCAACCCAGGACCTCCATAGATCAAACATGCTCTGCTTAAAAAAAGCCATGTGTAGTGGGGCCCCTCCAACATTTGTTTTAGCCCGGCCGAGCAGAAGCCTAGTTGTTATCAAAATTACCCCCAATTTGCTTGAGTTGATTATTTTACTTAAAAAGAAGGTGTGATGAAAAGCAAAGACTCAGCAGGAGTTGTTTTCAGCTGCTGGTAAGGAAGATATATTATTCTCTCACAATAACCAATATCACATGTGCATACACTACATACTATACATATACTGCATACAAATATTTGTATTTATATATATAATTTTTTTTTAAGTCACTGAAGCACTGTACGCTCCGGTGTTTCTCCTTGGAGTTTCATTTTAGGAATGCAAATGCCTTGAGCCCAGACACCCGGTGATTTATCTCCTCATTTATCTTTGCACACATCTGCCTGTGCCCTTGTGTCTGCCTGTTGCTCATTCCTCCCTTCTTTCAGCCGGTGTGTATCCCTTGGGACCTGGGACTCCCCCACTTGCTCTTCTATGCCCCTTACACACACACACTCCTACATGCATGCATATACACAGAGCACATGCAAGAAGGAGGGTGACAAAGTTCAGCAGCGCTACTTTCACCTCGCCTCTGTCAGCTTTGCTGGGGCCCAGTAATCCAGTCCGTTCACGACCATGCACAGAGGTCCCTGCACTTAGAGCATCAACAATCTGCACGCTGTCTCTCCTGCACTCTGTTCGCTGTGCTGGTGCATTACTGGAAGCCATAGAGAGTGACCTGAAACCCACACTTGCTTTTCTGTCAACAAAGATTACACTCAAACGAGCGCAGTGGGAGTTCTGGGCAGACCAACCTGCTGCTTTATGTCTCATGCGGACAAATAGAGTATGTGCGGGATGGGTCTGAGCTTTGTTTCTCTTGTCAGAAACAGGTATGAGTAACAGCAGGGCCTGCCACAACACCCCCCGAGTGAAGTTTGGTATCTTCACAGCATTGCCATAAAGTAAACACCAGTGGTGCAATTGCACTATGTTTCTTGGCATGTCTTGCTGCTCATTCAGACGTCCCCCTGTCCTCTTGTGCTATGCCCTACACCCTTCTCCTGAAGTGCCCCACATCTCTGCCTTGATTTCCCATTTCCTCGTGCAAGCTTGTCTCGGGCCCTGCAGAGAAGCCGCCGCCCGGTGTGAGGTCAGGTGTTATTTATCACAGCCGTCTGTGCGGGGAGTTGACATTTGTACAGGCATTCTGCTCTGCCATTGTAATTGACTCTCCTTGTCTTTTTGAGGACACCAGCAGATATAACTATGTCAGGACACTTCTCAGCTATATATTACCCATCTCAGTGAGGAGGACAACCGGTGAGTTATCATTCTGCATCAGCTAAACACAAGATGGGCAACGCGGCTGGTCACTGAGAAATGGCAGGATTTCACAAATCCAATACAGTTCTCAGCCAGATTCCTTCTTCTTTCTTTCTTTCTTTCTTTTCAGTCTGTCTTTCTTTCTTTATTTCTTTCTTTCTCTCTTTCTATAAATAAGCATAAACCTGATAATATAGCATCATTTTATCATGACTGGGGAGGAATTATGTAGTGTTCTGTTTTCAAAAGAAGGTGGAAGCAGCTTTAGAGCAATCAAACTCTACACTGCACACCATGCTGCAGTTGAATGATTGTCGTCCCGCTTTCAAAAAAACAAAAAAAAACAGAATCAGGCCAACTCATCTGATAGCGCTGACATTTGTGGGGCAAAGGCGGCGTGCACATTCTCAGAGGTCATCGAGAAGTAAACACTTATTAATGGTTACCTGCATGAGAATCAGATAAACGGGTCATGGTAATGATTAAGCCAAGGTTGGCCAGGTTATAGGCCATGTGTGCACAAAAGCATGTTGGATGAAAGCAGGTTCAAGCTGGTGCTAAAGAAGTGATTGTAATTGTTCTAGGACAGCGATCTTTGACCTGTGATGTGTGAATGCGGGAGAGAGAGAGAGAGAGAGAGAGAGAGACCTCGGGATCGCTTCGGTAAAACAGAATCGGCTGCACACACATTGATCGCTGCGATACACCTCGGAGATTTGAAAAGCCACCCAAACTGCAATGCAGGTATTGTGTAGTGGAGTGAGTTGCATAAAGAAAAAAAGAAAGGAAAAAAAAACTGCCAACCAACTTAAGTTCACAAGGTCATTTCCAGCTCAGGGATTAAGCAAACCAAACAAAACTACACAAGCTGCAACTTATCAGACTGCTGGCATGCCAGGACGTTTTTTTTTATTTCTTTATCTCCCTCTCATGAGTGTGAGTGTGACAGAGAGGGCCCACAGTCCTCAGCAGAGTCAAACATTAGAAAGCCCTTCAGGGTCTAAGAAGTCATATTTGTTCTTTAATAAGGAACATAACAATCCTTTCTCAGCTGTGGAAGTAGTCTGTTATGTGTGAAATGTCAGTGCAGGGGCTGATAATTTGTTTTGTATATTTAATGTTTCTGCATATCTTTTTTACTTGATCAGTAATAATTACCCTGCATATTTAACACTTTTTCTCTGCAGGAAGTGATGCGTGTGAGTCATGTTGGCTGGTTATTGAGTGTCAGGATGAGAACCAGTGAACACGGTCTCTAACCGCAGCTCTGACCACGCAGGAAATAGCACTTTAACTCCCTGCGTCGGCGGGACATCACTGGAGCTTTTAAGAGGATCGTTTTGTTTATTTTGATGAAATGCAGGGAAACTATTTTTATTACTTTCTCACATTCCTCTGGTAACCAAGCAGAGGAAGTAGCGGAAAACTTGTTTCTCTGTAAATCACTTCAACATGTTATCGCTCAAAAACGCCGGTCTGCTCGGAACACCAATCACAAATATTTTTCAGTTTCTCAAAAAGAAGAGTTGTGGTTCTTTGACCTTCGGACCTCCTGACATGTTTATTCATGAAATCACTACTTTACAATTTCTCAGTAGTAACTATTCCCTTTCCAAAACTTTACAACAGTAGTTGCTGCATAAAAAGTTTAGAAGTTTGACTTAATTATCTAACAAATCAATGTCATACACTTCAAAAAGATATTGTTCTGTATGATGAGAGGCATCGTTTGGAATTTTCAGTGTCTGTGTCACACCATGAAAATTCAAATTTGACTTTTAAATAACACAGCATTAATTCATAATAACACTAAAGCTAATATAGGCCTATACTTTGCTTTCACCATATTTACAAGTATTTAACATGGCTAAGGAATTGCTGAATGACAATAAGACTTCCAATGGTTTATAATTGTCAACACATCTTGAAACACTGCACCTGGTGTACCTCAGAAAAATGGTGACATACTCTAACCTCTCAAATAAAGTCACTACCTCCATTTGTTTTAATAAATTCTGATAATGGTGAGCACATCATGTTCTAAGGAGGTGATCAGTCATACGTCTCGATAAACCGACGTACGCTTTGTTCTGAGGCTAAGAGGGTGTCAAAAAACACATTTGACCAAAGCCCAAATATGAAAGGTAGAATGAAGCTGCCAAGAGGCCTGGCATGAATTACATAAGCGAGAGAATACTCTGAGTCGGTATCACCTCACGAAAAACTTCGGCATTAAAAACAGAGGGGCGAAAAAAAGAAAAAGAAAGGTCATCTGGTTTCCATTAAGAAGATAAAATGGTTCACTCCGAGCCTTTTACTGGCCGCTTTGTTACTGGGAGGCGTCCATGCAGCTCTCTCCATCATCATCCAGTTGACACAACATTAAAGGCTTCAAACAGCCGCGCTGGGTTCCTTAATCAAAAACTAATTGTAATAGATATTGAGGAGTGCTAACACTCTGACCGCTCAGCTGGTATCAGTGGTCCAAGGCTGGAGATACCATTAAACACAACAAAGGCATGATAGCTGAGACAGGGCAATGCAAGTGTGAAATACAACATGTGGCTGAGAAGGCACAGATACCCTGATACTATAAAGCACTGGTCCAAGGCGAGCCTGTCAAGCCTGGTTATTTAGAAACAAAACAATGGATCTGGAAAATTCCTGAAAGTGGATACAGCAGGGAGATTTAAAATGTCTAAAAGCTAAGGCAGGGATACTGTGGCACAGTGCCAGGCTTAGAAAATTAGGAACATGTCAGACCTGATAAGAGTTTGGTGAGTTTTTTTCTGTTATGACACATTTGTGTGTGTGGTGGGATGGGGTTGGGTGTGTGGGCGGGCCTGCAACACAATATCTACTCCACCAAATTAATTCTCTTTAATTTGATTAGTTATTATCATTAACTATAACTCATGTTCAATCAGAGGCCTTTTCTCATATATTAACCTTCCGGACAAACTCCCACTTAGCATAATAGGATTTGAATCCAACTTTATGAACAAGGTGAGAGGAGCTCCTTCATCAGAATGATACATGGTGTGATCCTCCTGACGACTGTGTAAAGAATTAAGGTGAAGCCTAGTCGTCTTCAGCGTGTCACTTCCTTTGACAGGGCTCATTCTTTTCCTGTTAGGGACGAGTCTGATAAACCTGTCCTCAGATGAATCTTAACAGACGCATGGAGGACAGCGCTGGAACAGCGGACAGACTGTTGATAGGAGACACTTTTAATGGCACCTGATTGGCTCTTTGAGTTTCGGAATGTGGTGATAATTCACCTAAATATAGGAATCACATTCCTGATTTAAATGTTCAGTGCCACAAGGATTAGAGGAAATGTAGAACAGAATTTATACAAAGACCTCACACTAGACTAAATAAACAAAGCCGAGCATTGTCACTGAACATATTGTGGGTTTTTACAGATTTGTCCAATACTGACATGCATGCTCGTCCAGCTACTACGCTGGATAATACGATGTCACAGCATTAAAATCAGTAACATACTGTGACAGTGTGCTTATAACAGTGGTTGAACACATGAGTGGAAGTCATTATGCTCATATCGAGGTTCAGAAGTTGAATTCGAGTTCATACTTGAAAAGGTTTACATGTTCTAATGTTCTGACAACACACCACTTCTTTCATATTGTTGAATGCTGCTGAACCTCTTTTAGGTCTGCGTCTGAAACACTTAGGTTTAGCTCCTGTCTCTTTAAGGCTCCCTGACCAGGAAAGCCCAGTCTGCTCTGATCGATGAGGTGTTTTGAGAGCTTCTTTTACGGCAGACTTTGGTCTTTTTAACTGAGCAAACTTTATACAACTCACTAAAATAAGGGAAATCTAAAAAGCCTAATGTGTGTTCTTAAAAGTTAAGGTGAAGACATGTTTTAAGTTGAAGAAAAGGTTAGTTTTGAATAAGTTGAGAGTTACGCAAGTAATAGTTATGATTAAGGTTATAAAAATCCTTTAGGAATCTAATGTAAGTAAATTTTATGTCCTCTGAAGTCACAGTGACACGTTGTGTGTGTCAGTTTTAATCTTGCTCTGTAGGTATAAGCAGGGAGAATAATCAAAGTCTATATCGTGTGTCACTTTGGCTTCAGCATAGTCCGTTTTTTCTCTGACCATAAATATATGCCTATGCGCGGTAATTGTCTGGAAAATGCATGAAGCCTCCACCTAGCATAACCACCCTTGCTGCACTCCCCTGTGGATAACAAATGGGCCTTTTCTCTGGGAATTGAGGCTAAACGATGGTTTCACTTAGAGAGCAAAGTGACTGTCCATCTTCATAACAGTGCTCTCCATCAAAGAGCAATGAATCCCATCCTTTCCCACTGGCTCTGATTAAACGCAGGCAATGGATATCCCCTTTATGAAGGCCTGCAGACCTGGCCCCCGTGTCAGCCATGCACCTGCAACTATCAGCTTCTCCTTCTCTTGTAATAAAAAAGCCCCTCACATCTGGTCAGGGGGAGAAGGGCGCTGCTCCAGCAGGGCCATTCAGCCAGCGTCCATCTGAAAGTGACACACCTTCACTTGATTCAAATTACCTCAGGCATTTCTTATTGGAGGGGTCACATAGAAGCCCCACAGGTCACAAAGTTCACTGGCTGAGGGGCTTTCAACATTGGTTATGCTTTGAACCTTTTCCTTGGAATGTTTTTCCATATTGTTCTGTGATAGTATCACGTTAAAGCAGCGGCTCCCACTCTCATTCACGTAAGGTTTTGATGTGCATTGTTAAAGTTTCATTTTTGTCCATAAAACTAAATAATTATTATGTGCTTTGTGTAGCTGTGACAAATGGACACATCCCAATATGATCTAAGGCTTTAAATGTTGTTATCAAACCGAACAAATTAAACTTAAAGTAAAACAGAATCAAGTCCTCATACTGCTGAAAAGGTGTTGAGATATTCCCTTCATTCAGTTACTTGTTTGATGGAAGAAAAATTGTTGAAAACAAAACTTTAAAATTGTTTTTTATTAAAATTGAAAATGATTGAGTTAAAAAATGTTGCCCTAACATGTGAGTGTTTGTAACATGTACTAATATTGCCTCATGTCTGGGGGTACACTGTCACACTGTCACATCCAATTGGTCTTTTGACAAATCGCTACATGGTTTGTTAACGCTCTTTTTTTCTGTGGGTCACATTATAGCAGCGTATTGGTGCCACCTGTGCTTATCCCCATTTAGAAAAAACATATACTGTAAATGGGCTACATCAGTATGGGAGTGAGAACAAACTGGAGGTGAAAGAGCTAATAGAGTCTGATTAGCTCTGCCATTGGCAGGTTAACATCTATTTACAGGTACAGCGTTAAATCACTTGTGCATCAAGTGTGACCTACTAATAGCACATACTGTACGTGATGTGCGCTTTTGAAAAATTCACACATTCACACCATAGAGTGCTCTGTCACTAATATAGTGCAGAGGAGAAATAACCTTTTGTTTTTTAATCCGTCTTGAAGAACAAGTTGTATATATATATGACAGGAACGTCCATGAATGCCTTTAGCTGATCAGATGGAGACGTACATCAGCGAGTGCTGGTGTGTGTCTCTTTCTCTCTCCGAGGTATCAAAATGCCCACAGAGGTATTGTATTGTTCATACATTAGCTAATGTCATTATATTGTCTGTGAAGTCAAAAGGGCTTATCTCATGTTATAGGATTTGCAGCCACCTAGACTGATCTCATTGGGTAAACGCTTGGCACAGTGACAAAAGAACAGGATGAACATCCAAGTTCTGTAAGTATCAATATACCAATAGCAACCTGACCCCTGTGACTGGTTGGTATAGAACGAATGCAGATGTGGTCATTTTTTGTCTCCATTTAACTTCACCTTGGAGTTTGTCCCATGAATAACCTTTGACACACATGTTTTTGGTTTTCTTAGCTTGGGCTTCACATCAAGTGCATTGAGACATATACAACGTCATGTATGTAGTGCAATGACCACCACCTACTCTGGAGCAGTGAGAACACATTGGTTAATCTCAATACATCTATTATAAAGGCCATGACATTGGATTTCATACTTTCTGAACTCTCTGTCCAGTTGGTTTGTTCATTGATTAGCATGATCCTGTAAAAACTACTGATTGGATTTACATGAAACCTGGTGGGACAGATGGGACATGGCCAAAGGAAGAGCCCATTACATTTTGGTGCATATGCAGGTTTTTGTTTTCCCCTTTTTTTAAGTGTGGGATCATTTTACAGTGGTGTTCCCCCATCTCATAGAGATCGTGATATCTCTGAGCATATGTGCAATTTCATGCAGCTTGATTGAATTTAAGGGGACAGTTGGGTCTTGGTGGAGGTATGCGCTCCACTGAGTGACAAGTATTTGCATGTAAACTGTATAGGAAAAAAATGTAACAGCACATCTGGATTAAGAATACTGTAGAACATATGTACAGATGGTAATCATAATCAGACATAAAGGGACAAAGGCGAAACAAAAACTAAGGAGCTTAGTCATAACGCATGTGTAACACCATTTTTTATATTTCTGATTCCTCCTCGTCTCATCTTCCAGGACTGTGGGAAAGCAAGGTCACGTTCACGAGCAGTACCTCCTTAAACTGGCCTTAAGATGAATATCTTTCTTGGCAATCCTTAGACAGGCTGAGCTATTATGTTGATCTTTCCCCAGAGCTTCTTTTGAATTCATGACTCCCATAATGCCCATTTGCCATATTTGTTAACATGCTGGGTCACCTGTCTCGCAGCTGTCCATGATGACTGGATCTGCCTTTTCATCGTCGAGACCTACCTGCCATAATGACCCTGTAATAAAGTGTCATTATCTTTCCACCCAGTCTAGTGTACTGTACACAAAGCCACCGGAGGAATCCAGGTCCTGTCCAATTCATTTCTGCCGGGTATGAATGTCAGCGTCCTTTTGTGAGGATTACAGACATTCCCACATTGGGGCTGGACTGATTGTTCTTTATGGAACGGTGGGAGTGGAATAGCGCGTTTGATTTCAGATAATGCAGAACGAGACAAATGCCACCGGACGGAATGGGGCTCTTTGTGTCAACCTGGCTGCAGACTTGAATCCGAGACTATGACTGTGTCAAGCTGAGGTTGAAGGGATGAGAAGGAGTGTGGTGTGGATTACACAGTCTGTAATACAATTTGTCAGGTTTTATGATGTCAGTGACAGTTGGAATTTCTCTCTTCAACCTTTTATACTCCGGCTCATTGTGCCACCCAAAGCCTTCAAAGATCCTAATTTGTCACTTAGTACATCATTCATTGGTGGGTTCTGATAAACACACAAACATGTGTAGATGAAGTAATGTCACACTCACTCACACCTCAAATAATGTTTTTGAGAAACTTGTGCTCTTTGCTTAGCCTGGTCTCATAAAACCAGTTAATAATCTCAAACATTAGGTTCACATTTAAAATATAATTACTTCACAATTCAACCTGCTTCAACCCCAAATATCTTTTATTTTTTGTCTCAATTTCCAATCTTGATTTAAGGTCTTTTATGAGTGTTTCATTCAGTCTGTCCAACAATCTTTTCATCTTGTAATCTTTTCATGTTTTTCCTTACTGATCGTTATATTAGTATGTTGCTGTTTCCTTTTTTATCAATCACATTCCACTTGGAGTGAAAACCAGCTGTTACTTTGGCTTTTGTGTGTGTGTGTGTGTGTGTGTGTGTGTGTGTGTACTTCTAAATTGCTTACTCACAGTTGAGGGATGAAATCCACCGCCTGGAGTCAGAGATCTGTAAAAAGGATAAGCTGCTTGATGGCTCTTCTCCGTAGCTACTGACACAGCAAAAGCATATTTATTGTATGCAGTCTCCCTCTCTTGATGTCCCAGCTGCCAGATCACCCACATGTCCCAGATGGTCTCGGATTCTGCAGCCATGCACGCTCCACTGACTGGCCTCCACGCACACTGGCTCTGTACCGGTGTGGCTGGGGAGTCTTCTGGAGGCAGAGGTGGCGGGCCGACCACCCCTGCTTCGGACCTAGAAGCCCCAACACTGTTGAAACTCAGCCCTGCGGCAGGTGCAAATCTTAAGAAATTGAGCCGGGGTGTTTTAATTGGAATGCGATTGTCTATTTGGCTCATTTCTGTGCTGACTGACCATCGCCTTTTCCGTCTACCAGTGAGGTTTACTAGCTACAGGGGTAGAATACGATGCAATATCTGTGTCTGTGATCACTCAGGCACAGCGGCCGACACAAAACGTCTTGTTCTTGCTTGAGAGGAGATGAGATAAGGCTAAATTGAGATGGTTAAACACAAATATGTCATCTTTTGGTTACAAAAACTTCCAATAAAACGCAGGAAAAGTGTAAAACATGTGACCTTTAAACAAAACAATCCCTGTAATGCACGGCGTATAGTTTGTAATGACCATTGCTTTGCAGAACGTATTTAATATCTTGTTCGCTAACCGGTGTATTGATTGTTAATGTCATCATGATTTAGTAGAGAAGTAGTCTTCAACAATTCAAGGGCCCCTTTGTCCATTCATCAGCACCCCTGATTGGGCCCATGTCATGGTTAGCTGCAGGCCCAGCAGATAAAGATCAGCGGATGATTGGGCACACACATTCTTAACATGGCTGACCCGTGACATCTCAGGGGCAGGCAGGGAGCCCGTCATTATGTGTACAATGCACCGCTTTCTTCCCCCTTATCTCTGCTGATGACATTGAGAGTTTTTGCATTAACTCATTAACGAAAAGACTCATCATTAAAGGCATCGCACAGGCGCGGTGCGGCGGCGGTGACACCACACCCGCCACCGCAAGCAGGAATGTGTCAGAGGCTCAACGGCATGAGACCGTCTCAGTGTTTTACTTAAGATGTGAAGATTTCCAGATACGTCCCTGTTGAGATATGTCCCACCCTGTCGTCTCATATATCACATATGATGTATTGCGTTTCAGCACCACTTTCTGATAAGACACTGTTAGTAAGGTGTATGTAACTGGTAACTAATAGTTTTTTCAGTGTCTTTATCAGTTGATAAGAGCAATGTTTGGGTTGCCAGGTTGTAAAAGATGTCCTCCACTAGAGCTTTTAGTTCCTGAGTAAGACCTCTCAAGTGAACTGTTAGAACCTCCTGGACAGATTGAAGACCTGGATTAAAACCTGTTAATCAACAGATTATTTACATTTAAACTGCAGACTGGATGAGAAAGTAAGGAACTCATTACCCTTATTATTACTTATGTGACTCATGTATACGTTACCAAATTGATTTTTTTGCCAAATTCATTATTAATTATCTTCGCAAAGGAGGATTTGATGTGGATCCAGATCAGGGGGCAGATCCAGGATTTTCTTTTCTCCACTTTCTATAACATTGTTTTTATAAAAGGTTAATTGATTATTAGGAGAATAATTAATGGATCTTTATGAAATAAATTAGGCACATTTAGGGAACTGATATTTATGAGTGTGTGTGCAGCTTTTGGCCGACCCAAATAAAAAAAGAACTGTTAAATTTAAATTCAGTTTCATTCCAAGTGGACTCTAGGGCGATAGCGGATGTATGACATCAGTCAACAGGGTGTTTCAAAACCTTGTAAACCAAAAAACTGATCAATTAACCTATTTGCATTGTTTTGGTCAAACTAGATACTTAAATAAAATCAATAGATAAATTACAACTAATTGTAATGTTCAATGCATAAATGTATTGATCCTCAAAATATTCTGTCCTAGGAAGAAGTCTTGATAACGCTCTATATACAGTAAGTGTCTCTGTGTGTGTATGTCCTATGCGTGTACATGTGTGTGAGTGCGTGCACGTGCTGGATGGGAGTGCTTATGTGCAGCTCATGTGTTCATGCTGTCATTTCCACAGATTCGTCACAGCAGCCTTTTCTCTGTTGTTTATGGTTATGTCACCACAATTACAAGAGAGAAGGGGGGCAGAAATAAAGTGTCTGTGAGAGATTGATAGCTTCGGTCTTTAGTTCAATTGTAAATTAGAATAGCAAGTCCCTCTGGGATACAAGGGCTCTATTTATGATTAAGAAAGAGCCTCCGTAATAGAGTGCTGGTAGAAAAGTTTGCTCCCTCTCACAAACAGGCAATTAGCTTGATGAAATGGGCCTCACTTTTTTCTCCCCGTCTGGTTATGTGAACCCATATTATAATGGGGATACTTATAGTTTATGGTTTTATTTTCACCTTGAGCTGCAAACAATGTGGTGTTTAAACAAACGGTAGCATTTTTTTTCTCTTGTATTAAAACCCTGACACCACCTTCTTTATAAATACAGTGGAATTTTGGCATAAAAACTTTAATGGGGCAGATAAATAACATGGGTGCAGGCATACAGCACATCAATTTGATCAATATGTATTGAATTAAATTTGTTTTAGAATAAATTTTACCCCAATGCTATTCTACAGCCTGCTATCATTATTGATAATACTTTTACTATATTTGCTGAAGATACAGATTTACTTTACTTTGCTTCTTCTCATAGAAAAGCATCATGTATACAGTGTCCAATCCTTTACGCCTGATCATATAATCCCTGCAATCTGAGCTCGTGTACACAGTGTTTCCACCTTCCCTTCCTCTATAAGACCTAATCCCTGCATTGTGAGCTCAATGCGATGCCACTGATGCAACCTGGCTGCACAGATTTGTCCTGTATTGTGTGTTTCCTGTAGGAGATCAGTCACGCCCTGTTTTTCTTAACAGGCTGTGCTTTACTAATGTTTCAGTCATAGAGGGAAATCTGGATCCAGGAGCCAGGAGTTAGTTAACACTCTGGAGCAGTCTAATGATCTGATGAGCTATAAATCCTTCTTTGAAATATGCTGCGTAAAAGATTATTGCCTGAACCATTACAGGTAGTGGCTTTACGACCAAAAAAACTGATGACAGTGCAGGTTATTAAA
Source organism: Pseudopleuronectes americanus (assembly GCA_038501795.1). NCBI lineage: Eukaryota > Metazoa > Chordata > Actinopteri > Pleuronectiformes > Pleuronectidae > Pseudopleuronectes > Pseudopleuronectes americanus. Next base: position 10,804,193 of record CM076720.1, on the reverse strand, counting down.
GCAACAGAATACGTTTAGTAATGTTTGTTTGTACATACAAACAGTACATGCAAAGAGCTATACGATGTAGCATGTGTCTGTGTGTGTGGGGTGGGGTCCATCACTTGTTCTTAAGGTGTAAACCAGCAGATAACAATGAAATGTTATATAATTTGATTTCCTTATAAAACCACCAATCACCCACTTTTCCATAAGAGTCTAACATTAAAGCTTAGAGACGACTGAATTGCGGATTGTAAAATTATAAAAACGATGGTTTCAGTTCAACATTGTGACGACTTCCTTCTTCCCACTGTGGTCCTGCCTCCTCATTACTGTACACCACTGCCCTGAGTCTTCCTTCACTCAATAAGTCATTTAATGGCCACCGACTGAGGGTTTGTCTTGTTGGCTGCAAGACATCTACTGCATGTGCTGTCTTCATTTCCTTCACTGATATTCTCCCATTGCAACCCAGACAACGCACGTGTGGCCACCCTCTTCTTGACGCTTTAGCTTGAGGGCACGCACTCCTGCGCCAGCTGTTGTCATGGAAATTACAACGGTTTATAAGATTTGCTCTCAGCGCAGGAGACAGTAGTGCTCATCCAGTAGCTCTTGCCTCGCCGATGCTTACACTTAGCTAATAAGTTCATTTTTGTTCTCTGCTTTAGTGCCTTCCTGTCTCTCTATGCCAGATGCTGTGTTTGCACGGTGTTTACAGCTCTGTTACGCCGGGCGATTGATCCACAAACAGATGTGAATGTTATCCACCCAAGCTGAATCAGCCACAAGTGTTTTGTGCCGCGCTTTAATCACCTTCGAATTCCGAACGCCCCGTCTTTTAGACCGGCTTATCTTTTTTTATTTTCTTCTTCTGAACCTCTTGAACATTAAATTCACTTTAGGTGAGTCATGAAATATAAAAAAGAGAGTGAAGAAAACCTCAGTGGTCCTAATGTGTTGACTGTGCTGTTCCAATCGTTTACAGCTTCTTCATTCCTGCAACAAAATGAGAATGTGTTGTGCTGTAGAAGGTTGAATCAGCTGCTGTAAATAGATAAAAATGCTTTTATCCTGTGTATGAAGCAAAACTAAGACTAGAATACATCAGTCTAATATAATTATTGATTGTGTGTTACCTCAATTGAAGGTCTGATAATTTGGTACAAACCTTGTCTGGCTGTTCTGACTAAAAAAATATTTGTACAATGTCTTGTACTTTTGCCTAAATAACATTCATCACATGTGACAGAGGGAGTAGAGGAGTATCATCATCAGGGATCTGTTACACTTTGTCTTCTTACAGTTTTACATGAGCCAACATAGTCGCTGATGGATGGAAACCAAATGCTGCGACTCCGGTCACTGACGTCATCGTCCGGCTTCTCAGTGGAGAGAATATTTACTTAAAAGTTACAAACAAAGTTTCATTTCACAGCAGTTCAGCATTTTATTTTAACTGTTCACATTCAGATAAGGTACCAAGGAAATCTACTGTCTAATCTGAAAAATAGTGATCATATATTAAGCAGTGTTAAATAGCGTAGGCATTCGGGCAAAAATGTTAAGCTATTATCTTAGTGATGAATGAGTTTTACAAACTGTAAACATCTGAAATGTAGTTGGTCCCTTTTTCTCCACATAAATTAACTCCTGTGTTGGTCAATGTTCACTTGTTGAGATAGTAGTTTAATTTGAATTTTGAAAAGTATTACACAACTCATTTAACTGGCTAAAGTTTCTATTCTAGTGTTGCTCACCCTGCAGACATATGACAGATAATTAGCAACATAGACCGCAGACAAATCCTGTCATGTCTGTCTCTGGCCTCTGCGTACTATCACATGTCAACAAATCCTCTCTCCATTTATTGTCTGTGGAGCAGGTCTGAGGTTTGACTCTGGTGACATCATCCAGCGAGTATTGATTCTCATGCAGTGAACTCTGTGAGAGCAGCTCTGCATGTCCTCGTACGATGACACGGTGACCACCATCCTGTGAGTCACTTGCTTCCTCACTGCTTTTCCCCTTTGAGGGTCATTTTCAACCCAAGAACATCTTCTCTTCTTCTCTCAGTCGCCAACGCTGCTGTGGAGGTTTCACAAAATCCCATTCACATATTCACGTTACTTTCTTATTCTGTTCACTGTCTCCGTCCTTTCACAAGGACCATGGATCACATGGGAATGGGGTAAGAGGGAGATGTTAAGTACATATTTTCAATAGTCAGTTGCTGTTGTTTATGTTTATAGTCATATTTATTACATATTTTCACAAAGAGTTATACAAGTACATACAAGTTCCATCAATTTGGTTTAGTTACGCATTAAAACTCCCCTTTGCTTTGATTTATCCATTCTGTTGTTCTTGTTCTTCTCAGTAATGCAGCTGAATGGAGAAAATACAGACATACTTCTCAAACAACTTCTGTTTTCTCTCAGCTTCTGTTTTTTATTAACTTTAACTAAAACACAGTAAAGTAGTCATTTGTTTTTCAGAAAAAATCCAACTGTCCGGATTTACACCTACATACATATCTTTATTAGTAGTAAGACTTACAGTACATTGACTCGGATAAAATATATTTAATGTAAACACCCTCCAGAAACCTAAAGAGTCTTAATCACAGAGCGATTGATGAAGGTATTTGTGGTTTTGAATAGTTAGCCACTATTCCACTAATTCCAAACTGTCATTTCAGATGTTAATAGCACCTCTTAAAATGTAAGTGCGCAACACTATAACACTGCGTAAAGAAAAACAGGCAAAAGACACAGCTCATGTGATATCTTTAAACTTTTATTAGTCATGGATGTGGTCGGTGTAACACTGCAAATTGCATTTATGCACAACACTGGTTAATAGGCTACTTCAGTCATTATCACATCCTTGGTCGTTTCATAATTGCACACGCGTCCCTGATACATCAAATCCCTGCGTCTCCAAAATGTCCAACAACATCCTGATGAAGCAAACAGTGTGCCGAGGCTTTAGCTGTTCACACGTGGGTATTAGTTGCTGCAGCAGGGTTTAGTTGTTCTCCAAAGCATTTCATTCTTTAATGTAAACTAACTCAATACCTGGAGACAAAAGGTTTTCATGTTACAATACAGTTTAATACACTGATAATCACCATTTGCAATTAAAAGTGATAACATGATAGATTGTATCTGAGATTTCAGACAATCTTGATCTCAATGCATATAGCTGAAATAGCTGAAGCTGCATGAACACTACTTCAGTTTGCATACGTTTTTATTCATCCCACACTTCTCCCACGTTACACCTTGAGCTACAGTAATTCAATACGCTGTCTGGTGCCTTCAGGGCCACATGTGAACCATGTCTGGTTCAGGTCTGACCTGTGCCACAGCTTCCTCTCTCGTGTGGCTTCTCCACAACTTTTTCTCTGTGAAAACAAAAAGTGTGAGGCGAGTGGGCTGCCCACTCTCCCAGTCTGAAAAGAAGAGGGAGGGCAGGTCACACTCGGGGAGACACATTTCACAAGTGCCCGGTGCAAACCGCAGTCTCGTCCTTGTGGTTGCTCTGCAGCTCCACTGGGACAGATGGGGGCTTAAGCTGCTTTGCCGAAGGGCACTTCAGCACTAGTTCCTGAGGGTTACACAGCACTTATCACACCATTCTCCTCGCCAGACTTTACCAGTAAGTCCTCAGACTTAAACCATTGACCTTATGGCCACCGCTGCTACAATGCCTCCGCCTGAAGTAATCATCACGTACGCTCCATCAATGCAGCCTTTAGCAGCCAAAACACATCATTTATCATTTACAGCGCTCATTTCCCTCCACACTGCAGTTTTGATCACTTTCAGCATAACAGCCATGATTCAAACAACCAGCATTTACAAATACATTAAGAGCATGCTGGCAGTCGGCCTAAAGAGTGATCATTGAGACAAATTGATCCCTATCTGTTTAAATTGGCACTATAATCTATCATCAGCAAATTGAACAGTGAACTATCTGGGATCTATTGCCATTTTAGATAGTGGCCCTCAGGGCAAATAGACAGAGAGAGCGGGAGTGATCTTCATCGCTGAATGAGCTCTTTATGAAACTATCTCTACCACAACCACATTTTCAAATAAAAATAATCTTGTTCGACACCTCTCTCTTGCACTGTATATATGTGGCTTTGTGTGTATGCATACAATTGAATTGCTCATAGACTCACCACATTTACCAAAAGGGGGACTTAATGGATTTCTTTTTTAATGATAATATTTTTATTAAGGAGAGAAAAACAGAAATCATACTCAAAAAGTCAAGTCATAATTTACAATACTGTAAAGAAAACACTTATTTATTCAACCAGTAAAAACTAATTATTAGCTATATAAGAGCAATGAAAGATTTTTGGGGAATTCTACATGTAAAATTAATTATCACCAGTTATTGTATGTCTTCACATCTAAAAAAAAATATTTTACCCATATTAAACTTAAATGTTAAAATAACTCTACTTTTGCTGATGTGATATCTCTGTTATATTCCCTCCTGTATGATCTACATGATATGTGAGTGTATCCTATAATACAACTCAAAATGTTTTTCTCACCAAATATTATTTAGTCTTATACCTAAATTTAGCTACATATACATTTAATTAATTGGTCTGTTTTGACTTTTTCCATCTTGTCCACACAAGAGACATCCCAACATCACCATGAGGCTCTGAGGAGACAAGAGATCAAAATAAAAAAGAACCTTTACTAGAGAGTTAAAGGCTACTGATTGATATGCAATGCAGCACATAAAAATGTCAGGACATGTGGGGCACCGCCACCATCAATCAAGTGATCTTTATCAAGCAGGAAAAACACAATCTGGGTGCTAGAGAGTTTTGCATAATGATAGTGAGTTGGAAATGTTCAATTCTATACCAGAAACAAATGAAACCTGTTGCGTGTTTAAAAAAGAAAAAACAAGCAGATAATCTTTTCTGTTATCTACAATGGATTCCTCTGTTGTGAGATATATTTCATATTATCAGCTTCTCAGTTGTCAGAGATGACCGACGCTTCTCTTTTTCTCGATGTGTTTTTTAAGTGGGACAATTAAGTTTCTGTGCTGATTCCGCAGTCATCTAATTCAATCAGACTCTTGAAGTTGATTAGCCTGGTTAACCTTTGCTCCCGCGCGGGTCTGGAGGGGTTAATCAGGCCGGGAACCCGCAGACCCCCGGGTCAGGATCCCTCTATCTGCATGAATGACTTGCTGAAGGCAGAGATAAGATTAAAGTCAACTTTTATTTCACTTTCTGGCGTTTTACGCACGTGTGAGAGCGGATATACCCGCTGCCAGCAGGACGATCTTTTTAAATATCTATGTCTCAAGGCGCTTTTAAGAAGTCCTGTGCGTGCAGGATATTTTTACCGCTGCACGGAGGGTGTGAAGTTTTCCTCTGGAATCTTTTGACTCTATGTCTTTGTGACCGCTGCGCGCCTTTATGCGCATATATGCGGATTTACCAATCCCGGTGCATGCGTCTCTTTAACCTGACGCGTGAGTGAAAGCATTTTTCCCCCCCTTCGTTTTTTCTTTGCACGCCCGCAAATCGCCACTGTTATCTCCGCACCATCGATTAATTTAACTGCACTTATCCCAATCAGCAACATCTCCACTCCTGTGTTCCGGAGCGTGCGCTTTGTTTTACTAACAATAATAAAGTGATTTAGTCCTCCCTCGCTCCCGGAGCATTGGGAAATCACTACGCATCCAGCTATTTGTGTGTGTGTGTGTGTGTGTGTGTGTGTGATTGGTAAATATTTAGTGCAGGCGACATCCTTCCGTCTCGTCTTAATCGATACCAGCCCCGTTGTGCCGCGCTTATTATTATTGTAGTTGTGCGTGTGTGCGTGAAGGTTCGCCGAGCCCATTCTGCTTTTCTTCTTGCGGCTGAATGGAGAACAAATCCTCACACACAGGAAAGTTTCAAATAAAAACTGCAGCAACTCTGGGGCTTTTTAAAATAGCAAATCAATCACGATGGGGTGGAAATGCAGAGGCGTGAAAAAGGTGCAATTAATATAGATTTCTGTGAGGTTAATTAAGACTGTAATTCATTAATTATTCTATTATTGTATTCTCTGCATAACACGTAATTGCTGGAGGTGTGTAGATGTTAAAAATATATATTATTGTTTGTTTATATAATATATACACAGCAATTAATATTGGAATTAATTATATTAATTTAATAAGAATTATAAGAATTTATAGGCTCCATCAACTGAGTATTTTTTTTCCCAGTTAATTTGAATTTGATGCCGTTTTAATTACCTCTCTAATCACAGCTCTGGTTGTGCCTTTACTTCCAGACTGCATTTAATTTCCAATAAGCACAATGTCATAACGCTCGCCATGCTTAGAGACAGGTGTCTGTTCTGCCTGCAGCCCCCCCTCCCTCTCTCTCCTCCGGCAGCCCACACAAAGCAGTGCGAGCGCGCCGCGGCCACATCACAGTGCAGGAGAGGGGGAAAGACGCACCGGATCTCTGCTGCTGGCTGTCCTCACACAGCCACCTCTCATCTCCAGAGGCAGTCAAATGAACCTCCCTGCTCGGCTCGGACGTCAACGTTGTGTTTCCAATTCCTCGCTCAACAGCACATGACGTGAATCAGACGCTTTGGTGTCAGCTCTCCAAAGTTTGTGCATGATCAGACATTGCAGTTTTCCAATAAACAACGTGCTGCTGTGTTTTTTTTCCATCTTTTTTTGTGGTGTTTGCTCCCGGAGAGGAAGCTCTGCCCGGTTCAAAAAGAGAAGACTATATATATTCTGAATAAGAGAGGGAGAGGGAGAGAGAGAGAGAAGATGATGCATCCCGCTACGGACGAATCGGCAGCATATGCATTTGGTAGGTTTGTTACTCTCAGACCCTCCTGCCTCACTCTCACTATCAAATACACAGGCTGGCTTTATGAATGGGTGTTTGCAGACTATATCTTTTCTCGTTGTGATCATCGTATAAGTTCACACTCTGGTTAAAAGGCGATATTCTGACTGTCTCTCGCATTCAGCGCGCACTGTGGATGTGTCGTTTACGCATGGTATTAGACGCTGTCTGCTGCCCGGTTCGCTCATCCACACGGGATGTAATGTCGAGCACGGGAATAAAGCGTGGCTACTTTTGCTCATTCATCATAATAAAGTGTGCAAAATGTTATACTTACCGTTCCGGAGCCAATCCGCCTCCTCGACGAGTCGATCTCCTGCGCGCGTAATTGTGTTCATTATTATTATCTACAGACTCTCCACGCTCGCGGGATCTGTAAATAAAAAACCGACAAAATAGACATGCAGACAAATAATCATCTGCTAATTTGTATTAGAACAAAAATACACAATTGGTGTAAATACCACCGCTGGGTTCGCCTGAAGTGGCAAGGGGGAAAAAGGAAAAGTAAATCCAACTTTGGCAACTGTCAAAGCTTTGCCGTCCAAGTCGTGTAAAACAGAATTTAAACAAACAGGCGTCAGTTTAAAATGGTGCTCGTTAGTTTGGTCGATGCGAGAGGCGAGACTGAGGCGGTTTGCCTGTCGGATCGCTCCTCCAAATTGAATCTTATTTGAAAAGCAAAACGAAATCATACGCTAGGGGGCACCCATATACTGTAGTACATCCTGGGACGAAGATACACGCTGCTGCTGCTGCTGCTGGTGGTGCTGGTGGTGGTAGAGGGGGTGCTGCTGCTTCCTCCTCTGTGGCTTGACACACAGCTCAGGCTCCATGCTCATCCGTGTGGAAGCTTTACCTGCGGTTGAACTTTTGATGGCCTCGTGGTGTGGGGAAAGTTACTGATAAAATCCAAGCGTAAAAAAAAAGGATAAACCATATTGGGCAGCTACATTTACATGCAATCCTCCACTGTGTGTTCATTACATTTATTATGAGGCAACACCTGACAGTCATCACCGTTAACAGCTTTGTTTTACAATGTTGTTTATCAGAAAATAGCTCCGTACGTGTCATCCTAACCTTAACGTGAAGGGCACGGGCCTTTGACCTCAAGTGACACTTTCGGGTGAAACGGTCTCTATTTAAAGCTATAGTGCCTTGACGTTTGGGCCACATAGGCTCCTGCGAGACCCCCGATTTGTATTTATTCTATCCTTCCTGACCCTGCATGTGAGTTTGGTGTGTTTGTGGTCAGGGGGATTAGAAGGGTACAGCGGGCGGCCACAGGATGTCAGTGGACTATCATAACATTTATATAAGAGGTGTGGACTGTGATGAATGGGACCTAGTTTGATTAGAGGCGCTAATAGGTGTATTAGCCCGTACATATATAGAGAATGCAGATGGCCTTCCGTATAATAGCCCTGATCACCCAGTGGGTGACCCTTCTCAATGTCTGGCTCTTAAGTGTCCACCTGCTGTTTTGTTTACCAATATAATTTCAAAATAATGTTTATGATCCTAATATAACCGCGTAATTTTCTCTCTTTTTGAGTGTATTCGTTCAAAAGTGTAGTCTGTCTATATAGCTGCCTAAAGGAAGAAAAATAAAGGTACAATGGAAAAATATGTATTTTATTGTAAGAATGAATCATCTCCAGAAAAATGATATCGCATAAATGTACGGGGCTGCAGGATATATAGTGGCATGATATGAGGCAAATAATACAAATTAAATGATATTTTTCTAAATATGATTTCCCTCTGAAATTCTAAGATTTTACCGGGCGTGCATGTGTGTAACAGTCTCGAGTGACGGAGAAACCCGTCTCCCTTTAGGACCAAGCGGCCCTCTCGACCTCCACGCTGGCTCTGGCAAGGTACCAAGTAGCACAAGTGCCGAGCAGCCAATGAGGAGCAGGGGGCGGTCCCGGAGCTCTGACCAGTCAAACACACTCTCCTTCCTTATATGGCAGCAGATCTCCATGGTAACGTGTGCTAAGTTGCAGCAGTCGTGTCAAAGTTCACTATATAGAGGCTCAGTGAGCTGATCAGAGAGAAAGCATTCAGCCTGCCCGGCTCCAACCAAATCACTTCCTCACCTCCGCCTTTTTAACATATTCCATCACTTTCTATCTTTATTCTCCTCTCCTGTTATTTCTCTGTGCACGGAGGAAGGCTCTGCAGGTTGTGATCTCTGCGAGGCTTTTTTTGTTTGTGTTTTTCGGTGCTTTCGCTTTTTTCGCTGGAGAGAGTTGGTCTTCATATTCCCGGACTCTGAAATCTCTTTTGGCTTCAGCAGTGCGCTTCTCTGGCGCTGCCTCTCAAGAAGAAGAAGAAGAAGGAGGAAAAAAAAATCAGAAGAGGAAGAAGACGCGATTAAACCCAGTTGGTGATTTTCTTAAAGACTTGTGCTGGAACTTGATAGTCGGCGCTCACCAGTTGTCCTGAGCTGCTGCTGCTGCTGCACCAACCTGCTCCATGATCCGCTGATAGTCCTCTAGTCCCTCGGCTGACTATCTCAATATTTACCCTCCTCTCCCATTGATGGCTGTGCTGGATGGCTGACTGTAAGCGCCCCTGGACTTGGCCTTTAAGCGCAAGGCAGCGACTCAGCTCGCCATCGCATCAGTTCTGAGAAAACCGTGCTTCGCAGCGTCTCCCACAGCAATAAACCGACAGTTTCCCGGAGGTTCACAGTGGATCCGACGTAGGCTAGACTTGACGTGTTCCCCCCCCGCGCCTGGCTGTTAAATCACAGTTTCCTCGCGTTTCCCCGAGACGTCTGTTCCAGCGCGACACCAAAACGGCAGACAAAAAGTTTCTTTACGTTGACTGATAGATATGGCAATGGTAGTGTGGAGAGGCTCCCAGGACGATGTGGCTGACACCCAGGGCTCCCTTTCCTCGCAGAGCCAAGGAGGACTATCCCTGCCCACCCCTCAACCAGGCCAGTTGAATCTGTCATCCTCTCAGGTCGCCCCTCCGACCCCTCAGACTCCGGTGCAAGGACCCCCGAACAACACGCAGTCCACGCCGACGAACCAGACGACGCAGCAGTCGGAGAAGCAGCAGCCGCAGCACATCGAGTGCGTGGTGTGCGGGGACAAATCCAGTGGCAAGCACTACGGCCAGTTCACGTGCGAGGGCTGCAAGAGCTTCTTCAAGCGGAGCGTACGGCGGAACCTCACGTACACGTGCCGTGCCAACAGGAATTGTCCAATCGACCAGCACCACCGCAATCAGTGCCAGTACTGCCGCCTCAAAAAATGCCTGAAAGTCGGCATGAGACGGGAAGGTATTAGGATTTTTTGTATTCTAAAACGTGTATATGTGTGTTAACATGTAGGCTCTCCAGCCATGAAACCGTGTCGCCCTGTAATGTCGTCCTCCATAGCCTTGTTCTGTCTCCCTCTCTCCCTCTCTCCCCCGACTCTTCCCTCCAAGGCTCTGCGGCTGGAGCGCGCCATGGAGCCGCTCTGTGATGTGGTGGAGACCGGGCTCGCCGGATCGTCCCTTTTTAGCGTCGCCCCGTAGCCGGTGCATTTCACAAATAGCTCAGAACCGACCCAGGGCGATCGAATTCACATTCACAGGAAGGCACGCGGCCGCAGAGACACATCTGCCCCGACTAGATTACACAATATACAAGCCCTCTGCGCTATTATGGCGAGTGTCGAATTAAGACATAGCGTGTTCGGGGGCTACATCTCCCCACGTCCGGCTCCCCCGCGACGAGAAGCTGGACACCGGCTCCTCTCGAGCGCACAAAGCCCTCCGCACCTCCGCAAGAAATTGTCCGAATATCAGGGTCGAAAATAGGCCTGTGTGCCCGGCAGAAAGAGATGAATTGCTAAGTAGGTTAAGGGTTAAACATGCAAGGTCTCTCTTGCCCTCTTTGTGTTCCTGCACAGCCAGCTCATGTTGCTGTGCCTGAATAACATCATTTTCGAGCTATGTGTTCAACGTGTTCGGAGCTCATCCCCAGTGTGTGTCCGCGTATTCTGTGTCATTATTATCACTGTAATCCGTTTAAAACTCCTGCGATGATAGAATATATAGGTACATGTGTTTGTAAATATATATATTCCAATAAATGTCTGTGTGTGTGTGTGAGTGTGTGTGTGTGTGCGCGTGTGAGTGTGTGTGTGTGTGTGTGTGTGTGTGTTGTTGTCATATTCAACCCATGTGTCCTCTGCCATCAATTCCAACAGTTGTATGATAATTTGTAGAATTCAGGCTTCAATATCTGCAGTTTCTCTTTTTACTGCAGCGGTGCAAAGGGGACGGGTGCCACCCACACAGCCACATCATGGCCAGTTCGCGTTGACAAATGGAGACCCACTCCACTGCCATTCCTACTTATCCGGATATATCTCTCTTCTGCTGAGAGCGGAGCCCTACCCGACGTCCCGGTATGGCAGCCAGTGCATGCAGCCCAACAACATCATGGGCATCGAGAACATTTGTGAACTAGCGGCCAGGATGCTCTTCAGCGCCGTGGAGTGGGCCAGGAATATTCCCTTCTTTCCAGACCTCCAGATCACAGACCAGGTGGCTCTGCTGAGGTTGACGTGGAGTGAGTTATTTGTGCTCAACGCCGCGCAGTGCTCCATGCCCCTGCATGTGGCTCCTCTCCTGGCGGCGGCTGGCCTCCACGCGTCCCCCATGTCCGCGGACAGAGTGGTGGCCTTTATGGACCACATTAGGATCTTCCAGGAACAAGTGGAAAAGCTCAAGGCTTTGCACGTTGACTCTGCTGAATATAGCTGCTTAAAGGCAATTGTGCTCTTCACCACAGGTAAGACAATAGACCGGCACACTCCCAAGTTCAGCCTGTGTGACTGTCACTAACATGCACCCTGACATCAGCTAAATCATTACTGACCTAAATATATCTGCACTGGCTGGAGGTTGTTGCTTGTCTTAGATGCACACTCCTGCCCCCCTGCTGCCTTCATGGTCAAGGATTTTTGGGGTTTGGGCCCCAGGCTATTAAATTATAAAACCACTTGGTTAATCAACTGATTCATCAGACACATACACGAGGCTAAACTGGAAATTGTAGCATGACCACGCAAGAGATTTCTTAATTAAACTGACAGCAAAACACAGGAACGTGCAGCCCGACTGAATAAGCTCCAGTTAAATAAGTCTGGTATCACACACACACACACACACACACACACACACACACACACACACACACACACACACACACACACAATAATTACCTTGAGCATCATAAAAACAAACCTAGCTCTCGGCTCACTTTTTTTCTTCCTGTTAAACAGAACCCAATAGCTCGCAGATGAATTGCATCACTTTGATTATTTTTTTCCGCCATTTATCAATGTGTGTATAGCCCACGTCTTGTTTGTATGGAATGACAGATATAAATGATGTCAGGCTCCGAGGGGGAGGGGGATAGAAGAAGAAAAAAGGAAAAAAGAAAGACAAGCCTAATGTCCCATTTGCACACAGTAAAAACAAGGCGCAGGTTTCAACGCTCTCTCGTCGTTCACTGGGGGCCAGGAACTATAACAAAAAAAAGCCAGTAGGACCCATGCACACCCTGCGACTGCAAAACATGTCAGCATCTAACAGCACGGGGTGATGCTGAGCAGTGACAGGAGAGGCGGCTTTCATTTTTATTTGCAGAAATATTCTCTCTGCGCCTTGTAAGGACTCGAGGCGTCTCTGGACCTGCTCCAGAACTGCAGGTCATGACCCAAACTTCCCCAGCTATTTTGTTACAGTTAGCTCCGCCATTAAAAGGGGGGGGCTGGTGAGGGGGGTGGGGGGATACGTGTGGAAGAGATTTACAGGGTTTCAACCGTATATACTGAATGCATGTCTTTGAAATGATATCATACCTGCGAGCCATCAGCCTCATGTATTTCATTTGGCTCGAACCAGCTCGCTATTGTTCTCGTGGTGGCTTGTTAGCCGATTCTAAAATAATCACATTTCAGGTCACTGGATTTTATGATGGAGCCTTTATAAGGCCACGGTGGCTTAATTTGTCTCGTCCACATTATACCTGCGTCCCGGAGGCTCGAACATGAGAGCGGTGTGTCGGGGCTGCAGTGACACGCCTTTTCTTTACTACTTTTTGGGTGGTTTGGTTGTTGTCGTGCGTAAACTTTACAAACTTAACCAGTGCGCACACAATCGTTTTTTTGGCACATAATCAGCAGCCGCCCACATGCAGCAGCACAGATAGTGATTATGCGTCTCTCATGGTATACATGACGGCAGCTCCGTAGGCTATGGGCCCTTTTTTTTCCAAGCTAAATCTCTGCTCCACTAAAGGTCAGTAGGTCTCCCTGTCTCTCCCTCTCTCCCTCCCCCTCCTCTCCGCCTCGCTCTGCCGCTGACTGGGAGAGATACAGACCCATGTTAAACACACTCCTTAGCTCTGGATCTGCGTATTTATTCGCGTTTCGTGTTTTTAATAGAAGGGCTTTGTCGAGGAAAGCCACCGAGTTACATGCGCCTGTAACCGCAATGAAAAAGGGGGACAGGGAATTCATCTATTTGCATTTGCTTCTTATAAAATATATAATTATGTTTAATTTCTGTGTGTTTATATTTGAAAAAGATCATGTGTATTTTTTTAGTAATATATGCTTCCACAAAAGTGTGGAGCTATAATTTTAACTTGAGTGTTTTAATTAATTGTCTACCGCCATATCGAGCAGTCATTTATACAAATTAATCCCATACACTGAAAAAATATCTGCACATTCTACCTAAAAACAATATTGGAGATTTAATAAAAACTGCTTCTACATATGAGATAGCAATAATAATTTGTGACCGTAATTGCTTTTTAAAAAGCTGTGACAGGGCCATCAGTTTGCGCCATGTCTGTCACCGCATGGTGGATAAAGGCTCCTCGTGAGAGAAACACTTTATTAATGTTTATTTGCTTTCCCCCTCCCCTCTCAGATGCTTGTGGCCTCTCAGATGTGGCCCATGTGGAAAGTTTGCAGGAGAAGTCCCAGTGCGCCCTGGAGGAATATGTCCGGAGCCAGTATCCCAACCAGCCAACACGGTTTGGGAAGTTGTTACTCCGCTTGCCTTCCCTCCGCACAGTCTCCTCCTCGGTCATAGAACAGTTATTTTTCGTCCGATTGGTAGGTAAAACCCCAATTGAAACTCTCATCAGGGATATGTTGCTGTCGGGGAGCAGTTTTAACTGGCCTTACATGTCAATTCAGTAAACCAAGAAGGAGACGAACAAACAAAAGGTGGGGTTGGAGGCGGGGGGGGAGGGGGGGGGGTGCTGCGAGACTACAATGATTATAGCTGCTTTTGTGGAAGGAATAAAAAAGCAACCGGCTGTTACACGGGGCTGGCTTTCATGAAGAAAGACATTGACGTAAATGACTGTGAATTTCCCCCCCCCACCCCCCCACCCCCTACTCCAAAAAAAGAAAAAGAAAAAAAATTGAGACATCCACTGAACTTTCAAAATGGCAGATACAAGCTCCCAGTGTTCATGCAGAACAACCTGTGTCGATCCATTTTCTAAAGAAAGAGGAAAATAAGGAGGAAAAAAAAGGAAATTTTGTTCATCCTCATGAGGAAAAATTTTAAGTATTAAGTGCATTTAAAAATGATGATTTGGGTAAAAGGAGAAAAAAAATACTGGAGAAAGGGAAAAATACGAAACGTAAATTTTCTTTTTCTCTGATGACTTGTCCTGTGTCCATGTATAGCTGTGTTTTGTACTTTCTTTGTTCCTCCTTTCTGGTTCCAAACCGGCCTATGTGATTTCTGTAGTACAGGTGTTGTTATTTTCTAAGACAATGATTTTTATTTGAAAATGGTGAAATAATGTTTGAAAAAAAAAGGAAAAAAAAGTTCTATAAAGAATTAAAACCACAGCAATAGGAGTATAGGCTTATAATCTAGGCTTAATGCTGCAAGCGCACTTATAATCTTAGGATGACCATTACCATCTAGGGAAAAAAGTTTTGGGGGGAGGGGGCTCATGTTCAACTTTATGATCCAGCGCAAACATTTTTGCTCTTTATTAATATGAAGTTATTGGACCCACTTTTATTTTCCACTACTTATTTAAAAAAACAAAAGGTTAGTTTGACACAATTTTAATTATTTGGCCCCATGTCATTCAGCTCTAAATATTTGGCATCAATTGGATACAACGTAATAAAAAATAAAGTCCTACAAGTTGCATATACCGATAAAGTTTGAAGAAACATTTTGCCACATGTGCACGTAAGAGCGTTTGCAGTAGTTGAAACTGCATTGAAAGCATAAACTGACTTGTTTAAGGATCTTTTGCAGAGGTCAAGGGTCATCAAAGTTTGAAGCCTAGCCAGAGTAGTGTTTTAATAGCAGTATTATTAAAGCGTCCCTGAAATGTCACCCTTTATTCACTTCAAGCATTAAGTGCCTGACAAGCATGATGTGATTTCTTATCAAAACCTTGTTAAAGTAGGCCTACAACATTTCTTTGGGGGGTGGAAACAGACATTTAGATTTGAGACTTCAGTCGTGTGTTTGACTTGAAGAAGAAGAGGAGGAAGAAAACAGACACTGATTAGACGCAGTATTCTTGTAAATATAGGTCAATTCATTTCAACGAGTTTTTTCCTTTATACAAAGTATATGTGATTAAGAAAAAAAAATCTGTGGTTGCCATTTTTTTTTCTCGGTAATACAACGTCTTCAAAATTGAGTGGCAGACTTAGCTAGTAGCACTGAAAGTTCTGTTTTTAATGTATATACATATTACTACAAATGTTTTCTTTTTCATGTATATTTAGACTGTGAATGCATGGCCACAGGTCGCTAACCTATTTTACCTTTGATATATAAATGTAAATGTTTTCTCTCTCTCTCTCTCTTTTATTTTTTTTTGACTGTATAGATATAATCTGTGCATTCAGTACACTAGCCCTTGTATTTAAAGAAACAGAAAAAAAAGAAAGAAAAGAAACGACGTTCATTGTTAGGCTGCAGACTTAAAACAGGGTGAGCAGGTTCGGAAAAGGAGTATGATATTTTAACTTTAGTGTTATTTGCTCCTTTTTGTTCTGGTCTTTTGACAGGTGTATGTGAGCGTGCGCGCGTGCGTGCGTGCGAGAATGAGTGCGTGCGTGCGTGCGTGCATTTGGAAGCTAGCAAAAAAAAAGTACATTTCTTTTTTTTGTTGTTGTCCTTGTTTTGGAGGCTTTTCTTCCACACACAGAGAAACACCATGTTGTGGTTGAATTAAAAAGGGATCACTGATTGAACACTGATCTTCGGCTGTTCGTGGCCACATATGGACCAGAGAATGATACATGATTGTAATTATGAACAGTTTAAACTGACCCACGTTTTTATATAAATATATAAAAATATATGACTGCAGGGTATTGATAACGTATAGATACTTTTTTTATTATTATTATTATTAATTGCAAGTGATATATGTGAGTGTGTGTGAAAGTTTATAGTTGAACACAATTCTTGTTTGTTTGTGTTAGCTTATTGTAAACAAGCATTCTGCTGTAAATTTGTTCTTGGTATTAAATTATAATTTATGAATTTGAAATCACCAGCTTTTCCATGTTTCCTTACTCTCGAACGTGCGTGTGAACTTGTCTTTGCGCGTGCGTGCGCGTGTGTGTGGTCGGTTGGGTGGGGTGGCGGGGGGTGGAATGCTGAGCGGAGTCAATTTGCTGTGGCAGGATGTTGCCCTTTTGCCCTATGAAAGTGATTAATGAATTACAAAATAATTAATCAATCAGCCAAAAGGCCCGTCCGACGCCTTCACTCGGTGCTTTTTAGCCGCAGAGGCTTTTATTACAATACATATTTTTATTATCACTGTTATTATTGTCTACAAAAAATGGCCGCTCTGTAATTCAGCTCATGGGGAAGATAATGGAGTGACGGTGGCTGCCTGTCAAACTGTAGAAATACTCCACAACAGATGTAATAAGGTGCTGTGCCTCAGCAGATAATAAGATTTCATAACAGAACACACCCTCCTCCTCCTCCACCTCCTCAGACGGGACAGGGACTGGGCAGGACGAACCCAACCCAGCCTCCCCGCCGCTTTATTTGCAGACTACACTTTCACCTTTGGACGCTCGCATAAATATTAATGGGACGAAATCATAAATATGGTGCGAATATAGCATGAATGGAAGCCTCCAAATAATCAGAGTTATTCTGAAAGAGAAGGGAGGGAAGAAAAAAGTTTAAATTAAATCTAATTTCCTTCTAGTTATAATACTGACTGGCTGTTATGTGCATTATTATGGTCTACAGATATTTTATTTTACTTTCAGCCGCATCGCTGAGCTTCAATAACAACACTGCAAGTTGCTGAACGCTGTATAATGCATTTTGCCTTCTGGTATGTGTACCATCCATATAAATAAGTACATGTGTGTATATAAACTTGTGATGGGTTTAAATGTCCATCAATGAGGCGCGTGCTTTTGTGAAACTATAAACATTTGGCCTATCAGTAATTATTAGTAATATTGGCTTAGTTGAGAGTTAAGCTTGAATTAGTCTTGTTGTAAAGAGAGAGGCTTAATCAGGAAGCCAACTTTACCACGGCTCCTGCTACTGCTGCTGATGGTGATGATGGTGATGATAATGGGAGTGTGTGTTTGTGTTGGTGTGGTTGTGTGCGCGGTGTGTGGTTGCGTGTGCTTCTGTTGCTGTTGATGAAAATTATGATTATGATGCTGATGGTGGTTTCTCCTCGGCTTCCTCGCTGTTTGCTCACGCGCTGAACGTCTCACTGGCCCTGAGGTGTAACATCACACACTGGGACTAGTCTGAGCCCGTTTGATAAGGCGAGGTATAGACATCTCAGCCTCCGAAACCACCAGCACCACCAGCACCGCTCGGCCGGTGGGATTTCAGAGCAGCTGCTCCATCTCCCTCCAGATATTTGTCCCGAACCCTCAGAATCGTCCGCAGAGTTCCATGCAGCGTCCGGACGGGTTGGACCTCAGCTCTGCTCGGGCTGATCTCAGTTGACAGAGCGTGATGCTGGTGCTGGACTCTATAATTCCTCCTTGCACTCCCTCATCAGGGCTGCACACAGAACTAATGAGCTGGAACTCGGTGCGACGTCACTTATATTTACGTCCATGTGACGTGAAAACTTTTTTGACACACGAGCCGGTATATGGGACTTCATGCAGCCACCCACTCACCCCCCAAAACCCGCACGCGGTCCCTGAGGGTGCGGGCGTGCGGGGATCGCTGCGGGGCCGGGCTGCGCGTGCAGTCGAGTCTGCTGCTTTACGTTGGTTCAGGTTTACACACCGAGGCTGAGAACTTATTCAGGGCTCACGGGCTATAAGTGGGGCTATATGTTTAATAAGATAAGGATACGGTTTGCAGTCTCTGTCTGATACACACACACACACACACACACGCGCACAGGCGTCTGCACCGTTAAGCGACAAATATGCACATTATTTGCACCTTGGCACTATCACTATGACAAATTAGCGCATATAACATGCGTTTTATTGCATATGGGCTGAGGCACCGCAGCTCATTTACAATGTATCACACGAGTCAAACGTTTAGCAAGGTGGGACACCTGTTCCTAATGTGTCACTGAACTGGTTTTAAATAACTATTCATATTATTAATTTTATTAGTAGTTTGTTATAAAATGCTGCTGAAGCTTTAATCAGCTGAGAATGCGATCCTCTTTGATGTTCTTTGATGTTTTAAAAACAACTTTATATTCCTATTATATTTATTAAATTATAAAAAAAATCCTGAACATTCTTCCACGTTATCTAAGGCCATTAAAATAAATAGCTTTTTCCCCACTTCTGCTCAGGGCACACGCAGGGCTTTCCCTGCGTCCTGCCCGTATATGTAAGAAAAGTGTGCCATCTACCCGCGGTCGCTGGAACTGTAGCTTTATACCGAGACCTCGGAGACCTCGGCTCATTTTTTTAACACAAAAGGAATAAAGAGCACGAAGGCGCCGCAGAAGCTGCCGCAGGCGATTATAGTGTAACTAGAAATGTGCGTTTCAAGCAAATGTCATCCCCCTGTAGATCCACTGTGTAGATCCACTCTGTAGATCCTTTCTGTAGATCCACCCTGTGTCCACTGCGTCTGTCTGTTGGGCAGCAGAAGGTTCAGGCCGGTGTGCTGCCATTGACCTGAGTGTAATGTGAAGTTTGACCATGTTCAGAACAAGAAGAAGCGAAGGAGGTTACATGAAAACAAGGGATATCTAAGACAATTTATTACAACTTTATTAAAATAACACAGCCCACCCACCCCATCCCTAAAAAGAAAGATTATATGCCTATTATTACAAATAATGTTAATAATAATAAAACAACATAATTTAATTAATAATGATGGAATTTGGAAAATAAAAATACGATGGACGCTGTCCCCTCCAAACCACTGAATCCTGCAGCCCCTTTAAATAAGATTTTTAAGTTGCCTGCTGGATTTCTCCTATTTAAAGTTTTAATTTATGATCCTAAAGGGTCCAATCAACCGCAAGATGGCAGAGATTCTTAAATAAAGAAAATAATAAAGAAATACTGACTTTAAAGCGGTGCAGCGCTTTGTGGAGATATAAATATAGAAGATAAACGATGTAAACTGGAGCTGAAGAGTGTGAATATACCTCATGTGGAATTTCTCCACAGCTATTTTAGTTTCCTCAGAAGCCAGGCGCGTTCACGGTGAGCATATCTCAGTGCCAGTGGAACATAACTGTGCCTGTGATCGTTTGAATATTGCATCCCAAGTAAAACCCAATCACATGCCACTAGCCTGTGTGAGCATGAGTGGCGCTTATAGTCTATTATAGTGAGAAATGAATTTAGGACTGAAAGAGGACTAAACTCTGATGGAGACGCGGACCAGTGAGTGCAAATAATATATCTGCCCAAAGCTTTACAGGAGGGAGACTGCACTTTCTCCTCAGAGCACGAACATACACACGCACGCACACACAGACACCCGAACACACACACACACACTCAGCCCTGAGCCAGAGGGATGATTTGAAGAGACCGCAAACACTCTCCTGGATATTAGACTGCAGCCCCTCAGCCTCCCAAACCAGAGCGCATTATTTCATCAGGACCACTTCATAGGTATTGATCGGTATGGGCCTACATCTTGTATCGATTTGCTACTATGGGGTACATAGATACTTTATTAAGATCCCCATTAGGTGCACCGCAGCGCTTGTCTGTCTTCCAGGGGTCGCGGTGTGAACGTTTCACTTCTCGTCGCTCTCGAGGAGTTTTGGAGCCTGGGAGTGAAGACACGCACGTGCGCGCACACACACAAAGGCCGAGTTATGTTGGACATCAAGTGCGTTTGAAATACATCGGTTGTGTGTGTGTGTGTGTGTGTGAGATTAAGAAATCACCGATTGAGTCAAACTTTATTGACAATTGCGCAGGTCTGAGCACCGTGTTCAGGTGTTTATCCAAACCCCGATGATGGTGAAATTACATATTAGTTAATTCGGCTTTAGCAGCTCTAATAAAATAAACTTCCCCCTAATAACCCGCACGAGGCCTGCGGGTCTCGCTCGAGTCACTCCACAACCCGCACTGTCCTCACGCGCTGATGTCTTTTTACTTTCTTCTTGTTCGTGTGCGTGAGCGCGTGCACAGCCTCAAACTGTAAAAATGTATTTGTTGTAATTCTCGTTGATGCTGGTTGAGGCATTTACGGTTATTCTCCCGACCATTCTTCATCATCTTAATCATCATCATCATCAACCTCGTTTCCAGCAGAGCTTCACTCATCCACACATTCCACAGGTGAAAGAAAAATATATATCTCCTGCAAATTCATAGAATTTTTTCCCACTGTACTAAAAATGCTCTGATCCTGACTTTTCCTGAAAGGCAGAGTGAGAGCGGTTTTATTTATTCTCCTCTCGTGGAGTTGGGACCTTGTTCCCTCCGATCGTTTAAATGGCACCGAGGCTGCGTCTGACATTTCTGCAGAGCGGATCTGAACCACCCGGATAAACACAAAGGCCTCCATGCAGTCGGAGCTGCGGGCTGACATCACACCCACTGCGTCTTTACGCACCGTTTAGGCGCGTCTGCTCTCTATGGCTGCACAAGTTGGATATTTAGCTTTCTAGATTGGGTCTTGCTTGATAAAATAAATAAAAAAGATAAAATTAATAAAAAAGTTTTTCATTTGCTACATCTAACATCCACCCACTGCTACAGGGGATTTTTACAGTGAGGTTGGACTTGCATGTTCCAATTTCATCTGTTCTCACAGGAACCTTCTCCTCAATATTAAAATGTATATATATATATATATATATCTCAGCTTAGAATATACTAAAATAAATAAAGATGTGAACTAGTCATATGCTCGGGTTCTTTCGTTCGGCACCCTTCTCGTGCCAGGAGTACCCGCGTTACAGACCCTGGACCCTCGGCCTCTTCGTCACAGGATAAAACATTTGTGCAGCTCGATGTGTTTTCTGTCCACGTGCACGGTCCGCACCCTGCAGACCAGGACAGAGAAATCAAGCGTCGACAGTTTAAACATTGAACATTTTTTTAACGCATCCTGCAAATGCGCAAATGCAACCGAAAGAACGCGGAGGACAAATGAAATCATCTCTGTGGTTTTCTGCGGGAGCCTCGTTTATTATCATCACCACCATCTCCCCCTGCAGCGACCCAGGAGCGTCCCGGGACCTCCGTTTGGGAACCAGACGCTCAGCTGATAATCGTGTTGTCTTACATGACAGTGAAGTCACTGTACTGTACTCAAGTCGCGCCTCTCAACCCACACAGCCCCCCCCACCCTCCACCCAGTGACCCCCGCAGGTCCTGGGACCCGCTCCGGGACCCCGGCACCCCTCCACCCCCTCCCCGCACTAATGAACAGCCATAACGCGTCTGACTGTTGGCCACAAACAGACCCGAGCAGCAGCAGCGGTGTCGCAGGCTGTTGTCGGAGCACGAACACAGAAGAGAGTTCAACCTCACGGCGGAGAGGGGAGAGTCTGCCCGCTGCAGCGAGATGGCGCTGTTCTGCACGTTTGACCCTCAACTCTGCACCGGCGGCTTGTTGTGTGTTGCAGCTCCACCTGTTTCCATCCTTTCTTTTTTCTTTTATATATTTCAATCAAAATATAATTTTAAAATATACAGTGACCGAGCGGTTGAACTGAGCGTTCCTTTGAGTTTGGAATTTCCACTTATTTCATTCATAAATCTAATTGAAACTGTGCGAATAAACCTTCAGAAGAGAATTAGTTATTCTATCACTAATTTAAGAATTTTAATCAAGTTTAATTGAATAAAAACGAGGTGTTTTAGCAGAAAAAATAAAACGAAGAAAAAAGTGCAAATAAAGTTGAGACATTACACGTGATGGACAATTAACTCTCAACAGTTCACTCTCCCGCTCCTATCGCTGATATTTCGATTTTTTTCTTTTTGGAAGAATCACACGTTCGTGATAAATATTTGGTGAAAGTTGAAATCGGATGTGTCGCGCGAGGCGGAGAGTTCTCTATCGAATTTTAGTTTCACCTCAGATACTTTTTTTTGCAGGCCATCGAGCAAATAAATGTTTAAGGGGAAACAGTTTCCTTTTTAAACCATCGATAAATGTGACCCTGTCTTTCATGATTCCATCTGCTCACAGCTCGTTTTCACTTCACACACCTCGAACACGCTCTGCTGTCACCAGCTCCTTAAATGCGTGTCATTTATTTATCACCTTCGTTATTAGTTCGTTTTGAAAAACAAAATCCAGTTTCTTATTTGGTGATCATGCCTGCGGCCTTTTTAACCACGTATATGCGCTGTTTAAAAGTTTAAAATCTTTATAATATTAACATGAACTGATTTTAATATTAATCAATATCTCGCAATACCAACTCTCTTCTGGATTATAGAAAACAAAAGAAGGTTCTTCTGATGTGTTTTCTGTTCATTAAATCTCTTCTTCACTGCAGGTGTGGCTCTTGTATTGACTTCAAATGTTCAGACGTTTTTAAATGAAATTAGCTTCATATTATTTTTAATACATGAACAATTATTGCGAATTAAAGCTTTAAAATGCCTCAAATTGGTTTAATTAACATTGTGATATTGCATTTGATCTGAAATGAAGGAAACTGAAACGATCTTATCTCAGATCTTATCTATTCTTAGCTCCCACTGGATAAGAACCGATTTAATAATATTTGAAAAATAACAAAATGAAATTCACATTTTTATCATTACTAAATAATCAATATTATACAACAGACACACACACACATCCAATGCTACAATCAAAGCACTAATGTGATTGTTTTCTTCTCATAAATACTTAAATTATGAACGGAATAAATTAGTTAAAATTAAGACAAACACTTTTAAAACTGTTTGAATAATAGTTTGTTCCTCTTTCTGGGATATAAATCTGGCTAAAGGTGAGTAATTTGACTCGACGGAGCATCTACACTCGATGATCCTGTGTTCTCAGCTCCTCAGAACTTTTACAACCACATGTAAACAAGTTTTCAGTTTGGGACTAATCTACTCTACTCTTTTTTATCGGAGAGAAAATTCAATCTCCCAAGTTTAGCTCAGGCAGACGAGGGGTTTTTCTTTTTCTTTCTCTCACTCCTTCTCTTTTTTCGTTCCTTGTCATTGGTGGGGCTGGACTATGGTGGACAATAATGCGGCAATTGTTGATGCTTTGTGACCCATAAAATTTGAGGGTGGCTATTCTGGCTTTGGTATGTAATTATGCAAAACACTTTGCATAAAGACTTGCCATCCGATCTAATGATAGAGCCTGCAGTCTCATTTCCAGAGAGGGAGGCACCGGCACTGCGAGCAACGCTGCAACGAGCTGCCATAACAAACCAACACAAACTGCACATATAACACACGCCATTGTTCAGATAATTCTGTTGTGGTGTGGACATTTATAATCCAACAAAATGGGAGAGTGTATTTAAATTGAACTGCTCCTGCAGATTGTGTGTCTTTATCTGTCTGCAGCCACGTCATCATGCAAGGATGCACATTTGGACTTTTTTGTCTTTCTCCACAGTCAGTGGTGAGTTTTGTGGTAATTTGAAGTGTAAAAACTGTGGAGTATAGAATCAAATAAATGTAGGCATGGAGGATTTGTATTTGATGTGTCTGCACTGAGTAGCAGTGGAGCCAAAGGACACAGTTCAGGTTCATCTCTGCTGCAGAGGAAACACATTTCATGGCTCTGGAGAGACGATAAATAAAAACCATGGCTCAGACAACACCTCCTCAGTTTTAGTTCGAAGAGAAATAACATTTCTGTGCAATAAAAATGAGGGAGAAGAAATAAAAAACCCATAAAATACTACATGGTGTATGGGTTTTTTTTTGGGTGAAAATTTCCAGGATGTGTATTAAAAGAGCGCCGCATGCCTTTGAGGTGATGTGCACTATATGGGATATTCTGTGTATGCACATAATAAACACTTGTGCTGCCTGACAGAGGTGTGAATCTGAGAGCTTTTCTACCAAATGAAGTGCCAGCAGAGAGAGAAGTAAAGAGATCTGCAGCTGTCAGGGGTCAGCCAGGCAGAGATTGCTTCTAGAGATCTTTTGAAAAAATCACACGTTTGAAGGCTTAGTGCTTTGCTGTCTTCGCATTTCAAGCTCAGATCAGTGGAATCAAAAAAAAAGAAGAAGAAGAAGAAGAAGAAAAAAGAGAGAGGGAGAACATGGGTTGGAGAATTCTGATGTTGGGATGGACATGGGACGATAGCTCTCTTTTTTTGGAGACAAGCCTTTTACCTGATCCTTTACAGGGAGGAGGAGGAGGAGGAGGACAGCCCAAGTGTTTTTGTTCTTACATTAAAACATGTATCACACAATTAAAGCTGCACTGTCTCTAATGTCCCTGTGTGTGTGTCTGTGTGTGTGTGTGTGTGTGTGTGAGAGAGAGGAAATGTGATTTACAAAAGCTGCTCTGCACTATCATCTATGAGTGTGTGTGTGTGTGTGTGTGTGTGTGTGTGTGTGTGTGTGTGTGTGTGTGTGTGTGTGTGTGTGTGTGTGTGTGTGTGTGTGTGTGTGTGTGTGTGTGTGTGTGTGTGTGTGTGTGTGTGTGTGTGTGTGTGGTGTGTGTGTGTGTGTGTGTGTGTGTGTGTGTGTGTGTGTGTGTGTGTGTGTGTGTGTGTGTGTGTGTGTGTGTGTGTGTGTGTGTGTGTGTGTGTGGACAGTTAGAGGGAGTGAAAGGAAACAAATATGGAACCTCCCTTCAACACAACTGTTTAGACACAGGAAACAGACAGAAAGGAATTTAATTATTATTATAATTATTAAATATGATCAAACTCTAATTCATTGCTACTTTGCTGTGGCTTTGAGTGACTTTTGAAATTTAGTTCTGATCACTTCCTGATAAACTGAGTGAACAATCATTATATTCGTTTTTCACATGATTCAATCTATTCTCAAGCTTTTTTTCATCACATACACGTTTCCAAATAAGTCATATGAAAGGAGGCGAGTGTGTTATATGCATAAGTGTGTGTGTGGCTCCTGCCGTGGGAACACATGTCTCATAATAACCAAGAACTGTGGAGCAAAGAGAATTTAATCTCCACACTTTTAATTTACAGTGTTACAGACCACACAGGCTCAGGTTAGTGAGCTGTGAGTCGCAAGATGAAATTAAATCAAAAATATATGAAAATGTTATTGATTAACGTATCTGTTCACATGACCCGGGTGCAGGCGCCTCACTGTCTCTCTCCCTCCCTCCCTCTCTCTCTCACACACACACAGACACACACACACACACACACAGACACACACACAATAACAAACGACACAGGGCAGAGTCTGTTCAACGCTCCACTGAGCAGTTGAACATTGTGTCAAGGTGTTGGAGTCCAGCTGCCTCAGCCAATCACAGCTCAGGACAAAACCACAGTGAATCCTCCTTTAAGTTTAGATCTTTGCATCCTGACATTTTCTATTGTTACACAAGACACAAGCTTTATTATCTTTATTCTTTTATTTGTATTATAAATAAAGTCAGGAAAAGTGGACTGGCTTTTTGACAACATTTCGTCATTCATCGATTTATTCATTCTTGTGTTTATTTGGCCTTTTCAGTACAGTCATAATAATCTACTTTCAATTCATATTAATACACAGTACACACACACAATAAAGCACACAACTAATCCCAGCCCTGAGCCGGTGAGACAGGATGTGACACTTTGATTCTCAGGTTATAAGTGACAGCGCTCAGCAGACGAGCACTGACGTTACCCGACAGCAGCTTCTCACTGTACCTCAGCATTCTTTTTTAAATGCTGCTGGAAGTAAATCAGTTTAAAGATGAAACCAGACAGAATTGAAACAAAGAGAAAGTGTTATAGTCACAAGCAAAGAGGAACAAGGGTCAAATAAGCACATTATGACTGACGACTTGATTAATAATCTTGACTTTGAGTCTTTCAATAGTAGAAATTCTTCAAGCAGCTTTTTCCTTTTTCTTTTTCTAAACCTTGAAATCCTCACACTTTCAATCAGGAGAGAGTTGTGGAGAAACAAATCCGTCTTCACGTGAACCCAAAAGTTCTGAGTGTGTTTTGTAACCACTCTCACATGCCATGTGATTTCTTTTGCCTGCTCGGTGGCAAAATATGCAAATCCCATCAGATTTATAACACTCGGCGGCTTTCATTTGTTCATGTGCTTCTGCTGTGGTATATTATTATTTTCAAGGGTTCTCAGCGGGACACAAAATGATCATAAGTTATTCTTCCACCTGACAAAAACTACTTCATCCCCCCCTCCATTTTCAAAGATGGGCCCCAAGTAAAAGTGATAATGACGTGATTTATTATCGTCTGAACGGGTGACGGCGAGCTGATTGCTTCTGACGGACCTTCATGCAATGCTGCATATGAAACAAAATATAAATTGACAGGGAGTGATTTGGATGAAGTAAGAAAGAATGTCTTTCATGTGACAGCATCACACGCTCATTAAATCATCCGCAAAAACAGGTGATACAAACATTTCCCATTCAAACGACCACAAAGAGGAGAAACCGCTGGACTTCATTCATCTGGAAGTGAGAAGTGAAATCCTGTCTGAGAGAAGAAGCTCCCAGCGAACTCTCGCTGTTAATGGTGCTCCTCCATTTTTTAACTTCCAACTTTCTTCAAGTCAATTAAAAATCATTTGGCGTGATGCTCAGCAGAGTTTGTGTGTCTGTTTCCAGATCTTGAATAGTTATAGTCTGGTGAGTTTTAGTCTGGTTTCCTCTTCATTGTCAGGGTCTCATTTGTCTTGAGATCCGGTGGCTTCCACAGAAAGACCTCTGATGGGCCTGGTGTTAAAGAGCTCTGATCTCGGCTGTGACAGCCCCAGTCCAATCAGCCATGTTCAACATGCTGCTTTGACTGTCACTTTCAATTTTCACATGACCCCTTGGTCCTAGACTGGGGGATAAGTGGCAGAAAGTGGGACTGAAGGCTCATATTATTGCTCTGACAGCTTCACTCATCTGAAAGTAATGCAAAACGCGGTTCATATTTATACTCTGACCTTATGCTCAAACAGGGAATCTACTGTATCTGCGCCTTAGATGCCGAGGCAAAGACCAACACCGAGGACTCGTCCAAAAATGCACATTGTATCCGGAGAAAAGAGAGAACGAGAGGAGAGTTCCCTCCTTTGACTAACTGTTGTGCAGACAAAATAACATATGGAGGATTTTTCCACACGAGGAGAAAGAGGTTTTTTTTTCTGCTGCAACACGTGAACAGCTGATCATCCTCTCAATATCCCTCCTGAAATGTTTCCTCTGAGTCATATTCGTGCACATGTAGGTCAGAAAGAGGAGAGCGCTATCAGTGGCGGTGGATGTGGTCATTATCAGACATGTTGCTAGACAGGAGGGAGGGGTTCATTGTTCCCTGGCTGCTCGCTGACTGAATAAGGTGTGTTCATTGTTC
Organism: Pseudopleuronectes americanus; assembly: GCA_038501795.1. NCBI lineage: Eukaryota > Metazoa > Chordata > Actinopteri > Pleuronectiformes > Pleuronectidae > Pseudopleuronectes > Pseudopleuronectes americanus. Next base: position 10,776,294 of record CM076720.1, on the reverse strand, counting down.
ACTCTCTCCGTGTGAAAGCCACTGGCTCCGGTGTTTTTCTCCTCTTTTTTCACTGCATGTGCAAATAATGTGGGGACTCGGAAAACAAGTAAATGAGACAAACTGAAATTGTTGATTTTGCCTCCCACCATGAAAACATGCACAATATTTTGTTATTTGCCCAAAAGGCTTTCAATGAAGTATAGTGTTTAAAAAAATGAATAAAGAATGTTTGATCACATTAAAGCAGCAAACATGTTAGAAATCATCCAGAAGAGCTTTTAGGTTGGATGTTAATAAATATATATGTTAATAGTGCTAATAAGGGCTTTGTATTATTTCCCATAGCTAAAAGAGTTGGCTGTTGGAGCTGTAAAGATTGTGATTTTTTTTCACCGCGCAAATAATGTGGTGACTATAGAAATGAGTAAATGAGACAATCTGAAATTGTCGGTCCACCATAAAAACATCCACAATATTTTATCATTTGTCCCAAGTACTGTCCATGAATGATGGTGTTTAGCATGTTCGGTGAAACGTGAAGGAGCAGACATGTTACACAACATCCAGAAAAGCATTTATATTTGACTTTTAGAAATAAAAATGTGAATAATACTAATATAAACGTTGCACTATTCACTAAATCTCCAGCAGTACAGGTTGTGTGTGTTTTTTTTACTTGTATAATCCACACTTCTTGTCCCCTGCCTGCCCTCCTAATCCCCTGGCATGTGTTGATGACATCACATGGCTACTGGCTCCAAGTTCTCGTCTCCCTGCAACTGTCATTAACTCTGGGAACAAATGAATAATGACTGGGAGACTCTCTGGCTCCCACCACTGACCTTGGGTATTATTAGAATGACCTCTCTTTGGCTTGACCAAAAAAACAAAAAAAACAACCTTTTTGATATCATTGCCGGTAGTACACTAGGAATGATGGGGGGAGGGGGGGGAGCGGAGCATTACACATGAGGGGGAGAGGAGGAGCGTCGGAACCACCAGTGTCGTGTAAGGCTATACTCTGCTCCCACTGGCTGCTTCATGAATACTTCATTAAGAGGGAGAGCGGGGCCTGAAATACTCGGCTCACAAGTCGCCTGACCTCTCTTCACAAACAACGCACAATATTTGGGTTGAGCCGGCTGACATGGTCAGATGACATGTTCCCACTGTAGAGCGGAGCCTTTTGGGACCCTCGTCTCCGTCAGCGGTGTGATATCATCTGTGTGGAGAGGAGGCGAGCGGTCAGGTGTGGCGGTGCCGGAGGAAGCATCTGTCACAGAGAGACACTGCTGGAAGCCACGAGCTGATACTGATCACAACCTGCACACACACGAGTGGGATTCACTGTCAGAGGTGGAAAGTAACCGAGTACATTTACTCTAGATGTGCTGTATTTAAGTTACTCATCGTTACTTGAGGATTGAATGTCGTTATTTGACATTTTATACCTTTACTCCCCTACATTGATTTGACAGCTCTGGTTACATGCAGCTAAATAATTGACACACTAATCACATGAGTTGTGTAATATGCTGCAGTGTTATAGACTAAACTACCCAACAATACCTCAACCAAGTGCAAGATGAAAATACTACATTTAATTACCAATGTATCAGTGACAGCAATCAACAATACAATTTGATGTTTATGAAGTAAAGCACGCTTATTAATACTGACATAAAACTCTGTATGTAGGGCTTTTACTGGCAGTGGAGCATTTTCACATTTCTGTGTTCTCACTCAGACTCCAGTAAAAGATGTGAATTCCTCTCACACCTGAAGAAAGTTGCTCTGCTGGCAGTTCAGCACGGATCTGTCCTTTTAATCTGTGGGTGTAAAGAGTAAACAGAGAAAGAAGGGAAAGAAAAGAAAGTTAGATTTGAGATATTTCGCCACAAACATACAGGGATGTGCACAAATATGAAGTAAAAGTGCAGTCAATAAGTCAATAAGACAGGAAATAGTTTACTTCTTTAAACTGAACTACATTGATTTGACAACTTTAGTTACATTCGGATAAATAATTCACATTTAAATCACGTGTTGAATGCGTTGCATTGTTATAGCTTTAACTACCCAACAATATACAGGGAACTTCCCCTCAAGCAAGTGCAAAATGAAAATGCTGCATGAATGTTAAAGTATATGTGATAGTAATCCAATATACAACACAAATTTAAATATTTTTTATGAACAATATTCTGAAAAAATGATACAGTGCTACAAATAGTTAACAGAGACATAAGGGAAATAAAGATGTAAAGAAAAGTTAGATATTTTATATAAACACACAGATCAAGTTAACTTGAAATATAAAGCATTGTTTTAGATTTAACTACCAATATGTCTATAAAACATTTCAAAAGTGCTTCAGCTATAGACTAAGCTCAACAGCTGAACAGATGCTTCATTATAAAAATAAAGATACTGCTTTATAAATATCAATGATCCAGTCACATAAAATATAATATAGCTGAAAAATGAGTTTTTTTTCTTCAATTTAACACTTTGACACTTCCTCATTTGAATGCAGAACTCCTACTTGTTGTTTGCTCATTCTTATTTTGCTCCGTCTACATGAAAGTGAAGGATGTGCAGTCCTCCGTCTCCAGAGGAACTTTTTCACGGAGACATTATTCAGTAAAGTAGTGAGGAGGAGCCTCCTGCCCTCCACTCCCACTCTGTGAAAAACAGATCTACTCGCCCTGGATCTAATTACAGAGCAGGCAATAGGAAATTAGAAATGCATTTTAACGCACGACGTAAACATCTTCATATATTTTCCAATTAGGCAGCAACAAGGTAATCAGAGGATGAATAAAGGGACGAAATGAAAGTGTCAGATTGTTAATCTCAGCGTCAGTAATGGAGAGAGTCCGAACAATCACACAGAGGCTGCAGCGTGGAGCCGCGACTCGCCCACTGCAGCGAGTAAATACCTGAGATGAGAAGGTGGAGACATGGAGACTGATGTAATCAGTGCTGCCACATCAAGGACCCTCCATCATTACAATCTGCACACTGTAACACAAGAGACACACAAGGGACACACAAGAGACACGCAGGGGACACACAGGGGACACACAAGAGCTGCGGAGAGCAACACAGCCATTCAGCAACACACAATCACAGCCTGTGATCTGCGTCTGAACGAGTCAGAAATTACATATAGACACTCGGTGCTTCCACGATCTGGAGATGGTCAGAAACACGCGCGCGCACACACACACATGCACAAGCAAGTGCATCAATCGATACACTTTACACAAAAAGGCTTTTGTCATTTACGACTAATGCGTGTTGTTGGTGCAGTTGTTCACAGGTTTGCATGAGCACGAGGGGAATGAAGACGCTGTTTGAGGTGGTGACGGAGAAACGAAGGGTTGAAGAGAGATGAAGAGGAGGAGGAGGAGAGGAGAGATAAGGAGAGATGAAGATGAGGAAGAGGAGGAGGAGGGGAGATGAAGATGAGAGGACATGTTGATGCTGTAGCTGAGACCGACAATAACACATCACGTCTCCAATGAAAGTTCAGTGATCGTTAGAAATATCTGATACTCAATAATCAGAGCTTATTGAAAGACACCGTGTAAAGGTCCATTCCGTCGATTCACCGCAGAACGAGTTCAGGGAGCAAATAAACAAACTTCAATTATATGTGACGGTGAAAATTACTAAGTTAAGACACAACATCCTCAATTATTTGTATTATTCGATAACTATTTAAAGATATGAATACGGAAATAATTTGTCCAGTTGTTGATACATATATATTTTATTTATTTGTTTGTTTGTTTCATTTAAAATTACATTTAGAAGTCTTTGGCTTGAATCAAATATTTTAGCCGGATTTCCAAGAGCAGCAAAGCCATTCAAAATATATTAATCTTATATAAACAAAGTATAATAATTTGTTGAAGCATAATAATAATAATAATAATAATAATATTGATAATAACATTAATCCCCACCATGTGCCACACAAGTACTTTGTACATGTGTTTTGAGAAGTTGTCTATGAATAAAGTTTATAATGATTATTATTATCTCCATTCACTGTTTATTGCACTGACATATGTGTGTGTGTGGTGTGTGTGTGTGTGTGTGTGTGTGTGTGTGTGTGTGTGTGTGCTTGTGGGTGCAGCAGAAGCAGAATAATTCCCTCATGTCCACAGAGCCACACTCCGCCTGCAAATGAGTCGTGAAACGCGGCGGAGCTGGAAACAGAGAGTCGCAGGTTCCTGGTCCGCACCGCGGCGGTCAGGGCAGGGACGCTGCTGACGAGCAGAGGAAGAGGAAGAGGAAGAGGAAGAGGACGAGGAAGAGGGACGGAGGATGCGAGGGAGTGGGCGGTAAACGTGCGTAAATCTGACCTCGCACAGAGAAGTTAAAATGGTCTGGGCAAAGACCACGTGTGTGTGTCTGTTTGTGTTTGTGTGTGTGTGTTTGTGTGCGTGTGTGTGTGTGTGTGTGTGTGCGTGGTGGCCAAGACGATAGAAACGAGTATCAGAGCAGTAATTAGAGTTTAGTTTATGGCTGGCTGCCTTTGCCAAAAACAGTAATTGGAGCACATCTCTTCTTTTAACCCAGAGGAGAGAGTCTCAGCCTGGAGGATGGAGCTGCTGGTGAAAGAAGTGATGAAGACCATTGTCCAGAGTGCGACCCTCTATTAACATCTCTGGGCAGCATCTGGAAGCTGTCGCCATGGAGAGGGGACACAAGTCACTTATTTATCAACATACTAAATCCCCTGTTTAAACGCTCTCCCCCCCCAACCCACCACCAATAAAAGGATGGAGGCCATGCTGCCCTTCATCACTGCACCTCTTCATCCTCCCCTTTGTTTTGCAGGTGTCTCCAATTACCTGCTAATTTGCCTCTAATCTTAGCACAATTCTTGTTAAACATGTTTACACCCCCCACCCCACCCATCCCCAAAAATTGAGGTCTTTATAAAGCTGTGGAACACAAAGCAGTGACATTCTCCTCTGCTAAAACAATGCACTGGTTGTTAAGAAAGTACGGCAGCCCACGAGGGAAGCGAGGGGGGGGGGACGCGTCTCTGGGCGATTCGCTCAGGTTGTTGGGCGGCGTTTCATTTATGAATCTTTCTATCGTTGAAAGACGAGTGCCAAGGACCGATTCAACACATGCAGACACCGGGAGTGTTGCTAAGAGACGGAGATGCTGCACAACTTCCATCATGGAGCTTGACTCTGACCTTTATGCAAATTAGCTTCTGTGTGAAAGCAATCGTGATGTCACCTATACCTGGCCTACAAAAAAAATAAAAAAGCTTTAATATCTGGAGTCCTCTCAGTTTTGATGAAAAAAGAATTACATTTCAAAAAAAATTTGAAGAGTGCAACAAATCCAGACCCCGGCACACGTTTTAAGGTTTTAATTGAAATATAGGAATGTCTGAATTAAAAAGTAAAAAACACGCTGAGGGCTGCTGCTACAAGTCTTTAATTGAAATTTCTCTTACCCTAAAACAATGGACTGAAAATGTTTGTAATATTTCAGAGACGACATGTTTTCAAAAGATTGACCCCGTATGAAGATTCAACTCCACTTACAGAATAACACAATTTAAATGGTCAATATTCAAAGATATTTGTTTTCATCATACTCAGGTACAATTACATTTTGAAAGGCTTCTCTATCCAAGATATCTTAATACATGCGTACACATATATGGAAATATAGTATGAAAAACAGAAGCAGCATCAGCAAATAACTATTTATTACAGACGATAGAACAAGCGTATTCACAAACAGTGCAATGTAACTAAACTCAGAGAAGGTTCTGCATCCTCCTTTAAGACACTTGTCATTTCTCTTTGTGCAAAAATCCACTTGATAAATCAGACGTGTGACATTTAGTCTTGCGTGTCTTACACCAACACAGATTATTCACGTGTGTTACATCAACCACGGAGCATCTTTCTTGACCCGTGTGTCATTTAAGAACACAATGATAATGATGGCTGGGGTGCTGGGTGGAGGGGGCAGCGAGGTTGTGACCTGTAAGGAGGGCTGTATCAGGTTGTAGCAGGTTATCTGAAGTGGACGCTGATAATGGCCTTTCAGACATGCCAGGTTTGATCCTTTCACCGCAGAGGAGGGGTTAATCAATAGTCTGAGTAGATCAGTGATATGAGGTTACAGTACGAGCAACTAGTAAGCAGCCAAACAACAACAGCAGTTAATTGGTCGGACATTTGACAGGGTCAACACGAGAGAGAGAGAGAGAGAGAGAGAAGGTCCTGGTGTCAGTGGAGAGATGTTATGAGCGTCATGTCGTCAGGCGTTAAAAATCAAATCAATTGCGTATTGATTGCACGTTATGTTATCGGCTCTTTATGCAAAATAAGCATCTGGGAATTTATAGGTTGTGATCACAGCTACAGCCTGCACCGATTCACTGGTGGGTGCAATAAACACGACTTCAAGGCACCAGTGCAAAAATGGCCATTTTAATCAAAGATGAGTAGAGTATATGGATCTCTTTTGTCCTGTGGTCCTTACACACAGGGCGAGAGAGAGAGAGAGGGACAGAGAATCAGAGGAGAGAGAGAGAATCAGAGGAGAGAGGGAGAGAGAGAGAGAGAGATAATCAGAGGAGAGAGGGAGAGAGCAGTGCACTACCGTGTTCAAAGCCAACCTTGTCAATAGTACTCACAGTGGGCAAGGGGAGTGTAATAGCACTTCCCTGATTCTACATTGATATCATATAATCCAGTGTGCCCTGTTTCAGTATCATATTTATCTAACCTGCTGGGGGACAGGGTAAGGGGGACAGTGTCCCTGCTGCTCGGAGCAGACACATTACACACCGCCTCATGTATTCTTATTGATTACTCCCACCCCACAGCCCAGGGACCATAATTTAACTCAGCAGGCACTACAGTTAATACTGGAATTCAAACATTCCATCTACACTTCAAGAGACAAAAACAATTGACACTTTAAAAATGTGCAGGGCCTCTCTAAATGGGATCTGAAGGGAAGGGATCTCCATTTTCTGCTCGGTGCTTCTTTTTCCCCTCCTCTCCTCTTCCCCAGTCGGTGCAGCTCCTCTGTTGTTTCTGAGGAGAACCAAGGAGGAGAAGGGATTTGAAAGGAGGAGGGGCACGCTAGTCCCAAGAAGGGCATTCAAACTGTTTCATATTTTTCATTTTACAGGATATTATTTAAATAAAGATTAAATTTGACAATGAAAGGCAAATACATTTTATTTTTTGGGGTATTTTTTCCTTACTGTAATAAAGGGCTGAGGATGTAGCACCTTGTTAAACCCCATGAGGCAGATAGTGGTTTGTGAATAAGGGCTAAAACAATAGAATTAAATAAATTGATAGATACAATTTTCTTCCTGGAATTTCCAGAGGGGCACATGCTCAGAAGTAGGATAACAAAGACGTGTCTGCATTGGCATGAGGTGCCTTGCTCAAGAGCACTCAGGCAACAGAAGCAGCATGTTATGTGTTAGGACTATTTAAACCTAAAGAGTAAAGAAAATCACTGAACATCTGCGAGATTATAGAAATAAATTCAGTAAAGAAATTGTATCGATTTCTATGTTTTAATACGTATGGGTTGGATGTTACTTCCCAGCTCGTCCTGCACTAGAGCCTCTCTGTCGCCTTCAGCCTCGAGTCGTTAGGATCCATGTTCTCCGAGGGGTTTTAAGATCATCTCATTATTCTAATGTTTGAGTCGGTTAAAGAGGCGTTCAGTGACATCCATAAAGTCATGTTAAGAGCGATAACAGCAGGGAGCTGAGCTGGTCACTGTTAGTAGGATAGAAGCTGCAGAAGGGGGGGTGGGGGGTCAAATTAATACTGTGATAGTTATCACATCATTTTAATAGTGGTGTGTTAGTTTTTCTTTTCTTACAATGTATCTATTGATGATTTGTTGAACTACTATATTCTATGATTGTAAAATATGTGTTCCCAATTAAAAATAATTGTAATAAGTGTGGAAACAAGATATGTGAACCACTTACTATAACTGAGAATGTTGAACTGACTAAAACATCCTCTATGCAAAATCTAATGTGATCATGTCTGCAGGTAATCCCCTCACCTAAAACCCAAATTAAAAATGTAAGGATTATGCAAAATGCTGTCAAATCCACATCATCATTTCAAATCAACAATCAAATCCTAATTTTTATTTTTTAATAGATGAACGGGAGGTGGACGGTGCCTCGCTTCTTTTTTTTTCTTAAAGCTAAAATGAGCATCAGTGGGGATTAATATGCATTAATTAAATTGACTCTGTTTCCTTTAATGAGAGGGAAAAGGATTTGATGTTAATGCTGCTGATCTCACGGAGGCTTCAATCCACCTAATTAACCAGTATTTCTGCAACACACTGAAATAATCAATAAAAAAGATATATCATCACCGCTATGGATCATACGCTCAGATATCCAGATAATTAAATGCATCACATGCGCGCTCACCTCAGCAGTAACAGAAATAGGGTTTTTTACGGTTTGGGAAACATGTTTCTTTTCTTGGTGGAGCAATTAAAAAAAATAAATAACCGGCTCTTTTATCTCGGCGCTTCCTCCTAGCGTGGCAGCACTCACTGTTGCATCTGTGTGCTGTGCAGAGATAGAGCGTCTGCAGAGGGCCAGACTCCAGAGATCCATCCATCTCAATCTGAGGCTACAGCTGACACCTTACAAAGAGGTACAATTAATAAGGGCATTATCCAGCAGTAGGCAACAATGGAGTCCTAACGCAGAGACACCAACCTCGGGAGGCCCACGGAGGAGAGAGCGAGGGGAGCGTGTGGGTTTATGGGTGGGGGGGGGAAGGGCGAGCCAAAGTGCTTCAAAATGGGATGCATTACAGCCTATGTCTTCGGAACATGAATTGGAATCTATTATAACTGAGCCCTAGTGATAGATGGTGCCAGCTGCTTGGTGCTAAATGGGTCACTTCCAGCAGATCATCGTGGACTCTGATTTAGCAAAGTGGGATTTTAGGTGCAGAAGTTATTTAAATAATTCAGGATCTTTTCATGAAATCTTACTAAGGTGCTGCCAGACTTCAGGTTAAAATGAAGTTTTAATAAAGTGTAGAAAAAGGTGACACTTGCTGCTGTTTGTTTGAAGACAGTTGTTCAGATTCCAGCGGCGTCAACAGGAGGAAATGCGAGATATCAAATACATACAGCACAACTGATAATGGCGCTCTCATGAAAGTGTCCTATTAGTGCAGGTTGAACGCAGCCCTATGGTTCACAGGGGAGAGGGCGGAGATACCGCTGCACTGACATTTACAGCAATCCAGGAGTTGTTTGTGGTCACTGGACTGGAGACAAACGCTGAACCCAAAGGTCAGAGGTCAGGGCTACATTTCTTCCACAGTGGAGGCCCCACTGTCGGAAAAGACAAACACAAAACGCAGCTGTGGCGTGAAGTGCTCCTGCTGTGCGGGAAATCAATCAAGCGTCATGTCCAAACACAACCGGGAGCAAATACAGAGCAGGATAAATGTTGGTATAAAATTGTGAAAAAGAATAAACACCAACGTGTGCAGATCAATACGAAATGAAGTGATCAGCGAAACAATCGTCTGGGGATGTCTTCTTAAGTAATGAACCCTAATCACTCTTAAGTCGGCTCCAGTGTTTTATATGGAGTCGAGAAAAGTCGTCCACGGTGATCGCTTTATATTTCCCTGCTCGTTCCACAGGGGAGAGGACGAGCTTGGTTATGGATTAACACTGTAATCAATAACAAGATAGGAGTCCGGCTCTCTAAGCTCAGGGAAATTAATTCGAAATGCAGTCAAACTCTTATCGACCCGCAGCCCAGGGTCGCTTTCATTGCAGGTAGAGTTGATAATCCACCAATATTGTGATGAGCAGCTAATCTGGCGTTTTAAATACGACCTCGGTCGCTCCTAATAAAAAAAGTTAAGACTGGCCGACCACTGGTTCGTCCGTGCAGCGAGGTCCATTCTTTCAGTTGATCTTAGGGAGTTGGTTTCAATCAACTTTGATATATTGGTCATCGATTGCTTTGACCGTCGTCGAACCCTCATTGATCCTCCATGTGAAGCATGTGTCAGAGCTCAGATCAGAATACTCTTATTTTGAAATATATATTTGCTCTGTTTTACAAATTTTTATGCTGTAAGTCACTCAGAGACGTCATTGTCAAAGAAAGTGTGACGTCTGTTACTTTTTAACACTTTGTTGTTGAAAAAAGCTGTTTAACTGACTTATATAAGTAAAATGCTAATCATTACGTTACATTCGACAAATTCAACTGTTTGAAAAGTTTAGTTTTATTGCAGTATTTGTCAATTCCATTCGATTTGAGTAAAGAACATCACTTTTCCACATATACAGCAGATTCTTATAAACATTCAGTATTTTATTGTTAGTCCCTATGCAGGTCAACTTTCCCTTCCAATCAACCAATCAAACGTTTCCTCCTCCTCGACACCGATCTTCTGTGCGTGTCTCGGTCGCCTCCGACCACACCGCCGCGCATGCATCGCAATCTCTGACGAGCGGGGCAAGTTTCAAACCAGAAAGACAACAAAGCAGGTTAATTGCTGATCAGCGGAGTGGGACTGTAATGAGGCCCCGCTGCCCACGGCCAGGGCTCCGCTCACCATATACCGGGGACTTCCTCTACTTTGATGCTTGTTTGCTTTTTGCACTGCTGGGACCCGTCATTGTTGGTTTTAATTACTTCACCACCGAATGCTACAGATGAAAGAAAGGTGTCTGTAATTAATCGAATTTCCATAAATTTGAATGACTAACCAGTCTCATTAGCCGGCCCCTTTTGTCTCGACTGAAGTTGCCCATGTCATCTTTCTCCAGCTCCAACTATACACAGTGATATCACTTAGGGCAAGAAATCACTTGATACGCACCGTAGTCCCTGATAATCAAATATCGCCGCAGGCTGGTGGAAGCTGCACATTGTGAAGTCCTGCTCTGATGATCGAGGTCAACCTGAAGGAAATACACGCCGTATTAAACTATATAAAAAATAAACTTTTTTCAATTACTCATTTCAGATGATTCGTTTTTTTCAAAGTCGAAAAATCTAATTGTGGGAGAACTGGTCTTTGATGGTGTGTAATGGGGATCAGGGCTGCGTGCACGTCTCTGGGCCTCGGACTAAATGAGTTGCAGTGCTGCTGGCACTTCCTCCTTTGGATGCTAGTCAGCTTGGCAGTAAGAGAGCTGTGGTGTGTTCACATACCAACAACAGAGAAAAGGACAGTTACACAGAGGGGCATTTCAAGGAGGAAACACCTGTTGTTTGAACATGTTTGCATTGGAAAGTGCCGACTGGGGCGTCAACTCGGGTCAGAAATATGGTTTAATGTGTTTTTGACATGAACATGTATGTATGTAAAACTTTAAGGTGTTTCAACTTTAGATGACTTTAACAGATTTACAGCAAAACTCTGGATTAAGATTGTGCATATATACATAAGTTTGCCTATAAAAAAATCTGTTTTTATCCAATCGTATTAATAATTCATCACATTACACCACAAAACCCGACTACTTTAAATATAATAAAGACGTCCTTCCATCAAGATTGTGTTTTTTTTTCTTCTTTCTGTTTACCTACATGGTAAAGATAAAACTATTCTCAATTATAGTAGACCAGGTCAGACGCAGGAATGCAAGTCTTTGTTGCTTTGTGGCGGAGCTCTATAATCTTGTGGAGAACAGCCTATCATTACCAGGCAGTGTGGTAATAGACTGACATGGATGCCATGGGGAGTAATTGAGTCCACACATCAATCAGCAGGGAAACTCATCTTAACGATTGCAGAGAAGTGGCTTGTTTGTCCTCAACACCACAATAAATGCTAACATGGAAGCCGGCGCACAATACCTGCAGCTGAATGAAGGGGTAGTTAGCCATCATGAGAGATTCATTAGTCCGCTCCCCTACTTTGCCCGTGTCTCTCTGTGCCTTCTGAAATGCTCAAACCGGTTTAGTACCTGCAGATGTATACTGATGTTCTCCGACTCGGATGAAATGCTGAGAGGTAATTACCTCTGGTCCGTGGAGAGGGTTGGTTTCAAAATTCACACCATTCATTTTGCATATCAACACTGTGTTTTCCTTTCAAATGGGACATTAATGAAGGACCATTTTTTCATAAATGGGAAAATGAAAGTGGACACGTGGATTATTTTACTCTAAATCCAGTTCTTTTAAATGATCCACGACCTTCTGTTTTTATTTACAGACTTCTTAGGATTTGATTTGATTTTGAAACACACTGCAGCATCACTCTCTTCCATCAGAGTTTCCCCGCGACGTCTCTATCCGCGGACTTCTGTGCCAGTCGGTATAAAAGACGCAGCTGGATGCAGAGAATATACCATCTTCCACTCTAAAAGGGAAGGGTCCCACCTGATTAAGGAGGGCAGGGGAAGACTTTGGCAGGCCAATGGGAGAGGTCAAGGATAGACCAGCCGGCTTCACTCCCCCACCACATCATTTTTGTATGACAGCACCATACCGAGGTTGGAGTTCACCGAGACTTTTCATGAACAGAGCGCTTAACGTCAAACACAAGATTAAAGCGGGGGTGTCGCATCTTGGCAGGACCAGATGAAAATATCAACTGCTAAGCCCCCCTCTGAAAAGCCAGGGACAGGTATCTAATATTAGAGAGTAAAGCCTAGTTAGCAGAGGCGGCTCGCTGCTTTCCACGTTCTCAGTGCTGGTCAAAAGGCCAGGCTGGCTTTGGGATTGCTTTATTGGTGAAATATATTACAGTAGAGGCCTGCAACTGCCTTATTAAGGAGGCAGGGGAGAGATGCCCTCGTGACATATAGCAGGAACCGAGGACATTTCCATATTACAGAATAAAACACAATCTGAGATTCTCTTTTATTTCACGTGCACCTAAAGTCAAGGTAATCAAAATTTCTGCACCTACATTTGCTCTGTGGTTAATTATTTAGAAATAATGAACCAAAGGGGAAAAAAGAGAATATTTAATTAGCGGCGAAAGGCAATTTAAAGTAAAGAGTAGAAAATTAAATCAAGCAAATATTACAGTGCAATCATTTTCCAGATTTTCATCCATTAAAGTGCAGTGGAAGTAAATACAGCTTTTTTAAAACTGCATTTAAAGAGACATTTTGTACGACACAATCGACTTGTTTTCTTCAGTAGCAACAGAAGCTTGGGCTTCAGTTCTTTAAGTGGCTTGGACACATAAAAGAGGTTTATCTGCTCCTCTCATTTCTTAAGCCACATAATCAGATGACCTGAGGAGAGCTGGAGAGAAACAAAGAACACCTACTGCACCGTCTATCCGTCTTTCTATCCGTCTATCTATCTGTCTGTCTATCTGTCTATCTGTCTCTCTATCTCTCTATCTATAGGTAACAGAACTCCCTCCACACTTTTAAAATAAGAGACGAAGTTAGCAATCTGAACTTAACAACCACAACTTGATTTGTTTTGAAATACATTAAATAATCACTTTTTTTTGGTTTCATGCAACAAAACGAAACCTTCCTTATAGAGAATTAAAAAAAATACTTAATTTATCAATGTGATTCAATTAAGAACAACTTTTTGTACGCAATAAAAACTTCAGGATTTTGATGCTGAAGAGAATCCAATTTGTTTCAAAGTTATAATGTCCCCACCATGTCATTCCCTTTTAGGCTGACATTGTAGGTAAATAAATGGCTGTAAGATATTTCCTTTCCATATGATCCTTCACAATACCTCGTTTTTCTTTTCCTGTAACATAGCACTATTTATAATCAGAAAGTCTAGTAAGACATGAAGCTGATCTCGAAGGCTTTTCTATAATCCCTCCCCTGGAAGTAGTCTTTACTGGAAGGCTAGTTTGTGATGGGCTCACCCAGTAGCACAATGTTGCATTTGGAGACAGCGTTCAGCTTAAGCCAACTTATCAACTACATTCAAAGCACATCCATTGAGCTATGTGGGGAGACTTTTTGCAGATCTATTAAAAATACTCTTATCTGTATTTAGCATATGCTGTGTATGTCAGTGCTGGCAGCTTTAGACGGATTTACACTCAAAACACCTCAAGCTATTCTTGAGCTGAAACGACCGATAACATTCGCAAACTTCTGCAGACAAGCAGGTTTTTACAAATAGATAAATTCATTCAACACATTTATATCATTTTATTTACTTATTGTTATTTTTGGGGTGCACAGTGGCCCTGTTTAAATGCCATTTGGCCCTTTTTTCTGCAGGGTTTTTTGTCCTCTTCTTTTAGAAATGATTTTGCTTTCCACCTGCTTCTGAATAAAAGCTGATTTAAATATTAAGCAGGAGTTTGTTTATTGCCTGACTAGAGAATAACAAGTCACACTGAAGGATGTGCCCTCCTCACATGAACATAAAATAGCATCTCGCAATGTTGCCACAACATGGGAGATGTTTTGTTTTGTGAGGTCTTTTCTAACTGTTGGAGAAGGAATTTGTTTTTATAATATTTTTATTTTCAGTTGTAAGATTGTAAACAGAGATCGAAAAAAAAAGAAGGTTTTGTGGCTTTAAAACAAACAGTGAAACATGACAGTCAGTGTAAAAGATTTCGTTGTTGCTAGTTAACAAGAACTTTTGGAATCCACCAGCAAATAATGTGGAAATAATCCATGCGCGGGGCTTTCACCGCTTCTCAGTGCAAAGTCCTTCAAAGGAAAACGCTGGGGCTGCTCAGAGCCTCACAGTCGCTCTTTCTCTCGCGTCTCTTTCTTTGCAACACACAATCCCTATTTACTCTGCTGAGTAATTACTATAAGACTCAGACACGCCGATATTTACTCTGACTAAAATGTAATTTAAATATAAAATTGGGGAAATTTGAAAAACATACCAATTAATTTGGAGTTTTCTTGTAGTCCAAGAGGCATTTTAAAGATCTAATTTCCCTGCTGGAAACAAAGAGTTTATTCAATAAAATAAATCTGGGCTATGTTTTCCTATTTGTTATTCTGAAATGTCGTTAATTTGAATTATTTTTCCTTGTACGTGTGTGTGTGTGAGAGTGTGTATTTTGTCAATTGCCAGCAAACCTTTATTTAACTCTGCTCTCTGGGACGTGGAGGTTTGGCCTTTGAAGCGGTGGAGAAAGAGCTCCGTTATTCATGCTGCATTCAATGCTGAGAACTGAGACTCCAAAAACAGCAGTATCCTCTCGTACCTGTTGAGAACACTTTCATCCTTAATGGGCTCATTAGCCACATTGTTAATTGAGTGCTACTCAGGCCAACATCAAACCTAATAATAATTGTTTACTTACTTAGTTACTTACTTATACTTTCCCCAGATAGATCCAACTGTGGCTCAATGCTGCTCCCTCAGAAGGTGCATGTTTATGGAGGGACACACATTAATGAATGAACTCAAACTAACTAAAGGAAAACCCTCATCATTAAAAGTCTCTAACACTTTGTATTGTTGTGATTTGTGTGAAGATTTTCAAAGAACTGACCTGCTGCAATTTGGGTGAAAATAATGTAATTTTCTTTTTGGAAGATTGTGAAAAATATATTTTTTTAAATTATAAATCACTGCTTAATTCAATGTTTAACATTTTACACTTTTAATTTTTTTTTAACACCTTCTACTTAATTTTTGCAAGAGTATAAAACAAAAAAGACAGGATGATTGCGTTATTTTCCAAGGAAATAACATATTCAATTTAAATACTGCACGTATAAAATTATTAAAATGATAACAATAATTCAAATAATAATAAACACATTTAAAAACATTTATATTCATACATTAAGACATAGCTATTTTATTTTCCGAGTTCTTCTCCTGTACGTTTTCTCCTCCCCTGTGCTGCTGCCACATTAGTGGATAATGGGATCCGAAAATGGAAGCTAACTCATTGGAATTAAATTTATCAGCATGTGCTCAGAGGTAATAAGCTGTCAGTTATAAAATGAAGATTTGTATTTAGATATATGATAGGAAGAAAAATGAATAGGCAAAATAAATGAAGCTGCTTTACAACTAAATTACTTATTTGGAGCCAACAGACCAGGAAGAGAATCACGATGATGACAATGATTATTGGAGATAATATTTTCCCCACAGAGGTGAAGGTAGAAAATCTGAAATCATTATGTAACGCGGTCTCAGAAAGAGTTACCAGGGGGAAGAGCGATAGCAAGAAAGGTTTTGATGGAAGGGACCAAACCTGGAGGCATCATCAAACATTATAATGTGGGGAATCTAATTAGTACTGAGGGAGGACGTTACACCGAGATACACTGATAACAACTGAGTTATTGTTTATATGCAGAATTATTAAAAACAGCTCCACTAACCAGCCCAGTGATAAATACATGTAAAAAAGTTATATTCACAATCATGCATCTCAACCACTCTGTTTAACTGCAGTTGCAGCGCAGTGGGGAAGCTGAATATGCATTTCAAACTGGAAATTTCATCCAGGAAGGATTTTTCTATTTTCAGATGCCTGCAGCTGATGAAAGCTGGTCTAAGTTACACCTAAGCTTGGGGCTAAGGCAGCTGAATTTCAGTTGATTAGGAACCCATGCATGATGAAAGTTTTCGTAAATGACACCATAGTCAAAACATTTCAAAGGGAACAATCCCTGCAGTATGCCAGGATCCTGCTCACGTGCCAGAAATCACATGAGAGGAGCAGATGAGAGGAAAGTGAAAATACAACTGGGCAAAACACAGGCAAATTCAAACACATGAAATCTAACGATATGTGACAGTAACTGTCTTATTAGTACTTACTCTCCTCTGGTTCGCCAATAACTAATTTGTTATTTCTGTAATGTGACATGTTGTTATTTACAAGTGATTTGACGGCTGCGAGTTGCTGCTGTTTGCCTGTTTTGTGTGTTGACACAGTTTCTGCGCAGACAAAGACTTTTTCAGCTTTCTGGAAGAGATTCACGCGTGGACACAATTTAAAAAAAATTTGTCTCCGTAGAAATAAACACAATCGAAGCAACAGAATTAAAATCCTCCTGGAGGGTTTCTGCAGCCGCACAATCAATAAGATCAGAAAGCTGCTGTAGGGTTTAATATATATCACTTATTGAGAGAGAGAAAGATATGATAGATATGTTCTTTCATCGGAGCGCCTCGGTGTAAACAAGCAAAGAAAAGTGTATTAAAAAGGCTGCGTCTATAGGGCCCATGTCTGACGCCTGTCAAATCATTAAAAGGGAGAGGTGCTGTTATCAAATGCTCGGGATCAGTAATAGTGGTGGCACATCACTGAGATGAGGTATGTCTTCCATGGGGGCAACTCGAGGGCCTTTTGTGAATTTATAGAGTGCGATAAAATCAGCTTCATATTTCTCCACCAAATCGGCTGATGAAAGCAGCCGGCGAGAGAATTACATGGCAAGAGTTTTGTCACCAGACCCAAAGGCTTTATGGGCTAGGAATTGAAAAGGTAATGAGAAAAGCCATGCTGCAGGTTGGCTATGTTTAATAAGTCATCATGCAGCCTCTATCTATTGTTAGCCGCACAGACCACCGGCGAGATTGTGTTTCCACCGGAGTTAATTCTCTGCAGCTCGCAGGCATTTCAATGGATATAATACGAGCAGCCCGGTGGAGCCGGCTAGCAGCTCCCAGACATTACACAGAGTCGTGTGATAACAAAGAACAAAGTCTTCAAAATGACTCTGTTCTTATAGTTGCTTCTCTATTTTAAAGAGTACGTGATTGCAATTAAGACAGATGCCTTCAAAAAATATTAGGGTATATTTTTTAAAAGGTCTTCAAAGTGAAATCCTCCTGTCTCGCACAATGCATGTGTGAAAACGCACTGAGGCGGCAGCAGCCGTCAGCCTGATAGAGAGTGACGTAAACACTGCAGTGATCAGGATACTGAGCATGATACTTGGCAGATATATTTATTTTTCCTCCTTTTTCTTTTCTGTTTTAAAATTGGTTCAATCCATAACTCATCAAACAAATTTCCAACCATCCCAGTGATGTCTTTATTCTCCTCACAGACTTCCTGTCTCTAAGTAAACTCGGCAAATAGGCACAGAAATAAATAAATAAAAGCACTGCCTGAAGGAAAATGAATTTAAATGTGAGATGATGATGAATGGCTGGACTGATTTTCTGGCGAGTATTAAAGCTTCCCGGTGACACTTGACACACATTTGATGAAAGGGAGAGTAAAACTACAAACATGAAAAGCACTACTTTTTTTACAGTTTGTGTAATTGCTGTGTGACACATATAATGGGCCGTATTTCCCATTTTGACAGCACACTCCAGAGGCATCTTTTGTCTTTATGTCATTGCCTCTGGGTATGCATGAAAACAACATTATGACTACACTCAGAACTGGCCGCAGCGTTTGTTGTACAGTTGTACACTTCCATCTCCTTACACGAGCAGACCTGTTCTGAGAGACAGGCTTGTCACACACTCTGATCAGCGAGAGTCAGTCGCAGGGATTTCTGAGGCGTGGGGAGTTTTTAACATGGAAATTGGCTGTGAACCCCATCTGCACAGGTCGGCACATCTTTGGGCAAAGCTCTGCTACTGCTGACAGGGAAAATGAACCATCAATTCCTTATAATGTGGCCTGATTATTATCCTACTTACCCCCCGCAAACTCAAACTCAGGGAATTTCTGCACTCTATGAAATCTGTAAACTCAGAGACAGGAAAGACCTAATGACTCTTTTTTTTTCCTTTCCTCACAAATGGCAGTCACACAGAAGCACCATCAACACAGCAATTCCAAAGAAAAATAAACCCATCAATTCACCACTTTTCGAAAAAGGGAATGGGTCTATTCTTTAAAAACACACTTCAACACATTACACAACGTCCAACACATGAAAGACCATGTGACAGTTTTGCTCTGAAAAGCAAGAACAAGCACATAAGGAAGCTTGACTATCAAACTCATTCTGGTTTAAACATTTTCTTTTTTATGACAATAAATATCACTTTAAAGTTTAACATAAATTTCTGGCACCATGAAACAAATAAAAAAAAATATCCTACCTGAGGAGAAATGTTGATTTCACACCCAAAGAAAACAAGGGAAATAAAAAAAAATTAAGTAAAAAACAACTTCAATACAGATTTATATGTGAGACTCTTAACCAGTGGCAGGGAACTCTGACTGTGACACATGATACAAACCAGAGTTTGGATGTGTGGAGTGTGTTCAGCAACTTGGGGAAGGGATCTGTCAGCGATCTCGGATGTCTTTATTTGACACGATTGGTTTTTGTTGGGTTCCTTGAGCCAGTCCAGCCCGCTGGTGTCCCTTTCACCCCTGAAAGCAGCTGGGCCCTGACCCCTGCAGCACTGGCCCTCAAAGCCGAGCCCCATTCAGCTCGAGGCGCACGGGGGAACCTCCCTGTTCCCTCCCACCGGCAACATCCCATTCAGGCGCAGAGATAACTTTATTCATCTTGTGCATCATTGTATCCAGTTGAATACAGAAACTATGCAGACACTCGAGTGAATTGAACTAGCGTGCGTGCATGTGTTAAGGACAGGGAGGAAGGAGGAGGTGTTATGTCTTAATTTCTTCATTTTGACAGAAAAAGTGCTCGCATGGCTTCGCTTCGGAAAAACCACGATCCTGCGTTTCATTTCCGTATGAGAGCTCCTGGTCTGAAGCATCACACGTGAGGAAGAAGATGTTCAAACGTTTAAAAGTCTAAAATATATAATCAAGCCACATAGATCCAATAGAAATGGAGGCAGATGACTCCTGTGTGTCACTGGGGGGAATTTGCATGAAAAGTGCCTCACAGGTATTATTTTCCCCTCCCTCTCTCCTTTTTTAAATTTGGTAGAGTCCGCTCTCTCAGTTCGGCTCCAGCGATGGGCAGCTGGCAGGGACAGTTGAGCTTATTTTCACCTGCCTAACACCAGAACAGCGCTAGGACCACCCTGCTCTTCTCTCATCATTCATATTCAAGCCAGGGCCTCTTGACAAGTCTGCTGATCTCACTCAATGTTTTGTGATTTGGACAATACGTTTTCACTGTGTGGGCAAAAAATGCTGAGGCCATCAGACTACTTGAGGCCGGTCTTGTGAGACTCAACTGAGGCAGAAGCTCTGAACCATTCTTCCTCTGTGAGAGTTTCGCTCGTCAGTGGATCTGCCTGATCCCGACGAGTCTGATGCTGCAGTCAAGATCCCCTGTTTCTATACTAATACTTTTTTTAAACTATAAAGCTCATTGTAAAGCAGTACAAGTACATGGAATGTATATAAAAAGTTTTTTATATTAAAACTCACACTTTATATTATGTCACACTCCTACAGTTTTAAATATATTTTTTTAATATTGATGGTTTTGACATTTAATCTTATTATGAAGTTTTCTATTTTTGCCTTGTTTTGAATAAAAGATCACAATAATGTCAACAAACAGAAAGTTTGCTTTAAGATTGACACAAGTGATATCTTTCTGTGATATAATGAAAAAATATTAATAATGCTTTAAATTACCTAAAAGAAATGTAGCAGTAAATCGAAAGTTATACAAAGATATTCTGAATAGACATCAGTTATGTTTGGTTTAATGTTAAACCAAATTTATACTGCTCAGAACTTTTACTGTTTAATGACTTATGTGATTTTATTACACTTTAAATCAACAAAAACTCACAAATATTTGAATCACATCTGATATAAATGTTGAAAACATCTGTCCCATCCCCACCACTTTAAACTGCCCTGTGCTTTTCTGCTACACGGAGCGCAATGATACTCACTAAATATGATTCTCCGTAAAAAAGTGTGAATATTTGTGGTGTAGCCACTGGTAAAAAAATCCTTTCGGGGATTTCGAAATCTAAAAGAGAGCGAGGTTTATACATTAGCGCCGTAGTTGCAAAACACTGTTGATATTCAAATGATTATTGTGCAAAATCTGGGATAAGCTTCTGTGTGAGAGCTCTTCTAAGTGCCTACAACTATTGCTAATTCCCCTCACTATTGTGGGTCGAACAAAGGCCCTAATCCCATTTCACTTTTGCAGAAGGCTGGGGCTATTTTCCCTCTCATAAACCAACAACACTCCCCCTAGCCAGAGCTGAGAGGTTCTGAGAAAGGGGCCAGTGTGTGTATACTTCAAGGCTTTTTTGTCCAACTTGGCTAGTGCTCTGCATAAACTTTTAAGTGGTCCCAGTAGGCCTCCGACACCTTTTGGCAGAAAAAATAAGCTACGAGGAACTGTAAAAAGGAAACCAAACACTCTCTTAACCTGGACAATACAAAAGAAAATATATGAAGTCTTTTATAACTCTGATTGGGTCTGGGCTGCAAAGAGTTAACATGTTTTTTTTCGTGCACTAGTAAAGGAACTTTCTTTCTTCTGAAAGCAGCTCTCTTTCTGTGCATTGTAAATCCTTTAATACATTATTTATAACATGGTGGTCCACTATCAAAGCGAGTGGAGGAGAACAGGACTCAGTTCTTGTACTTTGTAGTTTTAGCTTCAGCTCGCAGCGGAAAATAAAACCACTTCTGTGACTTTGACATAATATTTCCCTTTGTTATTCAACCCACTTCATTTCTACCTTTCAAATGTTATGCTTTAATTAAAATAAGAAGCTGTTTCTAGGCTTTTTTTGGGGCTCACTGAATTATAATTACATCACAGCAAAAGTGAACCTCAGCAAGGAATAAAATTACCTAACCCTAACCCTAACCCTTTTACATTTTTAAGAATCAAAAACCATTTAAATGTGATGCATAAACCAGATTATTAAATATCTACTATTGACTTTTTTTCTTTGAATAAATAAATCTTGGAGATAAATATGAAGCATTTCACATGTAAGACTGGATTTTAAAACCTTCTATTCCACTTTTTTAAATAATAGACAAAAGTTCAGGTAGAAGTGGAAACTCTCTGGGAACAAACAGCAGCGCCACAAGCCCAGTAGTTTGGTGAGTAAGTGATGGCTTTATTCAGCTGCTGTGTCATGTGGTGCATGTGAACCAGCATGCAGAGCAGCATGTGGCCCATGTTGGCTCATGTTAGATCGTCTACTTGCACTTTTAAAAAAGAAAAGAAGAAGAGGGGCACAGCAAATACCAATCGGCCAGGAATCTTCTTCTTCCACCCGGCAAAACGTTTTTCCCTTAATCTAAATCAATGAGACACC
Organism: Pseudopleuronectes americanus; assembly: GCA_038501795.1. Lineage (NCBI taxonomy): Eukaryota > Metazoa > Chordata > Actinopteri > Pleuronectiformes > Pleuronectidae > Pseudopleuronectes > Pseudopleuronectes americanus. The sequence goes on along the minus strand of CM076720.1, from coordinate 10,754,126 downwards.
CATGAAGTGCAAACAAGTCACAAACCTTTCAGCGTACACAATACAGTGTGAAGGATCTGAGAGGTAACACACGGTGTGGACAAGCTGTATCTCCTCTTCCTACAGAGCTGCTGCAGGGAGGAGACCCTTAAAAAAAAACAGATCCTATTTGTGCCATTGACTTCCAGTGTAATAAAGAGCTGTTAGCTTAATATCCACTGGGATCCACTGAGGTGAGTGTAGCCTTTCACATACAATACTCAGTCCTGGAAAAGTGATACGTCTTTGCTTGACGTTAATGGTTTGTAACATCCCAAGGTAGAAACATTTATCCCCGGTAAAACCCGCCCTAATGATATTTCCCTTGCCAAAGTTGACCGAGAGAAAAGCCATGGTTAAAATACTATTTGATTTCTTTACATGTGCATTCAGGGAGTCATGTATCATGTTTACTACTATTTGAGCTGAAGACCACCTGAGGGTCTTTAAGGGGGTGGTGTCTGGGGGAGGGGATTACTTGTTTTACCTGTTATTAACACTAACTGGTTTTAAATGAACATTAACAAAGCAAAAGAGTTTCGCCAAATCTAAAAGATACAACTTTTGTATTACTATATACAGTTGTAATACAGCACTACTAATTTGGATAATATTAAAGTAAAAAGAGAATCACAAAATCCATGTTTAAGGCAAATAAAACTATATTTAATTTATATACAATAAATACAACTAGTGCTTTGATGAAAAATGTATTGTTAAAAGAGCAAGAGGAAGGATGCATGTCATCAGTATGAAACTAGTAACTTTTAAATCCATTGAATTTGAGTTTTTCCTCTCAATTTCAAAAACCATGTTGAAATATCAAGGTCACGATGTGGATTAGAGTTCAAACTTCATGTTTCTCTTACCAAGCATTAGAAATGTTTCCCATTAATAATGTCTTATCATAACCTTAAGTTGGTTTAGTCGTCTCCCCATCCCAACCAAACCCTAACCATAGCATGAACAGATAATTATGGGATGAATCAATTGAAAACTTGGTTCAGTCCAGTATCTGCTCAATGTGGGTCTATGCTGCATCTTTATTCTGCCTCACTGCTCCGTGTGAAAGGAGCGGACACAGGATTGTTCTGGCATTTATCTGGTAGCGGAGGAAGGAACAGAGCTGGATCAACATCTGAGCAGATGGAAGACCTGGCATGACTAGACAGAAGGGGACACTGTTATGTGACACTTCATGCCTTTGACCCTCTGGATCACTGGCATGCTAACTTATTATATGGTATAAAATGAGGGGTCACCTTCATGACAATATAGCAGAGCATGTGTTTAAAAAGGGGAATCTGATAAAACAATAATCATTACGAACACTTGCTGATTTTCTTCTGGGTAAATTGTTGTAGTATTTTGTCAAGACAGGTTAACAAATTACTAAACACTATTTCTGATGGGGAGCATTAATACAATTATATAATGAAAGACAGAATCCAGAATAACTATGTAATAACGCGATGTTAGCAAATTTTAATCAAAACCACTTGTAGCTTAAAGGGATTCAGTTTACTTTTCTATCTATACTCACTTATGTTAACTTCTACAGTTTGACTGAACTGGGAATATGACTTTAAACTGTTAACGAATGGCCTATAGTATTTATGATGTTTGTCACTAGATCATTAGTTATTTACCTTACTAATGTTACCTTAGTATTTTTTTGGACCAAAAGGTGAAAACCCACTCGGGGTTATCAGACCCGGATCATCGGAGTTACCAAGCAGTCAGAGCTTCTGATGCAAAGATATTGTCCTTCACACCTGTGAGTTTGAACAAGTGAGTGTTTGAGTCCACAAAATACTTTTGCATTTTCTGGAGTAAACAGCGTTGGAGCCAAATCCAATACAACTGAAGTAACTGGTGACCACGTCTTTAATTGTACAAAAACAACAGAAAACAAAACATGAAAAGCCTCCAAACTGCTCCTGTGGTTTCATCCAAGTGCTGGTAAGCCCAGACACTCGACTTGAAACTGTCTCATTTACACCATGTAAGCCTAAATGTCCACTGTTATCCTCGGAGCCACTTGACCACATCCAACAGTGATGGTGCACCAACACAAGCTGGATTGTAGTTCTCAGTGTCTCACAATGATGGACTGAGCCAATGAGGCTCCTACAAACTTACTTTGACTACTGTAGAACTTAACATATAGAACAACTGAGACTGAAGGGGTTTGTCATTAGTTTTGTGAGAATACTATTAGTTTTTGACCTGATGATGGCGCTACATGAAAGTCTGGGCATCACCAAACTCAGTAGGATTCTGGTCCTCTGTGGAACAGGAATGTCTATAGAAAACTTCATGGCAATCCATCAAATAGCTGTCATGGTATTTCATTCTGGACCAAAGCAATGGATCGACCGACCAACCAACAGACCAACATCCACATCCCCAGAGCCGTGCTGCTAGCAGACTAACAAACTGTGTCCACATGGCCACATTTGGGCTTTTTGCCGTTTTGGCACGTTTGATAGCAAAAAAGCTGGCGGACAAGTAAATAACACAGACAGAACGTTCCTATTTCTATACCTTTCTATATCGTCATTATGGTGGAAGAGTGTTGAGCAAAGCCTCAATAATCACCCTAGTTTCTGTAAACTTTGTTTTTCTATCTTCTGTAATGACTTGGACTTTTGAGATGGCTGATAACTAATTACACAGAGTATTTGTGATTTGATTTAATACACAGACTTAGAACAATGTTTGATCAGAACTACGTCTGATTAACTGCGGTTTTCTATTTCAACCTTCCAGTCGATGAACATTTACGTGCACTGCACACATCCACTTTTAAATCCCTCCTCAAAACTCACCTCTTCAGAGCTGATTTCAATGTATAATGATGTTTTAATAAGTTTATGTCTTTAGCTATAACAAAATTCTATTTTATATTTCTTTTAATTATAATTATAAATACATTTAAGTGAAATTTAAGTTTTCTTGCTTTGCTGATACACTTTATCTTTGGCCGCATTGTCGAGTTTTTTGTTTGATTTAAAGACCAGAGTTTGTAATTGTTCTGTTTTTTGTCAACATTTGAAACGACACGTGAAAATGACATTCTTTAATGTGATAAGATTAATTGGGGCCGGTCAGAAATAATTATCAGTTTGTAAACTATTAGTTGGGTGAGTTTTGCCATATTTTGTTTGTGAAAAAGTAATTAAAGTAATAGACCCTATCTAAAACTTTAAGTTACACAGAACACACACAACGGGATGACATAAAACTTGTGATAGGACGACATTTCTTGCCCTCTAGCTATAAACCCATTAAAATATTTCAAACTTGTGGAAATAACAAACATCAACACAGATCAGGGTAAATACGGAAACGGTTAAAATAATCAAATATGTTTGGGGCTGGTCAGAAATTGTTATTGACTGACCATGCTCTCCAGAACTGGACAGTAGCTACATATCTAAGGCTGGTACGTTGTCAATTGTAGGTTGATGCTGATAGGATTCCTAAAAGGCCCTTCTCTTAATACTCCAGATGAGTTTTATTTCAAATTTCAAATCTGTGATCAACAGTGAACATGAATTGACTGTAAACACTATGTCATGAACTGTCAGGAAGAGAAATCAAAAGAGCTGAGAAAAATCAAATGATATTCGTTAGCAACTTGAATGAATAATGCTGCGAGTTGTGTTTACCAATTTAAAAATTGCATTAGCAAATGTTATCTATATTAACATTAAACAAATAAATACACTATGTAGAATTGTCCTTCACACAGGATTAGTCTTGTTTGACCTCTTTACGTTCCTTGTTTAGGTTTTTAAAGCTTCACAGTTACTTTACTTCCCTAACTTATTCCATTAGGTAGCTGTTAAACCCAATGTACAAGGTAAATGAAAGGTGACAACAACTAAAAGATCTTGAAAGACCCAGATATTTCTTTCAGAAGGTGGTGCAGACCAAAACAGAGGAAACACAACAAGAAAACAATATTGCTTCATGTTATACAATAGCTGCATCGTCAAATATATAAGTACATAATTACACAAGATGACTTATGTATTACAAACTTAAAAAAAAATACTCTTCTGAATATTTAGGAAAACACGAATAAATCTATAGATATAAACCTATTTGCAGGAATTAGTTGCTATGTTCTGCGCGATAAATAATAAGTGAAAAATAATAATTTGAAAGATTACGATTTTCCTTTTCTCCGGCAGAGTTGTATGAAAATGCATTTGCCTCCGAACGTGTACAATACAAAAGAACCACTTAGCCCCAGTAGCTTATTGGTCTTATTAAGGTCTTAACTGGTGTGATAAGTTGCAACATCCAGGTGGTCATTAAATCAAATCTCTTATCTGGTGCTCACTCGTGGAGGAATTAAGCAGTAGTTTGGTAAAGCACATTTTCACCTCAGAGTTTAATTAATATTAAAGCAGTGGCAAAACAATAGCCCCACTGCATTTGAAATCTTAACCCCAGGTGCCCTCATTTGGAGTTGCTAGCATATCTCCATGCTGCACAAGTCTAATCTCTGGCCTGTCAACGTGACCAGGTGAAAAGTGGCGTTAATTCTATATTGGAGCTGGGCATGTGTTGAGAGCAGCAGAGACAGGTAGAGCATGCCATGGGATTTTGCGTGTGACCTGACAGGGATTGGCAGGCGGGGTGTTAATTGGATAGGTGCGCCTGCCCATTTGTGTTGGCCGTCCCATCGCAGGAGACATTGTACCGAGTTCCTGACTCCCAAGACAAGCTGCTGTGCTCCTCTTAGACATGCTTTGAATACAGCCTGCGAAATTATTTGTTTTACCCAGCAGCCACGTGACTTCCCCCAGACACAAAGACGAGGGGATGGGAAAGACAATGCAGCACTACAAGGCAGGTTATTTGGACTGGTTACAATTCAGGCTGTGTGTTTGTGGGCAGTTAATTCAATAAAATACTATATTTATTTATTTAAGGTAGGACGTTAATTGAAAGTAGCTGTGAGGCAAACACTGGTAATTACTGTAGAGCTTGCTATAGGTGTCACACTAAACCTTGAATATTACTGACTTAATACCTGACGGGTCCTGTTGTTTAAATTGAAGTGTTACATGTAAAACATTATCTTCCAAGTTGTTGCATTCTTCTAAAACAACTCTTTTTTTCGACTCTAAAGTTTAAATGTTTCTGTCCTGCTGAGAAAACGGGTACAACTTAGATTGATAAAATATTGTTTGTAGAAATGTCAAACAAACAAATTATTCTCTCCCTGATGCTGATGAACAAACATGGTTGAAATGAAAAACACTTGGGTTATCAAAGTCAATAGTCATTGATTGAGTTTGCTAACCAAGATTAATATTGACTGATATTTTGTTCATTGCTCTGAAAAGGAAGTCAAAATAAGGAAAATAAATGTTGGTTGAATTAAATTGAAAAGATTAATTTTGTATATTTTAGAATTGCCATGTGAAGCTAGCATGTCTCCTCATGAATTTGCTATAAAGGGAATATTATTTTAAGGTAACTTAGATTTGGATAGTCTTATCCAAATGTTGAAAAGCTCCTAGGACATCAAAAAGACTAATATTGTTATGCTGATTGCTAAAATAGCTGTGATTGAATTTCAGCATCCTCAATTGTCAGGTAATAAATTCCACTCCACACATTAGCCTCTATTTCTATGAGTAAATGCAAAGACATTTTGGTTGAACTCAGTTTTAAAGCACAATTTTTCAATGCAATAAACCCATCGACAATGCATCTTCCCAACATGACTGAGAACGAGTGAAGGGACTTAAACACTGTCAGATCTAAGGTTCCTCAGTAGCACCTGTTCACCAAGCTATACTGGTGAGGCATACTGGCCAGAGGAGATGACGTTATGTCCTCAGTTACACGTCAGATATTAATAAACATGGGAGAAGAAAAATGTTTTTCCAAAGTATAGATATAGTTTTCTTTCCGAACGTTAGTTCAGTAATAGATGCAGACGTGACGTACTTAATAAATAACAAACGTCTGAACAACTGCAACGTGAAAAATGGGTAAACAATGTTTTCCATATCAGAAAACAGTAACTCTGCAGTGCATTTTTGTACCAATGCAGGACTAGTGATGCCTGCTTTTATTTGAATATGAATGCTCTTTTAATACAGCAAAGGGGCATACACAACCTCCAATTTAACCTTAGCCATTGTGCTCCATGCAGACCAGCCTCCCCATTGTTAAAGATGCTGCATCTTATTTTTTTAATAAGCAAAAAGGATTAAATTAAACCCCAATGCAATCCAAATGAAATAGGGATTTTTGGATGCATTCATACAAAATGTGTCTGGAAAAGATAATTCCACTTAATGGAAGCATTTAAAGAAGTTGGCCGACGCCTCCACTGCAACTTGGATGCGATCATGTGTTTTTTTTTCTTTTATTGCCATCATAATTTATCTTAAGAAGCTGGACTCAACATTTATATGAATGTTTACCACCATTTATACATTGACTATTTACACATTTTACATAGGGAGTATTTCTCCAATGTATAAACATTAATGTTTATCTCTTTTCTTCATATTATTATTATCATTATCATCATCCCTAATTTGATTATTTCTTTTTTATTCAGTCTTTTTCTCCCTTCCTTTCCTCTCCATTTCCTGTCTCTGTGTAGATCTCTCCCAGTCGGAGTTAGGGGCTGGAGGGAGCTGTCAGATTTGCGGCTGATATCTCAATTAAGCAAAATAGGAAAATCTATTGTTTATGGGGGTGTGAGAGGGTATTTCTAAGCCGCGGGCTTTAAACCGGGAACAAGAATGTGTTCGGTCAGCTTGAACAGCGCAGGAGGATTTCGGGGAGGACTCCTCCTTTGTGACACATGCAGCATAGACATAATGAATTATATTATAATTACAAAGCACAGTCTGTAGAAGTGGACAATATAGATATTTGGCCAGGGGGTGGAGTGTGCTGCTCCACAGAGACCGGGCCACTCCAGACTGCATTTCCATTCAGATCACTTTAACTTAGACAAATCTCAATATAAATGAATGGGGCTTTGTCCGCAAAATAAAAACATTTGAACAAGGACGCCTCATCTTCTCATACGCCGGGGACACATCAGCAATGTTACACACGTCTGAAAAAGATATGGAGCTGCCAAGAAATGTTTTTTTGACTTTGTGGAAAAGTGCTCACAACATATTTATTCACAAATAATCCAAAATAACAGACACAGAACAAACATGTAAAACTCTGATGGTAAATAAATGTTTGTAAGCAGACACATCTCACTGGTCTGTGTGTTGTGTGTGTGCTGATGGTGGAGTTACTGTATACTGTGGAGAGATTGTGCAGGGCAGAGCGAGCAGAGGAGCAGAGGGGAGGGAAGCTGGCAGTGACTGAGAAGATGAGGATTTGACGGCAAGGTGACAAAGAGTTCAAACAAAATGAGGCTTGTAGATTAGCTGCACTCCCCTCAGTGACAGGTGTCATCTCTTGGGGCAGTCTGTCACTCTGCCTGCTGCCACTCTTTATAATATGAGGAGAGAGAGAGGGAGAGAGAGAGAGAGAGAGAGGGGAGGAAGAGAGGCAGGACCACTTGCACTTCACAAGGCACGGCCTCGCCTGCTCTACCTGCCAGCAACCCAGATTAAAGCCTAAGTGGCCGAGGGAGAACGGGACGAGCAGTACAGCTAATGTTTATTTACCTCGCGAGTGATTTTACTTTAATGGTTTCATCACAGTCTGAAACTTCACTTAAAGTTAAGAATCAAGGACAATATCTTTTCATAGGGAACCCATAATGGCCATGATTACCCTTCGACTGCTTGTGGGTTTACTAATCTATATTGCTTCACATCTTTAATCTGGGCCTTAATAATCAATCACTTCTCATATCACTGGATGTATTAAGACATTACAGGGAAATTTGCAAATCAGTGAGTTGGGCTTCTTCGCAGCAATACTAGATTTTCATATAAATTTCATCAATTCATGTGTCAGGTATTTAATTAGCTGCGTTGGTCGGCCAAGAACAGGTAATTCCATCTGGTTAGCATCATACAATTTTCAATATCATGTGCAATATTGATTCCATATTACTACCTCTGATTACCTTTGTAATTACTTACGATTGGCAATTTTGTTTAATATTAGTTTAGTGTATTGCGTACCTTTTTATTTATAAGGTTATTTCTTGTCTTATCCATAGACTGTTTCTCAATGAAATTTACACAGTAGCCTTCCTAATATCATGATATACAGCAATAATGTGGATTACAATCGATGGGATTGTATATTCCTGATTTACAATTCTATAATTATATTTGTAAAAGATAAAACAACTCATCCACAAAATCAACAAATATCTAAATAGGTAAGAGGAAAGCGTTACCAATAACCATTTACTTCAGGGAGAGAGAGAGTAATATAGATACAGAGAGAGAGAGAGAGTTTTGTTTTAGCTTTTTTAATAAAGAGTCGTGAGTTTTTCCCAGACCTTTAACAAGTCTTTGATACATGAAGGTATTAACTGCAGCTTAGAGGGAGCCAGCTCACATCATCCCAGGGACATGCAGGCTGAGACCTGCTGCTCTCTGCCCAGGACTCCAGCCATCTGCTCCACAGATTGCACTGAAACCCGCACAGCGAGCGCTGCAGCCTCCCCTCTGGGTGAGAGAGTCACCAGAGGGTCAGCGACGCCTCCACGACTTTCTCCCTTATACGTTGTGACTGCCTCTGCTTGTTTATGTTGACGCGGGTCGCCAAGCAACAGAGTTAATAATCTCATAATCTGCGGCGTGTGACAAGCTGAGGGTTCGCTGCGCAGCGAGGGAGACTTCACAAAGAGAGGGAACGGGAAATTAAGAAGAAGAAGAAAAAAAAAGCATGAGAAGTTCTTGTTTTTTGGTTTTTGACAGATGAGGGATGCCCCCTATTGACTTTGTCAGGAAGCTGGAAACAGAGTAAAACCAGGGAGCAAATGGTGATTGCAAATTGTGTGGAGAGATAACCCGAGTGCCAGCATTCTCACTTACAGCCACAATGGAGGGAAACAGGTCCCTATAATTTTATACGGACAAAGGAAAGACTTGGGTTGAAAATTCAGATGGCCGGTATACATTAAGGTTTTTAAATATTCATTGCACGGGTTGGGAGGGAGAGAAGGTTATGTGTGTGTTTGGTGCCCTCCCTGAATAACAATCACGCTGCAAAGAATCAGACGAATAATGAAATAGACGATGAGTGGTATAATTTCTACAGTTTAACAACTCCAAGTTAGAAACTAAATAAAACAATAGACACATTTTCTATAACTAGATTCTGTGTTGGGCTTAAATGAATTTCCCCCGATGAAGCGATGTCACACACGTGCAGCATGACGGCATCTGCGCCCTTTGCATTGAAAAACAAGTCCTCCGCCTCACAGTGTGTCTCTGGTCTGTGAACCTGTGTCCGTTGGGGAAATCGACCACCCTGGGCACAGTTGTGCTGGAGTGAGTAATGAGGCAGGCTTTTCCACGATGGCTGATAGAGGCTCCCATTAACAGCCACGCTTCAGGGTATTCTCTGTGTTGTGGAATGGAAATGAGATCTGATAGAGCCATGTATAATTTGTTGTCACATCAAAGTGACACTTATTAGCTTTATTTCCTTATCATTGTTACATCTACAGTACCTCTGGGTAAATAGCTCAGCCCGGCACACTGCTGCTAGCATGCGTTTGTGATCTGCCTCTAAGTACAGCAGCAGTCAGGATAACTGTCATTGATTGCAGGTCTATAACAACTGGCTGTGGAAACTTATGTCTCCTATTGATGTGTTTTCAAATTGGACGAAATGAGCGGACTCTACTCCACAAATAGATTTCCTGGAAGCTTAGCGTCTCTGTCGGCTTAGAAATAGTTTGGGCATTTTAATTCTTTTGGGAGAGCTAACATTGTTGTCATGTTTCCTTCTTTCCTGTGTGTGTCGTTCCCTGTCATCGCCAAGGTTGATAATCTTATTAGTAATATCTTCTTGCAGGAGTAAGTTTGCGGTGCCACACTGGGTTTTCTTGATATATTTTATTCAGCAGTCATCATTTTCACACAGACACACACGTTCGCACACAAGCAAACACACACATTTTTCCATTAATCTTAACCACAGCCATCCTGAAGTGGATTATTTTGAATTTATCCAGCAGCCCTCTTCATATCATTGTGACTTTGAATTGGGATATAGCCGGATGGACCAATATCAGAGCAGAATTATTTCCCCAACTCCAGCAGAGAACTGAACATTGAGGGGCTGTATTTTACCATCGCATCTATAGATGTGCAGCATTATATCTCATGAGTGGCACCTCATTTCACACAGCCTAATGGCTTGACACTGGGAGCACACTGGGGATCCAGACAGGGGAGCTTCCCTCAGTTTTTTTTTGGTCTAGGTTTTATGAGATACAAGGATTAGGGTTGATTGAAAGTCCCAGTGAGCTGCTGCACAGCACTGCAGCACAGATACATATGAGGTTTTACATTCAACTTTTCCATCTGATAACTTAATTCCATTAATGAGACACAGGACGAACATGTGGATTCATGTTTTGGTAAATTCAGGGGGCTCAAATTGCTGTGCGTAAAAAAAAATTTGACAAGTCAAAGGGAAGTTCAGATGTGTCTCTCTCTACTTTGCGTCAAAAAAATAAAAAAAATATCACTGCAGCAGTCTTGTGATATTTAACAGATTCAGATAGAGGGAAGCAGACTGAGGCACATACTACTCCTCAGTGAACTTATCTTACCCGCCTGGATGTGACAGACAGTGGAGCCCTCCAGCTTAGTTGTCATACACCAGCGACAAGTCAGAGCTCGTCAGGTTGCATGATTGTATAATTGTGTTGTGACACCTTGAACCCGCCGGTGGTATATAACCATGTTAATTTTCTGATAGCACACGGTGGGATGTTGGAATCAGAGCCATGATGGGTGTAATTTGTGCCTCCGAAGGCAGAGTGAAAGGAGACGGGTCATCAGCCGGATAAATACAAATTAAAATTGATGCAGGTCTCATTTCTGCTTGACCAGTTTGTGTTGGGAGACTGCAGAGAGCGGGGGAATGGTGCACTTGCCATTCCTGCCTTTTTGCCCCTTCATTTCAATTCAGGGGCCTGAAGGCAGAAAAACTCTAAATAAAATGCACCTGCCCCGAGATGCACTGCAGTATCACAGGATTGATAGTAAAGCTCAGAGGGCTGGAAATACAGGACGCTTTCATAGTCGGCAAATTCAAGCTCTGCTACGATGAGGATAAACGGTTTCTATCCCGTAATCTCATGTGTGCAAAAATATATGATGTTGGCGGGAAAACAGAAAATAAAAGAGGAGGAAGTGAAGGGAAATTTTTTTACCTGCGTCACTTAGAAGACTTTACGCTTCAAATGAAAAGCTAGGGAGTTGTACAACAATGAATGAGTGATGGCTTCATTTGGATTCCTGTATTCGCTGTTAGTTGCTCTCTTGGGCTGTGTATTGCTTATATGTGTGTGTGTGTGTGTGTGTGTGTCTGTTTGTGCGTGTGTCATACGTCCAGCAGAACCAAAGAGGAATCCTCGTGAACTCCTGTCACAGCTTCTCTCACCGCGAGTTCAAGAGCTCTTCATTACAGCCTCTGCGCATCTGAGGGAGAGAGAAACAATGCTTAGAGCCCGGTGCACATAACCTTTCCATTCAAACAGCTGCTCAAACTGTCTCCCCCCCAACTGCAAATCATTCGCTTTCTTGCTAGTCAAGTGCGCCACAGAGTCAAAAAGCCTCCCATCAAAACTGGAAAAAAATATATATCTCCGTGTTGACCAGAGAAAGAAACCAAAACGATAATTTCTGGAACAAAATTAATATTTTCCTGTGATCACACGGCGATATGGGAGCTGTAATTGAAAACGATAATCACAACATTTAAACCGCCGTCTATAAATTACTCATCGCCGCTTGTGAAATATTTACATTTATGAAAATAAGCGGTGAAACTGGCCTGACAGTACAATGCCGCCGTCAAACAAAGGCTCGTCAGTAATGTTTCATACCAATCCACTGATATAATAATTATACTATCCCCAGTCTTTAGTGGAGGTTGATTGTTCTTGCTGTGAGCTAACACACTTAATTGTAGTATGCAAATGAGAGCAATTACAAAGCTTTTAGGTGAAGAGATGACAGCTGAGGTTGGTTTTATTGGAGGCCTCGCCCAAACAGTCGTCATGGAAACCACATAGAATAACGCAACTGTCAAACGGATATAATCTCCTGATATGCACAGAAGGGAGAACTTTTTGATTGCCGAACAAATTGTCAATTTGTGCCGCGCAAAGGGAAAGAGGATCCGTTTGAGGGAAGGAAATGTTGGAATGGATTCAATTTCCAAACCACAGCTTCATAAGAATGTAAAATCTGCTCTCATACACAGCGCGAGACACTTTGAGCTTCGTGTCGTGTCAACAATTAGTAATAAGTATCAAAAAGGAATTTTCATAATTTTTTTTATAATTGTCATCATTCGGCACACGTCTGTTCATACTGTTAAGATTTGAAAAACAGGCACCACTTAACATCTGTGCTATTGATCAGGGATCAGTTATTGGCAATTGATAAGCGATAATAGTATTTAGTGTAAATCTACTCTTACTCTCAACTGTCCAGTCTGTATTTAGATTTGAGCTCATAGCAGTGGCTTTGATCATTGTGTACACTACATTTCTGTTAAAATCTTCATGATAAATTCTTTTTGAATTTTCACATATCTTTTGTAAATATCTACCTCTTGCCATCTGATCCAGCTGCATGATTTTTCTTTTATTATATATATCTTTCCAAGGATTTTTTTTTCTAATCAATGCCAAATTAGGCGTTCACCATCTTTGTTTATCCCAATTACAGCAAATGATACAATCACAAATGCAAAACAAAAAAAAAGTTGCGCTCTAAATTTTCTTTAACAATCTATATTACAATTACTCTTGTGCAGGCTTTCATGAATTAAATATGAGTTGTGTGTGAGAGTGAGATGTTATAGTGGTAAATGACAAGAGGCAGCCTGTAATTGAGGTGGTGGCAACACGGGCCTGCTGAACTAATCCCTGACTCGGTCATGTGACGGGCTGCGCACCAATGGCGGCAGTTCTGTTCACCACAAAGCCGGGGCAGCTGGGAAAATTGATTTCTCATCTGAGCTGTATTTGATAGCTTTTGAAATCAAAAATTGAAATTAACTAACCTACGCCCCATCATTACAAAAGAGCAAATTAAAGTGCGCTGCTGCGGCTCCTCTCAGAGCTGGAGGCAGGAAACAAACCTGAAGATGCAGCCGGCTCCGCTCGGCCCCGGACTGTCACGCTCTCTGCTCAGTGTAACACCAGGGACAATCCAGAAAATGTTTATCTCTAACACAAACCAGCAAATAACTCCATTTTAAAATTAATTCTGAGTCTAAATAATAATTGTTAAATGCAAATACAATATTTTGTTGTGTGGTTGCTTTATGCATGCCATTCTGTTCAAATGAGATTTTCTCCAAATATTAATTTTTTCAATTATTTTAATTAATAATTCAGAATAAAATACTATTTAACCAATACTATCATGTGCCTAATCAAGAGGTTGTGTGTATGAATCCACATTAAATATGTTGAATACACAACTTCTAAATGTGTGTTGATTATTTGTGATTAAAGGTTGATTTAAGACAAATATATATTTCAAGTTGTAAGTAAATTCCTCTTTAAACACAGCAATTAATTCTACTATACCTGTAAAAACTATGAGTGAGTGATTCCCTATTCATTATTGGAACAATTCACACAGCAGCTCAACACACACACACACACACACACACACACACACACACACACACACACATACACACACGGGACTGGAGTCTCTTTGTCAGAGTGAGTGAAAGTGGACAAGACGTGGAGCGAAACAAGGTAGCTGCTCGCGCTGACAAACGACACGCCGAAACAGATGTTCCTGCAGGTGGACGTGAAGATCAATAGGCGGCGGAGAGCAGCGAGGTAGTTACCTGAGCTGCTGGAACTTGTAGCAGATGCTAAACAGACTGATGCCCTGAAAGGCTGATCAATGGACAGGAGGCAGATGGAGGAGAACATGGAGGAGTGCTGGGAGGCGCTGTTAGCAGAGCGGCAACATAAAATAATGGGAGTCACATTTGATATGCAGATGGGCGCCTGTCCACAACGTTAACCCATCAACACTAAAATAATAGGCTTCAACTTTTTTTGGGTGGAAACTACAACTCCAGCCCAAACTCCCAGTTTCCCGCGCGACGCTAATTACCGGTGGATATACCACGTCAAAGTCAGGATCACGTAACGCTGATTATTTGTCCCATATATCATCATTCTAAACAGGTAGGTGAGGGCGCTGCACTGACCATCACATAGTGTGAGAAACTAGAGATTCAGCGGTTTCACCGGGCTATAAAACTTGCCTAATTAGCAGTGGTAAGAGGAAGAGTCAGGCTGTGATCTAACAGACTATCACCTTTACCTCCCATTAGTGAATTAAATACACACCGAAAATCCCAGAGCATCTTTTGGCCACCACTGCTGGGTAGAGCTAGAGTGTTATCAATCCAAAGAAAGCACGTGAAGGCTTATTTGCAGTGATGTAGCAGAAATTATATATATAATATTTAACAAATATAATCAGCAGGAAATACAGAAAAAAAGAACATATCAATTACATTTATAGTCACAGGGTTCTTAATGCTGTGTAAATTAAATCTCTGAACGTCCGCAGGTTTGTAACATGTGCGACGTCTCTCTGAGCTGAAAACACTGCACACCTGCATGAGCACAGACCTGCAGACACACACATTCACTGTTCACACACACACACACACACAAACACACCGATCTTCTGACATCCAGCATCCCAGTGGCCCCGCTGTCCGAGAAGCAACTTGAACTAGGCGATAACCTGATAGACTTTATCTTGTCGTGCCTGGGTCTCAGTGAAGCCTGAAGAAGACACTTCAACTGCACAGCATCCCCCCAGAGTCCTAACCTTCCCCTCATCTCCCCTCGCCGGGATCGCTGCCTGAGAGCTGTCAGCGGCCTGTTGCTTATTGATGTTTCTGCATGTTTTATGTCTTTCTGAGATATGACGGCCCTGACACAGTGCTGATTTCAATCAGCGTGCCACACACGGCACAGAGTGACAGCTTGGGAAAGCAGGGAGGACAAAAAAAAGAGAAAGGAAGAATTGGTGGGGATGTCATTGGCTCGGATGAGCTCCGGCCTCGTCTCTAACCAGGGATTCTCCTCCCTTCTAATGAAAATGTTTCATTCACTCACATCTCATGGCTCTCTCGCCGATGAATTCAATAGAAGAAAAAAGAGAAACGAATAGTGAGGGAAAGAAATTCAGCTTTTGTCAGATTGGGGAGGCAAGAAGAGAGGATGACCCCGGAGCCAAAGGTTCTGACACTGCATCAATCCCTTTAGGGGCGAGGCCTGCTGGACGAGCTCTGGCTGAAGATTACTGCAGCACATCTGAGGGATGGCTGCTCTATCTATTTCACACATTCTATGCAGAGGAGCGCCTTGTATGCTTTGGATCCTGAGCTGCCCAGTAAATTAGGTCTGAGATCATTCCATGGAATGAGGGGAGCCATCCAATGCAATTCAACTCCAAACCATTGACAGAGAGCTTACTGAATCCCTGGAAAAAAAAACACAAAAAAAAGAGGAAAGACGCATCCACTCCCTCTTTCTCTTTATGATACCAACTACAATGTACCATGGGTAATCCCAATAAGGCTCTTTACTTGCAAATTCAAGTATATGCACACATGTACCGATAAGACGCTCCCACGCAGCTTTCTCACATACGTGTTATTGACAAGCATATCACATCTGCTCAGCTCGCGGCGCTTTTGTCCCGATCTGAAGTCATATCTTTGACTTATTAGCTGGCGTATCGGAAGAATTCGGTGCAGCGATAATTGTGAATTCTTGTCCAGATTTCAGACGGCTGGGCGAGTAACGTCTGCTGACCTGTGTTTAAATCTACGTCTATAAACCTAATTATTCGTTATGCAGGTTTTACTGGTTTATATGTATTTTTTTTTACGCAGACAAATGTATAAAAAGAAAAGGAAAATTAAATATATATTCTCCATTAAAGTTATTCTATACGTTACTCCTTGTGATACACGTGTAATATCTCTGCTTCACTTTTTTAATGATTGTTTTTCCTGGCTCTGCTTTCCACCGTGTGTCCTCTGACTCAAACTTAATCTACACCGGGCTTTAAAGAAAAAAAAAGTATCTCCGAGATCTCATCGTCTTCTCAGGCTTGTTTTTGTCTGAATCTGATAAAGCGCAATTTATTCCCTTCTGTTTTCACTGAGAGATATCAAATTAATAGCCCTATAGTCGTGGAGCTTTACTTTGAGTACGTAGTCATATTTCACTTTCAGTTTTTCTTTTTTTTTAACAGCACAAAATTACCGCAGCTATAATGAGATTGAAAATAAAGACTAAATTAGCTGTCATTAAATTATTTCAATTTCCCTCGCCTAATAGGAGATTGTGACAGGTGTCATAGTTGCCGTTCTGTTTGGCTTCGCAACATGTTACAATGGATAATTGATCCATCAAAAAACATCAAGCCGAGGCAATAACTGGCTTGAGACTGGCACACTGAACATGCAGAAAATCGAATTTAACCCCGTGTTGACTGAGACACTCCCCTGCTCTGTCGATCAAGCATGTCTCTCTTTGACAGCTCTGTTCGCATGTTGTTAAATAATCTAAAGGGGGGGGGAAAAAAAGAAACATGAAAGAAAAAAGAAGTCTCCGAGGAACTGTCACAGAGAAAGGAAAATGCCATGGGGGGCGAGGAATGCCTTCAGTCAGACAGCTTTTCACATTTTAATTTCCGTCTGCGGGACTGACTCATGGTAGCGCCTGAGTGAGTGGGTCCTGGGAGTCAGGGCTCGCGCTGACCCCAGAGCATAGACAAACCCAGGGAGATGTCAGCTGCGAGCTCCTGAGGATCACCAGGCTGCCAAGCGCTTTGAAAGCTGCTGCCAATTCAGCCTAAGTTTCAGCTGAATGGTCGCTGCAGAGGAGGGGAGCGACAGCAATAAAAACAGGTTGCAAAAGGAAGAGAATTTGCTTTCAAAATGTATTCGGCCTTTGACCTTGCATCCAACCCCGTGGCCCCCGCCTTTGAAGCAGAGCATATTTTTTTTGAGGGACACTGATAGAGAGGAGGGTTTTAGGGGTGGACTTGGGGCCTGTCAGTATAAATATATTAATAATCTGACAGCTTCATCTGCTTTTGAGGGCCGGACTTGACAGCTCCACAATGGCCCGCGCTGTAGTCCTCCTCGTACACGTCTCGCTTTCCTGTCTGAACAACACAGAGAGTTTATTAAGACATCACACTCCTGTGAAGTATTGATTTTACACCGGTCTCTGTCACTTACTGTATTCGCCCAAGCAGGAGCTCCAAAACAAACTCTGACAGCTGCGTGTAACCTGCTGAATATGTGTGAGGGAACTGCTCACTTCGGATAAATGTGCTTTTTATTTTGTTGTACATCTTTAATCTAATACTGTCTGGCCAAGTCCCAGGGAAAAAGGCTTCCCCCCCCCTCGAAAAAGGCTTTGATTTTTCTTTTTTTTTAAAGGTAAAATTGAAATTTTTGACAGTGACAAATAAAGGAGAAATGCATTAGAGAAGAGATTGTTGCAATTAAGTTTCTGCAGCTCCGCGGAAGGAGCGAATGCTGTCTCGAACAAAGGAGGGGGATGTGCATCTGCCTGTGGAAATGCGGCCCCGCCTCTCAGACAGTGGGTCTGTCCATAGAGAGACAGAGGGAGAGCGGGGTCAGAGGGAGCACAGGTAATTGAGGTGTCCCCTCCCCTCCCTTTTTTTTCCAGGGCTTCTCACCCCATCCTTTCACCCACACCCTATCCACACAGCGGGCACAATTACGCTCCCCATCACCCCACCAGCTGGCCCCCGTGATCCCACACTTCTTACTAAACGCGACTCCATCGGCCCTTTCCCTCTTAACCTCTCAGCACCCGCTCCGGGGGAATGGTGAGGCTGCACACAAAACCGGGGGAAAGAACTCAGACGGCTCTGCTACTTTTAACACTTTGCCAAAAAATAGAGAAGTTGAGTTAAATGCAGGGTTGTGCATTGAGAATTAAACCTGGATGGCAGGTGCACAGAGCTGACACTTGCTGTATGAGGCCACACACTGCAGCTCTAACACATGATTTAATTGCACCAGCAACTATGGAATTTAAGTGCTAATAATAGGCTGTGGATTAACTCGAGTAAAATATTGTCATAGTGGGTGACGAGAAGTTGTGAGTGTCATGATAATTAAATGTACACTTTAAATGAGAAGAAACCCGACACATTCAGATAGATTTGAAGAAAATGGAAATCCTTCTTTCAATGCGGAGTAGCCCGTCCTACATCTCGTCTGCTAACAATTTAAATCAAACTGTAATAGCTATCAACATGCATGTTAATTGAGTGGCTTGAAATAGATTTCAACACCCGAGCATCAGTCTGATCGTATTTCTCAAACATGCTCCAAGTGTCTCTTGATAGACAGTGTTTTCACTCCATCCCTTCACGTTAATGAGCGGGGAGGCTCTCTTGTGCGTTATTACCTGAAATGATACCATATGGTAAAATGTAAACAACATCTGCATATTCATGTCATAACTTCATCTGTTTAATTAGTTCCAGCAAAGCAGTTTACCCTCTGAGGCCCTGGCTGTCAGAGCAGTGACGGTGGAGCCGTGCCCTGCTGTCGGTCCTGACAGTCCTCCATTGTTCGGCTGACGCTGCTGCCCGCTCTGTTTAATGCCTGCTGCATCTTTACAGGGCCACGGATCAGGTGAAGGGAGTTAGGGAGCTTCTTTCACGCTGATGCCAAACCTGACACGTCCCTCCTTAGCAGAGGAGACCCGCCAATTATTTAAGGATATTCCGTGGTACGTGAACACGGCTTGGTTAAAAGCCAAACTCTCACTAAATGACACCTTCTCTCTGACACGCATGCGAGGACGCCCGCCAGCAACGTATATATGTGTATGTGTTGAAGTTGCTCTGTTTGCACAATAGACTAAAACAGAGTCCAAAAGAATGAGCCACACACTGTTCAGGTCAATCGTATGTGCTTATTATAATCGCAGATACTATTTACTTTTTTTCTAATTTAATTCTGGCAAGGACTAAACCAATACAACAGACTTATATCATGAAATATATGCACACAGACATATGCTTCAGTTATAGGTGGTATTTGATGAGTAACACTGCGTCACAATATTTTGTACACGTTTCATTTGGCTTTCGATATTTCTGTATGTTGTGAAAACAATGCCAGGAATTTCACTCATTCAATTTTATGTGGTGTTTTTCTTCTCTTTCTTTTTGGGGACACTTGTGATGAAAAGTCCTACATACAAAGAAAAGACATGAAGAAAATCAGGGCAATGTGCTATGAGAAGCTTGAGTGGGCATTTAATTAAATTCTCCTTCATCAGGCGCTCGTTTGTGCACAAGCATTAATACTTTTGACCCCGTGCAGCCCGAACACTAACATGCCTGAGGAAGGAAAAAGAGGAGGGAAATGAAAGAGAAAAACATGAAGGAATATCTTATTAGGGGAGTCAGGCATGTTTTGGCCCTCGTTTCTTGATGGCTGCTCCTGGTGTCGCGACCTACTGGCGTCGAGCTAATACGGCAGTGTACGCCATGCCATTGTTCTCAATCAATAACTAATTATCAAAGTACTGGCTCCGACTCGTATTGTCCTCTCTGCTTGGAGCCCCTTGTTGTGGACTGAAAGACAGAAAGGGGGAAGAAAGGGGAAAGGAGGGTGGCTTATGGCTGCACAGAGATGCTGCCGCCACAACATCCTCGCAAGCCTTTCAAGATACACTGTGCCGTCAGTTTGAATTACCGTCCCCTACTAATTGATATGAATTAGAACAGAAGAATTATTGTTGCTGCTGTATGTCATAACGATATCCTCAAAGTAATCATGAGGGACAAAAAGAGAACAGCACAAAACACACAAGCAGACCAAATAAGAAAAGACAAATTAAGCGGACTCCTGCGAGGGACTTAGCAAACGAGGCCTCGGACAATGGGGAAAGAAAATTAGACTGCTACCAATCTGTACGTTTCATTATTTCAATCTTGTTTGCAAGTATGAACCATGATTTTAACTAAAGAGAAAAGGCTTCTTTTCCCAGAAAGGCAGCATGAAGTAGTGCTTTATTTAGGAGCCATATCTTAACCATCAACAGGTTCAAACGAAGCCCTCTAATCACTGATACAATGTCCTTTTATCACCTTGTCATTGTTAGTTGGTTTTTACAAATGAGCTGACAGAAATAGAGGAACCCAGTAATTCGTAGTTGGCAACACAGGGTGGATTGTGTGCTGGTGCCTGCCTGTCTCTTCCTAATGGAATGGCCGGTCCTGTCATCGTACAGCACAGTTCACTTCTCTGCAGTCCTGTTGGTGCCACTGGCACCGGAACTGAGGGGCCGAAGCCCCCAGGAGCCCAGGGGGTGGCTGGTGCCCTAGCGGCAGGCAGGGGTCAGCCTAGTAAAAGTGCTGCCCCGAGGACAGCGAGTCTAATCCCACAGCAAGAGCATGGCAGCTGGAGCGGCCCATCCGTTCAGACTGTGTAATGATATCACTTGCACTGGATCTGATGTCTGACCTCATTACCAGAGTTTAATTGCGTTGCTAACAGAGTTTCAGTTCTTCTTTCCTCTGTCCTCTTTCGGTTTTTGACAGCCCTCCAAAAGAATTTCTGTGCTACCAACAAAACCAAATTAATTTCTGATGCATTTAGATCTGTTTACTATTTGGTCATTATAATTTAAATCAACAGAACTACACATGTTTAATCTGATGATGAAATGTAATCAGCAAAAAGAGATCATTTGTACATTTTGTGGGCGCTCCTTGTGAGTTGGAAAAGTTCAAAACTATAGTGCACATTCACATATTCCATACATTTTCCTGGTTAATTTCAATTTCAAGTCAATCTGCCATTTCAACTCAAACAACAACAATAAAAAACATTTAAATTTGAATTATTTGTGTACAAAAAAAAAGACAGGTGGTTATTGATAGGGGAATAATTTTGAAATAGAAAGGAGTGTATTAAACCCGCAGTTAATTAACACCTTTTAAATATACCTGGTCCTTATCACATTATGTATATTACAAGAGGAGTGTGAAAAAGCTTCACTTCATATGTAAATAATGATGGTGCTGTTCACACTTTTAATTAGGTAATGTTTTTGTTGTTTTACACTCATTGCACCATTATAGGCAATGATTTAAAAGTGACAATTTTACTATTTCATTTTATATTGGTATTTTTCACTCATCAAATTTATGTAAAGCTACATTCTATATAAATTGTTTGGGCTTACTATAGAGCAAAGGGCATCAGGAGAAATATTTATTTTCTATGTGTGCGGCAGTGTTTTGATGCTTTGAATCCAAATAGCAACCCCGCCCCAACTTGTTGAGAGCCGTGTGACCCGAGAGCCAGCCGTAAACCTGCCCTCCACCGGGAAGAAAATAACTCTTTCATGCCATGATACCACATGAAATATGAATAATGAAAACAAACAGAGATGTGGTGTAAATAGGAAGCATGGCTGGGGCTCGGATGCTGCAGATAGTGGCTCCGCTGCTGCTCTATCACCAGACCCTCTCCCTCCCACACAGCTCAAGAGGTAGTTTCATCTTAGCTCCCGACTCGCGGCCCAAGCTGCAGCCCTCCGTAACCCGCACACCCTCAGGAAGCTAGCACCGGGTCGCGGGGAACAGGCCACCACTGTTAATGGGGTTGCTCTTTGAAAACATCACAACACAAGTAAACAGGCCACTCCGTTGTGTATTAAGTGCAGTGAAACTTGGAGTAAAAGTATCATGGTGGGTAAAGGTTACTGGCAGAAGGTATCCGAGTGTGTGTGCAACCAGCAGTCTTTGTACAGGTGCTGGGAAAGAGACAGTGGGCTGGATTGAAAATGCCTCATTACTACCCTTCCCATTTTCTTGGGCTCATATAGTGTAGCAATGTGCCCTTGAAAACAGACCCCAATTAATTCTTTGCATTGTGCATGTGGATAGATTTTCCAATATTCTCATCATGAAAGAGCAATTATAATTCCATGATTCATATGCACACTCCATTTGAAGCAGCTATCCTCGCCCATTGTCAGTTGTCAGAGTAGAGGATAAACCATGAAAAGGCCTAATCCTGCTACGGGCAGCAGGCTTTAATGAGCAGCGTGTCTCAGGCAGAGCCATGTGATACCCTGGCTGGGGCCAGACCAGTGCAACATGGAGGTCAGCTCCTAATGGAGGGCTCCATGGCTTCCCCTCTGGAGAAGGGCGGAGCCCACTTACGTTGACCTGTTAAGTCAAGTTGTTCTCCTCTGACCCTCCGAAAGATGCCTGGATGTGGGAGACTGTCAGTGAAGCTAAAGCAAAAACAGCCATCCCGCCTGCAGGCTACCAGACTCGCTGGAAATGAAAGGAGGACAAAAAGAAAACGCCAGCTCAGAACAAGAGGCTGGAGCCTGTGAAAGATGTAAATTCAAAGCAAAAGCAGCAGAACTTTAACCTATGGGCTATTATACAGCAAGTGAAACAAAGCTGCCTCTTGGAATTAGGAGGACAATAGGGAGTTCAGGCCAGGGGCATTTAACCATTGGACATCTAGTGTATCAGATCCCAATCTTAATGACATCAGTGACCGAAGCTTTGCAGAAACTCTGATCTCTGGTGGCATAAAGAAAGGGCCACGGCCAGAGGGGATTAGCAAAATATATGGGAAGAAAAACCTGAAAAAATATGAAAAAAGAAAGGATAATGAAAAGAGGTTATGAGAAACTAGGGGAATATTATTGCTGGACTACACAAAGATGCAGAGGGGAGGAGAAAAGCTGTGCAAATAGTCACGGGATTGCAAAGTCAATAATACGGGCAATCTTCGCAGACAGAAAGCTATAATCAAAAAAAAATCTATATTGAGGGTGAATGCCAGAGTTTTTCAAAATGTCAGTGGAGTGTGTTTGCAGAAGGGCAGGAATGACAGATGAAGAGCAGGGAGGTGAGTGGCAGGGACAGGAGGACAGGCGGACTCTGTGCTGATGAGGTCCTGGACACAGAGACCAGGCAAAGTGCAGCCCGGGGGCCAGCGGAGCACTCTGCCTCAGCCTGCCCCCTACAGAAAAAGCCAAGAGGAGTCAGCAGCGCTACTGCTACCTAATGGGAGCCATTCACTTAAAATCCAGAGGTTAAAAAGACAGTGGGCAGTCTGGATTGCTAAATGGTAGCAGGAGTGATTTGTGAAGACACTTTAAATCGACAATTTTGGCAATGATAAAATTACTTTTCCTTCCCCGGTGCGGCCCTATGAAAACACAAAGCTTTGTGCGACCGGGCAAACACAGCAGCTGAAAAAGGCTGGTGATTGTTTGGAAGAAATGCAGTTGTGTGTGAATTTGAGCAGTTGTGTCATTTTAGAGATATAGATGTTTTCCATTTTCATCTCTTGACAAAAATGCAGTGAAATGGAGGGGCCACTTTTTTTTTCCCGATTTCCATCTTGTGAAATCCTTTTCATACGCAATTCCTATTCTTCTTCTCAGGGTCTTTTAAGCCATTATAAATGTTTTCTCCCTCTCTCTCCCTCTGCCTGGCTTTAGTCGTCTTGAATAAAATAAGTGCAGATTTGCTGGAAATCAGTGGCTTTTGTGTGTGGCTGCAGGAGCATGGTGAAATGTTTGGACACTAATACCCATTCATTTCGCTAGCTCCATAAATAAAAGCTGCCAGCTATGCGGCTGCCGTGAAGTGGTATTCTTTGGTGCCCAGCAGGATGTCCTGTTCACATTAGCGCAGCGGGGAAAACTGGCCGGAACAGCCAGACAACTAAATCAAGACATTGTCAACTTCTGACAAAATTGCTATTGGGGGGGGGAGAACCGGTTTTAAGAGCGGTTGTGCAAGTGTGGTTGTGTGCATGTTGCAGTGCGTCTGTGTGTGTATTTGCAAGATGGAGAGATGCAGGGAGGGAAAGCAACAGAAGGAGAGGAGCGTGAGGGAGATACAGCTTTTCAAAATGCTGTATATGCTGTAATATAATTCCTAACAGAGTAGCAACATGGGGCTGAGGGGAATGAGGAAGTGTTGCTTCAATGGAATTGACAGTGCTAAGCTCAAGAAACACTCATCTCCTGCTGTGTCCTCCTCCCCAAACCATGCCAACGTGCTGCTCAAGGATCAATTTTCCAATGTGTTTTGCAAGATTTCAAATTTTTGATATGATAGAAAATCACCTGCAATGTAAGTCTGAGCTGCAGGTGGTGGATTTTGACTTGACTTTGGGTGACAAGGCTCCGAGCTCCAATCGTTTCGAGCCACCAAATGAACAACTGAGAACAAGGCTCCCGTCTGAATGTATGAACTGAACCGATCCCCCCCCCATCATCCAAAAGAGCGAAAAAGATCAGAGGTACATCTTTGAGCATCTGTGCTACACACCAGGTCAGGGCAAACAGCACACATGTGACTGTGATGGAGCAAACTCCTTTTAAACAAAAGTCCCAGCCCTGGGCAAGATTTGCAGGTGGTCGACTGCCTGGTCTTCACAGAGGTTAGCTCCGAGGGAGGCGCTGAAGTATGCATGTCTGAAAGAGGGTCCCATCATCAGAGGAGGCCTCAGTGCCAACAAGACCCAGATAATGTCAACTCTGACCCCAGTTAAGTACATAACACAGCAAGAGCTCTTGGATGTGCTGCCCAGAACAATGTACGGGGAGAAGGGAAATGCAGCGCCAGGGCCACAGCTGGGACATACCATGCCAGTGGGCCTGCCATTTTGATTAGGGGTAAGTAAGCCTTTTAACTTAGTTAGCCTGAGAAGGGGAAAAAAGACAGGGTGGAGTTTCTATTCATATCTTTTCAGCCTTATAAAGCCTACTTGACAACACAGTGGTTCAACACTTCCCTACAATGGGGAAGTGAACCATTACGGTGCATGTCAGAGGCCTAATGTGTGCTGCAGATTATATGTAGAGAAAAAGAATGCAATGAGGTTTGGCAGTGTCACTGGGAGGTTGCGGCTGGATCCTGTGTATCTTGAGGCATGCTGGAGCCCGTCCAGACTGCCCCCTCTCTTTTGGAGTTCTGTGAACTGGAGATGAGGAGCGCTGCCTCTTTCTGCAGGCTCCAAGTTGGGAGTCCTTGCTGTAGGGTTCAGTGGACCTTGAGAAAACACCAGTGAATCCGTCACCATCATCCCTCCTGGGACAAAGCTGGCTGGCCACTTCTGAAGCTCCAGTGACCCAAGGCCTGAACCCTGCTGCTCTCCATTCCCTGCCCTGCGCAGCCACTGGGAATCTATGACCCCAAGTTCAGCGGGAATCACACACTTGCGTGGCAGCTTCAAAAGCAACGGCTGGCTCTGTCATGTTTTTAAACCGTGTTGTGCCCTCTATGAGCTCTGCAGAAATTAACACAACCTAACGTTGATAAGGACACTATCTGTAGATTGAACGGTTTTGTCTCAAGCAGCCGTAAACATATAGTTCTATGAACATTTACGTCTCTGCATCAAAAACATATCAAGGAAAAAAAGAATATGAAAACCGTTTTTTCCTGCATCCAGGCCCAGATGGTTCTTAATTGGTTGGCAAAGGGAGCAAGAGGTCTTTTTCTGAGGCGTGAGTGTGTGATTGTTGCTGCTGAATTGCTGCTGTGAAAGGCTGGCTGCGTGATGTGGAGATGGAACAGTGTGAGAACAGGTCACACAAAGGAGCCACCAGCCTCGCACGCGGGGGGGATACTGGGGGTGCATGGTGTGTGTCTGTTAGAGGAAGGAGGGGAGTGATGGGTGGGGGGCATGAGGACGACAGCTCAAGATGAGAAAGTGGAGACATGTAGGAGGTGTGGTCATATATAAAATCTGGCAAGAGATGGAGGAGGTCATTAACTGTTTTATCCGGGGATAAAACAGCAGGCATAGTACTTAGATTCAACACTTAATATAAGGAAAAGTTGTATGAACTAAAATTACTTATAAAACATATGTCTTTAATGCACGTCAATTTCCTTTTTTACCACTTACTGTACTGCTACATGTATTCACCACTAACCGCTTCTGGTTTACTACACCCCATGAACCGAACAATTAGTGTAATACACTCTAATTAAAGTCTACATCTTGGAACATGCAACACATCACAACATGCAACCCAGGCAGGTTTGGGAGTGTGCCAATTGTTGACTGCTACAGTAACAGCAGCAGTGGCATCAGGTCAGTTTACAGTATTAACTCACAGAACATACAAGACTAGTATCGTGTGATGAATGTGAGTGAAAAGCAAGAGCACAATGTCATTAAAATTCCCTGTTAAAGAAGAACTACCAGTAAATAGTAAGAATCCCAGATTAGAAGTTGTGGACAAAGAGAAAACAAGGTGAAAACTCAGTAGACTCACAACTCAGCCAAGGCATAAATGAAAGATTCATTAATTATTCACAGGGAAAATCCGTGAAAATGTTACAATATCTAAATTTCAAAGCAAGTGATACAAATATACCTGGACCCTCAAGAAGATCTTGCTTACAAATAAACTAACCAATAAACAAACAGACATGGGTGAGAACATAACCATCTCAGTGGAGAGGTAAAACATTCTGAGTTTCTGCCTCAAAAAAATCTCATCCCTAAGATCTTACAGAGCAAATTATTTTTGCGTTCCATCACACTCAAATAACTTAACCTTATTTGAACACACTGCTGACACCCACTTATATTATTACACATATTTCTTGCAGGTAAAATATATTTAGATGAGCTGTCGTTGGCTAATAAAACCGGCTCTGAGCGGTGAGATATAAGCGGAGGACGACAAGGCCCTAACACTTGTGCAACACCTTCTAACAGGATGTCTTCATGAGCAAGGGGCAAAATTAAGCTGTGTCAAAATGGCAGGCCATGGGAGAGGTTGCGGTAGACATCAAATCAACAGCAGTCCAATACAGGATCCTATTATCAATGACACTGTATGGGTGCCCCCTGGCCAAAAGTCCCCTGCACTGCAGAACTTAAGGTGTTGCTTGATTCATTAGTGCCTGTGTCTGTGCTGTGGTGATGGCTCTCTCATTGTCTAGAGAGGGGTGAAAACTGGAATGTCTTCCCCTCCTGTCAACACTACGTCACTTTAATTTCTTTTTCTGACGCCCAGTCTTGACACCTGCAAAGGTTTGACCGAGCATGGTAGCAAGGGATCATAGGAGAGTCCTATTTAAAGGGAGTGGTTGACACTGTTGACATTTCATTCTCCTCCTTCCTTGCCGTCTCACCTTTTCTTGAGAGAATAATAAGAAAAAAAAACCCGCATCGCCTTACAGGCAGATAAGTTGTTCCTTGTTTGAAAGGAGCAGATAATGATCAGTCATAACTCAGATGTTCTCTAAAAAATTTGGCCAGACAATGACACTATCATCAGCGTGTTGGAAACTGATCACAGATGGCCAAGGGAGGGATTCTGGATATTAAAGCATCTTGCCGTAAATTAAATTAAAGATGCAATCTCACTCCCAGTGTTATTAACATGACTAAGAAGCAGTGAATTCCATTGATTAAAAATGTACCGCAGTCCCAACTAAACAAAATTGTTAAAAGAACGGTTGCTATGCACATAATTGTCGAGTGCATGTGTTGAAGTATTTACAGTATGAAGTCACCCATAATACACTCGTAGAATATAATAGCTGTCAATGGATGCATAGTGCTAATAATGTAATGTCCCCCTCCCTGAGGGAGCTGATCTCCTCATCTGGGTCACGCTGAGTATTAAAAGGGTTAAGGGTGCACAGTAAATTTATTGTGGGTCTTCCAGCACCAATGGGCCAGAGCACTAATGGATGACCTTGGGGTTTGGCTGTTCCAGACTTGAGGAGATCATGTCTCACCACCTCCCCACCACCAGGATGACCCCAGCCCTCTCTGCCCCCGGCCTCAACCTTTAACTCGCTGATCTTTGACCAAATTATTAAGCAGACACCTGCTTTCCGGTGTATGGTCAGGGTGGGGGGAGGACTCGCTCTGGGTGCTCTAATTTGATGTAGATGTGTGGTGTGACAGTATCCGTCTCGCTCAGGACAAACCCATCTGTTAGAGTTCCCAGCAGAGGGACACTCACTGACACCTGCACGCAGCCTCATCACGTTACCCTGTTTACACTGGTGTGATATAACTTTAAAAACCTAATTAGCCACGATAATCTATTTTCAATCTATAGCGTTATTATTTGAATTTGTACAAAATGCTTGATTTATGACCACATTATCACCACACAATGCTCGCGTATAATTTATGAGGACAGGTCCCCGAGTGAGGGGACAAGTATTTTTGGGAGATAAACTTGGGCCCTACGGCAGCTGGTTCTATGGGAAAAAAATGTCCAGTTTAATATGATATATGTTACAATAACTCTCAGGTACAGCTCTCTAGGGCAGATATAGCAAGTGTGTTAACCTACACTCACTAGTAGTTTTTAATAACAAATGAAAAGATCAGTCCAACCAATATTTTACTCATGTATTTCACCTTAAAAGCTCATTGAAAATAAGGTGAAATATCCATTTCAATGCATCATTCATATGTTATAACTAAATAAAAAGAATGAATTTGTGTTATAACTATTTCTTTTCTTTTTACGGTCAAATCCACACAGTCACATATTCATTCGGCAGCACACACACACACACACACACACACACACACACACACACCACACACACACACACACACACACACAACACACACACACACATTAACCCTGAGAGTGGAGGTGAGACAGAAAATATTGGGAATTTATCAAAAATGAAATATAGTCCTCCATCAAGGGCACTGATGTACAGGGACCCGGCCCAAAGACCGCTCTGCACCTCGGGGACGAGAACGTGTCAAACTTGAGGAAAAAAAGGGAGCGAGAGAAAAAAATGGTGCCATTAAGGTATAGCTTGGAAATGACACTGACCCAGGTCTGCCATCGTGCATTGTCCCACCATCTGCACAAATGTGAACTTTGCCTTTAAATCCTGGCTTCTCAATTAACATGTCCAGCTGGGTGGAGAATTCCGTCAGCTCCCTAATATCATTACTGCTACACCAGACTGTGATATAAATATTAAAAAAAGTGCCCAGAGCTCTTTGCCTGCAATGTGAGAGCTTCCACTTCTTGTGTTATAATGAAGTGCACCCGCGTAACAGGGCACCGGCAGAACACGTGGTCTTATTAGGGCTCCGGCAGACCGTAAGACAGAAAGGATAAATGTCTTGGGCCACCTTTCTTTGTGAATTCTTAGACTCTCCTACTAACGGGGGGGATCTTAGACTCAAGGCTGCACCTACATGGCAAAACAACATGTCCTCCACTGCTCCACCACGGCAGAGACTCAAGCCTCTTTGAGACATTCTAGTGGTCGCAGACAAAGAGGGTTTAGAAAGCATCAAGTCTTCTTCCAAAACGCAAGCTGTGTGGTCTTTGTGATAGCCCCATTACAGCATGAAGGACTCTTACTTTAGGCTGTATGTCTGCATGTCTCTGTCTGTGTTTGCGTGTATGGATAACTGTACTTTCCAGGAAAAGAGATCTTAAGAGGAAGTCTTTGAATGTAGGACATTGGCGCTGTAGCAGTTAATCTCCCCCCACGGCTTTACAGACGGCTGTGGATTTAGGAGTTGGCATCATAACTGACCAGTGCTGTTTGATTAGATAACAGGGGATCTACTGCAGGCATCAGTGGTCCACCGTGCTGAAATGAAACAGTTTGCTCTCCACCCGCTCTGCTTAGAACACGATGGGGGTTATTCTTCAATACGCCGATGCCACAAGCTGCCAAGCGGCGTCCACCGCAGCGCCACCACGATCACGGTGATACGATGGAAAGCACCAGCTTGTACCAGATGTTGGGAATTAGCGGTCCCTTTGGCTGTCATGGCTTGTGCCCTGCAGCTCTCCTTGAGACTC
Organism: Pseudopleuronectes americanus; assembly: GCA_038501795.1. Classification (NCBI taxonomy): domain Eukaryota; kingdom Metazoa; phylum Chordata; class Actinopteri; order Pleuronectiformes; family Pleuronectidae; genus Pseudopleuronectes; species Pseudopleuronectes americanus. Next base: position 10,724,008 of record CM076720.1, on the reverse strand, counting down.
ACTGTGTGGGCTTGCAGGTGCTGAGGAGTTGCCAAAAAAGGAGCATGGAAAGACACTTTGGGTTTAAAAGGAATGGTAACTACGCTGTTACAGCTAACAGTGTATCCTGCGCTGACCATGTTTTTGGCATTTAATCCAGTCACAGTGCAGCCAAAGATGCAGCCTGGCTCATTAGGCTCGGGGTGGACATGCTGACCACAAGATTCTCTACAGTGGATGCTAAAAGAAGTGGAGTTCCACATGGACGAGTCGTCTGAGGGGACAGACTGAGGAACAGGAGGCTCCCCATTCGCTGCAAATGCTGCGCACCCGACCTCGACCCTTGCCTTATGTGGTGGAGGGCCTTTGTTCCCTAAAACGAAATATAGTCTGAGTGCATAGGGGTGGGTGTCACTTCAGATACAGATGCATTTGGGGTCTGTACGGGGGGGAAATAATGTGCAGCAATGATATCTTTGATCATTGCTAGAACTCCCCAACACAGGAACTGTGTCGAGTGTGGTTATCATCAACCCATTTCTATTCCCCCAGCACAAATCATTTCATGGCTCCTTCATCCCATGTGCCAGAACTGGGTTTCAAAAGCAATTTCAGCTGAAAAATAAGGTGCTTTTCTTCAATTTCAAGCCATTTGTATCAGGGTTAGTGTTGTTTACCTAGCTAGTACACTGGTATTTACATACCTCTTTAAAGGAAAAAATGTCCCGGTATGATTTATGGACTGCAGCAGGAGCGCAATTTTCTGTGTCGTACACCTAATCTGAGAGGGTATGGAGAAAGGTCACATTGACCATACAAATACCATGGCCCTTCCACAGAGAGTGGGTGGATATTCATTCTCTTTAAAAAAAATGTCAGTTAGGTCTGATTTATGATATGCAGAGCACACCGGGCTCGAAAACACCTCTGCTTTCAGCCCCATGTCTGGGTCGATGTTATATAGAGAATAAGAGAAGAGAATTATGTGTCCTAAATGATTGTCTATGATAACAACATGGATATAAATCTTTATGCATTTAGGTGACAATAATGTAACGGTTGTTTTGTCTTAGTTTTATTGTCTTTTCTTTAGTTTGTGTAAATTACAATGAAAAGAACAGAAAAATAACATCTTTGTTATAATTTCAAGGAGAACAAAGAGAGGCTGAAAAAAATGCAGAGAGATGCTGTCAGGTGTTAGGATCAATGCAATGTTTCAGAGTTGTAACCTTTAGCCTCCCCCTTGACTCTAGTGTGATATGATACCATGAGACTGGAAGAGATGGAAAATACATTTTCACATAGTTCCCGAACACGATACCGCTCCGAGGCCTTCTTTCCTCTCTTTAATTTCCCAAAGACATCTTTCCTCTGCGGCTCAAGGCATGAATTTGATCTGCGCGAGAGGAAAGAATAAACCCTTTTTTTTTCAATCCCTCTTATGATTTATTAAATTATCATCGCTTAGGACGACCACATCCTGCCTCGGCTGATGTTTATTGCCCACACAAAGTTAACAGTCAACGAGAACGCCTTTAATTTATTATCCATTAAAACCTGACATTGTAAGGTGTGTGTTCATTAATATTAATATCCAGTCTGTGTTGCATGGTATAGCCGTGTGTGGCAAGGACGCCTGTCTCCGCCGGAGAGAATATAGGGAAGACTCCAACAAAGGTCAGCCAATTCACAGAACTGCCAAAACACAAGGCAAAATAATAAAGGGCATCACAATCAAGATATCATCCCGGGACAAACTGATGGGTTGAAAAGACGGCCACCAAAAACAATGAGAGGCTGACACAGTGTGTGCAAGTTGCAATTCAAACTGCAGCAATTACCTAATGAGAAAAGTGACACTATGAATAACTGTAGTGTATGTATATCTTTTTTTCTGTCAGGTTAAACTATTCATCAAATCTCCTTTTTTCCATTCTCACACCAACAGTCTGCACAAGCTGCTTCTCTGGTCCTCGCGTGTTCGTGGTTTCATAGTTTTGTTCTGGTGCTGTGGCACATTCGACTCCATGGGAAGAAATGGATCTATATGATATGAAAAGGAGAAAAAAGTATTCAGTGTCAGTTTTGAGATTATGTTTCATGTTCGGCATTATACGCTCATTATTTACAGTCTGCTCGCTCTTTGCATAGACGGACCAATTTATGGGGAAGTAGGGGATCAAGTTCAGGCCTAATGACAACCCCTCGCTGACCTCTCCAGAGAAAACAAATGGAGCCCCAAGGTGATGTTTCAATATCACTAACTACTTGGGTGTCCTGGGGAAAGGAACAGATGTAGCCCTGAGGATGAGGAAGGGGTGAGGTGCGGGTCAAGGTCACCATACGCCAAGGTTAGGGTCAGATAAGCACGGCTGGCTCGGGGTCTTCACATGCCCACGGGCCATAAAAGGGAGGCGTGGACAGTGACTCAAGAGCTATGGATCAAGTGTTATTCCACTGAGGGCCTGGGGGGGGATGGGTGAGGGCAGGGGCACAGAGGTTCGGCACTGTCATATGCCTGGGTTATACAGTTGCTCTCATTGCCTGCGTGCTCTGAGCTGCTGCTGGCAGAACACTTGCTAAATGATGTGTTTATATCGGAGAAAAGCAAACGCGTGGTTTCTCTTGTTAATAAAATAATTTCCTACCTCTGCCTAATGTGTTTTATATACATACATACCTACAGTATATTTACAGTATATGTGCCGTGCTGCAGTGACTATAATGATCTCTAATTGGAAAAAAAATCTAACTGAATTACTTCAGGTTATTTGTTAAGACTATGAAATGTCAGACTAAGCCATTAGTTGCAGCGGGAGATCCCATGGTATTTGGAGGGAATAAATTAGCTCGAGCACATTTATTTTGACTTAATTAATAAGATAACCTAAGTGATTTATTTGATTCCCCAGACTGTACGGCACAATAATAACCTAGAGTACGCGATAAATTTGCTAAATGTGTTCGACGAGAGAAGGACAACAGGAACACAGTGAGACTGCAATTACTGTCATATTCATGGGGAGGAGGATGCTAATAGGGAGATTTTCTGCTCCAGATCAAATTAAATGTAAATGTATCCTGGTGGGTTGTGTTTCCTTTAATTAGAAGGTGCAAGTAGTTTGATAAACTCTTAAAGATTGTGGTTCTCCTGGTTGTCAGCTCATTACATGCATGCTCAGTCTGCTGTAGCCTCAGCCTAAAGCTTCTCCATGTATATAAATATATATACATGGAATACCACACAGTATTAACAATACTATAATATGTGTAATAAGCCCTCACTTAGAGAATATTAAGAGATTTAATGTCTCTATTCATCTAAATGACTCAAATAAGAATTCATAAGTAAGGAAGAGTGTTGATCCTCTGTTCATTTATTATTCATTTTTCACCAGGAAAACAAAGTGACCTTTCATATAATGAGCAGATTAAAGAAGATTCCACACAGAAGGAAACAAAACAAAGTCTGTTGCATTCTTCAAAAGCTTAGGAAAAAATATTTTTAGAAACTTTTAATTTTTAAAGTTATTCCAAGAAAGTTACCACTTTCTTTTTTGCCATTTCTCTAGTAGAAATCATACTAATCCCTGGATTCTACATTCCTGCTAATGGAAACAGAAAAAAAAACATTCACAGTTTCTTCTTTAGTTTTTATGATGTGTAAAAAGTTATCTTATCATAATTACAAAGAAAGTGTTATTCCCTAAAAAATAAGAGAGCTTTGAGAGGTAAGTTTTACTGATACAATAGGAAGCATTCACTGTGAGACTGTTCATTCATAAGAGGATTTCAGAAAGTGCTCTGCTGGATGAAGGTTAGACAGGTGACAGAACACGGTCTCCAATCACTAACAATGCAGCATCTGGAATATCAAACTAAAAAGCTCCAATAATAAAGTCTCTCTTTTTTTAAAGATACACCATATATCTAATGTACACCATCAAAGTCTCTGCTTCTTTTTTTTATCTAACAGGTAAATTACACTGAAATGTTCAGGCTTGAAAGGAATTCACACATTATCACTTCTTCAAAATGCTCTCACTCATGAGTTTGTGTATTGTATGGAATCATATTGCTTTATTTTTTTCTTTTCTTTCTATAACAATAAAAAAAACATTATATTTAAAACTGAGTGAAGGCTATTCTGTACAACACCTTACAATATGTAGTTTCATATTCTTAAATTATATATATACTGTATTATAAAATTATATAAATATATAATGAAGGTTAATTAAGTACAAAATGACAACAAATTATTGTGCATCAATTAAAATATTGCAAATATTCCGTGCAAAACAAATCTTCTACAAGGTGTTAAAAATAAGGCTGATAAATCCATCATTTTGATTGACCACCATATATTTATTAATGAGCAGTGGCTCGGTTCATGGATTAACTATATGACTAAAATATCCGCAAACATATCCAATATAACTAAAGCTGCTGGAACCAGTTCATTACTGATCATTGATGATGTGTTCACTCTGTCATTGTTGTGGACGCCTTCTTCATTAGAGCTGTTGTTTTAATGAGATCTTGAGACACACTGTTGACAGTGAGTGCATTAACATTAATAACCAGATGAAAGTCAACTGACTGTTGTGCTGATGGGCTCAGTCAGTCCACGTGACGCTGGGAGAGCAGTCAGAGGACCCACATAAGACGAGAGGAACAGATAAGACCAGGGACAGAGAGCGAGACAGGGAGTGAACTGAGGATGGAGAAGAGAGGGAGAGAGAGAGATGACTCCACAAAGGTCGCCCATTTTTTGTAGTCAATAATTGACATTTAAACACACGTTTCAAACGTCACTGATAAAATTACGTGAGATAATGGAGAGCGAGCTGCTTACACTGGCATGCAATTATAACCCTAATGAGATGCAAAAATGCAAATGTCTTTGTGCATGCTCCAGCCTCCTTTTGTGGGGTTCCGCGGCGTCTGTGGTGGATGATAGATGCCACGCTGGTGGTGGTAGACAGAATGGTGACATGTGGGAGTGGGAGCAAGCAGAGAACAGAAATGGGGCAAATATGCCACACACCCTCACAAAAGTAAATCCCATAACTGCCCCAGTTAATGCCTCCCTGAATGCTTTCCAAATCTATACAGTTAATTAATTGATACGGATATTCTTCCATTGAATGGGGACCTGCGTAGTTTACAGGCTGTTTGTGGCTGTTTGGAAACAGATTGACATTAAAACATCCACCCTTAAATAAACATCCATCCTTGAAGGAAATAAAAAGATAATATAAGAGGAAATTTCTGCCGCCTGCTCCCCTCGTTTGTAGGTTCATGCTTTCCAGACCTGTCGCCCACCCCACTACCTCTGGAGGCTGATAAGAATGGGACACAAAACATGCTAGCAGTCATGCTGTTTGTTAGAAGCAATTAATTTCTCAGTGGCCTTCATTCCATTCAGGGTAAGCTTTTGTGCTCTAAATCCCACTATTCTGAGCTTCTCTTGTGCCACGTAGGAGGGTATGAGAGAGTGGAGGATCGGGAGAGAGAGGGAGAGCCCGAGACAGAAGCTTTGGATGACAGATTATCTTGGGCCAGTTAAGCATGTAATTGCTCAAATGAGTTAAAATCCCTTCAAATATCTGTCTCTGCACCTCATCACACCACTTCATACACTCAAATATTTGACAATTGACAAAGATAAACCGAACGGGGTCTTCAATAGCCAATTGCAAAGACTTTTTTCTGCAGATAAAGGAATTAATATTATTCACTAGATTTCTATATGTGTTTAGAAAATTAATAGGAAAAAAAAAGCAGGCCTTCGAATCTTGACTGACTTGCCTAAAACTTTATTTGTTAATTAGTGCAAAGCCTCTAAAAAGCCTCTATCACCTTCTGCAGTGATATTCTGGGATGTCGAGATTCCCATGCTGGAACCTGCTGCTGCAACATGCAGTCCATAAACAGTAATGCTCCAGATCAGAGAGCAGGGTGGACATGTCGACACTAAGGAATTGTTTCACAGAGCAACAGACACAGCAGTGCACAGATTCAAATCTGGAGAATGTGTGCCTTCCTCTTGCCAAGCCGTTTTCACATAGCCACAGTTGCTCCAGACTCAGGCTGATGGATCCATGCCTTAGAGGGAGAAGCTGCTGCATGCCAGACTTCTCAGGGTCACTGAATGGACTGTTCTCTTGTGCTTTCATTTTTCAATTTAATCATTAGTCTAATCGCTGCCTTACAGAGATGTTCCCCACTGTATCACATCAAAGACTTTGTACGAGTTGCATTGTCTCCAGCATTTAGTTTGGACTCTGCAGTATTAAGATGTGATTATCGCTTACTTTAGTAGAAAATAAATAATTCTTTATGTCAAGTAATCATCCTTGAAAAAAGATTTCGGATGAAACAAAGACTGCTTTTGTGTGCATGATGGAAAACAAAATGTGATGAACATGATAAGCAGGGGGAAATATGGGGGGACTTTCTGCCAGGTGTATTTGGCCCTTGCCAAATGCCACCCTCAGAGCAGAGAGGGTGTCCTGCATTGCTTCCCTGAATGAATGCTAATGAGGGCGTGTGTGTATGTCTGAATGTTATTCACACCACATCAAACTGGGCCTGCAAAGAGGTGCAAAACTGGGGCTGGCAGCCTCCCAAACCAAACCAACCTGGAAGAATGTCAGACCTTACATGTGCCCGGGACACAGTACATGCATGGATTATTGTACAGAAAAAAATAGGCCCGGCCGTCAGACAAGGTGGAGCTGTCTCCTGGAGAACCGCGAATGTTTACGTTAAAAAAAAAGCTGTTTAATTTTACAGCAAGGAAAAATGATTAATGGTAATAAGCGTGAATGTGGGAATAATGTTCCAATATTCAGTTTTCGTGGCTTTGATTCACATCTTAGACATCTCAGTATTTTTTGGATCGCTCTCAAAGGAAATTTAGGCGCAAATTTCTTCTGTTGAAAGTTCTTATTTACATATAATTTGACACGAATTTAGAGAAACTGCTCCATGAGAGGATCACCTGCTTTCATGAGGTTCCAAAGCTCCTCGTTGATTTCTGTCCACTATAATGGGCCAGTCCTGGGTAACATGTACATGCATGAAAAAATGCAAACTGGACTAAAAAGTGTGATGAAGATTAGATTATAAGGGAGATTGTAGAGATAAATGCAGAATTTTGATTTACATTCCACACAAAGAGTTTAAACAAAACTTTAACCCGCTTTCACCATGCACAGCGCAACGCAACACCAGCTAGACCCGCCAACCAATTACAATCATTTAGTGCGGTCTACTTCGCTAAGGTGAGACATTCACTGGATTGGCTTCACATTCGCTGACAGCTGACGGGCAGACAAGGTCACTGGATGTACAAGCTCTCATTTAAAACATAGACACAAGAGCAGAACTGAGGTTAGATGGGTCTATCAGAGCTGTCAATCAATTAATGACAATTATTGAGCAAGGACACCCGTGGGTGGTGAGAGAGGGAATGAGAATGACCAAGGGGGAACAACACGGCAACGGGACAAATTATGGAGATTGGAAAATAATGACCGAAAGTGAATGATATTACCAGCCCACACATGCAGATCGCTTTCTTCCCAGCATGTGTAAAGTGTGTCAACTTAGCACGGTGACAGGGATATGAACCTGGCTTCGCTAATCAAACTATCAAAGAAGATATTCAATAACTTATTAGAATTCATATCAAATTCCAATGAGTTTCATGATCTTAACTAAATTATGCGCAGTATCAAATGAGCCCTAAATTATTTCCTTGGGAGAGATGAGCCTGGTGAACACAGGTGTTTTCATAACACATGTGTAGTAAAGTTGGTGTAACACTGCACATATCGAAAGAACAACTGAGGATTGACACGGTCCCTCATTGAGAAGGTGGTGCCACCGCTGTGCTCATATAAACAAATACAGCACAGAGTTGTTCTCAGTCTAAACTAGGAGAGAAGAGAGAGAGAGGGAGAGAAAAAGGAGGGAGGGAAAGCATTTTGAAATTCTCCAGCTGGCAGGCTTTAATTTTCCACCATTCTAATTAAAATGCAAATTAAATTTATAATTAGCAACCACAGTATCCGAGAAACCACCTTGTGTGCAGCCCAAACATATGGGGCAACCAGCGGTGGGCAGCACTGTCTCTAGGAGACAACAGAGGTGGGTGGCTGGACCGGGAAGTGTTTGTGGAGGACCGAGCTACTGATCACTGGGCTGGTGACAAGGGAGCAGCGCTGTGCTTTAACCTGCTCCTCTCAGCCGGGAGCCCTCTAAGCTCTCCAGGCACTGTGAGGCAGGGGAGCACGCCCCAGTTTACTTTGCTGTCACTGCCCATGTCACAGGTCATTGCATGTGTCACCTCAGCGAGGCACAAGTGCGGCGACCAGCACTGCCGGGGTCAGCTGCTCCTGATCGAAAGGTTTCTGACGAAAATTAACCTTTGCTGACTCTCCAATAATTAATTTTTCATCGATGGCAATTCTTTGTAAACACAACACCACAACATTTCTTCACCCAGGGAGGATTCAGCCACGACAACTTCACATGGTGCAGCAGCTTTCCTAGTATTACAAGTATAAGAGTCTTGCTATGATAGTTTGTGAGGTGAGAAGCAACAAGCAGGATTTTAAAACAATAGAAACTTGAATTCAGTAGAGCACAGACCTTTCAAAAGTCCTTTTAAATAAAGCTGCAAAAAAATTGCAAAAATATTAATACCTTTTTTCATCAAGATCAATGACTCAATGAATGAAAACAGAACCGAAAAAAAACCTCTCACAAAACATATGTCAACATGCTCAAGAAAGTGATTAAAAAAAATGTCTTTATCAGAATCAGAATGTACTTTCCGCAAGTAGGTCTATACCTACCTAGAATTTTCTTTGGTATATAGGTGCATACAATGAAATACAACATCACAATAAGTACTACACATAAGAAAGAAAAAAAAACTAGATATAAAATAAAAATATATACAAGATATAAAAAGTAAAATAAAAGTAAAATGCAACAATGCAAACAGGAGAGCAATATGAATTTGCAATATGCAATGTGCAACGCCTCCTGCCGGAGGGAAGTACCTCGATCCAGATCATCACCAATATTGAATTTGTTCTTCCCTAACCCGTAGCGCATAAAGTTTTATGGGAATCCTTTCAGTAGAATTTGCATTATCTTTCTTCCATTTTAAGAAACCAACCAAGAAAAAACACGGTCAGGAGTGAAAACATAACCTCCTTTTGGACGAATACTCTCTGGACAATTCTCAGCAGCAGGGACGATGATGGGCATAGTTGACCATCTTTTGTTGTTGGACAGAAGTTAGCGACGGGGTCACTGCGGGTCAGAGAAACACTTTCTCCAAGGTGCCCCGGCTTTTCCACCGACACTGCTGACACGGCACCATCAATCATCCATCAGTTGTCACAGCCTGAAACTATAAGGTCAGAACAAATCCATGTCAAAAGAAAAAGGCCACATCTTACCATGCGCTTTCACTCAGCTGGACAGTCCGCCAGTGACACTGTGTCAAGAGACTGCTCTATAGTCCTCCTCTGTGACTGACTTAGTTGATGAGAGGGTCTCGCATGACCTCTTCAACACCCCCATCCCCTTGTCACCTGAGTTGGACCACCAACTTCCATTACGCAGTTAAGTGTCTCGACCAGAAGACGGACTTATCTCGGAAGCTGTCAGGTGAGTTAACTCGCAAAGCATTTGGGTCGACAATTGGATGTGGCCCGGTGTCACGGCTGACACGGCTCCCTCTTACATTCTAGAGTCAAGCAGGAAAAATGTCTGTAGTCATCTGCATTTGTATTTATATCAACTTAAAAGGGGATTTCTTTATTTTGAAGAAATTGCAAACAACCTTCATCATTTGTCGAATGAGACTTTCACTCTTTAGGTTTTCATTTACCAAGGCAAAAAACTGGGACCAAACATTTGATGAGTTGAACATCACGGGATCCACTGGATTAACTTTGTGTTCAGCCACATTGTCAGTGTATGACGTCTTTCTGTGCGTCTGACTGGTCTGATGAGTCGGGCACAAAGGAAACCTTTCTGTTAAGTTATCCAAACTGCAGTGGTGGACAAAAAAGTCAAAATGATCTACGACTCAACCAAAGCAACAGTCGTCGTGGCACAAAACACGGTATCTAAATATAATCCTCCATTGTTTCCCTTCTCTAAGAAATGTTCCTGCTAGCTGTTTGGTTGTGCCACCTGTTGCCTTGTTAATCATGCCGAGAAGATACTCATAAATCATAACATTCTTCAATTAATCAAGCTGTCAGCTTCTAGGTGAGGGGTCATGCATGGCAGAGACAGAGGTCATCGGTGTGGTGTGAAAGGGTCATGGCTGCGTGGCATCTCTTATTCTTGGGAAGTGTCAGTAGTGGAGCCAGTGGAACAAAGGAGAAATCAAAGTCCAAGGGACACGAGAGAGGGGGGTGGTGGCGGCGGAGGCGGCGGGGAGCAGCCAATGCCAGAGCCAGAGAAAAGAAGCAGGGTGCAAAGCATAAAGCCAGTCAAATTGACCTGTCATTACATCAAGAGAGCCGTGCCAGGCCGCTACATTATCGCACCCGCCATACCCTTTTAGATGACAGAGTTCCCGCAACTTACCAGGTTCCTGCAGCACTCCATTTGCATAATTAACAAGTCATTCATGTGTCATTCATTTGACTTCTATTCATTTGCAGGAGACTTCAGATTAAATAGGACGCACTGTATCTGGGGATTTCAACGTGTCACATGCTTATTACTCCAAAAAACAACAAATTAAAGTCCATTACTAATGTGTCTCGTCATTTCAGGCTTAATGACAAAGGAACACGAGCAATCGTAGGCACAAAACAAGGGGGTTGTATTCACATGCAATTGTGTGATGGGTGAGTCCATCTTGAGAAATGCCTCAGGTTGACACAGATCTGGGAGAACAGGTTCAACAATGGTGGCTTGACTCAAGTCAGTGGACTTCCAGAATGCCCAGTGGCAGAACTGACACTTCTCTTGTTTCAGTGAAAACGCTGCCACCACACAGAACTGTACAGAAAGAGATAACTTGATGTACTGCTACTCAGTGGTGAAGTGTTTTCTATGGAGAACAAAAGAAAGAACAGACTGTGAAAACACTCAAGAAAAAGTCTGACCTCAAAACCACATTCTTAGAATATGAAAAATTAAAACCACTCATTTTTATTTAGAAATATGTATTAATTAGATAAATAATCCCAAATGGTAATGCACCGGGATCCATAATACAATTATAAATCCTGGTGCATTTATGAGTAGGTATTAATTTACTGCAAAAAAATATAAAATATCTAAATATACACATCATACATATAAACTCAAATTTTACATATGCATTTTTATCCGTAAAATAACAAGTACCTAAAGCTATTAGGTGGATGTGGTGGAATAATAATAATAAAGAAATGCCTCCTCTGGGGTATTGAGGAGTAGAAGAAGACAGCTAGAGGAAAATACATACTATAAAATGGAAATACCGAAAAAAAGTACATAAAATTATACGTTCTCCAGAGATGAGATAGTCAATGACAAAAAAAGTATGGTGGGTCAAAATCCTATGTACATAATCTCTATGTATGTATGATTTCTAACAGATCTATGGCCTCTATAGGTTTCTCCCCTGCAATATACTTATTTATAATGTATCGAGTTTTCTTATTTTTTACAAAAGCCACAAGGTATATGCAGGTCTGAGGTCTGTAAATAAGCATAAGATAATTTTCAAAGTATGACGATTCCTTTGTTCAGAAACAGAACATCAACGTGGATCCATGTACTAAACGCAGATTGTGAAAATAAGTGAAATAATAAATGCGCCTCTTCCCAACTCTGCAGCTCATGAGGGTGAATAAAAAGCATAAATTTCCGATGTGGAAATTATTCTTAACATGACTTTCTCCCAAATTGCCCCATTCATTTCAATAAAAGCATGCCATTTGCAGATACGTGCCAATCTTTTCTTGTGCTACACATCTTAAAAGCAAAGTACAAGTACTTTAACCCGACACCCTCTTACGCATGAGGTCACTCATTGCTGATAATTACAACATCTGTAATTTCCTATCCTAATGTGCTATACATCAAGGCTGAACTTTAGCGAGCCCGGCGTGTCAATCTGTTCTATGTGTTTCCCTTTGCATTAGTGACTTTGAATGACATTTAAGTCTCACAAACATCGCTACCTGCCTGTCACTGCCCACTCATCCGCCACCTTAGAAATTGCACAAGATTTTAGTCAATGATTACTGAGAGTTAGGAAGTCTAATGCGAGCGTATGTGGGCATATTCAAGACATCTGTAATGAGTCCATGTTGCCACTTAAGTCAAGCACTGCTCTTTTGTCTAAATGGGGAACTAATGCTGCAGAGACTTGAGAGAGTCGCACCGTCTCAGCATCGGGGCAAACTTCTGATCATTCATGTAAAGATGTGAGAGAACTGTTACTTTTTAACCAAACAATGACACGTTTTAAATGCTTAAATCTCTCGTGTAATACGAGAAAGGACAAAAACACTGGCTAGGTGGAGTCTTATACATGTAAAACATGCAGGACATCCATGCACCGTTGCCAATGGTCCTTTTTTTTTAACAGTTTGATTAAATGCTTTAATCAATCACAATCCCGGCCTGTTTATTAATCACTTTATCAAGCAGTTGATGCATTGCTGCTTTTAATGGACTCCATTTATTTTGATTTCTCCTCTCTACATCTTATCGAAAGGGCTCTCCCAATCTGGACTGATAAAAGGGGGGATGCGAGGATGCTGGCCACAGCAGCGAGAGCTCAGACGAGCCAGTCCCTTAACTTCATTACAATCACTCTGCACAGACTTAACCAATTTATTAGTGGCAATATGGGCCCAGAGCAATGGCTAGGTAAACCACAATAGCTTAGCTCCGATAAACAGGCTCCTCATTTGTCTCTTCACCTGACATCCTGGTGATGTATGATCCTAATAAGATTAATATCCCCTGGATTTATCCCCTCTTAGTTCCCGCAGGGATCTTTTAATGTAGCTCCTCAGTGATCCAAGACGGTTTCCCTACCTCTGTGCTGAAAGAAGCAGAAACAGAAATAAAGCAGTTTGGATAATTCAGTCCAGGCTGGTTATAAACTCCTCAGATGTAAATGTTGACAGTAACAACCGTTTACTGCACAGAGAGACGCAGGCTTATTCTTACACTTGAGCAATGAATGAACATTCCTGCCTCCCCTGAAGGAGGCTGAAAACCGATCCCTAAAACAGAAGCGTCTCTCCCCATTGCATTTCAAGTTTCTGTTGTATTCAATAAGGCGTTAAAGTAGCCATTGAACCTGTCATGGTCTGGTCAGATATGACCACAATTAGCAAACAATCCATCTCTTTTTAAGCCCCCTTCCACCCAGCCAACCCCTGCCATGGCCCAGCCACTGCTGCCTCTGGTTGGGATTCACGCGTAGACTTTCTGTCTCATCCATATTTCCCCCTGTCTGCCCTTCAGCTTCTCCTCTTCTCTCCATTGTGCACTAAAAAGCTATTGTCTGCATCATCTGAAACTCTGTTCACTGTTACGAGGCAGCGGTGAAAAACACGAGAGTGCACAGGTTTGGAACGCTGAATAGAAAATTGTACTTAAGTGGTCTTCTCTTGCCCATCACCTCTAGCCTCTACCCTCCTCCACAGGAGAAGGGCTGCTGGGGTGGGCTGCAAGGGGAAGCCAGCAGGGCAATAGCAAACTTGAAAGCAGCCAACATTTGCAGCACTCTTGAAAAACAAGCATTTCACACCTGAAGCCTTTCATGCAGGGCCTCGAGGCATCCCCTTCAAGGCATTTAATTGGCTATTGCTTCAGAGCTCGTTCAACGCGCCCATTATGGTGAGGCGACAAGCAGCCAAGTATGTCGAATGAAAAGGGTCCTTCTCCCAGATGGGCCTGGTAGCATTAAAAACTGCCCGATCACTTCTTGCTGTTGACTGGCAGAGGCAATTCTGATGTAGACATGTCTGCAAATACTTTCGATCAAAAGAGCGATGGAGACAAAAGACCGGCCTTCACAACGTCTTAGAAATTCAGAACTCCACCACGTAGATTCTAATGTGTAGAGATCATGCTGTGATACTGACGTCCGCCTGATATAAATCAAACTTATCCTACAACAGATAGCTGTTGCAATATATGACACTCAACTTCAGCAGTCCCGTTTATCAATGGTGACATTTGAACAAGCTGTGAAACATTTCCGCGGTTATTGTCAATTGGTGACAACATGAAAATACCCTGCAGCATGCCTCCGCACATCAGACACTTTGATCACTTACAGCATTTGAAATGAAGACATTTGTGGCTCCTCTCAACATATATTTCATGCTTTAATCTCAGCCCCGGGACGTGAGGCTCCAGGATATGATGTTCCACTTTTTTCGGGGTTTGGCAGTTCTACCTTAAAGATATGCTCCTTTTCTCTCCCTATGCCATCTGCCATCTGAAGTTTCACCCGCACCAGCCTAAGGCACTGGAGCCCTCGTTGGCAATGTTTTTGAGGGCACCCTGACTCCCCATGGATGGACAGCCTTGGGGGAACCAGATAAAGTAGGTGTTTAGTCTCTGGGCTGCTGATGAGGAAGGGATTGGCTTTAAGCTAGGTTGGGACTCATGGGAAATCTGGCGTGCAAACTAATTACGTTGCACTGCCAAACTGCCTGTGATTACAAAATGGAGAGGCGGTGGAGGTGGCGCTTAGACTTTATCAATTGTCCAACTATTTCTTTCTGAAAGAAAACAGCTCAAACTAATGAGATTATTTAATGATGTTCTTTTTGTAGAATGCATTGTTGTCTTTTTCATTCTTATTTATACCAATTGTCAGAGATGGGCGGATGGCTAATAAATAAATGAATAAATAAATAATCCTTATAAAAGAAAAGAAAAAAAGACCAGAATCTGAAAAAAATCTGAATTCTCAGGATGGTTCAGTGGCAGCAAATACCTAATTACTTCTTCCATGTTTCCCCACCTGCCTGTCACACTTTTGGAGAAAGCCACTTAAAAACCGGTTAGTTCACAAATTATCTGCTATATTTGTATTAACGCCTCAGCTGGTGACACAGGCAGCCCCTGAAGATACACACCACACAAATCATTAAAAGGTACAATAGGCTACTAGCCCACTTCCCTCATCATGGAACAAATCAGACTTCAGACTCTATACTTGAATATTTATACACTAAACCAAAGTTTAATATTTTTCTAAATAATTAATTAAAGTTTGTAAATAATATAAATACTGCTAAAATAAATATTTCTTTGTATTATTATTGGCCCTGTTACACTTAATCCTAAACATAAAAAACAAAAAGACAGTTGCAGCGCAAGAAATAATTAAATGCAGTTACATAGCCCCAGTGACATTATTTTTGAATGAGCAGATCTCACTTTTTCTTTTTACTTCATCTAAATCAACTTCATCACGCGTAAAGTCGGGTAATAAAATCCTGTTTCTGAAAGGAAACAAATGCAGAACCTTTGACAGCACTGATATGAATTCTGCTGCTGAGGACAGCTCTCCCTTTTCAAAACTCCTCTTGTTGTCAGGCTGCAGGTGGAAGGTTGCAGTAAAGCAGAGCAATGATGCTCATAATGGCAGATAAATCTTCTGTGTTGCCTCCATTGTTTTTATTACTTTATGTTTCATTACACGTGAATGTGCTAAGCAGATGTCTCGGAGCATGGTGACTTACATACCTTAAATTCTGGCTCATAACCCATTTATACAGTGGAGCATGTCACCAGCTCAGTTGAGGAACATTTGTCAAGGTCGGAGTGACAGCACACAACAAAGCAATATCATGCTTTAAAATAACTTCACTCATTCACTCCTCTGATAGAGGACGCGGCGTACGGTGGGTTAAAAGAAAGGAAGTGATTTTATAAGGGGAACTGTGGGCGCAGTCATGGATCTAATCATCGCGGGGGGATGCAGGTAACATCAGTCAGTGACAAGGAGCAACATGATATCAGACACAGGATAGATCACTGTCTGTGTGGTATACATAGCACCACTCTTCCTGAGACCTCATCCTTCAAAGGGGCAAACTGGTTGTGGTTAGGGAACTGAACTTGGGACAAGAGGGCTGCAGGTTCAATATCTGCAGTCAGACACCGGGCAAGATACTTAACCTGAGCTGCTTCAATGAACATCCCAACTAATAAATAGATGGCATATAAAATGTCAGCACACGCCGGCAGACAGTAGCGCCGCAATAATAACACACAGCGTCTGCTCAGACTCCTACACAATCTCGATTTATATACGGCAGGACCTTCCCTGAAACACGCGCATTATATATAATATTGTACAATTTAAACAGAAAAATAAATATGTGAACACTTATTCTTATCACACTTTGTTATCAATGATTTATTTTTGTTTCATCTTCTTTTCTTAGTATGACAGATTCTTTTAAATTCATTCAGATTTTCTTTCATATTTGGGATATCTCTCTTCTTTCATCCGACAAAGAACTTTGTTCTGAATTTACTAATGAAATGTGCCCAGAGAGAAATATCTGTCACTGTTGCCGTCATGTAGAATACCTGTCTGCTGGTTCCAGCCTTGAGTAAGGTATAGTGTCTTTGCTGTACCTTGGCTCTCAAGTTTCTGTCCAGCGTTCAAAGAGCAAGGGAGGAAAATCAATAAACCAACAGGACAGCTAGTCTCAGAGGATTTCACTTTGGATTAAGAGCAGAGGGGAAAAAAGGCAGCATGCAATACTGAGATCGCATTATGACATTATTATCAAAATCCTCATTGATTACTGATGTGTAAAAATAAAAGGTAATCCTACAAGTAGTAATTGAAATGGAATCCAGCAGCTCGCGGTTTCGACTGGGAATGATAGCCAATGACATGACATTAAGTAACGTGAAACAAGGGGCAGTGGTTTAAGTGATCTGGCAGGCGGTACGATGCCCTCCTGTCAGGATCGATCAGTCCTGCTGAAATTTAGAGCAACAGTCTAAATTGGTCTTAATGGTGTGTTTCATCCTCCAGTCTCCTCCACACGTTGACTGGGAGCCAGTGTCCTTCATCACACCGGGTTCCTGCCCTCGCTTTCAGGCTGGGCATACCACTGATCTCTGCTCAATGAGGAGAGGGAGCAAATCAGGCCAGGGGCACCCACAGCATCGAGTGGCTTATATCCCACCTCCAATAGTCAGGGAGGTTCCCCCTTTAAAGGCGGTGAAATAGGCTGCAAAACAAGCCCCAAGCCCCCACTGTGTGCCAAGCAATTTTCTGATCTGATCATAATCCACTTGGTGGGTATGTGAATTATCAAATGGCATGGAAGAGTATACATAGAGTCAACAATATGAACTAACTGCATGGCAGGGGCCTGTGTCTCCAGCTTTGATGGGGCAGACCCGTGAGGGGCACAATGAAAAAAAAATGGGAAAAAAAGCCTCTATGCACCTCTCCCACTCTGCAGGAAAGTAATCTGCTTACATCATTAGGCTAAGCTTGCTGAAACAAATTACCAGATGTTGTGTTCCTTTTTCTCCCGTCTTTGTGTCAGCGTTTCGAAATGCTCGCCGCCATTTTCCCTCACTAGCGCCCCCCTGTCCGACACCTCCACACAATAAGGCCATTTGCAAATAACAACAATTGGAAAGAGAAAAGTCCCTCCTGCCATTCACGGCCCCTATCTGGTTCTGTTCGCGTCCCTCCGTTTTCTGAGTGATCCTGTTGTGTAACGGCTAATAAACTGAACAGAGAAGAAGAAGAAAATACCAGGGGGAAAAAAGACGAATGAACTGAAGCAATTGAGGTCCCCCACCCGCGGTTGCACTTGGTAGGGATTTTTGAGGGTCTAGTTTAGCTTATCACATTATAACCCATTTAGAGATAAAGACATGTCCCAGCGCTTATTATAACTCTGTAGCATGCTGAGCATGCAAACACACATTTTCAATCCGCCTCCTTTTTTAGATATTTCACAGAGCAGTTGTAACAGTAACTCCAAAGTCAACAGAGAAGAATTAGACAATGTGTGCAATGTCCTTGAAATACTTTTTAACTGTAATTTTGATATTTACACATGAAATTCTGTATTATTTCTGGAAACGATCACAAAATAATTGATATTTATTTTTCTAAATTAATAAAATGAAGACTGAACAAGCAAAATATAAAACAAATGAACACTTCTGTTTTGCCATAAATAATGGAAAGATCAAAGTGGTTAGAATATTGGGCTTGTAATGATTCAGTTCATTAAAAAGAGATTGTTAATTTTTATAATACTTTTTTGGTTATTGTGAAAATTATTAATCGTCTTTATTATTATCATTTTATTGTGTCACTTTAAATAAGGTATTTTCTCTAATGGATTATTAATTCTTATGTATACAAATTAAACATTGTCCTTCTCTGTGTTTTCAATGACACTTTAAAACACTGTGTACAATATTTATAATTGATAAATGAAATGCAACTTGTCATTTATTCCATATGTGGTCAGTGGTGTAGCAAACAGAGAGTTTAGTCCTTACAACACAACCTGGACATTTAAAGAAACGTCTGTTCAACAAAGCAGGAGAACTGACCGCCCGGCCCTGACCTTATTTTTCCGGACACACAAAAGAATACATAAACAGATATATACTTTAAAATCAAATTGCTTGTGAATTTACCCCTTATCAACAGCCGGGCAGCAAATGTGATTCATAGCAGTAATTTAAGTGATAATGCACTCATTCACTACACTAACAAACACATACCTCCTGGTTATCTGTGTGTCGGCGTTGCCGCGGTGCTAGTCGCCAAACAGGAGGCAGAAAACTCAAGATGGTGTTGATTGATAAATTGACAGGTTAATTTTCGGATGGATAATGAGAGTAAGACCCTGGGAGACGGTGGAGAGGAGTCTGCAGCCCTTTGCTCTACCTTGGATGCAGTGCCATCTATCTATTACTGGTAGAACAGCAACTGGGAGCAGGTACAGCCGGGCCCTGTCAAACGTCTGCACCATCTGGGTTAAATGAGGTGTGCATTTCTGCATCTTTATTTTCACGTTAGTTTTCTTCAGAACACTTCAATGATAGCTTCCTAGGAAATTAGATCATATTTAATTTGCGCTGTGGCTTAAAAAATGAATATTGTGTGTAAAGCTTCAGACAATATTCTAACATCGAATAAAACATTCAATCGTCCAACACCAAATTGTATTATACAGTTAATTACATTATTTATACACGTTTTAGAGACAAATAAATACTGTGAAAGTAATAGATTCTTCGGCTTCAGTGTGAATTTTAAAAACTTTTCCTGAAATCTACCATTCGTCCTCAGTGAGACTTCTTTCTAACATGAGCGCATTTTACACAATATTGTGATATTTGAGAATAATGTCATTTTCTCTGGCTGCAATTAGCAAAATTGCCAATGAATGGTTAAAAAAAAACTTGACAACCCAACTCTGGAGCTTAATTAGAGGGCAAACTGTTAGAATGGAAGAGAGGGTTTAACTAGAGGTTAGAAGGGTTTCTATATCTTACACACATTTCTGCTGCTTGTCACTGCAATGTGCCAAGTCTGCAAGCACTCTAATTAAGCCTCCTCCACCGGCGTCACTATATAGCTATTCCCCATGAATCAGCATACAATGTAATGCTAATCAAATGCCACTATTTTTCTTTCAGACCTAATGCCCATTATTTCTATCTTGTCCACTCCACCTATTAGTGAATTTATGTGTCTTCATTTAATAAGGCAGACATAGAAGAGCAGCACTCATCATTCAGAATAATCCTGTGTCAGAGCATTAAAATAAGACATTGTATGAAAACTGCAAATGACCGGCAGAAGCAGTTAAGTTAACTTCAGATAAATTGTTACTGTGTTGACAAGTGTAGTTATTTTTCTATATTCTAGTACAACCGGACAGAAAGGTGACCCAGTTAATTTCCCCCCCACTGGCTCTTGTTTTACAGACGCTTCCCCCTGGTCTCTTCTGGATTTCTCCTCAAGTGAATTCTCTGGATCTCCTGGATGTGAAAAGTTGTATGTAAAAATAATAAAAATATAAATGCATAATTTATAGTAATATATTGATTAGAATATAAATCAATAATTTAACACAGAATTGAACAAATTCAGGATAAAAACACATGTATTTAAATGATCTGGTTTCAGGGTAGATTTCACATTGATTTAGGTTTTAAATAACCTTTGAGATTACGTTCAGCCTTGAAACCTACACAAACAGTTTGTGTGTAGAACAATAACCAAGTGTGTCTCTCGAGCGGCCGCGTTCAGCAGAATGTTTCAGTGATACGACCGCGGCCATGAAAGAGGACAAGTCTGCGTTGCCATGGAGGCAAAAATCGGCAAATGGGGGGAAAACACAGCATCTTTGTTTTCCTTTTTAAATCCTACAGTTAGTAACAAGACATTTAGTAGAAGTAGTAATAATGAAAAAGGTATCATGATAATAATAATACAAATAATAGGAATAATAGGAAATTTAACCAAAAATCAATCAAACAGGAAAATTGATTGTTGTGATATGTAAAAACACAGCTGTTGTGCAATATTTAAAAATGTTGAAATCTGGCAAAACACTCGCCTCACACTCCTTCTAATTAAACACAAAACATTAAGATAAGGAATTATAGTTTGCACATCTTTAATGCTGCTCACCACCTTTTACTTTTTCTATGCATTTTGTCCTGAGCTATTCCTCGTGAGGACGAGTTACGGCTTCGGGCGTCACTGAATGGCCGCGGTGGCCGTTGATTACCAATAACCACATGGTCACAACTCGGGGTGCCTCACTCCTCCCATTCATTTGAACAGTGTTCTGAGCTCTGACAGACACCACGAGAACGAAAGGAAGGGTGCAGAGGACAAATCTTGGGGGATTCACCCCATCTGAGGCTCCAAAGAACCCAACAGCTTGATCCCGTGTCACTCCGAGGGCATGGCTTGGCTCTGCCTTGATTTGCCTTTGAAATCTAAACGTTTAATTGTGGTCAATGAAAAGGGTTCAAGCAAATGAACGGTTGAAGAATATGAGCGGAGGGAGGGGCTATTTCGGAGTGTCAGGCTGTAAAATGAGAATACATAAAAAGCAGGAGGGTGAAGAGAAAAAAAAATCAAGAGGGAATAATGAAATTAGGGATGGGGCGAGAGAGAAAGAGAAAGCAAGCGCCGGAGAACTTGAAGCACTGACCCCTATCGTCCGCGGTGAAAAGCAAGAGATTAGAAAGTGTTTCATGCTAATTTCCATGGAGATTTCTGTAATTTCTCAAAAATTACTTCTTCCCGCTTTGATTTGTCCACACTGCCTGGCCCCCTGCTACTGTTGTCGGGGTGGTCTGCTCTATCATGTCTCTGCTCTTGTGGGCCCCTCGATGGCCCCTCGCTGCAGCCAGCCGTCGTGAGATTACTGAAGCGGCGCTGACATCTCTATCAGCTCGCGCCACCGTCATGCCCTCTCCCAACCCCCCACCATCACCCGATCCCTTTCCCTCGGCCTGGCTTCCCTCCTGCCCACCCACCACCACCAACCCGCCCTCTGTGCAAACTCTCCCAGATCTGTCAGATGATGGCTTCATTGGTTTCCACCGCTCCCCTGCAAACTCACACCACTCTTTCTCACACTCCCTCATCCCCGTCCTCTCATCCTCATCCCTTTTCGCTCATCCCTCCGAGAAACCCCACCACCCCTCCTCCCCCACCTCCCTCCCTCCCATTGTAGACTGCGTCACCTTTTGCTATCCCTCAGCCTTCTCTCTCTGCCTCATCCTGGTTTGTGCTTCTGCCTGCCACATCAAAGAAGAACCAGGGGTCACGGAGCCACAGGCATGGAATATAAATGCAGCCAACTGCGTGGCAGTATGGGAAATCAATCCTCTAAAGATAGCTCCATACACTTCATGAACCCATCATCAGTCTTTGATACGTATAGTAGCATATAGGAATTTTTTTTTGTGGCCTTTAATGCACTACACCGTATATCGCCCAGTAAGTTTGGTCTTATTAAAAGTCTTATTTTCAGCTAAAAAATTATTTGACCATTTTATTTTGAAACCAAATGTATAAAACGTAGCATTCAAAGAGGCAATGTATGTATGTGATATATCATGAATATATGAGGACTCTTTAAATGTTTCTTTATAGTGTTTAAAAAGTGTTGAAATGTTATTCTACAAGGATGTATTACACATGCTTGGATCTGTATCTTTAAGAGTCGGTCTGTGTGTGTGTGTGTGTTGTGAGAGAATTTCTGAGAATTACACTGCAGCAGAAATATGTAAACAACTTTTGCCGGAGGCCCCGACCTCAGAAACTCCCGCCAGCATACACAGGTGATGTTTCCTGCAATAAGTCAGAGTTTGACTCAACTTTGTCCAAAGCACCTGTGAAGCATGAGTCGCGCTGGCGGCCTAAGGAATATCTGGCCGACTGATAAAAACCAGACATGACACCGAGCAGCAGCAGAGTCATTGTTATGAATTATTTCAGTCTTGAGGGATGAATGGGGAAACTGGTGTGATCGGCAGACACTGAAGTCCGCAGTGGGGTTTGATGGCTCCATGCGGGGGCAACTGGCTCCGGTTGCTTAGCATTAGTATTAGATAAACACTCTGTCGGAAGATGTCAATGTCTCCATTAATGCCAGAGCTGCCACGCGGGCTGTGCTTGAGTGACACAGGGTTTTGTGGAGTGTGACAGGGGTTGTAAGTGCTAACTCTCTCTGGCGGCATCTCCCCGGCCTGGTGGAGCCAAAACCCTCACGACACCTGGGAGCGGGGAGGCCCGACACTCTGACACGCCGTGGAGAGGATACATGGAGACTCCTCGCCCCATTATTGACTGAACTAAACGTTTATTAATCAGACTTCTTTGAGTTAATACTCAATAAAGATGCCCATGGGAAATTCTGTATTTAACTGCATTCAGTATTGTCTTCATTTGTTTTGTTTTTTATATCGTAATCATTACTGAGTTAGAAACACTATAAAAGATATGTAGAACAAAAATCTTTGATCGCTTATCACTCTGCACCGACCACAAGCCGATTAGCCGTATCTGGAAGCGTGGCCACCCCAGAAGGCTTCTCCAGTCTTTACAAACCACAATATGGAAGCTGTGTGTCCAGCACACATCTAATGCACTTAAAGCCTGCCACAAGTACACACATCCAGCCACACAATGAGCAGGATATGGGTTTTTCCATGCTTTCACCAAGTGGACGGAGGAGTTTTTCCAGTCAGTAATTATGCAGACAAGCGGATTCCAGTCAAAAATATAAGTTGATTTTTGTATTTAAAAAAATCCTCTTGAAGGAAATTCGAGATGTCTAGGCTATTGTTGTTCCATTAGGTTAGAGATATTCTTATCACTACTTATCACACATTGTTATCTACATAGATTATTTATCTGTCTCTCTCTCTTGTGTGTGTGTGTGTGTGTGAGTGTGTGTATGTGTGTGTGTGCCTGATACAAATTGCCTTACAATTACAACCCAGCTAGAGTTACAAAGTTAAACTGCTCAGCCAGTGTTCATTTTAATATCTATTTGTCCTCTAAACCAGTTTTTCCTCAAGATCACAACTATAATGGTAGTTGCTGTGTTAAGAATGAAAAATAAAAAATAGAACTAGTTGTACAGTACATACAGTTCATGGTATATTTCATCTTTATGTTTTTTTCCCTCCAACACATTTTGCAGCCGGAAAGGTTGGAATTCTTCAGTCTGACAAAACAGCGTGGAGAATTAAACCGCCTTGAGCTCGATAACACTGGCCATCTAGGAGCGGCTGAGTTGTTCTGTAGGCTGCAGGGCTGGACAGTGTACTCTTCCCCCTAATGCCCTGTCCATTGATCTTTCCCGTAACTACAGCTCCCCACAGAAACCCACACAATCTGTGCAGAGGAGTGCTCCTAGGCACCCCCTACTTCAAAGGTGCATATTTACTCTTAGAAATTTAGAGAAAGTGCAGCTGTGGATGCATCCTCCAACCTCAATCAATGATAGGGCTGGTCCTCCTGACCCCCCCCCTGCTGGCTAATAAAGTGCTTCTTAGGCTCTGTGGTTTCCCTGGAAGCCTTGTGGGGTTGGTTCAAACTAGCACTTAGGTTTGTTTCCATTGTCTCTTCTCGAAAATTGATTTTTGGAGAAATACTTATCTTGTTGCTCAACAAAGTTCCAGAGTGAATAACTGTAGACAGTTTTATTCCGTCCTTGATTTGTTTTTTTTCCTTCAATTTGTTGCAGTTAATAACGGAAATGAGCAAATATGAAGTAAATCACCAACCACTGGAGAGCTCAACTGTATAACGAGGCTGCATTAAGTTTGAACTTATTTAAAGTAATTGACATTTTTCCTATCGGAGATGAGATCTTTTACTTCACTGTGAGTATTATAACCCACACACTGTCAGGCCGATTAGGAAACAGAACTGATACGACACTTTTATAATCCTTTTGGGGTTTGTTTTTTTTCATCCTCGACGTGTACCCTGTCACACTCCTCTCCACTAAAGCTGTGAAAATAATCCCTGAATAAAATACTTTGATTTTCAAATTACAAAAAAAAAGAAAGTTGGGTCTTTAATTAGCCGCGCATCTTTCACAGAATCTCCATATGTATTACGTCCACTTAACATGTCCCATTTTCCTGTCCTTGATGAAAATATTTCATGCTGGGATGCACATCTTCATAATTGTCAATCCCAATCTTCAAAAACAAATGTGAATTAAGACAGCAGCTAAAATAAGCCTTCTGCTGGAAATCAGACAATCAAAATCTTTTGTAATTACAGCAATATTATAATTACGGGTGATTCTGGCTGCTCCGTGCTGCTTCCTGTACAATTGGGGAAATATAAGTCAGCTCTGATTTTTTTATTTTTATTTCACCCCACGATATGAACCCCAAATCCCAAATTGGGGGATTAATTCAAAAACAATGATTTATAAATTTTCTCTGGAAGAACTGGATTAATTCTCTCCTCTGCACGAAAGCCTGCATTTGAAATAAATCACACACTGTAAAAACTTTAAAGTAGAAATTTCTCTCATGTAACATAACTGTATGCAAATTATACTTCTAACAGAAAGGGAATAATTTCTCGTATAGTCACATTTATGACTGCACATGTATACACATAATAATAATGAGACACAGGAGCTTCGACCTCGGTTACATTTGAATTTGATCATCCCTCTGTAGGTGAGTGCCTGGTAACCAGCCTTTTCTGTATAGTGCTGATTGCATTCTTCAAGTCTGTCACAACAGCGTTAGTTTTGAAAAGTGAAGGAAAAAAAAGTATTTTCAGTGTCATTAATCCAAACTTGTTTGGACTCCTCACGTTGAATCTCCCACACACCTCTCTCTGTCGTCTCTCAGCACACACCAGTGCTCTCACTCTCGCTGCCTTGCTAACATGTTGACAGCAGTTTGTTAGTAGGTATCAGTTTTCAGCGAGCAGCCTGAGAGGGAGCGAGGGATGTGGTAATCATCTCTATCTCCGGCGGCTTGGCAGAGTTCCCTCTCGGCATGCTGGCAGACACTTGCCATTGAGCGGCTGTCAGGCAGAAAGGGTGTGGGATGTGGGCTCAAGCTATACAGGTCATGGTCATTTCTTTCCAAAAGCCATTGAAGCTAAAACCCTAAGTGGCATTTGAGTTACCTGCACTGTCAGTTCTGACACTCACAACACTAACAAGGAGACCACCGCTGGAGAGTCAAACTCGATTATGTCTCCCTGGTGGATTTCCTTAATATAGCTAAGCTGCCGCCAGGTTTGTTTTTCTAAGAGAGAGCACATGCTCTCACTATGAGAGAGTGTTAGGCAGATGTGTTGTGGTTATTTAGCAACAAATCTAAAGAATGGAGAAGAATTTATTTTAATTAATACGAGGAGTCAATGTGATCTTTATATATATGCCCTGCACAATGAGACAGAATTGTCAGTTAATGAATCGTTATCAAGGTCTTCAATTGTTAATATTGTATTTTCTATTGAGTGAAAAAAGAAATAGCTGTGCTGATAATTCTAAAATCTCTATCCAAGGACTTTCTATAGGTTAAATGTGAACAGTTGTTAAGCAATGAGTGTTACATTTCTAACTGTTTTTTAAATGTAATTCTAGTTGATGTCTTGTGAGGCTCAGTAGTGAAAGTAACGCTCAGCTCATCTCACAGTGCTGCAAAGCTGTGTTTCTTTAGTTTGTTATAAATACATATATATATATATATATATATATATATATATATATATATATATATATATATATATTTATGGTAATAATTGGTATACTTGCTCACTGTGATAACAGTAAAATAAAAGTAATTTTCAATTACCTAAAATAATTATTTTAATCAGATATTAATGTGTGATCGTTATATATTGAAGAAGTACTTGTTTTTCTACACATCAGTACCACATTAATGTTCCTCATCACAACAAATGCTGCATTAATTCAAAGCTTCAGTTCACAAACCAAAGCCCCATAGTTTATGCTGAATATCTGGAAACATAACTAATCAGCAAAAAAGAAAAGGGAAAAAAAAGCACAACATAAAAAAAAACATGAAGTTCCACAGAAAGGTTAAAACTTTAAACAAAACTGCAGGAAGAAAGTAGTCTGACTTCCACGGCTGCAAACTGGATAGTGCTTGATAAGTTGCAGGCTCTCACAACCTGGACCTGTGATCTTCGGAGTGATACCCTCAAGTTCATAGCAACAAATACACTCAATCACTCAGGGAGATCCTCAGTCTCTCAGTTGGCCAATTACTGCTTTTTAAAAGCCCGGGGCATCCAGGAAACTTTGACTCCTGGAAATAAAGACCAATCTGAGAGAGAAACACTGCAGCTATTAAAATCTTTATAATTCTGCAAATCACAAGTGATTTGTTTTGCCCCATGGCTTGTTCCGATACATCCTTGCTGCTATTGCAAAGGCCACGGGGTGACCGCAATTGAGGAGAGCAAGCTTATTTTTACAACTAAGCTCTGAAAAAAGACATGCCTTTTTTCTTCTTATTTCCGAGTGCAGAAGGCAAAGATCTTCTCTGTGTCATAATTGCCTGAAGTTAGAGAGTAAAGGCTCTGGACTCCTGATGTTAGTGTGGGCCTTTCATCAGGGGGGTTGGAGTCAGAGTTGCTTTCAAAGATCAGGGACTCCTGAGGATCAGACTCTGTTTTTATTTATGTAATAAAAGGCATTTAAAAAAAGAGTGAGAGCGAGAAAATGCTCATCACTTATCTATTGTTGTGTTGGATGTTTTCCTCGACTGCTGCCGCTGCTGTCATTGTTAGGCTTGGCTCGGGATTTAGGCTCCCATTATTCAAAGCAGATTTACATTTTCTCAATTATTGTATTTTTGAACTTCAATATTAAGTATGCTATACTGATTAATTTTGAGGATGGATTCCCAAATTAGCCTGCTTATTCAAACAAAGTGGGAGCCAAAAGTGGCAGAGAGGATCACGCAATTACGGGTAAAATCACTCCAATTAAACACTGCCATGTTAACTTTTAGAGAGCGCACACTCCACATAATATAATTACAAATGGGGATGAAAAAATTGCAAAAGAAAACACCAACATTATGGGACGAGGCATTTGCAGCTGATGGATTCTCAAAAAGCTCTTCTATCTTCCCGGTGCTCAGGGTTAAGAATGGCACTCCTCTGCCGCTGCGAACGCTCTCCCTCCCAACTGCCACACTCCCCATTCAGCCGCGCAGGGCCCTCTGGTACGAGACAAGGGCCCTGACTGAGGACGCTTTGATACTTCAGCCTCTAATCACCAGAGTATCCTTATAGCGCCGAGCTGATGGACGAACGGGTCAGAGGAAGGATGTCCCGACCATAAATCAGACTACAGGGGTGACAGCACACAAAATAGGTGGATTGTCCTTGGGTTCACGATGCTGGCGGCATCCCTTGTGTCCCCGGCTAACACCACCCCATTTTATTATTTGGGAGCAAGTCAAACGGATGCCCCTACCAGCCATCCTGCCCTCCCCCTTGTGATTCTCCCCCGGTCTTCCTAGCCTGGACCCTGCTATGAACTGTTTCCAGAGTCAGTTACTGGTGTAATTGAAAGTGCTTTGTCATCGCTTTCAGCCAAACACTGATGGATGTGAAGCTGAATGAGGTTTGGGTTTTAGTTATACGAGTGTGCCTGTGTGAGATTTATCACCAGAGGCTTAAGAGGCTACAAGGGACCATTAAAGCACCGCCGGCGTCTACATCACATTGAACTGTTCATTATTATTCATTAAAATAGAATGCCTTTAATATGTTTAGTTTCCCATGTGAAAAAAAAAGAAAACAGTCAAACATACATTTATTTGGGATGATCGTCAGAAAATGAAAATCCATTCTGCTTTAACATTAAATCAGTTTAGTGCAATGAAATATGTATTTTTAAAGTACAGGTAACATATTTGTTAAAAAGTAAGCTGCATAAAAAGTATTAATATGAAACATTAAATCGTTTTAGGAAATATCTAACACTCCAGATACTCCAAAGCCTTGTTTTATGCCTTCATCTGTAATGAGGGCATGTCCTTTCCAGCTTTGCTGACTCACAGCAGTGAACTGAATAAAACATATTTGGTCTCTGTTGTGTTATATCTCATAACCTTAATGTATATCTAGTCTAAGCCCAGTGGTTTTCATCTGTTTTCATAATTAGTGTGGTCTATAGAGCAAGCCTATGAAACCATTTAATTTCAATTCTGAATCGACTTCCACATGCAAAGCGTGGGAGGTGCACTGCTAGTTCTCATTGTCTCCCACTTATTATAGGCTGCCCCCAGCTGCCTGGGCTGTGAGGGCCTGGATCCCGGATCCTGGCTCCCGTCCAGCTCGGCTCTGATCTGGGCCTCTTTGTGATTTGACGAGTACAGAGCTTTGCTGGGCTGCTGTCCTAGAGCCATGTTGGAATGCATGAGTAGTGGTGGAGGTTCAGAGGGAAGTGACCTCATTGTGTGATACGAGCAGGAGTACGGGGCAAGAGTTACACACTGAGGTTTGTTGGATTATAAATAAAGTAGCGTGTGGTTTCTGTGCTGCAGCTGGGAAAGAGGAAAAGGTGAATACCAGAGCTCACAGCACAGTTGTAAATGGTGCCCTATCCCAACACTGGCTCAAGGCTGCCAACACACCATGGCCAAATAAAGTTGATTCAACTGGAAATCGCTGCCCAATTTCAGCATTTGATCTCAACTAGATTTTGCTTTTCCATTGTGCTTTTACAAGTTGTCTAAACATTGTATTGTCTGACTAATCATTAAAAAAATGTCAACCTTACAGATTATGTTGGTGGGTCCAGGATATTTAGTTACGTTGTTTCTTGTGTGTTTTTCCTCTGCTTGTGTTGCCTCCTCTGATGTTTGATTTAAAAGTTCGGAACGAAGAAATGTAGTTTTTGACATATTCCCCCTTCTGTCATGACTAAACTTGGGAATGCAACATTGGACAAGAGCCAGTCCTGCAGGCTTCTGACTGCATGATGATGGATACGTGGGACTGACCTGTGTGAGGTCTGTGTGTGTGCGGGTCGTCTTGTGGAGCAGAGAAGGAACGTGAGGAGCCACTGAGAGCCGGCCACAGCCACACTACCTGGGAGAAGAGGCAAAGGCAACTTCACTTAAACAGGAAGTCCAGTGTCCAGGACGAACAGTGTTTAGCGATACGAATCTGCTACTTACTGCTCTTGGAGTTTCCTGCTTGTGTTCACACCACACTTCTTAGTTTACCACCACAAGCTGAAGTTATTTTTAATTAAATTCAGGTATCTCTAACTTTTTAATTCCACACAGACTGAATTCAGCTCATATTGTCAACGTAGTCTCCAAAATAAGGTGTCGCTTTCTATATTAGGCATTTCATAACGCCTAGTGCGAATGCGTCTCTTTAGAAGATATCAATAGATACGCTGTTGCCTATGGGAAAATTAGCATGGTAAATGAACATTAACTCGCAGATGGTTGGGTATGGGGCATCGCTGTGGTTCCTAACAAACAATTGATTAACTTGTAAATTCCCATTGCCCAGCTGTTATTCAGGCTGTTTTCCATAAATAAAAGAGGGGGAGTAGAGAAAGGATCCAGATGCTTTGAGTGCGGCAGAAAGGCAATCTGTCATTGTTCTCAACTAACACTGATGGATGCCGCTTTGAATGGGCATTGGTTTTAGTTAAACATGACAAAGTGAGGGATGACACGCCAGTGGTCACAAAGGTCTTGAGGTCCAGCAACGCCTCGGCAGTTGCTTCTTTTTTTTTCAGCAAAGACGACCTCTTGTTCATGTATCAGCTGCCAATAAAGGGGGAAAAAGTTGTCGTCCCAGTCTTTTCCGGTTTGTTTGTTTTGTTGTGTGTTCATGTTCAGGATGAAAAATGGAAAAATGAACAAAAGTTACAAGGAGACTCCAACAATACGGCACCCACAGCAATTAGAGCATCATCTTTTTTGACAAAGACTTAGTTCTGCACATGACTAATATTTGGGAAAGAGTTCTGACTCCACTGGGGCCATCACAGCTCATGTGTGAGGCAGAACAAATCCTCTTTACAACCGACTTGATGCTTTAGTCAAAGTAGTTAAATACAGCGATGGTGCAGCACATTTCAGAGATAATGGTGATCCCTGTGTCCACTTACTCATGGATTTATTCCAACAAATTCTAGCCAGTGGATGTCTAACAAAGTTACTGTTAAAGAAGAAGTGTTCATTATCCCTTTTTTTTCTTCATGCATCTCTTCAAGAAACTCAAGCAAGTCCAGTTGTCTAAGTGCACATCTAAAACTCCTGAAGATATCATGACCTGGATGAGTGAGAACCTTCACAGATAAGTGATCATTATGCGATGAACCATATTGGCAGTAAACCCAACCATCAGGTAAAACCATCAAATGCATCCAAGTCAAATAGTGGAACACGGTATAAAAACTTTAAGACACAATGTGTTTTAGGAATATGGCTGTCAGTGGACAGGAACGCGGGAGGAAAAAAGACAAACTCTGCTGTGATGTGAGGTTGTGAATGGTCCAGTAAACCCAAGAACAGCTAAGAGTGATGGAAAATGCACATGGGCCGCTCTTCCAGCTGCAGATGATCACATCTATGTTCTCAGTAAAGGATGATATCAGAGATTTCTGGAAGCAACAAGACGAGTCTGTCTTTGGACCGGAGACTTGAGGCCACTGGACCAAGAGGTGATCTGGTTTCCCAGATGCAGGGAAACCACTGAAGTATTGTTTAAGTAGACGTCTGCAAAAGTCATCAGTCATTGTCAAAAATGGTCGGAGGTTAAAATCCTCCCTAAAGCACAGACTTCTTTCATCTTCTATCTTTGGTCGTTTACGTTCTGTACATAAAAGAGCTAAACCATAAGCCTGCAAAATGAGGGGCAAGATTTGAGGATTTCAGGGCTGTCATTTTTTAAACCCAGTCAGAAGGAGAAACCTCCCCAGTTACACATAATACCACCACACACATGCTGTCACATTCAATATACATTTAGTTCTCTGGAACAAGGCAAATCCCTTAAGGTTATATGAAATGTTTGAGAAAGTCAGAGTTAAAACATGATAAACCTAGAATAGACAATGGCACAGAACAATAGATATCAGTTACGTAAATATATGCGATTTTAATACAATAATCTACGCTCTTCCAGAGTTTTACAATATTTAAAAAAAAATTCAGGCAAATATCTTAACACTGGAAAATGCCCTTCTTTACAGAGTTAATTATTTGTGTTTATGTAACTTTAGTTAAGAAGCGATTCAGAACTTATTATTTCCTCTGATCGATTGGTGTTTGTATCAAGTTGAGTTCACAAAACAAAACAAAAGAACACAAAAGAAAGTGCTGAAATCAGCCGTTCCCATACGATAACCCTTTGCTGGCCCATCAAGACCAGTTTAAACTTGTTTTGCCGCCTCTGCAGTTTCTTTGTTTCGGTCAGTTGTGCACGTAGTCTCCCAGGAATGACTAACGTAAGACATGTTAACACTTTGTCAGTGTTAGACAAGTTGAAGAGGTAACATTGCAGCATGGTGCTGCAGGTTGGTCGAAGGTAAATGTCCATAGGTTTGGTTAATTGGGAAATAAAAATACCGTACTGAGACAACACTGCAAGATTCAGAAGGTAAATATGTGTGTGTTTTTATTCTGTATAATTTGATGCAGTTTGTAAATGGTTGGAAAGCTGATCGTGATCAGTGGCCAAGCCATGACTCATGTCTGCATTGTTTTTCAGTTCAGCTCCAGGAAGCATGTATATGAGTGTGGAAAAGGTCAAAGGTTATTTTCTAAACTGAATAAAAATGGTTATTCTTGGGAGAATGTTTTGGGCAGTATCTTATTTATTTGTATACTTTCTGTATATAAGCAAGGTGGGAACAAGTGATGGGACTTTATGGCCGTAGCTCCTAATAATGGATATTAGAGAGAACAACTATTCACACAGACCTTTTCTTCAATGAAGTTTTTATAACTTTTAATTTACATACCTACTAAAGACTGCATTCAGGGAATTAGAGAGTGAACAAAATACTATGTAACTGTCTGTACAATTAAATAAAGATCATCAGCACCAGCCTACACATTATTTTACACAATTTTGACAAAGAGCAAAACATTATATTCTTTGCACTATTTTGACAGAGCAGGACACACAAGGAGAGAACAGCATTGCTGGTGAACATCTTACTTATAGAAGCTATAAACACAGGTTCCATTTCAGCGTGCATTGTGATTCTGGCTCTGTAATATTGTGACTTGATATTACATGCATTTTTGTAATGCTAATTGAGAGTTCTATAAAGAGTACAATGCAGAAATGTTAATGAATATTACATATGATATTCAGAAGCCTAATCAAGGGCTGGTTCTTTACTTCTGAATAAATGGAGAGCACTAAAGAGCTGTGCACACTGTGGAGCCCACTCACATGGCTTCAGGTTCTGTTAGGAGAGGCAGCCTCTCCTCTACATACACAAATCAAGAGTCCTTTTATCTATCCCTGTTCATATAAATATATCTATGTTTATGCTATCTTTATGGCTTTATATATTGAGCTGCTAGCATCTCTGGCGTAAGGGTGTGACACATTTTTTATTACTGTTGGCTTCTGTAAATGCCATTAAATATCCACGACTATTCCCTCCATAGCTTTGTGTTTTTAATGGACATGTGAAAGGCGTAAAAATACAATATATAAAATCATAAAGCACTTTGATATCCATTCTCCTTAAAGCAAATTCAGTGATTCCAATAATACTACAAAATATATCAAATATCCCAGACCACACTCACATTATTGGTATAACCTGTATCAAAGTGGTTACTTTTTCGCCCCTGTCCATTGTTTTGTTGGTCAGTTTGTTTGTTTGTCTACAGTTGCCCAACAAGTACTTTCACTAAAGTTACTGGAAGGGTGGGACATGGGACACTGTCACACTATCACTTGATGACTATGTTAAGTCAAAGGTTGTTGTGTCAAAGGTTTGAATTACTCTCTTAAGGTTTGCTTTCGACTTATTGATCTGAATATCATATAAAGTTGAATATTGAGAAATACTGTATAGTACACTTAATCTAAAATGTTTTAATTCAAACAAATGTAAGATGAATCCCAGAACAGAAGCCTATGACTCCTCCTCGTGAGGTAATTTCCTGTCACAGACTGGGTTTCAACTGCGGAGAACCAATATGATTCCAGTCATCCCTGGGACAGAATGTCAGATCAGCATGTTTTTTGTGTTGAAGCTTTTAGTTCTCTAATGTGGGTCCATGCGGCCAGACTGCTCACAGACTTGGCCGCTGGATGAAGCCAATTGTCTGAGTTAGGCAGAGGAACACAAGACTCCCCACTTGGAAAGAGGAGGAAAAAACCATGGAGGAGGTTTAGCAGTCAGCCCTCAGACAGGGAGACTCTAGAGGAAACACCAGAAAGCCATTAACTAACCGCAGTATTATGGTCATCTATTTGCTGGAATGGGCTACAGACAGCTAATGAACAAGTCCATCACTCTCACACACACACACACACACTCTCTCACACTGAGCAGCTACACACACTGAGAAGCAATGCTGAAAGAGCTCTTGCTTGTACAAAACAGTGTGACAGATCAATGCCTGAATCCTAAATCAAGAGAAAAGGTTATTCTCTGTCTCACTGGGATTCCACTTACTATCCCCCCTATATCTAAGACACTCACATACCCTTTTAAACCAAACAAGTCCACCCACCCCCCCTCCCAAACAACACACACACACACGCACACACACACATCTCCTAATTAAGAGCGAGGCGGTGGGGCTTTTTTGTGTCTGTGGTTATGCTTGCAATGTTAGTGTCTGGAGTGTGAAAACAGATCTGATGGACTGGTGCCCTCAGCACTCCCCGATCAGGCTCCAGCAGGTATCCCCCATGATTGACAGCTCACAGGTCAGCCGCCCATCTCTCAGTCTGTTAGAGGGTGGGCGGTAAAGAGATTTGGAATGCCTGGGACCCTGATTGCTTTAATGCTCGCCTGTCAGAACCATTGTACAGCTCTGTATTATTAGGGCTCGGCATCTCTCACTGTCTGGAAGGTGTCGCGTCTCCGCTCTGCATAGAGAATCACCACTCCATTCAAAATCCCCTTTCTTATTGGCTGAAAGGAAGAAAGCACAGATT
Source organism: Pseudopleuronectes americanus (assembly GCA_038501795.1). Lineage (NCBI taxonomy): Eukaryota > Metazoa > Chordata > Actinopteri > Pleuronectiformes > Pleuronectidae > Pseudopleuronectes > Pseudopleuronectes americanus. Next base: position 10,689,288 of record CM076720.1, on the reverse strand, counting down.
TTTCCACCAAATCTCATGCATTGGTTCAGATAACGCAACACGAGGGTCTCCAGGGAATGGTTTGGATGGTGCTGCTTTACACTCGAATGCAGGAGATTTGAGATCATTTGGCAATCATTTATCCCTGTGATACCAAACAATGGTCTATAAGATTATACGGGAATTACTCTGATGTTGCTGATTATGTAGTTAATCTCGTTGAGGTTTCTTTTTTTACCACTGTTGTGTCCACGCCCCTGGAGCAGCAGATGACAGCTTTCTTTATTTTGTATTCTGCTTTTCTTTGTTTCTTTTTAACTTTATAAGCCAAAAACAATCCCTCGAAAACCTGTGAGCTTCTGGTGCAGCTGAGACTAGGGCTGGACGACGTGGCCAAAATTATATCAAGATAAAATGTCTATATGAGTCAATGTAGATAATTATCATGTTATCATTATTTATCTATAAAGTCTGACTTTTGTTCCTGGGTGAATGTTGTGGGTTTAAACTTGTCGTTTTTCGCAAAGAATGATTAACACTTGAAAAAAAGAAAAACACATATTGGACTTTTATTTGTTGAGATTGATGAAAATTATATTGAATTATTGATATAGTTTTATTGCTCAGTCTTAGCTGAGACTGAGACCGAAAAACCAACATTAGTACAATAGGGTAAATAAAAGATAACAATGGTCACATTTCTGAATGTCGGTCACTAAAAGCATCTGTTAAAAGAAGCCTTTGTTTGATATGGTTAGTTCTGTGGGCTGATGGTGAGTTCGACTCAGATTGTCAATAAAAAGAAAATCAATTGACAACATTTCTGACAATTGATCAAACATTTGTGAAGACGTGCTAGATGTCTATTTTACACGTTTAAATATTGTTGGGTTATGAACAGCTGGTCAAATAAACAAGAAATAACAAATGTCAACTGAGGCTTAAGAAAATGATGATGGGCATCTTTAATTAATTCTGAATAAGAAAATAAATGAAAATGTAATTGTAAGTTTTAGTCCAGTGAGACACCAATATATGTTGCACATTATTAAGTATTTTGGGGATTTGTATGATAGTGAGTAGCATAAATTTACATTTGCAAAAGGTGCAACAGTCTTAAATTCAATACATTTATTTTACAGTAAAAATATATTGTCAACTAAAAGTAAGTCATAACAAGTACAACAACCAGTTAATGTTTATTGTGTTTATATTTTTGTATTCTTTGTGTCCTAAGCCAAAATTTCACTTCGACAAACCAATCTGAAAATACTGAAAATTTCCTTTATAGACTTTCATTTCAAGATAATTAAGACTATATATACAATATACCTTTATAATTAGAACCAATCAGAAAGTACAAATGTAAAATATAGTCTATATGATCTTGACATGACAGGGTAACACAAGCAAAGGATATTTAAGAATATTAAATCCTGCCGTGAAAAGTATTTCTTTCACTATAGTTCACAGAGAGCCTCCTCTGAAGACACGATGACCCAGTAAACAATGTCTCTACACGAATCCCTCGCTGGCTTTTTGTGTTATTCCCCAGGCCAAGATGACAGACTGGCAGGTTGTTGAAGGTCATCAGAGCAGTGCCTCCTGGGCCCCTGGAGCCCAGGTGATGGTCAGGTCACATCCCCAAGTGCTCTTGCTGCTCCGGGCCACAGCAGAGACAAGTCCGCCGGGGTGCCACGTCGCCGTCTCCATGGAGATGAGGCGACAGGCTGGCCGCGACTCAGACTCACACCTTTATGGTCAGTGACTAAGCGTCTCAGAGGAGACGTCCCTGCCTAACAGCAGTCGCACACAAGTTGTGATGGTCCCCTCTCCCACCCCAAAACTATTCACCCTCTCTTATTATTGTCTTCTTTAAAGCCGGTGAAAGCATAGCTCGGGACCAACCCCCGCCTCCAACAGTCCAACCCCCCATGCCCTGGCAGTGCTACCCTTGTGGGGCCTGCAGGGAACAGTGGTGAGATGTGAGATAAGACCTGCAAGTCTAGGCAGGGCCTGAGAGGGGATGCAAGCGAGGGGGCTGCCCACGCTGTCAATGGCTCATGATCCATTATGGTTTTATTCGGGGGGGTGTGAAAGTTTCATTCCCGAATGCTGTCTCCTTTAAGATCTCCCTCTGTCTCCCGAACAATTGGCTGCCGAAGCAAACTGGCTCGACTACAGTAGTTCAGTGTTCCTGTTGATCTGCATCCTCGTGTCTTAATTAGACCGACTGTATCTGACAGATAATTGAATAGCAGATGTATACTTCCAAACGTATACAACACCGACAAGGAGCTTTCAAGCTGGTAATCACACTGACGATATAATTCCTCATTGTGTGTACTCGTCCAAATCTGAGAACTGAATGATAACCTCTTGATCACTCTACCCCCTGAGTGTTCTTACTGGAAGCCATATTGATTTTGTTAGTCTGAGAGTCCTTGCATTGCCTGGCCTTTACCTCAGGGACAAATCTAATTGTTTATCTCTGGACAGACTTCAGCCTTTACTCCCTTCTGTCTCATTATGTGCCAAGATTTGTCAAGTCAAGTCTCTCCACACTCTCAAATCTCGCTTTACAACATGTCGTTCGGCAGAACACTACAGATGGCTTACTTATCAACAGACCCTCCCACATGGAATGCTACAAACATGACAGCACAACACACTTGCAAAAATATACACAAACTGACATACAATGTAATCACACTCCGGAGACACGATTACACACAAAACATGAGTCACTTTTTTTTAAGGAAACACTGATTTTTGATATCTTGGTGCCAGCGTTCTTGTGGCAATAATGAGGAACTAATGATTATTTTTGAGTCTACAACACAACGAACAACAGCAATATTACAATAGTTATCGCTCCTTAACAATTTGTCATATTTTCCTATTTCTATTCAATGTGATCACAGATGACTTATACACAGCAACGATGACAACGAAAGTCCTCACTGAATCAAATGCAACTGCTAATTTCACCAGCTGGCTGAATTCAATGGAGAAATTTGTCTCACAAGATTCCACCAGTTTGATATTACAAACGATGTAGTTTAACAATTGGGCACTTTTTGAGTAAAAGGTGTAGTTACCCTGGATTATGTGATATTAACTCAGCTGCAAATACAAATGGAAGAATGACAAAGACTCCTTACATCACTACAATCGACTGACCTGCTCAATAATGTCATTATTTTTCTATATAAACCTAGACAAGGCAATCTGACCAAATTATTCCATTTCATATCAGTCAATATCAATAATTATCACAATAATTGTAATTTTGTTAAAAGTCAGACTTTACTCTCAAGTGAAGGTTGTGGTTTGAACCTCTTGTTTGTAGGCAGATAATGATGACAACTGGTAAACTGCAAAACATTTTACAAATCTTCACTGTGCCCACACATTCCATAAGCATTATATCAATCATTTTTTATATTGCAATGATGATCGACATTGTTTAACTGCACAGCCATATTGTTTTTATTAAGTTCTGTTTTGTTGAAGCCTCATGGTGTGAGCTATTAATAGCAAGAGAGTGAACAAAGGACAATGATACTACAACTTTATCTTTGAAAAGTCCAACAATCATTCAACACTACGTAAAGACTTACTAGACTACTCGGTCTGTAGGTTATTCACATAAGACAGTATGTATATATATATATATATATAATATATATGTTACTGCCAAGGTGCCTAGAGTAAAAACCTCATTCCATAGCCAGATAATAAAATGTTGCAAATGTCAAAACTAGAGTTTAGCAGTTGACAAACTTCAAATTAGTACAAAAACAAATTGTGACAAGTGTTTTTTAATCACCTCGCCTTCTTACCAGCCCTACAAACTCTCTCAGGCCACTGGAAGCCCTTGGACAGGTTTTTATCAGCGAGTTAACTCCAAGGAAGTAGGCCAGATCGATAAGTACATTTCCAGAGAGGAGCCGGAGCAGAGAGTTAGAGGCGCGGGGGAGAGAGAGAGACGCGAGAGGCAGGGAGCAATCAGAGAGCTATGGATGTGCGTGCCTTCAGGAGCGGATCGATGCGCTGACAGGAGCCCTGCTTTGTTCTCACACAGTTCTCAGATGTTAGGCATGCTTAACATGATTGCTTAAAGGTTTTGTTTGCCTACATGTGTTTTTTGTTTGTCATTTCGCTATCGTTATAGTATATCCTGCTGTCCGTTTAGTCAGTTACTTAGACACGTGGTTAGGTTGGCTAGGTTTACGTAAAAAAAATTCAAATTGAGGTTGAGCTTACATTTCATTCTTTCAAATTTCTGGAGATTAAACGATGGCAAAGTACATGACAAGGCACAACAAAATAAAACAAAAAAACTGTTAACTAAAGGCAATAAAAATGTGATTAACAATAATCTAAATCATGCCTTTGAACCTATTTTAAAATTAACTGGTTAAGTAAGCATGAACAAAGACTCTGGTGCCCTCTGTTCTTTTAATACCAGGACTATTTGCTTTTGACAAACTGGTCTTTGACACCCCTCCGTCATTTCTCTATAGTTTCAAGGATTTTTTTTATCATTATAAAACTTCATTCTTTATCTCCACACCACATGGCCACCCGAAGCGAGTTAAACACTTTGCCTCGCTAAATACTCCGCCAAGAATTACTTCTAACGAGAACTTGGGTGTCCTCGCTTCCTCACAGAAAGGTGTTGACCGCAAAGGACAAGTAGGTGTCAATAGATGTGCTCTCAGCGCCTATGGGACGCTGAGACGCATGAGCTCTTTTCCAAGGCTTAATAAGATGGCACAGATGCGCCCTTGTCTGAGCACAGCCCTGTGTCTCATTGTACTTTGGCCTCCCAACCCTGCCATTGCAAGACCTCTATTGCATTGGCTGCATGAGAGGGTCTCATTAGGACAGGCAAACGAAAACCGGGGTCAAGGTATATAAAGGTAGCCACAGCTAAGGAGCATGCCTCTAAGACGAGTTGGGATCTCCACCACGTCCCGGGGCCACCCCTGCAGACCTCTGGCCCTGCCCATTATGACCCCCGATATCCACCATTATTTGATGAAGCAGAGCTTGATAATTATTTTGCGTGGATGAAGAGGGGGGCACAATGTGAATGGAGTGTCTCACTTTAAGGGAAAAGATAGTAGGGGATGATAGGAAAAAAAGAGAAAACTAACAAAAAAAAAGATCAAAAGCAGGCCTTTTCGCTTTTCATGCCTCAGAGGCTCCAAAGAGGATAAGGAACAATTGGGCCCTGGGTATCCTGTCCTCTCTGGCAATTAGACTCAGCTGATGAAGTGAAAGGGATGAATGGCAGGGTTCAAGGCCTTGTGGAAAGATTCACACAACAGGGTGTGTTTTTTTACCTTCTCCTCCTTTATCTTTGTCTCCACTTAGACTGGCAGCAATGCAGACGGAATATTTCCCGAAGAAGACAATGTGATTCAAGGTGCCAAAACTTAATCACAGGGGCTGATGAGACTGAGGAGGTGTGAGAGGAGCAAAGGGGGACAAACAGACTTTCCTGCAATCACGTGTGCACACACACACACACACACACACACACACACACTCATTTTGGAGACAATGCACAAAAAGATGGTTCTCTGTGGTCAGATCCCATTTTTTAAAACATTTGATTTGTAATGCATTCATCAGTAAATACGGCACTACAGGTTGTATATAGTTTTCAATAGGATGAAGTAGGTGCTTCTGACATATGGGTTGTTTGTTCTGATTGTGTTCAACGTGTTCAGGAACACTCCAGATTGTCACCAGCCTAAACAAAGCGCTTTACAACAGTTGAGTTCAGACAAAGACGATGGACCTCAACGAAACAATACAGCGTGTGCTCATTAACATAAAACTGAGAAACATTGTCAAAATTCAGACTGATCCTACTAATCATGTCAAACTTTGCATTTATATGTGAAATTTGTGATAAGATATCTTTTCTACCAATGCTATGAGTGGGTTTGCTTCTTCGAATTACAATACTGAGAGAAAACACAAACATCTTCTGGGTCAACTGAGACAAACGCTACAAAATAAATTAAAAGAATTAGTTCTGCAAAAACTGAAGTGAAACAATCACCCAGCTTGACTGACATGTTTCAAAACTTGGGTAAAGCATTTATTATGCAACGCTTACCATCAAGCAGGTAATACAGAAATCTGACCTCCTCATTTCCACTTTGTATAATCTTTGTATAATATGCATGTGCAGCATCGCCCTCTCAGAAGGTATGCAGTCCATGCCAATTTCTTGACAGTAATTCATAAATTATTTATTAAACCGCAGCATTAACAGTTGACATTAAACTTCAAGCCAAGTTCTCTGATGTGTAGGAGGAAGTTTTAACCTGGCACACGGAGTAGGCAAAATGTTAAGTTATTGATTAACTATAGCGAATCCATTTCAGTGAATCCAGTTTTAGTGGTATGAAAATATTCAGTTTGGAGAGTGAGAATGAGACAAGAGAAAACTACGAGTGACAATCTGTTCATGGCTGGGCAGGGCAGAGATCCAGTGGTGCACTTTGAAGGTTGTTGGCTGATATTCAGAGTTTAATAAAATAAAGTTAATAGATATTGAGATTTCTGTATTAAAAGGTTGGGGAAGGGATACTACAAGAAGTCAAGCTACACCTCACAGATATTAGCTGCATCACACTTATTTAAAGTGCTATCTTTCCCACAAACTCGCACCGACCTTGGTATAACTCCAACATTACAAGATTTTAAAAGAATTTGTTTGATTAAATGTATCATTTCAACAGTGAATTACAGCAAAGTGTTGCTTTGAGATACTTTAATCGGAAAAAGCATAAAGTTACAGACCACTTGCTGCCATTTAGTGATCCTATATTTCACAGAAAGTGTCTTACAGTGCCCGTGCGAGCAAATGGGGCCCAAGGCTTAAACGACACTGCCACACTGCACTAAAACCTTAAGATGATTAGTGATATTCTTAAAACCTAGCCCACTGATAATGTGTTTAAAGAAGCGATACGGCTTTTCCGAGCTTTGAGTTCAAAGTCTGAGAAGCATGGGGTCAGAATGCCAATGGGCTAAACAAAGAGTCGCCAAAATGGGCTTTGAGGGATTTGAAACTTAGGCCCCCGAAGCCTTTTGATCAAAACAGAGCTACGGCCATTGAAATACTAAGTATCAAGTGCCTGCATGGGACTGTGCTGCTGCCAGAGAATGGGGGGATTCGCATGTGGGATGAGAAACTTTAGGTTCAAAAACAGATACAAACGAACACTACCTTGGAAAGTACAGAAACAGTTTTATTACAAGAACACTTACGGTTGCATCACCTCTTTTGTCATCGATGGGCACCATCACAAACAACATTTTTCCCAAACCCAAATTCTACTATTTATTTTGACATTTCCAGTTGTGCAGTATGAGTAAATATAAGTACTATACGTAATATACACCTGCTCTATACTATATTAAAAGTAGTGTTTATTGTAAATCCATAAAACATATTGACACCTACAATTAAAAATAATTTAAGATTAATGTTTGGATGATCACTTTTTCCCCCCCCATCATAATTTCTATTTCATAACATATGAAGATACATCAGGCGGCAAACATGTTTTCACACCATCTGCTTTATCCATGATGATGTGTCTTAACTGGAAGTATTCAACTAGCTCATTAGTTCCACTCTCAGCGACTATTTGAGTTTATGTTCCTGATGAATCAAGAAAAAAAAAGAGACTCAAACTTGAACATATTTCCTCATCTTGATCATCTATGAGCTATTACCAGGGCATGTTCACATCTTATTCTAATAATAAATCCATTAACTCCAATAGAAGCCAACATTGTCAATCACCACATTGACAATAAGGCTAACAATGTAACCTGTCCCAATGTACAGTGCAATTAATACTTCTGCTTTTCCCTCTGATGTCAAGATACCGGTAGCCGTAAAATGGAAATGAGCAAATGATCTAAAATCAGATTCAATCACAAACTCAATTAAGTGTGTTTATCATCATCCTGGCAGTTTTAATGCAACACCTCCAGGCAGCTACATCAACACCTGTCGGGAACATGTGACAAAGAACATGTGATGGAGAATATGATCAAATCGAGGCAATTTCCATCAGGCTCTTACATGTTTTCTTGTGGCGCAGGTGGTTAGCGCTACTGTAAGCATTTAGCATATTTAAATAACGATCAGCACGTTCAGGTCCAAAAGGTGCACAATGGTTCATACAGTGCGATTGTTGCATCACAACAATAACACACACACACAAAGCAGTGAGACTGTTTGCAACTGAAGGACATGGAAGTGCAGAACATGGCACAACATCTACTTTATGTTTGATGATACTTAAAATATGAGTGAATCAATGCCTTCCCCTACTACTGCTCAGTTAAGTGTGGTATCAGGCACATTATCAGCGGCCTGTTTGCACGTAACTGAACACAGCACCATTATGCTCGCGGGCCTATCAGTTGCGGTTTACAACACTCACCTTAAATGCCATCTGGAGCTATTCAGGTTTACTGTGTCTGAGAGGCTTCATGGGACCAACATGCAATACGATGTGGTGAGTGTGACGCAGAGAGAAGGGGAAGGCTAACAGGGCTGAGGCTAAACATATCTTCATTAACCATTAATCTGCCCACGGTTTTCACAAAGCTCGTCAACCACGACTTCCAGGAGCACGAGGAGGTGACATTGTGAAAGGCTTGATTGCTCCAGCCCACAATTCAAAAACCTAAAGAGATTAACTTTTCTATAGATTAAGATGTGTGACGCACCAAGTTAACATATTTTAGAAGCTGAAAGTGTTAAATTAACGATTAATCATCTAATTCTATTTTCTGTCCACTGATATAGTGACTAATATTTGCAACTGAAGAGGTGAAATCAACTCTGAATAAATATTGCTGTGCATGAAACTAAAATATTGCATAGACAATTTTACTCAGAGAATATAACAGCACAACGAAAGGGAAAAATACCATATGTGCATGGGTGCAAGTGGAGCAGCCTTGAACGCTCGTTATCACCTTCTCTATACAAATCATCCTTATCAGCCAAACCACAATAGAACTGACATATATTCACATTTATGCTTACATTTTTTTCCCCTCCCTCCTCCAGGCTGTAAGCATTTGAACTAATAATGTTCACTTTGTAGCAGATGAACATATATCAGGAACAAAAACTCAGCCCATTATTTAGTCCATTACCACTGACAGATGCTGCCAGATGACACAAAGACGTGGGATGCACAAAATATAATAGGCATCTTGTATTAATTGTACACATTTTCTGTCTCTTTTTTTTAAGGTGACAGGGCCATTACTCCAAAGTCGCCACTTATCAGCGGTATCGCCGAGGATTAATGGTTTCACTTGAGCTGGTGAGAAATGTTTAAGTTGTCCTGATTATCAGTGCTAGAAAAAGAATAATGGTTATTTGTCATTGTGTTAAGCAGTTGGAGGAGGACTAATCTAACAAAACACTCAGTTAAGAATGTGATTAACCCTTTCTGCTGGGACTGAGTAGGACGTATACTGGACTGTGCTAAGCAATAAAGAAAATAAATACGAGGTTGCCTACATGGAGCTATGCCACACTGATTCATATCAGAATAATCTGCAGCTAGGATATTGTATATTAGGGATACAAAAAATGTCAAAAATGAAAGTAGCAGAGGCAAACAAAAAGACATAAAGCCATATACCTCCAATGCCTTCCCAATTCCGATGTTGTATTCGATATATACTGTATTCTATTCTATTCATTCGATATTGGTTTTGTGCAGAATTTGGACTACCACATGGTTAGATGACAATGACATACAGGTTAAAAATGAGTGACAGTGTCCTCTTTAATATAAATGATCTAAGCTTTAAAACACAGATGGAAGCAATGACCTTGAAGAGGATCCATAAGGAGCTTACATCCAAAGAACCACCAACCAAAAACATCCTGGAGATAAAAAAGGCCTCCAAAATGTTCAAGTGAAAATCCAAAGCCAATAATATCAAATCCGAACAATCTCAGTCAAAGACAAACAGTGACGGCAGTTTAAACATTTAGAATTTAAATTTAAATTGAGACTTTGTTTGCAACAACAGCAATTACCACCACCACTAGCTGCCATACAACCCATTTAACACATTTGTCTGGTGAAGGATTCCCCCCCCTTCCTGCAGTAGAGTCCCTGAAGCTTTTGTACTGGTTGTGCAGGCTTGTTCCTGCAGCCCCAGTAATCTACTACATTATTTTCCTTGTCTGTCACCTTTATAGTATCTATTAGCCACTCTCTGCTATCTGTTTGTGGAGCATTTTCCTTTCCTTTTCCCCATGAATGTTTTATATATTGGGGGGAGAATGATTGTTCTTTCGCAATGAGGCCGGCGCATGGCCTCAGTAAGACAAATTGCTCCAGAACGTCTAAATGGCAGTCAATGATAACTCATTGGAAGGAGAGTAAGTGACTTCCAATGGAGTGGATAGGGGACAGAGAATAATGGCAGAGCACAGGTGAAAAATAGATGTTTGGCTCGGTGTAATTACTCCATTAGGGGGCTCTCTGTTAATCTAGCAAACCACAGCAAGTGTTTTTTACAGCGATGAGGAGGTGATGGGCGAAAATGACTGCGACTGGACAGAGGAGCCCCACTACCTCCCCAATCACAACACACACCATGAAGTGTTTACTAATGGACAAATGTACTCTCTCCGTCTCCTGCTCTCCGCTGCATCCCACATGCGCCGCTCCGGTTCCAAGTTAAGTGCGGTGATAGATGCATTGACGAAGTTCATCACGGTGCCGACATATTAATTACCTGCAATATGGTTCCATGCCTTCAGAGTGCTTTAACCTCCTCCGTCTCAATGGTGTACCCAGAGGGTGGATCAGCTGTGAGCCTGTTAAACGTGAAAATCTGGGTTAGAACAAAACAAAAAAAGAAGGGGGACAAAGGGAAAGCCCACCCGCTGGAAATCAACACCCCCATTCTGCTGATTTCCAGACAAACCATAATGATAACAATTTTTTGACCATTTGGTGTCTGCTGCTTGTGCCTGTGGCAATCTAGACAAAAGAAGCTCGAGATGAAAAAAAATGGACCAATATGGTCTTAAGAGTTTATTCTGACCACACAATCTGTTTTTCTTAAGTCAACTTTTAAAACACTGCTATGAGCACTGCCCACAGCTTTATCACTGAAGCTCAGATTGACCTTGTGTTCACCTTTTTTACCATCTCCCATCTGTTTAGGTTCCACCCTAGAATCCATCCCAGTTGGCTGTAGGCCCACTTTGCACAGGGCTTTCTCTGCGGAACCTTCTGCAAAACCCTGTAGGAGCAAAGGGAGGAGAGAGACTTTGTGTTCGGACTGTTTCAGAGAAATTTCAGCTCGCAACTCTGCGCTTTTTATTTCCGCGCTCGGCAAGCTCGCTGGGTCTTTACAGGCCGTTTCCCCTGTGCACCATAAAGAAAAGACTTGGCCCTGTTTTCACCGCAGCCCCTCACTTGACTTGAATCCTGCAGCACATGGCAGCAGCGTTGAGAGGATCGGAATCATGTCGTCAGTTCTGCAGTTTAGATTTTTTAAATAAATACATTTTTGGGGCTTATCATGAAAAACACCCACTTATATACAAACAAAACAAATGGTTACATTTACTGGGAAATGAATCCATTCTTGTTTCTCTAAAGGACTCTGCACTCATATTGAATATGCATTAGATTAAAGGGAATTCCAGCCTCACATGTATGTATCTTCATCCCTGATTGGAGGCCTGCTCGTGCAGCCCCTCACAGCAGCTCATTAAGGGGTTAAAGTGACCTTCACCTGGATCAAAAGCAGCGATCAGCAGGTGGACACAGCTCATAACACACAAAGGCACCAACAGGGGGAAATACAAGGCGTCCAGCTGGACACTTCTCACTGCCTCTTCCCCCGTAATAATAATAATAATCATAAAAAAACGAAGCTACAGGTTGTGGTGAGTGGACTTCAAATGCTAAGGACAGCTAGGAGGTGCCATTATCACTCGGCGCTGAAAACGAGCACGGTGACCCGATTAAAGCGAGAATTTCTGGGTCACGGTCTTGTTTTTCAATGCTTCGTTTGTCCATCGATAGTGACACAGACCGTGGCTCGCACCTACCTGTAATACTATCTCCCTAGAAGTCGCGCTTCAGTCGGGGAGGAGGAGGGAGGGAGGAGGGCGGAGGGAGGGAGGGTGGCCTGGTGGCTGTAACCCGACCCGGGCAGCGAGGCAGCGGGTTGGACCTGCAGCGTGAGGCGGGGAGGAGGCGGCGGATGTCAGGCGGTGGAAGTTGCGGGCTGCGGCGCCGCTCAGTGGCCGCTCCGGTACCTGGAGCTCCCGCTTCCCCGGTGCACTGTGTGTGCTTGTATGTGTGTGTGTGTGTGTGTGCGTTTGTGTGTGTGTGTGTGTGCGCGCGTGTGTGTGTGGCTTCCAAACCACAAACTTTTTAAAGAATTTTTTATTATTTTTATTTGTTTTGTTTAGTTTTTTTCAAAGACTAAACTTTGACTGTGAGAAAACATGGTGAATCATACATCCACACACACACACACACACACACACAAACACACGTATACACTGTTCTTCACTGTGCTCACTTCTCATCAACACTGCCTTAGATAACTGTGTATTATTTTACAACTTAGCACGTAGATCAATAAATCAATCAAACATAATTTGTATTTAAAGTTCAAAATCCTTCACAACTGACTGGTGAACCAAGAATAGGAAACTCATTTTAAAGAATGCTTACAATGTAATACCATGGATTTTTTGATTTTAAAATAAATGTAGTAAGTAAAAATTAGTGAATGAAATGGGATAAAAAAAAATACCCTTAATATTGATGGATAGATCAAAATTAGATGCAATAAAAATAATGTCTAAACCAGGCTGAAGAGGTTTTTAAGCTTTAAGCAGGTCCTCAGGTATATAAGGGCTCTAGCAGCTATAGGAGCAAATGGAAACTAAAAACTGTTTCATAGGGTTTTTGTGTTGCACCTACAGCAAACTGATTATAACCAGAGAACCTGAAGAGCCATACTGGTTCTTACACAGTGAGCATGTGAGACATGGATGCTGGTGCGCGACCATGAAGAGCTTTGAAAACAAGTTAAAGATCTTATCATGGTCGGTGTACAGGTCTTTTGTCTGTTGAGGGTCCTCACTTGTAAGGGAGTAAAGAAAGCAGATTTTTTCTCACAAACACACAACTTCAGACCATGTGCTCTATATGCTGTCACTGTTATGAGATTATAAATACTAAATATATTGACCAATTTATAGGCCTTTTTCAGGAAAACCCATCTCAGTCTGACCCATGAATCATAGACACAGTAAAACTCAAGTGCAACTTAGAGTAGCAACTAATACACAAGAATACTGTGGACTTACACATTATATTTCACCTGGTCTAAAAACCTGGTGAGTTTGTGTCTTTGGCCTTTGGTGTTAAGCAACAAACAAGTTCACAGTGTCTGTGGTCCAGCCTTCTCGGGGCTTCCTTTGCATCAGACACACACGCCCTTCATCTCATGCTAATGTAGTACAAAAAAAGATATCCAGCTTTAAAGACATGGCAGTCAGTTAAAAGAAGGCTGTGCTTAGTGTTTGAAGCCATAAATGTGACAGAAGACTTCAAGAGGAAGACCCAAGACTGGCAGTCTAAAGATGAGTGAGAGGCAGACAGGCAACATGTTTTTTTCCCATCCAGAGGGATATTCTGTGGCCAAGCTTGATTATTAGAGATGAAGGACAGGCTGAGAGGATGTGGGATTGTTAAATCCTTGAATCCTTTCACCAAAGCCCCCTCCTATAACATTCTTCTGCACTCCATCTCTCTGCATTTATGGCGCGCCCTTGATTTTCCTCTTTTTTTCTTTTTAAGGCTGAATGAAATTGAGATTCCCTGATGATATGCAAAAAAGCAGGGGGGAGAAATATGGAAATACAATTTGGCACTCCACAGGATCCAAACTTAAGCATTTAGGAATAATATTGTGCTATAAATTTGTAAAGTTTATATTCCAAAACCCAAATAAGCCTGGTGCAGTTTGCCTGGATTTCAAACATTGGCAGGAATTCAGAGGCTCATCCCACTAATACTGAACCACTACACTATACATGTAGACGGCACTTCAACTGTCTATGGTGTTATGTGAAACCCTGGCTGTGGATTCAAAACCTCTGCTCCCCTCGCTACGAGAGGCTGTGCTTCATTTGATGCCCTGTCCATTATTGCCAGCATATTTGAAAAGTGCTAAGCCTTGAAACGAGTCCCGTATTATTTCAGGCCGAACTGAATATTTCACGGCGGGGGGCAGAAAATGAGACCTTCCCTCAAGAGGCTGCCTGCAGTGCATTCTTCTTGGTGCAGCAATTGGAAGGTCTAATACTGTGCAAAACACTCTTGAGCAAACAATTATATATTTATCTGCCGGGGTTGATGTGAGAATTTTCTTTATATTTGTTATGTGTGTGCGACCGTTAACAGGAGAAGGGAAAAAGAAAACTAGATTGAGTGAAAATAAGGGGAAAACGAGGATCCTCTGGTTTTGTGCTTTCTAAGATTGGTGTCAGCACACACACATCAGGGTACGGTGAGTAATCGGCGACCCTTAAAATAAGGTGTTTTATCACCACCTCAGGAGCAGGAATTCCAAGGAAACTGAGGATCCCTTTTTTGAGTTACACCCAGAATATATAACAGCAGCAGCGGGCTAAAAACAGAACGCTAACCAGATTGATGCTTGAGTCACCTGTGCCTGGTTGAAATCGGATGCCGTACTGTGAGACTGTAGCCAACAACACTGTCTGTGTGCGGGTGCATCTGGTTCCATAACTGTGTGAGGGAGGAGACGGCGGACTCAGCTGTGCGCTGCTAACAATGCCGTCTTTTGACTGATTCAGGAGCGTGTTGTTGAAGTAGCTTCTAAAATGCTCGCAGGCACAGTATTCATGGGTTCAAGCCAAACAAGGAAAGTTCCTGAGAAAGCTATCACCCCTGACTAGAAAAAAAAATGAACTTAAGGAACATATGTAGGTGTGCTATAGTCACCCACTCAATCTGCCCTCTGCATATTTATCATTACTGCATGAATCATTTGCTGCATTATTTTTACTTTTTTTTATCACAAGCAACCATTAAACTATATATTCGAAAATCCACTATGGTGAAAAAAGGAATCTCTGTGAGGATGGTGTCTTTTTCTTTTTTTATTAACCTTCCAGAATATATTTTTTTCCTCATTGACCTTTGATTTAGATCAACCACTTTTAAATTATGAAACTGTTATCAAACTGGAAGTGCCCACCCATCACAATTTAAAGGTGACATATAAAATATGATTCAGTTTTATTTCATAATATTGAAAAAAAAGGAACCAAATTTGCACCTAAAAGTAGATTTTCCTGCGGGAAAAAAGTCAAACAACAAAGCCTTGCTTAATCATTGGAACTTCAGCTGGCAGTGACCTTTGGGAAGGATCCATATCTCTGTTCCTGGAAGAAATGATGTGGATGGCAAGCAGTTGTGTCCTTTGTGTTTTGTGAAGATATTGAGTGTTTGAAGTGTTAACACTGACACTAAGCCTTTGGGGCGAGCAGGCGAAGGAAACATGTCACACAATAGGATGGGACTTGGATCTTTGCTGCCCCTCCTCTGACCTCTGACCGTGGCTGGTTTTTCCAGGGTTGCTGCAGCCCAGGCTCCTTAGGGGCAGTGTCTGCGTGGATCACATCATCACAATGTGTGGAAATAACCACAATAATAATAATGATATTAATATAAAACATTCTTTATGTCCAGTGCTATTTTCAAAACGCATCTTGCAAAGGGCTTCTCTGAGGGAAGCAATAATTACAGTGTGTTACAACAGGGCAGCAAAATAAAATGAAAAGATAAACGTAGAACCAATGATCAGCAATTTAAGATAAAATAAATTATAACAAGGGATGTATTCAGAATATTATGGCACATGAAGTAAAAATTTAAATGTAGTGAGATATACTATAGGATTTCAAGATGTCACTGACCCCGCCAGCCTTAGTTCCTCGGGCAGGTCACGCCAGAGCCTCGGAGCACTGACTGGAACTACTACTGCCCCCTATAGGACAAGTAGGAGTATTATGTAGCTAATACTAAGCTAATAATTGGACCATTGGATTAAATAGTAGGACTGGTTCAAATCTCAATCAAATATTTTTATATTGAAATGGTTATTCAATTGCTTCAATCTCATGTGAATGAGACAAAATCCTTTTTGAACCTTGTATACGTCACAGTTCAAACCTTTTTTCCCAAAATTTCCAAATGACATTTTCTTTCAATCTGCTTTTGTCTTCTTAGTGGCTCCCAGGGTCTTGGCCATTTATTAGGCATTTGCTGTCATGGAAATGACCTTTGTTAATGAATCTTTGAATTTTGGTTGACAATGCTTTTGTGTGATCTCTCCATAATATATGCCTCCAGTCGCTTGGCTGACATAATCCATTGAGGCCACACATAAAACAGTGTGCCATCTGCACCTGGAGCATGGCTATCAGCTCAGTGGTTTTTCTCTCCCTCACTCTGCCATTGCTTGAGCTCTTTCCTGCCTGTGTGTAGCCTGACCCTGCTCTTCCCATTCCAGGCTACAGAAGCCAAACCAAAGGCAGCTTTCAAAGGGGGACTGTCTGCTCCAATCAAGTCAGAGGCCTTTTTAGAATCGGTTCAGAGATCATAGCAAGTAGAAGTCAGGGACGAGGATGACCCTCTCCTCGAGGCCTGATCGGATCTTGGCCCAGTCAAACCCAGCAGGGCTCAGCCTCTGGACAGCTCCGTCTCTGCAGGCTTTGACTCTGTGATAGTGCGAATGAAAGAGGGCACCAAGAGAGCAGCAGTTCTGATGTGTCAGGCTCAATGTCCTGGCAGTCTCACAGAGCAAAGTGGGCAAAGCGAAGGACACAGCCAGCAGGCACGGGGCCAGAACAGGACCCCTAGATTGTGTGACATGTCATCTAATGGCTGTCCTTTTGTTTTAAATTTATGCATCTGAGATAAGTTGGGGCCAGTGACATGGGTCACAATGTGCAAGCAAAATAACCAAAGTAAGCAGGCTCTGTAATAGCACCAAAAACAGGGAAATCGCATATTGCTAGCAGATAGAAACATAATTATGAATTAATATTAGTAGCATTAGCATCTGTTGATTTATCATAAGACACTCTTATCTATGGAGGTTTTATGTGTTCACACTCTATGAAACCAGGTAGTCAACTCCAAGATTATATTATCTGGCTTCTTTTCCAATAGAAAACAATACGATGTCAGAGAACTTGAATTCTGCTCACTGTAAACATGGCTACATATTGTGATAGGGAGCGCTCCTAGTGTCTTGTTGACACAGAGGATTATTCACCCTGTGTTTCTGACCCCTTTCTACTTGACTTGGTCTCCCCTCGCTCCCACCTCCACAGATCTCAGCATTCATTAAGATTACGTATTTACTTTAAGCCCGCCGCCTCTTTGCATAATGGCAGAGCAGGTTCCCCGGCTGGCACAGTGTGTTTCAAGTGCTCGGCGGGGAGAGGACTGAATTTTAAACGCGACGTGTCTTGCCTCGACGTTGACCTTGCACAGAAAGCCCAGTGATCTCATTCTCCGCTTCAGTAGAATGCTGCTGATTCTCTCTGTTGCAGTGTTGCTCCTGTAAGAAAGGAGCCGTGTATGGCCCACATATCACCGCGTGCTACTTCTGCAGGCTCCCTCCGCTCTCTCTTCTCACCAGAATGGGAGGGCAGGGAAAAATGGCTCAATTCATAACGCTTTGATATGGAGATCTGGGTTAATTTCTCTCTCCAAAGGGAGTAATTTACAAACAGAGAATATAATCCAGTTAAATGTGAGAAAAAGGAGAGCAGCCATTTTGTGTTTCAAGCACAGTGATACTTATCTCCAGTTATTATTCTACAAGGATAGCTAAACGTGATAAAGCTATCATTTTACATCCAGAGCCTCCTGATCACGTATCTTTGTTAATATTGTATAGAGTTTGAAGTCACCGTTCCTTGTGGCGACCGCAGTAATTTCCCACAAGGCAATGTTAGTAAGTGGATATCACCCATCTCCCTCTGGACGTAACTTTATCTCAGACTTACTTAAGGCCAGTGAACTTCAGGTCAGCACAGGTCACAGAGGCTCCCTCTACACATTGAGGCCTCAGTGTCCTGTCGACTCATATGGATCATAACAATTAGATTAAATAGCCCTGAGCTCTGGCATGGCCCTTGGCAGCTTTACTTGGCAGTACGCTCTATGTGAGGGGGTACAGCGTGTGAGACAAATGTTGGTTTTAAAAAAATATATCCTCACAAAAAGCAGCACTTAAATTTTATGCTTGTTGAGTCTGTGCACAGTTGCCAAAGTTGCCAGCTAGGATAAGACTTTCACAAAGAGCTCTTCAAATGCCCATCCCCATGCTGGTGCCATTTCATCCCCGGCTTTATGTGACTGAAGGCGTTTATTACAGTGACACCCAACAGTTACTCTGATACCGTGCCTGTCAGTCTTAGGCATTGCCAAGCTGTCCTATGCGACTCAGGGGTTATGAAGGTTAATATTGCCTAGTGCTAAAAATTCAAATGATGACAGGATGGGTTCATTGATGAATGACTGATAGTTGACCCCATATTTCACTTGTCACTGTGTCCACTAAAGCTTCCTCAGACAAGGTTTGTCAGAAGAGGTTTGCAGCTTAACCCTCAGTTGTCTCAGACTTTCCTCGCTGTCTTTCGCTGCGGCGGGTGACTCAGTTCCACATCGTGACTCATGGGCAAAACTGATTATAGCTGGATTTGCCTAACATTCAGTACTTGTACATTCTTACGTTATTTATTAATTTCTCTGTTTATCTCTTTGTACATATGTGCATGTTTGGTGCCTCAGAAGAGAGACAAATACCGAACTGCAAGAGCAACACTGGAAGTCAGTGAATTTTCATGAGTATTTGTAGTAACACTAAATGTCAGTAAATGAGCAGTTTGATTTATTTACATAATACCTCTGTTTGCATGCTAATGTTAAAATGGTCAACTGAGAACGGTAGATTTGTGATTGCTGCTGGTGCAAATTTATCATCTTAAGAGTCATCTTTTGTTTGACTGTATTCTATAACAATAAAGGTTGTCGTCCTACCATGACATCCAACTGTAAAACAATAGATTAATTGTTTTGCTCCTGTCTATTGTCTTTTTTACTTCTTCCACCACAATGTGCCTGCAACTGCAGTGATGCAACTGTGGCATCTAATCAAATTTGATTTATATGGTGGTTGTGTACAGTAAATATATGTAACGGTTGTACAAAACAGGTGCAAATATTTCAGTGTTGTGTTTAGAGCTTTTTCCCAAAGTAAAAAAATATGAATTACAGGTTAAAGTGGTTTTCATATCTCAATTAATTAAAACTTGTAAGTATAATAATGTTTTGAAAAGAAGGTGATGTACTGTAGTTTTCAATTAATTTCCTTCTCTGGTATTTTGTGTTTTATTTTCCCTAACTTTAAAACTTTGCTTTGTAGATTATTAACCAATATAATGAAAATTACATGAAAAAAACTCAAACAAAGCATTGGTATGTCAATGGGCAGGATACTTGTAAGGTCTGGGGGTGTAATGTCTTGTCTCTCAATAATGACCTTTAGAGCAAGACACTTTTAGGCTACAATACAAGCATTACCCCTTTCCTGTCACATGCCATATTTCCAGATGGCTCTCAGATGGTAACCTCATCTGGCCATGGTTGGCCTATGATATGCCGTTGCTTTGTTGAGGTCCTGATACCCACGTCTTGCCCTGGGCTTTGCTCTTTATGGATTTCAGCTGGAGGACACTTGGAGAAACATTGAAATGATGAGGGCAAGAAGTCTTTCAGAAGCACTTCAAGTCACAGCATAGGTCGACAATGTAATGAGCTGCATCAACTGTAGTCCGGCAGCCAATAAGTCAAAGGATAGAATAGAGGCTATTTTCTGAAAAGGTCAACTCAATCAAATTTAATGTGGCATAAAGGTACACAGAACTTTAGGGTCAGCAATGGTTATCCATAATAATTCTGACAAATATCTAACTATAAATTGTCTGTTAGTAGAACCTTTGTTTTTCCATGAACAATTAAGTTATAAAATAAATGATTTGCTGTTAGTGCTGTTTGCTGGATATGGAGTGTCCTATAAATCAATCATACGAACTTACCCTAACCGTGACCCTTATATCTCATTATTAATGGTAGTGTTTTGATCTTTTACCTGCAAATATACATACATACAAACCAATTTTATTCTGAACCAGTATTTCTTAAATAATAAATACATAAAGCATTTCACACTTAAAACGGTTTTGCATTTTTCTATTGGTTCAAACATGTCTATACACACAGTAATGTTTGTAATGTTTTCCCTCTGTCTGACCCCTACATGCCCCTTTCGCCTGACCACAGTTCAGTGACATTTCTAATTTCAAGCAAAATATCACTACTATCCCTGCATTCCCCTCACCTTTATTGGATGGGGCCTACTGGAGCAGGGAGGATGCCCCTGTTAGGTCTCCCTCCTGCCCAGCATCGGCGCCACTGCACCATATAGCCATTAACCACCATTACCGGGCAGGGCCATTTCATGGTCAAAGAGCATTTCAGTGTTAGCTCTCCCTGGGGCGACAAAATCAGCCAAGTGAGTTTCAAGCCTGCTCTGTGCCATGTTTTACATTTTCCCTTTTTTCAGCTTATTTTTCCCCTTAACATCTCCCTGTTGTGCACTTTGACTCTGCAAGTGTGACTCAGTGCAACTCAACTATACATGATCGATTGCATGTATGTCTGCAGTGAACTGTGAACTTTACAAACAATGAGAAATTGTGCAACACACAACTTAATTCTCTTTTACAGTAATACCAGGACATACTGTTCAGAGAATGATCTTTAAAACAACCAAAGAAAGGTTTATATGTCCTAAGATATTATATGATGGTCACATGAACTGTATTCATATACCACAAAACAATAATTTTAAATTTTTTACTGTAGTCTTGTGATTATTTGCTGAGAACACTTATGGGGCTCTAAAGCATGGTTATGGAACCTATGGCCTAAACACCATATGCAATTCAATTTCTCTCTGAGTTGCAATGAAACAGCGAACAAATTAACCCGATTAGCCTTTTTTATGTGAAGGACAGAGTTTGATACGAAGGAGGAATTACTGTCTTATAAACAATGTATGTTATTACCAAATGTAAGTATGAGTTTGAATGACATGTTTTGGATTAAACCAGTTGTGAGTAGCATCATCATGGCTACCATCTGCCATCAGACACCTGGCTATCGCATTAAAATGGTGTAACGAGTGTGTTAAATATTTAATCTATTTACTCTGTGTTGGATGTTCAAGAAATGAAATGACCCTTCATTTAGGAGGATTTGAGAAGGTGCAACAAAATTTGTTTTGACTCTCAGTATTTGAGCATCTCTCATTGCCAAGTTAAAACAGTTTGAGTACTTTTATGATGTCAGATGTTTGATTAGGGTTTAAGCACAAAACATTATGGTTAGGTTTAGGGAAATAATGAGTAGTCTGTTAGGGATGCATTCAGTTGAAAATACAAAACACACATGCATGTACATCCTTATTGACAGACTCCCACTGTGTCAGGACCCATGACCTGGCCAGGGGGACATTGCAAATGACAGCCCGTTGGGAGCACTGGGACATTTCCCTCTGGCCGAAGAGTCATTTGGGCTTCAGCAGACAGCTTGACCAGCGATTACATTAGAAGGGGAATGAGTTGTCAGATGTCTCTTACCTCACTTGTGCATGCTAGCTACCTTGCAGAAGTGCTATGGCTGGTAGGAAAGGTTAGTTTATAATATTAGCAAAGTCAAAGCCTTGGCCTAAATAATTGTTGTTTCAGTCCGCCCCAGAACATTGTTAATCCCTTAGAGAGTTTGTTCCGTATGTGATGCAGATTCCCCACCATATGGAAAAAATATAGGCAGAGACATAAATATGGAGCCAATTGATCCTTGACTTGGTAATTACTGTGGTGCAGTAGATTGCTCTTCCTCGCAGAAGACAAAATGAGGAGAAGGTTATGGTTATCCATGCTCAGATCACGCTGAGCTGCAGTTTGTTGGTTCCCTTCATGACCCAATGATATAGCACATACACTAGGGCAGTTGCAGACTGGATCATGTTGGTCGTGACTATAGAGAGCAGAGGTTCCCTCTATTAACTACAAATATAAACTGTTTATTGTAGTAACTACAAGTCTATACAACCATAACCTTTTCCAAGTTACATGTTAGCTTTTGAGCACATGGTTTAAGATAGACTTGAAAAAGTAGAGTTAGTTATCTCAAGAAATCCTGTCAAACTTCAATCATGGAACCCAATACCCCTTGAAAAACATGCAAATGATTATCACCAAGTAGCAATTAATTGATACAAACATCTTTTGAATGTTCCCCTATGTGTTTACTTGCACTACCTTGTGACAGCACATGGCTCCAAATGCTGTCAGTTCAGGTGCCGGCAATCCCCCCGAGAGGAGCCTCAAACATCTGGAATTCCTCAGAAATGAAGTAATCAGAGTTGACGACAAGTTGGTCCTCAAAGTTTGTTCACGGGAGCCGGCAATCTGGCTCCATGTGGCTACGAAAAACTGAAGAAACATTTTTATTAACAAAAAAGCAGTGACTTGTGGTTTACTCCATTAATGCAGAGCAGCAGAATGATAGAAGGCAGCTGTTGCTAGCAGACCTGACTTACAAGTGATGTGCATGGACTGTCGCAGCCATCTGGCTGTGACCGAGGAGGGTGAGGTGATGTGGAATGCAAACATCAAGACTCCACCTCGATGTTTGGACGAGTTGAGGATCAAACAGTTTCTAACTGGCTGAAAGTATATTGTCATTCACCTGCTTCAGCAGACTTGAATGGGGGGTCAATCTTAAGTGTTGTTTCCCAGATAAACGAGGAGATAAAATATATATATGTGTATAGAGCGGATAAAGCTTGATTTCCTTGAGCTTCAAAAGGAAGCCGCTGATTGACGTTGGCAGAAGATAGCAACGCCACTGGGTGATTCTTTGGATGAAAGCTGGAGACACCACCCACTGACAAGTTGTACACCCGCTCAATAGTCCACCGAGCACTGACAGTCACCACAGCTGTACATTTTACGCTACCTGAAGCCCAATAATTAGCATTTCTTTGTGAGCAATAGAAAAAAATAACAAACTGAACATCCACCCCGAGACTTGCATAAGCAGCTACGCACACACCCACGGACACACAAACACACACACACACACGGACACACCACGCACAAATACATGACTGCACTCAGCACAGGAATTTCTTGTTAATTTATTTGTTTTTGTAATGTCGGAGCTTGCGATGAAATTAATTGTGCAGGTTTTTGTATTAATTTGTGTCAATGTTGCACTTGTCAGCTTGAAGTTGACAAGAGGAGCCATGCCCGCCGTACAGTAGGAATCCAAACATGCTGGTTCTGCCTCATGCTGCTGGCGGATGACACTCAGGGAGAGATCATTGTTGCTCAGTAGGCAGTTTCCTCTCAGCTGAACTAGCCAGCTGTTTGTTTCTCAAAACTTGACTGTTTGACATATGTTGTATCCATGCTGTCGAAAATCACTCTGATGACAAATTACCTTTCCTCAAAATATGTCTGCGCCGCGAACGTGTTTTTTTTTATTAGTGTGTTGATACTAATAAAAAATACATTATTATAATTATTATATTTTATATGTATAATATATTATATTATTAGTATATGCAGTTCTAAACCTGCCTGTTTGGAATTGGCTGTTTTTGTCTCTGTGTTGATGACAAATTTGTCTTTGTCATTACTGAGTCTTCAAATAGTTCAGCAATATACTGTCACTTTTTATTTGTGCTGGACGTTGTGTGCAAAGTTAGAAAACTTGATTATCACGAATCAAGTATAAATATCAAATTACCTTTTGAATTTTAGAAATTTTCTCAATATTAAACATACTACATGTCCAAATCGCTCCACATTCAACACTGCACTTCCTTGAATTACTAAGAATACACAAACCAAGTGTAAAGCAGGTACGATGAACGGTTTGCAAGATGTGCGTTCCACCTACAGACAGAAAGACAGATGTTTGTGGAATTAGTAGGTGGATTATTGTTCTTATTATTATTATTTAAGTGAATTCCCTCTCTCCTGATAGATCTACTCTAGAAGGCAATATATATAATTCACATTCATCATCTCATTTGGAAAGCAATGTGATGCAGGGGTATTAGCGGATAAAAGCCTGGCCGTGTTGTGTGTTTTGTCCTAGAGGCAGACGTGGCAGGACGAATCAGCAGGCCTCAGGACAAACCTCTCTGTCACCAGAGATGGAGAGCCCGGCCAACTGTGTTGACTGATTGTGAGCATTAGTGGCTGTGAGTGTGATTAATATGCCTGCCCCTCACATAGCACTCTGGAAAAAGAGAGGTGTAGCTTAAAAACTGAACAGGGTGGCCACATTTCACGCTTTTAAAGAAGATAATGCATAACCTCCGCGTGGCCGGCTGCGTACGCTGGGATGGATGGCTCTCAGAAAACCAGGTGCTCCTGCATTAATTCCTCCACCCTATATCAGAGAGAGGATGTGCTGGCCTAATGAGCTTGTTGTGTGGGATGCTGTGAGTGCTGCTGAGACGCTGTGAGAAGACACCGCGCTCCAGCTTAGTGAATTTTGAGGCTGCCATAATTGCCGCATTGTGATGGTGATTTTCTTCTTCTGCATCTGAAGCAGCCCCGTAGCATCTGGTTGTTTGCCCAGGCCTCCCGTCAGCAGCGGTCAGAGCAGTCCCTCTGCTTCGCCACGCTGGGGCTGTAGCACTCACCAAACATTTGGACTGTAATTTGAGGAGATTAGGTCCCCGTGCTGATAACGCACACAAGTCAAACACTGCATCTCTGCCTTTCTGCTGGGAAGAGAGAGGGCGTCACTATGCTCCGGCACTGCCAAGAAAAGGATGTGCATGTTCTTGCCAACAAGAAATCCTGCTTAGTGTAAGATCCTTGCTATATATATTTATAGTTATATATATGTTTGTGTGTGTTTGCACATTGTATATCTGTATAACTGAGGCTAAAATTACCAGTGCCAACATGTTGGACTGTTGCCTTGCATTGAGTTTTAACAGACGCTGCACATTCGCATCTTTCTATTACGTTTCTTATTTTGCAGTGGTATGACGTCGCTTAAAATACCGAACCAGACGTGTAAATATATCTTCTACCAGTCGGTCTCTTGTTCAGCGGCAGACATGACATGATGAAAAGCCCAACTTCACTTTTCCATCTCGGTACGTGTGAAGGCCATAAGATGGCAAAGCGATTAACCGCGCTGCTCACTCAACATCTGTAAGAGGTTCATCCGTGCAGCAGAGATCCATGGCTCGGGCACTCCCTCCGTGCCCCTATGGAAAAAGAGGCCTGCCAGAATGAGGAATGATGGCTAAGGCCCTGATTATTAGGATTAATTGTCTTTTAGTCATTCAGTGGAGCGGGAGTGCCAGGGTAAAGCAAGGTGGAAATAATGAGGGCCAGCCAGCAGTCGTCATGTTTTCTTTATAAGCACCCTTCAACAAAACAGTTGCTGTAAGTTACTTCACTCTATCAACACTATTTGTACCAGTGATAAGTGTGAGGTCAAAATAAAACGTGAAATGCTTATAAATGGCGGATGAACTGACAACCTGTTCGCTTTTTTGAATAAAACAATGCAGTGGTATTAATGCTGGTGCTGTGTGGCTTATGAAAACACACCTGCTGGGTTGGAGGTGTGGTACGGGATTTCCCTCTTGTTCTTTCTGCCAGATTATTTTCTGGTACCGATGTTGATATGTACTATACTGGGTTTTTATTACTTTTATGAAAAGGTTTGTGTCAAGTTTACGTAGGACAAGATGTTTTTGTTTTGTTGGATTTTTGTGAAGTGAGAAAATTTGGTAGATTGTTAACAGACAGCTCTTTCGTTTCAAGTCACAGAGCTACAGTGTTTCCTGCCTTATCATTGAAACCGACTGAAACTAAAGTTGCTCCGTGTCCTCAAAGTGAACGAGATTTCCTCGATTTCCCTGAAAGTTGCAAACAACCGCCTTTCCACCGGCTCAATGTGTAAACAGCTGTCACTTCCCGGCACACTCATTCATCATTATTAGATAATAAGTGGGGAATAGACCCTGAAAACCTCTATTACCTTTATGTACTCTGCAGCAGTGTGCCACAGATAACAGATGAGGCCGGACTTGATGTAAAATTAAATTACTTTTTTTTTCATATTGGGCACAATTAATGGGTTTTTAGAAGCAGCGAGGCTCAGTGCATTTAGGGATGTGTCCTATCAACTCATCCTGGGGATTAACCTGTCTACTTTGCATTGGCCCCTGACGGCATGCAAGCAATGCTAATCTGTGCACAACCAGACCTCAGTTACTTTCAAAAATATTGCTATGTTGATGGTGGATTATCTGTCAGTTGGGTGTGATTAGTTTGTAAATGATTAAACGTATGTTTATGAGACTTGTCAAGAGGATGTTAGGAGCTTTAGCTGGTTTTAGCCCAACCAGTATTATTTTGTTTTAATGCAAAATTAATGCTATTAAGTCAATAATAATAAATTCATGACTGAATTTGCATTATTTTTCAATCATAATCCTGTTATTCAGTTTTATTTATTATTATTTAACTTCACTGTCACCACATCAAGTTATTCTCTGCATGGCTTATAGTCAACTTCCCGGAAATGCTTAGATTCTGTGTTTCCTACTGAGAAGGTAATTTTTTTTTGCTTTTGTAAGGATTCTTTTTGTTTTGTGTTTGAAAGCACCGCAGGGTCAACACGAGCTTCCATGTGGCCTTGGCTGTGACAACACAGCAGTTGGATAAGGAGAAGTGCCTTTGATTGTGGAACACCCTTCCAAATCTTACTTTGCCTTGGGTAAAATATGGAACAACAACGCAGAGGTACAGTACGGCACAATGGAGGCGCTCAACGTGAACTAATCAGTGTTTTGGGAATATATAAGTGTCTTTGACTTTCTAGGCGGTCAAGGGAGAGAAAGAGTTTCCGAGTTGTTTGTCATCTAAACAAATTTTACCCTGCAGCATTTCTTCATACTTCCAATAATAGTGACTGGTTCAAATGCCAAATTATGCTTTGCTCTGACATATTGCCCACACCATGTGGTGTATGTGTGTGTTTGTATATGCGCCCTGTGCATAGGCTACGCCTCTGCGTGTGTGCATCAGTACGTGGATCTCCATGATTGTGTGTGTGTGTGAGCGGCTACGTGCGTGTGAGTGTGCCCACTGTTTGTATGCATTACTGTACGTGTTGGTGGAGGTGGCTGGTGGCGTTGTACCAACTAGTCACGGACCTGGAGGATTAGATTTACCATTTCAAAGATGCCTGTGTTTCTAAAGTTTACACACATACATGCACACACACACACACTCGTACAATCACCCGCCCACACATTGCTTCCCCAGCTTGTCAACGTGCAACGTGGGCTGTGGAGGCTTGTGCGAACAGATGGGAGGAACCAGCATAAAATAAAGTTAAACTAGAACAGAATGACTATGCAAGTGGCGTGGCCGCCCTTTGTTTGCTAGGAAGGTGATCCTCAGCAGCTGGGGATGATGGAACGCATGATTCAAATTACCAGAGGGAATGATTAATATCTCCTTAAAGCACACACTTCCAGCATATCAATCATCTCATTACACTGGAAAAGTTAATTGTGTGAGGGGAGGGTTGGGGCCCCTGAACCATGAAAAAGTAGCCCACCCCTCGACATGTTTACTTACACAACAGAGCAGGCCCAATAACTCCATGTGTTCTGTCCTGAGTTTTAAGAGTTTCAACTGTTTCCAATGAAACAGGTCCTGCTCAGCGGGGGACATTGTCCTCAACAGAATCTTTACTGACGGACAGAACTCTGACTGTTCAGTAACAATTAAAAGGTGAAGGCTGCTACAGGAGGGATTACGAAGCTATTGGCAAAGAAATAAGTGGTGTATGGAAAGAATGCAAAATGCAGTTATTAGTGGAGCTCTGTACATTGGGAACGTATAGAGAGGTCTGCAGTACATCACCACATGCAGGGCTCAGGCCTGTGGACACTCATGTTAAGAAATGGTTGAGTGCCACATGTGTTGGGAGAATATTTCCTTGTATTCCAGATGTCAAGGTTATCAACTGAGGGGTTTGTTCGGCTAAATGAGATAAATGAGGTAAAGCTCCTGTAAGATTTTTATATTTGTAGAGCTACAATTTGCATTGGATGATATGAATCGATCTATCTGTTTGTGTGTACAAACAGTTTGTACAGCAAGTGGGTAGCTGAGGATTATTTAACTGCAAAACCAGGGAAAAAAGGAAACCAGAAATGTGCGTTCACGGGGAGATGAAGGGAGGTAGGGGTCTCTGTGCCTATGGTGGCCCGCATTGCCCTTGCCTTGCCTTCCTTTCCCCTAGCTGCCAGTGTGTCCTACTCTTTGCCCTCTCTGCTCCGCTGCACTCGCTCCCGTCCCCCCCTCCCACCTCTCCCTGCGTGCCTACGCTGCCTGAGCCAGCTGCTCCCACTTCATCTTCAGCAGCGTCACCAGGCGGGGTATTAATCATGTTTTTCGAGGGGGACACTCTGCTATTTATCTCTCTGACACTTCCAGCATTCAGAGGCCCGTTGCTGGGCACAGCCCATTGAGTAGTAAGATTACACATTACTGCGCTCCATTGCTTCTCCCTGCCCTCTCCATTGACTAGCTGTTCAACGGTGGCATCGAGCTTGCAAGATCGGACATAATTTATGCCCTACATGTATAAAAAACACTTCCCTGTTTCCCTGTTTTCTGCCTCCATACTCCAATTTGGCTCATATGTAGCATGAATGCACGTTATAGTAGAAAGTGATGTAGTGTCATGACACAACAACTGTTCTTCAAAATATATATTTTCAAAAAGGTTCCTTCGCTTGAAATGTTAATCATTTAGACTTATCCTGTAATTATTAAGACGGTTATACCTGTAGAGCGGAACCTTTGTATCCCTATAAACATGAATTACCCAAACTCAGTTGAATATGGAGAAATCCCCACAATTAAGAGACAATAATCCATTATTTAAGATGAATAATTGTAAATATTTAACAAATACCAACCTCCAGTCTCCCTTTAGTCCCTTTTTCTTTAGGGTTAGGGTTAGAATCCTTCCTCTAAAAACCCTTTTTTATCTGGAGCTTCAGAAACACTCATTTATATATAAATGTTCCTCATAGTCCAGCTTTAGTCAGACTTGGGAAACTATGTTAAATATGAGCGAAATTTTACACGCAAAATTACTCCAGGATGTAAAAATGATTCTCACATTTCTATACATCGCACAGACAGCGTCTAATTTCAGTCAGTGATGCACTAACATGATATATTCAGTTTTCAGTCTGTGGAAATGGTTGCATCTGTTAAATCCAATTACACGTGTTGACCCTTTTCTTTTTGCGGCTCCACGCTGCACATCCAGGCACTTTTACAGCGGCTCCATTCTAGCTCACGCCATAGATTCAAATCTCAATCCAATCCCGGTGCTTTTGAGTAGGCAATGAATTGTCTGAGCAAATGCACCCCCGTCCCTCCTGATACTTGGTTCAGTTTCAGTTCGTTAAAAAGCCTGAGAATCCTCGGGCTAAAGTGATCCACTACCTTCTCCCTGTTGGAAGTTTCACAAACAAGTGAATTACAGCGAGGATGAAAAAGGTGTCACGGAGAAACAGGAAGCAGTTATGTTGGCGGATGGCCAGTCTAATGGGCTGATGGGAATGCTGAATGAATGAGCGACTCTCCAGGGATCCCCAATCGCGTTCGGTGGAGTTCTGAATCGAGAGTGTCAGCTGACTCCTCCTCCTCTCTGAAAGTGGAGGGTAAAAGTGCGTTGAAATCCTGCCAAATAGTAAATCAAATATGTGTATGAGAAGGAAGTGAACATTTTTAGAACAATAGAGTTAAGTACACCCTCAACCCCCAGCCTCTCTCTCTCTCGCTCTCTCTCTCTCCCTCCCTCTGTCTGTATCTCTCCTTATTCTGTCGGTACCATTTTCTCGTTCTTTCATACACACATTAATAACCTGCATATAAAAGATAATAAGTCATTTATGAATTTATGTATTAAGGACCCCTATTTAAAAAAAGGGCCAAAACCCTAAATAATTTACCAACTTCACTGTCTGTTTTAAAATCTTCTAACTTTACAAAATGGCTTTTAAATATTTGTCTATAGGTGTCACTTACAGATTTCTTTCATCCTTTTATTTTATTGTCACTTTGAACTGTTTTATGTGTTAAATCACTTGATGTCTTTAATTGGAAATTTCGCATTTATTTATTTTCACTGATTTGAATTGTTATTGGATTATTCTGCTTATTGTAATTTATGTATTATTTGCTTCCTTTTTATTTTAAATGTTGTATAATGTATATATTTATATTTTAGTTGTATAGATTAACTCCTCTTTGATTTTTAATGATATTGTTCTATTTTGCTTGTCATCTTTGATGTTTGATTCTCATTTCTGTTTGTCCGTTTTGAAGTTCTGCTTAAGGGCTGTTTTGAAAGGTGCTGGATAAATCAAGTTATTATTGATGGAAATGTAAACATAGTAATAACTATTATTGTAGTTCTGTTGCATGGTGTCTAAAGGAACAATAAAAAAGCAGCTCTTGGTCTTACTACATTTTCCTCTCGCATGTGTAGAGGTCAATAGGCGGCTTTGAAGCAGCTCTCGGCTGCTTTTCAACCTGACTCAAATCTCAACATGGTGGGCGGATCTGGATGTTGTAAAGTAGGTCATTTGTAAGACAGTGGAACTCATCATTGATCTGCTGCATATCTCTGTTTGGTGTTTTTGAGGGAACCCAGGCCTCTCTGAACTCTGTCATCCTGAGATCCTGCTAGTTCAATTCATTATTTCCTCATAGAGAGAAGTGTGCAGCGCCTCATTTAACTTTAGGAGCCATCAGAATTCCACAGTAAAATAAAGTCATTGTCCCTGAATAGATGCTATGTGCAGCTTGCCAAGATAAAGTGAATTTGAACCACGCTTTTTCTCTGAGTTCAACTCCAGCACAAATCTGCACCATTTACTAATTTGCAGAGCTGATTTGTGGGAGTGGACAGCCAGAGGGCCCATAATGGAGGAAGAGATCAAATTAGCCGTGTGACTGTGGTAACTAACTTTTCAATTAGAGACCAAGAGTGCAAGTGGTCACCACACTACCATGTATTTTCGAGGAGGAGGGAATTTATTGTATTGTGCCAATTTAGGGATAATGAAAAGTTTTGACTCAACGAGGCTCTTCAATTCAAGTATTAGAAGTACTTCAATCAAATATTTGTACTTACTTATGTTACAAACTCAATTAATTTAATGTTGCTGCAGTCAGATGATATATACAACAATTAAATATAATATATTTATATTTTTTATGCACATTTTAAATTTACAATAACTGTCTTCTGCTGCTGTTTGTCCTTATGTAAAAAAGAGAATTACATAAGGAGATGGTTTGCACCACTGATTAAACGACATCATCATCTTATTCAAAGATTTTTTCAGTTCATAACAACAGGAAAACTGTCCAGAACATCGAGGTGAGGAGTTACACCTGGGTGGAACACGCAGGAGGCAGGAGGCAGGAGGCAGGAGGCAGGAGGCAGGAGGGAGGAGGCAATAGGGAGGAGGAAGGAGGCAGGAGGCAGGAGAAAGCACATGTTTTTGTTTACAGCACATCAACCCTGATCATCAGAGAGCTTTTGACTCTCATCTTTCAAGATTGAAATTGGCGATTGGCGACTCTTTTCATCCTGAGATATCTGTATTCTTTTTGTGTTCATCAGGTTTACGTCCATTGCGTGTTAAAAACATCAACAAGACGCCCACTCACTTCCTGTGAGGTTTCTGTACATTGTCCTGCTGTATTGTCAAACGGGCTCATGCAAGAAACGTTCAGGAAAATGTCCAGAGCAACTGACTGGAGCATTTCAGTTTTCACATACAGCCCCAGACTTCAGTGCCTCAAAGCAGCTTTATTGATTTACTATGATTCTATCTAATATTTGAAGTTAATATTACTTTTTAAATCTATCTTAATTAATTGAAAGGGTCCCTTGCCGAGGTCAAAATGTCGAAAAACATCCAGTGTCCAGGAACATTGCTTGAAAGTGAAGCTCACTCCCACAACCCAGATGTTTCAGACAAGTGGAACCGTCGCCCTTTCCAAGTCCTTGCTGCTCCACGTCCCAGCTCCCGCTACCATCAGAACAGGAAATGGCAGCGGCGAGGCTTAATGGCCAACGTCTAGAGCTACTCTGTGTGTAAGTGGAGTGGGTGGGGAGGAGAGCAGTTGGTCGAGGTGTGCTCCAGGGAGGAAAAAAGATTTAATAAGGTGATGATATATAACATCTGAAAGCTAAATATATCTAAAGAAATGAAGGCCGATTTGATCCAGTCTTGAGAGAGTGCGCGCCTCCTTTGTCGGTGTCTCAGTTCCCTCGTGTGCTCTCCACTCACCTGGTATTTTGGTTGTACCTGTCATGTATTAATATAAGGTATGGGTTTTGAAATGTTAACCATCAGTCAGTATGTCACTGGTTGTGAGACTGTTGGCTCCTGTATAGACGATGGCTCTCAGATGAAAGCCCTGGACTCTCCTCAAAAACCTTGGGAATGGAGCACGGTATATAGCCAGCAGTGATAACAAGAATTTGGCTTCAAACAAGGAGAACATCAAATACCCCCGCTCATGTGTGTGTGTGTGTGAACATGCCACTATATCTATATACATGCCGTACATCTGTGTCCATTATGTTACATTTGAGTCTACTTGCCTGTGTGTGTGTCTGCTTTTACAGCAAAACCCTCCCATTTCCAGCTCTAATGACACAGTGTGTTGGGGCTGAGGCCGCAGGATTTGGACATATGTTCACCTTTCTTTTGATGAACCGAAATTGAGACCAGAAGAAAGGGGACAACATTTGGACCAGGGAATCACCAAAGGGAATAAGATGAAAAGGGAGAGACTAGATGGCTAGTGAGACCCTGTCATGACCGGCAGAGTGGTCCATTCATCTGCTCTAATTCAGGGCATTAGTGCCTCACAGGATCAACATTGTCAAGGCTACAAACAAGAATTGTTAAAGACTCCACTGCTGCAGATTCTTTTATGTGTCTCGGAATCACTCTTTTGTGCAGTACATTTCATAACGGCGTGCGGTGCCCGGGTCATCGCGGGCGCCATCAAAGCGTAAAATCAACACTTTAAAGATACAAAAATAGTACGATTTTATTTTCGTATTTGTTTTTCCAAACACGCAGAGTGTTGTGCGATCGCGTGCTTTGACCTCAAGAGCACAAGAGGTAATAATAAAGTGTTCGCATGATTAATCACCCCGTCTGTCACTGATTCCTGGAGGACTGCTGATATTCTTTCTCCAAATTTTTGTATTGATTCTGATCAGAGTGTGTAAAGTTGTGGCTTGACCTTTCTTTACAATCCTGTCGCTCGGGTCTGTCTCCGCATCTGTGTCTCCCAGCACGAGAGAGGCTCATTACTGGTTTTGCAGGTGCCTTTATTGCTACGTCCCGTCTTTTGGACCTTATGATTGATTGTTGGCATCGAGTGAAATTGGAAATGCTCTGTGCTGTGATTGTTTTGTTAAACACCTGCACTGTATTTATTACAAAGGTCAGATCGCCTCGGCGCCTTCATCTAAGAATATATGATCCTCGTCTACCTCAGAAACAATGTCATTTATTACGTCGCTGCCGCTATGGACTGTGCTCATCTTCAAGTGTTCAGCTTTAAAAATGCTAATGTTGCTTTTTTATTTCCTGGGAATCCCAACAGATGTGATATAAAGACGTCTGTCTCGATCAAAGCTCAGTGTCATTTCACTTTGTAATCAGCACACTCATTTTAATTAAGCTGTCACATTTCATATTTTTGCATTTCCTGTTTAATAACTGCTATATTTGATTGTTTGTCTTTCATAGCATCTGTATGGTTGGGATCAATAGCCGATTATCAGCTACAAAAAATTGGTGTCAAAGCTTATAAGCATCCAGCTGCAGTTAAAAACACAAGAATCAGTGAGAACAAATGACGTTCATTACCACTTACTGACAAATATATAAAGACAAAGTTGTGTGTACCAGAACACAATGATTTACAATAGTAGTATTTGTATTGTAGTAAATTGAATATAAGTGTTAACTAAAATGTATATCACATGGAAAATGTCATGTTTGCTGTATAAACTTATTTACTGTACATCATTTTAATGTTACTCAGAATAATCAAAAATTCAAAAACTATTTAATGATGTATAATGATCATGTTTAAATATACAGCAAAGAAAATAACACCTGGAGATATTTTAATCAATTAAGTTTAAACATTTTCATATGATCATTTTAAAAGGTCCATAATTAACTTAATTATTAGAAGTAAGTACATCTTATGCTGTAATCAGTTTAATTGAAGTGTTTATGCTTAATGAGTTTCTCATTAAGGGCTCTGAATTAAAGTGCCCCTACTTCAGATTTATATATTCATATTTATTTTTCATCCATTTACCTTAATTATACTGAAAGTATATTACAAATGTGCATCAATATCATCCTGTTTGTTTGATCCATTATATCTTATTCATAATGTATTGATCAGATCCAGGAAAATATGAGGTGGTCTGTTCGTCTCTGTTGTCACTGAAAATGTTGTGAAAGAACGAACCCTCAGTATAAAGTACAGGCCATTCATTTGAACTTCAGAGATGAAGTAGGATTTCCAACCCGGGCTCCATGTGTATGCACAGAGAGGAAAATCATTGATCCTTTAATGCCGTCCCAAAGGGTCCCTCAGTGAGATAAAATAAAGAAGCCCTTAAACTCTGAAATTGCCAATAATGAGCTATCATTACTCAAATTACAGCAAGCACTGATTGGGTTTAAAGTAATGAAGAAAACAACACGATCAATCATCATCAAGGCCTGGTGTCGTCATGTCAGAGCCCGGCCCCTGTGCTGGGAGCGGCGGGGCAGGGCTCCTTTAGCAGGGGCCAGGACTGGGCAATGTCCTTGGGGCAACCATCCATCGTCCAACATCAACATCTCAGCAGCGACAGAAGCACCTGAAACATTCACTTTGATTTCAAACTACTGCTGTGGCCGGCACATGCTGACAGAAATCAGAGCTGCGTCACCCCAAAGATGAGACGGACGTTATTATCAAAAGATAATTGTTGCTGCTGTATCTGCTGATTATGTTGTAGATCCAGTGAAGGCTCATTATCCACTGCCTCTGCTGTCCAGAAGCTGACTTTTGTCTGTCGTTTCCACCAGAGACGAACATTTGTAAAGAGACGAATATAATAGTGACTTTTTTTTTATAATCTCTCCTCTCGGACGGCTTGTCAAGCACCCACATGCTCTATTATCATTTTAATACCCTGCTTGGACTTATTTCACCAGGGTGCTGACAGAATGGTTTCTGAGAGTAGGTGGTCTTATGGAAAGAGAAATGATTTCCCCTGGTTCATCACAGATAGCTCAATTAAGATAAGAAAGAACAAATCTGAGTCACACTATGAGGAAAAGGAAAATCCTAAAGAAAACTAAATGAGGCAAGGTGAGGAAATATATGCCTGATAGGGATATTGCATTTAATGTTATTACCAACATTAAAACGCTAGGCCAGGTAAGTCATTCTGCATTATGTCTACATACAGTATCCACCTTGTTCCTATTGTCAATGTTGGCTCTCTCCACTCATCTTCTCCTCTTCATCCTCCATTCAACAGTTCAACCAGCCCGCCTGCCCTCAATCTCCCACAGAAGATGCAGGCGGCACAAGGTAAAGTTTTATTGCTGATCTGGTCCCTGTTTAGATTCAGCGTGCATGAAAGCTCCTAAAGTTGGCTACCATCAATAATGAGGTCTCATTTACACAAATTACTCCGAACGCTGATTAGGTATTATCTAACAGCAAGGGCCACCTCGATCAATCATCATCAGCCTGTGGAGCGTCAATGGACATCGAAAGGTTAACCCAGATCTTGGAGGCCCTGCCAGTGTCAGCAGAATCAGAGTGGGAGGCCTCTACGCTGTCGATAGAGCAGCCAGACAATTAGGTAATGATTAAAATGGCCGCACCTGGGACTCAATAAGAAAATGAGCCATCCCGGCATAATTTGTGAATGATTTGTTTACCAATCCATAGAGCTGTAAACGAAAGTCACCCAAGTGCAATGTATTAAATGTACAAAGTCATGTCTGCACCCCGGCAAACTTTTTATTGGGCCACCGTGATTTTAACATTCTCAGTGAAGGTAAAAGTCCAGAAGGATGATAAGTGAACTGTGTGTGTCAGAGGTGTTTTTTTTGTTGAGATGTAGTTTTACTTTACACTCTGACTTTCTGTCTCAGTCTGTGAAGACTTCCTATAAGGGCAGTGAAATAAAAGCTTTATTGGATTTAGATGAAAAATGGTCCATTGAATTTTCCTCATTTCCCAAGATTCTGCAGATATGTACGTGTTGTTTGTGAAGCAGGGGACATTCCCATCTTTTCACTGGAAGAACCAAACTTAGTTAGATTTAAGCAGGAAACATAAACTTCTGTTTAGCGGGTGATCCGATAGCTAAGAAGAAAAGATGACAAGAAAAAGTTTTTTAGAAAAACTTTATCAAAAACAGAATATTAGAGTGTATTACAGATCATACTATCTTTTCGCCACTGTTTTTTCCTATCTCATTTTTCGAAGATTCCATGAAATCATAATTACAAATTCAGTGATGACAATGTGTGTGATGAAATATCAACTTAAAATGACTGTAAAAGAAATATTCCAAAGTAGTGTAGATATTAGTATATATAGAACAGTACAAATGATTCAACTGCTTGTGTGAATACATATAGAGCATGTCAGTTGGGCTTTAGATGCTGTTAATATGGTTCTTATACAGACCACAAGCATATTACCTGGACTCATAAGTATTGTTACATCCTCTCAGGAAATTTAGACATAACTTTTGTACTTACTAATCTAATCTGCCACTCCACGTGAAAAGACACAAGGGATCATGTTATGTATTTATACTGTACATTTGCTGTTCACCTAGATTTTTATTTTTATACATGCAGTATAGAATAAGAAATGTTTTGAGTTATTTTGCATTTCGACCCGCCGCGGTTTGGTGTTCCTAATATTCTTTAATAACAATCAATCCCCGTGACAGAAGGGGAAGAGGAGCTATGTCACGCACACTGCAGCTCTCTGATTTGAATAATAAAATTAAAATCCCCTTCTGTCTTCGCTCCCCTTTGTTTGACTAGCATTTAGTCTGGGATGGAACATGACGGCAATAATTTTAATAATTTGACCCCTAATTTTGGAAAGTGTTTGTGCTGCATCTCAAAAGGAACAGATAGAAAATGGGTTTAAATAAAGAGAGAGGTACCTTAATCAGCAAGAGCACTTCATTTTTACATTATTCATTGACTATATGTAATTACTTGTTTGGATTCTATCTTTAGAAGCAAATAATCTGGACATGACTCATTATACCATGTTTGACATTATCTGGACAAGTAGGATTTACCACAAGGAGCGTGGTGACACAAAGGCTAAATCCAATACCACGCTACTTCCCATTCAGGGCTACCTGGGGGCTACCTCAAGCCAAACATTTGCTCTTTGGAAAAACCTTGTTACCCAAATCAGCTGGTGGCCCTTGGTATACATCCATCCCATAAGCAGTGAGTGCCAGGGGCATGCTGTGCGCAGCCACTAATACAAATGAACTTTTTCAGACGGCTCTGACACTTGCAGCCGTGAACAAACAGCGCAGCCTCTTTGCGTAATGGGTAGCAGTGGGGCACAGCAAAGAAATGATGAGACATGAAGGGCCACTGCCGCCTGGACGGAGGCGAGCGCTATCGGGCCGCTGGGATTAACGCGTCCCCCACAGCCAAGTCACACGCGCTTCCAAACAAGTAGGGTTACAAGTGCCATTACTCTCACCTTTCAGAGGGGGTTTTGGATAGAGAGATCATTAAATTAACCGCAGGGCACTGCATTTGTGACCAGAAGTACAGAAGCCACTCGAGGGCGGTGGCCTACACTCTGTGATTCTTGAGATCCACGTAGAGCTGTCCTCGGAGAGTCACTACGACGCCGAGGTGAGCCTGGGTCTGTAATGGTGTTAGCCTTTTGATCATTATGTGCTTAACACAGTAGATCTTTATTATTGAGGCTATTTTTCACTAAATTCACTCAGTAGAACATTATTTTCCCCCGTGACCCAGTTCAATGCGGGGGTGCTTTACACTGGCTCGACTGCGAGCTCTCTCTCCTCCGCGAGGACAGAGGAAGGAAACGAACGAGCGCCTCAAAGAATCTTTCAGCCATCACTCCATAGCCTTTCAAAGAGGAGGTGATTGACAACATCCTATCAGTGTAAGTGTGCGGTGTATTATCCCGGTTGTCCATCCTGTCTAACAGCAGAGGATGTCCCTGTCTGCAGACGCCGCTTCTCACCGAGTGGCTCTGCCCGATCATTGTCAATAAATAAATCTGATAATTGTCAGTGCAGACAGCTGTTTGTGACAGCTTTGTTGTCTTGACTCACTGCATCCTGTCATTCTCGCGGAGGGGAAAGTGAGTTTTATATACTCTGACTGCCATCCGGGGAGCGGAGGCATTTGCACATGAATCAATTGTCAGCATCACTGTACTCTGACAACTCGGTGACAGCTCAGATACACCGAGAGTGTTGTTGTGCACATTTTTCCTCGGCGGCATCCAAAGTTTGAGCAGATATTTTCTCCCAGCCAAGTGATTCAAGGAAATCGGGAATATCAAGGTTATATCTATCATTATGAAAACAGAAGTGCAGAAATCCTCAGTATTATGGACTCGAGCTGAACAGGAAAGTAGATGAAAGATCTTCTTCTAAATATCTCCTCTTTCAACAGCTACTTGAAAGTGAGCCTCTCCGATTATGATTGTGGCTCTTGTTGCTCAAGATAACTGCTTGACATTTGCTAAATCAGTCAGTGTCAGTCTTGCATACTCAATTTCCCTCCACTTGAAAGCATCCTCCAACTTTGGCATTTTGCGATGTTCTGTCACTCAAACAGAATTTGCTATGGGTATCGATAAACAAAAAAAGTCTGACAGCACAGCAAACAAAAAAAAACCTTGGTATTTATTACAGAAATAACTCACAGTGGGAATCTATCAGAGCATCTGGACTCAAAATGATGGGGGCCAGTAAAACCAGTGAGTTACATGCATCAGCATATAACATTTTACATTTAAATCTGTTAATATCCTATAAAGTTAAATAAATATCTCCCTTTAAGGAAGACATCTTTAAAGAGAGGGCTGATGATGAATTTGATGTGTAATAAACCGTGTGGCTCTAACTGGAGTACATCATGTTACAGGATTGGTTTTAACACTCGGAGCTTTCACGGCAACAGAAATAAAAGCAGAGAATCACTGTTGCTCTTGTTAAGCACATGTGTTGAAATGCTGTTGGCCTACAGTAGGCGTCGCAACCCACAGGTTAATAAGATTAGGAAAATGAAGATGACCTACTGTCAACAGCGAGCCACTTACCCCTGGTAGGCCGTGGCACATTGATCTGCAGTGGCGAGAGGAGCCCTCTCCAGTTACACTTCAGCACGGACATCTCTTAAATGTTTTGCCAGTGTCAGTGCACTTTGAGTGCTCCCGTTGAAAAGATAATCACTGCTATCAGTGTTCTTTAAGGCTTGACCGGCCACAATAATCTGTTCACATCGACGACTGTGCACTCACTTGTGGCTAATGGCTCTTAAGTTCCCAGGA
This sequence comes from Pseudopleuronectes americanus, assembly GCA_038501795.1. Lineage (NCBI taxonomy): Eukaryota > Metazoa > Chordata > Actinopteri > Pleuronectiformes > Pleuronectidae > Pseudopleuronectes > Pseudopleuronectes americanus. The sequence goes on along the minus strand of CM076720.1, from coordinate 10,649,288 downwards.
CCGGCGGCTCCCATGCAGCCCCCTGACTCGCAGCCGGCCGAGCCCCGTGGCTGATCAATTGAAACGACTCGAACATTTAAAGGCCTGTCAATAAACAGTCCCCTGTGACTTCACACTATACCTGCTCGTGTGTGGATTTGGCTCATGTGCAGGGTCACTTTGCCTCCGGTCAATACACCTCATTGTCGTAAAACACACCAAATTATTAGACAACATTAACCAGCCACGTTTTGCGCTGCAGTCGGGCGGGGGGAGGGGCGGCTTAGGTAAAAGCCACAATATCAGTTTTATATGATTTTTTATGTGAAACTATGCAGTATATATTTATAGTCAGCAGTTTCAAGAGGAATAAACTGTCGATCAATATGTAAAGAGTCTTTCACACTGAACATCTATACACCGACACACTAAATCAATACTTCATCTCCTTCCACCTGTCTCCTCTGACTTGTCCTCTTTTGTAAAGCACAGAACTCATATGGTGGGAAAACAGAACAACGCTTCCTCTATTCCTGTAATATACAGCAACATTTATATATTTATATATATATATATATATATATATATCCGTACATACGGTAGAGTACAGCATATTCAGGACTAAAGGAACAGTGTACACTCTGAAAAGTCTAGAAATAGCGGTTGCATTAGAGCTAAGGACAAAAGGAAGACGAAATGTTGCATTTGCATGAGGAGCGTGAGCTGTATTCACCTCTCTGTTGTTGCACATGAGATTGAAGTTGATGCTATAAATGGGACGGGTAACTCCCTTAAGGGAGCGTTAGTTGACGTGTGTTACTAAATCTTACGGAGATGCCATCTGCCAGTGTGTAAACTGTTGGGAATGCTGACCTCTAAAGTCACTGAAGTCCTCCAGAACTGATCTGACCTGGAGACGAAGACAAGCTGACTTATACACACCATAGTGTCTTTCTTTTCCCACTTTTATAAAATCTTAATTTACACAAATAGAAAAAGGGCCAAGGGTAAAAAAGAATGTCAGTACATCTCAGTGCGTCCATATAAAGTTGTTCTTTCCAGTTGGAAGTTTGATGAGGACTTGGAAGTTATTCGCTAGAAACTCAGAGGAAGAGAATAACTTCCTTTCCGTACGGTGCACGTACATTCTGCATGTTTATTTTGTTCCGTGATGCCGGACTGAGCGTGGTGATCAAGTCCAGACTGTGTAACTGACACCGCCGAGCCGGCTGTGGGTGGATACACTCGCCTGCAGCGTGGGGTCACGACACTGACGTACCAGGCTCTCTGTCCTTCGCGGTGAGTGACAGGAGGAGGCAGCTCGCTGATGCCTTTCACGTGGGAATCACAGCTTGCAGCAATATTGAAACAAAAACGTCTTGCAAGGCCTTTTGTGGGAAAATTCAATTGTGAGTCCTTTGGTCCCTAAATGTTTCTCGTAAAGTAAACTTCGGTCCAGAGTTTATTAGTTCAGATAACATTTTTCGTCCAAAGGAAGGAGCAGCTGTGTTTTGCGTCCTGCCCACAAGGTCACTCAATAGTCACTGACTAAAAATAACTCCTTCTAAAATGTCCCGTTGCTGCGATTGTTTTATTTTCCGATGCGGAGACGTTGTTTATTTCACACACAGCACAGTTATTTATTATCAACAAAAGTTAATAAGATCTCATTCTTTTCAACTTGGATATTATAATGAGATTTTTTTTTAATCTATTCTGACAATTGGATAGGACAGAAAGAGCGCATTAGCGTTGTGACATTAGGCCAAAAGAGAAGCTTCAAAGTACGCTCTTCTTTGCGGTGTCTGACAGTGAAGGCATCACTTGTGTCAAAGTACCCACTCTGCCGTCTTGAACCGCTGTGCCGTGCTAATCAGTTTGCGAGCGTTTGGAACTTCTTCTGACGACTGAGCCATACAATCTGCACACCTCAAAGACACCTTTCCTATGGAACAGCGGGGGGCTGCTCGCTTTACGGTTAGCAAGTTCTTCACTGAGTCTTGTGTAGAAGTTTGCAGGGCTTATTACTCAAGGGGGGGTCTTCGCTGTTTTCCTCGCATGTCCCATGGGTGTCTTTTTCAGCTGTAATGAGGCCTCCTGGACCAGAAAGCTCTCTTTAAAACAGGGAGTAATGAGTCCTTGTTGGCAGAGAGAACGGGGATTTGCACTCCTCCGTGGAAAGGGAAGGTCACTGAGAGGAGTTTTATTTTAGGAAACTGTCTTGTTTCTGAACCAAACAAAGCTTAAAGGGAAACACTACAAAGTCCAATTCCAGGAATTGACTATTGTGGTCTAAAGGCAATCCGGTATCTTCAAAGTTCCCAGCGCAGGCTTGACAGCTTATGTCCTATATCCCTGCCTTGATGGCAAGAATTAGAGCTGGTAATATAGTTTTGCAATATAATCTTCGTGGGGTGAAATACTTTTTTGAAATGCATGCATTGCACTGGATGTATTTATATATGTATAATTGACAAAATTATCAAACTCTAGGGCAAGTGTTTCATTACGGTAGGAAACAATAAGAATTTCAGTCATGTCATATACGCGTTTTTCCATGTTACACGCTTTTCAAGGTCACAAATATGATTAGCTTTGATGCACAGCTGTATTTAAAGATTAATGCAAATTCCTAGTTGTTTACAGCAGATCATTCCTAATATTTAATTGGGCTTATTTTTCTTTTCACGTCTCAGTTTCCTCTTCTTTGCAGACAAGGCCAATAACAAGCCAGAGGATCATTTCTTTTCTTGCTAGCTTTAACCTGAAAATGGGTTCCCGCCCTACATTGACCTGTACGGTAGGAGAGATTGAGTGCAGCACCTGCTAACCTGGGTTTGGGGGCGGGGGGTGGAGGGGCCGGGCGGTGCTGCGAGTAGCTCACGTCATCCACCCTGCGAGCAGAAACACCAGCCCCTACGCCTGGCACCGTGACACAGCCGAGCATAATTGGCCCTGACAAGAGGGCAAATCATCAACACAGGACTGATAAGCATTACAGCCAGATGACAGCGTACAGAAGTGTATTAGCAACAGTGTGACATATCACATTACCACTGTGAATACAATGAAGGAGATTCTAAACACTGTGGCAGCTTCAATGACCATCCATGTCTCCATCCTCCTGCTGGGCCATTATGTCCCATTTGATATAGCTAATGTTTTTTTTGCACAGAACTGTCACCTGAGACATAACAGATATGTATATGGCAATACTGTAGATAAGATGATTTATGGCGGCGGTTCAGCCATTTGTACTATCACAAAAAATCCTGAAGGGTGCCTCGAATGTTGCATTAAACGTAATTTCACAATGCTTATCGTGGATGTTTGTTTCGGGATTTAACTGACCCGGTGTCAGGTACATAGTTTATACTACATGTGGTGAATCTGCAGTGAAACATGAGTTCTCCATTATGATCCACAAGGTATATAAAATGCATATGCACACAAGTGAAGCAAGTTTTTTATGAGCACCACTAAATGTACTTACTCTGATTGGAGCTTTAATGACTTCGGAGGTTGATTTCTGACAAGCAGACAGTGGAAAATCCATTTCCCTTAATTGTTTTACCACTTGTATTAAAGGCAGTGCTATGTGTAACAGGAGCCTTCAGATACTGGGACAGGTCTTGAACCTGATAACTTGTACATGTTTTATAGCTGTTACATTATAAATTATTTCCACAGACTGAGGCCTCTGGGGATCATATTCTCTCAGCTTCAGTTACTGGTAACATCTTTTAATGATATTAACAAATTTGCGGCTCTAGTGTTTCAGCTTTATCTGGGAAATCTCAAACGGCTCCATGGTAAATACTTGGTTATAATATTATCAGGCACAGCCCATTGTGTGCTGGGTGGATCATATGGCTATTAAAAGTGGGCCAGCAGTGGTAATAACTAAGCTCATAAAGGCCTGTGTTGCTGCCTAACAGCCTGTCTGCACTTCCTGTTGTAACAGTGAGATATTGGCAGGAGAAGCAGGAAAGAACGAGCATTGTAATGGTTGCAGAAGTGGCTTTTTATGGTTTATTTTTCATGGCTCAATGGTGCTTTGTTAAACCTCTCATTAACCTTGTTCTTTACTTCCTCTGCCATGTTTGATGCAGTATTGCATGTCTGCTCGGCTTCGACGGTGCCGTGGCTAATGAGGGCCACAGAAAAGTGTTTGCCCAAATTAGTGTGTTTTAGGGTTCACACTCTTACGGCCTTTTGCAATGTTCAATTAGCCTCACACTGTTTGTGCGAATGGATTCCTTTTTGCAAATTGTATCCATTCCTTATTGGCTATACATTTACCTTGCCACATCTTCTCATTAGTTCCATGTGGGCTATTGTGTTTCCAGAACAGTTGCCAATATAGTGAGGTGTTACCGTCCATGGGTACACAGCACAGTAAAGCGAGGCATTTATTAAGAGGTATGATGGCAAATCGAGTTGTCAATCTTATCCCCCATAAAATATTCTGTCATCGAGCAATAAAATCCTAGCATTGGAGTTACCATACGAATAGTGCAAAAATTACTGGTTTGATTAGATAATGGAAAATCTGAAGATTTCTTCTGTAATGTTCAACTTAAGTCACTTTCAGACATGCACTGAACTTCTGTGAGAAGGCAAATGTCCGTATCAGTTGCTCCAGACGTTTTTCCACCAGCCCACTAGTAGAAATAGCAGAAAATTCCCACGGACTTTTTAGGGCGTGTTAATAAAAAGTCTAACCAAAGCAAAAAATGAAAACTTACAGAATACAAATATCTCAGGAGGAAAAGAGGTGCGATACATAGACGCAAATTTCAGTTTGGAAAGACAATAAGATTCAAGAGCTTTTGACAATAGCGGCCAACACCAGTGCCTCCTCTAATCAGAAGCCCCCCCCTCATCTGAATGTTCCGAACATGTTCCTGTTATCATGAGTCTGACCTGGACAATCTCCTTCTTTCTCCTTCACATGTGAAAGGCCCGTTTCGGAAAAGTGTTCGTAAAATTAGGTCCTGATGAGTTCATGTCTGAAAATGGCTTTAGTATTTCAAACTCTATTATATTAATACCGTGTATTACATAGTAATCTGAAAAAAAAAGAACAATCTGTTAATTCCTAACCATTTCCAACTGATAGAGATAAAGTGCATGAAATAATGAGCTGCCAGACGTCATCCTAAAGAGCCGCAGAGACTTATTCTACCTGCGAGGCCACGTAATACATGCAACTTTTAATCTCAGCATGGAACTATGCCAAAGCCCATTTTATCCTAAAGACAGGGAGAGGGATTTGCTTCCACTAATGGAGTTCAAAGATTGCAGCATGTCAGATAAGGAGTCACGGCAGCACAGGGTGTGAAGTGAGGAAGGGAATCCGCATTGTTTAAATCCAACATAGCTACTGTCACTGTTAGTTCCTACATGACTTTATAGACTAAATGGTATAGAAGAGGAAACGTGGCACGGAATCTTCTCTGAAGCTCAGAGTCAGACACAGGCAGCATCAGACCAGACATCTATTTACGGGAGATGACAGATCGCAAGTATCTCAATCTGGGGGAAGGCACTTGGGGTGACACGAGGAGTGCCATGAAATTGGAGGAGTCAGCAGCCAGTGTTTATTTCATCAGGTTTTTTTCCAAAGGGGTGCGATTGCCTGACAGCGTGAGGTTATTGGTGAATATGTCATAACACCCACAGGCCCACTCTGCATAGATGTGTTTCTAATACTTCAGAAAGACAAAAGGCGGTTGGAAATACATTTATAGGAATATATTCGGTCAAATCTGGTTTAATATGTAAGTTGTTCTAGGGTGTTATTGATCCATTGCAGCCTAATCTTTAAATGTGTATAGGAAGTGGACAGCAAAGACCAAACCTTTAAGAAATCCTTTAAGAAATTTTGTTTTAAAACAAGTTGTCCTTTTGTCTTTCTGAAGCATTGCAGCAAACATCAGTTCTGGGTTGACTTTGTGGTTCTTATCAGAGGTTTGATTGAGTTGGTTCTTCCTGCATCCAGCTGATAGTCTGGTCCGGTCGGCACCTGTATCGTGTGGTCCAGAGAATTTGGTTGTCTCTAGTTAATATGTTGTATTTTCTTAGCTGGTTTGCTGGTGTAAATCTGGTTTAGTTAAATCTTAGCTATAACTTGATATACAGTACTTTCATGAAAGTAGTTGTGTGAGGAAAGAGCACTGCTTGTTCTGTGGCAGGTTGAGTACTTCATGACCGCTTCAAAACGTAGGACAACTGACAACCGAGCTGATTCAGATCAGATGGCCGCAAAATACTTGCTTGCTGCCTTTTTACGTCATTTTCATTTTTGCTCATGTTAAATGTAGAAAATGTGTCCACTTTGGTGGAATAGAGGAAAGCAAAGTAAACTTGAAAGTAGTCTGATTCATTTTGTTGATGGGAAGTTGAAGTTATTACCTGTTTTTAAAGAGCAGTATGTAATGAGTACATTGTTCATGTAACTTGCCTAAGTCATTAAACTTGGCACTGTACGAATCAGACAAGTATTTTGTTTATTGCTTAATCTTAGATGCTCAATATTTGAATGTATAGTCACACTACATTACTTATCAAATAATACATTTAACTTTGCAACAACAACCATCTTGATAATAATTCTTTCAATAGCGTCTGTATACACATGTACTCATGAACCAGCCCAACTCTGCCCTCTGAAGGGTGCACGTGTCAGTCCTACTTTCTGGATCAAAGCCGTGTCAAAGCCAATGACTTCTGTGAGGCACTGGATTAGAGGAGACAGGAAACCAGTTTGCCAGCAGGTATGTGCAGCTGAGGATTACAGCTGTACAAACAATATTAAACAAATAGGGGAAATATTTTCAAAAGGAAACCAGTAATCCACCCAGAAAAAAAATCAAGGGCCAGGTAGGGATGAAGACACGAGGACCAAATTGCTTGCAACTGAACCTCCACCCTGTGACCCAAATAATTTCCAACTTACTCTCTACAGTTTTAAACACAGCCATTTGGTGCTTTGGACTATACTCAAGTGACACTTTGAAAAGTAAATATGAACTAGAATCCACCTTCAAAATGTAATTATGGTAAGTGCAGGCACATGTTGAATCACAAGCCCATGGTATGCAATTGTCATTTCAGTCGACTTGGGCCTTCAGATGAGGTCTAGACTGGAACCAACTGATTTCATCAGCAACAGCTGCATTTTTCATGACTTCTAAAACACGTCCCAGAGAGGCTCATGTTTCGGTCCACTTGCACAAGTCAAGACCTTTCTCGCCACTTTTAGTTTCAACTGGTATCATGTTGGCCCGGCTTTTATTGAGTATGGCAGTGTGCGCGAAACACGCTGCATACAAGCGTTTGGATGTCCGATGTCATGGTGTGGGTGTAGCATTCAGGTTAGAAGCTACATAAAGAACAGATAGCTGCACAAAAGGCCACTTTAAGATCTGCACCTAATCATTGTGTGTGAATATAACCTATTAAATGTGTCTCATCCAGATTCATAGACTGTGTTCTCACGGGTCTGTGTTTCTGAGTCCTCTGATCCTTACTTACAATAAAACATCTCAGAATTTAGTTTACGGAAGATATCGTTTCTGGAGAATAGTTGATGATGTGCACGTCCTGCTCAAGTTGGTTCAGGAAACTAATAAAGAGCAAAGGAGTAACAATACCCACACCAAACATATTCACTACCTCCACAAGACAGTCATGGTCATCAGCATTGGTTTGTTATTTTTAAAAGCAGGATTACGCAAAAACTACAGAACTGATCTCCACGAAACTTGGTGGAATATGAGACAGGGTACAAGCCATTGGTTAAGTCATCAGTCCACCACAGGACCAACTTAAGAAAAAAGATCTCAGTACATGTATGTGTAATCTGCTGATAAAGCAGCCTATCAGCCTTGGCAGATGTGCCCTTCTAATTTATGAATGGTTTTAGTCACGCAGACTTTAATTGCTTCTGTTTGTCCAAAACACGGTTTAAGACTTTCCGACATTAGATATGCAAAACTATTCTTGTAAAAGGTCAACAAATTTAGCTTGAAATTTGAAATACTTCTTCACTTTAACTATTCTTTTTCCATTAGTGCGTCTAGCTACTCTATGGTTGCACCCTTACAGAGTTGCAACTAAGAGTAACAACATAAACAAAAATAATGGATGTATACCAATCAAAGCATATTTGGAGCGTCACACATTTCCCACATGAAATCAAACCTGAGCCTTTCATCTGTTCGTGTCAATTTAAAGTGAGGTCAAACATGTGGAGCCACGCACGTTTTCCCAGACAGTGGGAGAAACGCTGATGTAAAACATACCATTTAGGGCGGGCTGTTTGCAAGGTGATACTTTTTAATTGCTTCAGACAAATTTGTTTTGAGACGAGCATCAGATACAGAACATTAAAGTGGATTTCAGCGGATGAGCACGTAAAAGGCGTGTCCTTGGGGAGCACTGTGATGTGCTGGTAATGAGTGGAGGTAATGAAAGACTTCACATAGACAGATGTATCCATTTAAAATAGTAATAACTACAGTTAAGATGGCAAAGAGCAAATTACACACAACTTTCGCTGAAACACATGTTTATTCAGACTCTGCAGGGACCTGTCATTTTTTTACCGTGTCCCAGGGAAGTGAAGGGAGCTCGTGACGACGCTCATTGCCCCTCAAACAAGGTCAAAACTGTGATAGAGCCGGCATGACAAGTGCTACTGGGTAGTGCACCTCTGAGACCGGGCTGGGCTCATTGTCTCATGCAACAGACACTGCTGTGTGTAGTTAATGTGTATCAGTAAAAGTCGAACATAAAATGTTTTTTCCAACATAAGAATGATGGAGTGTTTTATTTTAATCGCGTCTACATTACGATACAACACGATGCAACACAATTTTAACACCAACCCAAGACAAAGTTTGAGATATCACATATGCAATTTCTTCATATTATCAGTTTAACTGCAACACAAGCCATTTACTGTATGAAGATGTTACTATAGAAGATGATGGACTAACATTACCCATCCCAAAATATGAACTAACATCCCAACAGGTCATTTGCAATTGTGTCTGCACGCAGAGCATGTGCGACCAACAGAGGATGTGTGTCCATCCATATGGATGGTGTATCTGCTGGCTGACAAGGTAAATGACACTTTATAGAGCAGCGCCGCTCATCAGGCCGGCTCTGTGTGCTGGTGTTGGAGGTTAGACCCAAACCCTTCACCCCTTGTCTGTTGTTTCAGATACCGGCTGCCAGTGAATCACTAAAGGTCAATAGACTCAAACGACAGAGCCGAACGCTTCTTCATTCTGCTCCGACGGAGAGCAGGGGAGCAACTTAAAGGCAGGACTGTTGTTCGACAACAACTCGCGCCTTACTTGAGCAATCATTTGTGCCACGTAATTCCCCAGGCACCGTGTCACCGGGATGCTTCCCCAGACAGCTGTGTGGTGTTCAGGGGGCCCTTTGTTGTGGCGTCACGTGATGTGATGGATGGTGCACTATCGAATGAAGATGAACCTTTTTTTCCTGCATGTGAGAAGGTGTCTGCACTTTGTGTGTTTGTGCGCTCGGCAGAGCCGCCTCCTCCTCGTCTCCTCCTGGAGGGTCCGGCCATTTGTCCTGATTTAGTCTGAGTGGCAACATCAGTACTTCCCCTTTGTGCCGGACAGAGACTGATATTCAGCCTCTCAAAGCCTTAGTGGCTGTTGCTACAAAATCTGTGGTGTAAAACTCTGAAGAATGGTGTTTGTTTAGAGCTTTGAAGAATGGAGTGCTGTTTGTCTATTTGTGTTGTGTGTGTGTGCTTGAGAGAGAGACAGGGAGCGAGCGAGAAGGAAAAAGAAAGACACTGTGAGTAGATGAGTGTCTTTGTGAGACTGTTGCCTCTCACAGTCAGGATGCACCGAGCTCGCCTGTGCCAAAGCACTGCTTCCCACGCAGCTAATGGCGGGGATGTGGAAATGAGTGGCTGGCCGGGGCGGCGGAGGCAGGGGATGTGTTAATTGAAAGTTAGGATCACTTTGTGGCCATTACAAGGAAACCTGAGACATGTTAACGCAACAGAGTTAGGCAGCACCTGCTGTCGCTGGCTAATTGTGTTGGGTTTGGTCATGTCTGTCAGGAGCGGGCTCCCATCATGCTCTGCCTCCAGTTACAGCTGTATTACTGCCAGAGTTGACATTACAGCAGCAGCCACAGGGGAACCGGAGCCAACCTGCGACCCCACTGTCATGGCTCAGGCTGATGGATCCTCAAAAATAAAAACCAATATACATCCCAGTCATGGCGTTATTTTGCCATTTGGGGGTTTTCTCTGATTTTAATTGTGTTTTATTGATCTGTATTAGTCCCTGTTTATATTCAGGAAACAGTATAGCAGTGCTGTGCCCCTTTATAACAGGTGATAATTCAGATTGTGGTTTGTTCCCCTTCTGCAGTTATTGTATTAACTCTCTGAAGGAGCCTCTGATAAGGGGGGGAAAAAATGAGTGCTGTGTTTCCAATTCATCCTCACTTACATATGCATCAGTCACAATCCAGGGTGCTGTGCAGATGACTCACTGAGGAGGCATACTGTGCTTTTGAGGACCTGCTAGGGGCAGCAATGTATAATCTGATTTAGACTAGAGCAACCTCCTATTTATTTTTAATTGTCCCACTTTAGCATTTAAGAGCTATTGATCCCCGGAAAAGCATTAAGTGACAGAATCACTATTACTGTTAGTGCTCCCTGCTTGGGGAAGCCACATCAAAGGACATTTTAATGTCACTGACTTTCTGAGGGAATTTGAAGGCTGGTTTTGAACGGGCCAGCCTATGAACGGAAAGGACACACAATAGACAAACACAGAAACAAATGTGAGGGCAATTTGCAGCTAATCAAAAAATGACTGGGAATTGATTTTTCTCGGTGTGGGTGTGGGTGTGGGTGACTGTTTGAGGTGATGTCTTTCTTTTATAAAAAGTCATGTTGGGTCCCCATGTTGGTGGTTAGTACTAGATTATTTATAGCAAAAATAGATAGATAGATTAGCATGTTCATAAGGGTGTGAAAAGCCAGTAACGTAAAAATGCTTAAAGATAATAAAATAGATATAATCAACAGAAACATTTCGTCAAAGTAAAATGGAATAAGAATAATAAACGATGATGGTAAACGATAATTAATATAAATAATTAAACCATAAATGCCCTACATAAAAGACAGAGTAAATAAGTGGCTATTTTCCTTTGAAGGCTGTTCCAGCGACTCAAAGTGAAATGGCTGGAATCAAGGAACAGCCAAAAAAGAGCAGAACCAGTGGATCTGATGGGCCTTCTTGGTTAACTAGTATTTCTGACCTTTAACCTGGTGTCAGGCCATGTAGCACCTTATGAGCTCATAAAACTATTTTTCTCTTCGATTGTGCATCTTTCTTGTGAGTTTCTGAGTTTCCTTTATCCGTCCACAGTGTGTCTGCAGAGACACCTGTAGTCTACACAGGGCTCTTTGTTGTACAGTCCCCTCGCATTGACTCCACTCACAAAGTGTGTCCCTTTCAAGTGAGACCTCCCCCCTTCTTCTGCCACCATCCCCAGATGTTTTGATTAGCAGCAACTCGTATGCTGGTCAGATCCTGGGATTAATGATGGATAATTTGCCTAAGGTTGGCACAGCACACCGCCACGCTGCCAGCCTTTGCATGCCATATGGGCAGAAGCAGCTGTTTTCATTACTCTCCCTTGCCCAGATGTGTCAAACAGGATGCCGACTTCAATCCGCAGTCTTGCTGGCACTTGGTGGGGGGGTGCTTTCTACTAGCTTGGCAGCTAATTACTTTAATGTAGCCGAGTACTGAGGCCCTGCGTGTTTTTTAAAGGCCTTTTAACAAACAGCTGAATGCCAGCTGTCACCTCTGTGCACAATGAGGGAAGATGGATAGGTAGCCGCTCGGTGTCTGATGAGGTTGTCCGCGGGCACAGACCCGGCCCGAGCCAGGGGCAGGGCAGCCTCTGCTCACCAACAATGGCAAGGTCATTCCAAAAACATGCCGGCGAGCCACGTGGCCGCTGCGCCACGGTGACACCTCTCACTTTACTCAAATCTCCACTTTCCGACTCGACCTTGCCCGTGTCGTCCATTGCCCTCCCTCCCTCCCTCCCTCCCCCCCTCCCAAAAACAGCTACTGTGGAGCGTCGCTCAAAGGAACAAACGTGAACGTGGTAATCTGAGCCGCAGAGGTACAGTGCCAAGTCATAGCCAAGACCACACACAGGATGAGCTGGCACAGGAGCAGAGAGCGGCGAGTGAAAACAGAAAGGCGGGCGCTGCCAGAATGTCAGCTGGGTCTTTACATGAGATTGCACACACCATGGAACATGTGTTCAATGTGTCCCATTTCCTGCTGAGCAGCTCTGTTTTATTGTTCAGTGATAAATCCTCAGATTTGTCACAAGTGCCACATTCTTCCTTGTTGGTGCTTGTACGCCCGCTGCCGCCTTCACAGTGTTTATAATGTGCTTTAAAGTGATCGACACCCGTCAGATAAAAACCTTCCCTTTTATTCCGGGACACTGACACATGTCAAACGCTCGGAATAATACAAATAATAGCTCGGCGCATTCAGTCAATTCCATCATTACAGCAGCGCAGGGCATCAATAACTTTTCATTATGTTGAGATGCCATGTCTATATTATCACTTAAACAGTGCCCGGCAGCAGGAGCTGAGCATTGACATCGTGACAGGGTCAACAGCATCTGTCTGTGGCTTTGATATTTCCATCAATAAGACTTCATGTTTCCACACCTGTATGTCCTCACTCCTGTAATGATCAACAAGGGGTTGCCATCCGTCAATACACTATGATAGTGTCTTCCCAGGGCAGGAGATGATGAAAGGATCGTCTTCCTCCTCTGCCTCCAGTCATCAAGGTGCCGTTGAGGTGTCCAATGATCCAAATCTAAAACACCAGGCAAAGGTCGAATTCAAACATCTGGAATTGGAGGCGCTTCTCTTCTTATTGACGGAGCCGAGATCACGGGCGATGGGGCAGCAGCGCTCCCTCGCAGCTCCATCCAGCAGAGTCACCAGGGTGTTGTTTTGTAGCTGTTGTTTTTGTTAAGTATTGATCTTAATGTTGCGCTTCATGTTTGGCTTCCATTGGGGGAACGGATGAGTAAAGAGAGCATTTAGTGAATCAAAAGATCTGCTTTTTAAGCAGGGGCACTGCATGCTTTCTTCTCCTCCTCCCTGTCTTTGTGTTGTGAGTGACATTTTGTTCAAATTACAGAGAGTGCCTTAGGGAAGGTGATGCAGAACCTTTAACTCAACACACTGGTGCGGCTTTCTTTCCTCCGTGTGTAGCTTACAATTCAAAGTGGTGTTTGTTCGTCGTGGCTTCTTTCCACACTTTTCCATGTCGTGTGCATCCCCTTCACAGCACTTTCATAGTCATGCTCACTTTTGGGCCTTAGCCTCGTGTCCCATAGGAGCCTATTATCCTTCTTAACATATGCAAAAGCTTGCTGGATTGTGCATCATACCCACTTAGGGACTTGACACGCTCGTATTATGAGGCTGGTACTTCTGTGCGGGCTGTTCAGCATTATTGTCGGGGTGCTTCTCATTTAGAAAGCTCTCCTTGCTCTGAGGGCTTTCACTAGAGAAAGTCATTATAAGTTTTCAGGCAACATGAAGGGTCATACATCAGAGAGAAGACATTATTATGTCTTAGTGTGAGTTTGAGCGCATTGGAAATTCTGTAGTTTAATGAGTTAATGATATTGGGGGATGTACATTGTTAATTGTATTTATAGTCTGCATTTCAAGTTATTTAGGCGACAGATATAAGGACAATCCCTGCATTCTTACACTGAAACAGTTTTATTCACCTACAAACCAGCACATTCCTTCCACAGAGGCAAAACGTTATAAATATTTTTAATTAGATTGGAGGACACAAGGAAACCAGCAGTTTTTTTCCCGTCATCCCGTCTGCTCTGACAGCATACATTCAAACAGAGATGAGCGGGGGGGCACCTCAGCAACACTTTGATTTCAGCTATGAAATTTTTATTTGAAAAAAGAAAGGAGGGAACATATTGTGCTCATTCAAATCTAACTTTGTTCCCTCAAACTGGAAGATTGGATTTTCTTAATTAAATTATCCCCCTTGTTCACATACTCAAGGGGGCCATTGGCTCAAGGCAGTGAGAAAAATGTGTCTGGGTTTTTTGGATGCGTGGCTGGCATAATGCTGGTTTGTGAAGAGAATGAAATGTTTTGTTCTGGTTGGACTCCTTTTTTCCATTCCATTTGGACTCCTTTTTTCTAACTGGCCGTCCCTGCTTTCTTCTGTGCTCCTCTGTGTTGTGCCAGCATCAGCCCTGAGCCTCTCACCGAGAGAACGCTTTGATGTGTCCCCACTGTGCCGCTGCCCCCCTGTACCCTGATTGGTGGATAGCAGGCGGGGCTGGCGGGGCAATGTGGGAGTGGATGGGGGATGAAAGCAAGCAGGGCAGCGAGGGGGCACCTGCACACAGAGCCTTGCCTGTGTGTCTGCTTCATCTTCAACTGCTTCCCTTGACCGTGGGCTGAACTCCCGTGTCAGCGACCATCACACGGTCGCCGTGACCTCCCTCTCCCTCGCTCTCCCTCGCTCTCAATTTATTTCCTTTCTCTCTCCCTCCATATCCTCCTCATTTCCAATCGCGCCCCTTTTGTCTGTCCCTCTATAAATGTGTTATGAGAGAGTAGCAGATGCCAGGTGAAGCCGTCTGTGTGTGGAGTATTAAGCAGAATATGAATCAAATGAAATTCCTTCTTTTCAGCCCAAACCCTAGAAATAATTCTCCTTTTCGGGTCTATGTGATATAATAAATTCATCACTCTGGTGTTAATAATGAAGACTTTTATAAATGTTACTTAAAAATCATCATTAATGACTCGGGCATGAGGCGGAAAAAAAACCCATATTGGACTACATCTGTCAACTGTAAAGCCGCTCTCCTGATTCTCTGTTCTGTGGGAATTTGATTAACCATAAAACGGTGCATTATGTCATTCCTATTTCTGCCATTCAGAGCTGCCAGAAGGTCAGAGCCACACAACCCTTTTTTTTACTTTTATTGAGATGTCCCAGCAATAAGGGTACTGTTTCAACACAGCTGTATGCCAAGACAGGCCAACCATCAACAATGAGCGTCTGTGTGCCACCGCATTTCAGACTTTCACTGCATCCAGAATAAAAGGCGATGGGGGGGGGGTGTTTGGTTCGTGGCTGAAATATGGTTAGATCATGTTACCCGAGAAAAACTGATTTACATATGGCAGCATGTGTTCATACTCTGCCGCTCCTTGTTATAATTTAATAGCTGTAGGGTTATTTTGTGATTTCAACAATATTTCAGCAATTTCTAGATCATGATCACGGTTTAATCTTTGCTCCTGGATCTGTGTTACGGCAGGAAACACAAAACTGTCCTCACTCTTAATCTTGTAATTTAAACATTTTTCTCCTGTGGTTTCAATGTAAAAAACAATGTAAGACTCCATGTTTAGCCTCTATCGGCCTATAGAGGATCAGCTGTGACCTAAAAATGTAAGGCTCCGCACAAGCCTCACCTCAACACCAGTGACGATAATTGACCTCAGGCAGAGGTGTGTGTGGGTGTGATCGAAATGTGTGTTGTGTCTGTTTTCGTGCGAGCGGAGGTGTTGATGTGTTTCCACTTGTGATGTTGTCTTTCTCTCCGAGCCGAGCCCACAGCTGTGACCCCTCTCTGATACTGCTGATGTGTCACCGGGTCTCCACTCTTATGGAACACTACGTGATTAAGATCTGTCCTCTGTTTTTAAAAGCTGTTTTGTGTACAAAGATCTTAGTTGACCCTGTGTAAATGCAGTTGTTGCCGAAGTGACCTGCTTGTAAATGAGGGTCATGGTTCAGGTGCCGGAGGTCACAGAAGTCGACCCTCCCCGTGCACGAGGGCACCTTAGTGGCTGCCACTGCTTCGACCCCCAAATGCTGAACGTGCATTTGATTGTGTTAGGGCCAATAACGGATGGAGCTCCGAGGCAACGGAGAGGTCACCTCTGGGCCCATTGAGATGTGAAAGGTGACAGGCAGCAGGATCCAAGCCAATAGAACTCAAACAGCATCTGTCAGATGTCTCAGACAGGAGTGTTTGCTCAGCAATCAGACGGCATTCTTCTGAAGAGACACAAGTACTCTGTGCAGAGAAAGGCATTCATTAATACCACGACGCTGCCGTGCAACAACTCAAGGTGGTTTATTGTCAAGTAAATCGTTTGCTAAAAATACTAGAACCTCTAAAGAATCTTCTGCCTGGTTTTTCACTCCACACACATGTCTGAGAGAAACCGACTAAGAAGTGTAAAAGACTTTCGAGGCTGCCTGTGCTGGAGAATTTCAGAGCAAAGCATCACAACGCACAGCACTTAGGCCAAATCCCAGAGGCCGTGACTGGCGCAGCATGTCCCACATTAGCTCAACCACAGCTCACTGAAATGGACTCGCCTGAGTGGAATGAAACCCAGAAGGCAGCATGCACACCACACCAGCGGCTTTATCAGACAAAGATCAATGGACGGCAGCATTCACTCTGCGCACCCAAGCTGCAAGGACAAATACAGTATCTTGGGGGGTTGTGAGAGTCATTGATAGGCTTAGGCTGTGTATGTGTACGTCTCACCTCCTTTAATCAGGTTTCCCCACAGCAAACACTGGGCGTCAAGTGATGCGTTTCAGGCAGCGGGGCCTTTCAGGCAGGACAAAGGGTGGGCGAAGCTGTGGGACTCAGGGCCCAGCGCTCTCATTCGGTGAATGTCTCTCAGTTTTCCAGAGGAGCTCAAAAGGCCTTTGCCCTTCCAGCTGTAAAATTGGCAGACGGGGAGCCTCTGAAATCCCCTACAACTGTGGAGTCCACACAAAACTGCAGCATTTACTCTGAGGGAGCAAACTGGGCTGTGGCACAGCCCACACCAGACAGAAACAACGTGTTCTGCATACTGTTATTCTGAAGAAGAGAAGCAAAAACGCTCTCTGGATAAATCTATACGTAGATATCAACTGCTCTTAGTGCATCAAGGAATTTATACTGGTGTTGTACAGACCACAGAAATAAGATTATATAGGTTATAGTTATGTGATATAATCATCATCTCTTGGAAAAATGTTAAGGAGTTATCGTGTATACAGAACAATAACAGGAGATTTCATTTTGTGTTTTGAATATATCAATTATTTTGTTTGTGTGAAATCAATAGGCTTCATACTGAAGAAAAATATTAAAATTAAGAAGAATTGTTATTTTGATCAGAAAACTCTAATGGCAAATGTGTTTGTATGTTTTTAATCATTTTTTAAAAACCCTTCACTACTCAAATAAAAAAAGAAACATATGATATTTTCCTCAAATTACTAATTTCTCAACTAATAAATAACTATTGTATTTCCGATATGATTCCTGTTTCTGAAAAAATGGTGTATCCATGTATCTGTTCCTGCTCACAGTGTCAGTGTAGTGATCCTGATGGTGTAAGTCTGCATTAGAGCACTCAGTGAGAGTGCTGGAAGTCTGCGTTCATCTTTATTGCATCACAAGCTGCAGAAGTGAACTAAACTGGAGCCACAATCCCCCTCAGTGGAGAAAATCATTTATTTATGAAGTGGCCCGTGACTTAAGAGGATCATGGATCATGGTGGGATTTACAGTACGTACTGTAACATAAAACAGCTGATATCCATTTAAACAACGTAACAGGTCGTCAGATCATTACCAAGCTGTTTATAGAAACCCTGCAGGGTCCTTTGATCCCATGTGATAGTCGGTACCGCTGTTGTTTTAACTTTATTTGACACCTTTTCACAAAACACACTGAAATGTTATTTTAGGTGATGAAGAATGCTGGTGTCAATCATTTTTTTTAAACGTGGCTGAGCTTCATGGAGGGATGTTTGCATGGAAGCTATTACAGACAGTTGGGTTGTGTATTTTTGAAAACTCATTATATTTAACAATGTAATTGCTGTTGATAGTGTTGAATGATTGTCTCGGCTCTAGTAATCGTTCTTTGGTTCGATAACAGCTGAATAGTTTTTCTAAGATTTAAATCATCTTGAGTTAGAGTGATCCATAGCTCTAATGGCACCATACCAACTCAGAGAAAACCTTCAGTGGATGTTTGTTCTCTACTTTCACTGATCCTACAGCCTTCGTCTGAGGAGTCCTGATGCAAAGCAGCCTTTAAAACTGACACCACAGTGAGGAAATACAGCGGAATGACTTCTAATTAGAATAGTAGGCGGTCTTCTCTAACCTTTTGCAAATTTATGAAATTGGCTAACGACAAGGTTACGACAGAGCCACCAGGACACTTTGAAGGAGGACAGTAGAGGAGATGTGCAGTTGACACGGAGAACATCAGTCAGGGCCTGGCCATGTTGTTTACATGATTCATTGGACTGGCTGCTCATCACGGCCTGTGGCAGCCTGTCAAGAAGAGAGAGAAAGGATTGTAACTTTGGCCTTATTGTTTAACAGCTCCCAAAGACGGAGGACACAGAAATTATTCTGAAGAGCAGGAGGCACACGGTGGAAAATGACCTTTAACTGCACTTCCTTAGCTGAATCTCATCCAATTAGAGCACTGTATATTTTCCCTAATAGCAGCTGATGAGGCAGGGCGTATGAGCGAGCACGCCCGACCGGCGTTGCTATGCAGCGAGATGGCTGCTTAGCACCAGAGGAGCGCTGGGGAATAAGTGAGCAGAGAGCTTTAATTTGATAGGGTTAGAATCCTGCAGGCTCCGGGGTCGCGGGTCACCAGGAGCTCGTCTCACACTGAATATGAAGAAATCAGAAGTAAATTGCTTACATCTGCTGCCAGTGGCTGTGAAGGCTGTGATTGGCTCCCAGAGGTGTGCACTATCTAACGCAGGCAGCGGAAAGGGGCCTTGGTGCAAAGAAGGCTTGTAATTGGAGTAATTCCGCATTAATAGATGTTAAAAATCCTCCAAGCAGCTGGTTACAAAAGCAGAGCCTTCAATGAGACGCTCCGTGATCATGCGGTGGTTCTTTTTTTTTCCCTTCTTTTTTAATCTCACTTCCTCTCCTTGCTTTGCTCTAAATGTCTGGAATACATTGCAATCACAGCCTCCAGCTGCAAACGCTGGGGTCCCCTGATGAGGGCCGTGATGGTTATGTCAGACAGCGGAGCAGATAAATAAGGTAAACAAAAGTGCCATGTGGAAATTACTATCCATCAACATTGTCCACAGTGTGGGATGAGAGGAAATAGCTTGTAATATTACTTCCAATGAATAATGTTACATCGGGTCAAAGTTTAAGACGCTCCATATTGCATCCTCCAATTCTCCGTCTCTAGATTCCATTGCTCTATCTGGTTTGTTTGTCGTGTGTTCCTTGTGATTGCCGCTGAGCCATTTCACCGCGCCACCAACACCACTGTGCATTTCCTCTTGTCAGTGGGACACTGGTTCGTGTTTCTCATCACAGCCCCTGCTTTGGGACGGTGTCCAACAGAAAATGGGACAGGCTGTGAATTATCACAAATGCTCTGGCAAATGACACTTCATTGGAAGGTCTTTGTCACCAATTATGTGTCTATTAAGAAACAGTCAATCAGTCAATGTGCAAATAGCTAACCCTCCAAGGGCTCAGCTATTGACAGGAAGCTGTCAATAGTCCATCTGACATGATTTAGCTGTGGAGGAACTATGTGCTCACCGCAGAAGCCTGACAATCCCGTCGGCCGCTCCGAGGCTAACTCTAACTCTCACTAGCTTATTGACCAACAATTATTTTAATGAGCCCTTTCAATGGAAATGTATTTCTCTCATCGGATTCGCTGCAGCACTTTGCTGTGTGTGAACTTTTTGATCTCAAGGTCTACCGCGTATCAAGTGCAGGTCATTTCTTAGCATCGCAGAAAGATAAGTTTCCATTTCCCATAAAGAGCGGCACTTTTTTGTGTGTGTGTTACGTAACACAAATGAGCCACTCTCCTCTCGTCTTGTGGCCTCCAGCATATTATGCAGCCGCCACATTTGACTAAACCAAAACACAAATTGGATGTCTGGCAGACTAATTCGATTTCCCCAAAACCCTGAAACCGAAACCCTGCTAGTTACCTCAAATGATGGACACTAATATTGTGTTTTCAGCATGTAACTGCAGCCCGGCAGACTATCCCATCCCAATCAAAACAGTTGCTTCCCAAATGTTATTACATTATGTTGCCATTTTCAGATAAATGAGTGTAAAACAGCTCTTCCTCGCCAGTGATGTCCATTCACAAACACATTACAGTTACAGCCTTACTCTGGTTACATAGAGTCCCTCTGTCTCATTTCAGTAACTCTCAATATCTCCTTGAGAGGCTTTTGCTACAATAACGTCACTGCAGATAAAAAAAGATAACATTTCGTTAAACCCGGTGGAAACGGATGGTTTTTTTTTATCATTTAAAATCAGCATGCAAAATCCCCGGATCCTTCTCTCACCACAGGAAAAGTGAGTTAAATATCTGTGTTTACTGGTTGGAGGGCATCATTCTGCTCAGAAAGCTGTCACCAGACGTGTAGGAACGAGAAGCAGAAACAGACATGCCTGCTTGGTATGGCTGCTGTGAGATGTGGGCTGCTGCTTTCAGACACTCTACATGCCCGTCAAAGACTGACTGGATTGTCAGTAGGCAAAAAATAAATAAATAAATTATGAATCTATGACATTGCACTTGCATAAACCCGTCAGCTGGTTACAGTAGCGTTCACTCATATTCTGATGGATAATCAAACATCGCTGCTCAATATGCTGATGCTACGCCTCAAACACAGTTACTCTTTGCCATAAAATGCATGTGATTTGCTCTCGGCTATTGCCATTAGGTAGATAAGTGCATCTTTTCAATTTCGCCCAAGCTCACAGGAGACTCTTTATGCTCAGGATGGATCCGACCGGCGTTGAGCGAGCTCAAGCCGAGGACCTGATAGTCCTCAACTATCCTCCATAATTACCATGACAGCCTCACTTAGGCTTCTCCTCCATCTCGCAGCATTACTGACATGGATAGATCTGGGGATTCTTGTTGTGCATAATGGTCATACACTGGCAGGGGAAGCAAAGAGGTGACGGCGACTGCAGATCAGACCTGTGTTTCTTGTAATGAAAGGTTTCAGAGGAACGTGCGCACACTGAATTCATTCCACCGGGACGCTGCAAAGACTGACAGGGATTAGATTAATTAGTCCGAGGCTGTATAGGGAGTCAAGCCTAATGACATCTCTCTTTTTCTTACAGCTACTTGCACATATGATATAAATACAAAGAAAATGAACCGAATGAGAAGATAACTCCATCCTCCATCTCCTCCAAAAATATTCTCCTCTATCATTTATTTTTACACTCGACCAGCAGAGGACTCAAAAAATGTGCTTCCTTTGATTCCTCTTCGGCACATTTGAATAATAATTCTCGTTTCCTTGTTTCTGATATGATTTGAGGTTGGGGCGGGGTGGTGAAGAAAAAATAAACAGATAATCATTAAAAGCAGAGTCGTTCTCTGCTCATAAATCAGTGGTGGGTGTTCCAGCTGAGGTAGCTCAATAAGCTCTCCCTTAAACATTGGCTCATGGTAATGGGAATATCTGAGGGTCAATCGGGGTTAGGCAGTCTTCCTCAACAGGAAATGAGCTTTCGGTGGGCTGTGTTCCCAAGGTAATGAGCAATGTGTGTGTGTGTGTTTAATCTTAGCTAATATTGTTATAATAACCGGATAAATTATTAAAAACAAGCAAATGATAACATTCTGAGGACCACCAGTGCATCTCGACTTTGTTGCAGTGTTTTACAACTTTTAACAGTACAGTGGAGTTTCATCGTGGAGGGCGGTAAATACGTTTATTGAGATTTTAGGGTGAGGCGGTGATTTTATTGGCCAACAATGGACGACACCAAACAGTGTATATAACCTCTGTTTTTGGGCTAAAGGTCTTCGCTCTGTTACGTTTATGATATAAATAGATAGATAGATAGATAGATAGATAGATAGATAGATAGATAGATAGATAGATAGATAGATAGATAGATAGATAGATAGATAGATAGAACATGTGACCATTTTGTAATTTTGTAAAAAAAAATACATATACATAAAGTCTATTATTAAAATATACATATACTTTCATTTTACCATGGAAGTAAGCCATCAAATCGATGTTCTTTTCGTCTGTTGTAAGGTAATTGCCACAAATCCAGCACATAGCAGCGGAGGTGAAGGGTGATGACATTCGTGTCCTCATATGCAAATGAAGCCATGAATGCTCCATATTGTGTAACCACATGCATCTGGCATGATTGGGCAGTGTGGGACAAACCAAGGCCAAAGCCTGTTGCGGCTCAGTAAAAGCTAACGTAGAGGAATGGAGCCGCGGTTGCAATTACCGCGACAAAGGTGAGAGGTAATTGCGAAAATTAGAACTGTGTGCACGGCAAAAAAAAAGGACGAAAAAGTTCTCCATATGAATACAATACAGACTTAGTCCTGAAATCACAGAGCAAATGCATCAAATAAATACTTTATCCATGCAGAGCTAATTTCACCCTGCCATTTTGATCACATCATTCCCTCTGGAAAATTGCAATTAAGTTTGGAGAGATAAAACACGCCAACTACTCTGCATTTCAAGGTTTGATTGGCCTATCAGCGAGTCAGTGTGCCGCCATGGTTTTCATCACTGTTAATTGATCCTTTCTTTAATTAATCTGGAAAGGAAAGCCCATATCTCTATCCTGTCTGATCGTCCCCTCTGTCTGTCATAACACAATAAAGGCCCGATCCCACTGCCGCTGACTCTGCCTCAGCCTCTCCCTCTGGCTGTCGGCCAAATGGACTCTTTATGGTGCACCTATCTGACGACAAGCCTGCCGCACCGAGTTCAATGGCCGGGTTCATTAACAGTGCTCTACCCGGCTCCACTCCTGATTTGCATGCAGTGACACCTTGCTTTTAATATGGATGTGAAGGTTAGTGGTAGGCCCAGCCACTTCCTCAGCGGCCATTGGTCTAAATATTGTTCTTGCAGCTCCTTGTACTACCCCTCACTGTCACTAGCACCCCCATGTTTTCCCTCTCATTCAATTATACCCCCTCTTCCTTTTTTCATGCTTTGTTCCTCTGCTGGCATTCGTCATGTATGTTAGCAGTCACCGTGCTAGCATACCACAGTGCCACTTGGATGGATTCACATGTGCTGGTTTGTTGAATCCTGAGTTGGATGGATGAACAGAACATCATACTGCATTATAATAAGTGGTAAAAGATGAATGAATAAAGTCAATATTTAAACTGTACTGTATGTTAAAAAGACATATTGAATAAAAAATGCACGGCTACATTTGAAAAGTGCGCGTTTTCTTGTTTTCGGGAAACACAAAGGCTTCTATACGTCTTTGTTTGTGAAGCGTGGGGTGTGGTCCTCCGCCGCGAGGACACCTCAAGACTTCTCAACACTTTCTTCATCCGTGGAAGCACAAGCAAAAGTCTCTGCCCTCTCTTTTGTGTGTTTTAACAGATGGCCTGTGATTCCGACAGCTCTACCTGCTGTAATGGTTGCCTCTAGGAGGTGTGAAACAAGGTCCTAACACTTGGCTTCTCCCTACGAATGCGCGGTTCTTTCTGTGCTCACAGTTAAAGTTACAATTGGACCATAAAGCGTTTCAACAGACTGTAAAGAAATGGATGGGAGGCAGCTGAGAAATGAACATGTGAGTATCTGTTTCTGTCTAATTAAATCCACAGAACAGCCTCAAGCCCTCCTCTGCCAAGACTCAGACTCAGACAGCTCTCCGACTCGCCGGCCGCCTTCTGTGGTAGCACACTGCCACCTATTGTTCAAAGAGCTCCAATCTACCTCTGAAACCTTTGTCCGCCTCCTCTCCTGATTGCTGAGAAGACAAGTTAGCTGGTAGCAGATAACTGATGATGGTGACATCAGTCATCTGCCGGGATAAAACACTCTTTTAAGATCACATATCTCTTTTGAAGGTGGCTTTATTACTATTTGTACAACACATAGGGTACATCTAATGGCACAAATCATCTGAGCAGGAGAGTAATGCAACCCCCGGCTCTTATGTGTTATCATTGTGAAATGTGTTTTCTTAGTGCCGGGATCCTGCAAAGGCCCATTTGTTGTTGTTGCTCTTGAGAACAAAGCAAAAGAAGAAGTGGCAGCTGGAGGAGCAATTTTTGTCCATCAAGGGCTATTGAGAGTTCAATTATTTATCTTGTGAAGTGTTCCAAGGATGTGGTCAGCTCATCAGGGTTATAATGCACGGCGTGAGAGGACATGTGGACGGAGCACAGGGAGGAGGATGTTGTTGTAGTCTGAAAAAGAGTCGGCTCAAGCTTGTTTCCAGATACCAGGACTCCCACACTCCCTGAAGCTGACGAGGAAGTCCTTTAGACACTGTTCATATCTCTCCCCTGGTGAGGAGGACGCCACGGTGGAGGCTCCACATGCCACGGACTTGAACTGACCATTTCTCAAAAAGCAGGAAACAGCAGAGAATCAGTTCATTTCCCTTTTTATTATTATTAATTGTAAGTGTATTCAGGGAAACTCAGGGTTGCGCCTGCTGGCCACTTAGAAACACACACACACACACACACACACACACACACACACACACACACACACACACACACACAGACACACACACACCCACACACACACAGTTTGTCCTTCAGAAAAACATTCCGTGTCTCGATGACATTAAATGTGCACAATGCATCAAGTTTGAGGAATTCCTGCTGCTCGTCACTTAGCTAAGTGTTTGTCAGTTCTCTTTATCTTGTTAAGGCTTTTTGAATGAGAATAGAGCACATTACATCTTTGAGGAAAAAACAAAATCTTTTTCTACTGAAAAAACAAAACATATTTATTTGCTGTGTTTTCAAGAGAAATATCTCCTAAAAGTGAAACTGGTTTCAATTAATTTATTGAAATAATGATTATGATATGACAAACTATGATTTGATGACGTGGTGATGTCTGAAATAGTTTACTTTTCATCAAACAATAGTTTGATGACTTCCAGGTGAGTCAATATAAATCAGTAGTTAGTTAAGTTTATTTTATTTCACATATCTTTTTCCACATCAGAGGAATGAGTAAAATACAGTTACAGAGGATGGATGTATTCACAGTGGATGGATGTATGGATGTTAGAGTATACAGTAAGGTTGAAAACTATTACATGCAACATATTTATTGGAAAATTAGCGACTGTGTGCAGCGATCAGGAAGGATTTTAATCTGCACTTAAAGAGACGGAACCTTGGGCAAACACAACAACAGTTAATGGAGAGAGGCTGTCAGGGGTAAACAGAAAATGCATTATGTTCATAAATAATGTCAATATGTTGGATGACATCATGGGCTGTTTTTGGTATAGCATAAAAACATTTGCATATATAATAACACTAACGTCTTTAACATCGTAACTTACATTGTTTTTAATGCAGTGTGGACAGGTTTGGACTCGCTAATGACCATTTATGGTGAAAATACAACCAATATTTCTTCTTTCGCAGTGTCTTTGCTTTAAAGTCAGAACTTGTATGAAAACTTTCAAATCAAATGTTCAAATGTGATGTTTCCCAAATGCATTTGAAGAATAAAAGAGCGAAGGAGAACTTCAGTGGATTTCAGGGCACTGGTACAACAGTACCGGTTAAATCCATCACTGGTTTACCCCCCAGAAAAAATGGATCACTTTCAGAACTCCTGCTAATGTCTATCCATTTCTACCAGTCAAATGGACTCTGGAGAAGTGACTGATTTTACACTGAACTCAATAATCCACAGCCTGTGCAGCTTAAGTCGTGAAGCTCCACTGTGCATGTGTTAACACCATTAAATCACCTCAAATGTCTACATGATTCAATCTTTTTCACAGTGGACGACAACCGAATTGAATTTCCCCAAAGTGGCTGTCCATTTCCTCTGTGTGTGACGAGTGGCTGCGGCTGCTGGGGAATTCAGACCCACTCTCACATTCACTTAACTCCCATATCGCATTTAGCACAGAGCCTGTGTCTGCCCATTTTTCAAAATCTAAAACCCCGAAAAATACGTTACACGAGAATCGGACACAAGGTTTTTTTTAGATTTTAAACTTTGATTCAGCGGGATGTTTTCTTTCCTTCTCCAAGCCTTTATTTATTCATTCACACACAGCTGTTCATGGTAACACTCTAGATAGATATGGATATTCCTTTTCTTATTATTACTGCAAGGATATTTTTTCTGTCTCAACAATCAGAGCCTCACATGTTGGCACTGTAGCCAGATGAGGCCCTGGCCTTGTGCGAGCCTGTCAGTGGCGCTCTATAGCACAGCGACTCTTAGTGGCCGTGACTCTGCGACCTGCTTTCCTGCCTCGTCGTGAATAGCTGCTGGCACCAATCCCCAGCCTGTCTACTGGGCGAGGAGCAAATTTAAAGAGATATGCTTTTTTTTTGTTGTTGTTGTTTTATGATTGATATTCTCCCAGTTGCATTACATTTTTGACTTCACTATGTTTTTGTACTATATGCTTAGTCCGCACAGGGCTGCACAGTTTGAAGATGCCCCCCAGGTCAAGTATAACAATAACAAAAAGGAGTTTCTGTCTCTGTTCCTCAAGGACTCCTGGATCTATTTCTCTGCAGGCAAATGCTCCGCAATAATGTAGAAAAGTAGAGAAGCTATAGGAGTGTTGTTTGCCATTAGCTAGGTCCAACCCAGGAGTTTAATTGGACCTGAAAATGAAATAACAAATAAAGGCATTGTATCACTATACAACACTGATAATCCCAGTTGCAATTTATATACATACACAAATACTTTGTTGTTTGCTGCTTTTATTTTGTTGCAACAATCTACTTCCCAAAGTCTGGACTCTCTAATCAGAGACAGACGATGTACACAGAGTCGGGGGGGGAACGCTGATTTCCTCCGACGGCCTGGGTCTGTGTGCTCCCTGCTTAATCCCCGGCATTTTAAAACTGTGTTTGGAATAAACGGGCTGAGGGGGAATAGAGGCACCTACCTACCAGCTCGGGACATGGGGAGCTGGGCTGCCGTGATTGGCAGGCCTTGTCAGTTAAGTCTCTCCCAGTAAGAGACACCTGCCTCGGCCCTGGTGGGATCTCCCCTTGCTCCAAAATGAAGCACAGAGGCATTGGCTTAATTATCCCCCTCTAACCATCAGCACTACCACCATCCACACCCCCACTCTGACTCTCAACAAGACGAAGATAAAAAAAAATACAATTAAGAGTAAACGTTTAGGGGAGAGATTATTTACTGGGGCCCATCTAGACACTGAGGTCCTGAGAGACGAACATGTCCATCAGCTAGGGGGAAGTCGAGCAATCCAATTAAACTGGAGATCTTCCAGGCAGTCGGCGCTAACCAATGGTGGTCATCACCCAACGACAACACCGCTTCCATGATTAGTGATTTAAATCCAGGGATGAAAAAAAGCAAAACACATATCTTCTGGTTAAAGAGGTGCAAACTATTCAAACTACAACACTTCACCTCAGTTTCACTCAAACTCTTTCCCCTAGTATCTCCTGCAACAATATGTCCCAATGTATATCCATAATACACAGTATATAAATATATGTGTGTGTATTATATGCATTGCATTGTCTCTCTGTCTCTCTCAATGTATTTTTATATTTGTATTCTTTATACTTAAATTATGTATATCCTGAACCTGAGAACTAGATGCTGTAACACAGGAATTTGGATCAATAAAGTATCTATCTATCTATCTATCTATCTATCTATCTATCTATCTATCTATCTATCTATCTATCTATCTATCTATCTATCTATCTATCTATCTATCTATCTATCTATCTATCTATCTATCTATCTATCTATCTATCTATCTATCTATCTATCTATCTATCTATCTATCTATCTATTTATCCGTCTTTCTCTCGCCATCTATCTATCTGTCTGTCCTTCTATCTCTAAAAACTATGCAAGGTCATCACTTGTTTCTATCAAGAGAAGAAGAGTAAAGTGGAGCAGGACACATGAGTCATATTCATGGTGGAGAAGAAGTGATGTGGGGCCTCTGTCAGACTGGAGTCACTGGTATATGTACTGTAAGTGTTACCAGTTGTTACCCGTCCCCACTGAAGGCTGACCACTCTGCAGCGAACAGGGGATTCTCATTAAGACAACAAAAGGCATGCGGGGCTGTGACAGCAGGAAGATTCCTGTGCTCTCTGTAGTATGCAGACTTCACCACAGACCCTCCAGGCTGAGGGGAGAAAAAAAAGAAAGATTGCTGCAATTCAAAGAGCAGGACTTTACTTTGAGAGAGGCAAACCAAATGAGAGTCTGGGCCCCGGGTCCCCCAGGTCACCTAGCAGGTGGGAATGAGATGAAGCAGAGCAGGGGAGTGAGGGAAGAAAAAAATCTGGATGGCAGAGTGGGGACATCACATCTGGGCCGAATTAGGAAAGTAATACGGCGGACCCAGAGATGTGTTTGAGGATCTGGGAGGCAGATCTCCTTTCCTCAGGAACAGCAGGTTAGTGTGTCAGCGGGGAGTCCAGATGAGAATGATTAGAGCTGGCCTTTGAGGAGCAGGTGCCTCCTCGTCCTCGGCTGCTTAGCACTGACTGGACCGTCATTAATCTTACATTGTCATAAGGCATTTAAGCAGATGATACTTCATGAGCTTGTCAATTTCCACCATGTATGTGGTTTGTTTCAGATTATCTTTCTTTTTCCGTGGGGGCCATTATGAAGAGGCGCTTCGTTGCAGCCTTGAAGTTCAGACTGGAATCTGAGCAGCGGCTCGTCATCACTGCAAATGACCTCACATAGCATTGCATCATGGCTGAGTTTGTGAATATGCTATTTGACAATATCACAATTTAAAATCGTGGGGCCGGCAGATTACGTGTCGCCTCACCGAATGCAGCCAGCTATTAAAAACAGAGATACGGCCACTGACTAAATCCTGAGAGAAGCCGAGAGTAACAACACTGTCTCCTTAATAGCCTCATAATTCCCCCCGGCTGTAAAGCCCCCCTCTGCTCCCCCAGCCCTCCTGCTCCGCATGGCGGGGACGGACACTTTTGAGAATCGATTCAGCGCTACATTAAGTAATCCAGTAATCATTTACACCAACCGTGTTTGGAGAAACACAAGCATATTAAACTGGCATTAATGTCACTACGGAGCAGTTTGGGCGCCACGGCAGCGGGATCAGAATTGGACGGCCCACATCGAGGGCCGTGCTCTCGCTTACCTCCTCGAGCTGCACAGTGGAGTGGAAGATCTCCTTTTTTTCACGCCACCACTTCCACCCCATTTCTTTGCATTTCATTGTTATCCCCCCTCTCTGAAAACAATCCAGTCAGTCAGAGAGAGAGAGGAGTACGCATCTGCTCGCAGGTGAGTGGGAAGAGCAGCTGTGGACACAGACCACTGCAGGAGAACCACAGTGTAGGTGTTTGTCAACATGAATACAGGCCCGAGACAGACAAAGATACTCTTTCACAATTTCAGATCTGCAGTGAGGCGGCGCTTTGTTATTCATCCCACCTCCTGACTGCATTTTCACTGTATTCAGCTCCACTTATACATCGTGATACTGATACAAGTAGTGATGTGGTCAGGGGCTTTTATAGTTTGACAACTTCTCCGTAACATATTTTGGATTTTTAAAACGCACCATTCTTTGCCGTGCATGAAACCCTCATCCCTTTCAAAGGGAGCGTGTGGTCTGAAGCTGTGAGCTGTCTGACACTGTGGACAAAGAGGAGGAGATGGAAGGGAAATCGAAGGTGAAGGAAGACCAAGCTGAACAGCTCCACAGACGTGCCTGAAATGCACTGTGCTGATTTTAAGGTTTAAAAAAATGCTATTATAGAGAACTTTAAAGGTAACATGTATGAGACCATTTGGGATAGCATAAGAAACAGCAAACTAGTATTTAGTCTCACTCAGAACACACATGTTTGCCAATGTCCCCTTAAATTCAATCAAGCTGCACCAAATTTCACGGAAACGCTCTCTCCCTCATTGTTAAATAAAGTTCAAGGACAGTCCTGGATCAATCGCCTGATCCAGATCCGCACCAAAATGTAATGAGTTATCTCCTAACCCATGACGCAGTGTTCCACCAAGTTTCATGGTAATCTGTCAGGTAGTTTTTGTGTAATCTTGCTTACAAACAAACAAACCAACACACAAACCAATAGCGGTGAGGACACAACCTTCACGGAGATAACGGAGAACATCGAAGCAAGGTTTGTATTCATCCATACAATTTAAATATGCAAACAAACTGAGATAACTGTATTAAATATCAGTCAATGGAATATTCTCGTTTCTTACTATTTGCATCGGGCAAGTTTCTTGGCAGCAGAGAAACATTGAACTTTTCAAAAGTGTGAATCATCTGCCCCGAAAACTTCCGCCTGCATTCCTCGTGCTCTCTCGTCGGCTCGGGATGGAAGGTGTGGGTGGCTGCTGGATCAGTAATGATTTACAAATAATAAGTAGAGAAATGAACAAATCAATAAATCAGTAAGAGCTCTGGATATTTGCGAGGCAACCTTATTTCTTTATTTATCCGGGGTGTTTTATTTGTTTTCAGCTCTCCGAGGCAGGAGCAGGAATCCCAAATTATCCAGGGGGTTAGGGGGCGCGGTGCCCCTGAGCCCCGAGCCCCATAGCGGAGGTAACGTATTCAATGGCCTGGGGCGAGTGGAGGAGAGGAGCGGCCCTGCTGCATACTGATGGCAGGGAGAGAAGCCCAGTAATTGGAGCTGCAGAGGAGAGGGGAGAGGAGGGCAAGCACTGGGAGATGATGGCTTTGTTTTCTCTCTTCCTGTCTGCGCCGCTCAAACTCCTCCCCCCCCCCGACCCCTTCTCTCCCTCACACTCACTAAGTAGAGATATGGAGAAATTGAATAGAGATACTTACTAATTGGTCTCTTGCTGCTTGCTTAAAGGACCATAGACATTCTCTTTTTTTTAACTGGAACTAATAAACTGTGTGTGTGTGTGTAAGTATGTGTGTGTGTCTGTGTGTGTGTAGTGTTTCAAGGATCACATGAAGCACTGTGTCGTTCTAATGGAGAAAAGAAAAAAGGTGTGAAGGACCGCTTACACGGTGGTTTTAAGAATGGTTGTTATTTTTATTAAGACTGAAAGCAGAAGCTGCTCAATATAACATGAGCATGTCCTTTAACAAAAAAGAGAAAAAAAAGAATCTAAGAGTATTTATGAAGCCGTATCAAAGCTCGACTGGATCTCTTCTCCCCTCTTGTCGTAAAACATATGCATTATGTCCGTGAAAGCCAATTTCAACGCAGCGCCGCCCGATATGATGTAAATTGGTAAATACTATTTTAATCAGAGCACATCACAGTTTATTAAGAAAATTACTTTGACAAACTGTTTGAAGCCGACGCGAGAGCTCAAGCCAACATCGCAATCAACATCGTGCTCCCTCATGTGGGTGCAAGGAAACGCTGAGGAGGCACGTTGCGTGTACATCGGCGAGGATCACGATCAAATCAGCCAGGAAGCGAATCTCCCAAAAAAAACAAAAACCACGTTGTTCCCGCGGCGCTCCTCTGCCGACTGACACACTCAAATGATATGAGATAAACTGGCAAACGGACGGAAAGAACCAGAGGCTGTGATGGCATGTTTTGGAACCACCGCTGCTGGCCAGTTTTCCCTTTATAACAGGTTGAAGCCCCCAGGTCACTGGAAGGACATGAGGAAGTGGAGCTTTCATTTCCTGTCAAAGAGGAGCAGACAGATGCTTTCCAAAGGCATCAGTCGCTGGCTAATTGGGCCCCGGTGGGTGACACCGCGCCATCATAAATAAAACAAGCAGTTGTGGCGTGTGTTGTTTTTTTTTCGCCACTGGACTCTTTACACCTTCATCACAGAGCGAGCGGTTCCGATGAAACGCCCGGCCTAATTACTCTGGTACGTGGCTGTTATCTTTTCTGCCTCGCTGTAATTGATCCTTTCTTTTCTCTCTCTCTCTGCATTTGTGTTTTTAATCAGAAACGAGAGCGTGCATTGCCTGAGAGCTGGAAGACCTCGTTGGAGGACGATAATTAGCCGCCACGGTTAATGGGCCTGACTGCAAACGGGCGCTACACACACCAGTCTCCGGTGTGGTGACGCGGAGGAGCTCGGAGAAGGCTCGGGCGCTCGGGGGGGGGGTGCGATGCCCGTGTGATTAGTCTCCTCGCTTCGACCACGACTCCTCTTCACACCTACAGCTTCACAGGCGGCGCCTCAGAACTCCACTCGCCAATCAAGTCTGCCCCCTCCGAACCTCCGAGTGATCCATGACCAGATTCAGTGTTTAATCTGTTAGCTCTTAACTGGAAATACAGAAACGTGTATTTGTTTTCAAAGTATCTGAAAAAGTAACGTTGCATCTTTAATATGTTGTGCTACATTTTTCTGTGTTTGCATAGCAGCATGTATGCTAATTCGGATAAATATACAACTTGCCCTGGGCCCTGAATTATAAATCGGGCTAATAATAATACACTTAGAGTCTCTTGCTTCTTTTAAATTCACACTGGATCAAAATACATCAGCTCCCCCGATTGTCACGTTGTGCATTCTTCACTCGGAGACTTTGTTATTCCGCCACCGGCTCCTTCCTTGGGACCATATATTCATATTCATCCAGAACCTATAGAATGTGTCAAATAGAGGTGTCCTAATTGTGTCCTTGATGAAAGGCTATTAATATTGAACACTTTCACGTTCGCCCGGGTGCCAGCGGAGGAGGAAATGTGTTTTCCCCTTTTCTTTCTCGCCGAGACAAAAAGGCAGATCTGTTCATATCTCTAATGATACCTGATTCCCCGGGGGTTAGTGGCGAGACTAGCTGTGGCTTTAGCAGATTCATCAAACAAAATGTGCCTCTCTTTCCTCAGGAGGCTGGGAGTCACATTGCGTTATATCACTGTTAATTAGAATGAAATATGCAGTTCAATTATTCTTTGTATTGTTTCCTGACGCGTGTGCTCGTGCTAACCGTGGAGCACTGATGTAACACCAAGTGTTAGAAAGCTTAACACTTTATTTCCTCTCCGTTTTTTCAAAGCCACACTGCAGAACTCCCCATACAGTTTATCCATTTCCTAACAAAGTAAGCTCATAGCTATTCCCCACAGCGGCTGTAAAAACACAGCCTTTAAGAATTTGAAGGTTGTCGCGGTTCTCATGAGCAGTACTGTCATGATTCTGGCAGGAGGCGCCCCGATTGGCTGGGTGGCCAACTGTCTGTTCCCATGTGACATTGTGTTTCTGAGGCGAGGCAGTCGCTGTCTTGTGGCCGGTGTCAGATCCCCGACAACCTCTGATCTGGGAACAGCGACTGTCAGGACTGCACCTGTAGCACCGAGACCTCGTGCCCCCCCTCGTCCACGACGCAGGGTCTGCGCTCAGACATGCTTTGCATCTCGCCGCCTCTCATTGGCCCAAGCAGCACTCCAGAGACTGGGCATGATCCCAGCTGTTGTCTTCATTTTAATGCACTCTGAATAATATTAAAGCAGAATCAGTTGAATTTATTAATGCAGCTTGCCCCTTAGAGAGATGCTTTTAAAGGCCAATGATTTAATTTCAGCTCTTAAAGGCCATCTTCTATTCTTGAAGCCGTAAAGAATTATGGCTTTTGCCATGTCTTAACACCGCTGTGTACCGCGGGCCACAAAATGAATTATTAGTAAACCGGGGCTACTGAAAAGAGCCGCTATTAGTGACCATTTTTCCCTCTGTTGTTACCTCAGTCGGATCCCCCCCCCATTCCCAGAGACAACATCAATCCTGGTTACCGTGATTTATATCGTCTCTCATCAGCAGAGAGTAAAGCAATGTGCCGACTCGGTAAGTTACAATCTGGAACAAACCGCGAAAAGCAGGTTAGCACATCTTTTTAAACCCCTTGCAGCCCCCTCATGTTTTTTTTCAGGATTTTTCTAAATCGGGGGCCATCATTTACAGAGATTGGGCAATTATAAGCCCATCATCAATGCACAAGTCCTGATGCATTAAGGTGCACAAAGTCATTCCTGGTTTGCCGTTAGCTCGATAGCTAAACCACATTTATATTAATATATTTTGTGAATTGCTCCTTTTTGGGTACTTCAAAAAACTAAGAATCACCAAAGTAATATTGTTACTAAACTACTGCTGACAGGATAGGGGCCCTCCAGGGGGCAATCACATTTCAGCTCGGGCCAGAGCCCCCCCTGGCCCCACCCCTGGCTCTGCCCCTGTTTGGCTCATATTCACAGAACAATCAGTTAACTGTTGCAAACTCAGCGAGAGGTTTGTCATTTGGGTTGTGTTTCCTCCGAGTTGATGCTGAGCAAATCCTGCTCTTTACTGGAGTCAGGCTTGTGCTCGGCGGCACAGCGTCACCCCCCACACCTTTAATTTAGGCCGGTCGGGAAACGGAGCTCAGCCGCTGATCTCCGTGACCCCCGCTGCTCAGGTGGTACACGCAGACCCAATAACACATGCACAAGAGCTTCAACACATGTAAGTTAACTGGGAGTCGCGCTTTTGTTGCTTTGTCCTACTGTGCGCATTATGTCTCTCAGAGAGGAGGTCAGAGAACCTTAACGGCACCGCACATGTAACAATTACTACAGGGGTGCTGAGAATAGTGGCTTATTCAAATGAGGAAGGTTTGGTGTGTGCCGTGCATCTCCTTGTAAAAGCAGCACTGAACTGCGACAGAGAAAGAGGTGCACTGTTCCCTCGCTCTGCACTTGGTAGTTTGACGCCCGCTCCGGGGCTGAACATCAGAGGAGCGGCTGCTGAAAAAACAGGTTGTATGGGTCCTCGCACACAGCCTGCCTGTGGTGCCGCCTGAAGGACTGCCATGGAAACAAGGAGTGTGACAGGCTCTGGGGGGATCCGCCACAGCTGCAGGCACTTCCTTTTTCTGACAGCCTGATGAAGACATCACTGCCACAACATGCACAACAACAACAACTACCGCAGGATGAATAAAAAAACGTGATCAGACAACTTTAACTGCTGCGCGGCTTGAATGTTCATTAGCAGGCGTGCAAAGCATCCAGGGGATTTTCGCCAGACCATATTTTAAAGTGACTTCCTCTATGGAGATTCACAGTCTTCCCAGGAGAAAGATACGCAAAACAAATAATACCTCAAATAAGATTGCACCTCTTTTGGTAATGGGGTTTATTTGTGTTTGCACGTGTGTGTGTGTGTGTTTTTATACGAGTGGGTGGCATGAGTGTGCGCTGGTGCATGCGGCGCCGAATCAACAACTGCTGTAACCCTGTCACACTCTGTCTCTGTGATCCATTGACTATGAATGATACGGGGAACATCCAAGTCCACAACCTCAGCGCCGCGGTTTCAAGGATTTGACAGCTGGAAGGCAGGCGACCGTGGTCCCACACGACCCCTCGTGATGTCACCGGCAGAATTTGCCTGAATGATAAACCCCCCCCTCCCCCTCACCCCCCACATGACACAATACTATTTCGAATTAGAAACTGCAACTCAACGAAGCGAGTTAAACTGGGCTCTATACGTGCATGCTAATTGCTGGGGTCTGATTCTTTGGTTGTTTGCTGAGATGTCGATTAAAAAGTACCCTGGGAGTTTTTTGCTTAATTGGCTTCACTTCTTGGGGGACACTTCCCCAGGCCTTGCCAGTGATCTGCTTGTACTTCTTTCCACAGCTCTGTCCTCCTCCCAGCACAGCCAAAACCAGCATCCCCAGCCCGCATCACCAACCCCCCCCACACCCCCACAACCCCAGTGGAGCCAAGAATGTAGGCGGGGTTCCAGCCAGTGTGTGGGATTTAGCTCGTCAGAAGCTCAGGGTCACCTCCACACCCTCTCACTTTGAAATGGACCCCTGGTGGCAGCTCCTGGGAGAGCCCAGTGATGTCTCTATCAGCCTGTCAAAAGAGATAGCCCGGGGCTCCACCAGGTCCCCCTGAGCCAATCAAACTCTTCACAAAGCACAGATGGATGCTCTTTCACCAGCGTGCTACTGCTGCGGTGCGGTGGTGGAGGTGGTGGTGGTGGTGGTGGTGGTGGTGGGGGGGGCAGCCGGCCGTGATGCTCAGTCCCCCGTTCGGTTATAACAAACTCCCATCGCCGAGGTCCAAGCCCGGTTCAGCCCCAACTTTAATTCTAACTATGTATGTTTAAAAAGAGAGTGCTCAGTGTTTGTGTACTACAGAAAACAGGTGGAGGAATTTATTTACTTATGCCAACGAGTTTGTATAGTGAACATTTAACAGCCACTTATGTAGATTATGTTCATATAGTGAAATGTACTTATTTAGAATGTTATTTTTCTCTCTCAGGAGAAAAGTCAAACATTTTCTTGGCCAGCGTGCAAAAATCTAAATGTGTCAATAATTGACAGATAGAAAATCCTCTTTCACAAACTAAAAGACGAGTGCATGTGTGTGTGAGAGTGAGTGTGTGTGATGTGTGTGTGTGTGTGTGTGTGTGTGTGTGTGTGTGTGTGTGTGTGTGTGTGTGTGTGTGTGTATCCACGAGAGGCCAGGTGATTTTATCATAAAGTGCTGAGGATGGAGCGAGTCCTCTCAGTGAGATGAGCTCTCTCCCTCTCTCTCTCTCTGTCTCTCATCTGGACCCTGTTATTGTGAGGAGGCAACAAAGCAGTGCATTAGGAAGCACAGTGGAGCCACACAGCTTTGATGTGAGCTCGGTAACCAAGGCGCAGCGGTGGCCGGTGTGTGAGCTCTGTTCCAATGGCTGTGTTGTGTAATCAGATGTGTTTACTGTGTATTCAAGTAAAGACGCGGTGTAATCCATCCTCACTAGAGTGCAGTCATTGTAGAAACACGGGCAACAAAACACGAGCTCACACTGATCACGATTCTTTATTTAGGATTCTTGCAAATGCTCCATTTGATGCTGCAGACATGATGTTGAGTAAAAATAAACTGTCAAATTAATTAGCTGAACGTGACGGAAAAAAAATAACACTTACAAACTTTTATACAAAAAGGCCAACCAGAGATAATACAGGTGCCGCACACATATAAATACATTTCTATATAATCTGAAATCCAATAAAGAAATATTACAGCAATATGTTATATACAATAAACCTTACCAAGACAAGTTTAACAGAATTCAGTACTGTCCTAATATGTGCAACAAAACAATGATTCTCCCTCGTAATTCAAACATCAATGATATGTATTCTATGATTTTGAGCCTTTAACTATATTAACATGTGGATATAAAGTAATTGCCATGTTTTCTTTTCCATAACCTTAAGGCAAATTTCTGTTTCACCAAAGTCCAAAAAAGTCAAAACAGTGGAAGTTGAAGGTAAACTAAAACCGACGCTTTTCATTCCTTTTCTAAATCATATCCAAAGATGAAGGCTGCGCCTGGCAGCGCTCTTTTCTTTACCTCCAGGCTTGTGATTGACAGCACCATGTGCTTCCCTCCTAGCTGCTGCAGTTCACAGCCCCTGTCAGGGGAGACGCAAACACACAAGCCAGAGTGCGGCTGTCTGCCCCTCAGCAGCAGGGGGCAGAGTTAGGGTGGTATGGTGGGGTGCACGGGGTCATGGGCTCTGCTAGTGCTGGAGCATTGTTGTCAGGTAGAGCGCGGCGTACCATATTCAAAAGGAGAGCAGGCTTTCATCCAGCGTGTCCGCCGAGCCTACCTTTTCCTCCGTGGCTGGCCCTGGCTGGTGGGCGCTCTCAGCACGCTGTACTGCACCTGTAAAAACAAACAGGAGTTTGGTCAGAGGCAGGTAATCCGAGCTCAGTGGAGCGCACGGTAATGGCTCCCCTGAGGAGAGCTGGTGCAGGGGAAAGCGAGGCGGGCTCGCCTGTAATGAATCATTTTTTAAACACAGGAGCAGAGGGGATTAATCACAGGGAGGAAGGATTTGAAGAGTCAAGGGTTCCGTACCAGCGTACGCCCCCCTCATTCTGCACCACAATCACAATATTAGAAACAGACATCAACGGTTGAGATGACCTGCCAGGCCAGTCAGCGAGCTACACACTGCATAATCACTCACTATAGCTCCTGTCCCCTAAAGAAAACTTTGTTCAAGCCTCAGAATAGTATAAAGCCAGGGTTGTTGGAGCGGAGAAGTTATCAACATCGGCTGACGTCTAACTTTCTTCGTGGTTTTACAGACTTGGAGTGTGACTAATTTCTTCAGGCAAAAACAAGACGTGAAAAGTGACATTTGAACTCACAGCCTAGTTTTCTTTTCCTGCCAGTTACATATGTAGAATTAAGTCTAAGTCGATTCACTTCTGTCTCAGTAAATCCATGCCGTTCAAATTTATTTACAAAATAAATTTGTGTCGTAAAATCATGTTCTCTCTGACATGAAAACCAATTCAGTGGGGCTTTTTTTTTCACCAAAATTGCCACCATCGTCCAAAGAAGCCTGATCATAGGGTGAACTGAAAAGGAGAGGAGCCGGAATTCGAAAAACTTGCTTTTGAAGCGTGCTTGCCGAGCTCAAACAATGCGGTGAATCTGTTGAATAAAGGTAAGAACTATGCTAATTAGCCGGGCTCCATTATTAGAATGGGAGATGGAATGTGGGAACAAAGTGACTGCCTCCTGCATCAGAACATGAAACTGTCCTCAGAACTGACAGATGCTTCTTATTTCAGGACAGACACTGTGTTGTCAGAAGTCCCCGTTTGAGGCCGACTTTGTAGATGTGCACAGGCACTAATTGCCAAGTCACATTTGCAAGAAAGA
Organism: Pseudopleuronectes americanus; assembly: GCA_038501795.1. Lineage (NCBI taxonomy): Eukaryota > Metazoa > Chordata > Actinopteri > Pleuronectiformes > Pleuronectidae > Pseudopleuronectes > Pseudopleuronectes americanus. Next base: position 10,610,442 of record CM076720.1, on the reverse strand, counting down.
CAGGAGTCAATTTTCAGCCTTTGTGGTGTTTTTGTGTCCACACCTATCCGAGCATTGAAGTTCTAAGTCAACAAAAACAAAATATGTGGTCTATTGTTTTGGGTCTCCTGTGTATATGATGTTAAGGTTATTTTTCACAGCACATAATGAAACGTACTTATGATGAATCTTAAGGGTGTTTTGTTTTTTTATGATTGGAGCTATTCTCAAGATGTAGTCTCTCTTTTAAACCCGGCTAAAAAGTATTGTTTCCATGGGATTTGAAAGTGAGTCGCTTTCAAAGCTCAAACGCTGGTTCCCAACGGGGAAGAAGACATACAAAAGATTCCAAATCAAAATGTATTCACCACCTTGTTTTGCCAACTCAGTCAGCCAAATCTCAAACAACACAGGCTCCCTCCAGCATCACAGAGGAGTCAGCGATGGCTTGCTGCAGGAGGACATCAAGGGTGCAGCAGAGAAAGAGGCTGGGGTGAGAGTGTATTCCCAGATCCAGGCTGTAAGGATTTTCTCACTGAATTCTGTCTGGCGAGTCACCTCCGAGATGAAGGCGCTGTGTGGCACTTCATTTCCTGGCCAGGCAGAATTCTCAGCCTGGAGAACGGCGAGCGCCCGGCGCCACTTACAAAAACCCTGACAGCTCTCCTCAGCTCTGTGATGTAAATGCAAATGACATATCAGCCATGGCTAATATGTAATCACATATGGCACCCAGGAAGACGACCGGGGCTCATGACTACATTAATTGACTCAGCCACCCTGAAGTGACTGAGGCCACATCAGAGTTTTTATGCGCTGACACAACAGCCTCACACGTCAGGAGCCCTCTGCCGGTGCTTTGGCCAATCACTAACTTTAATGTCACCGCGCTTCAATCACACAGACAAAATTGCTAATAACGGACGAGGCTGCGGCAATATGGCTGAGTGCAGATCTAAGCATCTCCTGGCTCTGGCGCCACGGCGACTACATGGAGCTGCACCGAGGAATAATTGGGCCAGGGCTGCTTTAAAGGCGAGAGTCCATTAATAATCAAACAAAGCCAGAGGATATATTTCTGCAACACTTGGGAATTCTGGTACAGCAAATAATGCCGACATCTTCAGGGAATTCCCTCCCCATCTGTATGTAAAACTGGACCCTTACCTTTTGAACATCAGAAGGCACCCTCTTGAGGAAATCCAGTATTTCATTATTGTCAATAGAATATGGGTTGCGCAGCTTCTTGGTAAATTTGTTAACGCCTGTGAAAACAAGAACACATTAGGTGTCATACCAACCGGCATATTTGTTACAGCTTTACACTGTACAAAACCAACCGCATTAATATTAAACTGAAAGTGTTGTGTAACCGTATACACTGCATGCATAGAATAGAAAATACAGCTAATACATCATTGATGTCATTTCAAATTATTTGTTCCAGGCAAACTAAATTCAAGCCCAACCAATGAAGACAGGTTAGGATACAGCATTCTCTCAATTTATTATCACCAGTTGTAAACCTGCCTGTTGGGAATGTTCTCTTGTCTCTTGTCGTGTTGAAGCTCCGGAGTTACTTCAGAATTATTCCTTGTCATTAGTGAGTCCTCCTCAAAAAGTTCTACAATATACTGTCACTGTGTGCAGAGCTTTTTATAAATAGTGTGTGGTGCAGAGGGAAGTTAGCCATGTGTTCATCCTACCTGATTTATCTGCAGTGAAGATGTTTTTCATAAAATTAAACTGAATTTAATTTATTACTGTTCAAGTTCTAATGATTTACAGAACTGTTATTTTTTTCATACACTGCATGTCAAGTATTTCAGGGGATCTGTAAAGCAATTGACACAATCTTCAGTCCCAAGTTCACAACCTCTCAAAATAAAAGCTATAATTCAGCTCAGTATAAAGCATAGCAGCAGCAAATTGACCTTGTGCTTTAACCTTGAAGACAAATTGCAGAAAGTGACTCTGTGAATGTTGTTTCCATGACGGAGAACAGGACCCACAACACCGGTGAATGTCTGTGTCAGGCTGATATGGTGAAATAAAAGTAATCAGCTTATTAAAATCCGGCCCCCACAGACTGCTACAGACTGCTAATAGCATGTTTATTCAAATTTCATTAATATTGAACGTATCATGTTTCCAAATCGCACCAAATTCAACTCTGCACTTCCCCGGACAATTTATGATAGAAATGCCAAGTGTAAAGCCGATAAGATGATTGGCTCGGGAGATATACCTTCCACATACAGACAGACGTTTATGGGATTAGTAGGTAGAGCAAAATGAACAACAGCCAAACTTTCATTACAACTTTTCTTTGCTTCCACCCGATCATTTCTAGCACATCTATATTTACTTTGCACATGGCTAGCGCAGCGCTGAGGAAGAAATATCTCCTGGGTCCTGTAATGGGACCATTATATTCACAGCCTGGTACTGCCTGTACCTCAACATGCAGACAAAGAACCTAAGGACTTAAATATGTGCAAGCAACTTGAAAGGCCTGCCTTGCAACCACAGAGATGGGGGTTAACTGGGAAGGCAGAGGAGTGTCTCAGACTGTGTGTTTTTTTTGTTTGATACAGTGTTTTTTTCGGTATTGATTGTGTTGAAGGCAGCGTGGAAGTACAGTGGTTGTGGGCTTACAGCTGGAGGAGGAGAGCCTGTTAAGGGCAGCGTTATCTCCCTGACCACTGAGATGACTGTCTATTCTGTATGACTACAGCAGATAATGAGAGGCTAGACCAGGAGCCTACAGACTGCCCAAGGACATCATGTATTATATACAGCTTGCTGCTCTACCTCCGCTTTGTTTCCACACAAACCTTAGGCCTCGCCTCTGCTGGGCTCTGCCACATCAGCCCACACTGAGCAAAGCAAAACCTCTGCAGCTGTCTGATCTCAGTGCATCTGCAGAGGTGTCGGAATGGCAGAGTTCTTAAATTACTGCACTTCATTAAATTCATGGATTTTCAGTTAGGACGACTGAATAAGAGTTGTGTGGTTCGGCCGTTGAATTTTATAGTGTTTTTTAGGACATTTTGCTCAGAGTAATGAAGAATCTAGCAAGACTGCGATCTTTTCTGGGTTTAAATATCTTACCATAGGGCACATTGGAAGGAGGACTGGAGAAACCCGGGGATCGAACTACCAACCTTCCCCTCTTTCCCTCCTGAGCAGCAACCGCCCACACAATTTACAATTTTGTGTTTTTGGATGCACAACTTACCCCAAATCAGCACAATGTATCGCAGTGGGACGAAATACAACAGAGCCGTCGACACAGACAGCACCAAGCAGGTCAGGCAGGACATGAAGGGGACGGACCAGTTGAATATGCTGGAAAGGAATAAATCACGTCAGTCTAATGTCGAAGGATAATGAAGTCAACGTTCTCTTAAATGAAAAAAAAATGAAGTGGTTGATTTACTTCTTGAATCGCTCTCCGATGTTTGCGATTTCGTCCAAAACATTCTGGACGACCAGCACGACTTCCTGCACCATATGTATCTTATCCATCAAACCCTTTTTTTCCAGATTCCTAGAGAGAGACAAAAAGGGAAACACAAAATGCACAGACACTGATGAGGAATGACTGCATGTCAATTGTTGGGCAGGGTAGACAAAGAGCAGTTTATCTTTGCAATGCCATTATGTGTGATTTATCTATTGAATGGTCCGTAATGAGCAAACAGTGTACATCTTCAGACTTTGCTTTTGAAGATGAGAGGGATTCAGTGCTCAGACGATGTTATGTGGATGGCTGAGAGATTTCAGCTTTTGTCTGACACACACAATAGGGCCGTTGCACAAGTGCAGCACAATCAAGTCTCTCCGGTAGATGAAAAGTACACAAAATGGCCAATCCGCAATCAGATAGACGAGACAACCTAGACGAGAAGTGCAGGGGGCCTCGCGACTTAAGAGGACGGAATCCATTCCAGCAGCCTGCACAGGGACAAGCTTCAACATGTTTTTACAAATCTGCCAGGTCTGGCTCTCGAACACTTTCTCCTGCTCAGAACACCAGTGGGATGTGTCGCTCACTCACTCATTCATATGATTCTTGTTACAGCCACCACTGCACATAAAGTATTATTTGCTTTTAAAGCACCACAATGGTAATGACTGAGTCAAGCAATAAGTCAACGTGTGAGGGGGGTTGTGTCAAAATGAAAAAAAAAGGACACAATCACATCAAGGCTAGAAATAACGAGTGTGAAGGCTTCCAGAGTCAGAGGAGTGACTAATGATAACACGAGTAACACAAGCTAAAGAGGGCTGAGAAAGCTCACATCAAAAGGAGGATATAATGACAGGAATGATGACAAAGGAGGGTGGGAGAGGCAGAAGGGGAGTGAGAGTGTCGCGAGGGCACGCTGATGGACCCTACCGGGAGGCATGAGGTTGTCTATATGTTTATGTTCCGAGTCAGCCAAAGTCGCAGCCTGTGTGCATTGACAGGTTCCAGACAGGACGCCTTTATCAGGGCTTCATGAGACAGCCCCTGGGAACACGCTGTCTGCCAGCACAGAGAGACTCCCCACCGCCAGGCCCACTCTTCTCCACGAAAAGGCGCAGGAAGAGAGCAATTCCCACACTAGCGGAGCCTCCCCCACTGGGCTCAGATCTGGACAGACACTGGAGGCTCGGTATTGTCCAAAAAAGGAAGAACTATCACAAATATGCTGAGTTTAACGTCACGGTCTCATCGTGGGGGAAGAGGACGGTCTGTTTGCGTGCATCATCCTGCTCGGCCTCGCTGCCATGGGGGGATGAGCAAACCTTTGTGCACGTTCTTCACTCCAACATCAGGTGTTAATTGAGCTCTTTATCCTGTGTTTATTTTGAAAGCAGGGAACTCTGTTTGAGACATTACAATCTATGAGCCAGGTCTGTGATCTCCTGGTCCTCCTCCTCCGCCTCATCAGCTTGCCTCACTTTCACATTTTCTATTCTGACATGACATAAGACGCATTATTTAAACATACAATATGTAAATTTGGATACTAGGAGTCTAATAATGAAAGCAATACTTAAAAAACCTAGTTTGATGACATCATGTGGGAGTTGTAGTCTTAACCATCGTTGCCGATGAAAATCTACCTGACGTAACAAAGTTTTATTCCTGTTACGTAGCAAACAGCAATGAATAATCCTGAGTCACTGATGTAAACAGCGGAAGAACACGCTAGCAGTGTGTTTTCTGTCTTCATAAGTCGTTTGCACCGGGAAGAATAGCAGAGACGTCACAGGTAGAGGATATGTCGTGATTAAGAGGTTACCAAAATTAAACGTCACATGGCCTTAAATTAATTTGTGGGTTTGTCTGGTTTTAACATTGTTGGAAACATTTTGGATAAAGTAAGTATTTTTAGTATTTTATCGCTTTTGTATATTTATTTGAAGAATTGTTACATATAGTATCTCAAATTGCAGGTTTCTGCAGTGGGAACACAAGCAGTGGAAATGTAGCCTGTCCTGGCAAGATTACACAGAAACTCTATTGGCTTTCATTTCTAAATGTTAAAACAGACAAATGGATATTCTGAATCATGCATCTAGAGACGAAGGTTCCCGTGATTATCAGTTTTCATCTGCTGTAAGCTTTTCAGAATCCTCCCATCTTGTGAGCAACTGAAGTCCTTCCTAAATGAATCGTATGAATCAATATTCTTTATCTTTGTTCATTTTACCCGACACATACATGAGTGCAGAGAAAACATGAAAAAATTAAAATAAATAAAAGATGTTCTGCTGAAATGGTAAAAGGATGGGTAAACGAGGGACGGACTAAATGAATCCTAAATGTTTACTGATTAAAAAACCTGTGTGAAATCATATTCTCATTTCAAATAAAATTGTAAAAGCTTCCTTTTAAGGGTGGAGTAATCGAGAACCAATTTGATCTCCTGCACAAAGGTAAACATACTCTCGCAGACATGCAGGGTGTCATCAAAGACTTAAAAAAGCTAATTTAGCATAATTTTAATTAGAATAATCGCTGCCAAATTTGAATTCTCGGAACTGAATATTTTCCTGGGGACTTTTCTGACGGGGATAAGAAGGGTGTTTGGATGAAAAACACCTGTGTTCCTGGCAAATTATCACATATGGAGGTAAAATGAGATGACAAACAATTTGCTGGGATAAAACAGAGGAAAAACCACCCAGCTCTCTTTAGGCTTTAATGTGTCTGCGGGTCCGTGTGCGATGGGCTCTCGTAATGCACATCACGGATCATGACCTGGGCAGTCCGCCTATCTGGTGTACTCAAGGAGACCCAGCGGTGACTGTGGACTATCGGGTGAGAGATGGACTACCCCCCCCCCAACACACACACACACACACACACACACACACACACACACACACACGCACACACACACACCACCAGCCCGGTCTAGCACCCCCGTAACTGTCTCCTCCCCCAGCCCCCCATCCCAGCTCCCCCGGGCCGGGCTCTGGGAGCAAGTCAACCCAAGACCAGCACTTCCAGCCAGGGGGCAATGAACGGGCTGTTTCATCTCCCCTGTTCGTTTCTATTGGAGATCTATGGACTTGTTTTTGCCTCTCTGCTTCTTTATGTTATGATTAAATATTGTCTATCTGCACAATTGATACCTAAGGCCAAAGGGAAGTCACTTTGCCCACACATAATTTGTAAGCTGCCTCTTTCCCCGAGGACAGATTTGTTCACAGGCAGAGAATCTGTTCTGTATTATCCTGATGTAACAGTGCCTAGCCTTTCGTCTCTCTTTAACGTCATGCCTTCATATTCGCTCTGCTCTGTCTGAGGTTTACATATTTCCTTCCTCAAGGGGACAAAAGGGGGATAAAAACATATTTGAGTGGTAATCATAACCTTCTCAGAGGGAAAAGCCTTTATTCACATGTGCGAGCAGAGACTAGGGAGAAAAAGCAAAAGGCTTTGAAGTCATCAAATTTAACACTGATCACTCTTTAACCCCAAATATTTTTTTAAAGCAGACTTTGATTGGAGGTGTAAAGCTACACTGCTTGATCTAGCTGCATGATATCACATTCAAGTGACAGCAAGACCATAACAAGACTTTCAAATAAGCCACTTTAAATTAAAGTTGACAGCTTAAAACAAACATGGGTGAGTGCTTAATTAGTAAATGAAAGGAGATATTTCCTTTCCTCCGAGTGTGAAGGGTTTAGACGCCTCATGTAAAAAGCTTTCAAAAAGCTTTAAGAGGCGAAAGCTGAGTTCGGAAACGCACGCGGCACATTGAGAGGATCTTAAACCTCCTCTAAAGACACTGCCCTTTCTTAACATTCTAAAAAGTAAATCCTGAAGTTTCAAGGCAAATGAAATATTAAATTTATAATGTGATTTAATATTCATAAAAAACGCTGAATTTTGCGGTTACCACGGTTGCATGTCTGAGCACCAGTTTGCCGGTTCCTCGCAGTGATACCCAGTATGTGGCTTCCCACTCTGTGTGCAGACATATCATGCGAGTTTCATCTGTGGATTAGCTCATCCTTTCAGACAGGAGTTGGTGGATGTGCCTTTGTTTTTAAGAGAAGCTGGCTTTTTTCAGCGCCCCAGGTCAGCACAACAGAATATATTGAGCGCATTATGGATATGAATCCTGGGCCTAGACACGCAGCACAAGGGTCATCGCTCGGAGGCTCAGCGTTAGTTCCGCTGTTCATTGCCATAAAGCAATAATGCACATCCCTGTTAACTCTTCCGTTTTTACAGAGGACAGTGGGATCAGTGTAATTGAATATTATTTGCTATGGGGAAATATAATTCAAGCTATTTAAAAATGTCCTGTTTTGTTTTTCAAGAGATGCCAAGATGTTAATAAATATTATTATACATGATTTCTCTTAAATGAACAAGTGAAAATGACCCATAACCTCTGGAGCAGTGTATTAGTTTATATCTGTCTTACTGCAGTTTGTTTATTTGGTCTATTATAAAAATGTCATTCTCACCATAACTTTTACATTTAGTTACTTCCTTCACGTGGAGAGATATATAAGGACTATTAATCCTATTCGGAACAAAAAGATCACTCAGTAGAACGTTTACTTCCACCACGGCCCATACGTCCCAATATGAAACTTACACTTGAGTTTGTTAAATCCAGATTTTAATTTGGATTTGTATTTGAACACAGTCATAATTATCAGTCCAGTAATCATGCCTGAATTTTTTCTTTAAGATTCTTGAATTATTCAGAAATCAGTGAAAATGTTGGAAAATGCAATTTCATAATTTTTAAGCATCTGACACCTGATCCGCATCAAAATGTAATGGGTTCCTCCCTGACCCATACCACATCCTTCCACCAAGTTTTGTGATCATCCAACCTGTAGTTTTTCTATTATCATGCTTAAAAATCAACAAATAAACCAATTAACAAATGGACAGAGGTGAGAGAAAACCTCCAATATTCCTCCTATTGATTATTCTGAAGACATTTTCTAAAGGAATATTCCATTCATATTTCTGTGATTATTACAGATAAGTACACTATGGTCTGAATAGTCAACGTGTCTTAATTTGATTATGGTCTTATTTGGGTTAAGGGGATCAGAAAATGCTATCTTAATCTGGTTAATATCAGAATATTAGAGCCATGTAAATGTGTCTGATGCCTACACCTACCAATCCCGTCCCCAAAAAGCTGTGCAAAATGTAACTGTATAAATTGAAGTAATATAGCTTTTCAAAGGGCTGCAGTCTCGATGTGGTGCATTTGCAGAGTGACGCTGAATACCCAGAGGATCAGAAGAAAGAGCTTCATGCTGCAACTGTTTCAAAAGATGCTGCCCTCATTTGGGATGCATGAAAATATTTCTATTCTTAGTTAGAAAAGAGCTTCTGAGAAGTGACTGTCAATGTGCTAAAATATTGACTAGAACCTGAATGGCTTTTTTTGGGTGCAATATTTCCTGTTCTCAAAGCAGCATATTTGTATAAGAACCACCGGTATTTGCTGAACAATATTGTTATATTTTTTGACTTAACCTTGGTTATTCGGAATGGAATATTATCAAGGATCAAACTCGGGGATAAAGGAAGAGAGTTCTGTACAAAGTGTAATGTCACAGCCAAAATGGTACAAGAGCCTGTGTTTGTGGTGAAGCTTAAAAGATATATTTTTATATATATAGTGAAAACTGAGGCGTAATAACATTCCAGTAAAACATATTATCCTTTAAAATGTTAGAAAGAGACAAGATGAAATACCTTCTCTTCTTCCTCTTCGTCGTCACCCATGCTCATGTTCACCTGAGAGAAAATAAAGGGTAGAGGGTGATTTCAAACGAACGGGACATGTGGGCACTGGAGCATCTTTAACAAACACCTAGTAATGAAATTTTCTTTGAGTACATTCACCCCTATTGGGAGAGGCTTGTTTCCATAGAGACTGCATCACAGGGGTGACCTCACACAAAAGGAGAGGTGAAAGAGGGCCTTCTACACAAGAGCACTGTCACACCAAAGCAATCTCATTTCTCCACAACATAAGCACACAGAAAAACAGATAGAGGAAAGGAGAAGAAAAAAAAGAACCACATTTAATTTGGATGCTGTTGCCTAGATCACTTTATATCAAGTCATCCCTGACCCCACTGTGGTGCACGCTGTGACATTGCCTGGGAACAGAGCTGTGTCATTGCCAGCTTGAGGGTCACCAAGGGGTGACAGAGTCTCCACACTGGATATGAGGGTGAGCCTGGGCTTTAACATTGCCTAGGGACGGCATCTTTGCCAGCAGCCATAAACACAATCACTGGGCCGAGGATGTTGCTTTGGGGAGGGTGCGTGAACAGGCCAGGCCCCTGGCTGGCTGGGGAGGAGGCTTACAACACAGTGAAATTGGGGGGCAGTCAGAAGTGTGAACAGCATTAACCTTCACAGACATGTGTAGGGCAAACATCATTTCCATAACAGTAGATAGGGAGGAGATAGTCTTACGCTGTGGAAAGAGCTGTAGTCTTGCCTCTTCAGATGTGGTGAGACTATATCAACAGACTGCCGGCTGTACTGTACATTTACAGTGATTCAATTTCAGTGGCTTCTTACTGCTTGATGTTTTATTGAGCCCCTGGAGACAATGTAGAAACTAGTCTCACCAGCTATAAAACAACTGGAATGCTGCCACAGCGGACTGAGGTGCATTTTATATAACAACTGTTGTATTATATAGTATGTATGCAAGTGTGAGAGTTGTTAATTGGCATTGCTGTAAAACCACAATTCATCCAGTGTCTACGTAAAGGATTTAACTCCATCTGGATGCGAGCATCGATGGGATGCATAGATTGAATCTGCACTATAGCGGCGTGCGTCTCAAATCTGTGTGGATGAACACTGAGGAGTTTAGGCGACCTCGTCACTCACCAGGTCCTGGTTGGAGCTGGCCTTCCCCGTTGAGAGCTGAAAGTAGTTCCAGCCGATGAGCAGGAGCAGGAAGAGGGGCAGCATGAAGAGCTCCCAGTGCCACACCGTCACGAGGAAGATCTGAGGAGACGGAACACGACAGCTATAACGCAAAGCGCATCTCACTGTAGCAATGTCACCCAGCTTTGGAATCCCAGCAAGGCTCTTATAAAAATTGAATGTATAATGGAGATAACCATGTACTAAATCTCGTGAACAGCAAGCATTGCTACTGTTAGCGATTTGAAAGTGACAGACATTCAGGGACAACTTTTAATATCTTGAAATCCTATTTATCTGCATCAGAAACACTGTGCTGGCGGAGCGCCTTGCAGCTGAAAAGAAAAGTACAACATGGATAGGCCTGGTGTGCTGTCTTTTAACTGGCACATCAAATCCGCTTAGATTTGGAGGCAGCGAGTCTCTTTGACGAGGCACATATGGCAACTGGGGAAGCATTTGCAACATTTACCCCCTCCGTGGCGATGATACTGAGAAAAGCCAAGACCCCTGGTAGAAATAAGATGGATCACACTGAATGACTAATCCCTCATAATTCTGTAAAGGAGTGGTGCTAATCACGTTGCACAACACCCACTGCATTTCACAGCAGAGAACTAATTGGACGGCTGCATTTAAACCCATTTAGTGACAGCCTATTGAGTGTTCCTCCGACTGCAGTGATCAGGAACGTGTGAGGAGGATCACATCAGCAGGTTGACAGGGATGAAATAAAAATGTCCCAAACAGCAAGTTGAGCCTTAAAATCTATTGATAGTTTGAATATGAGGCGAAAAACCGACACATTTTACACTTCAATTTCATCTTCACCCTTTATGTAAATTTTCAATAATTAATAAAACTATTACAACAGCTAAATGTTTTGTTCTGTCATAGCAGGTCTTTTTTTCTTTGTTTCAAAACATTGAATATTACTGCTGTGATGACCCACACAATGGTAGCACTGTGCAGTCTAGGCTCAAAGAGCTAGAGGCCGGTTAGAGTATGAACAATATGTTCGAGTTAAGCCCGAGACAGGATGTGAAGCTCTGGGGCCTTCAGGCCTCAATAGCGGGCCTGTAAACAGCAGACTGCTCGTGTCATAGTAACCGTGCAAAGTCTGTGCACGTTGCTCAGGGGGCCAGTCATACCTACTGCCACACCAAGCCTAGGTTCAAATGGCCACTAGAGAAACGTGAACCATGAGTAATGCAGACAACACTGCGGCCCGAGTGCCCCAGGCTCCACCACTGTAACACGTATTATCCCTGAGTACAACCTGGGAGATGGTGGGTGAGCTGGAGCATAATGCAGAAACACAGCAGGACATAAGGAAATGAACAATGTGTTGTTGTATTTTTCTTATACGTTTCAATTACATATGTAGCAGCAAACTAGAGCCGGTGGGGGGGGGGATGTAAAAAAGGTAAACAATGAATATGCATGATGTGCAAAGGGAGCTGCAGTACATCTCCTCTCTGTTATGAATAACCTACGTCATGTGTTGTCACCTCAGTTCCCATGAGGCGATTCTAAAGCGACGCTCCCCTCGCCCCAGAGGAATTCAGCTGGCTGGAGGACAGGTAGCTTGTCATATTCCCAGTATTCTCGTGAAAAAAGGGAGAAGAAAAGGGGGGAAATGTGCCTGGAAACTGACATGAGCCCAGCAGGAATGTTGAACCTCCTTGCCCTCCCTGCAAAAGCTGCTACATTAACCACTAAAGTCTAATTGCTTGGTCTCTGTCTTCCTGAGCGAGTCAACAGAGGGAGCCAATTCATTTCCGCCCAGGGAGCCGGCAGAGAGAATCTGTCACAGGTATTCATAATCGCCCACTAATGCAAATTTCTGCACACCGCGTTCTGGCTCAGTGGACAAGATAAAAGCCTACAGAAATACAATGCCTTGTGTCTAAACTGAGCGCTTAAATGAGGGTATAAACCAAAACTGTCAGAAGTATCTTCTCAATTCTTCCCTCATGGTATGTCAGCCTGTGTGTTGAGGACTAACATGCTTTCTTTACACTAATAAAAAACGATTGAGGACAAAAATCGGGGGGAAATCTCTCGGATTCCTTCACTCAGGTGCATCGACTGAGACTCCGCCGTCAGATTTCCCACAGTAATGAGCAGAGACAAGGCTATACCGTCCCCTTGTCTGCTCACATTCTCCGGAGTTTGTGTGAAATGGAGACAGAACTAATTCCAAAGTAAGTGGTTTATGTTTTATTAGAAAGCGGCTAAATGTGATTAAAGGACATGTTGGACAGAGTGCAACCTTTGAAACGCAAGTGTAAATTTGTATTTAAAAAAAATAATCCACCTTTTTAATTGCCTTCAAAAGGTGGACTCCATTTCAGTCTAACTGGCCTGACTCCAGACAAATTAGGCATGACAGGTAAAACTTTTTTTAACAAGACAACGCTAATATGTTGCTCGAGCTGTGAAACAATCATTTATTTAACCAAAAAGGACGTAAAGACATAAACAAAAGCAAGGGAGGTAATAATTAATGACATACTGAAGCATTTCAGTGTACACACAACTGAACAAGATAACAAACGACTTGTAATTGAGCAAGTGATAGTATGCATGTCTGGGAGGAGTGTCTCCAGTGTAAGAAACCCCCCTTGACAAACACCCTTTAGCTGAAAAATGTCTGTATGATTATGCGCAGGGTGTCTAGGGAGGCAAAAATAGAATGAATTAATAAAACTATTAGCACACGGTGGAGTAGATGATGGAGATGCACTCTCCTTAGCCACCTGTAAGCGCTTGGAGAAGGGGGCAACCCTGGGCAGGGCAATTCTGCCAGCGGGGTTAAGAACAGCCTGACAGATTTGTTTTATAGTGCCATTAATATGATTCCACTAAATGCATTCTGCGCCTTCTCATGCAGATCCCCTGGCCAGCAGAATTCGGCACCTAATAATAAAGCACTCAGCGATTAAAAGTGTGAATAAAATAACTTAAAGCTGAGCAAGCATGGCAGCTCCCACCACCCACACTCTCCCAGGAGAGGGAGAAGGGATCGCAGCAGGAACAAAGGGACAAAGACACCCTCTGTAAGAGTTTCTACCATCCTGTAAATTGATTAACAGAGGGCGGGGGGGCCCAGTCTACCAACTCCAAACTACTGACTGGCAGACGTAGCAGCAGACTGCGAGCCTGCCAAACGCTGCCCTTATACACTGCTGCACACAACAGACTATAAATACAAGCCTCACATCACTAAAACACACATAATACTGTTGATGAGCCAAATTAGTATGGCATCTCAGCACATGGTGTCGTGCTGTAAAAAAACAGCAACTCGACTATTCCACTATTATTCTTCTCATGGTGCATTTCAAAAATACTTTTATTTTTAAGGCTGTGCACGATCCGAAAAACATGCAAGATTTAATCTTGGCCGCATCCTCTCTTCTTCTCTTCAGTTGCACTCCACTTGGAAAGCTAAACAAAGCGAGAAGAGCGCCAGCCAGAATTATGAGGGTCAGTCATGGGGGCTGTGGACGGATGCCAGATTACGTGAACATACACAGAAAGAGTTAACAAGACTGACTTCAGGCTGCGGGGTTTGTGCGTGCATGTGTGCGGCTGACTCTGGGAGACAGAGAAAAGGACATATTGTGCGAGTATGTGCAAGTATTTGATAAACAAATATTAAGGGAAAGAATTCAAATTACTGCTATTTAAAAAAAATGGACATAACCTTGAATAGTCTTTACCCTGAAGATTGTATTATCTTATTTTGCTGGGTGAAATAAAGGGCAGCATAAATTAATCTGCATTAGTTGCTCAATTAAAAAAAAGAGATTAATAATGAATCAAAAGCACAAATAGCAGCTCAGCTCACGCAGGTCTTTTTTATACAGCCCGGCTGAACCACAGTCTGGCTGAGGGCTTATGCAGAGGACAGCAGCGGCAGGCTTTAAAGTAGCTGTAAACGCAGAGCAATGAGACATGTAATTTGTGTTGAGCTTGGGCCAGCGTGGGGACAGGCTTTCAGGGGGTGTCGGAGGCAGAGGAAGAACAGATAAGATTTCTCTTCAGGGCAGGTAGAGTGTGTGGGCAGCCGTAGTGCTCTGAGCTAACGCTGAATAAATATTTCACATACGCTCAGCTCAAGTCTTATCGACTGGGTAGAGAGAGAGAGAGAGCGAGAGAGTGAAAGGGTGGAACTACATTTGGGTGAGAGCAATAAAATGGGTAAATTTCATGTCCCTCTTCAGCGGGTCGAAAACTGCTGGAAGAGTACCAGGGTGATACAATTTAAAATTCAATTTTCCTATCAAACACGAATTTACCAACATTGATATTTACTGCACTTCCTGTTCAAGTTAAGTGGTTAGTTTTCCACTGAGTATACAATTAGTATTAATAATCTACTACATGAATGTTAAAAAACCCTGTTTTCATAATAAAATCAGAGCTTAATCTAACCATGAACAATTATATTCTTTGGATAAACCATAAACCATTGTAATAAAAATAACTTGTGATGTTGCAAAAAATGTGTGGTTCATTTTTTTTACTGATTTAAGAAAACAAAAAATATACATATAAATATATTATATATATATTTACGTTAGCCAGCTCAAACTGATTAGCAACAGCCAGAGATTGTGAGGACGCTTGCACAGTACAGTGCAATAGTGATAGCAGCTCTTTATCAAAGCACTGAAGAAGAGCAGCCGTGCGAGGCAAAGGCATTAGCATTTGCTCACAGGGCCAGTGCTGGCCGTTGTCTCCCCGTCTGTCTGACACATGCCAGGGCCAGAGCAGCACCAGTACGAGGCTGGAGCGGGGCAGTCAGCGGGTGCCCCGTGGTGCCTGTCAGTGGTGGCTACACTGACCCCGCACTCCGGCACTGGCCACTAGTGTTTAATCCGTGTCGGGAGCGTTAACACTGAGCGACCTCCTGGGTGACAGATCTGCCATGCGAGCCTTTTCCCCTGAGGAGGCGGGAGGGAGTGGTACGGACTCTCTCTCCCTGTCAGCTGGGCTCAAACGCACGTTAACGTGGCAGAGGCCAAGACTGGCCCCGGAACTGCCACACACGGGGTGGACAGGTTGCCACCTCAGCTGCCTGGGGAGAGCTGTCCTCTGTGACTAGGAAGGTGGTGAGTATGTTAAATGTAGTCATTATTATACAGCACACACAATGGGGTTAAACACAGAGCATACTTCATCAAGGCTGGAGACGCTCCTAATATAACAACACTACAACAGATCAACACAGTTATTTAGTGCAGTAAACTAATATTAATCTGAAGACCTTTGACTTGTTCATACTTAAAAGTTACTTTATGCTGTTTAATATTAATGATGCATTCGGTTACTTTAAATTGAATCAAATGTGTTCTCAAGACTGAAATCCATGTCTTAAATCTTATAAAAGCAGGAACAATTTCACAGCCCTAATGAAGTGAATATTAGCAGGGAAAGCTTATTAATCCCACTAATAGGGGGACATGTTTCAAGGTTACACATTCAGGCTGCATCCAGCCAGCCTCAAGAGCTGACAAGTGACACGTAGCCAATCCAGGTCAGCTAAATAATAACACTGTGTTAAATCAGAAGGCACCGCTGAGCAGTTTGCAAGCAGTCACAGCCCATCATTTAATAATTAATAGTTCTCAGACTGGAGACCATGAATACACGGATCGCCATCACTGCCATCATTTTTGTTTTCTCCCTTGCTAGACACATTCCCACTGCAAGGTCTGTGAGAACTCCCACAACCACGGCGATGGAGAGTGTAACCCCCAGGAGACCGAAGAAACCCACTCCTTTAAGGCCGCCAACTTTTTCAAACAGAGGGAAAACAGATGCAAAGCAGAAACAAGGAGACAATTCACAGGCGTGCACAGTCCTCGCGCTGTTCCCACAAAAGCTCGGCCACGTCTCAAAGACTCACAAAGCGTCTCCTTTTCAGGGACAGTGTTAACAAGAACAATTATGACAACTCTGATTATAGCCTTGATCTCGGCTGGGCTGCTGCTCTGGTTAATGGCCCCAACTGCTGGGGCTCTACACAGGTGGTCTCCCGAGACCTCTGGAGCCAGATCTGACCCTGTCCCGGCCTCATCTAGGGAGATGCCGATTCTATCAGCCCCCCCAAAAAGCACCCGGTACAGCTGCCAAGTGTGTTTACAGCTGCACCGCATCAAACATTCATCAAATGCCATCTTTACAGTGTGTGATGTGAGGTAATCAGCATTTCACAGGCTGTCAAATGATGTCTAAAGCAGTTGCTACCTGGCAGTGTCAAAAAGAAATACTCACATTAGGAATACAGGTTTCTTTCTAGTACAGCTCCTGACAGATGAGGTTACTCATATGTTAAAATATTAATTCTACTTAAATACTTAAAGCGGTCTAATGACAGCAAAGCTCAACATCAGCTTTCAAGTGTAAATGATCCCTTCTCTTTTCTTTTTTTCACTTTCATCCATTTCATCTAAATCTAAACTGTGCTCAACTTTTAAACTTCTGAAACAGATTAATTTGGCCGGATATTAAATGCTCATTTAGATTTTTAATCTTCATTTTTTGGTGGAAGAACTTGTTTCTCTTGGTCAAACCCACAGAAATGGAGGATTTCACTCCAAGTTGTTCCCACGAATGGCTCCTGTAGGGAGAAGTAACTGATCTCTTTTGGCGCCTCCACTCACGTTTACAGCAGTGCAGTAGCTCCATCTACAGGTCCCCGTCTTGTGTGCAGCAAAGAACTCTGGGTGACCCCTCTGCAGTCACTGCTGATGTATAGCACATTCATCTCACCCAGTCTTAGTGAAAAGCACATCTAAAGGCCGTTATTTTATGAAGATTTGAGCTGTCACATTTTCTCTCTCAGATAAAGGAACATGCTGTTGTCAAACTCTTGAAAAGCGCAGATCCTAGGCTCATTACTGTAGCATAAACAAGCAGAGGAGGAAGAAAAAATCCAAAATTCTTGTTTGTGTTTCTGTTCACTGATGAAAATGTTTATGAGGATTTGCCAGAACTCTTTTTAAATGTGTGACTCAGATTTTTTTTTCTTCTTCAGTTTTTTTGTTACATTACCTAATTAGACTATTTTAAAACTGCAACCCATTGGTGGAAAAATTGAAGGCAACTTCAAACACTGTGGACTCTGCTGATGAGGTTGCACAATCAAAACAAGTAACCTCCTGCACTCACAAACAGCGACAGCACCGAGAGACTTTCCATTCCTCACCGAGTTTCCTCTCACACAATAACACCCAGCGGCAGCATTAATCTAAATAACCCATCAATCTGTAAATCTGAAAAAGTTACGTGATCCTGGATGAGCAACTTTCTGGTTGCCACTCATGCGCGGGAAAAAAAGTTATCTTGGAATGAACAAACAAGATTTCTTCAAGAAGAAAAACAACCCTTAATTTGTTCCCACATTGCTATTCACTCACGTGAACCCGAGCGGTGATCCCTCGTGCAAAATATGAATACCTTACACACCACACACCAACAAGCACTTCATAATACATACACAAATCTACATAAACAGGATAGAAATGTAGACTGCATGCTGGGCCAGGGTCAGAAAATTGGCCTGTGGGACTGAGTGATATAATGGCTAAGTATTCCTGGTAAAGCACTACACGAGCATCCCGCAGTCCCAGTAGAAACCAGCGGTAATGCATTACAGGATGTATATGGTGTAAAAGGGTAGGACTGGTCTGCCTGCTTGATAAATAATGTATTGTAATGTATATTAAAGCCAGACCGACCACTGCAGCATTCCTAACGGCGTACCCTGAGAAGCGCTGCGCTGCCTGCCACTTTGGAAAAGAGCAGACACTCGTGGTATAATCATGCTCATCTGAGAGGCAAGCAGAGGCCATCTGTCAATGTCTGAATCAGTTACCTTATTACCACTGCCTAAAGATATAAAGATAGGAGTGGGAGCTGCTTTCATTAAGGCACATGGTGGCATGCTGCTTCAGACGGCTCCAAACACTAACTTAATTGCAAATGATGACTTGGGGGAGGAGGAGGGGCTGCAAAGGGGCTGGCCTCGGAGTGGGCAGGGGCACGGGTGTAGATGGTGGCGTGGCACAGGGCTTGTAATGAGAGTCAGTCGAGACCTTGATGTTATCAGATACTAGTGCAAGTTCAGAGCCTCTTCTGTCACTTGCAATTACATGCTTTGTTTACATGTCATTTGCATGTTTCCCTGTGCTCGTTGAGATTATAGTAAATCATTGAAAGAAACCAACGTATCACTGTGTGAACTCTCAGTCTGCTGATGAGTGGGTGATGAATGCACAGGGGCAGGTTCACTTTGCTCAGGCGATCCTCGACTCGAACCTCCAACACTTCCGCGTGCTCTGTCTATTCTGCTGCTGTCTGCTTTTAAAAACATCAACCACTGTGCTGGTGGTGCTGGCGTCTCTGACAACAGAGCAGTTGTTCCAAATAAAAAAAGGACAAAGCAGCCACAGTCAAGGTCACGATAATTACCATTTCCCTGTCAGGGAGCAGATTACGTACAAGTGACAAAAATAAGACGGGGAAGCACGACGGCTCCGGCTACAATGAGGATGGTGATGAAAACAGTGAGTACGGGAGTCTTTTCTCCTTTCATTCCACGCTCTCCATTTGTGTGCAGCACTCCTAAACAGCAGGTGGAGTCGAAGTGAAAATGAAAGATTAGAGTGTGCCACCACACACTCCCATCGCCTGCGGAGGATCTAATTATAGGTGGAAGAAGATGGCCCCATCCCGCTGACCTGTCCCCTGTCAGCCTGCCTATCCTCCTGCTCTCCTGCCTCCGAGTCTCTCGCTATCTGCCTTGCGTGGACTGCGCACTTCTTACCCAACTGTCTTCCTCCCTCCGTGCTCCAACTTTCTTTCCCAGATAGTAGCCTGCCTCCCACTCTATCTTTGTACAATCGCTCGCATTGTTCTCTGTCTTGCCGACTGTGTGTCCGCCTGCCTGTCTGTGTGCCGTGCTGTTCTAAAGGCTGTGATACACCGAGCATGGCCATTGCCTGAGGGGATTTGCACCTAAGGATCAGTGAGAAGGGCTTATAGAATACACCAGGTATGAATTGCATGTCATCCCGAGACAGCACAGACAGAAGAAAGGCAGTGAAAGGAGAGTTCTTCACACACCCTGTCTGTGACCGCTTCCTCACCCTGACAGGGCGCTGGCAGGGCTTTCATAGCAAGTGTACACTCTTAATCATGACATTACATGTGCTGTACTGAGGGGGATTCACAGGGTGATTTAAGATTATTTAAGCTTAGGACCTTAGATCACATACCCTCATTAAAAACAGCTAAACAGAGACATTTAAACAAGGTTCAAATCTCGGAGGCCGACTGTCACTCCTCCGCCCAGGGAAGCTGAGACGGTGATCCTCCTTACACCGTCCCCTGGGTTAGGAGGCTTTGCTAAGAAGTCAGATGTACAAACGCCCGAAACCCCATACCTTCAAAACACACTCTAATGTCATCAGAACTGAAGGGAGAAACCAAGTGGGGTTTGATTTAAAGGATCGAGCACATCCATCACATACACGCGGGATAAAAACAGAAGGCAGCCATTGTTTTTCATGGGAAAAAAAAACGCTGGCAGAGAGAGAAAATGGCGAAACCAAAGATTCTCCACAACATCTAATTCACATAAAACCAAAGAGTTAAAACTGGGGCTGCGGTGAAATGGGACAAAACTTGTTTGCCCTAAGGCTTAAAGAGAGTTCATTAACGTGAAGCAATGACTTACCAGAAAGGCTATTAGACTGCGTTGTGTGCTCTCCCATTGAAAACAGCTTTTAATGTACTGTAACGTGTACAGAACTGCTGTGCTGATTTTTCGAACCCGATATATATTCCGGGCAAGAACCTAATGGGACATAATTGGAAGAAAACACTGGTTAGTATCATTTGAAACTGGACATAATGTTTATGACTTTGCAATGAGGTTGAATCAAATCCATTACTAGCTACTTGTGAAATTAGATGTTTAAAGCCAATTAAACTAATTAGCACGACTATGACCGATCCAAACTATGACCATGTGTAGCTCTGCTGTGGCTACTTGATTAGTGTGATGCGAGGGGAACCGTCTGGGAAAGCTTTTTGTTCCATCTAATAAATTCTGCTAAA
This sequence comes from Pseudopleuronectes americanus, assembly GCA_038501795.1. Lineage (NCBI taxonomy): Eukaryota > Metazoa > Chordata > Actinopteri > Pleuronectiformes > Pleuronectidae > Pseudopleuronectes > Pseudopleuronectes americanus. The sequence continues at coordinate 10,589,882 of CM076720.1, read as the reverse complement.
AAAACATCAATAGAGCCGACCTTTTTGGAGAACTTCAGGTTTTCCTCCATCAATTTTGTCTCCTCTGGTTTGAAGGTTCTGACACTAGCCCGGACCTGGGACAAAAAAAAGAAGATGAAATATTGCAGTTTAACGTCAGGCTTTGAATTTACACAATATAATGAACCTTATTATAATTCTTATCTGTATAAACATATTCTGAATTTGAATATGTAGAATCTGTACGAGTTTGACAGGATTTTGGGGGGTTATGGTTTCAGTCCCACATGGAGAGCAGAAGAGGTGGAACACAATGACCACAATACAGCAGCAATCTGCTTTTAAATTTATCAGCATTCATATGCAGATACGTAGCTGCTAATAGAGATGAGCCAAAATGTAATCTGTATCTAAATCACCTACAGAAAGTATTGCTGTTTGTGTTTCGTGTGGAGAAACGTTCCACCTGTATGATAAAAGAAACTAGTCCCAGTGTAAACAGTCTATGGCAAATAGGAGACATAGTCCTGGGCTGCTCTACACACCAAAAGCCACAAAATATTGTCCGTTGCCCCCAGAGACTAACTGGCCGTCAGATGATAGCCTATGTGCTCCGCGACTGTCATCATTCTAACAAACTTGACCTCATTCAGTCTTACTTTATTATAGATAACGTCCAGCACCAGTGTGATGGTTCCTTTAGATGCTCTTCCCAAGTCTTCCTTCTTCAAGAAAGGACATATCTGCTGCCCATTCTGGATCTTTTAGAATTTAAAAAAACAGTATATATATATTAGTAAATGTGGTCATAATTTACAATGAGCTCATATTTTGTATATCAGAGTGCTTTACAAACTGAAAAAAATTAAACTTACACTCAATAATGGAATTGCCACTTTCCCCAAAAAGATTGGGCTTTTGTCTCCATTTTCATCAAGGACAGTCAGTTCCATCACATCATGAATGTCTTTGATTGGGCTGTAACATAAGTGTGAGCAAATATAATTAAAGAAATTAAGATACACGGCACAGAAAGGGACAGATGCCCTGATTCTTTTCTCATTTCTTTCATACTTACAATGTAAGGGCTTTGTTCCACTCAGGATTGACGGTCTTGTAGACTGTGTGAGTTTGAAGTTTGCTGTTACCGAGCTCAATAACACATAAGGGGTTGGCTTTTCCTGCAAATAACAAATAACCGTGGTTAGTCATTATAAATAAAAGGCCGTGAACAAGACGATAGAAAACAAAGAAGTGGATTTTCTGATTCAGATTACCATTGAGGTCTGTTGGAGGGAGATCATTAGCCTTTATAACTTTGACCTGCAGGAAGCCAACCTCCCCCACACATTTGTACGAGTTCTTCAAGCTCTGAAAAAAAAAGAATATGATTAAACATGTGATTCAAAATGTGTTAGAGGTGGGTTAATAAATGTACCCCAAACATTGAATCCTGGCATATGACATATCTGTTCTCCTTATGAATCAGCAGTATAAACATAATTGGTTGAAGAATATTGTGCAAAAAATGTGAAACTTAATTTTTTGCCTTAAGATAAACTAAACCAGAAGGCTGACTTACAAATCTCTCCACTATTGTGTGTCTCTCATCAGACTTCTCCAAGGCAGCAATTTCAATGTCGGAGATGGAGACTCCCCAGCAAGGTCGCAGGGTGACCAGAAACACTAGCCTGCCCTTTCCTGGGTTCAGCACATGAGTGTAGAGGTGCCTCTCATTAAATGAGAGTCTCGATAGGTCAACCTCAAACCTGAGACACAAAAGGAAAATCGTTCCATTGAAACACATGAGGCCAACTAGTTCTGTCGAGGAGCCAATGAGAGCAAAATTAACACCATCTTCTAAGAAATACTCACATCCCCCATGATTCTTCACCCTTCCTCCCTCTTTTCCAGTACACCTCCACCTGCAGAGGTTCCTGGTTATCGTCAAACTGATTGAAGTCAAACTGTTCTCTCCACTGGGGATTGGCCTGAATGCAAAGGTTCTAGGGGCAATAGAGACACAGATTCAGCACGTGCATTAACGTGGAAACACACACGTTCACAATGTTTTGACGCATTGTCAGGTTTACTGCATTATCAGACTGAGCAGCTCCTGCATGGCAGGTGGATTAAGTCTTCATTCAGTCCATCCAGAACAAGGCGGGGGGGGGAGAAAGAAAGGTGTGTTGTGTGGGTATGTGTGCATGTGTCTCAATTTGTGTGTGCTTGTATGTGTACGCTTCAGTAGCCACTCTGGGATTGTAAACACTGACAGCTTCCAATTAGAATCAGCTTTGTTCAACAAACAAACAAGCAGAGAGGAAAGCGGAGAGGTTTACAAAGAAATGACACAACAACACGAGACAAGTGCAGCATAGAATCATCAGGGGGGAGGCCAACAAGTACAGGTAGATGAACAGGGCATGCTGGGTATGCAAATGAAGGCAATGAAGCCCAACACCCGAAGCACGGGGAGAAGTGAGTGGCAGGCTTGCCCAGTCTAATGAGCTGCCTCAGCCATGGCCCAGTGAGCCAAGGTGGAGGTGAGTCACTGACAGGCACCTGCTGAGAGAGAGAGGCAGGGAAGTAAGAGATAGGGGCTGGAAGCTTGAAGTGTAAAGAACAGACACAGAAGCATGAGTAAAGGGAGTGTTAGGGAAGTGGGCAAAAGAAAGACTTCTTAAAAACAAGTCCAACCTTGCTCTTGTACTTCTGATCACCGAGGCGAAAGCGGACATAAACGTCCCCATGGCCGTACTGCGGCAGGTCCTGTCCCTCCACCAAGGTGATACTGAGCATCCCGCTCCACATCTGGTTCTTCGGCTGAGTCCTCTGTGGTTCCGCCAGCCGCTGGGACGCTGCGGCCTGGTTCTGCTGCGGGGTGCAGATACACACAGACAATTAAAGGTTGTTCTTTATGAGGCACCGTGTGTGGAGGCTCTGGGCACTCCCCTTCGTTTACCTGCTCCTGCCTCAGCCTGGCACCTCATCATGTTCACAGAGTGCATGAAAGTAGGACAAAGGTTTACACTATACAGCATCTCTGTTGGAGCACATTAGCACATCTCTACTGACAGGCAAGTCACACCACGGAGACTCCTGGAGAGAGAGGAAGAGCGGGACGTCAGCAAGCAGCCAGATGTCCCTGGCTGTGACAGTCCCACTCATCACTGGCTCCCAGACTGAGTGTGGGGAGGCAGGACACTTGGCATACTGCACCAGAGACAGCAGGCAGCAGTGAGTAATGATGCAAACCCCACAGCTCCCTCTCATCACCAAATTATGCATACATGCAGTATGTATGGCCGGCGTCAGAGTATACTGCACGTTGGCAAATTCATCCGAATTTCATTTAGCCAGATTAAAACAACAAATCTTTTCCACTAATGTGACGCTAAAATGAAAAAAAAGATGTTGCGCATTATAAGAACTCTGGAAATCAAGGACGAGCCCGGCAAATAATCCACTTCTCCTGCCGTGTGTCACAGAGGGAGTGAGAAACCGAGGCCTTGATATGTTTCCATGTGAGAGTTCCCGTGAGGCCATGCGGTGATAGGCCAGGGCTGTAAAAACAAACAGCAGAGAGGTTGTGTCGGGCTGACTGTAATTAAAGAGCAGGACCGTAATCTGCTCCAGCCCCTTTGATTGCCCAGCTCCTTCAGCTGCCCCAGCGACGCTGCTTCAAACAGCCCCACTACAACTCCCCTGCCACTCCGGCCCCTCCTCTTCACTGCGGGGTCACAACCCGCATTGCCACCCAATCCGAGGGGGATCAAAGCACATCTCAGGGACCTGAATTAACATGGAATACCACAGGCACAGCCCTATAAATACCAGCCCCTTCAAAAGAAGAGGAACAGAGGGAGTGGAGGAGCGATATAAACCATGCCTCAGCCAAGTCATCCCAAGTGTTTATCTTGGACACATTTCTATCTCAGCGGCCAATAAAACAATTCCACTTAACTGTAAGTGGCCCCTAAAGAGAATCTATTCCTGGTCCTAAAAGGGCTGTGCGATTGCTTCCATATGGTGGGACAGCATGGGGACAAGCACGATGAGCTCAGACCCAGGACCATTTGGCGAGTACCTCAGCACTGTCCGTCCACAGCTGTGATATTACATCCCAACATCTGGGTTATTGCCTGCTATGCCTGGGAATTATCAGCCTTGCCGATCTTAGGCATCCCACACTGGCAACATGCCTCGAACAGCAGAGCCGTCTCCCGCTTCTACCATACGCCCCCCTCCTGTTTGAAACACTATCACACAGCAGAATTTTACTCAGGCACTTGCCATTCCCTGTCTCTGTGGTGGCAACACAGAGGGAGAAAACGATGTTCGGAAAGAGGGGGAGTGGAGCTGCGAGAGCCGGGTGTTCAGCACGTCCAGGAGAGGTGTTAAACGCAATAAGATATTGTACGTTTGTCAAAAATGAATAAGGGCGGGGTTGGATGCCATTGTTACATTGTTAAATTAGCGCTGTGATTTAGGAAGCCGAACGCTGCGTTGAGTCCCATCACACATTTCTGTCTCCCTTTGAGTATCTTTAACCATCTGTAGTGGATAACCTACAATGTGTATGAAAATGGCTTCGTTCCTTTGTCATCTAATTTCGAGTTGAGATTGTCGGCTGGACCATCAAGAGACTGAACAGTGGCAGATGCAGCGACTACATAGGTGTGAATATAAACCCACTCGCTGCAGCGCCAGGTCCCAGGCAGCCAGCCTCCTATTTCACTCTGAATCTAATTACAGCTGCAATATATTGGAAACCACTTGAGAGGAGATGGAACTTTGTTTACAACCAAAAACAAATACTCCTCTATAATACTCATCTGAGGGCTTCATCATGTCAACATATTTAGTCAACACTATTATTTTGGTTTAGATCAAAATATGATATTGCACCGTACCTTGCAACAACACCAATGAAAATAATATGCATTGCAAAAAAAAATGATTTCCTATACAACCACAGAAGAAACAGGCTACACTGGAACCAAGGTTACACACAAAAGCCTGAATCCTCAGCATACACCTCAGTCTTTGTTGCATCATTGCACAGTGATCTACTGCCCCCTAGTGCTTCACATCAGGGTAAGTGTTAACTTCTGCTGTGTAAATTACAGAGTTGAATGCAATAAAATACTATTTGTACTCCCGATACAATTGGGAAATTAGTAAATGTAATGACATCTCAGTCCATACCTTATTCTTTCTTGGTGGCCATCTCTACAAGAAGAAGGGAATTACAAGAATCAGTGAAAGACTAAGCAAAAATAATGCATCAAAAGAAATTTTTTTGATGAAATAACTCCTCTTACAGGGCTTCTCTTGATGGTGGCATCTCGAAACATTAAGCAGAAGTCAACAAAAACCACTCCGAGGTCGTCCTCTTTACTTTTAGGATCCTCAAGATGCAACTCCATTTCATAGGTTCTGTTAAAATAAAAAAACAGACAAGAAGATTACTACTGACGATCACTTATGGATGTCTGTAAAATATTCTATTCTATAAAATACAAATAAAGAACATAATACCCACTTGTACAATTCCAGATTTTTCAGAGAAATAGAGCTGGAACCCATGAACTCGTCAGCGGTCCGATTTTTATCATAGACCTGCAACAACATTACACATTTAATTTAGATCATATCGTTAAACCACAGGCACCTGTATTGTGAGATAATGCACTTTGATTCAAACAAATATTTCTTACTCGAACTTCCACAAGGTGCTCTCGATCCCGCAGAGTATGAGAGAAGGACTCGTTCCACCGTGGGTTCAGGTTTTTATAAACCACTTTGCTTTTGTAGAACTGCTTTCCTTCAAGTTTGAACTTCACATATGGATCGCTGGTGCCTAAAATTCAATGTAGAAAATGAGCGAATCGACACAACGTGAAGTGTTAACATTTAATCCAAAGTGTTAAAAACACTAATTTTTAAAGCATTCTGTGGCGAGAGAGAATTATTTAATGCTTACTGTGTTTACTTTGTGTACATGTTCATAGCATATTGTCCTGTTAAAATGTACACCGTGTATGAAAACAGACACGTAAATATACACACACACACACACCCTTCCCCCATGCTGGTTGTGTGAGACACTGAAATATGTGAGGAGGCGGAGGAGGAGGAGGAGAAGGAGGAGGTGCACCCCACACATGGCAAAAACAGAGGAAAGTAGCTGTTTAATTGTGAAAGAGTAGAATCACTCGCCAGCATGAGGCGACCAGAAACCAAGATCTAGAAGCAACCAGTGTTAATCTCCCAAGCCTGTTAAGAAAGTCTGTCTGCGAGCGGGGTAGGGGTATGGGACTTCTTTGTTTCTGCAATTGCATGCAGATTGGCCAAAAAATGAAAGCCAGCCCTATGCCTTCATTTGTATAGGGGAATAAAAGGGTGCTTGAGAGAGCCTGCAGGGAGGCTTGAATCACATGACAAAGGCCCTGTGGGGATGGGCTGTCAGGCCTGTCAGCTCCCCACTCCAAATGAACATCTCGCAAAGGCAGGCAGGACCCACAGCAGCTCCACCCTGCCAGCCTGTGACAGGGAAACCTCCAGGCAACTTGACAGGAGGAGAATGTGGCAGCTAGCAAGGAGAAAAGCTCTGGCATGACTGAGAACAGTGACGATGGAAATTAATGGGAAAGAAGAGGAGAACAAAAACCAAGGAGTGGGGGCCCGGTGGCGTGGGTCCTTTCAGAATATGTAATGACAATGTATGCCATTGGTGAGCGTTTGGCATGGTGTTGATTGTTGGGCAAACAGTGGAGAGACAGGGGGCATGTGGGGATTGCATCATCACAGTGCCATCATGTCATGGAGGGTAAGGTCTCAACTAGCAGGGAGTAGGGCACTGAGGTGGGAGGGTCTCCTGCCACCATGAAGGACATAAACGGTTAAGCATCATAAGAAAAGCTTTTGAGAAAAAGGTCCGCTCACCATTATGCTTTAAAATTATCTTCAAATGTGTTATAATGATTAAAACCACAGTTGCCTTAGGGTGGACGTTTCCAATTAGGATTAATGACGCAGATTAATTTCTGCTATAAAATACATCTATTGATCTAAATTGACTTTTCACTGCCGTCATTACTTGAAGTTAGACAATCTGTAATAGCCAAGAAATCTGCTAAAATAGTCTGTAAATAATCAGTCCCACTAAATGTGACCACACATTGATTTACTCATATATTTCAGAGTTCCGTTTATGTCCACTTGAGGGTGCTGCTTCCCCAAAGTAAACTTTACATGAGCCTCAGGGAAGCGACATAAGAGGAAGCCTCTGTTTATCTTTCACTCACAGATGAGATTGACTGACACTGTTGACTCAAATCTTAAAAGTCAACAAAGTTACAGAAATCAGCGCATTAAATGAGTAAAAATCAAAATAATCTATGAAAGTTTGGCTTGATTTTACCCCCAAGTTTCAGTCATTTGCTTAGTAATCCACAACCATTATTACCATTTCTCTAAATGGTTTAAATATGTGGCAGTGCCAGTGTACAGATAATTTGTTGTCTTTGATAAGAACTGATTGCTTAATCCCAGTGGGTGTTTTGTCATACTGGTCTGACAGCATGTTTCTCTAATGTGTGTTTTTTTACAACACTTGATAAGAAACATCATCCTCAAAGGAAAACATAATCAAAACTGAACACATCTTGGCTTTATACTCATTAACACTTATCCCATTCACAACTTCCCACTGGCTGATTGATTCATAAACACATCCAACTTGTCCGGATGTGTAAACACTGTGCACATGCAGTGTTTCATATTTTGCTAAAAGCCAACACACAAGGAACTGCATATTTGTTCAGGATGTACAAGACCTCTTATCCGATGTGACATATCTAGATCTGTACAGCTCCTTCAAAACAGTTCCCACAGCTAAAAGGGAAATTTAGTGTTACCTAAGACAGAGATAATAATGAGATAGTCTGGTTTAGAAGTACTCTCAGGAGGAAAACCTCGGGAGGGTTCACGAAAGTTGTGGGAGGGTCTGGTCAGAACATGCAGGAATCAGGTTTCATTTTCATCCTGAGGTTGTATCCCTCCAGATATTTTCCTGCTGTATTCTAACATTGCTCAATCAGACGTTGTCCAGAGTTTTTACTAAGATGCTGGAAGGAAAAACACCGGAGAACTCACCTAGAATGTGACTCACAAATGTGAATTCTGACGTAAAGCCCCTCCTGATAATTTTGGGCGTATTTCTGGAGTTCAGTGCATTTCTGAAAGCAGCTTCAGACTTTAGTATCCACCGCAGGTTGTTGACATACCTGAGCGCTTGTGTTTGATGACCAGGTTCCTCCCCTGCTTCAGGTTTATGCTCAGGAGGTATCTCTGGAATGAAAAATGTTCCTGCACCTCAGAACCTGTTGCCTGCTGAGGAGAACCAATCACATTGATATGCTTCCTAATGTCACACATTTGACTTTGTTCAGCAGTGTACTGAGTACTCACAGAGTTGTCCGTTGGCTCTTGAACATTTTCTTCAAAGAACTCGAACGTTTCACTGGACATCTATCCAGAAAAAAAACGTACATTTTATGATACATCAGATTGCAAGCATGTAGTAAAACAATCAAGCTGATTGGTGAAGATAAGGCTGCTACTCTAAAGGTCTCATTGTACTTTCACTTAAAAAGGGGCTTATCCATTTTAACAGAGACTCCATAGAAATGTTTAAACCAGAGTTTAACACAATGATTTTATCTTGTTTAAGATTTTTGTATTTTCTACTTATTCCCTGTTTTTTATGTGTGTATAGAATATATTGGTTTTTTTTTGTATTTTAAGCTTGTTCAGCACATTGTCAGCTGTAGTTGTTGTTAACATGCTACATAACTAAACTTTGACTTGACACTAATGCTCCTTATGATAATATATAATGGCTGATACAGACGAACAACAACAAAGCACACCACTGTTATCAACAGGAAAAAGTGTCAAGGCAAGAAGCCTCTTGCGCCACTAACTCGTTCTACTGGTTTTCAACTGGTGTCTGTATCTAAACTAAAGAGGATACAACAGCCTGAGTTTCATCTCAGGTGAATTAGCATTTAACACTTATCTCGTGAGAATACTGCAGATATACTGTGGCTGGAGCAGTAGACTGAAAAGTTTCATAAAGTATAAGCTTAAAAAAGGAATGTCAACTTTATGTAAATCACCATATCAGTCTGGGCTGATCTCTTAGCATAATAACGAAAAACCAACCCATACTATTTGAAAGTGAAACAAAAGCATGCAAATGTTCTAGGGAATGTGACTGATGTTACATTGTACTGCGTTACTCACAGTTCTTAATGTGCTGATATTATATTTGTAAGTGTTTTTTTTAAAAGACCTTATTTACTTCACACAACCCTTCTCTTTACCAGTTTATCATGGCCCTACAGATACAAACATTATCTAATTCCTAGGAGAAGAATAGTTACCTCCTTCAAGAAGTTTATATTTCAGCCCTGTTTTTTTTTCCGGTTTATCAGCAGGAATCTATTAAATAACTACTGAATAGATTTCCAGAAAACTTGGTAGAGGATGGAACATGGGCCAAGAAAGAAACCCATTAAATGTGGGCACAGATCCGGACAAAGAGATTTTTACAACTGTCTTTAACATTGGGAAATACATTCCTCCAAATTCCCAAAATGCATGGATCTTGATATGCAGCTAACAATAAATGTAATTTGGTGCAGCTTGTTTGAATTTAAGGGGACTTCAGGCAACAGGAGTTCAAATCTATCTTTATAAAAGTTTCTAGAACTAAATGGTCTTTAGTGTTTGTGCACAGGACTGGACTGGTTTTGATTTATATCTGTACTATTGCTTTACAAAGAAATCATCAAATAAAATCTACATATAGATCTACATACTTCTCCTATGACTGTAGCAGGAGTAAAACCCATGTGATAAAACTGACCTCTCCAATTTCTTGCAGGGCCTCATCATCCCGAGTTTCTTCTTGCTGAGCCTCCTCGTCCCGGGTTTCCTCTCGCAGAGCCTCGTCTATGGAGACCTGTCTCCTCAGGATGGGGAAGCAGAGTTCGCGGTCCAGTTCCTCTGAGTCCGTTGCCCAGGGCCCACTGACTCGCTCCTCGCTGGGAGTGCCAGAGGCAGAGTCCAGCGAGGTGCCATCTGCACTCTCCAAAGGAGCACCCAGAGTGTCTAGTTTCAGAAACATACTTTGTGGGATAGCTCTTCTTTTGGATACTGGCGGAGTCCTGTCTTGAGATAATGCCTTCCTCTGTTCAATTGGTTGGGCCCTTCTATCTGTGTATGGCGTAGATTGCTCTCCCAGTGAATGGGCTCTGGCCAGTGCTGCAGCCAGAGAACCTGGGAGAAGTCTCTCACCTGAGGTGTCTTCACCTGAGACACTCCCTCTCTCTAAGCGGTCTGGTCTTGGTGGAAAGACGTTTGGTGGGTTGTTAAAAAGATATCTTGGTGCGGGAACAGGGTCCACAGTAAATATCTGTCCACTCCCCTTGGATTTTTTATTCACCTGTGCATACACAGCCTCTTCAGGCAAGTTTCCTTGGCTCTCTAAATTCATCATGCATTCAGTTTCCTCATAAAGGGCCAGTATATCTGCTGGTGCACTTATTCTGTTAATAGATGCTGGTGCACTTATTCTGTTCATTGCTGCCGCTGCGTAGACTTTATGAACCCTGGGTGTAACTTCTGGAAATGAGTCATTAAGTCTATCCATTTTGAAAATTGGTCCATCGGTGACTGAGCCACTTGCCGCAGAATCAGTGTCACTCACACGGGGAGAAATGCCAACTGAGATGTTATCAGAGTCGGTGGAGAGCAAGGCGCTCTGTGTGGTTTCACCTGGCACCATCCTCAGATCAGGTACAGAAATGCTGCGGCGATTGGCCAGATTCCTCCCCCGCTTGGCGAGTGGCTTCTTACCGGGCTTCTTCAGATTGGGCAACTTAGTTTTCAGCCTCAGGTTCTCCAAGAAGGTCTTTTTCTTAACCTCCATCTTGAGTGATACCTTCACATAGACAGAAAATGTCAAATCAGCTTCCTGTGTGTTACAAGTGTACTTGCCATATCATGATAATAAACAACAGCCACATGTAAAATCTAACACAGGTGGCTACTGATTACAGTTATGAACAATCTTTCAATACGATTGAATGTAATGATACATCCCCGTAGTCTGTTTGACATTAAATCTTCTGTCTAAGGCACAAATAATATTTTTTGAAGGCAAAATTAGATCTATTGAAACCCTGCCACCGTACACAGGAAATAGCAAAGATATTCATGTAACACAAAATTCCCAGGTTTTCTGTCTTAAGCTAAAAGAAAACACAAATAAGTAACGTTCAAAACAAAGCAGGTATTAAGCCGCTTTAACAAAGTTAATCTTAGAATTAAACCTACTACCTGATATCTGATCCTAAAAATGTTTCTGAGTACATTTCTGACATTCACTCCCGGATCATTTAAGTCAAATATAGTCAATTGAAAACATCATTCTTTACCTGTTCAGTCGAGCTCGGCTGAGCAGCCTCGCTCTGCTTCAGTTTCCACCGAGAGCAAGTTTCCCAACAGGCAGCTCAACCATCCTAACTATGATGATGAGGAAAGAATAACCAGCCGAGTCTCGGGGCAACTCCAACTGTGGAGTGCACTTTCCTGCTTGATGGCAACTTTGAAGGCGTGCGCTTGGTGGAGAGGCCAAACAGGGTGAAACTAGCCATACCAGTCTCACAAGATGAGTTTCAATGACTGTGAGAATGCCACAGTCAAAGTGTGAGTGTTGAGTCCTGCCCAGTTCTTTCATGAAGAATGTGGGAGAGGGAAAAGAATCCGGTGACAAACATTCCGTTCATCACAAGACAGTTGCATTGAAATTATGACACAAGAGTTGTTCATTGTACTGTTGTGTATTCATTACAGTAGTACATGTTGGAATGTGTGCTTGGAGCATAGTGACAGACTTTAATTGATGATGCCCATCCTCTGGACTCTCAGATCTTCCCTGAGAAATGGTTCATCCTAGACTCTCTGTCTCCTCGACATGATTTTTAACTTCCTCCCATGCTCTTAGATATGACCTTTTGACCTCTTTAAGTTCTTTCTTGACCCGTTTCAGAACAAGTGTTTTGGCTTTCTTGTCAGAAAGGCGATCTTGGATGTGTTAAAGCAGATGTCATGGGTGGATCCAAAACTCTCTATAAATATTGTGTGTCCGACTCCTACAAGTCAGATTACACTATCGGCTTGTGTGACTCCAGGCTTCTAGAAGTCCGTCCTGACTTGTACTTTCTTGTAATAAACTCTATTATACTGAAAGTACTTGGTCATCAGAATCTTTCCTTCATCATCAACAACTTCAACAACTTCAACAACCTCTCGGCTGCATCGAAAGATACTACAGTACACACACACAGTAGTAGCCTGCTAGACGGCCTCATTGTTATTGCTTTGAATATGCAACTGTTCGTTTTGCATTTGTTAGGTTGTGTATCTGTTTTTAGAGAGACAAGTATTTGAGAATACACTCAAAGCCATAATCTGGCCTAGCTCTACAATACAACGTCTTTCTCATGTGTCCAAAACAGGCCGCATATACTGAAGATGGATTCTGCAACACGACTGAGGACATATGAAATGTTGGCTCTCTTTTCGTTTTACCTCATCCCCCGATCTTCAGCTCAGATCTGGCACCGGCCTTTTCATTCATTTCTTTCACACAGCCACTCTCATATTTGTTGAGAATGGAAAAGGTTTAGCCTAAGCTCGTCAAACTTGAGCATTTGTGTTTGCAAAGTATAAACTCTAGCTGTATGGGGGCTAATGCAGGAGGCCCACTGGTGTTCCCTCTCTCTCTCCCTCTCTCTCTGTCTGCTCCTCGCTGGAGACTATATGACAACAGATGAGTTTCAGTTTGGACCGAGTCTCATTCAATATTTGCTGACGTCTTAGGGAGATCAGGGCCTCATGAAAGCGCTGCGTCTTGGCTCCCAGTTGAAAGGCACCGGAGCAGGGCAAGCCCCCCCCATGGCAGGTGGCATGTCACCCTCCCTCACATGCAACTTAAACAGCTTAAACATCCTCTGTGGTTACTCTGCACATGCAGACAGGACCTGGTTCATCACAGCCAAGCACGTGCACTTAGGCACAGGTATACAGGGCATAGACTGAACCTAAAGATGGACGAAGCGTCTCCACTTCATTCGGATCCTGAGATGAAGCCAAAATAATCCTAGATACAAACGCAGCCCCTTTGTGCATTTGAGGACAAAGTTAGCACAGTAGCGATCTGGGGATGGAGCCACGGTATCAAAGTCCCGCCTCTGCACGGACTTGTTCAATCAAGAGTCAGTCTAAGCTGTCAATCATGGCATTTCACCCTGTTTCTATAGCATCTAATAACTGATTAAAACCAAGCTTATTGGAAGAATTTGCACACAGTGTGAAATCAAACCATCTTAAGGGGAAAACTAGTTTGACATGCACTTTAGCTTTTAAGTTTGGTCCCATTAACTAACTTCCTCTTCTGTTACCTTTACCTGCGTCATCAACTTCCTCCACCTGAACCAACAACACGCTTCAACACAGCAGACCTGCGGCCAGAGTCGCCTACTGTGCTACAGTGCCATCTGCTGGTCATGCGCTGGAAATGCACAAATCTCTTCTGTAAAAACCTATGGTAAAACCTCTTGTGAATTGAAAGGTCAATGTCACATGACAAATACATGTTGTTTATAGTTTAACCGTATATGTGTGTGTTTATATACTTATATATATATATATATATATATATGTATAAACCTTAACCACTCATTTAATACTTTTAATGTCAACCAAAGGCTAAATATGGCTAGGTTTATATTAGTATTATCAATAATAATAATTTCATTCCATTTAACTTGAGCTGACTTGACTATTCCCTAATCACTTTGCAGAATCTTGTTTATCTTTCTAAAATATATATCTATAACCTCTTTTATTCGTTAAAATTGGCTTCATATAAATCAAATAACTACGGCACCCAAAAGCTACCTTAAGACACCAGTAATAATATTATGGAAACTATAAAACAACGATTATAATACTTGCTGATACTGTGACTGTTATTCTTTATATAGTTTTGATTAGTTTTAACTTTGATATTTACATTTGCATGTACGTTTTGGAGTACTTTTTATTAAAGTACTTTTTTTAGTTAAGAGTATTTTTTTACATAAGAGGTTTTTCTATTTTGACTTAAACAGAGGCAGCCACACTGAGCTCAGACATTAAATCAGCATTTAAAATCTATATATTTTAAACGTATATCAGACCATTTCTATCATAAATGTAGGGAGTATAGTTTTGTTTTACAGCATTGTGTTTTTATTTCTGCTTGTGTCACTGTGTGAGAGGCAATAGAGAAAGTGCCCCCCTTGTTTTAACTCAGGCAATAAAACACATTCTCAAAGTGGAATTCAAAGACGAATAGACATGGAGTTCAGATTGAGCATACACTGAGGTGTTTAATAAAGTTGACAGTTTCTACTGTTTGGGACTTCACAGGAGAACAAATTCTATGTATGAGTCGTTTACTTCATTTTATACAGAATAAAAGAGATCACCTAAATTACACATTAAAAGCCAATATTTGTACTTTTGTGAAGAATACAAATTTTGTACAACAATAGCTAGCATAGTATCTTAATTGTTTTTAATAAAAAGATCACTTGAATATTTATCGTATGATGAAAATAAAATAACACATTCAAGGGAAATAAAATGTAGATTAACTTAAAATCTCTTTTAAATTCCGAAACAAATAATTTCATTATTGGCAACAAAGTCCAGCTTGTGCCGCCAAACGGTCCGAGCGTCTCGACCGAAAACAGCTTCTTTAGTTAAGTGAACTATCAACTACAAACACTTACCAAACACGTAGTTCTGTTGTTTATAAAAGCCATGAAGCAAAGCAGTGTACTCTTGCACAGCAAAGTGAAGAAAGTCCTCTACAAAGGTTCATTGATTAGCCATTCCTTTCACATTCATCAGTTGTGCAGAATCTGGACATACACCCAAGGGAGCCGAGCGTATCACGGTGCATTCACCCAGGCATTGTTGTTCTTGGTGCGAGTCTTTTCCCCCGAAAAAGGCAGGTCTGGTCACGTTTGAGTGATTTTTGCGTTTCGAAAATAAAAAGTGGTGTCGTTTTTTTCTTTGGGATAAGGCATTTCCTAACTGTGCATATAGGTAAACTACAAAATTCCCTGATATGTTATCGAGTGCTAAAGCATGTGCTCAACTACGAGGTGATGCCGCCAAGACGGGCAGGCAATTTTTTTGTGTTAGTTGTAGTTTTGTGGTTTTATTATTGCTATTTTCCACCTGGATTTACATAATGAATCACTAAGCATCATGGGATGTCTACTTAATGTGCATGAACATGAAGAGATTGCCCCGGGGGATCCAAATCAATCATTTCATAAAATGTATTCCGTGCATCGTGAAGTCCAGCGACGTCAAGCTGTGGCACTTCAGGATTTAAGACGCTAACAGTCTGTCCTCTGATGCTCTCCCTCCTAATGCTATGTGGACTACATGTGACCTGTAATGACATCATCTTTAATTCATATAGATATATAGATATATAATGGGAATTGAGGTTAAAACTGCATAGATCATCATAGGCTTTGACTGAGAACTTCTATGGTGTTGACGATGGGGCAGAGAGAACAGAAACCTGAGAAACGCACACAAGACATGTCGCGGCGAATGCAGAGTGATACCTCGCTCCCGTACAGCAGACGTCTCAGACACCGGTTTGCGGTGAGATTGACGCGAGGAGATTGAAGTCGATGACGTTGCACTGTTGTTGTTGTTGTTGTTGTTGTTGTTGTTATGACTTAGCTGCTTAGTTATTTGCTTCTGTGACGAACAGGAAGGAAACAAGTCACCGTCTCCTTTTTTTTTCCAGCTGAGACATCAGCTTTGTGTTGCAGCACACGACCTCAGCGCCTTCTGCTTTTCACTTGTCTAGCTCCTAAGGTTCCTACAGGCCTGCGGCTCTCTCACTACTTATTGATATGAATCCACTTTCAGTAGCCAATTAAAGGAAAACCGGTGAGATATTTACAACACGGGAGGGATCAGATTTGTGTGAAGGTCAGCAGCCGCCTCCATCACGTTTATGTCTTCTGCTTCTGCCAGTGAAAGGACAGTGGAAAAGGCCTGAGAGGTGCCACGTCTCTCATGCTGCAACAGTAGATCATTCTGGGATGTGGAACGTTGGGTTTTGACTGTTGGCAGTGTATTCCGCAGCTGCTGGTATACAACTAACACGAGCTAACACAATAGGAGGGGGGGGACGGAAAACCTTATTTCCCCTGTAGCCTTGTGATCATCCTTCATAAATATGAAAATAGTAGAGCTTCAACCTCACAGCATTGTTATCACAATGTCTTCAGGAGGACAAACAGTCACCACTAATAAAGAGAGAGAGAGAGAAAGAAAACTAAAACGTACAGGAGATTATGTTGATAATTAAATTTAGAAGAGATTACAGTAAAATGAACACGATAGCAAATATTGACCAGTGAATGATCTACTTTTTTTTTGAAGGGTCTACTCTTGTAAACTCGGCTGTAATCCACAAAAATATACTTTTCTTGAAAACGGTGGTCGTACAGTACATTCAGCATGTACCCTCACCCTGGTGATATATATTAAAGTCGCTATTTACACAACAAAAAGAAAAGTGTTTGGCTCAAATTTTCAATCATACAAACAGAACAAGTAAATGTTCATGGCTTTAGAATATCGACTCATGATGTGGCGTACATGACTTTACACTGTTTGTAATAAAGCACAATTTAAAAAAAAACAATGGCGAAGAAACGGTGCATTTGGAGTGACCTGTTTAGGAAACCATAGCAACTGTACAAAATAACAAAAGAAAACAGCTTTGGCTTATATTACTGATGAACTGTTATACAAATGTGAACATGTTTGATTTTCTCACCAGTTCAACTGGACAGGTTTTCTTAATTGCACATTTAGACTGAATATCCTACTCTTTTAAATTATAAAATGAATAAGTATGTCATTATTGCAATAAATTCTGTTGCTATTTTGATTTTTACCTCCCCCAACAGGTATTGTTTCATCTATTCACTAAAGTAGTCTCTGTTTCTCATGTGACCATAACTCCTGTGTAGTATTAGTTAACTCCATGCTGTCTGTGTCTCCTGATCGATAAATCACGAGAGGCCACTTGAGATAAAGGTCTTGTGTGGTTACAGCATGATAAAAGATAGTTCTTGCAGTGAACATCGTATTTAAGGGTCCTCAGCCTGAAAGCAGCAACACGACTTCCTCTGATTGTTTGCAACATGCAAGCACAACAGCAAAACAGCAACTACATGTAAGTGTCTGACTAGACCAGTGACTACAATAATCTACCGCCTATTGTTTAACAATTTTCTCTCTTCTGCAAAAAAAGTCTGAATTGCACCAAGTACCTGATACCACCCGCTTGTGCATTTAATTCAGTCCAACCCACTGACATTTTATTCTTCTTTAAATCTTACTGCATCAGTTTGACAATTGACTTTAGATATATTACATCTCAGTCTCACAAATTGAAAATGGAGTTGAATAATAGCATCATTATAATAGCTCAAAGGACCCTTGCTCTTTCTGTCATCTCCATGTCGAACCCCTCCCTCTCTCTGACTGGCTGGTGACTGGAGGCGTGGTCGAGGCTCTTTATGTCACCCACGTGTCCATGCGCAGGCGCTTGACCGAGGGGCTTTCCCTGTCTTCGGAGCCAGCGGGGGGTCTGCCGAGCCCCAGCGGGGAGTGGAAGTCGGGCCGGTGGTCTTCGCGGTCGCTCCCGTCGTACGAGCTACAGGAGGAGCTGAGGCTGTCGGCGGGGGAGCGTCCCAGCACCTCCTGTCGGCTGGACCCCTGCTGCGGCTGCTGCTGGGGGAAGCTGGACTGGGAGACGCGCTCCCGCGGCGGCGAAATGGGTTCGGACTTGATGTTGATGCTCTGGCTGGTGTTGATGGATAGGTTGGAGACCTGAGTGAGGTGACCTCCGCCACTGCACAGGGGACAAACAGGGAACTTCAGTGTTAGGTTCAAAAAAAGACACAACAAATAGGAGGTGAAGAGACAGGAATATGTAGATGTGTGATTCAGCATAATATCACAGAGCGCAGTGGGTGTTGCTTTCATGTGCGGGTGTCTGGAGAGTGTGCTTTTGTTTGGAAGTGTGTTACTCACACCAAAGAATTAAGAGCTGCCTGGCCCAGTTGATGCTGTTGCCATGCCGACATGGAGCCCAATGAGAGCCCAGGAGAGCTGAAGCCCTGTAGGGAAGAGATATCTGCGCTGCTCAGGGAGTACTCTGTAAAAACAAAAGCAGCCGACACACACACACGGTGAGAACTCGCTCGCGTTTCAGCTGAGTGCCACTGGAAAAAGAGCAGGGAACCAGCGTGCGGCATAAACAGTCACAGCTAAGGTGGTTGTTGTCGGTCCGAGGGGAGAGCGCAGCCAGACTCACCGGAGGGGTTGTAGGAGGTGGGCATGCCTGAGTAGAGCAGGCCCTGTGGGGGCAAGCTGGGGGTGGTGACAGACACAACTGGAGTGGCCAGCGGCTGGTTGGACTGGGAGCTGTTTAACCTCTGGGTGTTCTGCAAAACACACAAAGCAACAGAGAAAGAAAGCATGAGCCCAGAATACAAATAAAAAGACAGTATGTGTGTGTTCTTAGAAATAAAGACGGAATAAATGTTTTTCTTTCATTTTCAAGTTTTATACTTAATTTTTTTTTATTTGCATAATATGGTTATCTGGGACATAAGAGTGTAATAATGACAGCTGCCACAAGGGGGTGGTGAAGCTTTATGGCAGTCAATATTTAATCTTTCTGATCCAATGTTGCCTTAACTTAATAAATATGAATAAGTGATGCTTTGGTTTCTTTTCTGAAATGTATCCACCTACAAAACAATGTGTGTCATGATTAACTGAATACATACTAAAACTGACAGGTGGATTTCACTAATTAATAGAAAATATCAATTTATTGCATAAATTTAAAGCGGCTAAGTGACGGAGGTAGTTGGTGCAGGAATCACAAGAGGAGACATGCAGCTGGAGGCACAAAATACAGTAAATCAGATTTATTAGAATCCGCTAAATGAGTTTCTACTTTGTCAGTCAATGAGAAAACAAAATGCTTTTATAGCGTTAGTGCCGGAGTGAGTCGAATCACAGTGAGGCTGGGGATCCGTCTCATAATCAAATAAACACCTCTTAACTGAGAGGGTGCAAAGGGGTAAAAATTAACGACACATTTCAATTCCCAGGGTGACGCACGCAGGAGCTCCAGTCGTTTTTCTGTTTTAGTGCAGCGACTGGCATGCAGCCCACAAAAACAGACCTACAGAGTCCGGTGTGGTCATGCAGCACACAACGCTACAAACACGCACACAAACACACAGCCCCACGCCAAGACTAATCAAATGCAGAGAAAAACAATACCAAATCAAATGCTCAGAATTGAATGTATCAGGGATATGTGCCGATGCCAGCAGCTGCGTTTGAAGCAGCATTGCATCATAATCTAGTTGATGGCTTCCTCGCATTGTTCCAACACTCAGCGGCCAGATGACTTCACCAAACCCAAGTATCTCACAGAATGATATCATTTCAGATGATGTCATCCTCACTTCAGTGGAAAAATATATACTGTTAATGATTTGTACTTCACTCAAGACGATGTTAACCCTCAAACTTTCCAGATTGTGATAGACTATAATAAGAGGGTTTTTTTTATTTAACAGTGATTCACGCATACATCTCTCTCTCTCTCTCTCTGTCACACACACAAACTAAAACACGCACACACACACACACACACTAACACACACACATGCGTACTACTAGTGCTTTTTGACTTTCAGTGACGTGTTGGGAATGGAGGAGCCAATTTAACAGGCTAAGGCAATTTTCACAGGCCAAACCCCAAAAACATGCAGTGACAAACCCTTTTCTTTTTTTATAACGTCATTATTGCTGGCAGTTCCGAGAGAGACAATCTCCGGTTCGAGCGCCCTCGGTCTATCGTGTGTGTGATTACCGGAAGCATGTTCACGTTGCAGCCATTTGCGCCAGGCATTTGTCAAAACTCACCAAATCCATTTCCTCCTCCTCCGACTGCTCTCAGCGGAAGAAGAGAAGAGAGGCAGAGTTACAAAAGAGAAGCGGAGCAACTGTAGATCGCTCTGGAAAATAGTGCCGGCTACTCTATCTAGATTTTTACAGCAGAGGGAACAACAGGGTCACTCATTTTGTGTTTGTGGTTCATTGTGATACCCAAGAACCATTTTGTCCAAATCCTTGTCACATCGCCCTCGATCACAGGGCTGACACTTGAAGACAGACTCACACCTATGAGTAATTTAATGTTTCCAATCAGCCTTACCTGCATGTCTATTGACTATGGGCTGAGAACAGAGTGGGAAACTACACTGACACAGAGAGAACATGCAAACTCCACACAAAAAAACTGGGATATTAAACCCAGAATCTTGTGCTAACTACTTCAACAACTTGCCTTCTGCCACTTAATGAAGCTACATTGAGTTTATCTTCTTGATATTGAAGAAGAAACCCCTCAAATCCTGCAAAATGGCTGTGAGGTTATAACCTTAGAGTCCAGGCTTGAAAATACTTCAGCACACTGACTAATGCTTACCTGACGTGACACCACAGTCACCTCATAATAATCAGGTAAAGTTTCTTCTCTTCTACCAACAATGGCTGCACAGTGCGGTGCTTTTCATATCCTCCCTGCGCTGAGAGAAGAAGCAGAAGCTCCATCGTTTTTCGGTGCGATGGGACATACTGCCACCAGACCAGGGCTGTCTTAATGCCCACACTCAATCAATAGCAGCAGGAAGACACGACAAGGGCGACAAGATATTATCTGGCTCACACCCTGGGCCCATGATTAAGTCTTCATCTACACTCTGTCACACCGAGATGTGATTAATTTAATACCATTATGGCCTAATGACAGGCTGTCTGCAGACCTGCCACGGCCAGCACCAAAACGCCCTGACGGCTCAGACGGAGCAGAACCGTCCTCCCACCCCCCCGCCTAACCTGTTTCAGACCTCTCGCAAAGGCAACCCGGTGCTGCTCTGCGCCGATTTCACACGGTCGGCACGGTAACACGCAGTTATTTTAAAACACTGATCCAGGCTCGGAAAAAGAGGAGCACCCACGGTAACCTGCGGTTTATTTACCAAACACAATCGTGTTTCCTGGCATGGCTTCTGTTGCCGACTACACCTGCAACATGAAAAGTTGGAAATAGTGCATTCGTGGCCAATGTCTGAAACCCCCCATTTACAATGTTTTATAAATGTTGAAATATGACCAGGAGAAGTTCAGCCTCAGGTGTTCGCTGCAGTCAGAGCTCTCTGCAACTTCATTATTATAATTAGAGAAAGTCTCTCATTTAAATGTGAATAGCTGAGCGAGAGATACAAGACTGGAGCTGCAGATCTGTGAAGACTGCAGCTCAGATGAGGCCCGCACACTGCGAGTGAGTGAGTTCCACTTGGTAGATAAATATAGTCCTTGGTAAGGTGACAACCTCACTAGAACAGAGAGCTGCACTGCTGTGATAACATCAAAAAATGTGTGTAGGCAAAACCCAGCTCTGAGAGTCTGGATAAAGACGCTAAACATCGATTCTGCTCTGCCCCGCGGCAGAAAGACGTAAAGGTCCTTGGGTTGTTTCTTCTCGTGTGCAGCGGTGGAGCTCTGTACTCACCAGTGGGGGCATCATCCCTTTGCTCGATGGAGGGATAACAACCCTCAGGTCTGGCTTGCGGTTTCCCATCCCCATGTTCCCTCCGGGGGGCGGTGGAGACTTGGTGGGCATGACTTTACCCATGCCGTTGCCGCTGGGCGTGCTGTGGAGGCCGGGGGAGCCCCTGGGGTTAACGAAACCGTTCCCTGCAGAGGAACAAGGCGACAGAAACACATCATCAAACCATGGACTGTGACTGACAACACCAGCAGTCATCAAGCAAGCCCCTCGCACAGAGCTGGTTTCCTGCGTACGCCGTTAAGTGTTTCCAACCCTCTGGGAAGTTTTAATAGACTTGGATAATTATCCCGCACATTTACAATAATAAAATGTCCATTTCAAAATTGATGAGCCTTTTATTTTTATTGTGAATGATTACATCAAAGTCAGCTCTTTGTGTCTTGGGATGAGGAGCAGTTGATTGTCAAATGTACTGTGACTGCTTAAAAGTAATAGCTGAAGTCATTACAAATGAATAAAAACAATAAAAGAACTCCTAGTTGTTGTTTTTTTTTACACTGTGCTCACAAGCAATAGAAAAGTGTTACTTTACTTTTAACATTCACACCTTGTGTTTGTACATTAGCCATTTCCTCTTTATCAGAAAGAGAGTATAAGTCCCCAACAACTTCATTTAGGAGTCTCCTCATACACCCACTCATCACAAACCTATATCTCATGAAAAGGGTGAATATTATCATTGGGTGAGGAGAGATAATTGGAATGCAGTAGGAAGTTTTTATTGTCTTTCTCTGGATTTTCTCTGCTTATATATTTTTGTCGTAGATGACGATGTTCATTATGTCTTCCTAAATCCAGAGATATTCATAATAAGCGAATCTCTGTTAATTTCCTGCACCCAGCGATCTGTTCTCTGTCAGCATCTCTTCTGTTTTATTCCTGCTGCTTCTCTCAACCTACAGTTGGTTATTTTCAAAGGTCCAAGATGCAGCGTGACTCATCTGTGCAAGGTCTGCAGTGGGATTCTGCAGTTTCCACACAAATACGCTCAAACACAAACGCAACGAGTGGTTCACCAAACAAAAGCAATGCATCAAGTGCACTTGAATTTCATATTCATTTCACTTCATGTAGGTCTGAGTTAAAGCTACGGCCTCCAAACGAAAATCCTGAAAACAACGGGGAAGAGCTAATGAATGCTATCTCACACTGCATCAACGGATCAGTGGCACTTCAACAAGTTGCTGACTTCCCCATTGTGTCCGATTTATCCCGGCGTAACACAAAGTGCGCGCACAACGAGCGGGCTCTTGTGCAGGGGACATAATGGAACAATAGATCCTCTGACTACAGATAAGGACCGCAACAATTCATGGTCAAATAAACAGCTATAACACCTACAATAGTATCTCACAGCTGAGTCAACAGTGTGTAGCAGCTATTCACCGTCAGCTCTGGCTTTGATCATACAGCATTTGGCTGCCACACAGAAACTAATGTTTACAGAATTAGCCGAGTGTACGTCCAGGGCCCTAAAAATAGCAAATCTGATAAAAAGCAGTGGAGATGTCATTCAGAGGGAATGAGATGTAAGTACAAATATTAGTTGATGTAAGGGAACGGGTTACAGTGCTGCAATTTGTGAAGTGCTTTCTGAATACAGTCAGCAAGCTCTGATATTTTACCTTGAGATTACAGCTCTAAACATAAAGCTGCTGTGGAGAAAAGAGCCACAGACAAAAGACAAAATAATAAACGTGATTTGCATTATTAATGTCACATGGTTAGGTGTTTGTGGAGAAGGCCAAAAGTCAATTAGCTGGTTTTGTGACATTTGGCCATTCTCACATGGGATTCTCTCTCTCCCTCTCTCTCTCTCCATTACACGCATATCGTCCTATCTCTAAAGGCAAAATGCCCCCAAACACATCTTAAAATAAACGGTGCAGTGAAAACAAAGGCATGCTAGAAACCTGAAGTTGATCATGAGAAACAGTCTTTTTCCTCATGTCTCCGTCTTTTTCCAAGTAACTGGTGAACTTCCAGCAAAAGTTTCATATGTGAATGGGCAACTCCACGCCTGTGCATCTTGCACACATTATTTTTTCTTGGCTATTTGTAGTTATTCTATCAAATACATCTGTTTCTGTGTCCCACCTGCATTCTTCAATGTGCCTTTTTTATGCTTTTGTAAAATTACCACAGTAATGTAGCCATTGACGTCGTACTGGGGTCTTTACCAACTCAGTGTCCAGTGCGTGACGCTTGACGCTTTGCCAGTTCCTCCCAAGGCAAAGACCTCCACTCACTGCTGTCTCCAGTTGGCTGATTCCGACTTGGATCGACCCACCTGACTTTCATATCTTTGCAATGTGCCTCCGATTATGACTTCAGATATCTGACGATGACTAAACAGCACACTTGCTTGAGATAATTGCCAAGATGCACAAAACACATGTCGGCACAAAATACTTGGGTTTCACAAAATGAGAACCAGCTTTTCATTTCAGTGGGCTTTTCTTGCGTCTGTCCTCATTCTATATCCAGACTTTCTTCTGGTTGTGCCAATAAATCCTCTCTGGCTGAAAGCTGTGCACGTCGAAAAAGCTGTTTGGTTTCTGTTCATTGTCCTGAATTATTAACACGGTCTGGGATGAGGCGTTACATAAGGCCCTGTGTTTACAACTGAAACATTCAGCTTTTCATTTTAAGTCCGGGGAAAGAAAACTCTGACTTATTATGCCCCAATGTCCCACATGTGTCAGGCTCGGGCAAAAGAGAACACGGCTTGATGAATGAGAACAAGAGCACAATCCTATTGTTGTGTCTCAGAAAACTGAGACCGGCCAGGATGTGCACGCAGGGATTTGTTAAGACTTGTGAAAACCAGGTGTATTATCATACTTGACCCTCACTATTTTCCTAAAAACTGTAGACTGTAGCAAAAGCTGCAGACCGCTCACATTGTTGCTTCTTTATTTAGCATATATGTGATTCACCAGCATCATCCAACATTGAATACATGTTTTTACGTTATTATCTGTACCGCTTATCCGACGGATCATTTAGAGCAGGGGTGTTCAAACTACGGCCCGAGGGCCAACTGCGGCCCACCATCCATTTTTAATTGGCCCGCATCAAAGTCATAAAATATAACATATAAAAATTGAACTTACTATTTAGTAGCACTTTAATGGCACTTACTTATAGCACTTTGTTTTGCTTTATTTTTCAAGAAATTTTACTTTCTTGATTCTGGTTGTTCTGGGTTTGTACCCTAACATGCAAACGCCACAAAGAGAGACCCCTGCTCGCCGGGCCTACAGGCCAATCACCACTTAGCATAATGGGCTAACTGGCCTCTCCTCATCTCGTGTGGGCTAGTGGCCATTTAATGTTCCCTGTACGTTTCACTCCTAAAGTTAGCTTAGGCCAGATGTGAATAGTCATTGTTATGATTGTTCAACTTGGAGGTTAGCTGTTTGTTGCACTTTTGATTGGTGTTTGTATTTATATATTTCTGCATAAACAGATGACTTGTGTAGATATGTAATATAAAACATAGAACCACCAGCGTCATGTCAGCATAAGAAAATCAAAAGCAAAAATGAAGTAAAATAACTTTCTAAAAGTAAAATTTGCTCTGACACCAACCAGTGCCCAGACAGGACTGTTTATTCCGCTGTCAGTTGTGAGGCGCCCAACATACAAACATGCTTTGTTATGGTGTCTCCAGAGCTTGTAACGCTCCAATATTAATGAAGGGATGTGTATAGCTCGCGGACACATTGCATAACAGAGGACACTCACATGCAACACACACACACACACACACACACACAAAAACATCAGAATGACCCTTTGAAATTATAGTAGCTGTTGAGCTATATTATCCAAACCAGCCGCGAGATAGATGGACAACACACTGCTTATTCTCCTAAAACAGAAATGAGTTTGCTTCAAAAAATCTCTCCGCAATGTCAGAACAGACAATCCTCACAATCAACTAATAACTACATAATCCCTCGTCCAGATCCAACAAATTAAAACAGAAATAAAGAAGGGTTGATTTACTTTTGTATTTTACATGCACTCAAGCTTCTCTGTATGGAGGCCACTGTTGAACAGGAGAGGAGGTGTCACACAGCCAAAATCTTCCATTTGGCCACTTTGAAAGGCTCCTGCTGCGGTCATCACTGCTACATGTGAAAAATTAGAGCTATGTCAGGAATGGTCATCTGACAGCGGGGTTCAGCCTTTGCTGTTCTACACACTCGGTACAAACAACAGCTGCAGCATGATCACACCGCGCCAAGCGATGATGCCCCCTGGCAGAGGTCTAACGCTAACCCCCCCGGGGAACTAACCACACCCCAAAACTTTAAACTCATCCAGCGCTCCCTTTAAATTGCTGACGGTAAACCAATCTGAGATGGGTGGGGGGGCTCGTCATACTTTCTAATCAATAGCTCATCAGATATCCCCTCGACCTTTTATCCCCGTGGCCTTCAGCTTGTTATCATCTTCGAATGTCACGCGCTTTCGCAACTGCATTTTGCATATTTGTCAGAAATACTATATGGAATACGGCGAGCTCACCGAGGAGAGAGTTATAACTCCACCTGCCTCCGCCTCTCACGCGGCACATTGCAGCCGTGACAGGCTGTCCGGTCATTGTGTACCGAAGGACTTAGAGGGATGTCATGGCCCGAATACCGACAGGGTTATGCTGGTCTAGGCATCTTACAGACCCTCTCCAGCCTTTTAAGGGCTGCCAGGGTAGAGGGGGGTGGGAGTCAGGGGGGGGGGATGTGGGGGCAGATGCACCTGTCAATAGAGGGAAGGAAACAGGAGGAGGGAGGGCCTCGCGGAGGTGACAAGTCCAAATGAAACGCTGCGTTTATCTCGCCAGAAACAGTTGGAAGGCTGATAACCTCACCTGGTTGTCCCTATATATCATACACTGCCTCTGCTGGGAGGAGGAACACACACCAGTCCCCCTTTGCATGCAGGGAAAATATATAATCAGGCAAAAGTCGCCATCAGTCGGTGACACTGACAACTGCCGTGAACCAATCGCAGATGGACACGCAACTCTCCAGCTCGCGTGCTAAGTCGCAGATCTATCGGGCAGAGCTACAGAGAGCTCATGAATCTCTCCGGGAGGACCTACCCCCGCTGGGCCGGAGCCCGCACCACTTGGCTCTGAGAGGTCTGTGGTAATCCAGCATGCCACCTAATGAGATGCACAGAGTGATGAGATCAACCATCTGCATCCTTCTGCAGAGCGAGCAGAGCATGTGATGGAGATGCCAGACCAAATGTCATGTGGATGTGTCTTCACTGCGTACACAGAACAAGGAGATGTGTGCTCCCCCCTGTGTTCTCACTGGGAAATATCCACCATGTGATGAAAGAGTGGAAAACCAAGCCTTCCACCACGAGGACACACCTTCAACATACAGTTATTCACTCTCTTGGAATTCAGGCAACAACTGGAGTCACTCCTAAATGTCGTATAAATAGTTTCATAGAAAGACACTTTCAAGAAATACACTTACACCAAATATTGAAAAAGAAAATATGCTGATGCCATTTAATTAAAAAAAAATCCCTATTCGCAATAAATAATCAAGAAAGAATATGGTGAAAAACAAGCCCTGGTTAAAGCCCTTGTGAATTGGTGGGTCTGATGTATGGTTCAATTTGAATGAGGCATTTCACACCTTGTTGTTAGTACTTCTGTCATATGTGGTGCAACTGAATCCTGCAAACGCCTTCTGCACTGACTGAGTCAGACCAGTCGTACAAGTACAGGCACAGACTGACATCATTTTGCCACAATGTTGACAGACTGAGACGTGTGATACGGGCCAACTCAGGGTGTGAAAAAATAAGTATCACACATATCCAAGGACATTGTGGAAAAAACTGTGTAAACTCTACTATGTATATGTCTTTAAGACAAGAAATCCTGATATTATCTATGAAGAATAATTTGATTATAAGTTACACGAGGACATTGATAGCAAACTTGGACTGTAAAAGACATAACTGTATTATTTTACAATTTTTTGTTAATGTTTTTTGTGTATTAAGTGTAACGACCATAGCATGACATTAAATTGCTTCGTTAAAAAAATATTAACCATCAAATAAAAGTTGTAATCCTTAAATGAATATAGTGATATGTCATTTTTACAGGATTATCCAATTGCTAAATCGGTCTTGAATGTTAAATTACATTACATTATATGTAAAAAAATACAAGGAATATACATCCTTATCCTAAATGTTTATGTATTTATATTATGCAAGAAATTTCTAATTTAATAACCAAAAATATAAATGATGCTGTTGGATTAATTTGATTCTATTATCAAAGAGGTGTGTTAATCTATTAAATTAAAACCAAAGTCTGGATTATCCTCATCTTCTGATCAAATGACTGAGCCGAGCCACCAACCTGCATTGCCGGCACTGGTGGGCCTCTGGGGGCCTCCACTGGAGCCCACATTCCTGTGCAGAGAGGCCTGCGGAGGGGACAGCATCCCACTGTCGCTCAGAGAGCTGGTGGCTGCTGCCAGGGACTGACTGCCCAGACTCCCCCCCGGCTGGTACATGGCATTAGGGTTGGATACAGGCACAGCCACATGCATGGAGAAGTTCTGCTGAGGCAATGCTGAGGGCTGTTGAGGAGGGAGACACACACATTCACAGACACAAACACACATTCACACACAGACGCACACACAAAAAGAAGATATTTACACACAATCACAATGAAAATCCAAGGTCTGATGATAAATCTGATGGAGCAGTGGTTGTCATGGCATCATTAACAAAGAGCTGCCCCTGAAGTTCAGCTTAAATAAAGTAAGAACATTCTCAAAAAATTCAGGGAGAGCTTTACTAAAACTGAAAAAAATAAAGGTTAGACTATTGGGCATTTCATGTTTTCATTAACACATTACATGTACAATACACACATCTCCAGTGCTACAACAGTGCACACAAACCACAGAAAACAACAATCCCAAAAAAACATGCATTCAGGTGTTCACTTCGGCATTGCAGCAGTCAGCGCGTCAGGCGTACATTTGCGTTTTGAGCCCCCCCCCTTGCGTTAATATGTCTCTCTGTGTGACAGAGAGGGCTGATGGGGGGGAATCACAACCACAAGAGTTGTGACTCACACACGCATTTACCTACAACACGCTGACTGTGCAAAGCGCATGTGAGAATGACAGGTGGCAGTGAGAAACGATTCATCATAGCATTATCCAGTGAGCCGGTCGGGTGTTATCATTAGTTGGTTAATGGCAGAGTGATGCCCCTCAAGTCAGGAGCAGAGAGAAGATGACTGCTTAGCAAGCACCGTGTTCTTGCACGTTTCTAATATTGTCACGCATGATAAGATCACAAAAAAGATCTGCGGTAGTTTAGAGGGTGAGCCGCTGTGTTACTTGATGAGGGAGAGGGAAGATGCTAAATGATAGTGTGTGTGCGCCGGTGAGCTCTGAGGACACTCGGCTGCCGGAACTGTTTCAGGAAAAGAGACTTTTAATGCTAGAATGCAGCCAGAGAGCTGCATTAGGAGGATTTAAAGTGAAAAACTTCAATGAATTGCAAATATTGTAAACTATAAAAAATGTATAATATTCATTTCTGTTGAGATGTGAGATAGAAGTCAGGTTTGGGATGGAAATTACTCATCCCTAAAACACAGAATATGCAGCTCTATGGGATAAACACTCACTAGAAATGAGTATTTACTAGGTTATGAAGTTTGTTTGTGTTGAAATATGATAATATCACTATGGTATTCAGCTTATAATCTTTCCAGCAGAAGAAAGGAACATTCCAACTGTTTATGAAATGTGATCTTATCAGGGTGTGCCAAAATATCAGCTGCAGAACAAATCAATGTAAAGAAAAAAACACCCCCAGAGAAGTGGGCATTAATCTTAAGCTACAGTAGATCTGAAAGAAGTCGACAGAGGTTCTGGGATCATTTTCAAAAAAAAAGAGGAAAAAAAAGTTAGATGAAATAAAAAAAAGTAGTGAAAATCCTTTGTGCCACAAAGCCAAGCAAAACCAGTGCATTTACAGTACTTACGATTTTATGATTTCTCATCATATTATCAAACTCCTCATTAATTTTTTTATACTTTTCTTCTGTGTGAGGAGTGAGGACATATGAGGCATCGGGGTCCGGGCTATCACAACCTCTGTGTTCTTTCTTGTTTAGCGCCTGTAGTGAACATCAACATAAAGACAGGGATCAACACAAAAGAGCAGGCGACAGAGGAAAGTACTTACACCACAGCGCTTGTACATTAAATCACTCTCTTCGCTTAGTTTGCCGAAATGGTCGTCCATGAGGGGGCTGTGCCCGAAACAGTCATCGGGATCGGGACTAGCACAGTCATTATGGCCTTTGTTTCTCAATTTCTGAAATGAAATTTGCACAGTTCAAAAGAAACAGTATACAAGGTGGGTTGTTGTTGTCTTCTCTTAGCCATACATTGTTTTGACCTGAAAAACACCAAGCATGTACCAAAATAATAAAATATTAATACTCTAATAATCTGACATCATGTTCGATCTCTCTCTATGTTTGTTATGTACATTTTTATTATTGATATTCTGTAGAGTTTTGTTCCAAAATGTTGCATCTTATATAGTATTTGCTGTAACACAGGGATTACCCAGTTTTGACATCAACAAAGTACATGTACAATGTATATATTTACATTATTGCATTTTTTTTTCTTTTTCTTTAGGTATGTCATCTTGTTCTTATGGTTAAAGTAAAACATTCACAGCTCCTCCAGCATCCATAGTTTAAAACAAGGCTCTGGAACAAGGAGAGACTGAAATGTCAGAAATACTCTTTCACCCTTCAGATGCTTTCGGAGAAACAAAATCTTCTTCCCCTTTTTTTTTGTCTCTTCCCCTCGAACTTCGCCTCCCTGCCACCGCCCCTCCACTCTGTTCATCCTCCCCTCCCGCTGCAAGTGCATGTTTGCATTTTTCATTATATTTCAGTTATCATAAGCCAACCAGCTGGAAAGGAGCCCCTGCATGAGAAGACTCTGACAGAGGAGCACTTCAGTTTGTCCCACGTTGTAATTCAGAACGTTTGTCACTCGTGGGATCTTTTCCAAGTTAATGCATGTATAGGGGGAAGAAATGGATTATCAGATGTGGTCAAAAGTGCCTGTTTGAACATGACATTTTACAATTATAATAAAAGCAGAAGGCTTGTGAGTGCGCAGAGTTACAAAGAGCCTGTTCTGACTTCAGGGGGGGGAGAACACATGTCATACAACTAAACAAATAAATGCCGAACACTGTGCTCACTTTCGTACAGGCGGTTCTCTGCTCCTCATTACAGCTCTGAATAGCGGTGTTAACAAGACTCGCTGACAGCATGTGACAGCTTGTGATATCCAGGCAGCGTACATCAAAACATGATTTATGTGGCTCTGAAGGTTCCTCTATCAGGCGGCTGCAGGTCCGCGGCAGCGCCCTGCCCTGTCTGAGGGCTGCCGCGGAGGCCTCGTGTCTACAGGAAGGTCACTGACTCCCGTGGATGTAGGGGTCAGGGAGGGAGCCAGAGGAGCGCTACCTACACACACTAATGAGACCTTATTCTCTCTCTTTCTCTGGGTTTGTGTGTGTGTGTGTGTGTGTGTGTGTGTCTGTGTGTGAGTGTGTGTGTGGCAAGGAACTTCTACAGCTGCTACATCCTCTGACAGCGGCGTGACAATACGTTTAGGTCTGTGCAGACAATGTGGCTAACCCAGCGCTGCTCACCACAACCCTCAGTGTACATCACATTTCCCTCAAAACTGTGCTACGGCTTTATGAGGCTCCCTGCATGATATCACTGCTCATTAAACTCTGCACTGTTTCTGAGGGCTGTGCTACGTGTCTTTGGGCATGAGAACAATGTTAATCGAAGCTGTACAGACAGAAATGTGGCGCTGTGCACGGCTTAGACACAAATGAGGAAGTTTAAAAGAAGCGCCCCCACATTTTTTCAGACATAAGTATCCACAATGCCCAAAGGAGAGCGAGAGAGAGGGAGAGGAGGCCTCCGGGTAATGAATGGCCAGCACAGTACCACAGATACATTACTGTTTGGTGTGGTACAAAGCAGTGGCATTCTTCTCATTCTAAGAAAACGCCTTGCTGGTTCATTTCCTGTTTACCGAGCGCGTTCTCTTTAGTTAGGGTCCTGAAGGGCCTGTGTTTACTGGGGTTAAACTATGCACTTTCTCCTCCAGCCGAGCCAAGGATCCGATCCTAACCTGCAAATTTGAGCTCCAACCTGCTCATTATGTGAATAGCTCGGTCGGAGCGGTCAGGCACGGCTGTGTGATTTGGGGCAGGGCTGCTCCACTTTCACAACAAGCCTGGCCAGCCCTCAGCACACCGCACCCACTGGCCCACGCCATTTAGGGAAAGGTTGCAGCAGCGCAGTGGGTGAGCGGGAACCAGATAGCGGCAAACAAAGACAGGCACTCAGCACTCAGATCGGCTCCACCATACATGACAGGAATCACTGCAACACATGCTATCTTCAAAACGATGCACTGGAGCTGTAATGCGGGGAGCAGTGTGCACACGGCATTTGGCGTGCGAGCGCTAATCATCCCTGTGGAGCTACTAATGTATATATAACAGTTAAGGCCTGGGAAAGCATTGGCTTTAATTCTCTGTTAAATGACTTGGCATGTTCTGGGTGTTCCACAGACGCTGCCCACAGCTCTCAGTGAATGGATCACTAAATCAGCACATGGCCAAACAGGTGTCCCTCTTCCAAACACCTGTCAGGACCTGGCTCCCCGTGCCGGCCTGTCTGAGGCAGCCGTGCAGAGACATGGCCGTAGAAGGGACCGCATGGATCACATGTATCCCTGAAGGTCACCAGACCCCGGATCAACTGGGCTCTTACGTGTCAATGCAGCAGATTGCTCCAGACACCACAGCGATCCGACCTAGAAACGTGGAAACTTAGTCAACGCTGATCAAGCCAATAAAAAAAAGAATAGATCACTCCTTTCTGAATTATTAACAGTTTGATGAAAGTGTGGGGCAAAATGCATCTGAAAACGTTCAATCAAGTGGCAGTGTTTGCATTTTGGCTGACCATGAATGCATGAGATTTTCTGTAGCGTTTTTAAAACATGAACGATGGGCTGTTTATCATAGGAGGGGTGGGGTAGGGGGTTGCCTAGCATATAGACAAGGAAACTTGTGTAATCTATTTACAAAGGCCCTGAGAGGCTCACAAAGATGAGAGGGACCAAGGCCAGCAGCTATTTTCTCACAGCGCCCACAAACCTGTATTGATAGAAATTTGGCTCTGAGTGGCCTGACGTCAAACCAAAGCCGGGCGCTATTGTCTGTGTTTGCGTGTAAGTGTGTCCATCATGTTTGCTTGTGTGGTACTTCAAATTCTCTTTGAGGAGAAAAAACAAAATCTTCCATCCCAGGAAGCCTTGAAGCTTCCTTATCCTGAAGAAAACATCCATCCATCATCTCCACTTGAGCCCCCGACTACTAACTTATGAAACCATGGGGAACATTCAGCACAGTAAGTACCTCTCCAGGTTTGCAGGACACAGTGTGTTCAGAACAGAGAGTGACAGTGTTGTAAAAAGGCAGCCTTGGAGTTGATATTGTGATTTTGTTAATGTTATTCTTCACAATGGAATTTCTATTAGACATAAACGTTTCTCATCGTGCCTGCAATGGGCTCAATTCTTGGCCTTGGATTTACTTGCAAGCACTATAGGGACATTTTTCTTTTTCTAAATTGAAGCCTAACCAAACGCTATTCAATGGATTAAACGTAAAAACCTAAACCATTGCATGAATCACCTACATCACCATTTTCTTGAGAAGTACTTTCAGCGAAATGGGGCAATTTACTCTGCTGCTGTGAGCCTTGGAAAAAACCATTTCACTGTGATGTTCTCCGTCTCTTTTAGCAGGAGAGCTCTCTGCATTTAACTTATTCATGTTCTGTAGAGTACTGTACGTGAAAAGGACGGAGGGTGAAAGGACTGAGATAGTGGTTAGGTATACAAGCTGAAGTTCAAAATTGTAGGGGGTGGGCTGGCTTAAAGAAAGGCCGGATGAGGCTGTTTCCACACTCTCCACCATTGTGCCTGAATCCCAGCAAAAGGCAACACTTACAGT
The DNA here is from genome assembly GCA_038501795.1 of Pseudopleuronectes americanus. Taxonomy (NCBI): domain Eukaryota; kingdom Metazoa; phylum Chordata; class Actinopteri; order Pleuronectiformes; family Pleuronectidae; genus Pseudopleuronectes; species Pseudopleuronectes americanus. The sequence continues at coordinate 10,555,849 of CM076720.1, read as the reverse complement.
GGCTTTCGGCTCTGCTGGAGCACCACCTGACCTGTGACTGGTGCACCGCAGCTCGGATTACCGGGCCCTCCACGAGCAAGACAGCTTGTGGCGTTAATGGCAACGCGGCAGGAAATTACACGAAATGTTTCAGCAGTGGAGTGCATCACGAGTGTTTAATGCATGTTGTGTTGGTTCCATCCCTCCCTGAAGTGCGGAGAAGCTGCGTTTTCACCACTTGTTGTGGAGTGGGCCGAGTAGTACCCTCGCCTGGTTTCAGCCGGGTGTCCCAGCCTCTCGCCCCGCACCGCTGTGAATTAGCCCTTGTGCCCGCCACTACGCTGAGCAAGGTAGCGTGCTAATCCACATGACATCACTATTGTGTCCAGGCCGTTCCATCTAATGTGCTTATCAAAGGGCTTCTTTGAGTGGGAACATACTAGGAAATCAGCATGGGGAGGCGGCTGATAGGAAGGCTTTTATCTGCGGCGGAATATTTCTGCTCTTATATAACACCTTAAGAGACTTCCACTACCATCATGTTCCCTTCCCCCCCGTGGTGCTGCAGTCTTCACTTGACGGGAATAAAAGCCTCTTTTTGTTGATCTTCAGGAACTCTATGCCAGTGCCCATGCAACACTGGGTTACTGTAATATAGGAAGCCTTTCCTCTCGCTCCTTTTTTCCACCACATATTGTGAGTTGAGAGCGAGGGGCTATTAGATAAGGAGACCTCTGGAATTCCCAGACATATCTCGTTTAATCTCATGACCATTACGGACTGATATCAGGATACGAGGCTGGACTTGTGTCCTTCCTTTGGCTCGCTCCATTGTCAAGTTACTCAGGGGGGAGACAGGAAGGGCAGCGGGAGGGGGCGAGCTCTCAACCTTTATATTATTTTCATATTGTTGTCTTGCAGCTGTTAGAAAAAAAAACAATATACAAAGTGAGATTCGATCCCCACCTGACATCACAATGACTTTGGACGGACCGCGGTGAATCGAGAGTTCAAAGCCAGCGGGACAATAATCCAAAGTGAGTCATATTTGCTAAATCTAAAGCCGCCACAGAGACAAATACGTCATTTTCTGTCTTAAATTATGTGAATTATCGCCTGCGTTTGACTGACTGGATTGCCAATTAAATATAGCCCACCCATTTTACTGAATAAGAGGCAATTGGAAGTGCAGTGAGCGGTCCCTTCAGAGCTTTCTGCTCTGAGACTCTGGTGAATGACGGAAGTGACAAAGCTATTAGCTGCCACAATCAGAGAGCATAGTCTCAATCAGTGGACTGCACACTTTCAGTGTAGACTAGAGGGAATTAAACTACAAATTGAGGATGAAGGCAAACCAATGTCATCACCATCTAAAAAAGAATGAGAACATGCACTCGGTTCCTACTTCACATAAAGAAAAGGTGGCACAGATTAAAAAATGATCAGAGGAAATTACAATCCCGACAGAAACGGATTATTGAAAACCTTTCTGATGGTTTTTCCCTCCCAGTATCTCTGTCTCACTCTCCGGCTATCGCTCTCTCCCTGGTCATTGAGTTGATCATTAGCTGTCAGGGCCCTTGAAACCATACCCCCCAACCCTGAACTCCCATTCCTGCTCGCCTCTAAAATATTCATAAGGACAATTAGGAGTTCCGATAAGGCGAGTACGGAGGGCTGGGGGGGTGGGGGGGGCGTGCGGCAGAGAGGGCAGGATGTGCCAGCAGGACGTCTGTTCTGCAACACTCTATACCCAGACCACAGACCTGTCCTCATCAATCTGAGACCCAGCAGCGTCCCTTTTTGCCCCACGGTCAGGCACGGCAGCCGGGGGAAGGTGGCACGGTGCCAACTAACCCCCCGCCCCCCCAGTTGCCCCCACCACCGCCACCACCATCACACCAAATCCCGGCAGGCCTTGCTCTGTCCTAGCCCCTGGGCAGGAGGGGTTGGACACACAGCACGCTCAGTGGGAGGAGGGGGGGCACAAGGGTAAGCTGACTGTTGAACGAGCTAGCTCACAGAAGCCGCCCGCGCACACAGGCAAGGTCTCGTTTCAGACGCACAAGGTCACCGAAGAACACAGAGGGTGGACTCCTGGCGTTTGGGCCTAGTGATCATTAACATAGCGGGAACCAGTGTCGCTCTGCAACCACATCCAACCGACTACTGACGCTTTCTGACCTAGATCATATTCAACACATGCAGTTTATGGTTTGAGCTCAATTTCAGAAGCTACAAATTGATTTTAAAAGCGAAGAGTGACAAAGCTCTGAAATGTTATTTATCATTAATCTTATTTTCTTTGAAAGATGAAGCGTTAATGAAAACAACATTTTCACCGCCATGAAGTAATTAAAGTACTTGTGTGTACAGTTTAAGGCTGTGTCCTAAATCACTCATTACTAACGACGTAGTCCACTAAATATAGTTTTGCCCTTTTGTAGTGCTGTCCAAATGCTAAGAGAGATTTTTAAAACCTATGTAGTAAATAGTCTGTATTGATGTAGCTCTTTTCTAGTCGTGACGCCCACTCAAAGCACTCATTGTTTCTCACAAGCCAATAGTGAAAAGTAGTGTATATAATACTACCAAGCATCTATAGCAGTGTTCTTTATTTACAATCTTTATTTAACTTCAGTTTCATAAAGAACAGGCAGGCTTAGAACAGCACTGCACTGGTTAAATGATCAACATACTACGACACGGGTCATGTGAATGTGTTTATGCAAAAGATCTGCTAACTCACTCTGCTGCTAGTCCGCTTCACACTGACTAACTAAGTCAAACTCAAACTCTCAGTTATCTTCTGTTCTGTGGAAGCTGACGCATAAAGATACAGTTCACTTTTCCACTGCTCTGAAGTGACTCAAGTCTTATTTACAGGAGGGTTGAAGCGCGTTAACTTCATGCCAGGGACACAGTGAAAGCCAGGGACACAGTGAAAGCCATGTATGTCCACATAAGTCCCAATAAAGTGTCTTCTTGTGTTTGAGAAACAAACTTAACAAAAGTTTGATATTTCGCAAATATGATTAAAAAACACTATTTTCAATTTGAGATGAAAAACACTATTTATATACTCTAACAGAACAATTCAGTCATTCAGTGAAAAAAAGCTGTTTCTCTCTCTCTGTCTCTCTCGCTCTCTCTCTCTCTCTCTGTCTCTCTCTCTCTGTCTCTCTCTCTCCTTGTTTCTCTCTCTCTCTGTCTCTCTGTCTCTCTCTCTCTCTCTCTCTCTCTGTCTCTCTGTCTCTCTCTCTCTCTCTATCTCTATCTCTCTCTGGTGAATAAAAGTTTTTATGTAATGGTTTTGGCTCCAGATTTTGAGATATAGCATATCTAATTTTAGAGCTCAGAGTATTAACTCATTAGTGTCACTGGAAAATAGCGTTGAGTAGACGGCAGCGTGGATTGTTATTGTGTCTCCTTTTATTATATGCTCTCTACACAACACTCTCAGTTTGAAATGAGACATGTGCACTGTTGAGAGGACGGAAAAAAAAGCTCTGACGTCAATGAAGCACGACATGTGCCAAAAGCAAAAAAAAATCTCTTAGCAGTAACCTGGTAACAAGCATCACACACCGGAGCAGAGACATAATAAAACAATGAGATGTAATACATGATGGATTTAAAATGCACAGAGAACTAGTTCTGGATAATGGAGTCGAGCAATTCAGCAATTCAAAGGGAAACTGTAGAAAAGCCCTAAAGGAGAAAACCCCTTATAAAGAGAGGAGTGGCTTACTGCTGGTTAGGGTCAGGTTAATCAAACTATATTTGAATAGTTGGAAAGTCCAACACCATTACTCTGCCGCCAAGTAATAATTAATGAGTACTGTATCTGTTCCATACGTTCCACAGCAGAGATATATTACAGGAACAATCTGGCCTATACTCACATGAACATTAGCACATCTGTTTCATTACACTCAGAAAACTACAAAAGAGGACCGGTGACCCTTTTTCACTAAAAGCCCAGAGGAGAAGGAGTCCTTGTCCTATAAAAAGAGCCACTTTGAAACGCAGCATGTTGCTCGCAACAGAACCATTAATAGAGCTTCAGTCACTGTGGCAAGACGAGACAAGTCTCCGCAGACTGCTGCTGAACAGATGATGTGATGGTGTACATCAAGAGGAGGGGAATGACTGCATAAGTGAACAGGACTATTTACACTGTCATAACTTTATAAGAGGCTCTAATAAAGTAATACCACATCATTAACAAGATGTAAAATAAGGCCACAGTGAATATTTCTGAATAAATCAAGGATCTGAATGAATCATTGAAAACATCTAAGAAGCAACAAAACAACCTATAAAAATATATTAGGTCTTGATTTAGTTATTTATTGACTTTGTTTACACAGACAGCAATTTTCCATTTATTAACTCGATTCAGAAGATAATCTGAATAAGACCCTGCCATGTAAATGTAATTTTTTGATTCCCTTAACCTCAATAAGGTCACAGTCAGAAGAAGCAATAATCAAAGTTTAATGTCACTAATGTCAGCAGAGCGAATACATGCACCAAGGTCCGAAAGTTATTTAAATCCTATCATACAGCACCAAATTTCATACACTCATAGATCAGTCTCATTATTGTGTCAGATAAATCAGTAAATAGTAAACATCTGCATGCAATGTAAGAGAAAGGGAAATCTGGATCTGCACGGAAATACAGGATCTTTTGAGTTTTGTGGAAATTCAAGCACTTATTGTTGCTTACAAACAAAACACCAATCAAATGGAGAGGGGTAAAACTCCATGACGCAGGTAACAACCTATAGGAATGTTCCAGGTTTGATTTAGTTATTTATAGATTTTATTCATATAAACAGCTCTATCACAAACATTTCTTGTTTATTTTTATCTTGTCCTACTGCACTAGTCTGAAAATAGATGCTGGTGCTGCATGAAGAGCCGGCGTGTTTGTTTTGACAAGTGAGTTCACTCTGGAGCTGACCTGGCCCCAAACATGGGTCAAAGGTTAAGTGCCGGCTCTCTGGTCTACACAACACCCTTCGCACACAGGAAACCAGAAGTAGCGAATCCTTAAAACAAGGTGTGTTTGTGTGCGTGACCAATTAAGAGGCGCTAATAGGATTTCAGGAACATAAGTTAATATCGCACATGTTGCAGAATCTGCGTTTCCAGAAACAACACATTACCCGACGCACGGAGAGTAAACACGGCCCTCGTTAGAAAGCAATATCTCAGATAATGAAAATCCACTGATTAAAATATATAGAGTTCTGAAAAACAAGATCATCGTGCTCACGGTAATCCGCAGTCTTGTGCGTGACCTACAGTGGAAATGAAAATATAGAAAATCATTTTAATATCACTCCAATAAATCACAGAAGCCCCAAATGTGCGCATACTTTAAAAAAAATGTCATATTAAAAAATGGCCTGGCAGAAAATTTCACATATATTGAAAAGCAGTGGAAAATCAACATCAAGCCAATAAGTCTATGTCAATAGCAATGACATTTGGTTTAGCTTAAAAAGGATTTCTCATCCTGGTGAAATACCGAAAAGGAAAATAGTAATATGATGACGGCACATAGAGTCGTGGGGGAAGTCAGAATTAGAAAGATACTGGAGTTACAATGACTTCAGTGGAGTCATATTCAAATCTGATAATGAACACTTTTAAATCAGCTTGATCCGTTTATGATATTAGAAAAAATACCAATATCTTGTCTGAATTGCCACATTTCACCGCGTTGATCATTTATCGGCTGTGAGCTGCACCAGAGCTCTGTAACAATCCATCGTTTACCACGAAGTGCTCGACTGAAGACTTTCATGTTCACTCGTTTTTTTGATTGTCCTCAAGTTGTTTTCATCCACATCATAGTATATTATTTGATTTGATTTTATCTCATACTGGCTTTATTTTATTCCTTTCTTGTAATTTGCTTTGTGACCTCTTTTATTGTTTAGTACTTTGGTCAACTGCAGCTGTATTTATTTCTAAAAAAACTTGACTTGACAGACTAATTTCCTGTAAATATTACACTTGTTCAATCAGATATTTGAAATAATAAAGAATCTGCTCTGACTTCAGATTTTGTTTAGACTCATTCTCTCTCTTTCCAATTCACTATAAATAGTCCACCAAATTATAGATGTACATCATTATTGACAAGACAATGTCTGATGGACAATCAGACATTAATAATTTATAGATATTTCCAACTAGAATATTGACTTGTCACACGTGTTATATTCAGTATAAATAGAACATGTTTAATTAAATTGTTATTCTACATTTCTCAAAATAACAGCTGACTAGTTTTTACAAAAACAGAGAAGCGAACCCAGCTAGGATTCTCAGAACTTGCACTAAAAAGAAAGAGAGTGACTCGAGTGTATCTGACTGTAAACGTGTTCTAATGTAAGTGGTTTCTTTTTTTGTGAAACAGATAAATGCTCATTTTTTAAAACTCATGGGCCTAAACATGTGCAGCCCTCCTCTTATGTAATCTGTGGATAATGAAGATGATACCCCGACCCAGTAGAGAGCCACGCAAAGCAGAAGATTTACATCCACGGGTCAAACGTCAAGACGGAAAACTCAGGATTACAGTTATTTTATTTTTTCTGTCAACATATGGACACATAGACTGAGCTGCAGCTATGTTTAGAAGTTAAGGTAGTGAGAAAAGAGAGAAAAAGCCGCGCTGCAAAGGAATTGATGTCATTCATGTTTGTAGCGCCAAGAACGACTTCCTCAGAATAAACAGATGTCAGAAAATTGCCTTAGAAGCGCGCAACAGCCACAGAGACATCGAAAACAGCCATACTCTGCTCACATGCACGCAGGACAAAAGATCCTCAGAGATACTGAGAGATCTGAAAATGGCTCAAGGTTATTTGTAATAAAACGCTGCTGAACGTGAAAAGTGAGCACTGCACCACCGAAAGAATTACATGCCAAGATATGTGTGAAATGTAATATGCGTGTGTGCCAGCCAGATCCTCATTTGACCGTTCTTCTATGTTTCTGTGTCACGTTTCTCCAAAAAAAACATGGCCCAGGACGATCTGCTTTTGGTACTCTGAGTGTGGCCTCACCATCCAGTGTGCTTTGATTGTCAACGCTACTGTTAAAACCAACACAAACAAACACAGCACAACACAATATCCTCAGCAGGATTCAGAGTTGAAGGCGCATTGATAGTAAATATTTGCACCGCTGAGGCTCGTTCGGCTCCCTGAGGGATATCTGATCAGAATTCTGCTGAGGGAGAATCAGACAGGGGTTTGAAAAATAACGCTGATTCTCCTTTTGTTCGTGCAATGTTGTGTAGTTTGCACACAACAGTTTGAAAGATAAACCTCTGATACTTGTAAACTGAATACTTGTGTTTATCACCTTCTAAAAAAAAGAGAGAGGCATCTTTCCTCTAGTCTAATCAAATAAAGAAACTCATTTACTGAGCGAAGGTTAGAGTTTGCAGTTCATCCCCCCCCCACCCCTCATTCTCTTTCATCTCCTCTTCCTACCCCCCAACTCCCAACCCCGCTCCCCGATGCAGCTTCCATTTCCAGTGCGCCACCAGCAGCAGGATAATTGATCAATCATGCTAATTGAAGAGTCTGGACAGCTAGCCCACCATAGCAGATGTGCCAATTTGCATTCATTAAGAAAGAAATGAGTCTTAATCACTACTCAGCCTTTGATTGACAACATAAACACCCCCTGTCTGAAACTCCTTCAGCCCAGAGCTTTTTATTAAGTGGTTTATTCCATAACTGGAAAGAAAATATTATTTCTTTCAGCTTTCGAGTCCCTGAAAATGCCCTTTTAAAGCGGTTAATAATAATACAAATAATGATAATGATAATAATATTAATAATAATAATGCAATGCCTTGTGCTGATTGTGCGTGTACCTTTTGTCAGTCTCAAATCTGCAAAGGGCAGAGAAAATATCACAAACAAAAAGGGCTAAATGTGGGATTCAGATGAAAACACAGGGCTTGACATTCAGTAATGGTCAAAATTTACATATCTTATTGAACGATTAACGCGGCCCCATTCATCACAAAGCCTACCTGAGATTACCTGACTCTTTAATGCTAATTTCTGATACTACGGGGGGTTCTCGTGAAAAGGCGAATGTTTCTTCATAAATGTTTTCGACCCCTCGTATATAACGAGGGGTCGAAAAGCAGAATTTCCCTATGAATGATCTCTGATTGTTGAGTCTAACAAACCTCCGGCGGAAAAGACATGAAAGAAGCAGCGAAAAGTCAATTCTCTTCATATGATGCAGTCCAGTTATTGACAATTAGGGAAGCATCGGTATTTGACTAAAATTGCATTCCCAAATTGGGTTAGAGCCTATTCACAACCCCGGATTTTATCAGATTACAGTTAAGTGTTGGCTTAATGTTGATTCCATGTGCCTGCAAACTAGATTTTTCCTAATCCATATTATACACCTGAATTGCTCAAAGCAGGGACACGGGTGACAAATGATGTCTGTGAAGTGACGGATGGCCTTCAAAGTTTCTGCTGGGGACAAAGGGGTTCTTTCTGTTAGCGGGAGAACGTGTGAGGTTTGCTGTGGAGCGCAGGCGAAATCTGATTAGCTCCACAAGCGGAGAGGGGAGGAAGAGTAAATATTATTAGATTAATGTAATGACCAACAGCAGAGCTTTCATTTGCGGAATAAACAGAATGTGATAGAACGCACAATCGAAGCGACGCTGTAAAAAGCTGCATCTGTCATGTACGCTCCTCACTGCTACACAAACCCTATTGAATACTGCAATGAAAAATGACTATATGGTGATGATGAGTATGATATCAAGACGAAGGCTTGATTTGTGTGTGTTGATCGGGTAATGTGTTTTTAAAATTTTTGCTCTGATTGGCAGTAGTGTAGTTTCTTTTAGTTGGAATTGCAGATGTTGCTGTTTAAACAGAACAGTAAAACAAAAGTGAGCACTGTGATTCTGAATATTTATTCTCATATATTTTCAGTGAGTAAATACTAACCATATAGAGATAAAATAATAAAATACAACTTAATATTGTTTAGAAAATTAAGGAACAATTGCGTGGCAGGTGAATGTGTGAAAGGACAGATTTCATGCAGCAGTTCACCTGTCGCCTGGAGTGCTAGCAACATTGATACCAAAACACGTCTCAACCACACACACACACACACACACACACACACACACACACACACACACACACACACACACACACACACACACACACACACACACACACACACACACACACACACACACACACACACACACACACACACACACACACACACACACACACACACACACACAACACACACACACACACACACACACACACACACACACACACACACACACACACACACACACACACACACACACACACACCACACACACACACACACACACACACACACACACACACACACACACACACACACACACACACACACACACACACACACACACACACACACACAACACACACACACACACACACACACACACAACACACACACACACACACACACACACACACACACACACACACACACACACACACACACACACACACACACACACACACACACACACACACACACACACACACACACACACACACACACACACACACACACACACACACACACACAAAATAACAATCTGAGCCCACTGCTCTGCTTTGGACAGGGAGCCAAGTTTGAGACAAAGTCCACAGCCCTCCACTGGGTTATCACACTGTGGCCCAGGCACGCATCCATCTGTGGAAAACATGGAGCCTGCTCTCCCACACTGCACAGCTCAGCCTTTATCTACAGATGGTACTACCGAGCGGCACCGTGACCTCTGATTTAGTTTCTCACACTGAACCAGCTTCCCAGCTAAAAAACCAGTGGGAGAGGATTTTGCTAGGCCCTCACAAACCGGCCAAACGAGCACATGATTGTTTGCATGGCCAAAGATTGGTTTAACGCAATTTAAAAATTTAGATAAGTGTCCAGTGTAAGTGTCCTCATGTGAGCTGCATTTTGCTAGATAAACGGGGGGAGGGGCGGATTCTTCCCATCATTACAAATGCATGGCCTCCTCTGTGATGTGTACGAGGCTCCGTGCAGTTGGAGAGGAGCACACCTCCGCAAATCAGAAGGGGAGATTCCGTATTCCTCTTAATGTATGAGCAAATCACACTTTCAACCACCTCCACCACGAGCTCTCCGGCCGAATGAATAGTGGGCTAATGTGGAGATGCCGTGAAGTGGACCGGGTTGGTTACTTCTGCTCTGCTTCCTCACTTCTGAAACTTGACCACGTGGCCAGCAGGCAGAAGGGATGGGGGCTATGCATATCTGCAAAGATGCTGGACGAGTGAACGTGGACAACGGTGGCTTGTTCTCGCCTTTTGTGCAGCCGGGCGGCTTCCTTGAGAGTAGCCAGGAGGGCTAAGTGGGGAAACAGCCTGGGACCCTTGGAGCAACATAACGCACAATGTACACATGCAATTACAACGCCGCTATCAACAGAGACACACATCAGTTGACCAGAGATGTATGTGATAGAAGAGTGAAGAGGGGAAGGACCCAGCTGAACTGGCTTGCAGCGAAGGCTTGTTTAAAGTAAAACAGCTTCCAGTCACGGCAAACACACATTTGTGGTCACTCTTATGTAACTAAGGAATGTATCCATGTATTTTTTATGCAGGTGAGCCCCTGCTCAGCTCCGAGGGCCCCTGATGGTGGAGTGACTGCGCGAGTCTACTGGATGCCAAAGCACTCTTCTGCAGCTCTGCCAAGCAGGTAATTCACAGGCAGCAGCAGCAGCATGAATAAAAGATAATGGGCCACAGCTGACTCCTTTATGCTGCATGTAATTTCACTAATTCCTCCAAGTGAAAGTATTTTTTCCAAAGCTGGGATTCTTGAAAAATGCCGATCTCACCCACCATCTTAGCGTCTCTCTTCCTAGAAAAGCTATAATAAAAAATGCTGTATGTTGTAGTGGACAGGTGGCTGTGACAAAACCAGCGTGTTGCAATGCAGCAGTCTTTGTGCAGAAAACATTTATTCAAATAATAGCTATAAAAATGAAGGGGAAACTTGTAATCAATGGTCATTAACATACATTGTACATGCTTTTATCTCGTCAGTTTAGATACCTGCCTCTTAAAGCCGATTTTGAACAAGCCACACATGTGCCAATAAAAGATGTTTGGAACATGAAGTATCTCTAATCATTCTCATTTACTTTGGCTTTTACACTTTTGGCTGACAATTTTATAAGCTGGCATAACAAGTGGATTTACTCTTCCGCTAGTCGGCGGGCAGGCAGAAGCTGCCAGGAAAACCCAGAAATGTTTGTTGAGTTTTATGGAGCAGCGTGGAATGTACTAAACACTGTATTTTCACTGGAAATACTTGTCTGTAATGAGGAATAAGCAGAGAACTGAGCCCTACAGGTACAATATCTATGGGAAACAGGGTCTTAATGGCGGTCAGCAGCTACTGTGTGCGTGCACGAGCAGAGATAGTTTCTTCTTGCCGTTGATGAGCATGAGAGATGCTGAACTTATCAGAGAGTGCAGACCTCCTGTGGCCTATCTGCATGGGGACGAGGAGGAAGCTGTTACTTGTTCCTCACAATTGTCTGTTACCCCCTCAGCAATCATCAAAGCCCTTATGGTTGAGATATTTTACAGCCCTAAAATATATTATAAGGTCTTAGTTTTTTGCCTGAAGTTGAATATCAGTTGGGTGAGAAGAGAAAATACTTGACGGCAGTGAGGGTAATAGGGGCACGGCGTGAAGGAAGTTTTGTCTTCGCTAAGTAGGAGAGCGACACTCACCTCTACAATGTCAGAGTTGGTTCTGCTCTCATGGGGCTCGTTGTACTCTGTGTATTTCAGCAGCACTTTGTCCATGTCTGTGCTGGCGTACTGGAACAGTTTGTTAGAGCTGTTGAAGATGATGAGGGCTATCTCGCAGTCACACAGTACGCTCAGCTCGTAGGCCTTCTTCATCAGGCCAAACTTCCTCTTCGTGAAGGTAACCTGAGGAACACACACAGAGAGCAAGGAAAAACATCCGTTAAACAGGAAAAAAGTTTCGCTAAAGTGAAGTGAACAATGTGAACATAAAAGCTAACATCGCATTCAGTAGTTTGTTTCTCCAACTCCATGTTTGTTGTGTAAAGTAATCGTCAGTGGTGGAAGAAGTAAAAAGAGCAAGTCCTCCATTCTGATGTAAAGGAATAAAAGTAACATTTACATTTACATTACATTTTGGGATCCTTTTTAAAAGTTTAACAATTTTATTGTGATTATGTTTTATATGTAAAAATCTTAAGTATCATGATACTTAGTATCAAAGTTTGTTGGATAAATGTAAAAGAAATTTTGTAGAGCTGCTCATTTACAATTTTTTATTAAGAATAAAAAAAAATTGTATTAAATCTCAGTACAGTAAAATCCAACCAAATCCTAAGA